>CM060410.1:163638117-164888117 GCA_030545235.1 Helianthus tuberosus
TCACGAGTAGGAGGTAAACCAGGTAAATCATCAGGAAATATGTTAGGGAATTCACAAACAACGGGGACGTCTTTCACCCCTGTGTTTCCTTTCTTTTCCTTCTCCGCTACTACATTGTTAGCCAAGAAAGCCTGGTATTCCTTGCGGAGATACTTGCTAGCTTGGACACACGACATGAGTTTGAGACCTTTCGAAGGAGTTTCGCCATACACACAAAGTTGATCACCATTAGCGAGCGAGAAACGAATCATCTTATCGAAGCAAACAAATTCAGCACAATTTTCGCAAAGAAAATCCATGCCTACTATGATGTCAAAACTACCGAGCTGCATCGGGATAAGGTCGATAGGGAAGACGTGATTGTTGAGTTCAAGCGTACAATCACATAGGACATAATTGACAGCGACGGTTCTTCCAGTGGAAACTTCAACATCGAACGTCGAGGGGGGATGTGCGCGCTTACGATTAAGGAGCTTTTCGAATTCAAACGATACAAAACAGTTATCTGCTCCAGTATCAAACAAACACGAAGCATATATACCATTCACAAGGAGCGTACCATTAACCACGTTGTTGTCTGCTTCAGCCTGGCGGGCGTTGATGTTGAAAGCACGTCCGCGGGATGATGGCTGCTGCTGTTGATGTTGTTGCGGCTGCTGCTGGGGCTCTTGTTTCACCACTCTGTTGGGGCACATGTTTGCAAAGTGGTTGGGATCACCACATGTGAAGCAAGCTCTAACGTGAGCATCGGGTGCAGGAGCTGCTTGTTGGCCCTGGTGAGCAGGAAGGAGAGCTTGTGGTGCAGGGGCTTGACCTTGAGCTGGAGTTGGAGGTTGTCGATGACCGGTATGGCAGTTAGCGGTGAAATGACTGTACATGTTGCAATGAACACAGAACCGGCATGCAATACTAACCGGGTGATGATAGGTACAAGTAGGGCAGAGCGGGTGTGGTCCAGTGTATGCACGCTTTGCAGGTGGTGAATTGACCACATGCGCCGCTACTTGGCGGTGTTGAGGATGCGGTTGGACAGGTACGGTTTGGAGCGGAGCAGCAGTAACTGCACAGTTCTTGTTGCTGGAGTTGTTGTTCTTTCTCTTGCGACATGAGAGCTTTGAAGATTGCGGTGGGAGCAGCGGTGACTTGATGCAGGTTCTTGGAGGCTTTATCAAAATAACCAGCCCTGACTCGCCTATCGTTAATCTCAGCGGCGAGCGGGTAGGTTTCCTCGATTGTTGTTGTTTTTGCGGCCTGCACAAAGTCTGCGACACAATCCGGCAGAGCACGGATATACTTCTTGATCGTAATCTTAGGGGTAGTAACTTGATCAGGGCAGATGATACTCAACTGCTTGAAGCGAGCAGTTAAACCCGCGTTATCTCTGCCATCCTGCTTGAGTTGCATCATTGGGGAGGGCAGAACTCTTGCATCATGATGTCCTTCAACTCATCCCACGATAGCCCAAAAGTTGCATCGTTCCCTCGTTTGTTCCTCTCGGCCGTCCACCAATCAAGAGCGCGGGATTGGAAGACGCCGGTGACGTTAACAGTACGAAGGTTTTCCGGACAGCCACTCTGGCGCAGGGTGACTTCGATTGAATCAAACCATTGGAACATGGCCGTAGGCCCATCTTCGCCGGTAAATTCTTTTGGACAGCAAGCTTTGAACTGCTTGAAGCTAAAAGTTGCCTTGGGAGTATCAGTCCTGGATTCCTCCAAAGATTTGCTAGTATTCTCATTCAGCTCACTGGCGATTTGAGGGATACCTTTCGCCATTTGCTTAGCGACGAGAGCAGCGATTCGTTTATCCTCATTGTTTCGACGTACGGAGCGAGCGGTATGCGATCCAAATGACGACATTGTCTGCAACAGACATCACCATAGGATTCAGACACTATATGTCGAATCTCACCTCATACACACTTAGTACTACTAAAGCTCAGTAACACGTCTATTCACATAACACATAGTCACGTAGGCACATAAACCATATAATCACATAAGCACAGATGCACGTAATCCACAGAAACCACACTATATTTTACACGTATTCACCTACATTTGTCTTACTGATTCACCTATCATTCAAGGTTCGCGCGTTCGAGAATAGTTATTGCGATTAGCGAGTACACATCGAGTAGCATAGCGAGTAGTATAGCATGCGATTTGTTAATGTTTTGAGATAGATGTGCAGTGCGAGGCGTGTGTGTCGATCAAAGCGAACAGAGAAATGCGAGTAAATAACCAAAAATCAAAACACATAAACACATAAAATCACATGAAATTCACATAAAATCGATAAATCATAGAGTTGGCGGCTGCGGGTTCCAGAATCGAAACACATAAAAATCGAGGAGAGATTGTCTTGGCTAGATAGACGTCGACTACCCAAAGTGATTCGACTATCCATAAGGACCTTAAGTGCACACTTTGGCTTTCTGGACTGTGCTCTCGCCTCAATTTGGGCGATCGGCACGCATCCTTCCAGTTACTGCGCAACTCAAGTCGTTGGAGTCCATCGAGACTTTGGTGAGAGTTTCGTAAAAACCAAAAGTATAGAGCGGAACGAGTCATCAAGGTTCGGGTTTCACCCCTGACTTAACGGCTGCGTCCCTGTTTGTGTTATAGAATTACGAGATAGATAAGGAGAATCGTGTCGAAGTATGGATTTCACCCCTGATTCAACGCAAATTATCTTGTTTGTAGTAAAAATAGCGCGTCGTACAAGTGATATGGTTGAGAGTTCGTGGTTTTCACACCTAATCTTAACCAGATCATCCGTTTATGTGTGTGTCCATCCTTAGGAAACGCTGGTCTTGCGAGGAACTGTAATATGCGATGTTCACGCAAGAGTGTAATGTACAGCGAGTTCGAGCGAGAAATAGCAGGTAAGCTCGTGCAAAACCCATACCGGGTATGCACAAGTCGGTATGTTGGTACTTAGACTATAGACTAGGTCATTTCTAAGACATCGACCCGGACTAGGTCGAGTCTTGCCTAATTCCCTATAGTTATGGCTCTGATACCAATCTGTCACCCCCCAACCGATGGCAGAAACATCGGGGCATGGCACTGAGCGAAACAGATTGTCCATGAGTATCCATAACACCTATTAATTACCAGATATTTAAACGTCATGTCCCATACCACAACATATCCAAATAAAACAGTTATTACAAATAATTGTCTTAAAAATAAACACTGTTCTGACAACTCAGATTTAGCGTGACATAACTAGACCCCTAGCTTGATTCGCCAAAGCACAGCATTCCTAGCATCTTAAGCACCTGTCACATACGTTAAAATAGAGGTCAATACACATAGTGTAAAGGTGAGCATACAAGTTTAATAGTAATAATAGATTTCGAAAGCGTTTAAGCATAACCAGCATGTAACGTATAGCAAATTGAAGCTAGTAGGTTATCGACAATGAAATATGCACAGACATGACTGTGAGTTGTAGAATGCGCAACACATATCCCCACCGGGACACGTGAAGTAAAGCCCTTAACAACCCCTGTCTACGACATGTGCTGAGTCCAAACTATAGTACTATCATTGTTAAGGTGTCAGGCAACAATCAATGTGTAAACATAACATACAAGCATTCATCGAGTAACACGCATCATGAAATAACGGTCAGCGTATAAATAGTGTTCGCGTTGTGTGTCGATGTGATTTAGAATAAGTAACGTATGTAACACCCAAAAGTGCGTAAAGCAAAAAGGGATCGAGTATACTCACAGATCGTGCTTAGTAAATAAACACTCTCTTGGATTGAAGGGAGCGCTGAGAGATTAGCCTGAACAGTTAACGATAGCATAAGCGAAGAACGATGTGCAAAATGGTACAAGTGAACCAAGTGACGAATGATCATCCAATCGGATGACAATCCGAACGGATGGTCATTCGATCGAATGACAATCCGTTCGGATGGTCATTCGTTCGGATAGCCATTCGATTGGATTGGCATTCGTTTGGGATGGATGTGTTTGTGTAAGATGTGGCTTTGAAGTTTTCGTTGTAGCATTTTGAAAACAAAGAAGTAGCTCTACTTTTCAGGTTATCGATCGAACGGTCGTTCGATGGGATGGCGATCCGTCAGTCAGACATTTCTCAGAGAACAAGTTCACAGCAGGATTGTCATTCGATCGGATGGTCTTCCGATCGGATGGCAATCCGTTAGAACTCATGATCCTTGAAAATTTGAAAAGTTTAAGTGTTAATGTCCAAGTGCAATCCGATCGGATTGTCGTTCGATCGGATGGCAATCTGATCGGACGGCAATCCGTCCCAACAACCTTATCGTTTTGAAACCTGAACGTTTTAAAAGTTTTGTGGTATGATCGAGACAGTATGACAATGTATTGAACAACAGGAACCCCATCAGACCCAGGTTATCCGATCGAACAGGAATCACTCTAATTCGAATCAGTTAACTGTTCATGACGGTTGTTCGTATTCAACCCGAAGTTGGTTGTCTCGTTGATAGGAATCAGATCTAGGACCAACACTTAACAGAGAATGAGTAGAGGGCCTGGACTAGCTCTGATTCTATTGGTTTGAGTGTATTGATGTAAAAGAGTTGAAAGAAAGTTAGAACCCATCTTTTAATCCTTCACATCTTGAAAATGTTTAGTTTTATTGCGAAATCAGTGTTTAAACATGTTAAAATCCTTTAGATCTGAGTTGTTCTTGGTGGAATGGAGCCAAATCTTGAAGTTCATAAGAACTCCATGATGACATCATCCTAGAACACCTTAAATCCGCTGATTTCACGGTTAAAAGTGAAGATTCAATGGTAAAAATGATGAAGAAGTGTGTGTAAGCATAGAAGTACAAGATTTGAGTGGAAAACTTACAAGAATCGCGAGAAATCGAGAGAAAAGAGGGCTTGAGCATGCTGTTCGAACGAGAGAGCTGTCACATCACTTTATGATCTGACAGGGGTTATTTATAGGTTGCCAAAAGAGGAAAGGGAGCCTGGGTGTCGGATCGGATGTCACTTCGATCGAATGGCCATCCTATCGGATGGTCATCCGTTCGGATGACCGTTCGATCGAATGGTCATTCGATCGAGTGGCCCCAGCGAGTTATGTTTCGATGTTTCGTTTTGCGTGTTGAGCGTTGCGATGCGTTTCGAGTGAGCGATGCGATAGTATTACCCATTAGTTACACAAATAACCTAACTACTATATCTAACATACAATCACCATAAATAACTTGCGTTTAGCGTTTGCGATTAGATTGTGTTGCGATAGAGTTGCGATTGCGATATCGATTAAACACCTCAACATAAACATAACATGCACAAGTAACATATAATAGCACACACACACACGTAAAACAGTATCCAGAACACATTATTCGAGTTGCGATGCGATAGCGATGCGATTAGCAATAAGTCGATTAGCGATTAAACATGCGATTAAACCTCGATTTGTTATAGATACCCCACATAATACAACTAAAGCAAACACATAATAGAATTCGATTACAAGTTAAGAAGCACAATTCAGTAGTTAAGCAAGGAGTGAAAGATCGCAATTAGCAATCTTTTCTTCCTTTGACTTTGACTCGTACTTTGACTTCCAAAACACGGGGTGTTACACCCGCACACTGAACCTGTACACCACACCCCCGCACACCACTCTGCACGCCACACTCGAACACCATACCACACCCGCACACCGAACCCGTACACCGAACCCGCACACCATCTCTGAAGATCTTACACCTCTGTTCATCACACTCTTTCATCGTCTCTGACGTCCGACGATCACTACCTTCTCTGGCGTCCATCACCTCAGGCCATAACGGAACTCCGGCGACCACCACTTCAACCTTCGTCACCTCGATTATCCGTCAACTCTTCACTGCAACTTCTCACCATCACCGTTACCTCTATTGTTCATCGTATTCATCTTCGTTCCTGTTCTTCACCACCGTCGAACCTCCAACCATCTCCACTGCTACCTCCATCTCCGCCGCACTCATCATTCACAACCACTGTCTATCACCTTGTCCTCCATTGTCACCGTTCATCACCATAATCGATCATCCAAGTACTTTTGATTGGTGTGGGTGTATTAACGAAGAAAAAGGAACAGAACATCACGGCGGTTGGACGTTAAAATTAGGGTTTTTCTTTTAATCAAACGAAAAAGAATACTGTGTCGTACGGTTATTTTGAATGGTTTTTAAGTCTTTTTAATATATTAATAATAATAATAACATAATCATTCGGTAATCATTACTTAATTATTAATATAATAATAATTATAACATTAATTAGATTTTCTTTTAATATAAATCATATTTATTTTTTAAAAATAGAAAAAAAGGTTTTATTAAAAGGGGGGGGGGGGGGTTGTTATTTTTTTGGTAGAAAGATTTTTGACAGGTTTTTGAGTGTGCGATTTGAGCAAGTGTGCGGACTAGTGTACGGTTTGAGCAAGGAAGTGTGTGATTCTAATACTAGTGTACGACCATGGTTTTAACAGTTCGGTTCGATAAAACGTACATTTCCTGGGGATCACATTTATGGGGGATCACATCTTAGAAATGTCTTCTCAAAATTGTCGTGCAGGTTTTCCAATTTATGAAATCACTCCTACTTCTACTGTGGTATGTGTAGACAATATTTGTTGTATTGCTTCCTGTAGGGAGAAACTTAATGGGTACAAAGAGCAGGCAGACTCTCTCATTATGCAACTTAGATGTTCCAAATCTAATGATTATGAAACTAAAAAGAAATTAAATGGATACAAGGATATGGTGGAGGAGCAGAAGCGTGATATCCGAAAGTTGCATAACGATCTGAGCGAGGAGCGATGTAGACATCTCAACTTCAAGAAATTGTCTGAACAATTAACTGTTGAACTTGATAATCCAAAATCAACCTTTGAAAACACATAATTTAATTTTAAAAAGTATGATGTATCAAGTGAAAAAGTTGAAAAATGATTAATTAACAGTTGAGATATAGTAAAAAGGAAGTGAAGAACAAAGGATTGGGATTTGTATGCATACCTCCACCATATAATCACATTTGTACCTCAATTCCCATTACTGAAGAGGAGATAGATAATCTGCCTAAAATGGAATATGGGAAACCTGGTGATAGAAAGGTTGAGCCTGTTAAATCTAGGAAAATAAAGATAACAAGGCCTGATAAAACTGAGATCATTTTGGAAAAACAGGCCTACCAGAAAACGTTTATCAAACCAGCCGATGTTTCAAACCAAACCAAGACTCTAAATTTTGAGAACAATGTTAATATTGACAAACACTTTCAAGTATTAGATAATACTGAATCATGTTTTTTTTCTCAAAATTCACCTGAAGTACCATATCAAGAGCAAGAATTTGAAACAAAATAAGACAATATTGAGTTTGCCATGATGAAGGGGTTGGCTGAATTTATCAAAAGGTTTGGGTCTGGCAAACAAAGTGAATCAGCTTCTTCATCTGATTCAACATGTGACTCTTTTGAAACAACTAACTGTGAGAAATCAGAAATAGTTGAATCAGTCGAGTCCAATTATGAATCACCAGAAGAAGTTGAATCACCTGAAGAAGTTGAATCACCACAGACTGAAGTCGAGTCTAGCGAACAAACTGAATCGACTGTTTCATCCGATTCGTCATTTGACTCCTCAGAAACTGCTAACTATGAGAACTCAGAGTTGGTTGTTTCAATAGAGTTTAGCAATGAATCGTCTGAAACAATTGAATCTGAACAAATCAAAGTAGAATCAACATCTACATTAGGAGCTTCTGATGAGACTAGTGGTGAGTCAATAAAAGAAGCCTCTGCTCAGCCATTAAATACTCATAGTTCTGAAACTACTAAACAAACAGTGTCACTCGAGACTGAAAGTGATACTACGGATTCAACTGACACTGTTTGTGAGCAAGTGAATGTTACTGATGCTTCTACTTCATGTGCAGATGAGGTAAAAATTGAGGATTGGGTTGAGGGGGATGATATTGTTTGCCAAAAGGCTAACAATGTTTGTTCTAAAACATCAAATTTGTCTGTTGATGCTCCTCCATATGTGAGAAAGACTATTTCTGAGCCAGCTTTGAGAGACCCTTCAAATAAATATGTGCCTCCAAAGCCAACAGTTAGAAATGAAAATGCTAAATCTGTGACATCCGTCAATTTTCCGTTCTCGTAACCTGACCCGTTCTCATATTCGATTTCAAATTAATCACACCAACATTCTATTTTTTTAATTATAAAAATATATTATAGAATATTATTATTTTTACAACAACATTATTATTTGTAAATAATTACATACAAATACAAAAAAAATAATTATTAGAATAATGTGAAAAGCGTTATAAGAATATGAATGCACCTTGAATTCTAAATTAAAATCCCATTCAATGGCTGCAGCTTAATAACTCTTGAAAGAAAAACCGTTGGATATCAAAGCTTATGAAACGGCCTCATCTCACCGTTGTTAATCATTATGGATAACATAAATGTTGAAACCACCTCAATTGCTAAATCAATATAATCACATCACAACCTTGGGTTACTTCTTGATCCCATATGGAGCTTTCTTTCTCAAACTTGTTTCGAAGCTACTATGGCTGACTCACAATCACCTTTTGCTATGATTGTGCTAGCCGACCTCCGTAACTGTAAAAACGCCACCCGTGACAATGGTTTTAACCGCGGAATCTCAGTCTTGTGTTCGCTAACCCAATCGAAACCATTGTTAATTGGGAAGTAAGCGCGACATCTGACAACCACCCTTATTCTTGTGCGAGCCGAAATATTTGGCGAACCAACATGCATCGACGTACTTCTGAAGGTCTTAGTCGACAAGATCATTTTCTGAACTATTGACCGTTGTCGATCAAAACAATCACCACCACACACCATCTTGCCATATCATCCAGTTCCGCTACCGTCGTCGTTTCTGTCTCGCCAGGCTGTCTTAACTTCGTTTCGGTAAGCTTCAAGATCTACACAGCCTGACACATTTCTTGATCTTGCAAATATTATTTTTATCGATTGTAATCTGGAATACGTTTTAGGGAGGTGGCTGTGATTTTGTGCTAAGTTAGGAAGAAGAGGGCTCATAGGTAATTATATAAGAGAATCTTAAAAATGCTATAGAGATAACTCTCGTAAAATATTTGTCATCCTTTTGTTTTAAATATTTATTTGTTTATTTTAAAAAGGCCACCATATAACTATATTCTATATTAAGATATTCTATAAACGTGATTTATTGTTAAGGTTGTTTTTTTCTTAAACTAACTTTACAACTTTAGATTTCGTAAGAAGGTTCTGCTTGTTTTTGCTTATCACGTTTTTTTTTATCACAAATGAAACCACTGTTGACCAAGTGAGTTTTGTATATCAAATACATATTATAATTGTTCATCATATACTAGTACATGGTAGACAAACTGTTACGGTCATCATAAATTTCCCTAACACTTGTTTTGATTTCGAAAAAGGATTATAAATTGTTTTGTTTTTGGTTGAGGTAAAGGGCTTTATTAACTACTTTAATTAACACATATTTGAAAATTTGGAAATGTGAATCCAGTTATCTAAACCTTACGTAGTGTTTTACAAAGATCTTGATTGTTAGAAAATTAAGCTTTTGTTTAGATTACTAATTTAGGGGCTGTTTGGTAGCTTCTTAATGACCATTCAGATGCTACCTCTTAATGGTTTAAAACCTCTGAATGAATAAGAGGTAACCTTAAGTCTGAATGGTTAAGAGGTAACCTCTGAATGGTAAATCATCACATGTCACATTCTTCTACCTTCTCATTGGTAAAATTCTTAATGGTTCCATTAAGAGATAGCCTCTTAATGACCATTCAGAGGCTACCAAACAGCCCCTTACTTTATTCTACGAGTTGGTTTATTCGTACCAAACTAATGCATCTTCCAAAAAGCGGAATGTTACAAATCATAATTTATATATATATATTAACTATACTTGGTTAATAAGCTTTCTTTTAAATAAACTCTCTACTTTTATTTTCAAATTCGACCTAAAACAACAATAATAAATATACCTTTATCATTATTAATTATGTCTTGAACATTAAACTACTAATCTTCTCACAAATCAAAAACATTAAATTAGATCTAGCAAACTCAAGTGTCTATAGTCCTAGAAATCCCTATTTTACTGTGTTCGTTGTAATTGATTATTCGCTTTATTTATATTTGTTGTTATTTTAGAGTCTATCCATTTCTTTTCGTGCGATAATTCTCGTGGAAAAATTCTTCGCAACATGTGAGTAATCTCTTCCACTTTCCCCTTTTTAACTTTTCAAATTTTGGGTGCATCATGTTACACTTTTCGATTTACTTAACATGCTATGATCAAGTGTTATTATGTGAACGTCTTATGGGTATTCTATTATTCTATATGCTATCTGATGTCAAGTCTATTGCATGCTATTGTGTCTAGTGGATCCGCGACTGACTAGGTTCCCTACGGCCATGGGTTGTAGCCTAGTATCGCCAATGGTATTAGACTCGCTCCTCGGGGCTTGAGCCTAATGCACGCTATCGTCAGGAGCTTATTTATTTTGGTCGTTTGTATTGTTATTTGATTTTGTATCCTTGTTTTATGAATTTGGATATATGGATTTGTTGACTATGATATGAGACCAATTTCATACTAACCTTGAGGTGCATGTTAAAAATATTTTTTTTAAATAAATATAAAACTGTTTTCTATAAAAGGAGGAAATTATTCACCAACATATTTGTTGACCCAAAAAATATATTTTTCTAACGTGGTGCAGGTTTTCAAAGTCGATAAACAAGTGATGAGGACACGTAGCATGGGCCTTAGGAAAGTAAATTGAAATCTTATGATATGTTTGTTTTAACAATGTATGAACAATATTGATTATTATATGTTATTTGACAGTTTAAATGGATATGCTTTAAATATTGAAACAACAATTAGCTGTCATGAGCTATGGGCAATCATCATGCCCCGTACCATTCCATTGCGGTTCTGGGTGTGACAAAATCTACTGAATGCACTAACTGTTGTAAATAGAGACATATGAAGCAGGGGAGAAAGGTTGAGCAGGATGCAAACAAATCATCCAACAAATTTTGTAACTCAAACTCATCATCAGTTGGCTCGAATGGATCGGGATATGCTCCTTACGTAAAGAGGCAAACATGCTACAACTGCGGCATACCCGGTCACATTGCAAGGAATTGCACACATTATCCCTATGTGCCATACTATACACAACATCAGAAGGTTACATCTAGGGATAGATCTTATTCTAAGCCAATGAAGGTTGAAAAGCCTAAGGCAATGATGAGTAAGCATCCCCAGGTTAAACCATCTGATGGGGATTGGAATGCTACAAAAGCAAAAAGAAAACAAGCTTTGAAACCTAAAACAAGTCTTGAAAAATAAAAGGTTTGAAAAGCAAGTCTTGAAAAAAAACAAGCTTTGCCAAAGGCACCTAAGAAACTAGAGAAGCCTAAACAAGTTTAGAAGGCAAAACATAAAGCAGCGACATCACCAATCCCTGAAACAAAAGGGGACATGTGCTTGCGGGAAGTGTCTTATATTGATGCTTCAGGACAACCCAGGACCACGATGGCCTGGGTACCAATGTCTTACTGATCTCCTTATTTTTCAGTGACAACCAAGGAGGAGCTGTTGACAATCCTTGGATGTTGACAGTGGTTGTTCCAGAGATATAAAGGGTAACATCTCACTGTTGCAAAAAGGTATACTCATTTACAGTTGATATGTTTCTTTTTGAGGAGATAAGAGAAGTAAGTAAGACAGGATCAATGAAAAGGTACAAATTTGAATTTCGTATTCTAATTTCGATATTGATTAGTCTTAAATCTTATGATGGAATGGTTAGGCAAAAACAATAAAAATATTTTCATTTTCTTTTGTCTTTCTCTTTGTACATACGTTTTCGTTATTAGGTAAATTTTTGCATAAAATTTATGCATAAATGATGTGTGTAAAATGCAACATATAAATTACATCAAATGAGGCATAAAACTAACCATTTTTAAGTACTAATATTGGAAAAAGAGTGTTTTTGTCTTCCTTTTGTATTTTCAGGATTAAATGAGCTCAAATTCACAAAAGAAGCAAAAAGACAGCTAAATCTAACATAAATACAAGAAAAGGAACATAAGTGGACTGCCCGACCCTTCAGCGGCATCTTCCCAAGCAAAATAGAGAAGGCAGAAGACTGAACACGCCCCGTGCTCAGCCAGCACGGGGCCGTGCCCAAGAAGCAGCAGAAAAGACAAACCTATAGAAGCTTCTATTGCCCACCACGGGCCGTGTCCAGTGAGCACGGGGGCGTGGCGAAAGTACAGCAGACGCATTAATTGTAATTGCGAATTACAATTAATGAAGAGAGAGAGTGTCAGACAGGCACGGGGGTGTGTCCAGCGGACACGGGGCCGTGCCCAGCCTTCTGTTCAGCCTATAAATAGGAGTGCTTGGTTTCATTTCAACTCATCCCTTGGCACACCACCTCTCTCACACTTCACCCACCACCCATCACCACCATAACACCATCATCCACCACCATCATCCATTGTCCATCATAGAGTGTGTGAGTCGTCTCGGGATCCAAGATTGATCGTAAGAGTTCTTGACAATCAAGGCCATGTTTGCCTAAGTCTCTTACATCACTTGGTGAAGACAAAGTGTCTAGTATAATACTTTTTATTTCTAATCTTTTGCACTTTTTATTTGGTTTTGTATTAATGACTTTAATAACTAGTTACTTATGTTGAAGGTGATCTTTCCTTATCGTTTGTCCGTGGTGTCTTGGCATTATTTTACTGTCTATATAAAATAAAAGATTTTCACCATTCATATCTCCACGGTCTATATGGAGGTATGTTGGCTACCTGGTCGGGGGTTAAGGGAACGGTTTGGTAAAGGTCTTGTCATTGTTCAGCGTTTAGAGGTCCTACAATGGACCTGGGTCAAATTTAGTAGGACCTCCTTCAATGCTTCACGGTATTGGATGGCGGGGGTCCAAACTCTTTGATCCCCTCATAAGTTAACTACTATTAATACTATAACCCGGCTATTTAGGACTGTATCCCTGCTGACTCAGACTACTTAGCCGAGGGTAACGTCACCGCCAAAAGCGGGGCCTACCATAATATTGCATTAATAACTTAATTCATTATCTTCCAATAATCCACCCTTTTAGGATTGTATCCTTGCTGACTCAAACTACTGGGGTGAGGGTAACGTCACCTTCAAAAGAGGGGCCTACTACAATAACTAAGATAATCTCTTAATTATGTGCAAAAGTGCGGAAATAATCAAAGGTTATACTAGATACGAGTCGGAACCAAGTGATTCATCTTGTCTATCTGTTTTTTCTTTTATTTTACTTTTCAACATTTAGTTAGTTTTTATTTTTCTTAGTTTAAAAACCTTTTTTCTAAACTTTTTATTTTGATTAGACGTTGAGGATAAACCGGTACTAAAAGCTCTTGTGTCCTTGGACGACCTCGGTATCTTGCCAACACTATACTACGCTCACGATGGGTGCACTTGCCCATATGTGTGTTTAGTGTTAGTAAAATATCGTGTTTTATAAATTTAAAACTTGGCTAAAATAAGTGTTAAAGGGGCTTAAAATATACACCTAATATATATAACACTTCACACGCATCAACAAATTTAGGGGGATATCTTAGAAATATATCTGTAAATATAGAGTGAGAAAATACAAAAAAAAACATTCGAAAAACAGAAAAATAAAAAAAGTATTTTGTTGCATACATGGGAAATGAAATGAACTTTCACTATGTGGATTAAGGCTGACTCATATAAGACCAATATTGAAATGGTCTGACTCTGGAGCGATATATTGGTAGGCTTTATCCTGATGGCTGGACACTTTAACTGGTTCTGTGCAGAACACTAAATTATTCTATGACCTCAGGAAAGAACGTCACTTGGAATTAGGACATGGCTATTTGAATGCGTGTGTAATGTCCCGATACACACAATTTTGTTCTAGTTCTGAAATCTTTTCTGACTAACTCGTGTTTCTCCTTTGTTTTGCGTGAGCAAAGACCTAGAGGTGCTAGGCAACGTCAGCTTCTGTTTTGCATGAGCAAAGACCTAGCTGTACGTTGTCGCGCTATAGATAAATTAAACCCGAAAGAGGCCCTCTAGTGCCCAAAAGAAACCCGAAAAAACCTATATCAAACTAAGAAAACTCATTTGATCTGTGTATTATATCCATCTCTGCTACTGATCTATTCTGTTGTTTTCTCAATCCATTCCCAGTCAAGGTTTCAGAATCCTAGAACAGGCTTGTGAAAATATGTGGTAGGGAAACTGCATGTATGATAGCGTGTTCTGATTAAAATTCTAGGATTTGATTGTGATTTAATTGAGTGTTCACATTAATTAAACTGAAAAACATGATAAATCAGTTACAGACCGTTATATGGAAAAGGCCTAAGGAGATAAGCTGAAGTGGACAAACATACTTGCAATCGCTCGGATCAACCAAAGTTAATTAGTGTTGATAAGTGTAGTCTAGTCTGAAACACTGTGATTTGATCTCATTGTAATTGTATATTAGTTTCTTTGTTTATTTATGTTTCAGTTTATATTTTTAGATTTAAAAATAAAACAAAAATTTCAAAAATAGTGTTTTATTTTTATAAAATCAAAAATCAAAAAATAGAGTGTTTATTTGTTTTATTAAAAATTTAACCGTTCTTGAAGATTTGATTGATCATCGCAAGTTGAAAGAAATTTGAATTGTGAAATCCGGGTACAAATACTTGGATGTACCAAGTGTTCATGTGGCACGTTACTCAGTTGCACAGAAATGTTTGCTTATGAATTTCTGAGCATGTGCAGAATTTGATTCAAATCAAGAAACATGGGTTGTTGAAGATAGATGTCACGCCCCGACCACGTTAAAACAACAAAACCGTGGCGGAAACGTCGGGGAGTGATGTAACAGAATCATCGTTTCAACAACCATGGTAATTAAAAGTTTCGTTTTATTGATTTATTAAATAATATACATTGTCTTAAAACCAAATGAACAAATTAAACATCGTCTACTATCGTTTTTATGTCACTAAGGCCACGTCCAGATCCTAAGTGAACATGCTCCCGGGCAATCATCACGCAACATCACCTGAAACATATGTAAAAACAAAGTCAGCAAAGAAATGCTGGCGAGCACATAGGTTTTATGAGAGTATCAGAATTATGGCTCGTTTATGTATATATTGCAATACCTCGAAAACCTTGTTTTGAAAAGTATATAATATTGCAACATGATTAACCAACTTAAATCAAGATGGTTATAATTTTATAAAATCTCGTAGCCACGATTCTTAACCCCAAAACATTTGTTTTAGTAAACCAATTCGTAAAACATCTCGTTAAAAACTCGTTAATAAAACTCGTATGGTTTATATCATTTCGAAAACCTCGTTGTGTGACATCGTTTCAAATCGTTTCCCAAGTGAATTAAATAATGACACGCAATGTAATATGATAGAAGCACTTATATATAAGATATACCAGCGGCGTATCTACCATGTTTTTATCATGCTACACTCGTCCCATTATCTAATCACTACCCAAAACCAATTGTTCGTTCAAATCATTTATATCGTTTAAGTCGTTCCAAATCGTTTAATTCGTCCCAAAATCGTATTTGTTTTAATTGTGAAACTACTGATGGTCGCCTCGTTAATAACATTCAAACCTTCGTGACTCGACTACCTCGTTTATCGTATTAACAAACCACCAAAGGGTAAGTTAACAATCATCAGATTCGGTCGTTACCTACATAACCCCCACACATAACCATGGGTGTAGTCTGATAACGGGATTTGTCAGATCCTATGGTACCATAACCTAATACTGGTCGGCTTGATCAATGCTAATGAATGTCATTTGTTATGTAGTTACAACCAACAAGTTTCGTTCACATTATTGAAATCGTTATTAGTTTAATATAAACCATCTTAATCGTTTTTGAAAAACATCGTTAAAATATCGAAATCGTTTTAATACATATGAATCACCCCAAAACAATTGAAAACAGTAAAATAGGGGAACTATGTACTCACATTGAATGATAGGATATCCTTGATCTAAAGAACTTAGCGAAGCTCAGACAAACCAAGGAAATTCAAGTAGTACCTAGTAATCAGATCACTAGTAAATAAATCAACACCTAAATCGGAAGATCGGATAGAATGAGGTCTTGTAAACCAAATGAGTGTTGGAACTCATGTAATATGGTTTAACAAAGCCTACATCCTAAATCGGAACTTAGCCTAAGTGCTTTCGACCCGTTACGACCCATTAAGGTAGTTTATGCTACTTTAACGCGTCGTTTGCGCAAAACTATGTTCGGATGGTTAACTATGTGCTATGTCAAGTCTTACATGCCCAATAATACCTAAACATGTTACTAAATCAGATTATATGTTAAAAACATGTTCACATATGTAAAATATGGATTTATGCTTCAAAAGGGCGTTTAGGTCATTTATTATGGGCATACAAGCTACTTAACAAATAACTAACCAATCCTATGTGATCATAAGGTATAACCTCAGTGGTTATTCCCTATGCAACTATGATCACTAATCGGGCTTGGTCGGATCCTAATGATCGACCAAACGGGTCGGGTTCAAAAGTCTAAGCGGTTGTTTAGACCGCTTAACTTACGACCTTAAACAAGCACTATACTAATAGTGACGAGTTAAACATGTCAAAGCATGTTTAACTAGTTTATAAAACTGATTTAGTATCAAAACAATGGGTTTTGATACTTGAAAATAGTTCCGTTGCAAAATGCGTGCCAAAACGCATTTTGACCGAAACTTTGACTCGTCACTACGCCTAGTTAACGTGGTAATCAGTGGGTATAATCGCTGAGGATTATAACCATCGTGATTACAATCACGTTGCAAAGTTCAATTGAACTTTGACTTGACCAATTGATGGTCAAAACCGAAAGTCAAACTGTTGGCCAAACTTGTTTGACTTTCTGTACTAACATAAATAAAAAGAATGAAAGAATGCTCACTAAAGGTCCTTGCTATCTTTTCTACAAAGGATAAGTTTCCAAACACTTGAGAGAGAGCTCCCAAATCAGATGTAGAGAAGAGAAGAGAGAAATGAGCAATGAATGAATGAAATTGCTTGGCTATTTATAGTTGTTGCAACTTCATGGGATCATTACACATGTTTGTGTGGCCACCAAGGATTAAATCATGGCCATACAATTGTTAGGAACTGATTAGAGACCTTGGAGAACACTTAAACTTGCCCATCACACAAAGAATTTACCATAACAGCCCCTGAAGATCAAACAGAATGCTGAAAACTGAATTCTTGTCGCTGGGTACTTCACACGACCCACTTGAACAATGGGGAGGGGGTCACACGGCCCGCCTGGGCTCCCCAGCTCAGCATAAGTTTGTAAATTGACAGTTCAAGTCCCTGTACTTGGTTTAAGCTCATTTCAGGTCCTTTTGACCCCCGTTAAGCCATTTTCAAGGCTCTACTAGATCAATAAAGTTTAGAGGACTCAAAATGTGCTCGGAAAACTCTCGGGTGTCGGCTCGTTTGGTCGTACGGTCGCGTTGTTTGTTAAATTACGACGAAACTCAAACGGACGCGAAAACGAACCAAATTAAGCGACGAACGGTATTTTTGCATGCCGATCACTAAAAATAAAAATATTTTAGTGTGTACAAAAATTTTGGGTGTCCATATGTGGTCAGAACGTAAGATATGCGCGAAAATGCAAACTTACGCCGTTTTTGACACTTTTAGTCCCTGTAAGATCAAATAGGCATGTTTTCGCACACCGAACCCCTCAAAGCTTATTTCTAAGCTATGTTTAGGTTATTTATGGTATGTTTAGATTATGATCAAGTTCCGGACTCTTCGATACCATACTAATCGGTATAGTTTCGCAGTTTGACACAAATAGTCCCTCCGATCGAATAGACTTGTTTTCAACACACCAAACCATCTAAAACTTATTTCTAAGTTATGTAAAGGTTATTTTAGGTATGTTAAGCCTATGTCACTATTCCAGAGTGTTTGTTTCATTAAACTGACTGCGTTTACGCACCAGTTTGCGTATAACCTTCCAGAAAGCGATTTATAGCTTGAAATCGGAATCGAATCAAATCGTAAAGTCATCAAACACATAAACACATACAATAACACCAAAACACATTGTTTTATTGATAATTAACATTGTGTTACATTGTTCATCGATTACAGAGCACAGTTGTCACAGTCTCCCCTACTTTAGGAAATTTCGTCCCGAAATTTTAACTAGAGGAAACTTGTGAGAACAATTGCGGATATTTTGCCTTCATTTGGTCCTGACGTTCCCAAGTAAACTCCGGGCCACATTTGGATTCCCAGCAAATCTTGACCAAATGAATCCATTTGTTCTTCAACTGTTTGTATGTACGGTCCACTATCTCCACAGGTTTCTCGACAAAGTGCATCGTTTCATCGATTTGTATTTCGTCGAGTGGAATGTGAAGATCAGCGTCAGCTAAACACTTTCGCAGATTGGACACGTGAAAATTTAGATGAATATTTCCAAGCTCTAGAGGTAGCTCTAGTCGGTAGGCAACCTTTCCAACTCTTTCAACAATCTTAAATGGTCCAACATATCAGGGTGCAAGTTTTCCTTTCTTTCCAAATCTCACCACTCCCTTCCAAGGTGACACCTTGAGTAGGACATGGTCTCCAACTTGAAATTCTAAGGGCTTGCGTCGTAAATCCGCATAACTCTTTTGACGGCATCTAGCTGTCACAAGATTATCGCGAATTTTCTTGATTTTGTCTGTAGAGAGCTTCGAATGGTGCCATATTAATGCTAGCATGATAGCTATTGTTGTAAGAGAACTCAATCAATGGCAGATGAGAATCCCAATTACCACCAAAGTCTATCACGCATGCTCTAAGCATATCCTCCAAAGTTTGAATTGTTCTCTCAGATTGACCATCTGTTTGGGGATGATAAGCAGTGCTTAGATTTAGTTGGGTTCCCATGGCAGATTGCATGGTCTTCCAGAAATGAGATGAAAATCGAGCATCACGATCGGATATGATGTCCAAAGGAACACCATGTCGAGATACAATCTCATCAACATAAATCTTTGCAAGTTTATCAGCAGATAGATCCTCGCGAATCGGAATAAAATGTGCTGATTTCGTTAATCGATCAATAACAACCCAAATAGCATCATGACCCATAGATGTACGCGGTAATTTAGTGATGAGATCCATAGAAATGTTCTCCCACTTCCAAACCGGTATCTCTGGTTGTACGAGTAAACCAGAAGGTCGTTGATGTTCAGCCGTGACTTTGAGACAAGTTAGGCATTTCAACACATACAAGGCAACATCTTTCTTCATACCAGGCCACCAGTACTGAGTATGAAGATCCTTGTACATTTTATCAGCACCAGGATGGATAGAATATCGAGACTTATTAGATTCGTCCATCACTAAAGTGCGAAGATCGTCTTGTTTCGGAATCCACAAACGCTCCTTGAAATAGAGTAGACCATCGTCCTTCGCTTCAAGTTTAAGCTCAAGTTGACGTGGTAATTCCTTACCCATCAAATTTTGTGAAACACAAAATTGCTGAGCTTGAAGAACACGAGTTTGAAGATTAGATAGAGTTCGAACAGAATGAAGCTTGACTCACTCCTTTCGACTAAGCGCATTGGCTATGACATTCACCTTACCAGGATGGT
Organism: Helianthus tuberosus; assembly: GCA_030545235.1. Lineage (NCBI taxonomy): Eukaryota > Viridiplantae > Streptophyta > Magnoliopsida > Asterales > Asteraceae > Helianthus > Helianthus tuberosus. Next base: position 163,657,930 of record CM060410.1, read on the forward strand.
AGCGAATCTCGCAATCATAGTCGTTCAGGAGTTCAACCCAACGTCGTTGCCTCATGTTGAGCTCTTTCTGATTAAGAATATGCTGGAGACTTTTGTGGTCTGTGAAAACCACACACTTCGTGCCATAAAGGTAGTGTCTCCAGATTTTGAGAGCGAAAACCACAGCTCCCAACTCAAGATCATGAGTCGTGTAGTTCTTCTCGTGAACTTTCAATTGTCTAGACGCATATGCTATAACTTTACCTCGTTGCATAAGAATGCAACCAAGGCCTAAGTTGGATGCATCACAGTAGACAACGAAATCATCGTTTCCCTCGGGCAGAGATAGAACAGGAGCATCACATAGCTTCTGTTTCAGCGTTTGAAACGCTTCTTCTTGCTTGGGTCCCCACTCAAAAGGCTTATTCTTTTGAGTCAAAGCAGTGAGTGGAACCGCAATCTTCGAGAAATTCGAAATAAAACGACGATAATATCCAGCGAGACCAAGAAAAGAACGAATCTCTGTAGGTGTCGTTGGTGTATTCCAATCCTTGATTGCTACAATCTTGGATGGATCCACATGGATACCCTGCTCGTTGACAATATGACCCAAGAACTGAACTTCTTTAAGCCAAAATTCACACTTGGAGAATTTAGCAAAAAGTTGTTCCTTCTTTAGGAGTTCTAAAGTCAAACAAAGGTGTTGCTCGTGATCGGCTTGAGACTTTGAATAAATGAGAATATCGCCGATGAACACAATGATGAACTTGTCTAAATAAGATTTATAGACCCTATTCATTAAGTCCATGAAAATAGCCGGGGCATTTGTCAAACCAAAAGGCATGACTGTGAACTCGTAATGCCCATATCTCGTGCAGAATGCAGTTTTGGGAATATCTTCTTTGAATACACGAAGTTGATGATACCCAGAACACAGATCGATCTTGGAAAAACAGGTAGCACCTTGCATCTGATCAAAGAGATCATCGATTCGGGGTAGGGGATATCGATTCTTGATGGTAAGCTTGTTAAGCTCACGATAATCGATACACATTCGAAAAGATCCATCTTTCTTTTTCACAAAGAGGACAGGAGCGCCCCAAGGTGAATAACTCGGACGGATGAATCCTTTATCAGATAACTCTTGAAGCTGTTTCGATAACTCTTGCATCTCAGACGGTGCAAGACGGTAAGGTGCTTTTGCAATCGGGTTGGCATTGGGTACAAGGTCAATATGAAACTCGACTTGACGAACTGGAGGCAAACCAGGCAGTTCATCAGGAAACACCTCTGGATAATCCCGAACAATCGGAATATCCTAAATACTCTTGTTCTTTCCTTTCTCTTCGGTGACATGTGCCAGAAAAGCGACATATCCTTTTCGTAAGTAACTTTGGGCTTTCGTACACGACATGAGTTTCAATCCACCAGATGGTTTCTCGCCACGAACCTCTAGGACATCACCAGACGAAAGAGGGATACGAATGATCTTATCGAAACAAACAACCTCGGCATGATATTTGGTTAACCAATCCATCCCCACGATAATGTCGAAACTCCCAAGTTGCATCGGTACGAGGTCAATGGGAAAAAGATGGTTATCGAGGTTCAATTGACAACCATGAATAACAGAATCGAGTACAAGTGTTTTACCAGTAGCAACCTCGATAGATAAGGGTTTCCTCAGTTTAGTTCTAGGTATCGCAAGTAAAGGCTCAAAGGATAACGAAACAAAACTCCTATCAGCACCAGAATCGAAAAGAACAGATGCAAGTTGATTGTTAACAAGGAACGTACCGTTAACAACCTCGTTGTCCGCCCTCGCCTCGTTCACATTCAGGTTGAATGCTTGTCCACGAGCGGGATTCACATTCGCTAACGTGTTCAGGTTCGCATTCGCATTTACCAACTTCGGGCAGTTGTTACGGAAATGACCCATTTCACCGCAATTAAAACACAAACCAGGTGGGAATCTCGCAGCATTCCCTTGAGCTTGTGTTGGAACCTGATCAGCTTGATTTTGACCAAAACGACAAATGTTGGCCAAATGCCCAAGTCTACCACACGTAGCACACTGTTTACAGGCCTGCTGGGCAACATGGTGACCATTACATCGTGTACGGTGTGGTGCAGTACCAGCATATGCTTTCTTTGCAGGAGGTTGAGTCGGTGGGTTCTGAGGGTTCTGCGCGGTGACTGCAAAGTTCTGGGAAGCCTTGCGCTTCCTCGACTTTTTAAAAGACTCACCCTGCTTCTTACCCTTACCCTTGTCAGAATCGGTCGAGTTCTTTTTATCACCCTTACGGGTGAGTTTACCTTTCCTGACTTGGGACTCAGTTAGGGTAGCCGACAACTCGATCGCGTGACGAACGGTAGTAGGATTAACGCCGGTCACAATATCCTGAATGGAATCGGGTAAACCATCGATATACCTCTCGATTGCTTTCTCCAGTGGAGTAACCATAGTGGGACACAACAAACTGAGCTCCTCAAATCGATCCGTGTAAGCACGATGTTCTCCCCCATCTTGTTTTAAATCATCGAATTCTCATTCCAAAGTTCGAATCTCGTGACTGGGACAGAACTCTCTCATCATGAGAGCTCGAAGCTCTTCCCAAGTTTGTGCTAATGCCACTTCGGCACCTCTATCATGCATTACTCCGTTCCACCATGTAAGAGCTCGCTTCTCAAACACGCTTGAAGCAAAGTCAACCTTTCGCGCATTCGGACACTGCACATGTCGGAATGTGCTCTCGATACTCTCGAACCACTGTAGGAGTGCAGTTGCTCCTTGTGACCCAGAAAACTTAAGCGGCTTCGCAGAATTGAAATTCTTAAAATTACACTGAGCATTATTGTTGTTATTATTGTTGTTGTATAACTCGTGGATTTGGGTCACAACGCCTGGAAGTACAGCAACCATTTGCTGAGAGACAAGGGCTGCAACTTCCTCAGCAGTAAAAGTTTGAGCATCGCGTCGAGGAGGCATTGTCTAACAAGGAAACATGAGAAACGAGGCATTGTCTAACAAGATTGCTTTCTCCAGTGGGGTAACCATAGTGGGACACAACAAACTGAGCTCCTCAAATCGATCCATGTAAGCACGATGTTCTCCCCCATCTTGTTTTAAATCATCGAATTCTCATTCCAAAGTTCGAATCTCGTGACTGGGACAGAACTCTCTCATCATGAGAGCTCGAAGCTCTTCCCAAGTTTGTGCTAATGCCACTTCGGCACCCCTATCATGCATTACTCCGTTCCACCATGTAAGAGCTCGCTTCTCAAACACGCTTGAAGCAAAGTCAACCTTTCGCGCATTCGGACACTGCACATGTCGGAATGTGCTCTCGATACTCTCGAACCACTGTAGGAGTGCAATTGCTCCTTGTGACCCAGAAAACTTAAGCGGCTTCGCAGAATTGAAATTCTTAAAATTACACTGAGCATTATTGTTGTTATTATTGTTGTTGTATAACTCGTAGATTTGGGTCACAACGCCTGGAAGTACAGCAACCATTTGCTGAGAGACAAGGGCTGCAACTTCCTCAGCAGTAAAAGTTTGAGCATCGCGTCGAGGAGGCATTGTCTAACAAGGAAACATGAGAAACGAGTGAGGTCGAAAATTGAAGAAACAAAAGAGGTATTGAAAACATCGACAAAACACAAGGAGTGCGATCATTTGTTCGTTACTTCGAACAAACAAATGACACGCAGTGACAAATCAAAGTAAATGGATCATAATAATGTATCGTTGAAGACATGCTCGCCTATAAGTGAACAATCACCCCAAGAGTTCCCAGGTAAGACTGACTGGTCCGATATTGCGGATTTGTATGAACACTCTAGCCTTAAACAGAAAACTCAGGGTACAGGCATTCATTCTTCCAGTTTGCACGTGTTCACATTATTTAGACCCAAACTTTGACGAGATTTTAGAAAATTCAGAGGGCATAAAGCCGAAAATGAATCAAACTGGAAGGGTTCAAAACCTTACAATCAATCATCCAAGAATAGATGATTAATTGTTGAAGCGGATTTGTTATGGTGTTCTCGTTGTGGTTATCACCTAAGGATAGGTGACGGTATTGTTTTAAAATCTAAACATAAGTAAACTTGCGTTGGGGTCCTAGAAAGTTATAGTCTAGGTCAAAGCAATACTAATAACCTAATTCCCTATAACCATTGGCTCTGATACCAACTCTTATGTCACACCCCGACCACGTTAAAACAACAAAACCGTGGCGGAAACGTCGGGGAGTGTTGTAACAGAATCATCGTTTCAACAACCATGGTAATTAAAAGTTTCGTTTTATTGATTTATTAAATAATATACATTGTCTTAAAACCAAATGAACAAATTAAACATCGTCTACTATCGTTTTTATGTCACTAAGGCCACGTCCAGATCCTAAGTGAACATGCTCCCTAGCAATCATCATGCAATATCACCTGAAACATATGTAAAAACAAAGTCAGCAAAGAAATGCTAGCGAGCACATAGGTTTTGTGAGAGTATCAGAATTATGGCTCGTTAATGTATATATTGCAATACCTTGAAAACCTCGTTTTGAAAAGTATATAATATTGCAACATGATTAACCAACTTAAATCAAGATGGTTATAATTTTATAAAATCTCGTAGCCATGATTCTTAACCCCAAAACATTTGTTTTAGTAAACCAATTCGTAAAACATCTCGTTAAAAACTCGTTAATATAACTCGTATGGTTTATATCATTTCGAAAACCTCGTTGTGTGACATCGTTTCAAATCGTTTCCCAAGTGAACTAAATAATGACACGCAATGTAATATGATAGAAGCACTTATATATAAGATGTACCAGTGGCGTATCTACCATGCTTTTATCATGCTACACCCGTCCCATTATCTAATCACTACCCAAAACCAATTGTTCGTTTAAATCGTTTATATCGTTTAAGTCGTTCCAAATCGTTTAATTCGTCCCAAAATCGTATTTGTTTTAATTGTGAAACTACTTATGGTCGCCTCGTTAATAACATTCAAACCTTCGTGACTCGACTACCTCGTTTATCGTATTAACAAACCACCAAAGGGTAAGTTAACAATCATCAGATTCGGTCGTTACCTACATAACCCCCACACATAACCATGGGTGTAGTCTGATAACGGGATTTGTCAGATCCTATGGTACCATAACCTAATACTGGTCGGCTTGATCAATGCTAATGAATGTCATTTGTTATGTAGTTACAACCAACAAGTTTCGTTCACATTATTGAAATCGTTATTAGTTTAATATAAACCATCTTAATCGTTTTTGAAAAACATCGTTAAAATATCGAAATCGTTTTAATACATATGAATCACCCCAAAACAATTGAAAACAGTAAAATAGGGGAACTATGTACTCACATTGAATGATAGGATATCCTTGATCTAAAGAACTTAGCGAAGCTCAGACAAACCAAGGAAATTCAAGTAGTACCTAGTAATCAGATCACTAGTAAATAAATCAACACCTAAATCGGAAGATCAGATAGAATGAGGTCTTGTAAACCAAATGAGTGTTGGAACTCATGTGATATGGTTTAACAAAGCCTACATCCTAAATCGGAACTTAGCCTAAGTGCTTTCGACCCGTTACGACCCATTAAGGTAGTTTATGCTACTTTAACACGTCGTTTGCGCAAAACTACGTTCGGATGGTTAACTATGTGCTATGTCAAGTCTTACATGCCCAATAATACCTAAACATGTTACTAAATCAGATTATATGTTAAAAACATGTTCACATATGTAAAATATGGATTTATGCTTCAAAAGGGCGTTTTGGTCATTTATTATGGGCATACAAGCTACTTAACAAATAACTAACCAATCCTATGTGATCATAAGGTATAACCTCAGTGGTTATTCCCTATGCAACTATGATCACTAATCGGGCTTGGTCGGATCCTAATGATCGACCAAACGGGTCGGGTTCGAAAGTCTAAGCAGTTGTTTAGACTGCTTAACTTACGACCTTAAACAAGCACTATACTAATAGTGACGAGTTAAACATGTCAAAGCTTGTTTAACTAGCTTATAAAACTGATTTGGTATCAAAACAATGGGTTTTGATACTTGAAAATAGTTCCGTTGCAAAATGCGTGCCAAAACGCATTTTGACCAAAACTTTGACTCGTCACTACGCCTAGTTAACGTGGTAATCAGTGGGTATAATCGCTGAGGATTATAACCATCATGATTACAATCACGTTGCAAAGTTCAATTGAACTTTGACTTGACCAATTGATGGTCAAAACCGAAAATCAAACTGTTGGCCAAACTTGTTTGACTTTCTGTACTAACATAAATAAAAAGAATGAAAGAATGCTCACTAAAGGTCTTTGCTATCTTTTCTACAAAGGATAAGTTTCCAAACACTTGAGAGAGAGCTCCCAAATCGGATGTAGAGAAGAGAAGAGAGAAATGAGCAATGAATGAATGAAATTGCTCGGCTATTTATAGTTGTTGCAACTTCATGGGATCATTACACATGTTTGTGTGGCCACCAAGGATTAAATCATGGCCATACAACTGTTAGGAACTGATTAGAGACCTTGGAGAACACTTAAACTTGCCCATCACACAAAGAATTTACCATAAAAGCCCCTAAAGATCAAACAAAATGCTGAAAACTGAATTCTAGTCGCTGGGCACTTCACACGGCCCGCGTGAACAATGGGGAGGGGGTCACGCGGCCCGCCTGGGCTCCCCAGTTCAGCATAAGTTTGTAAATTGACAGTTCAGGTCCATGTACTTGGTTTAAGCTCATTTCAGGTCCTTTTGACCCCCGTTAAGCCATTTTCAAGGCTCTACTAGATCAATAAAGTTTAGAGGACTCAAAATGTTCTTGGAAAACTCTCGGGTGTCGGCTCGTTTGGTCGTACGGTCGCGTTGTTTGGTAAATTACAACGAAACTCAAACGGACGCGAAAACGAACCAAATTAAGCGACGAACGGTATTTTTGCATGCCGATCACTAAAAATAAAAATATTTCAGTGTGTACAAAAATTTTGGGTGTCCAGATGTGGTCAGAACGTAAGATATGCGCGAAAATGCAAACTTACGCCGTTTTTGACACTTTTAGTCCCTGTAAGATCAAATAAGCATGTTTTCGCACACCGAACCCTTCAAAGCTTATTTATAAACTATGTTTAGGTTATTTATGGTATGTTTAGCTTATGATCAAGTTCCGGACTCTTCGATACTATACTAATCGATATAGTTTCGCAGTTTGACACAAATAGTCCCTGCGATCGAATAGACTTGTTTTCAACACACCAAACCATCCAAAACTTATTTATAAGTTATGTAAAGGTTATTTTAGGTATGTTAAGCCTATGTCACTATTCCGGAGTGTTTGTTGCGTTAAACTGACTGCGTTTATGCACCAGTTTGCGTATAACCTTCCAGAAAGCGATTTATAGCTTGAAATCGGAATCGAATCAAATCGTAAAGTCATCAAACACATAAAACACATACAATAACACCAAAACACATTGTTTTATTGATAATTAACATTGTGTTACATTGTTCATCGATTACAGAGCACAGTTGTCACAATAGAGATGTTGTTGGTTGCTGACAAAGCATGAAGCATCACAATAGCAAGATGTACTTGAGTCAGAAGAACCAGATACGTGTCATCATCTGATAGTGATAGTACATTTGAAAAAGTATTTGTGAACCTGCTTGAAAGAGAAGACATTGACAAAGGAAAGAGTTGTTGAGAATCCTCCTCTTGCATTCTTTTCAACAAGATTTTCAAGCAAAGCTGATCGTGATTAAGAAGAACAAAGAGCCCAAGTTTGAAGATGAAAAGATGAAGTATCTTCCCACACAGACATGAGATAGACAACAGTTTGATAAAGACAGTATAAACCTAGGGGGATATTGTAAAGCCATATAATTGAGTAGGTTTACGCTTATCTTTATCAAACACAATTATAAGTTATTAGGCTTAGCTTTCTAGTGGGTTAGGTAGTATTGGGATAAGCCATGTGGGCTAATTAAGTGATTTGGGCTTGTTTAGTCTATAGAGTGCATGTGGGCTTGGCCCAGTTTGTATTAGGTCACCCTATGTAACTATAAATAGGGTGAGCCTAGGTCTTTTTAGGGTTGTTGTTCACATTTTGTTCTTCCTAGTCATTTTCGAATTCTATGTACCAGACGGTTCTTAGAAACCGTGTGCACTTTGATCATATAATCGATACAAGTTCTTGTTCTTCTACACTTTTCTCAGTTTTCCGCACTTTGATTAGTGTTTTGTGATATCCAATTGAAGTTTTGGGACTTACAAATGATGCCACCATGAAAGTTTGTTATTATGCTCATGTTAATAATAAGATCAACCATGTTAATTATGTGGTGATTATACAATGATCGTTATAAATGTTGTGATCATGGTAAATGAGAAAACTGTAATGATCCTATATTGATAGTGAGATCAACCATGTTAATATTGAAATCGACCACAAGAAGTGACTCACTAAGGAAGTGCTTATACGAGAATATAATATATGAAACATGTATAATATGAATGTTTGAAATAATAAAATACGGTTCTCTCATATTTTATGCCGTGTAGTAAACAAACACGAGTGCAACTAAAACATGTATGATCCATAAAACCTCCGGTGAAGAATGAAAAGCTATAAGACTTGTTCTGGTTCTACTTCATTCTCTGAATTGAATGTGATTATATAACGATCATTGAAAATATCGTGATCATGGACATAATTGAGAAATTTGCAATGACGATCATAATAATAATGAGACCGGTCATTAGAAGTGCTATGATAGCCAAGTTGATAATGAGATTGACCATATTAGAATGTTATGATAGCCAAGTTAAAGAGATTGACAATAAAAATTGTAATAATAGTCATAATGAGATTGACCACTAGAAGTGGTAAATTATGGGAGTAATTATATGAAGATAATACTCAGAGAGGATGAAAATTGAAGTGACAGTTGGAAATGATAGTTAATTGTTCTACCGTATCTTATGTTTTGTATTACATACGTGCAAGTGATACATATATGATCATAAACCACAAGTTTATGGATCATAATTATTTACTTTATTGGCATTACCGGTTAAACCACACCGAGTCAATGATGATGTGAAACATAATGAAGAACTTGAAGATTCTTCTAGCTGATAGCATGTATTGTTTGCTCTTAAGGGAAATTATGTATTTGCCAGTTAAGGGTATGTATCCCTAAATATTTTGGCAGTGATTAAGGGATATGCATATCCCAATATGATACCATTTAGTTTTTATATCGATGCATCGTCTGCATGGTTATCAAATTCACAACTTGATGTTTGTGTAATTTATGGCTTAGCTAATAAAATAGTAAACACAATATTCCAGATTGCATGTATTTATTAGTAGTGACGATAAGTTTATTTCCCTAGCTATAAATGATCGGCGGAATAAGTGTTGAACTTCCTGTAGATTATGTTCATACACGAATTGCTTTTGTTAAGACGATCACTGAACGTCTACGATTGATAGCAAAGCCAATAATCATGAGAGCAAGTTCATGTTTATATATGAGTACATGTAATTTTACATGCAATAACATTAATTCACATCAAGCCAACATGTTGTAATAGTTTCTCCCCATTATAGTTGGTTTTTGGTCAGGAATCAAAGATGCCCCTTCTAAGATTTTAGTTGTATATATTGAAATTGATCCACCACTACACACAAAGACGGGATCTTAAAAGGTGGTTGGTAATATATGATAACGAATAGAGTCTTTCATGATATATTTATTTACGGCTCAATTAATTGATATCCATCTCAATGGATTAACATTCCTAACATATGTGGGAGATAAAAAAGCAGTTGAAAAAGAAACGAATTGGTATGAATTATCACTGATCCTAAAAACTAAAAGTGTGAACTAGAAGTTCAAATGATTACTCAATTACAAAGATTAGCGAATCTATTACCAGACACATTCACTGACCTTAAAAAGGTGACTATGTGACATATACCAACTGCTAATGCTCCAATTAAGATGGGTGTTCCAGAAGGACAACCACATGTTTGTAATGAGTCTATTGCACGTCTGAATCGTGGTAGATTAGTCGATTCCAATAACAAAATTCATTGAAAGTTGGAGCAACTAATTAAGATGGTCAAGTCGAGGTTATATTAAAGAGGTCTCCTGAAGAGTCATTAGACATGATGGTTCCAGAAGAACCTCAAGTACCTGAAATTAAAGAGATCTCGTTAATTTGTATCATGTCTAAATATATATATGGAATCGAATTGAAATCAACATCGTTAAACTTTTGTATTTAAAATAGCGCTTGAAATGAGAAAATGATAAGGATAAAAAATTTAAGATCTGTCTATGAGAAATAATTGGCCAAAAGCGAAAAGACGCGAATGAGGTAGAGTTGAATTCTCTAATGAAATGGAAAGTTTTCGGACCAACAGTCCATACAACTGAAGTTGTGAAATATGTTGTATATAAACGGGTCTTTTATGCGAATTATGTGAAAATCAAATTGAGTGATATAAGGAAAAATTGGTGGCATAAGAATTTTCGCAAACACCTATGACAGTGGTGGATGCATTGACTTTCTAATATCTTATTAGTCTGGTAATATAAAGAGAGAATTGATATTCTTCTTATGAATGTTATGTATCACTTGATACTGAAAGTTTACATGAAAGTCCCGGAGGATTAAATTATGTAAGTCATGTTAAGTAAGTTCTCGAGAACAATGTGATTATTTATACATATTCGAATTCGAATAGGTTATGATTATTTTACATGTTGGATATAGTTAGAATCCTGATGAGTTTCAAAAGCAATTGAGTGCTTAAAAGGATAATTGAAACATCTTAACGATGCAATACTTGTGCATCAAGGAACATACATAGAAAACTTGTACTCGGTGATTGTGATATTTAAATAAATAGTGTACACGCATGGTACAATATGGATTATGGAAATAAAAGCAAGTATTCATGACATGTTTGCATATGATATAGATATCTATGCGTTAAATAGGCAAATTTATGTACCAAAATTCTTGAAGAGTGAATGCACATGCATATTTGGATAAGTTGGAAAGAATTCTCTTATGGATTGATAATGCTAGAAGCATTGATATAAAAAAACCTCAAAAACGTACAATATGAAGTTAATAAAATACATATGAACTAAAATAGTCAGGTCGAATGTTGTACAAGTCGAGATATTCGCATAAGGAGGGATGCAAGTTTGATTAAATTCGCCATGTTTTCTCAACATTATACTTTTAAAAAGTTCACTATAATCACCGTTTACAGTGATGATGTCTAGGCATCATCGAGAGAAACTATCGAACTTTTAGAGAGAGAATTTTTGAGTGACCTTGACACATTGTAGTTATTGCTCGACCTGCAGTTCGGGTATATGTGTAATTAACCAAACTACATCTATAAGTGGTCGAAGCGTTTTACCATGGATAAAGCTTATCCTTTAAGTACATTAAAGGTTATTCAATTACTTGATATAGAAAATGACTATTATATTCTCCTATGAAAGAAATTGAAATCTTTGGTCTAGAAGTACCATGGTTAAGTGCAATTGGTGCATTAATATTTCTTCTTATCCATGCATGATTATAAATCTTTTATTTTAATTTATTGACGTGATATAACATGTGTCAAGCAAAGAGACGCTGGAATCGGTTAAAACAACTACTTCGATACATCTAAGGTATGTTAAATTGTTTTACTAACCGATCAAAACAAGTTTGGTCAGCGTTGTTGATGCAGGAAATGTAACACAACACGATTGTTGATCTTGTGGTGCATATATATGAAAGGAGGTAGTAGAAGTCTGACCTGAAGATCATACATCATTGCTTAGTCTAAAGAATTGCATATCAGGAGATCAAGCAACAATTCATTGACTACACAATTGAGCAACTTTCACAGGCGATTGGTATTGTCAATTAAAAGATACGTATTAAAATGGGGGGGGGGGAGTAATATACACGTTGCATTCTTTTTCCCTTCACTAAGTTTTCTGCTATCGGGTTTTCTTTGTAAGGTTTTTAACGATGCAACAAATCTAATCCAGAAGTAGCAAGGGGAGAAAATACGCGTTGTACTCTATGGTTTTATTCCACTGGGTTTTCCTAGCAAGGTTTTTAATGAGGCAACGTCACCGAGCGTTTACAAGAATATTGTACTATTTCATCATGTGGATAGTCAAGTGGGAGTGCTATGAATATATCATTTATAGTGATTCTTCACATCCTTAACTTCTCATTGTATTTACTCTTATGTTAATGTTGAGCCTATAAATAGAGGCTTTGTATTTCATACATATACATCCATAAGAACGAGCTTCTTACATTATTCATTTTCTCTTTGTCTCCATAATCTCTATAATCCTAGTTCATATGTTTATATATTTTATGGGCATGTTTGGGGTTCCTTTTTTTGAGAAAAAAAGGACTTTTGAAAGGAAAAAGGACTTTTCCAAAGTGTTTGGCTTTCCTTTTGAAGGCTTTTTGAAGGCAAAAGTCCTTTAAAGTTTCCAAAAGTCAGGAAATCCTGACTTTTTTTTTGCCAAAAGTCTTTTTCAATAAGTTGAAAATAAGCTAAGCCAAACATGCACTATATATTGTTGCTAATAGCCCGTTGTTACACAACTTATTAAACTTTTTTTTAAATCATTATATTAAACTGTTTTAAAATAATAATATTAATAATGAAAAAGTAAATAAACTGTTTTTAGTTGTGAATTACTCATGTTTTATTTGTTTATTGTAAGATATCAAGAAGTCGGGGAAATGATTTCACCTACCACTTGAGTTATGGTGGCCATTTTCAACAAATATAAATCGTAGCTTTCTGGTTTCCACAATAAATAAAAGTTAAAAACAAGTGGGCCTTTCACGTTTTGTCCACTAATCATAAATATCTTCTTCTTTTAGATGTAGGGTATGTTTGAAAAAAATAGCTATTGGCTCGAACTTGGTAGCTGTAGCTAGTAGTTGTAGTTTTTTAGATATATTTGGTATTTGGCAGAGTAGCTGTAGCTTTTAATAAAATGTATAAAATGACCAAACTGGACATAACTAAAAAATTAAAAAGTTTGTGCATTAAAAAAATATTATCTTTAGAGATTAAAATAATCATTTTTTCCCTAAAAGCTTGTAGCTCCTTTTAAACGCTACTAGTAGGAGCGTTCAACCAAAAGTTTCAAGCTTCTAACCTAAAAGCTTCAAGTTCCTTCAACCAAACAAGACTTTTTATTGAATACGAGCTTTTTCTTAAAAGCTTAAAGCTAGAAGCTTCTAAAAGCTCCATGCCAAACATACCCGTAATTGAGCTTTTATATAATATAGCCCGGTTTATTATAGGGTTTTTCACTAAATAATTTTCTTGGGAGGTTTTAAGTTTGATCTTTACTAAATGCAAATTCTGTAAATATGGGTGAGTATCACCGGAAAGGATTTGAACTTGGAAAAAGGGTTTAAGAGCTTGTTCTCGCTTCTTTGGAGTAAGATGGATACTAGTCAATCTGCCCGTTAAAAAAGAAAGTTGTAATTAAGCTTTTACATTAGCAATAAATAATAAACACATAAAAAATCCAATATTTTAAAATTGTATTTAGAATGACTGGAAAAGTGGAATAAAGCCAGATATAATTTCATCACTATGAACAATCCAAAATCCTTGTAGACAAAGTCAATCATCAATTCCAAGCTATGAGGCAAATGAAATCCTATGCATAAATCAGTTAAATAACAGGAAAGAAAATGTTTTTAGTGTGTCACTTAAGTTATATAGGAATTTCTGGACCCTAGAGCTAAGAATAACACATTCTTATTACTCAAAATAGAATAACCACTTAATATAATGATACATGTTATATTTTTCGAGAAGATACGACCCTCGTTGTGTATCTTGATTAGTTGGATTGTTTCTTTGTGAATTCCTATACGAATGTTTTGTAGATGTGTCTCCGAGTATTCTTTGATCATTTCCTCTAAGGAGAGGAAAATATTAAATAATCAATTTAATTTCATTTTAATTACATAATTTATATAAATGAAACAAGATTGAAACTTATTATTATTACTTATTGATATTTTTTTTGTAACTATTTACTATTATAGGTTAAACTTGAAAATAATAACCATTAAATTTACTATTATAGGTTAAGCTTGAAAATAATAACCATTAAATACTAACCAAGTTTTATATATATTCATTTAAGTCACTTGGGTCACTTAAATTTAAAAAGTTCATAAAAATTCCACACTGAAAAAATATATAGAGTTAAGTGGTTTTGTATTTTTTTTTTAAAAGTTAAGTGGTAAAAGAACTACTTGGCCACCATTTGTCTGTTATGTGATATATTCTCCTAAATTACAAGTAATTTATCAACAAGTATATAAAGTTTATTTTATCATCTTACATATACTTGTAGGCGTTTTAGAAAAAAACTATTTTCTTCTACTAATTTTTAATAGAACTTAATGTTAATTTTATTTTCTTTGTTATAGCTCGTATTACTTAATTTATGATTTTGTTTTGCTCCAAAATTTAATGCTTTGTCGTATGTAATCTTGGTGGAAAATTGACTTTTACATGACGAACTGATGGCTGTGAAAATCAAATAAAAAAGTCCAATATCATGTCACAGGTAGAAACGCACAAATTTATTGTGGACTGTTGGTGGTTAGTTTTCTTTTCCGTTATTGATGAGATAGGGTTATACTTTATTTATTTACTAGTGGGAAACCCGCGCGTTGCGGCGGGGGTTAAAAATTCCGATAGCTTTTTAATCGTTTTGTTTTATGTTAGGTTATGAGTCATTTATATACAAAGTATCTTATATACAAAACGTCAACATACGTAATCGGATGAAAAACACCAAAAGACGAAATAGTAAAATCCCCAAAAATACTGGTTATGATAATGCCAATATTGGTAACAATATTGTTCGGTCTGAGTCGGTTTGATTGGCCAAGTTAACAAGAAAAAAACATTAAAGGTGCAATATTAAAAGGGATAAAAGTATATCATGTATATAAGCAAACTTGATAAATGGGGGAAAACTTTATTAAAGTGAATGGACTAAAATGTATATTTAGAAACTAAAAGCAGAACAACTATACATTTGTTCTCATATTAACTTATAAATCAAATAGAAAGAAGTATATAAACCATGTATATTATCATTTCTTAATCATATATGAATCAGTTTTTATTTAAAAAGTTCAAGATAAGGAAAGCATAAAAACCAGCCGAGCCTGTATGAACCCATACCAAAATTACCCGTTTTGACCAGAACCCCTTTCAACTTACCACCCAACCCGCCCGCCCCGCATATTTTACCACCTCTAAATACATCAAAAAGATTAATGGTACCTCTCAAACATGAAGGTACACTGCCATTAGCCATGTATGGATAAACAAGCAACCATAACTGGGTTTGTTTGAAAAGTGAACCTTTTTGAAATAATTATTCCAAAATAATAAGAAACAAATGAGAAACATGTTACTAAAAGTGAAGAACAAATAATAAATTTTGAAAACAGTTACTCTTTTTGCCAATTAGTCTTTTTGCCAAAAAGTTCTTCATTCACCACCAAAATCAAGCCTTGATAACGCCTTTAGTTCTGGATTATTATATTATGTGTGTCATCGTCTTTTCTTCTCGGCTTCCAATATCACCAGATAACTTGAAAGAGATGCCTCCATTCAATTTCAAAACCAAATACAGAGTGGATTCTAAACACACCACAAGATTGAAAATTAAAATTACAATAAGATAAGGAAGAGCATCAAGTTTAATAAGGAAAAAAAAATTCAATCTAGAATATTAGAAGTTTAAAATCAGTTACCTTTCCTGCCTGTCACCTTCTAAAATCCGAATTTAGATGAACATGAATGTCCCCTGGCTAGAGCTTTATTTTTTTCAAAGCTTTTTATAAACTTATTAGTAAATACATTTCAAAAAGCAGAAGATGGAAACTAATTCTTTATCAGAAACTTAAAACCACAATTAAAGGCCAAAACTTATGATCTTGAGAAAAAAACCATCTTTCAATAACTGCAATTAACAAGATTGAATCATGTTAAATACATACAACAAAAAAGTAAAAAACAACTATTAATTGTTTTGTATCACAGAATTTAGTAGACAAACAGATGTAAAAAACTGTTCATCTGTGGATACCATCTCTACGGTTGTCTGGCCGCTGCCTAATTTAAAACAAAATCAGGCTTTTAATCTACGCATTGTTGTCTATAAACAGAGGAACCATACACTCTATCTACAATCAAATACAACATATGCAATCAAAAACTAAAACTAAAATTAAAACCAAAAAAGAAGGCTCATATCAAGTGTAGATTAAGAGATCTCTGTCATCGCGAAACCCTAACTCGATGAACGGTTTTGATATGCCATTAGAGCCATCTGTGTAGAGGCGGCATCCGGTTCATCGAGTTTATAACTCGCTAGAGCCCTCTCTCTTTGTAATCACAGCCATATGTATGTATGACAACCCTAAATTTGAAATCGTTATTTCGAATGTAACAGATAGTGAGAGAACATAACCTTCGGTTGTGGTGGTGGTGGTGTTGTGCTGCTGAATCCAATTTAAAGGTAATAGAAATCAATTGAAGAGGGGGATTGAAAAGATGGGGAAAACGGATCGCAGGGTAAAGGAAATTCACAATTAAATGGCACAAAGCCAAATTGAATTACTTTAAATGCCTAAATTAATGAATTTTCTTTTTAAATTTTATTGTATAGATAGATAAATGCATTTAGTGTATTTAATTAGAAGTTTATTAAATAATGTATTAATGTGTCTTAAGTTTTGAGGTAAATTACAATGATGCCCTCCTCAAATGAAGTTAAATTACCTTGTTGCCCATCCAATATGTATTATATAGTAGTATAGATTTATTATTATATTATATCAAAGAATGCTAGTTATTTATTTATTATTATATTATTACTACTAGGTTAGAACCTCGTGTGTTACACGGGCTGAATAAATATAATTTTATATACTAAATAATAAAAAAGTTACATCTTTAAAAACTCGTACATTGTAAAATTGAATAAACACGTGTATTACACGGCTTAAATACAAATAATGTAATCAATTAACATATACAATTATCAATATATGTTTTTGGAAAAAAATGAACTTTGATGTAACATTTTACTTTGTTTTTACATTATATATATATATGGAACCCATTAAGTCTAACCAACTTTTAAAACAATCTCAGCCGTATAAACTAATCAACTTTTGATCCTGACCATCCAAACTCAAAAAAAAAAACTGTTTTTTTGGCAGTTCAAGGAGGTTATGTACTCTCTCTCCTAAAAATAGGCAGTTTATAGAGGTTACCTACTTTATATCCTAAAATCATGGGTAGATCCTTTCAAAAACCACCCACTAATCTGCAAAAACTGCTTTTACGCTCTACTTATATCGCACCCACGTTTGAACCTTAATCGACACACACCTCCGTGACCCATTGTTCTGTACTGTATTGGTGGGATTTATGGCATCAGAGACAAAAAGATAATATGGTATCTTTACATTTTGTGTTGTTATTGTTATTTGATTATCTTTTTTTTTTTCTTGAAGCAGGTTTGCAATTTGGGTATATATACGAATCTCGATTTTGATGTTCCTGTCATTTGAAATTGCTTGAGGTACTTGCTTTGTATATAATTTTACTTTTTTTGTTTTGTTTTTCATCGTAAAAGATGCGGATGGGTTGCGATACCTTTTAACATATGTGTTTTTGGATGTCCAATTTGCAATCAGGTTGCGATACCTTTTAACAACAATCACCCCAACAACAATGGCGGCATTATAGATTGGTCTAAATTAAAGAAATCACATGTCAAGGAACTAGAAGAAGACGACATTGGCGGTTCAATCGAAGATGATGATTATGAAGGGGAAGGAGTCGAGGAGTTTATTCTGTCGGAGAGAATGTCACGTATGGTTTAAAGTTCGATCGATGGTGGCGATAATGGAGGAAAATGCGAGTTGAATAGAGGTGGAAATGGATGTTTGTTCTTCGAAGCTTGGACTGCTGAGATCATCGAATTTGGTATGAATATTCAAAGTTAACACATTGTTATAATCTTCTTGCTTCTTTACTATGCTAGAAATTGAATGATAAAGATGTTAATTAGGAATTAGGTATTATTGACTTTCTTTCTTATCTTGATTAGGTTTTCAATATCCACAGTTTAAATGAGGTATGCCTTGATTTTCTGGCCAAGAGAATGATAACATCAATCTTACTTCAAAGATGGATGGTCTTGGAAGAACCTGCCCTAGATTACAAAATATGTAGGTTCATTCTTGAATCTTGATACTTTTACTTAGAATTTAATATTTTTTCATGTAACCCTGTTCTTGATTTTTGCAGCTCATGCCTTAAATTCATTTAAAGAAGGTATTATTGAAGAACCATTTTTGGTTTTATTAGACAAAATTTTGTTTTTTGTTCTTGTGTTTGTTACTATGTTATGCATTTGACAATTAATTTAAGGCAAATTGGCCTGTAATAATCCCACCTACACCTTTTTGGCCAATAATAATCCCACCTCAGAATATTCCCCACACCAGTCCCACTTTTCAGATTTTTTGCCCACACTGGTCCTCCGTTAAAAATCCCTAACTCAGTTAGCAAAATGGCTGATGTGGCAGATGATGTGTTAAAAACTGCTGATGTGGCAGATGATGTCTTAAAAACTGATTTCGTGGCAGATGATTATGTATTCCCTGATCCTTTACTAAAGAACAAATTTCATAAACATACATCTAAATCATACCCAACTGAGATTAAACAAATTACAAGAAACCCACATGGAAAACTGATTGAAAACTCAATGTAATCAACAAAAGACTGAACCTTTTTCCTCCATTTTTTCAAACCACATGAAAGACTGGTTGAAAACGCATTGTAATCAACAAAAGACTACAATAAACAAAAATATATGAAACAAGATTTTTATATTCCCAATATCCAGATCCGGTTTGGGGGTTCTTCATTAGATTTGGGTTTGGTTTGGTTTAGGGGAGATTCGATCTAAACATAAACAAGGGTTTCGGCGATAGGGAATAGCACCGTCGTATAAACGACGTCGGCTAGGGGAGAATCATACCATTCTTCGTGAGATCAGAGAGGATATGAATCGAATCGCGCAATCTGGTTCATGCGATGAGAAAGTGGAGTCGGGGATTTCAACCTGAGCGCGAACATGAGATTTGGATTTTGTTGAGCGACGTCATCGGAGGATATGATGATGTTCCGATCTGCGAAGAATTCGTCCTGTAGCTTCTTGCTTTTTGTAGGTTGTTCATGGCGTTTCTGGTCCAGTTTCTCCATTAGAGGTAGATGAGAAAGGGCAAGCCAGAGGAGAAGAGATGTGAAATGATGATGAGAGTGAGGGTGGAGGAATTGTGGGTTATAAATGTAATCTTCATCTGCCAAGTAATCAGTTTTTAACACATTATCTGCCACATCAGCAGTTTTTAACACATCATCTGCCACATCAGCCATTTTGCTAACTGAGTTAAGGATTTTTAACGGAGGACCAGTGTGGGCAAAAAATCTGGAAAATGGGACTGGTGTGGGGAATATTCTGAGGTGGGATTATTATTGGCCAAAAAGGTGTAGGTGGGATTATTACAGGCCAATTTGCCTTAATTTAATCGTCCTTACACAACATCTTTTCATTTTCTTTTATCTATGACCTACAAGTGTTTCCTATTTGTACTAGATTCATAATGTCTGCCTACTTATTTGAGTTTTTATTTTGTTTATTGCGTATGAATTTCAATTGTGCTTGTAGGGAACAGCAGACAGTCAGCATTGCCAAGGCTGGAATCACAACTTCTTTGAATGCTGCAAATCCAGCCTGGTAACACATAAAACACTATTTCCATTTCTCATATATTATCAGCTTACTGGCATATTTATATTAAATATAGATATTTTATTTTGTTAAAAAGGGGAAGATACGATCTACGTAGAACTCCAGCTGAAAACATCCACCTCCCTCCAGCACTTCTATCAAGATTCGATCTTTTGTGGTTGATCCTTGACAAAGCTGACATGGATAATGATCTTGAAATGGCTAGACATGTTGTTTACGTTCACCAAAAAACGAGAATCTCCGGCCCTCGGGTTTGCTCCTCTCAAAGCTTCTGTTCTTAGGTATTTTCACTCCGTCCCTTTTAGTAAATATACCATGTAGTCATGTATCCATAATGATTATCGATAATAAACTTATTTTTATTTGTCGACAGGATATATTTCAGCCGCCAGAAAGTTATCTCCATCTGTTCCGAGAGAACTGGAGGAGTATATTGCTACTGCATACTCGAGCATCAGGCAAGAAGAAGCGAAATCAAGCAGCCCACACTCATACACCACTATCAGAACTCTTCTCAGTATTTTAAGGATATCGGCTGTGAGTTTTTTTTTTCTTTTCAAATACGTTGTATTCTCCTTTTAGCTAACAATGGGCGGTCAATGGTGATCATTGTTAACAATAAAATAAAACTGCAGGCGCTTGCGAGGCTGAGATTCTCAGAAACCGTTGCTCAGAGTGACGTGGACGAGGCACTTCGGCTGATGCAAATGTCAAAGTTTTCATTGTACTCTGATGAAAGGCAGCGGTCTGGTCTTGATGCGATCTTGGATATTTATTCGATTTTACGTGATGAGGCAGCAAGGGCCAACAAGATGGATGTAAGCTATGCACAAGCTCTAAACAGGATTTCAATGGTGGTTTTTATTTTATTTTGTGGGTTGTATTTTGATTGTGGATATAATAGGGGTACACTGAAGCTCAGCTGAAAGAATGTTTAGAGGAATATGCAGCGTTGAACGTGTGGCAGATTCATCCAAACACCTTTGATATACACCTTTGATATTCGATTTATTGATGCTTGAATTGTACTAGTCAAGTTTTAAGATTGGCAATGAATGAAGTATGAGGAACCTGTTGAGACTTTTTGTGTTTATTTATTAAGTAGGATAAGGTCTTAATGGTATTGTTTAAACCTACTTTAGTTATTTTCTACTCTGAATTTTTACTTAAACATTTTAAAATGATATGAGATTTATAAGTAGTTAATTTTTTTTTAAAATAACAATCCAACTCTACTCCCAAATCTGCACTTGGATAGTCCTACCTTATTTTTTCTGTGTTTTTGTTTGTTTTTAAAACCAAAAGTAAAATTGTCATTTTATTAAGTGGACTATGTTTCTACCTAATTTCATTGGCAATTTAACCTATAGCCATCCGATTACTGATGTGATAAAACCGGTGAGTGTGGCAAGAAAATTGAGGGAAGGTTGCACTAATGGTATTTTGTTGGTCAAAGATTTGAGATAGGGTGCTTCACATTAAACTCATTCAATGGGCTGATCTTATGGTACTTGCTTCTTGTCTGCAAATACACCCGGCAAGGTAATATAGATCACAATTCCAATTTCCTACCAATCTGCCATCTTTTCTAGAGGTGTCCAAATGGGTGGGTTGGGTAATGGATTGAAATGGGTTGTTTTAGTATGGGTCAGATCGAGCTAGGTTAAATGGTAAAGACTTTTGTTGTCCTTTTCTTATATGTACATAGATGTGGGAGTATGGTTGGATAATGTGGGTAGGTTGACTGGTCAAAACATGTAATTTTGGTGTGGTTTGGGTTGAGTGGAAACACGTTTTACCCACTCTGCAATTATGGCGTACATACCGTGTGTTAAAAGGAGTACCCATGTATTCCTTACCCATTTCTATATTGTATAGTATAAAGCAATTTAGTAACACACATGCTTAAAAATACACTATAAAGGACTTTTGACCAGTTGAATCCACATGGCAAAATGATTGAGATGGAAATGTCTCATTAGTAAGCACCTTTAGTTATTAACTTATAAGAAGAGATAGCAAGATGAGTTGATTGGGTAGCAGGTCAAAATGGATCTAAACAACAAAATTTTACCAATTTTTATATAAGGGTGTAAGGGGCGCTCCATTCGTGGGGAGTAGTCCTCTCTCCAGTCTCCACCCCAGCCAATCATACGCGTCCATGTCAACTCCCCTCTTCACTCTCCATTTTACACTCACACATAAGAGGTGCTTCACTCAAACAATTTTTTTCTTTTAAAAAAATTAAAAAGTAAATAAATATAAAGTGTGATTGGTTGGAAGAGAGTAGGGCCCACCATTAACCCCCTCCTCTTCCCTTGCACAGTGACTACTCCCCGATTGTATCCATTTACCGCGTGGGGAAGGATGTAAGGGACGGTGTTCTCGTGTGGTGAATACTCACCTCACACCCCTTCACCGAGTACACCCTGCACACCCTAACTTTTTATGGTATGTTTCTGCAATGTTCCTTATGAATGATTCTTCATCAGGAGGTTACTTAACACAACTGGTAAGTGTTTTCACTCTCATCATACATTTGACCAAGTAATAATATACTTCACTCATGCAACAAATCATATCAGAGGTGGCAAACTGGGTGGGTCAGGTCTTTTGTCCAAAAACTGCGCTATTTCAATAAAAAAAATTGTTTCTTTTTTATCTACCCTTACAAGAGGTGATTTAAGAGATCATGGGAGATCATGAGACAATGGTTGATACCTTTTCTCTACGTTCTTCATACCTCTTGAATTTTCCATTCTTAAAATTTCACTCATGTTGAACACATTTTCATGTTTCAATTCTTAAATATCTTTGGTGAAGCAACATTTCAACGTCACAAACTTTTGCCACAAGTTTTGATTCAATAATTTGAACGAAAAACTAAAGGAAACAAAGACACAGGAAACCATCTTTTGTTATATTCAATAGAAGTGATTTAGAAATTGTATTGATATGTTTTTAACAATTTTTTGCAGAAATCTAGATGTTTGGCGTGTGTTATGGGAGTAAAAAGGTATTACCTAAGTGATTGTGTTAATATCTATCTGAGTGTTTGCAATTAATTACGTCATTTTGGGTGTGGATTTTTCTCTCCAGGAGTACCAATGGGTAATTTTCTACAATGGGGTGGGGGCTCCTAACTATTGGATACAAAAGCGGGTCATTGGATGCTAGCATGTAATAAAAATGACCACCGTTTATTAGGAACTCAGCAATAAAAAGCTTTGGTCCGAAGATTCAGTTCGTCACTGGTTGGGGCCTATCCCAGCGCTGAAACTTTTGGATGTCAGCTTCAGTCTTTTGATCTTTCATAATACAAAAATGTTAACCATTTTTTTGTGTATTTTGACTCTATTTTATTTCTCTGTGTTCATAGGTTTACTCATGTTAGAGTGAGAGAGAGAGAGAGAGAGGGAGAGGGAGGGAGAGAGAGAGAGAGGGAGAAGGAGGGAGGGAGAGAGACCCCTTGCCGATGCCACACCCCACAACCTAATACATCAACGTAACCCGTCCAACGGACGGGTATTAAACTAGTTTATTGTTAAGTTAGTTTAGATGCTTGTGTATTACATAAATTATAACATTTTACTTTATTTATTTATTTATTTATTAATAGATTAGAAACTTGTATGTTATACGTGGTTGAATCAATTTAATATTATATAGTTATTAATAAGCAGCAAAATAAACGAAACAATTAAGAAAAGAAATATTAATTAAATATATAAGAGACATGCAAAAAAAAAGAAATAAAATAATTATAGACCAATATTAATCATTAAAATTATTATTAATAAATAACCCGCTATATTAATCAATATATTGAATAACGATCCATTTGTTTTAATTATATGGATAGACTAGGTTATAACCCCGTGTATTACACGGGTTAAGTAAATAAAATATCAAACAGTTAATAACGAAGATTTAACAATTATAAAACGATATTTTAAGACACTTTTCTGATATCCGAATAAAAATTTGTTTTATGTATAATCAAAACTTGTGATGTTTGTCAAGTTTATAAATATGAAAGCATTTGAACCATCGATTAGAAGACAAACTGTATTATCGACTTTCTCACAACGTGAACCCAAGTTTTATTTAAATAACAGTGGTCTTAATTTATTAGTTCTAACAATATTGTTGAAATGTTTAGATTAGGCATATAGGAATTAGCCAATTAGATAAACATATAGCTACAAAAAAATATTTAAATTAATTAGATAAGTATAAATTATCGGTAATTATTAAGTTATACAACTTTAAAATTTAAGTATATGGACTTGAGTTGCATCTTAAAAGGATGGTTGTTTTTGAATAAATTTATTAGTATGATAAATATAGTTATTATTCTTCTTGTATTTTAAATATATTAAATAAATAAATTATTTGTTAAGCAAGAAAATTATTCCCTCCACCCTCGTTATGAAAATGGTCGATATTTGTTTCAATTATTAAGATATAATTTCTAACCTAGTAATTCATATAAATAAGAAAATCGTTCTCTCCACCCTCGTTATGAAAATGCTCGATTTTTTTTTCAATTATTAAGATATAATTTCTAACCTAGTAACTAATATAAATATAAATATAAATAAATAATAAGATAATTTATGAAACTTTATCCGTAATTTCTTAAATGTTTGAAACAAATATTAAATTTAATAATTTAAATTAAATAATAATTATCTACAATTAAGTAAGAGTAGATGGTCTAGAATAATAACCTAGTAATTAATATAAATAAATAATAAGATAATTTATGTAACTTTATCCGTAATTTCTTAAATGTTTGAAACATATATTAAATTTAATAATTTAATAATTTAAATTAAATAAGAATTATCTAATAGTAGATGGTCTAGAATAATGACAACTGTCCTTTTATTGGCTTCTTTTTTATATAGTATAGATTATTCTTTTTTATATAGTATAGATTATTCAGATAACTAGAATAGATTAAAATAAATAATAATTATCCATTAGAGATTAAACTAAATAATATTTAGTATGAGGGTTATCTATAATCTATAATTAATTATAAGAGATTAAACTAAATAATAATTATCCGTAAAAAACATAGCCTAATATGATGATAAGTGTCCCTCAAATTGTTATTATTAATAAATAACCCGCTATATTAATCAATATATTGATTGACAAAACGATCCATTTGTATTAATTATATGGATAGATTATTCAGATAATTAGAATAGATTAAACTAAATAATAATTATCCATTAGAGATTAAACTAAATAATATTTAGTATGAGGGTTATCTATAATTAATTATAAGAGATTAAACTAAATAATAATTATCCATAAAAGACATGGCCTAATATGATGACAAGTGTCCCTAAAATGGTTTCTTTTATTATATAGTATAGAAGTATAGATTACATCAAAGAATGCTAGTATATAATTACACCACCCTAGTCGTTATACTAGATGTATAGAACATAAAAAGTCATACTACGCACATGTCAAGGCCTATCACACACAAGGCATCAACATCTTAGACAAGTGACCACTACAAAGACTTCCAACATTCAAAGTCCTACAATGCCGCGTTACTCAACCGACTACATCCATCAGGGGACTCTATGATACCCACTAACCTTGTCATACCTAATAGGCATGACACACAACCCGCTAACTAAATCCGTCCCGGTTTACAACTTATAATCCTATCAGTTTACCGGAACCTTAAAAGTACTGACTTTTCATAAAACGCTAAAGTATATTCACTTTCGTATATACTCGTAGTTTAATGAAAGCACGTAGCACATGTAAACGCAAGTATGCTAGCCCCAAAACATGTATAGGGGGGGGGATTATAACTCACCTTATCTTCAGCTACACCGTTTGTTTCAATCAATGCACTTGTACAACCGTTAAGCACCTAATTGAAAGTCATACCGCATTCTATGAATTACCACAAAATAATCTCATCATCTCACTATCATCAACTCAACTACCCAAAGACCTCAAACTACAAGCTTGGTTCAAACTCCAACATTCGGTACCATACGTGCGTCCAAACATGTAAAAATGCCTAAAATAACGTTGTAGAAAAACGTCCCCAAAGGTCGTCCCCGACAATGGAATAAAAAGTTCCACGGATTCATACCTTTGTATACATACCATCCATAATCGATGTGAGTAGCATCCGAGAGTACTAGCGCGAGTAGAGTCAAGATATGCTCATAACTCAGCCATACGAACTCTGATTCAAGTGATCCATAACCCAACTGGTAACTGTACACCCACAAGGGTCCACCCAAACTGACTGTTATCGGGGACTCATAACATCTAAACCAAGACCTACTTCTAAGATCTTGTGACAGACTTTTAGTCAGCGCTGGACACTATAATACTTCGCACATATTAAACACCAAACTGACCACATCAGTAGTTACACATTTAATCAGTAGTTCGTCTATATGCATGCAAAAAGTCACATAAGGTAGGAACATAACACACAATTCGACGACAACACCAAGATGTGATAAAGACGCATCATCGTCAAAAGACAACGACCTACCTCTTTAGACACATGGTCTCCTCAACACAACCATTTTCTACATCTTTGGATACATTGCCATAGTGTGGGAGTCAATAGTTATGTGTCGTCGTCACTGCCCAAAACATATCATACCATATGTATGGGTTAGTTGATAGATACGTTGTCACTACTCACCAAATAAGATAGCATTAGGATCAACTATTACGTACCGTCGTTACTGTCCATATCTCTAGACACATTGTCGTCTCGACACGCTGCTTAGGCTCATGTCATTTCGACGCAACAATCACCTACATTTTCAAGATCGCTAGGATGCTCCTTATCACACAAACAGTTATCTAGACACATCGTAGCCTATAAGCCCATTTACATCACACAATCGTGGAATATCCACGAGACTCGTCTAACAACAACTCGCTCGCCCTTTATTGTAGAAGGACGTACACGGACTTAAACAAACATATGCACATGTCAAGGTACTTTTGGATCATGGTTAATAGCATTTGTGATTAGACTTATTGTTATGTTCATGTTCAGATGTTTTTGTCTTGTCTGTTGTATACATTTAAGTTGTTTTAATTGAGTTTTCAGTTGCATTAATTTGAGAATACATATAGTCTTTTGAACTATTCGTTTGATGATGTCCAACCGTAAGGTTTTAGGTTTGGGACTTTACAAGCTGTTATCAGAGTTGTAGTTTAAGAGATATAGGCATCCCTAAATTCCTAATCATAAATTGTGAGTGGGACCAAAATAACGAATGCCACCACGAGTAACCGTGAGGCAAGAGGTACGCTTTACGAGTTACATGTGTGTAATTAAATTCTTTACTTGAATGTGGTGATTGTTATGTGCGGAAGGTAGAATACTAGTGTGACCATGTTGGGAAACTTTTAGAACAAATGCAGTAACTTACACAGCTGATCACACTTGATCAATGTTGTTGGCGGTCTATTATTACTTTCCATGTTCTGAATGATGACATGAAATGATTATGCGGATGTTCTATCTTGATATTGGGTCAAATGTGTAGGTAGCCATAGACAGGGAAGAGGTATAAGTGAAGCTAGAGTTCTCGTTACGGCACCAGTTGATAGGAAACAAGATAAGCTGATTGATACTATTCTGGAAGAGTTTCAGCAGGACGCGAAAAAGGTTATCTAGGAACACTTGAGGGAGGGAACAATTGTGGAATCCATGTGTATCACATGGAGCTATTAGCAGATAGGTGAACTAGGAGATGAGAGTTGTGGGAGCAGTACGGACTTGGCCTAAGGGTGTGACTCAGCACAGCCGAGTGGTCAACTTGTTGAGCCTATCAGTTGAGTTCTGCCTGAGGAGAGTGATGAGGATAAGGAGGAACTAGAGTATGATCTGGGAGAGGGACCATCTGGAGATGCACCCAGTGTACCTTGATGACGAGTTTAATGTTTTTGTGTGACTTGAAGATTTTGGATTTTTATGATATTGGCTTTAGGCCTGTTTGGACAAGATTTCAATTGAGATTGAGACGTTAGTTTAATGAAATTGCATGTGTTTTGATGATCTAGTTTTGGTATAGGGCTTGGTTGTTACTGAGTCCCATGTGTTGTTATGTGATTACGTAGTAATGTATTGTGTGGTGTGACTTTGTTTTAACTTCGTCTAATATGTGTTGTAGACTTGTAATAGTTTATACTTAACTAATATGTATGATATACTTGTCGTGTTGATAGGGATTAAATACAAGGTATTGTGATATGTTAGTGCACATATTTATCTGTTGGTAGTTGGGTATAGACATGAGGGTGTTTTGTTAATACAAGTGGTCTTGTGAGTGTGCCGTGTGGGAGTGTTATGTTTTCTGGTGGCTGTAGATTCCGGCGACGTCGTCAGGTTCTGTTGGGTTCAAAACGGAATTAATTAATTATTGACTACAAATTTTAATTAATAACTTAGCACGAATATTAAGACGAACTAAACTGGGTCGAAATCAGATGAGGAAAGGCAACTACCTAGGCGTAGGATCCTACTAGTAAACTCGCACACTCTCGTAATTGGATATTGGGTTTTAACAGTTTATCTAAGAATACGTCTAATAAGGGTTTGCTAAGACACACTAGATCTCCTCCCTGTCTCACTAATGCTACACGACAATCCCAAACTAGGTGTGTAAAATATAACGGTTTTCTGGTTTCGGTTCACCTCTCGGTCTCACCTACTAATATGCTAAGGTACCCATGAACATATCTCCTTCTGGTCTCGCTAATCATAATTCACCCGAAGATGAAAAAAAGGTAATCTATCTATCACGGTTTTAACTTGAATTGCTAGGATCTAAAGGCTACGGCTTACTAGTATGGATCTCCTCCCAGTCTTACCAAAACCTGTATACTAAAGAACTAGAAGAACTAATACCCTATCTCCTCTCGATCTTAAGGTAACAGAAAACTTGTTTTAGCTAAGATAATACTCGTTCCTAGAGTTTTCTAAGACAAGAAATCGCAAGCAAGTTCACGAACACAAAGTAAGCGACTAGCACACAAAGCTTTAATCAACTAATACAAAATCAACCAATAAAAGAATCATGTGAAACGATTATTAAACAAAGCATGCACACATGATAAAACCGAATAATAAATAAATCGCTTACCAAAATATTAACCCGAGAACAATACGAGTCTAACTAGTTTTCACCATGAGCCTAGGTAGTTTAAGAAAATCTAGCCACTCATGGTGAATAAAAACGAACCAACAAAGTTCATTAAAATTAATACACCATGTTTAATAAACGAAAAACTAAGTTAAACTTTGTTTTCTAACCGATTGCAATTATATCTTCACAAATCTTCGTTCTGAAGCTTCGTCTTCCAATGCTGCTCCACATGATTGTTCAACATAAGTCCGTAGATATACCATAGGTATTGCATATGTCTTTTTGGGTATTATAAGGATGTATTAATATCGATCCAAAATGAAATAGGTGTTGTATTTGGTATCAAATACATGTTTCACGATCTAGGCCCTTTTCTCTTTTCTTTTTTATCTTATGCTATGTATATGTATGGCATGTATATTGTATTCATTGGGCAGTATATGTATATATATACACGTTCGGCTGCTTTGTTTAATGTATATTGAAGATACATATCCGAGGCCGGACATGATCCCTTGGGACGAACCGGACTCACCAGAGCGGATACCCCAGATATGCTCGTTCCCCCAAAACTCCGAGGACGAACCTCCATTCAAGTGCGTCTGGACGAATGACGTAATCTCAGTTGACCATTATAAATACCCCATCAAGTACAAGGCCAAGTACGATTTTCTGAACCTTCGTCCCTACTTTCTCTCTCTACTTTGTCTCTCTATTTTCTCTCTCTACCAATACTTATCCTCACGCCGGAGGATGGTCGCAGAGGGGCCCTCCCATCTCTGCGGCGAGCCTAACGGTTTTCTGTTTTGCAGGACTGTTCTCCAAGTTCTACTACAAGATCCAAACCCTCCTCGATCACAGGCTCCGGCCTTAACTCGATTCTTTGGTTCTTCAATTGGCACCATCCGATTTCACAGCTCACAGTCCTTCACTTTTGTGAATTTCTTGAGCAACGAACTGATCTATGGTGGCCTCGAGATCTATGAATTCGGGATCCATAGCTGTTAGCATGCAATCAACAGCATCAGCAAGCATTGTATCCGCCATCTCTGCTCCTTTGAGCTCTGGGCCAGGAACAACCTTGCCATTTATTCTACTTCCCACTTCGCAAACGTCAGAATTTGATGCAGAATTTCTTTCCAAAAATGAAAGTCCTCTACGAAGATTAAAAGCACAGCAGGCTAGAGACGAACAGATCCTCGGTTTACGAACCAGGCTCTTTAATGATGAAACTCCGGTAAGGACTATGGGTCCTACGATATTCACCCCTCCAACTTTCTCCACAGTTGTTACTTCGGAAACTTATAACGGATATGTGCAGGGTTCCTCCGGACCATCTCCAGCAATGGCAATACGAAATGAAACACAAATGGAAGTAATTAATGATCCGGAGCTCACAAAGCCATATCATCCGGTTTCCATGACTGCTAAGTCCAAATTCAGCGCCCGCATCACACACACCAAGCTTCCTCCGAAGCTCAAAATGCCAACTACAGTAAAGAAGTATGATGGTACAACTGATCCAGATGATCATATGTTCGATTTCGATGGAGCCGCACGAGTAGAACAATGGCCGATGCCGGCGTGGTGTTTTATGTTCGCACAAACACTAACCGGGGCTGCTCGGGTGTGGTTTGATGCGTTGAATGAATGAGAGATCAACGACTTTGAGGAGTTCCGAAGGTTATTCCTCCAGAACTTTAGCCAGCAACGGCACTACTCCAAAGAAATCACCGAAGTTCATAACATCCGGAGAAAGGATGGGGAATCTTTGGATAGCTTCATCGACCGGTTCAACCGAGAAAGTATGCAGATCAGTGGGGTAGTTGACCAATTAAGGATCTCCGGATTCTGTCATGGTGTCCGGAACAACCAGCTGGTTGAAAAGCTACACGAGAATCTTCCGAAGACGATGGAAGTACTCATGGAACGAGCCAGAGCTTTCGCTCGAGGAAAAAACGCATGTAATCCAGCACCGGAGTCAGATCATAAGATGTCTTCCTGGAAGAAAAATGGTGGGTCTGTATTCGATAAAACCCCATCCGGAAGCAGGGGACGACCACACCCTTACAACAGAAATGATAGATCTCAATGAGGAAAAAGCTCCGGGTCAAGATTTTACAATTTATCGGATCTTTCCAAAACTCCTAGTGAAATCCCCAGCGCCGAAGGAGCAAGCTTCCCCGTCCCCCCAAAGCTCCGAAATCCAGGTGACAAGAACTCCAAAAAATATTGTGATTACCATCATGCGCGAGGCCACAATACAGACGATTGCTGGTCCCCTAAAGCAAGAAATAGAAAAAGCAGTGCGGTCTGGTAAGTTGTCGCACCTAGTAAAAGAAGGAAAGTCTCCAGGGAATTCGGCGGATAATCCGAACAATCAACCAGCAATTTGTATGATCAGGAAAGTAGATAACCAAGGCATCAAGCGGTCCAGCCACAATATGGCCGCTTGGATGCAGCAACCGATCGTTTTCCCTCCCATCACTCCCGGAGAAATTAAAGACGGACCAATCATAGTGTCTGCGATAATAGCAGGACACAAGGTCCGGAGGGTTTATGTTAACAGCGGAAGTGCCACTGAGATCATGTACCAACAGTGTTTCCAACAGGTTGCTCCGCAGACCAAAGCAAAACTAATACAAGTCTCTATGCCATTGGTAAGCTTCTCCGGAGAGGTAGTACAACCTATTGGGCAAATCACCCTACCAACAACGTTGGGAGTTGGAAGCCTGGTCCGAACAGTCAACCTGACATACCTAGTGGTGGGAGCAAGATCTGTCCACAAAGTCATACTAGGGAGACCAGGGATGTGCGCTTTTGGTATTATCAGTTCTACCATCCATGGGTCGTTAAAATTTCCCACCGAAGCAGGAGTGGCAACTCTGCTCTCCGAATCAACAATGTGTGTAGCTGAAATACGACAAAGCGAGGGTAACATACAACATCCGGCCCTCCATACGGAGGAGTGGGCTATACATCCGCAATTTCCGGAGCAAAAAAATTATCGTTGGAGCTCAGCTCCCCGAACGTACCAAAAAACGGTTGTGGAAACTTCTGTCTAGCTCACTTGATGTATTTGCGTGGCAAACCTCTGACATGGTCGGAGTTCCTCGATGTTTGGCCGAACACAAATTGAAAGTGTCACATTCAGTAAAACCAGTCGCTCAAAGGAAAAGAAACATGGCTCCAGCCCGTAACAAAGCCATCTCCGAGGATGTTCGGAAGCTGTTAAACGCCAGAATTATTAGGGAAGTGCGGTATCAAACATGGGTCTCCAATCCGGTAATGGTAACAAAGAAAGACAAAACCTGGAGAATGTGCGTCGATTTCTCTGACCTGCATAATGCATGTCTGAAGGATTGTTACCCTTTGCCAGAGATCGACTTAAAGATTGATTCTCTCTCCAGCTTCCGTCTTAAATGCTTCTTGGACGCATATAAAGGTTACCACCAAATTCAGATGGCTTTGGAAGACAAAGACAAGACGGCGTTCGTGACAAATGAAGGACTTTTCTGTTATACCAAAATGCCGTTCGGATTAAAGAACGTCGGGGCAACGTACCAGAGGTTGATGGATAAAGCATTCAAGGATCAGATCGGTAGGAACTTAGAGATTTATGTGAATGATCTGGTCATCAAAAGTCAGGCCGAAGAAAACATGATCGACGACATACTCGAAACCTTCACTAGGCTTCGGAGTATCAATCTCAAGCTTAATCCCAAAAAATGTTCCTTCGGTCTAGAAGAAGGCAAGTTTCTGGGCGTATGGATAACTCAATCCGGAATCCAGGCACATCCGGATAAAATCAAAGCAGTGATCTCCATGCAGCCTCCCAAGACGGTCAAGGAAATTCAATCGCTGAATGGAAAGTTGGTAGCTCTCCATCGTTTCGTCTCTAAAGCGGCCGATCGAACTATTCCTTTCATGAATGTGTTGAAAAAACGAACTGGAAAGGGTCAAATAGAATGGACGACGGAGGCGGATTCAGCGTTCCAAGAATTGAAAGTTTGTCTTGGGTCTTTACCCACTTTGACCGCTCCAATCACCGGGGAAACCGTCACCGTTTATCTCTCCGCCTCGCATTTCGCTATAAGTGCGGTACTTGTGGTGCATCGGAATCAAGCACAAATACCGGTTTATTACGTAAGTCGCATCCTGAAAGATTATGAAACACGGTACCCAATAGTAGAGAAATTGGCACTTGCTTTGGTTCATGCATCCAGACGCCTCCGAAGGTATTTTCAGGCTTTCAATATAGAAGTGCAAACCGAT
This sequence comes from Helianthus tuberosus, assembly GCA_030545235.1. Classification (NCBI taxonomy): domain Eukaryota; kingdom Viridiplantae; phylum Streptophyta; class Magnoliopsida; order Asterales; family Asteraceae; genus Helianthus; species Helianthus tuberosus. The sequence goes on from CM060410.1 coordinate 163,691,344, forward strand.
CTTTAGATCCAACAAATTCTCAGAAAGCCGGAGGTCTCCGGACGCCTCACCAAGTGGGCAATTGAGCTTAGTGCTTTCGATATTACCTACCGAACCAGAGGACCGGTAAAAGGCCAGGCAGTAGCAGATTTTCTCACGGAAGTACCAACCGGAGAAAGCACCAAAGAAAAATCTGCCCTCCCAAGGGTGTGGAACTTGTATACGGACGGAGCCTCCAGCAAAGAAGGGTCAGGAGCCGGTTTAATTCTGATAGATCCGGAGGGGATAGAATATACTTATGCTCTGCGTTTCGAGCTTAAAACTTCAAACAATGAAGCAGAATATGAGGCCCTTCTCGCAGGACTCCAAACCGCGGCCAAGGCCGATGCGACCTCCGTACTAGCTCATGTTGATTCACTACTTGTCGCCAATCAGGTTAGCGGAGAGTACGAGGCACGAAAAGATAACATGATCCGGTATCTAAGCCAAGTTAACAGTTTGATCTCCTCGTTTAATTCTTGCGAGATAGTTCACATACCACGAAGCAAGAACAAAAAGGCGGATGCTCTGAGCAAACTTGCGTCCGTAGCCTTTTGTCACTTGTCCAAGGAAGTACTAGTAGAAACTTTGCAAGCTCCGGCAATCCATCAGACAGAGTCTGTAATGTCAATCTCCGTGCAGGAAAGGTCATGGATGACTCCGATCTTAGAGTACTTGAAAGATGGCACACTACCGGAAGAAAAAGCTCAGGCCCGGAAGCTAAAGGTGAAAGCATTGCAGTATCAAGTTCATGATGGGCAACTTTACCGAAAGACCTTCCTAGGTCCGCTCCTAAAATGTCTAACCCCGGAGGAAGCCAGTTATGTCATAAGAGAAATTCACTGGGGAATATGCGGCATCCACTCCAGACCAAGGATGGTTGTAGCCAAGGCTATGAATGCAGGCTACTTCTGGCCGGGCATGCATCAAAGCGCTGTTAATGAACTACAAGCATGTGAAGACTGCCAGCGGCATGCTCCCATCAGTCACCGAGCCAAAAATAACCTCGTCCCTGTAACTTCGGCATGGTCGTTTTAGAAATGGGGGATTGACATCGTTGGTCCTTTCCCTGTTTCCATCGGAGGAGTGAGGTTCCTACTAGTGGCTATCGATTACTTTACAAAATGGATTGAAGCCAAACCCCTCCGGACTATCACAGGAGATCAAATGCTGAGGTTTGTTTGGGAAAACATAGTATGCAGATACGGAATGCCACTTTCTATAGTCAGTGACAATGGGAAGCAGTTTGCGGAAAAACCGTTCAAGACTTGGTGCGAAAGAATGCACATTGAGCAAAATTTTGCTTCGGTTGCCCATCCCCAGGCCAATGGGCAGGTAGAAAGAGCCAACCGCAGCATTGTGGAGGGCATGAAAAAGCGCCTGGGGAAAGAGGGCGTCTCATGGGCAGATGAATTACCGCACGTCCTGTGGGCTCACCGGACGATGCCGAAGACAAGCACTAGGGAAACTCCCTTCAGCTTAACGTACGGCACAGAAGCAGTCATTCCCGCCGAAGTAGGGATACCTACCACTCGCATGCAACAGAGTCAAGAAGAGAACGAACAAGAGCTCCGCCTAAACCTCGACTTGGTCGAAGAAAGAAGAGAACTTGCGGCCATCCGGGAAGCAAAGTATAAAAAAGAGTTGGAAAAACACTACAACTCTAAAGTAAAGGAGATCCGGTTTAAGGTCGGAGACTACGTTACGCGGAGCAACGAGGCGAGTTTGGCTGAAGGTACCGGAAAAATGGCTCCGGAGTGGGAGGGTCCCTATCAAATTAACACTGCAGGAAAGGACGGTGCTTACACGCTCAAAAAGATGGACGGAACCATCGTTCCTCGTACTTGGAATGGAGCGCACCACAAAAAGTGTTTTCTTTGAAGAGTTTTTTCCTGTTTTGAAAATAAAATTGTAATACGGAAGCTACGGCCTCCGTCACCTTTCGCTTTCCTTGTAATGCGGATGTTTTTGCCCGCACCGAACAATTTTATAATTCCAAGAACCGCGGAGGGTTTTACCCGCGGATTATTTAAAATGTTTTTACCATGTGTTAAACGGAGAAATATAACTCCGGATAAGAAAAATAGAATGATACAATTTTTCTATCATTACTAAAGTTGCAACACAAAAATATCTTCGGCCGAATCAGGAGTACTAACCCTAAAAGGCAAGAATGAACTGGTTTCGTTCATACCCTTCCCTTCACTTTGCAATTATCCTAAAAAAGCAAAAATAATCGGATTCGTACTTAAAAAGAACGTTCTAAAAACAGGAAAAATGTAAACACAAAAAGCATGGACGCATGCGCAATAAAGTGATTGCATCAAAATTGACCGGACTTGTATAACTGGAAATCACAAAACTATTTACATAGGATAATTGTTATAAACACAAGTGCGGTAAGAACATCATTACATTCATCCTAAATCAAAAAACAAGGTGCATATCCCAAACCACCGGATATGTCCACCTCCTAAAACAGATAGTTAAAAAAAAACCAATAAACTTGCCATGGTGCATACCCCAAGAAGCCGGGCATGTCCACCTCATTCTTTCGGAGAGCCACCACTGGCAAAGAAGAGAGCCTTCTTGATTTCAGAAAGTGGTTCATTTATAAGCTTCGGAAGGTCCTCTACCGCTGGAAAGGTAAGGGAGTCAAAGCAAGCAACTGCCGCCTCTAGCTCTTCGGCGGCATTACGATTCAGCATCGGAACATCCGCATAGGGAGTCTTTTTCTTTAAAGCATGAAGATAGCCGTTGTGAAGGCCGGAGTTGACACCAACGGAGCTCATAGCATTGTTAACCGCGGCTACGGCAGCAGTCATCTCCGGGCCCTTATGAATATTTTTGGCAAGAAGCTTAGCCCCCTCCGAAAGCACCCAAACTTTACTTGCCTGAAGATCCTCCACTCTAGCTTTCAAATCAGCTTCAATCTCTTCTTCACGACCCTTCATCTCCTCAATCTGTGCCTTCAAATCAGCTTCCCCTGATTTAAGCACATCCCGCTCTGCCCAAAGTGTTAGAAGAAAATGACAAATTAAAAAGAAATCAACCAAATAAAGTACGTACCGGCCATCATACTCGCATAAGCCAGACGAGCGTTATTAAAAGACTCCTCCATCTTAGCCAAGACCGTCTTATGCTCCTCGTCCTTCTTTTTCATTGATTCGAAAAAATTCTTTAATTCCGTAGCAATCCTATCGCGGTCCTCCGCAGCAGAGACAGCAGCCGCTTGAGAAGATTGATTTTGACTAGTCAGAGCCTTGACTTTCTCTTGCTGGGACTGAAGTTCTTGAGTAAGCTGAATAACCTTCTTCTCCGCATCCGGACCCCTTTGAATCTTACGCTTTAAAGAGCGAGTTTCCTTCTCCAAGCTCTCCCGTACTGACTCCGCCTCTACCCACCTTCGATAGAGCTCCGTCACAAAAATATTTGAATGAGCTTGGATAGTCAAAACCGCAGCACCCAGATCCGGGTTCTTCATTCTTCGGCTCTTAGCATGGTCAAGCGGAGTGTTTATGTTGAAAAGGAGAGTTCTTGCAACCAGCTCGTCCATCACTGAGTCCTTGTTCCGAATATCCCAATCAGGAACAAATCTATCTTCAGTCGTTGCCGGATCGATCTCCATATCATCCGAGAATACATCTGCATATCGAAAAAAGTACATCAATTCAGGTCCAAACCAAGATGAAGGAAGAGAAGACACTTGGTCTTCCTCATCTTCAATAAAGCGGTCCGTACCCAAAGACGAGTCCAGCATCGTACCTGAAAAAGTCACCACTTTAGGCTCACCATGATTTTTTTCCTTCTCCTAGCTCGTAATCTTTGGGACCTCCGTCTCCATACTCTCCACTTCATTAATAGGAAGAAAACCGCCCGAATAGGTAGGGGTTGGTTCAGTTCGAGTCTGAGCGGCTTCCTCCCTAGAAAACTTGCCACTAGTAAGGTGTTCATCCAGTTCATCCATCACGTCACCACCGGAATAAGAGGAACTTTTCTTGGTTTTCTTCGTCTTTGGCATCGGAAGAGGATCAGAGGATCGGATTTGCAAAGTTTCATTTCTTCTCTTACGAACAAGAGGCATCGATTTAGGATCAGGTGCAACACCTTTGGTCTTCAAAGAAACAGAAGAAGGTCGGTATTGTTGGTGCTTTCATCTGTCGTCTTCGTCTTACATCGAGTCTTGGACTTGTTGCAGTTCTGTTCGTGCATGAAGTCATCGTCAAGAATGATGACATCACATATGTGACATCAATGATGACATCATATGTGTTACATCATCACATAAGTTAGATTTCACAAATCAGAATATGACAGATTGTAGGTTTCTATTCAAAGTCAAATATGTAGGTTTCTCTTGAAAGTGAAACTTGTAGGTTTCTCTTGAAAGGTTTCTATTGAAGCTGACATGTGTGTTTTCAATAGAAACCAGGAATACTATAAATAGGCATGAGAGCTATTCATTTGTAAGGATTCCAGATTTGATACCGAGGTGCTGCCGGTATTCCTTGTGATTGTATTTGCTATTAAATCAATACACAAGACGTTTAAAGTGATATTCAAGCTGTTTTTACATCCGTTTCTTAGTTTCCGCCTCTGAAATGGACTAGAGCTCTTCCGAACAACTCATTCAGGTCGCAACTCGATCCTACAAGTGGTATCAGAGCTCAGGACAAGGAGTTCATACCATAGCAGCTTGATTCTACCAGATTTTCACTTTTCTACTCACTTCTTCTCATACTTTTCTGATTTCGACGAGTTCTAACGGTTGAAATGGCCTGATTTTTACATATGTTGTGTAAGATACAGTATTAACAAATCCTACAAAGTATCAGATCAAAATACGGGTTAAAACTGATAAAAAAAATGGCATAAAACCAGGTTTCGTTTGAACTGTTGATGTGTGTAAAATGCAACAATAAATTACATCAAATAAGGCATGAAACTAACCCTTTTTAAGTACTAATGTTGGAAAAAGAGTGTTTTTGTCTTCCTTTTGTATTTTCAGGATTAAATGAGCTCAAATTCACAAAAAAAGCAAAAAGACAGCTAAATCTAACATAAATACAAGAAAAGGAACATAAGTGGACTGCCCGACCCCTCAACGGCATCTTCCCAAGCAAAATAGAGAAGACAGAAGACTGAACATGCCCCGTGCTCAGCCAGCACGGGGCCGTGCCCAAGAAGCAGCAGAAAAGACAAACCTATAGAAGCTTCTATTGCCCACCACGGGCCGTGCCCAGTGAACACGGGGGCGTGGCGAAAGTACAGCAGGCGCATTAATTGTAATTGCGAATTACAATTAATGAAGAGAGAGAGTGTCAGACAGGCACGGGGGCGTGTCCAGTGGACACGGGGCCGTGCCCAGCCTTCTGTTCAGCCTATAAATAGGAGTGCTTGGTTTCATTTCAACTCATCCCTTGGCACACCACCTCTCTCACACTTCATCCACCACCCACCACCACCATAACACCATCATCCACCACCATCATCCATTGTCCATCGTAGAGTGTGTGAGTCGTCTCGGGATCCAAGATTGATCGTAATAGTTCTTGACAATCAAGGCCATGTTTGCCTAAGTCTCTTACATCACTTGGTGAAGACAAAGTGTCTAGTATAATACTTTTTACTTCTAATCTTTTGCACTTTTTATTTGGTTTTATATTAATGACTTTAATAACTAGTTGCTTATGTTGAAGGTGATCTTTCCTTATCGTTTGTCCGTGGTGTCTTGGCATTATTTTACTGTCTATATAAAATAAAAGATTTTCACCATTCATATCTCCACGGTCTATATGGAGGTATGTTGGCTACCTGGTCGGGGGTTAAGGGAACGGTTTGGTAAAGGTCTTGCCATTGTTCAGCGTTTAGAGGTCCTGCAATGGACCTGGGTCAAATTTAGTAGGACCTCCTTCAATGCTTCACGGTATTGGATGGCGGGGGTCCAAACTCTTTGATCCCCTCATAAGTTAACTACTATTAATACTATAACCCGGCTATTTAGGACTGTATCCATGCTGACTCAGACTACTTAGCCGAGGGTAACGTCACCGCCAAAAGCGGGGCCTACCATAATATTGCATTAATAACTTAATTCATTATCTTCCAATAATCCACCCTTTTAGGATTGTATCCTTGCTGACTCAAACTACTGGGGTGAGGGTAACGTCACCTTCAAAAGAGGGGCCTACTACAATAACTAAGATAATCTCTTAATTATGTGCAAAAGTGCGGAAATAATCAAAGGTTATACTAGATACGAGTCGGAACCAAGTGATTCATCTTGTCTATCTGTTTTTTCTTTTATTTTTATTTTCAGCATTTTAGTTAGTTTTTATTTTTCTTAGTTTAAAACATTTTTCTAAACTTTTTATTTTTGATTAGACGTTGAGGATAAACCGGTACTAAAAGCTCTTGTGTCCTTGGACGACCTCGGTATCTTACCAACGCTATACTACGCTCACGATGGGTGCACTTGCCCATATGTGTGTTTAAGTGTTAGTAAAATATCGTGTTTTATAAATTTAAAACTTGGCTAAAAATAAGTGTTAAAGGGGCTTAAAAAATACACCTAATAAATATAACACTTTACCGCACATCAAGTTTTTGGCGCCGTTGCCGGGGACACAAGGATTTTAAGAAAGTTAGGAATCAACGGCCTAATCATTTTTTTTATTTTTCTTTTTAATTTTTTAGGATTTTCTTAGTTTTTCAGCTTCTGCAGAGCTCAGCACGGGCCGTGCCCGCTGAACACGCCCCCGTGCTAAATCATTGGAACTGGCAATCCTGTTTTAAGTCAGACAGTAAGCTGAACACGGGGCCGTGCTCACTCAACACGCCCCCGTGCCCAAGATTCACTTACTGAAAACAGAATCGTTAGATCCCGGCGGTTGGTAATTTCTGACATAAACATGAGTGATAGTGATAGTGATTGTTTTTACTTTCGGCACTCTTATGGTACGTGGTGTCAATTATGTGGAGGCAAACATAAAGAATTAGAATGTTACTTTCTAAATTATAGGCCCCACTACATAGACCCACCAATTCCTTATAACCTTAAGAGGGGCGAAAGTAAAAATAAACACTATTTCTCCCTCGAATGCGCCCAGCCAGACATTATAGGAGAAATGCTCCTTGACGAGTTATTTCAACTAGAAGAGCTAATTCTGAATTGGTTAAAAGAGCTTAGGGAGGATTTCATTGATCCACCCCAAGACGATGACCATGAAGAAATGTTGGAACCGCATTCCGACAACCTCGTTGCTCCCAAAAATACCTTCATACCTAGCAAAGACGTGGACGATAGTCGTCCCTGTGCCGATTGTGCCGTGAAGGACTCCCCATCGACTTCGTTCGGTGCATACATAGACCTGAGCGATTCGGCATACACCTTCTTTAACGAGAGCCCGGAAAAGGGTTGGACATGTCCACCTAGAATGAAAATAGGAATTACCCTCACCGACAACCTCTTGGGTTCTCGCCTCAATCCAGGACAATTAAGGTATCTAAGGCACTTTGGGGTTGTTCCAACCAATCAGGAGCCACCCGATGCTAGTGAGTTCCTTAAAAATACTAGACAACTTCATAAAACAGTCCCTCGACACGGGGCCGTGTCCAGCCAACACGCCCCCGTGTTCACCAAAAGATTCCCTTCTGATCAGTACGTCAGAATACGGACAAACTGTGTCAGAACTCCACCTGCACACGGGGCCGTATCCAATGGACACGGGGCCGTGTCCAGGATGCTGTCATTTTCTATAAATGCAGCCAAGAATTCTGCACATTTGGACCAACTTGGGACAGAGATTTGAAGGAATCTTCTCTCAACTATCCTAGGTAAGTCTAAAAGAAGGTTCCAACAACCCATCTTGTCCTTTCCTCTTCTAGCCATTTCCTTCTTCTCCATCTTTCTCCAAGAACTACCATTAAAAGTTTGAATTCTTCCAACTTTGTGGTAGGGATTAATGAGTTTTGTTCAAGGAATCTTGGTAAAAATATGTTATGCAACATTGTTTTAAGTTATTAATGTCTAAAAAGACCCCACAAGTTCAGAAAATAACTTAAAATTTCAAGTTTCCTTGCTCCAAAATTCTGCAGAAAGATGAACACGGGGCCGTGCTCATTGAGCACGGGGCCGTGTCCGGTCACTGTTTCATCAAATAAACTATTTTTCAGTTTATTTTTCGTAGGATGTCGAGTGAAAACAGCGAAACATCTTCCGTGCATTCATCAAACAGCCGAAGAGGAAGGAGGCCCTCCGTTGAAGCTACACTTGTGCACTATGTGATAGCATTAAGGGAGGCTCTCGACGAAATGACATCAGTAGAGGAGGTCCTAATCGACCGTATTAACGATCTTACGGTGGGACTCGAAAGCAGCTTCCAAGAAATTAACCTCTTGCACCAGAGGTTAAATATTCTTGTAGCACCCCCGATGGAACCAGTCCTCCCTCAACAGGATTGGAACCTGGCACTCGGAATTAACAACCCTACCGGGTGGGAAGATTTTCCAGCGGAACCTCCCGTGGAACACCAACAAGAGATCCCGGTGGAAATCGAAACTCCTCAAACTAATGCCAATGAGCCGTCTTTTCTCCTTCCAAGGGAGGTGGAGGAGTGGCTCGCCGACGTATGAGGAAAGCCGCACCCGGAAGAAGGAGTTCTAAAAGGCCTTGTCTAACCAAGATTAGTAGCATCTTGGAAATTTTGCTAATTAAAATAAAGTAGAGGCTAGAACTCAATGGTTTAATATTTCTTTATTTTCATATCTAGTTTAATTTTAGGACTATGTAAGGTCTCTCTATGATGCAATGAAATGATGGTTTTTAAAGTTTGGATGGTTCATAAGGAATAAAACACACTCATGGTGGTAAGGGATGAAAAGGGGAACGAGAAAAATGACCTCATGCACAAGAACAAGGCAACCCGACATTTCTCTCCATTACAGAAGGTTCAACACGGGCCGTGTCCAACCAACACGGCCCCGTGCTGAACCCCCTGCAGAAAAATGCTCAGTTCAGGTAACTGGACACGGGCCGTGTTCACCAGACACGCCCCCGTGTCCAGGCTTCTGTTTCTTTTCTTTAATTTTGTTACTCGCACCTGAACACGGGGCCGTGTCCAGACTGCCAGTAACATAAATCTTTGCTTTTAACACCATTTTACACATCTAATCAACCTAAAAATCTATTTTTTGGACACATTGAGGACAATGTGTAATTTAAGTGTGGGGGGATGCTAAAACCTTGAAATTTTGCAAGTCCTAAATACAAGCCTTACACAAAACTCTATTGGAACCGCTAATCACCCCAAAAAAAATTTCAAAAATTTCATTTTTTTTACTTGTCTAGGTTTAACTCGGGAAATTCAAGTTCTCAAAAAAAGGTTATATTTTTACGAATTTACAACCGATAGCGTCGTGATAAAAAGAACCAACATAAGAAAGTTATGAAAAGGCATAGCAAACTTAGTTAAAATTTGATTATATACTTGATCACATAAAAACCCATTCCCACAAAAGTGAGTTTTGAGCCTTTATTGAGCATACAAATTTACATCTTTAGAATAAATGCTCATTTTTCGTTTCTTGTGTGAATAGCCGCTTGGTTCTTACGACTCCAGAACTTGCCATGACGATACATTCCCGGTCCTTATCAACTTAAACCCGAGTAAGTAAATGATGGAGACATTAGGACTAACCCTTTTTTTCTTCTACACCATTTATTTTTCTTTTTTTTACCACCTACCCAAAATCCCCCTAGTTAGCCCCTTTGAGCCTAAACCTTTTCATTTCATAACCCAACACCCTTTCACCCACCAAAACCTTTTTCATTTTTAACCCTTTGTTTTAGTAACAAGTTTGGTTTTTCGTATGATTGAAAAAAAAAAATGTATTGATGATGAAGCAAAAGAAAATAAACAAACAAGTTCATCAAAAATAACTTTGTTTGAATAAAAGCTTCATCAGAATAAAAGTTACAAAAATAGAAAATCCTCCGAAAACCGACACTTGTTACGCTTTTTCACCCTTTTTCTACTAACCACTAACCCAACCACCTACCTTTAACCCAAGCCTAACCCTTCACCCACAAAGTCCTCTTGATATTTACAAAGGTATAAAAGTTAAAAAGGAGGAGGATTGATTGCTTGGCAAGCCTATGGTAGGAATAAGTTCCATGCCGCTCTCGAGTGATTCACTAAAAATACACCTTCGGCCGAGTGTGAGTGATTTCTCCCGTGAGGTATGTGAACTTGTATATAAATGGAATTTTAAAAAAGGCATGTTATGCCCAAATAAGTAATTTCTCTTATGAAAAGTTTTAAATAAATCATGACGAATAGGATTGTAAATAAATAAAAATAAAACTACATAAAGAATCTTGGAAATCCCAACACTCTACGACAAGCCCAAAACCTTCTCTTCTACCCATTCCATTTAGGAGTGTAAGCCACATATTAAAGAGTTTTGCTTGAGGACAAGAAAAAGTTCAAGTGTGGGGGTATTTGATGTGTGTAAAATGCAACATATAAATTACATCAAATAAGGCATGAAACTAACCCTTTTTAAGTACTAATGTTGGAAAAAGAGTGTTTTTGTCTTCCTTTTGTATTTTCAGGATTAAATGAGCTCAAATTCACAAAAGAAGCAAAAAAGACAGCTAAATCTAACATAAATACAAGAAAAGGAACATAAGTGGACTGCCCGACCCCTCAACGGCATCTTCCCAAGCAAAATAGAGAAGACAGAAGACTGAACACGCCCCGTGCTCAGCCAGCACGGGGCCGTGCCCAAGAAGCAGCAGAAAAGACAAACCTATAGAAGCTTCTATTGCCCACCACGGGTCGTGCCCAGTGAACACAGGGGTGTGGCGAAAGTACAGCAGGCGCATTAATTGTAATTGCGAATTACAATTAATGAAGAGAGAGAGTGTCAGACAGGCACGGGGGCGTGTCCAGCGGACACGGGGCCATGCCCAGCCTTCTGTTCAGCCTATAAATAGGAGTGCTTGGTTTCATTTCAACTCATCCCTTGGCACACCACCTCTCTCACACTTCATCCACCACCCACCACCACTATAACACCATCATCCATTGTCCATCGTAGAGTGTGTGAGTCGTCTCGGGATCCAAGATTGCTCGTAAGAGTTCTTGACAATCAAGGCCATGTTTGCCTAAGTCTCTTACATCACTTGGTGAAGACAAAGTGTCTAGTATAATACTTTTTATTTCTAATCTTTTGCACTTTTTATTTGGTTTTATATTAATGACTTTAATAACTAGTTGCTTATGTTGAAGGTGATCTTTCCTTATCGTTTGTCCGTGGTGTCTTGGCATTATTTTACTGTCTATATAAAATAAAAGATTTTCACCATTCATATCTCCACGGTCTATATGGAGGTATGTTGGCTACCTGGTCGGGGGTTAAGGGAACGGTTTGGTAAAGGTCTTGCCATTGTTCAGCGTTTAGAGGTCCTGCAATGGACCTGGGTCAAATTTAGTAGGACCTCCTTCAATGCTTCACGGTATTGGATGGCGGGGGTCCAAACTCTTTGATCCCCTCATAAGTTAACTACTATTAATACTATAACCCGGCTATTTAGGACTGTATCCATGCTGACTCAGACTACTTAGCCGAGGGTAACGTCACCGCCAAAAGCGGGGCCTACCATAATATTGCATTAATAACTTAATTCATTATCTTCCAATAATCCACCCTTTTAGGATTGTATCCTTGCTGACTCAAACTACTGGGGTGAGGGTAACGTCACCTTCAAAAGAGGGGCCTACTACAATAACTAAGATAATCTCTTAATTATGTGCAAAAGTGCGGAAATAATCAAAGGTTATACTAGATACGAGTCGGAACCAAGTGATTCATCTTGTCTATCTGTTTTTTCTTTTATTTTTATTTTCAGCATTTTAGTTAGTTTTTATTTTTCTTAGTTTAAAACATTTTTCTAAACTTTTTATTTTTGATTAGACGTTGAGGATAAACCGGTACTAAAAGCTCTTGTGTCCTTGGACGACCTCGGTATCTTACCAACGCTATACTACGCTCACGATGGGTGCACTTGCCCATATGTGTGTTTAAGTGTTAGTAAAATATCGTGTTTTATAAATTTAAAACTTGGCTAAAAATAAGTGTTAAAGGGGCTTAAAAAATACACCTAATAAATATAACACTTTACCGCACATCAACTGTGCTTCGAGGTCTCGCTTGAAAGTTGTCGGCTTTCTCTTGAATCTGGCTTTCTCTTGAATCTGGCTTTCTCTTGAATCTGGCTTTCTCTTGAATTTGGCTTTCTCTTGAATCTGGTTTAGCTTGAAAATACATTGAGGTTTAGCTTGAAAATACATTGAGGTTTAGCTTGAAAATAAAGGCGTGTTACGAGGAGAACCAGTTCATTTGAAAGTCATCATGGATACCGAGTTCTATAACGCGTTTGCAACACCGTCTGGTCCAACTGCTATTGCTCAAGCTATGAGTTTGGAAAATGAGACGGGAACCACCCAAAAGCCCCCTAAATTGATGAGTATTGAAGAATACTACGGGTGGAAAGATAGATTCGAGAACTGGGTTCAGGCGAACCATCTTAGGTCATGGGAATGCATACTGAAGAAATATGTGTTGCCTCGAACAGATTTGCAGGTTCTCAAAGAGTTATCAGAGTTTACGGATCAGGAACGGGTTATGTACAAAGTCGAAAAAATGATGATCAATCTGTTGCAACAATCCATCAAAGAAGACATATTCATTCTGTTACAGCATGATAAAACTGCAAAGTCAATCTGGGATGCACTTAAAGTCAAATTTGAGGGTAGTGAGAATATGATAAAGAGCAAGAAGGCGCTGCTTAAGAAAGAGTTTGATTTGTTCAGCAGTCTACCGGGTGAAGACACAAAGAAGCTGATTGAATGATATTGTCATCTTGTGCGATCAATGTCAATGTTGAGTATTACAAAAGATCGTGATGAGTGGGTAGACAAGCTTGCTGATGCATTACCTCAGAAAGAGTGGGGAACGTATTTGATGATTCTGAAAAATACGGGTGTTTATGATGGGTTGACGATATCTCAGTTTATTGTAAAGATCGAGAGTCAGGATTTGGAACAACAGAAGATTGCTAGGATGAACAGTTCAAGTGGTCAACAGTACGTAAAGATGTATTACAAGGGTAGTATTCCAGTTCCAGAAACTGAGAGAAGTCCGAAAATACAAACTGCATTCAGTGCTGGGGATTCAACAGAAAAGGTTGATCAAAGTTCAAACAAAAGCAGTAGCGGATTCTCATTATATCCGAGTGTCAATCCAAAAAGTTCATCAGAAAGCTTTCAGTCTCAAAACACAAAGACAGGAAATGGTTATGTGATTCAGTGTAACATCGCTCTAAATCTTCCAGAAGGTCAAAGTTTTTCAGAAGACACTACTAAAGACCACATGGCTTTACTCGGATCAGTGTTGTTATCTTATGAGGGTCTAGTGGCTGGTAGAAGGAAATCCTATGCTTACCAAAGAGGATTACGACCAGATAGACGGCGAAGAGATGGAATTAATGGATATCAAATGGTGTCTTGCGAGTGTTCTTAGACGTGCTGAAAAATTCAAAACGATTACCGGGAGAAATGACTTTCTTGATGCTCATGTATCTACTTTAGGTTTTGATAAGTCTAAAGTTACTTGTTTTCGTTGCAGGGAGAAAGGCCATTTCAAGCGGGAGTGCAAGAACAGAGAAGCTAGTGGCGCTCAGAATCCGTTTGGAAAAGATGATTACTACCGGAAAGCCATTTATCAGCAAGTTGGTCAATCACAAGACTCACAGACGGCTCATGGTAGAAGAATCGAGGATTCAAAAAGAGCGTGTGTGGTGGATTTTGACTGGAACAATTATATTTCTCCTGATAGCAAAGCATGCATAGTCGATCAAGATGATGAGAGGCTACCTGAAGGTTTCAGCTGGAATATGTTTGCAGATGAGAATGGGAATTTTAAAGCTTTCATTGCTAAGATTGTCAGAGAACCAGACATATTTACCACATGGATGAAGTCTATTGGAGTGACTGTAAAGAGTGTGGATGAAGAGTCTGTTGTTTCTGTTGAAAGTTCAGAAAGTGCTGATGAAAGTCTACAAAGTTCTGATGAGAGTGTACAAAATGTTGTTATTTCAGAAAAGGAAGTTGTATTTGATCAAACACCGTCAGATTCTAGTTTATCAGATGCTGATTCTGAAAAATTTGTACAGTTTGATCAGTCACCAGTTGATAGTAGCAGTGATGATGAGGAAGAGAAACATATAAATGTTGCAAAATCTCATCTTTCTCCTGAAAGTTTTCATTTCTATTTTACAGATCGCCTGGAGAAACTGAAGGAGAAACGAGCTGCTAAAGAACAACAACTAAAGAAATCTGAAGATGTTATTCAGAAAGAGAACATTGAAAGTGTTACTGAGGAGATGGTTGAGTCTGAGCGAGTGAAGGTAGAAGAGAAGGTGATTGAAGAAGAAAAAGTGGTTGAAGTGGTAAAGACAATCGAGATTGAGAAGATTGTTGAAGTTGTAAAGCCTTGCTTGAAGTGTTTGGAAACTTGCAAAGAATGTGCTGCAAAAGACGACATCATTGCTGAATATGAGAAGACGAAAGAGCAGTTACTGTTCAACCTCAATTATGTGAAAGAATCTTATGATGTCTTGAACAAAACAGTAACTGGTCTTCAAAAGACAAATTCAGAAAGAGAACAAGCACTAACTATGATGAATGCTGTGATGATGACAAAGCAGAAAGCCATCAACTTTTACATCGAAGAAAGTGCTAAATGGCAGCAAGAGTTAGAGACAGAAAAGATTGAGAATGAGAGAATTAGACGTTTATTACAAAGTTATTCTAGTTCTGATTATCTCATTGATCGTATTTACCCAACTGTTGCAGGTATGGAAGCTTTTCAAGATGAGAAGCCGAAGAAAAAGAAAGATAATGGTAAGAAACCGACTGTTAGCTATAACAAGTGTCTGCCTCCAATTTGGGAAGGGTATTCTCCTAGAAAACCAAACGAGGAGCAACTTGAAAAAGCAGTCAATATAAAGCTAAAAACCGACACAACTGACGTTTTACCAGATAACATTGATGTCACGTTTACCTCGTCCGATACTGATCAAGAGTCTGAGTTAATCAAAAAGGTGGTCGATCAGGTGTTGGATACTGAGGAGGAATCCGAGTCAAAGTCTGAGTCTGGAGGGTCAAATTCATCAGTCAACAGTCCAAAGTCGTCGGTCAAACGGTCTTACAATAAAGAATTCCTGTTATCAAAATCTAATTTGAATGATGGACGAGTCAAAGTGGCATATACTTTGAATGATTCAGACAAATTATATTCTGATGAGGAATTTCCAATAAGAAGTGTTCGTTTTGACATGATCAAAAAGGTTTTCAAAATGACAGAAATTAATATTTCTGAAATAAAAGATTTAAATCTTACTGAAAAACCTAAAAAGTACACTTCAAGAGTACAACAATGATTAAACAAGAAAAAGGGTTACAATTCTGGTTCTGGTTTTCATAAGAAATCAAACCAAAATCGTAGCTACAAAAAGAAAGGTCTTGGATTTATTCCACCAGAAAATCATAAAAATTTGAAAAATTCTAAAACAAAAACAGAATTTGTGTCAGGTGGAAGTGCAAAAGAGGAACAGAAGAAACCATTCTGGAGACAGTCAAATCAAGAGTTTCTTGCTGAAAAGAAGAAGAATGGAACTGAAGTTTGTTACTTCAAAGAAACTAGAACATGTTACAAGTGCAATGAATCTGGTCACATAGCATGGAACTGTCCAAAAAATGCTAAGTCAAAACAGGGAGTTTCTAACAAGTTGAAAGGAAAAGTTGTTGATATTGAACCACCAACCGACAGACTTAAAATTTTTGAAAACTCAACTTATGAGGTTGGTGAGTGTTCTAAAAAGAATTTGTACAAAAAGAATGCAAAAGACAATCAAGTATGGGTTGTTAAAAAGTTTGATGAGAAAGTCGGCAATGAATCTGGTTCCACAAAGCCAGAAGAGCCACAGGTTGAGGTGAAAATTTCAGTGAATGATGATGAGTTTCCATCACTGAAATTTGAAGAAGTTAAACAGAAAGTTGGTAAGGTTGATATCTGTAACACCCCGAAAATATAAATCCTTATATTAAAATTTAAAAGTAAAATAAACAAGATTCAACCAACTAGGAATTTTAACTCAGTTAAATACAAGCCTTGAAATGACCCATGATAGGGTTAAAACACTCAAACTTAAGGATAAATCAAAGTTGAGGGTGTAAACTTGTCAAAACTGAAACTTAGGTTACTAATAATAACCAAAACAAAACCAAACACCCAAAAGCTGGTGTCTGGTCGAACAGAGAGCAAGGGGGGGCGACACAGGGTTTTCTTCAAACCCTTGTTTCATATCAAATCTCCAAATTGAAGTTTCAAATCTGCCCTAAATCAAGTCTTGAATATAAATTAGTAATCCCCTTGTAGTAAGGATCAAAAGGTATGTAAAATTTTTATATTTTGAATCACCATAAATTCTAGGTTAATGGTGAATAGCTGAAATTGGAGCTAGATAGGTCATGCATGAATGAATCTTGAAGCAATATGTTGTTTAGGATTAAACCCTAGATGATAAATTGTGAAAATCATTGCATGTTACTTGAAGAAATTACAATCACCATTGTAGGTGATTTATGATAGTGTGAAGACTAGACAAGTACTAGAATTGTGAATTTTAATCTAGAGAAAAACTGAATGGTATGATGAAATTCAGCAAATTGAATGTTTAAATGATACAAGTGGCTTAATTATAGTGAAATTGGATGTTAAATTTCATGTCATGAACTTAGTAATAATTGTAGAAAAATCTGTCTCGTTAGGTGTTCGTAGTAATGCCTAATCGAAGATTTAAATACTAGAATAGTAGGAAAACGCAGAAATTATCATGACTCATAATGATACAATTATGGTCATGAAAAGAGTTCTAAACAAGTTGTAAAACTGAATTTTCTAGGCAAAGAGTCCGGATCATCAAGCGGACAAGCCGGAGGGAATTCACGGGGGAAAGGCGTGCTCTAAAGGTACGAAATTACCGTTTCGTTACATTATGTATTATTCGATAGTTTTATGTTGTAGTTTGAAAAACATGGTAAACAAGATAGATCAATATATCACTGAAGTGACTTTTCGTCTTAATCTAGTGAGACGGGTCAAAACAATTGTTAGAAATTTGATGTTTGAATTACCTTGTTTGATGATTAACTCATGGTGTCTAAACGGGTCGAACAATCAAATATGGCATGATTAATACTTCGGATTACGATAGAAAGATCTTTGACGATTGATTAATATATATATCATTTAAGTAATATGAGGTTTTAATGTTTCGGCATCGTAGAAGAAACTGAATTTTGAGAGTTAGAATCTTGGTCTAAGAATCAAACAAAGCATAAACTTGAAATTCCAGGTACTACCGTAAATTACGGTAGTACCGTAAATTACGGTGGATATAAATTGTTTACGGTGGAAACCACCTGATTTACGGTGGCCATAAGTTTTCAGAACTCACCGTAAATTACGGTAACACCGTAATTTACGGTGAACCCAGAAATCTTTAATTTGTTTTATTTTAAGTTGATGATTGGACTATATGTTTAAGTGTTATGTACCAAAGTCAAAACTAATGTTTTCTTTTAAACGGTTTGACCCTAGGTGTTTAGATGGATCGTTCGGATGGTGATCAAGCAATGTCGAAGAACCGAACACCACTTTTGAAGCTTCCGCTATGTGTCTTAATCCTACTTAAACTTTGTTCATGGGTTGTATATCAAATCTCAAACAACTTTTGAATGTTCAAATTTAGTTATGTGTTGACTATGGTTTATGATACTTCTAAAACTTATGTAAATCTAATATCTTTTGGTATAATTATGTATAAATCTAGTAATTAATTCCAGTATAAATTTAAGGGTGTTACAAGTTGGTAATCAGAGCTCAAGGTTGTCAATAAGTGTTCGGTTCAAGCTTGATCGATCGTCCGGTAAGAATTAACTTATTTTGTTAATAAATTAAGTACTATGTATAAAATGAGAAATGAACAAATATGCATGAAAAGAGTGTGTAAGCTCACTCAAAAACAAGAAATGCATGAAACAAGGATTATTAAATCAAGTTACGGACTTGATTGAATAGAAACAAGAATAATTAAATCAAGTCACGGACTTGATTGAATAGAAACAAGAATGATTAAATCAAGTCACGAACTTGATTGAATTGAAACAAGAATGATTAAATCAAGTTATGAACTTGATTAAATCAAAACAAGTAAAGCATGTGTTATAAATGGAATGTTTAACAAACTATGTAAACATTTCAGAAATAGAGATGGCTGATGGAGGTAATGATAATGCGGTGCCAAGAGTCACCGAGCAAATGAAAGAAGTGATTGCCGAAGAGGTCGGAAAGGCGATTGAAAACAGCCTGTCGGGCTTTATTGATAAAATTCAAAACACAGTTTTATCAATAGTAGAAGAAAGAATCAAGAAATTGGAAGATGATTCCAATTCAGCAAAGGAAAAGCATGGTGGACGAAAGCCTTGTTCATACAAGGAATTCATGGCCTGTAAACCACCATTATATAATGGAGAGGTTGATCCAATTGTGTGCCAACGATGGCTAAGTGATATCGAAGGAGTATTCGAGAGATCTCATTGTGATGAAAACGACTACGTAGCTTATGGTACGGGTCAATTAAGAAGTCAAGCGAAAGATTGGTGGGACAACAAAAAGAAGGAGATTGGAAGTGAAGCGGCTAAGGCCATGACATGGGAGGAGTTTAAGACGCCGTTTCTTAAACACCATAGTCCCAAAGCGGTCATAAATAGAATCAAGGAAGAGTTTATGCAACTCAGACACAAGGGTGAATCCATAGACAAGATCACGGGAATGTTTATGGACAAGATAAAGTTCTGTGATGATTTGGTGACAAACGAAGAACAAAAAGTCTATTACTACCATAACATGCTAAGTGCGGAGTATAGAGAGTTTATAACCCCTTCAAAATACGAGACCCTTACTGAGATTGTCAATGCTGCTCGGGAAAGGGAGATCGAATTGAAAAAGAGCATAGAACGGGGTGAACGAAGGGCACAAGATGCGAATCCAAGCCCTACTAAGAAGGCACGAACAAACGAAAATGCGAAGAAATCTGAGACGAAAGGCGGGTCGTCAAGTTGTAGAATCTGCGGGAAAGGTCATAAAGGCGAATGTCGTTACAAGGATAAGCCTTGTCCCATATGCAAGAAAACGGGACATATGGCTATGTCATGCCCGGAGAAAGTGACGGTTTGTTACAACTGTTATCGAACGGGTCACAAAAAGTCAGAATGCCCGGAACTGGTTGAAAAGAAGAATGGGCAAGAATCGAAAAGTGAAGCCCCGAAAGCAAAAGCAAGATCTTTTCAACTAACTGCCGCAGAAGCAAAGGTTGAACCTGACGTGGTCTCAGGTATATTTGCTGTAAATTCAATTCCTGCACACGTGTTATTTGATACGGGTGCGAATAAATCCTTTGTTTCATATGGACTTATTCGACATCCTTCATTTATTCTAACAAAATTACCTGTGCCTTTAGAAGTTGAGATAGGTAATAACAAAAGCTTTATTGTTTGTGATGTATGTGAAAATTGTAAACTGAGCATCGACGATGAAGAATATTTGATAAATCTAATCCCTATGTCGATGGGAGAATTTCAAGTAGTCGTTGGGATGGATTGGCTATCTCGACACCATGCAAAGGTCGTGTGCTTCCGTAAAGAGATAAAACTAACATCTCCGAGCGGGAAACATGTCACCATTTACGGCGAAAAAGGAGGCAACCCCATAGTATGCTCAATGTTGAAAGCTCACAAGCTAATGAAGCGAGGATGCAAGGCATTCATAATATACGCCAATGAGCCCGAGAAAGAATCACGAAGGATTGGAGATGTACCGGTAGTACGAGATTATGAAGATGTTTTTCCGGAAGATTTACCGGGGATACCGCCTGAACGGGAAGTAGAGTTCGGGATCGAATTGATTCCGGGCGCGAAACCCGTAGCAAAAGCCCCGTACCGACTTGCACCGTCGGAACTACAAGAGTTGATGTCCCAAATCCAAGACCTGCTTGACAAGGGATTCATAAGGCCGAGTGTGTCTCCTTGGGGCGCACCGGTATTGTTCGTGAGGAAGAAAGACGGGAGCATGCGTATGTGTATTGATTACCGGGAGTTAAACAAACTCACGGTAAAGAACCGATACCCGCTCCCGAGGATAGATGATTTATTCGACCAACTACAAGGTGCGAATTGGTTTTCCAAAATTGACCTTAGATCGGGGTATCATCAACTAAAGGTCAAAGAAGAAGATGTGCCGAAGACGGCTTTCCGCACGAGATACGGACATTACGAATTCCTCGTGATGTCATTTAGGCTAACAAATGCACCCGCTGCTTTCATGGACCTAATGAACCGGGTTTGCAAGCCAATGTTGGATAAGTCGGTCATCGTGTTTATCGATGATATCTTGGTGTACTCGAAAAGTGAAGCTGAACACGCGCACCACTTACAAGAAGTGTTAGAGACACTTAGGCGAGAGAAGTTATATGAAAAATTCTCTAAATGTGCCTTTTGGTTACGAGAGGTTCAATTTTTAGGCCATGTCATAAATGCCGACGGAGTATTGGTGGATCCGTCAAAGATAGAGGCAGTGTCAAAATGGAATCCCCAGAAGAACCCTTCAGAAATTAGAAGCTTTTTGGGGCTTGCGGGGTACTATAGGAGATTCATTCAAGATTTCTCTAAAATTGCGTCACCGCTAACCAAGCTAACTCAAAAGAAAGCAAAGTTTATTTGGGGAATTGATCAAGAGAAAGCGTTTCAAATGCTAAAAGAAAAGCTAACCAAAGCTCCAGTACTGACATTGCCAGACGGAGTCGACGACATGGTGGTTTTTTCGGATGCTTCATTATCGGGGCTCGGTTGCGTGTTGATGCAACGGGGCAAGGTAATAGCCTATGCCTCGAGACAATTGAAGATACACGAGAAGAAATACCCCACGCACGATCTCGAATTGGCAGCGGTAGTGTTTGCATTAAAAATATGGAGGCATTACTTGTATGGGGTAAAGTGCACCATATTCACCGATCACAAGAGCTTGAAATACTTCTTTGATCAGAAGGAGTTAAATATGCGACAAAGGCGATGGCTGGAAACGGTGAAGGACTACGATTGTGAGATACATTATCACCCCGGAAAAGCAAACGTGGTAGCGGACGCTCTAAGCAGAAAAGCGGACTATGTCCCAATACGAGTGAGGTCGATGCAACTCGTGGTGACCTCGGGTATACTTGAACGTATTCGAGAGGCGCAGTTAGAAGCAGTAAAAGAAGAGAATTGGAAGAAAGAAAGAATAATTGGTCAATTGAAAGATTTGACAGATGGGAATCATGGGTTGAAGACTCGATCCGGAAGGATATGGGTCCCACATACTTGTGGAGTAAAGGCGCTTCTACTTAACGAAGCTCATAAATCCCATTATTCGATTCATCCGGGTGCAACCAAGATGTACAATGATTTGAAACAAAATTATTGGTGGCCCGGAATGAAGAGGGACGTGGCGAAATATGTGGAAAAATGCTTGACATGTTTACAAGTCAAGGCGGAGCACCAGAAACCATACGGCAAACTCCAACCGTTAGAAATTCCGGTTTGGAAATGGGAACATATTACAATGGACCTGTTAACCAAGTTGCCGACGAATCGTGGTTTTGATGCCATATGGGTAGTGGTGGATAGATTGACGAAAAGTGCTCACTTCATTCCGATTCGTGAGACTTATACGTCAGAAAAGATGTCAGAAGTCTATACCAATGAAATCATAGCACGTCATGGAGTGCCGGTGTCCATCGTGTCCGATAGGGATACCCGGTTTACCTCGAATTTCTGGCGTGATTTCCAAGAACAAATGGGGACCAAATTGTTCATTAGCACTGCGTACCATCCTCAAACGGATGGACAAAGTGAAAGAACGATACAAATATTGGGAGACATGCTACGGGCGTGTATAATCGACTTTGCAGGCAGTTGGGATGTTCACCTACCGTTAGTCGAGTTTTCGTATAACAACAGTTACCAATCTAGTATTAAAATGGCACCATACGAAATGCTTTACGGTAGGAAGTGTCGAACCCCGGTTTGTTGGGGTGAAGTGGGTCCACGTGAACTCGCCCACCAAGATATAGTACGAGCCACGAACGAAAAGATCGATAAAGTTCGGGCACACTTGAAAGCGGCTCAAGACAGGCAAAAGGCGTATGTTGATAAAAGGAAAAGGCCAATTGAATTTCAAGTCGGTGACATGGTCATGCTAAAAGTGTCCCCATGGAAAGGCGTTATTAGATTCAGAACAAGGGGGAAGTTAAGCCCAAGGTTTATCGGGCCATTTAAAATTATCGGGAGAGTTGGCAAGGTAGCTTACCGTCTTGAATTACCGGAGGAGCTAAGTGGGATCCATGGCACGTTTCACGTATCGCAATTAAGAAAGTGCCTAGCAGACGAAACGACCTATATCCATTACGATGATATCGAAGTGGATAATAGTCTAAATTATGCGGTAAGACCGGTTGAAATTTTAGACAGAAAGGTCAAACGTTTACGAAATAAACAAATTGACCAAGTCAAAGTCAAATGGGAGCATAGGAAGGGTTCGGACACTACATGGGAGTCCGAAGAGGAGATGCGACGTCTTCACCCTACTTTATTTGGTACGTACTACGGTTTCGGGGACGAAACCTTTTTAAGGGGGGTGGACTTGTAACACCCCGAAAATATAAATCCTTATATTAAAATTTAAAAGTAAAATAAACAAGATTCAACCAACTAGGAATTTTAACTCAGTTAAATACAAGCCTTGAAATGACCCATGATAGGGTTAAAACACTCAAACTTAAGGATAAATCAAAGTTGAGGGTGTAAACTTGTCAAAACTGAAACTTAGGTTACTAATAATAACCAAAACAAAACCAAACACCCAAAAGCTGGTGTCTGGTCGAACAGAGAGCAAGGGGGGGGGCGACACAGGGTTTTCTTCAAACCCTTGTTTCATATCAAATCTCCAAATTGAAGTTTCAAATCTGCCCTAAATCAAGTCTTGAATATAAATTAGTAATCCCCTTGTAGTAAGGATCAAAAGGTATGTAAAATTTTTATATTTTGAATCACCATAAATTCTAGGTTAATGGTGAATAGCTGAAATTGGAGCTAGATAGGTCATGCATGAATGAATCTTGAAGCAATATGTTGTTTAGGATTAAACCCTAGATGATAAATTGTGAAAATCATTGCATGTTACTTGAAGAAATTACAATCACCATTGTAGGTGATTTATGATAGTGTGAAGACTAGACAAGTACTAGAATTGTGAATTTTAATCTAGAGAAAAACTGAATGGTATGATGAAATTCAGCAAATTGAATGTTTAAATGATACAAGTGGCTTAATTATAGTGAAATTGGATGTTAAATTTCATGTCATGAACTTAGTAATAATTGTAGAAAAATCTGTCTCGTTAGGTGTTCGTAGTAATGCCTAATCGAAGATTTAAATACTAGAATAGTAGGAAAACGCAGAAATTATCATGACTCATAATGATACAATTATGGTCATGAAAAGAGTTCTAAACAAGTTGTAAAACTGAATTTTCTAGGCAAAGAGTCCGGATCATCAAGCGGACAAGCCGGAGGGAATTCACGGGGGAAAGGCGTGCTCTAAAGGTACGAAATTACCGTTTCGTTACATTATGTATTATTCGATAGTTTTATGTTGTAGTTTGAAAAACATGGTAAACAAGATAGATCAATATATCACTGAAGTGACTTTTCGTCTTAATCTAGTGAGACGGGTCAAAACAATTGTTAGAAATTTGATGTTTGAATTACCTTGTTTGATGATTAACTCATGGTGTCTAAACGGGTCGAACAATCAAATATGGCATGATTAATACTTCGGATTACGATAGAAAGATCTTTGACGATTGATTAATATATATATCATTTAAGTAATATGAGGTTTTAATGTTTCGGCATCGTAGAAGAAACTGAATTTTGAGAGTTAGAATCTTGGTCTAAGAATCAAACAAAGCATAAACTTGAAATTCCAGGTACTACCGTAAATTACGGTAGTACCGTAAATTACGGTGGATATAAATTGTTTACGGTGGAAACCACCTGATTTACGGTGGCCATAAGTTTTCAGAACTCACCGTAAATTACGGTAACACCGTAATTTACGGTGAACCCAGAAATCTTTAATTTGTTTTATTTTAAGTTGATGATTGGACTATATGTTTAAGTGTTATGTACCAAAGTCAAAACTAATGTTTTCTTTTAAACGGTTTGACCCTAGGTGTTTAGATGGATCGTTCGGATGGTGATCAAGCAATGTCGAAGAACCGAACACCACTTTTGAAGCTTCCGCTATGTGTCTTAATCCTACTTAAACTTTGTTCATGGGTTGTATATCAAATCTCAAACAACTTTTGAATGTTCAAATTTAGTTATGTGTTGACTATGGTTTATGATACTTCTAAAACTTATGTAAATCTAATATCTTTTGGTATAATTATGTATAAATCTAGTAATTAATTCCAGTATAAATTTAAGGGTGTTACAAGTTGGTAATCAGAGCTCAAGGTTGTCAATAAGTGTTCGGTTCAAGCTTGATCGATCGTCCGGTAAGAATTAACTTATTTTGTTAATAAATTAAGTACTATGTATAAAATGAGAAATGAACAAATATGCATGAAAAGAGTGTGTAAGCTCACTCAAAAACAAGAAATGCATGAAACAAGGATTATTAAATCAAGTTACGGACTTGATTGAATAGAAACAAGAATAATTAAATCAAGTCACGGACTTGATTGAATAGAAACAAGAATGATTAAATCAAGTCACGAACTTGATTGAATTGAAACAAGAATGATTAAATCAAGTTATGAACTTGATTAAATCAAAACAAGTAAAGCATGTGTTATAAATGGAATGTTTAACAAACTATGTAAACATTTCAGAAATAGAGATGGCTGATGGAGGTAATGATAATGCGGTGCCAAGAGTCACCGAGCAAATGAAAGAAGTGATTGCCGAAGAGGTCGGAAAGGCGATTGAAAACAGCCTGTCGGGCTTTATTGATAAAATTCAAAACACAGTTTTATCAATAGTAGAAGAAAGAATCAAGAAATTGGAAGATGATTCCAATTCAGCAAAGGAAAAGCATGGTGGACGAAAGCCTTGTTCATACAAGGAATTCATGGCCTGTAAACCACCATTATATAATGGAGAGGTTGATCCAATTGTGTGCCAACGATGGCTAAGTGATATCGAAGGAGTATTCGAGAGATCTCATTGTGATGAAAACGACTACGTAGCTTATGGTACGGGTCAATTAAGAAGTCAAGCGAAAGATTGGTGGGACAACAAAAAGAAGGAGATTGGAAGTGAAGCGGCTAAGGCCATGACATGGGAGGAGTTTAAGACGCCGTTTCTTAAACACCATAGTCCCAAAGCGGTCATAAATAGAATCAAGGAAGAGTTTATGCAACTCAGACACAAGGGTGAATCCATAGACAAGATCACGGGAATGTTTATGGACAAGATAAAGTTCTGTGATGATTTGGTGACAAACGAAGAACAAAAAGTCTATTACTACCATAACATGCTAAGTGCGGAGTATAGAGAGTTTATAACCCCTTCAAAATACGAGACCCTTACTGAGATTGTCAATGCTGCTCGGGAAAGGGAGATCGAATTGAAAAAGAGCATAGAACGGGGTGAACGAAGGGCACAAGATGCGAATCCAAGCCCTACTAAGAAGGCACGAACAAACGAAAATGCGAAGAAATCTGAGACGAAAGGCGGGTCGTCAAGTTGTAGAATCTGCGGGAAAGGTCATAAAGGCGAATGTCGTTACAAGGATAAGCCTTGTCCCATATGCAAGAAAACGGGACATATGGCTATGTCATGCCCGGAGAAAGTGACGGTTTGTTACAACTGTTATCGAACGGGTCACAAAAAGTCAGAATGCCCGGAACTGGTTGAAAAGAAGAATGGGCAAGAATCGAAAAGTGAAGCCCCGAAAGCAAAAGCAAGATCTTTTCAACTAACTGCCGCAGAAGCAAAGGTTGAACCTGACGTGGTCTCAGGTATATTTGCTGTAAATTCAATTCCTGCACACGTGTTATTTGATACGGGTGCGAATAAATCCTTTGTTTCATATGGACTTATTCGACATCCTTCATTTATTCTAACAAAATTACCTGTGCCTTTAGAAGTTGAGATAGGTAATAACAAAAGCTTTATTGTTTGTGATGTATGTGAAAATTGTAAACTGAGCATCGACGATGAAGAATATTTGATAAATCTAATCCCTATGTCGATGGGAGAATTTCAAGTAGTCGTTGGGATGGATTGGCTATCTCGACACCATGCAAAGGTCGTGTGCTTCCGTAAAGAGATAAAACTAACATCTCCGAGCGGGAAACATGTCACCATTTACGGCGAAAAAGGAGGCAACCCCATAGTATGCTCAATGTTGAAAGCTCACAAGCTAATGAAGCGAGGATGCAAGGCATTCATAATATACGCCAATGAGCCCGAGAAAGAATCACGAAGGATTGGAGATGTACCGGTAGTACGAGATTATGAAGATGTTTTTCCGGAAGATTTACCGGGGATACCGCCTGAACGGGAAGTAGAGTTCGGGATCGAATTGATTCCGGGCGCGAAACCCGTAGCAAAAGCCCCGTACCGACTTGCACCGTCGGAACTACAAGAGTTGATGTCCCAAATCCAAGACCTGCTTGACAAGGGATTCATAAGGCCGAGTGTGTCTCCTTGGGGCGCACCGGTATTGTTCGTGAGGAAGAAAGACGGGAGCATGCGTATGTGTATTGATTACCGGGAGTTAAACAAACTCACGGTAAAGAACCGATACCCGCTCCCGAGGATAGATGATTTATTCGACCAACTACAAGGTGCGAATTGGTTTTCCAAAATTGACCTTAGATCGGGGTATCATCAACTAAAGGTCAAAGAAGAAGATGTGCCGAAGACGGCTTTCCGCACGAGATACGGACATTACGAATTCCTCGTGATGTCATTTAGGCTAACAAATGCACCCGCTGCTTTCATGGACCTAATGAACCGGGTTTGCAAGCCAATGTTGGATAAGTCGGTCATCGTGTTTATCGATGATATCTTGGTGTACTCGAAAAGTGAAGCTGAACACGCGCACCACTTACAAGAAGTGTTAGAGACACTTAGGCGAGAGAAGTTATATGAAAAATTCTCTAAATGTGCCTTTTGGTTACGAGAGGTTCAATTTTTAGGCCATGTCATAAATGCCGACGGAGTATTGGTGGATCCGTCAAAGATAGAGGCAGTGTCAAAATGGAATCCCCAGAAGAACCCTTCAGAAATTAGAAGCTTTTTGGGGCTTGCGGGGTACTATAGGAGATTCATTCAAGATTTCTCTAAAATTGCGTCACCGCTAACCAAGCTAACTCAAAAGAAAGCAAAGTTTATTTGGGGAATTGATCAAGAGAAAGCGTTTCAAATGCTAAAAGAAAAGCTAACCAAAGCTCCAGTACTGACATTGCCAGACGGAGTCGACGACATGGTGGTTTTTTCGGATGCTTCATTATCGGGGCTCGGTTGCGTGTTGATGCAACGGGGCAAGGTAATAGCCTATGCCTCGAGACAATTGAAGATACACGAGAAGAAATACCCCACGCACGATCTCGAATTGGCAGCGGTAGTGTTTGCATTAAAAATATGGAGGCATTACTTGTATGGGGTAAAGTGCACCATATTCACCGATCACAAGAGCTTGAAATACTTCTTTGATCAGAAGGAGTTAAATATGCGACAAAGGCGATGGCTGGAAACGGTGAAGGACTACGATTGTGAGATACATTATCACCCCGGAAAAGCAAACGTGGTAGCGGACGCTCTAAGCAGAAAAGCGGACTATGTCCCAATACGAGTGAGGTCGATGCAACTCGTGGTGACCTCGGGTATACTTGAACGTATTCGAGAGGCGCAGTTAGAAGCAGTAAAAGAAGAGAATTGGAAGAAAGAAAGAATAATTGGTCAATTGAAAGATTTGACAGATGGGAATCATGGGTTGAAGACTCGATCCGGAAGGATATGGGTCCCACATACTTGTGGAGTAAAGGCGCTTCTACTTAACGAAGCTCATAAATCCCATTATTCGATTCATCCGGGTGCAACCAAGATGTACAATGATTTGAAACAAAATTATTGGTGGCCCGGAATGAAGAGGGACGTGGCGAAATATGTGGAAAAATGCTTGACATGTTTACAAGTCAAGGCGGAGCACCAGAAACCATACGGCAAACTCCAACCGTTAGAAATTCCGGTTTGGAAATGGGAACATATTACAATGGACCTGTTAACCAAGTTGCCGACGAATCGTGGTTTTGATGCCATATGGGTAGTGGTGGATAGATTGACGAAAAGTGCTCACTTCATTCCGATTCGTGAGACTTATACGTCAGAAAAGATGTCAGAAGTCTATACCAATGAAATCATAGCACGTCATGGAGTGCCGGTGTCCATCGTGTCCGATAGGGATACCCGGTTTACCTCGAATTTCTGGCGTGATTTCCAAGAACAAATGGGGACCAAATTGTTCATTAGCACTGCGTACCATCCTCAAACGGATGGACAAAGTGAAAGAACGATACAAATATTGGGAGACATGCTACGGGCGTGTATAATCGACTTTGCAGGCAGTTGGGATGTTCACCTACCGTTAGTCGAGTTTTCGTATAACAACAGTTACCAATCTAGTATTAAAATGGCACCATACGAAATGCTTTACGGTAGGAAGTGTCGAACCCCGGTTTGTTGGGGTGAAGTGGGTCCACGTGAACTCGCCCACCAAGATATAGTACGAGCCACGAACGAAAAGATCGATAAAGTTCGGGCACACTTGAAAGCGGCTCAAGACAGGCAAAAGGCGTATGTTGATAAAAGGAAAAGGCCAATTGAATTTCAAGTCGGTGACATGGTCATGCTAAAAGTGTCCCCATGGAAAGGCGTTATTAGATTCAGAACAAGGGGGAAGTTAAGCCCAAGGTTTATCGGGCCATTTAAAATTATCGGGAGAGTTGGCAAGGTAGCTTACCGTCTTGAATTACCGGAGGAGCTAAGTGGGATCCATGGCACGTTTCACGTATCGCAATTAAGAAAGTGCCTAGCAGACGAAACGACCTATATCCATTACGATGATATCGAAGTGGATAATAGTCTAAATTATGCGGTAAGACCGGTTGAAATTTTAGACAGAAAGGTCAAACGTTTACGAAATAAACAAATTGACCAAGTCAAAGTCAAATGGGAGCATAGGAAGGGTTCGGACACTACATGGGAGTCCGAAGAGGAGATGCGACGTCTTCACCCTACTTTATTTGGTACGTACTACGGTTTCGGGGACGAAACCTTTTTAAGGGGGGTGGACTTGTAACACCCCGAAAATATAAATCCTTATATTAAAATTTAAAAGTAAAATAAACAAGATTCAACCAACTAGGAATTTTAACTCAGTTAAATACAAGCCTTGAAATGACCCATGATAGGGTTAAAACACTCAAACTTAAGGATAAATCAAAGTTGAGGGTGTAAACTTGTCAAAACTGAAACTTAGGTTACTAATAATAACCAAAACAAAACCAAACACCCAAAAGCTGGTGTCTGGTCGAACAGAGAGCAAGGGGGGGGGCGACACAGGGTTTTCTTCAAACCCTTGTTTCATATCAAATCTCCAAATTGAAGTTTCAAATCTGCCCTAAATCAAGTCTTGAATATAAATTAGTAATCCCCTTGTAGTAAGGATCAAAAGGTATGTAAAATTTTTATATTTTGAATCACCATAAATTCTAGGTTAATGGTGAATAGCTGAAATTGGAGCTAGATAGGTCATGCATGAATGAATCTTGAAGCAATATGTTGTTTAGGATTAAACCCTAGATGATAAATTGTGAAAATCATTGCATGTTACTTGAAGAAATTACAATCACCATTGTAGGTGATTTATGATAGTGTGAAGACTAGACAAGTACTAGAATTGTGAATTTTAATCTAGAGAAAAACTGAATGGTATGATGAAATTCAGCAAATTGAATGTTTAAATGATACAAGTGGCTTAATTATAGTGAAATTGGATGTTAAATTTCATGTCATGAACTTAGTAATAATTGTAGAAAAATCTGTCTCGTTAGGTGTTCGTAGTAATGCCTAATCGAAGATTTAAATACTAGAATAGTAGGAAAACGCAGAAATTATCATGACTCATAATGATACAATTATGGTCATGAAAAGAGTTCTAAACAAGTTGTAAAACTGAATTTTCTAGGCAAAGAGTCCGGATCATCAAGCGGACAAGCCGGAGGGAATTCACGGGGGAAAGGCGTGCTCTAAAGGTACGAAATTACCGTTTCGTTACATTATGTATTATTCGATAGTTTTATGTTGTAGTTTGAAAAACATGGTAAACAAGATAGATCAATATATCACTGAAGTGACTTTTCGTCTTAATCTAGTGAGACGGGTCAAAACAATTGTTAGAAATTTGATGTTTGAATTACCTTGTTTGATGATTAACTCATGGTGTCTAAACGGGTCGAACAATCAAATATGGCATGATTAATACTTCGGATTACGATAGAAAGATCTTTGACGATTGATTAATATATATATCATTTAAGTAATATGAGGTTTTAATGTTTCGGCATCGTAGAAGAAACTGAATTTTGAGAGTTAGAATCTTGGTCTAAGAATCAAACAAAGCATAAACTTGAAATTCCAGGTACTACCGTAAATTACGGTAGTACCGTAAATTACGGTGGATATAAATTGTTTACGGTGGAAACCACCTGATTTACGGTGGCCATAAGTTTTCAGAACTCACCGTAAATTACGGTAACACCGTAATTTACGGTGAACCCAGAAATCTTTAATTTGTTTTATTTTAAGTTGATGATTGGACTATATGTTTAAGTGTTATGTACCAAAGTCAAAACTAATGTTTTCTTTTAAACGGTTTGACCCTAGGTGTTTAGATGGATCGTTCGGATGGTGATCAAGCAATGTCGAAGAACCGAACACCACTTTTGAAGCTTCCGCTATGTGTCTTAATCCTACTTAAACTTTGTTCATGGGTTGTATATCAAATCTCAAACAACTTTTGAATGTTCAAATTTAGTTATGTGTTGACTATGGTTTATGATACTTCTAAAACTTATGTAAATCTAATATCTTTTGGTATAATTATGTATAAATCTAGTAATTAATTCCAGTATAAATTTAAGGGTGTTACAAGTTGGTAATCAGAGCTCAAGGTTGTCAATAAGTGTTCGGTTCAAGCTTGATCGATCGTCCGGTAAGAATTAACTTATTTTGTTAATAAATTAAGTACTATGTATAAAATGAGAAATGAACAAATATGCATGAAAAGAGTGTGTAAGCTCACTCAAAAACAAGAAATGCATGAAACAAGGATTATTAAATCAAGTTACGGACTTGATTGAATAGAAACAAGAATAATTAAATCAAGTCACGGACTTGATTGAATAGAAACAAGAATGATTAAATCAAGTCACGAACTTGATTGAATTGAAACAAGAATGATTAAATCAAGTTATGAACTTGATTAAATCAAAACAAGTAAAGCATGTGTTATAAATGGAATGTTTAACAAACTATGTAAACATTTCAGAAATAGAGATGGCTGATGGAGGTAATGATAATGCGGTGCCAAGAGTCACCGAGCAAATGAAAGAAGTGATTGCCGAAGAGGTCGGAAAGGCGATTGAAAACAGCCTGTCGGGCTTTATTGATAAAATTCAAAACACAGTTTTATCAATAGTAGAAGAAAGAATCAAGAAATTGGAAGATGATTCCAATTCAGCAAAGGAAAAGCATGGTGGACGAAAGCCTTGTTCATACAAGGAATTCATGGCCTGTAAACCACCATTATATAATGGAGAGGTTGATCCAATTGTGTGCCAACGATGGCTAAGTGATATCGAAGGAGTATTCGAGAGATCTCATTGTGATGAAAACGACTACGTAGCTTATGGTACGGGTCAATTAAGAAGTCAAGCGAAAGATTGGTGGGACAACAAAAAGAAGGAGATTGGAAGTGAAGCGGCTAAGGCCATGACATGGGAGGAGTTTAAGACGCCGTTTCTTAAACACCATAGTCCCAAAGCGGTCATAAATAGAATCAAGGAAGAGTTTATGCAACTCAGACACAAGGGTGAATCCATAGACAAGATCACGGGAATGTTTATGGACAAGATAAAGTTCTGTGATGATTTGGTGACAAACGAAGAACAAAAAGTCTATTACTACCATAACATGCTAAGTGCGGAGTATAGAGAGTTTATAACCCCTTCAAAATACGAGACCCTTACTGAGATTGTCAATGCTGCTCGGGAAAGGGAGATCGAATTGAAAAAGAGCATAGAACGGGGTGAACGAAGGGCACAAGATGCGAATCCAAGCCCTACTAAGAAGGCACGAACAAACGAAAATGCGAAGAAATCTGAGACGAAAGGCGGGTCGTCAAGTTGTAGAATCTGCGGGAAAGGTCATAAAGGCGAATGTCGTTACAAGGATAAGCCTTGTCCCATATGCAAGAAAACGGGACATATGGCTATGTCATGCCCGGAGAAAGTGACGGTTTGTTACAACTGTTATCGAACGGGTCACAAAAAGTCAGAATGCCCGGAACTGGTTGAAAAGAAGAATGGGCAAGAATCGAAAAGTGAAGCCCCGAAAGCAAAAGCAAGATCTTTTCAACTAACTGCCGCAGAAGCAAAGGTTGAACCTGACGTGGTCTCAGGTATATTTGCTGTAAATTCAATTCCTGCACACGTGTTATTTGATACGGGTGCGAATAAATCCTTTGTTTCATATGGACTTATTCGACATCCTTCATTTATTCTAACAAAATTACCTGTGCCTTTAGAAGTTGAGATAGGTAATAACAAAAGCTTTATTGTTTGTGATGTATGTGAAAATTGTAAACTGAGCATCGACGATGAAGAATATTTGATAAATCTAATCCCTAGGTCATGCATGAATGAATCTTGAAGCAATATGTTGTTTAGGATTAAACCCTAGATGATAAATTGTGAAAATCATTGCATGTTACTTGAAGAAATTACAATCACCATTGTAGGTGATTTATGATAGTGTGAAGACTAGACAAGTACTAGAATTGTGAATTTTAATCTAGAGAAAAACTGAATGGTATGATGAAATTCAGCAAATTGAATGTTTAAATGATACAAGTGGCTTAATTATAGTGAAATTGGATGTTAAATTTCATGTCATGAACTTAGTAATAATTGTAGAAAAATCTGTCTCGTTAGGTGTTCGTAGTAATGCCTAATCGAAGATTTAAATACTAGAATAGTAGGAAAACGCAGAAATTATCATGACTCATAATGATACAATTATGGTCATGAAAAGAGTTCTAAACAAGTTGTAAAACTGAATTTTCTAGGCAAAGAGTCCGGATCATCAAGCGGACAAGCCGGAGGGAATTCACGGGGGAAAGGCGTGCTCTAAAGGTACGAAATTACCGTTTCGTTACATTATGTATTATTCGATAGTTTTATGTTGTAGTTTGAAAAACATGGTAAACAAGATAGATCAATATATCACTGAAGTGACTTTTCGTCTTAATCTAGTGAGACGGGTCAAAACAATTGTTAGAAATTTGATGTTTGAATTACCTTGTTTGATGATTAACTCATGGTGTCTAAACGGGTCGAACAATCAAATATGGCATGATTAATACTTCGGATTACGATAGAAAGATCTTTGACGATTGATTAATATATATATCATTTAAGTAATATGAGGTTTTAATGTTTCGGCATCGTAGAAGAAACTGAATTTTGAGAGTTAGAATCTTGGTCTAAGAATCAAACAAAGCATAAACTTGAAATTCCAGGTACTACCGTAAATTACGGTAGTACCGTAAATTACGGTGGATATAAATTGTTTACGGTGGAAACCACCTGATTTACGGTGGCCATAAGTTTTCAGAACTCACCGTAAATTACGGTAACACCGTAATTTACGGTGAACCCAGAAATCTTTAATTTGTTTTATTTTAAGTTGATGATTGGACTATATGTTTAAGTGTTATGTACCAAAGTCAAAACTAATGTTTTCTTTTAAACGGTTTGACCCTAGGTGTTTAGATGGATCGTTCGGATGGTGATCAAGCAATGTCGAAGAACCGAACACCACTTTTGAAGCTTCCGCTATGTGTCTTATTCCTACTTAAACTTTGTTCATGGGTTGTATATCAAATCTCAAACAACTTTTGAATGTTCAAATTTAGTCATGTGTTGACTATGGTTTATGATACTTCTAAAACTTATGTAAATCTAATATCTTTTGGTATAATTATGTATAAATCTAGTAATTAATTCCAGTATAAATTTAAGGGTGTTACAATATCTCGAATCATTTTTACAACAAGAATACTAAGTTTGATGTTGAGAAAACATTCAATGGAAGTGTTAAGAAAATTTTTGGGAAAATGTTGAATGGGAAAGTTAAGGGGGTTAAAGATTTTTATGCAACTAAAAAGGCAACTTACAACCCCACTGCGCAAGAATTGAAAACCATCAAGTCTGAGAAGACTTGGATGGAAGTCTGTTTCCCTTGAAGTCTTAGGACTATGCCGGAGATCCCAAGTTTGTAATCGTGGATCAGGAATCGGCATCTTTCTTGATAATTGTTTTTGTGATTGAATTTTAAAAAATTTAAATTGTTACAGGATAAGTGTGAATTGCCGGAGCTTCCAGGTTGGTAAGTGTGGAGCAGGAATCGGCATCTTGATTGGTAAAATGGTTTATGTAGAGGTTTATTCCTACATAGGTTATATGTTGTGAATATTTTTTACAAGTGGTAAGAGGTTGATTCTGTCAAAGTGATTACTCAAGGTCATTAGTTTGAACTTGATGTAATCTTCATATAAGTGGTTGGATACAATGTGATGAACCAAACCCCTAACTTTACAAGTGGTAAAATCAACAAAACTTATTTTCTGGAAAAATCATTTTGGGTAAAACAAACTTAAGTGTTTTGAACTCATTATGAGAAAATAGTTTTGTGAAAGGGGGAGTTCTGATTGTTTATGCCTAGTGGATGGCGATTTGAAGCGATTCGATATCGGTTGTCAAGTTTTTGTACAGTTTGTTTTCAAATTTCCTAAAATGTGTTTGCATTTTAGGGGGAGTAAAAATTTTCAGAAAATCCAAAAACATTAAAAAATTTGAAAAAGACAAAAACATGATAAAATACAAAAATGAGTTTTGGTGGGTGTCATATAAGAGGAAATGATAGTACATCAGTAGACGGTCACAGTATGCTAAAGAAATGTAATGATTAAATAGCGTTAAACGGTCTCACTGATGATATGCCGATAGGTTTTTACACATTTAGTAAACTTTTTTGGGATATAAACTAAATTTCAAACTTGCTTATTTCGTGGGGAACACTACTTGGATATATAGGTAACCCCTGAAATCTCGTTTGAAAGGTCCCTCTTTCTGAGATACTAGGTCTTTATGCTCAGTGATATCTGGGGTATTATCCCGGGACTTCTGCTGAATGGAAGTTCTGACCTAGTCCCCGGATAATGCTTTCTGCAAATGCTTGAAACATAGCATCGCCCTCAGCAAGCTGATGAAACAATAAAATTGATAGTCGCTGCTGTTGTAATACAAAAGATCCTCTAATGGGGACACACCCAAAAGTCAAGTCATGATCTCTCTGCTGAACGGTAGTTCTGACCTGAGCTCTCATGATTCTTCATAATTTATAACCCCTTACAGATATCATCTGTGGTATACTCACCTGTAAAACTGAATATTGGGATCTGGATACGGGAGTATATTCAAGAGGTGGGACACATGAATGAGTTTAAGTTCTTAAAACACCTAACTCATATCCTGAATCAGTTGAAATTTGTGTGAAAATTTAAGTGGATCAGTATATCGGCAATCTAAGTGAATTGTTTAATTCTTAATGTGTAACTAAGCTCAACGGTATTTGTGACGTGTCAAAATCTGATATGATCCTCTTACACAAAACTCACAAAAATATTGTCTGTATATATTTCTTTATTGCATTTCTTTACATTCAAAAATACAAAAAGATTTTCGGTGTGTTTTAGCATAAAGTTTGTAAAACTCAAAAATATTTTCGACAACTGATGTTGGAGAGCTGATTGTCAAAATTCCAAGTGCTAGACATGATGAACAAATGGTTTGGGAAAATGTGTTTTGAAAAGAAAAATGATCAAATTTTAAAATGATTCTTCAAGATTAT
This sequence comes from Helianthus tuberosus, assembly GCA_030545235.1. Taxonomy (NCBI): domain Eukaryota; kingdom Viridiplantae; phylum Streptophyta; class Magnoliopsida; order Asterales; family Asteraceae; genus Helianthus; species Helianthus tuberosus. The sequence goes on from CM060410.1 coordinate 163,727,855, forward strand.
TGAGTTATTTTGAGAGAGAGTCAGTATTAGTGCATACATTGAATTGTTAAATACATAAAATTTACTTTTAGGTAGAGTGAGTTTGTGCAGGTTTAAGTATGAGATGGATTGATGATCCTGAGCTGGATGAGAGTCAGATTACAATCTTGGAACATCCTTAGAAAAAAACCAGCCAGATTACGATCCTGAAGCAGATGATGCTGAAGAACTAACGGAATGCCAGCACATTGTTAGGGGGAGTCTGTTAATGTTGAGTTAAAGAGTGAAGCTCAGAGACTGATTAAGACTGAAGATGCAAAGACTCGACATGTGAGACTCGTCAACATCTGAGGGGGAGTCTGTTGGTGCTTTCATCTGTCGTCTTCGTCTTACATCGAGTCTTGGACTTGTTGCAGTTCTGTTCGTGCATGAAGTCATCGTCAAGAATGATGACATCACATATGTGACATCAATGATGACATCATATGTGTTACATCATCACATAAGTTAGATTTCACAAATCAGAATATGACAGATTGTAGGTTTCTATTCAAAGTCAAATATGTAGGTTTCTCTTGAAAGTGGAACTTGTAGGTTTCTCTTGAAAGGTTTCTATTGAAGCTGACATGTGTGTTTTCAATAGAAACCAGGAACACTATAAATAGGCATGAGAGCTGTTCATTTGTAAGGATTCCAGATTTGATACCGAGGTGCTGCCGGTATTCCTTGTGATTGTATTTGCTATTAAATCAATACACAAGACGTCTAAAGTGATATTCAAGCTGTTTTTACATCCGTTTCTTAGTTTCCGCCTCTGAAATGGACTAGAGCTCTTCCGAACGACTCATTCAGGTCGCAACTCGATCCTACAGGTATTGAAGGGCTTCATCTAACTTACGTATCTCCGGATCATCGTCCACGTCATCTAGGATTGATTTTTTGCCAGCCTGAGATCCGGAGGAACCAGCAGCATCTTTTGAAGATGTTGGAATGGAGGAAATAGCCTCTACAGCGCCTTGTTCGGATATGTTTTGGGGAATGGAAGAAGTGGCTTCGGTAACAGAAGGTTCAGCTGCGTCCTGGGCAACTAGTGGACGAATCTCCTGGGCCGAAGAGGCCACTTGCTTCATCAAAGGAACTTCGTCCTCGCCCTGATCCTCCAAATCAAAGTCAAATACATCAAAGCTCGGAACCTTAAGGGCATCCCTGAGAGACATTGCCGCACCTGTACGTTCAGAATAAAAGAAAAATAATAAGTTAGCGAAGTGATAAAAAGAAAAATGCCGAAGGGGACGAAAGGGGCCGGAACTTACGATCACGCTTTCTGCGAATAACCGGCCAATCCATATCCCCTTGGCTCCACCGAAAACAGACTCGACCTAGTAAAAGAAAATGCTCATGAAGGGGACGGATCGGGGACTTATGCTCAATTAGGGCACGGGCCAGTTCGTGGTCGAAGACGAAGTCTTCGCCCAAATCAAAGGACATTGTCTGGTCCTTGAGCCGCCACCTCATATCCTCCGGAAGACAACGATCGTCCAGCCAGAAAAATTTATCCTTCCAATTCTTTAGGCTGGACCGTTCATCGGAGGAGGGGGGTATGCCCTTCCGGTGGGCAAACGTATACCAGTCTCCGGCCGTGATAAATTCGTAGAAATACCGGAAGACATTTAGGTCCGGTCTACGGTTTTGGGCCCTACAGGATATTTCAAAGTGACTCACACGACTCAGGCCGAACGGGTTCACTTGGCTAATATGAACCCGGAAAAATTGGAGTACTCTTATAAAAAATTTCGAAAATGGAACCCGATAGTTTGCAAAATTGCAAACGCGGGTATAAAGAGGAAACTTCCCTTGACGGAAGGGGCGAATGGTTTCGTCCTTCGAAGGAAGAACCGGATTCAAATCTAATGGAATGTTATATTCACGGATGAACTTATTCAACTGATGTTGAGTAAGCACACTCACGCTCGCTGACATATTATCCTTACCGGGTGCCATAATATAAAAAGAACGCACCTTACCTTGAAGAAGAAGAGGTTAAAATGAAGAGGATAACAGAGGAGAGGAAGAAGATGAGAGGAAAAAAGAGTAAAAATAAAATGGTAAAAGCTTATTTTATAGGAGGACTTAAGTCGGTTAAGGGCAGTCAAGTCTAGCTGTCATTTCAAACTGACGCTTGCGGTTTCCAACGTAGGGTTCCGCAACCGTCACACGTAGGTGACTGACAGACATATTACTTAGGTCACCCATACCACGTCAGCACCATTCAGACTACGCCACGTCATTTAACCCAGACCTCTCCAGCGATGACACGTCACCTAGGCGAAATAACTTATGAAAACATTTTGTCAAGTCCCTACCGAAACTTAACAAACTGGGGGACTTGAAGATACATATCCGAGGCCGGACATGATCCCTTGGGACGAACCGGACTCACCAGAGCGGATACCCCAGATATGCTCGTTCCCCCATAACTCCGAGGAAGAACCTCCATTCAAGTGCGTCTAGACGAATGACGTAATCTCAGTTGACCATTATAAATACCCCATCAAGTACAAGGCCAAGTACGATTTTCTGAACCTTCGTCCCTACTTTCTCTCTCTACTTTCTCTCTCTACCAATACTTATCCTCACGCCGGAGGGTGGTCGCGGAGGGGCCCTCCCATCTCTGCGGCGAGCCTAACGGTTTTCTGTTTTGCAGGACTGTTCTCCAAGTTCTACCACAAGATCCAAACCCTCGATCACAGGCTCCGGCCTTAACTCGATTCTTTGGTTCTTCATATATAATACAGATTATAGGGGCTTGTGTATTTGTGTTGAACTCAAATTCAATTCTTTCAAGACATAGGCTTCAGGTTATTCGCTAAGCACCAGGCCCACATGCCTTATGATACACTAACCCTATAATCCATATTATAGGGTGTGTGTATATATAGACACTTTCCTTGGACCTTGAAACCCTTTATTTCATGAACACATTATAGTGTGTGTGTATAGACACTTTCCTTGGACCTTGAAACCATTTATTTCATGAACACAAGTTGTACTAGCAACATATTTTTGAATTATGACATATAACCTATAGACACAATAGATCACTAGAAGAACCTTTGTTCACTTAACAATCAAGCTATTAAAACAAAAACAAAAAAGTATGACGTTTCTTGATGGGTTGGGCTTGGATTTAAGTTTTGGATCTTATTAGCTATTAAGTGTTGTTGGTGAGCTAAAGGGAAAAAAAGCCCAAACATTGAGCCGAAAAGATAAGGGATTTGAGACAAGTTGGGTTAGTGGGACACTAACTCAAAAGACTAGTGTCTTTACCAAGACGATAAAAAGGAACCAAAACCATCATCAACCCTCTTTTCTTCTTTATATCCCCAATTGCAATCCTACTTTTAGCCTCCAACAAGCATCTTTTAGTCACTTTCCTTATCGTACTTCTTCGATATCTTCATCTCTTTACGAAGATGAAAAAAACTCAAGTTCCTCATGTTATAATAGAAATTAGTGGGTGAAACCTGCGCATTGCGACGTGGTGTTAAAATTTTTAAGACTCACCAATGGATGATGGTCAATTGGCAAAGGCAAACCTTTAAACACCTGGGTTTGAGAGGGAGAGGTCTTGGGTTCAAGTCCCACAGACGACTAGAATTAAAAAAAAATTGCCGTTCAAAAAAATATATTTGTAAGACTCAATTTCGACGACTTGTACATTAGTATTCATACCACAAAAAAATTCACGTCAAAACATTGGTAAAAATAAAAGTCGCAACAACAAATCCTGAATTTTATAAAACATCATATTTTAAAGGTTGTAAGAGGAAAAAAATTATAAAAGAAACGAAACCTTCGAGGAACTTTGACAACTTGCACGCTTGTGCTTCGATGACTTGTACATTATCACACACAACTCGTTTTGAATTAAAATTAACACAAAACGTAGATAAAAGTAAGCATGTCGCAACGATATATTTAGTTTATATAAAACGTCATATTTATAAGAGAAAAAAAGTTATCAGTGAGCCATGTGTAAAATTTGACTGGACGATATAAAGGTAAAAGAATAGGGTTTAACTGGTAAAAGTTGAGTGGACATATTGTGACGTTAATAAGCTCACGCTCAAGAGACTTGTATATATGTGCTTAAATATTTGTAATTGTACAATACGATTTGACATTGTGAACAGAGAATTGTGTGTTTGTACCGACATAAAAAATTACTATACATATAGGATGAGGTTCAAATAAGAAATAATTGTTGCGGGTAAATGACCATATATTCATGTTACTGGTTTATGGATTTATACGTTCTTATTAGAATTGAGAGAACTCATATAATTAATGGTAGAAAAAAAAATACTAGCCTTTAACCTAATAATGAATATACACTTGTTTTTAGTTGTAGATTAGGACATCACATTCACATACAATACAACGATCTATAACTAGTTTGATACATTCTATTTTATTAAAAAAATAGTTTTTAAAATCTTATGAGATTACTAAAAAACGGTTGTGAAAAGTAGAACCACACCCCTCATACATGAAAACAATATGAAAATGACGTGACACTTACGCGTCAGTTTCTTCAGGTTTGTTCCTACGTTTTTTGGAGGCCTTAAGCAAACTACAAAGATGAGGCCCTTTGAATTCGTATAATGAAAACATCGGTTTTGCTTTCGTCCTTCTAAGTCTCATTCACAACACAAGCACAATTTCAAAATTCAAAGCATTAATTGGGGATTTGGGGGAAAAGTGATTAAGTAAATCGCAGTATATAGAGATTACTATAAAAATAGCCGTTAACCAAATTGGATTATCCTTGCGACACCACTAATTTCCCCTAATTCGCCTCTAATTTTTCCTCAATTGGTGACACCATTGAGCGGAACAGGCGCGACGTTACAGTTAGTGAGTATGACTATGACGGCCTAATTTAAATACAAATTGCATCTTGCTTGGAGTTGGATTGAGCCTCTTTAATTTTAAAATTGATTATTCTGTTAGGCCTTGCAATAAATATATTTTTTGTTTTATTTATTTGGGTCTAATAGAGTAATACACATATAATATATAAATATTTTTAAAAATTTGGTGGCCTCTGTTTTTATCGAGGCCCTAGGTCATTGCTTAAGGCTGGAAGGTATGGGGGCCGGCCCAGCCCCGACGAGCCCCGGCGCCGCATCCCCACACCGCCCCCTTGCCGTTCGTCCCGTCATCTGCGTCACCCACAAGACGCTCGCGACGGGCCCCCTTTCTCTCTCTCTTTCATCTTTCTCTCTCCTCTCTCTTTCTCTTTAAAATCAAATCAATTATAGAGTAAACTGCAATTTTACCCCCTGAGGTTAGGGGACATTGGCACTCTTACCCCCCTAAGGAAATAAATGCAAATTTACCCCCTACTGTTAACTCTTATGTCGCAATTCTACCCCCCGGATTCAATTTTCTTGACCGGTCAATCTAAACAAGGGAGGGTCAAAGGGTATAAATGTAATTTCACCAAAAATTGTACTTTATATATTAAAATAACCCCTCAAACTCAACATAACATCACAACCTTACCCCCTAAGTTTTCCCCCACTCTTCTTCATCTCTTCCGGCGAAGTCCTATCTCCGGCTTCTTCACCGGCGACCTCCACTCGATTCTCCTTCCCTCCGGCGACATCCACTCCATCTTCTTCACCGGCCACCATCGATCCAGGATGACTGAACAGAATGGCATTATGCAGCGAGCTCCACCGGCTGAGCCAGGGCCGGCGACCACACCACCGGCCACCATCGATCCAGATGTGGTCCAGAGATCCTCCATTTTCTCGCAATTTTCAGGTAAAATCAAACAACAATTTTGATTGTGGGGTACAATCAAACAACTAGTAATGGATATTTGTGTATTTGCAGTGGACATGAGGATTCATATTTCACTACGATTGATTGTGGTCTCATTGGTGCTCAAGATGCGAGGCCGCCCGTTCCTGCATTTCCAGTTTCCGCCTCAGCAGGAAATGGTTGTGTAGGATACTTAAACTCTAATCTTATAGGTTCTTTTGGGTTAATATGTAGTGTAGGATACTTAAACTCTAATCTTCTAGGATCTTTTGGGTTAATGTGTAGGATCTTTTGCTTGATCATAGAACATGTTATGTTTGATCATAGAACAGGTTATGTTTGATCATAGAACACATTGACTGTTAAGTTGGTTATATTTGACTGTTAAGTGGGTTAATGTTTGATCACGACATAATGTGGGTTAATGTTGGTTATATTTGACTGTTAAGTTGCTGTTGTTTGGTTTGATCATAGAACTGAACAGAACAAAACCATTGACTGTTAAGTTGGTTATATTTGACTGTTAAGTGGGTTAATGTTTGATCACGACATAATGTGGGTTAATGTTGGTTATATTTGACTGTTAAGTTGCTGTTGTTTGGTTTGATCATATAACAGAACAGAACAAAACACTTTGACTGATGCAGAGGTGCTGATGCATTTGCAATACTTCTGATGCAGAGGTGCTGTCATGGCACTTGGTGCAATCACCATCACTTTCAGTCCCATGCATAAGTGAAAGAGGGTGTATGTGACTTATGGGTCAATAATATAGGTCAATGCAATAGGTGTATGTGCAGGCTTCTACAATAATCACCATCACTTTTAGGCAATAATATGGATATTATGCAGGCTTCTACAAATGCAATAGGTGTATGTGCAATTTGACTTATGAAAGTCAAACATGCTTGTACAAATGCTTATGACTTATGGGTCAATAATATAGGCCAAGATTTGTCATTACAAACTTGTTTGAATTCTGTTTGACTTGACAGTGAACCTGTCAAATGCTGAAGGTTCTTCATGGTTTTTGAATTGACAGTGCTGCAAGGTTCTTCAATACTATAGGTCAATGTATATGTGTTGTTTTTAGGCAATAATATGGATATTATGCAGGCTTCTACAAATGCAACAGGCTTGTACAATGCATATGGTTTTTGAATTGACAGTGAACCTGTTTGACTTCTTCATGGTTTTTGAATTCTGTTACAACACTTCTTCATGCTTTTTGAATTCTGTTAAAACACTTGATGCCAAACACACAATGGTTATGATTTTTGCTGACAATGAACCTAGTTGGACATGTGAACCTGGTTCTGGATGTGTATGGGCTTCAGCCTGGTTCTGGATGTGTATGGACATGTGAACGGTGGCTGAGTGGCTTGAATTCTGTTACAAGCCTGTTTATATGGTGGTGGAATCGAATATGGATGGTGAAGGGAAAGGTTTTGGTTGTTGCAGGGGATAATTTTGCTTCTAAACATAAATTATAGGGGGTTATAAGAAAGGGTATTTTAGTAATTTACCCCAAGTCAACAGATCAGCAACATATTTGATTCCAGAGGGTAAACATGCGAAATAACAGCAAACGTTGGGGGGTAAAACAAAAGGGTAAAATAGTCTTTTCACACCCAAGTCAACAGGCTGGTCAAGAAAATTGAATCCGGTGGGTAGAATTGCGACATAAGAGTTAACAGTAGGGGGTAAATTTGCATTTATTTCCTTAGGGGGGTAAGAGTGCCAATGCCCCCTAACATCAGGGGGGTAAAATTGCAGTTTACTCTCAATTATATTTTTAAATAGTATGGGGCCACATCCTCCACCCTTTTAAAATTGATTGGAGGATCATCCCATATGAGATGAAGATGTGGCGTCCTACATGACGGCCATCCCTTATGAATGACCCTAACCATACCTACTAGCCTAACTTTGAAAACCTCTAAATACGACCCTGGTTTTCGTGAAGTGAGGAAATTGAAACCACACCCAATGGTCGAATCACTTTTTTTTGAAAGAAAATGGTGACTTTTTTTTATTGAAAAATAAATATTTATCTTTTTGAATGTATGACGTTAATTACCGGCCGAATCGGTTCCCTCCGTCCCACTTGTTCATCTATATAAACTGGCTTTCTGAAATGCAATGCAACAACTTCATCAACTGTACACCACACAGTACACACAGAGCTACAACAATGGCGGCATCGACCAAACCGGTTATGATCGTGGGAGTCGACGAGAGCGAGCAGAGTTTTTACGCTCTGGAATGGACACTGGATCACTTCTTAGTTCCCTCTGCAACAAATCCTCCCTTTAACCTCATTATTGTTCACTCCAAACCTACTCCGGTTTCTTCCATGGGCTTCACCGTTCCAGGTAATCAATATAACTAATAGCTGGCTAGCCAGTCAGCTTGACATGTGAAGCTCGGACTCGAGCTCGTTTGTTAAATGAACCTTGATCAGTGGCGCAGCTTAGTGGGAACTGGGGGTGCCCCAAAATTATTTTGCCTAAATATTTATACAGTATATAAATTGGTCAAGCTCCGCCACTGACCTTGACAAAAGCTCGGGCTTGAGCTTAAGCTCGGCTCGATTTGTTTTTCACAAGCCAATCTCGGGTACTCGGGAGCGGTTTGGCTCGTTTACACCCCTATCGGCTATGATCTTCTTCGCCGGTCCTATGAAATCAGTTGCTTGTTTTGTGAAATTACAGGTGTGGATATTATGTCACATGTGGATGAGGATCTGAAGAAGATTGCTAATCGGGTTGTGGAAAAGGCGAAGGAGCTTTGTGTTTCAAAATCGGTTTGTAATATCAGCTTATGTAATCCGAATTATGATGAAATCGGGGGAACTTAGATTGATTTTAGTAGGTTTTGGATTCATTTGGTTATCAGACTTTGAAATATTGTGATCTGTGTGTATATTCAGGTGACTGATGCAACAATAGAGATTGTGGAAGGTGATGCTAGAAATGTTTTGTGTGATGCAGTTGAGAGGCACCATGCTACCATACTGGCTGTTGGTAGCCATGGTCATGGAGCAATTAAGAGGTAATTCATAGTTATAATTGGTTATGTAATATAGTGCAATTGTATATAGTGTTTTAAATGTGATACATAAGACGGTTACGTAACTGCACCATTTTTTCTCTACCATTACTTAGATTATAGATCATGCGTAGTGGTTATGGTGAATAATGCCCCACCCGTGGACGTTGTTCGTAACATGTCGTCCTAGTCCAAAGGGGCATTTTGAAGAAATGGGTGTAGTGGGATAATGCCCCCACACTTGGGCGTTGTTCGACACATGGCACTCCCTTAATTAACCAATTATTTTTTTTTTTAATTTGTAAAAGAAAAAACATTCATTGGCCAGCAATCCTTCTCTCAGGCGTTGTTTTTAAAACGCTCCGGCACTTTTTTGATCGAAAAACGCCCATGGGGGCGGAGATTCCAGCGTGCTCCAGCGTTATCATCCCAAAAAAACGCCCAATTTTGAACCGATTACGGATGGTCTTACAGAAACTATGTACAAGTGCATTATGCGGTTTTCGTAGTTTTCAACATATTACTAATTTCCAAATGAGCAAGCATCATGTGTATTGGAACAATACAAAAGTACATTAGTATTTTATGCAACAATCACTCTAAATCTTTCGATTAACATTGTTGTCGAAATGCTATTTGTAGGGCGGTTTTGGGAAGTGTAAGCGATTACGTTAGCCACCATGCTCACTGCACCGTGATGATCGTAAAGAAGCCAAAAGGCAAACACGAAGGCGCGCATCATTAGTGGTTGATCGTTTGCTATGAAAACTCGACACTTGTTGAACTTCCTTCGTCTATGTAACTTCATATTGTAATTTGTGTGTTTTATTTTGAACAAATAAATAAATGGCTCATAAGCATCTTTGTATTTCCACAATGACTGAAGGAATTGAAATATTCTTAATTTTTGGGTACCCCAACTTATTTGAACTAAAATTCGCTATAGTTGTGACACAAGTAAAAGGAAGACTAAACCTTTTACAAGAACAAGATGCTAAAGCAACTCAAGAAAACCACATACGAAACCAAAACGCAATCTTGGCGTTAAGATACTAAAGTAGAGAATATGAAACAACTTGCTTGATGCACAAGCTCGCACGTGTTCTAAGAACACGAATAATTTGGTTGGTGTGACAGAATAAAATGTGAAGTTGGTGAAAAATGTAATCTTTAACCCAGCAATATTGATAGAGTCCGATTCGAGATGGTCAATCTCTCAAAAAACCTGTTGAGTGGGTTAAGACTCCAAGAACAAGATTAGAGATAGAGAACTTCTAGACTAATGTTTCTTATCTTTTTTTCATCAACCAAAAATGATTCGTACAGACACAATAAAAAGCAAACAACAAAATCAACTACTCACCACTCAACTAAGTGGAGACCCATGACTTCCTAAATGTATGCAGCAAGCTACCAACACTATTTTGACCAATACTAAATAAATAAAAGTACTTAATAATAAAAATACTGCTTTGACCCGTAGGATTACGACAATGGGTCGGGTTGGATCGTATCAAATATGGTGCCTTTTCATCATCCACCAAAAGGAGCCTTCATTGTTTTCTTCGAAAACTGTAGCGGCTGAAGAATGCTTCATGTTGAACACCTCGTTACGTCTAATCCATAACCTCCATAAGGTCGTAAGAAAAATGGCATACATGACTCGTTTCTTTTTCTCCGCTATAACCAAACTTTGACAATGAGACAGAATTTGAGCAACCGAAGAGAACACTTCTGGAGCTGGAACTTTCACCCAAACACAGACCATCCACCGAATCATTCTACACCGCCACTACCACTTAGCCATATGGGCCAAATTGAGCCCCCTTGTCCCACCAACCTTTTTTTTAACGGCAAAGAATCTCAAGTGTAACCCTCGCCCCCCTCATGCGCGGGAACCGGATGGAATCCGTAAACCCTCGCCCCTCGTCAGGTTCCCACCGACCTTTTTAGATTGAAGATCCCTCTCCCAAGCGACCCACCAAATCTTACAGTTCAAATCAAGAGAAACCCCCTTCGAATACCTTCCAAAGTTCTAATAACCCCACAAGGGGCTTTCAATACCGATTTTTCTATAAACCTTAAATATATTGAAATTTATATGAATTTTAGTCAATCTATATAATAAAATAGCATAAGAGCTAACATAGTACTCGACTACTCGCATTTCTCTACATAGTATTGGTTTCGAAAAAAAATGGGCACCAAAATGTAATAGATCGATACAACCCATTATTGAAAAAAAAACAATATTCTTAATACAGACAAAAAGTCAAAATTAAACGACCTCAAAAAGGGTACAACATCTATAGGCATTCATAATTCTGGTAACAGAAAATTAAGATTAATAATTTACTGACCAATCACACGTTTAGCACCATCCAACGTGTTTTTAAGGAGCATCGCTACGGTCATGGGTCCCACACCGCCCGGGACGGGTGTAATCCATCCAGCCACTTTACATGCTTCATGAAAATCCACATCACCCACCAGCCTGTATCCTGATTTTCTACTAGCATCATCAACTGCATTTGTTCCCACATCTATAACTGCAGCACCAGGTTTAATCCAACTACCTTTTATCTGCGAATATCACCAAAATACAAAAATAAAAAAAAATATATATATTATAACATGAAAGTAGACTTGACTAGATGGCGGGTTGAATAATGGGTCAAAATGGTTTGGTTTTGGTTGAAATAAGTCATTTCTGTTTTAGTTAAATCTTTTAGCTTAGCCCATATGACCCGTTAGAAATGGGTCACAACCCAAATCGAAATGGCTCAAAATCGATATCTCTATCAAAAGCCAATATACTTCACCTAAAAATTTATGCACAAACCATGCCTACCATCATAGCTTTCAGTCTTTTTCAGGGGTATTCAGTCTTTTTACATAAAGTGAAAAAGACCGAATTGCCCCTTAAATTAACAAAAAAGATGGAAATACTCCTGACTCAACGGAGAAAATGGATGGAGTTAACGAGCCGGATGAAAATGCCAAGATTTCGAACCTTTTGGATCCAGATGCGGAAAAACAAACCTTTGGACGAAAGTCGCAAAACTGGCCAAACCTTGGGGACGAAAATGGTATTTTACTAGTATATACTTATATATACAACCCTTTATTTTAATAAAGTGGTTTAGGAAGTTTTATGCATTTCTTCGGATGACTTTCGACCCGTTTTACATGTTTCCCTTTTAGTTGAATCCTTTAGCTTAGCCATCGACCCATTTACGCGTAAATGGGTCAAAATCGATACCTCTATTAAAAGGTGGCATTAAGCTTCACCTAAAAATTTATAAATAGACCATGCCTACCATCATAGCTTGTCCTGCGGCAGCAATAACAATGTCAGCCTCACAGATAATACTTTGCGGGTCTGGTGTACGTGAGTGAACTACAGTAACTGTAGCGTCTTCTTTCAGTAGCAGCAATGAAACTGGTAACCCTACGATGTTACTTCTGCCAACAACCACGGCCCGTTTTCCCTTTATGGTAACTCCACTGCGTTTCAGAAGCTCAATACATCCCTGTTGGAAGTAAATATAAAATAATATTACCTTATATTACTTTAATACTATAACTTCTAAACGGACCTAAAAATCATATTTTGGTTTCTTCTTACACCTTAAAGCAATTTAAGGGGGGAAATTTCGACCCACTACTTAGGAAACGTCTTATCCCTAACGGTTCATATAATTAACTAGCTAAAAAGAAAAGGGCTGACCAGGTCAAATGGGTCAGAAGTAGCCAAAATAGTATTTTCAGTAAATAAAACCTCTTAAATCATTTTATTCACATGCTAGATTATTACCGATGCAATACAAATTTTGTAATCTTGTTTGACACTAACTTATTATTAAAAATAGAGTAAAATGCCATTTTCGTCCCTGAGGTTGGGTGATAGATACTGAAAATCTTATTAAGGGGCTGTTTGGCTAAGCTTATTTTTTTGACTTATTTACTTATTTGCTTTTTGAAAAGTTAAAAGGTGTTTGGGTTAGCTTATTATGTGAGAGGAATAAGTAAATAAGTCATTCCATTATGACTTATTTGCTTTTCAAATAAGCAAATAAGTAAATAAGTCAAAAAAATAAGCTTAGCCAAACAGCCCCTAAATTGAAACAAGAACAAACACGATAGTTGGCCCGATTCGAGAGGGGCTAGTCTCCTAAATTCTGATCAGAGATCACAATACAAATAAAATATCCAACACACCTTAAACAACTTATTTAAAGACACAAGATACTAAGTAACTGCGCATTAACATGTCCCCACATTACATCAGTTTCCACCTTGATTAAAGCTGCAGTTAATTGGGTCTTTTGACTGGGTCAGAACTGTACTTAATTCGGTCATTTGACTGGGTCATGGGTCATCAGTAGGAAATGGATTAATTTGACCCGTTAGGTCAGTTGGATATGTATCATTTGGCCAGTTTTGCGACTTTCGTCCAAAGGTTTGTTATTCCGCATCTGGATCCAAAAGGTTTGAAATCTTGCCATTTTCATCCGTCTCGTTAACTCCTTCCATTCTTCTCCATTAAGTCGGGTATTTCCGCCTTTTTTGTTAACTTAAAGGGCAATTTGGTCTTTTTCACTTTATGTACAAGCATTTAGCGTACAGGTATTCAAAAGACTGAATTGCCTTTTAAGTTAACAAAAAAATGAAAATACCCTGACTTAACGGAGAAAAATGAATGGAGTTAACGAGCTGCATGAAAATGGCAAGATTCCGAACCTTTTGGATCCAGATGCGAAAAAAAAAAAACCTTTGGAAGAAAGTTGGACTTTTACTCTTAAAAAAAAAATCAAAGTGAATGAGGACAACCCAGCCCGTTTTGTGCCACACCAATATTACCCGTTGCCCAACCCATTTTGTCACCTCTAATAAAGATATAAACAACAAAATGAAAAATATTAAATGGTAAGCTTAAGAAAATTAAAAGATAATATATATTGCCTTTGGGGTGCAAGGAAGAAAGAGCGGGTCTCTGCCTTTCATCGCAAGTTTGCCGATGTTGAGAGGATGAAAGCCATCAACATCCTTTTCCAAGCTGATTTCGGTTAAAACTTTTTCTTCGTTTATGTGTTTCGGCAAGGGAAGTTGAACCAATATACCTGCATCATATGTCAATCGAAATTATTTTAAAATTTAATTAATAAAAGGCGTTTGGATGTGCGTTCTCAATTAACCATATGCCTAAAGTAGAGAATACATACACACACACACACACACACACACATGCTAAATGTTTATAATACTACAATTACCAAACCCATAGTAAATAAAATATAATTTGTTACTTATAACAATTTGTTTCACTGGATTAAGATAGCAAAGCTGTTACTACGAATTATTTTAGAGCATAATGCTTGCTCTATAGTCTCTTCATCTATTCAGAGATACATGCTTTTATACGTGTTCTGTAATTTAAGGTGTCACAGATTTTATGCCGAAGATATAATCAAATAACAAATCAACAACAATAATAATAAATTGATGATAATAATAATAATAATAATATAATACTAATAATGATAATAGTAATAACAATTCACTGACCATGTACATTGGGATCTTCATTTAATTCATGAACTTTTGCTATCAATTCGGCTTCGGGTACTTGTTCCGGAAGGTCAATGTCAATTGACCTAATTCCAAGTTCAGCACACGCTTTCCTCTTCATATTAACGTAACTTTGAGAATCTTTTCTATGTCCAACAATTACTACAGCAAGTCCAGGTGCCTGAAAAAAATACAGAAAATATGGAGTTATGATTTCACTTTTGTCAACACAGAATTATGTTAAGGCGCATTTGACATTTAGTCAAATGTTGACCACTAAAGAATCACACTTTCAATCAGTCTTTCCAACTTCTTGTTCAAGGTGCTATGAATGGGTAAAATCAGGTTATCGTTCGCTCAAGTGTATCATTCATGCATAGAAGTAGGGTGCAAACGAGCCAAGCCGAGCCCGACCTCGAGCTCGATTAACTTATAGGAGCTCGAGCTCAGCTCGATTCAAGCTTTGTTTTCATAGCTCGAGCTCGGTTCGTTGGTAGTTTCTCAAGCTCGAGCTCGGCTCGTTTATTATCTATCAACTAATAGAATAAAAATAATATAACTAATAGGCTCGTTTAGGCACATGAGCTCGATAAGTGAAGCTTGGGCTCAGGCTCATTTACTAAACAAGCTTATTTTTAGGTTCAAGCTCGGCTCGTTTACTACACAACTTCAAATAAGGGGTAAATGTTATTAAATAAGCTCGATAAGACAAGTTTAAATAAGCTCAGCCTGGCTCGGCTTGTAAACAACTAATATTACATTAAGGCTCGATGAGCCTGACGAGCTTCACATGCCAGGCTCGGGCTCGATAAATAAACAAGCTTTATTTTAGGCTAAAGCTCGGCTCGTTTCGAGCTTTTCTCGAGCCGCTCGGCTTGTTTGCATCCCTAGTGATAAAACCTCTTGAATCATATGATTATCTAATTATTTGTTTATGATTCTAGAAGTAGAAATAATCAATTTGAAAGGCACACCCATACACCTGGATTTGAGAAAAATTAGTTCAAATTCTAAGTAAAAGGGCTCCATTTACTTTGGGGCAATACGGTCACGAAACGTAGCACACATAATAATCAAAATAACATAATGTAGTTTTCAAAAGTGGGTTCTTCACTTGATTAGCCCCGATTATGCTATTCTGAAACTATGTGCAATTGATTAAGATGTTTTGTAAACTCAAATAGTACAATACAAACTTGCATACTATGCTAAAATACCTTGCCATATTTCTCAACCAAGACACTGACTTCAGCGGCGATTTCAGAACGAATTGTTTGTGCGATTAATTTCCCATCAATGATGTTTGCTTTATGATCTACAGGCAATGCCATGTGGGTATAATAACCAATATATCAAAGATTCAACCAACCCTGTGACAAACAAAATATATATTTGTTAAATATAGGCTTAAATGCTCAAAATTGCAAACCAAGAAATCAAGAAAACCTGATTACATTACATTCAGTAATATAGTAGCAATTAGCATCTAGAAAAATTCAGTGCAAGACAAGATCAACGGGAGAAATGAAAAGTTATATGAACTTGATGCTTGATCTATCTTCGATTGTGTTTTGGATTGCTTATTTAAACAACTTATGCTTATATGCAGAAGCAGATAACAAACTTATTTCACCAAAAGGACAAACTTGTAATTTTGAACCCAAACTTCTTATTGAAAACAACTTATTTCACCCTACAATAAGCATAAGCAGTTTGGCATTGCTTATATAAACAGGTTTCTTCATCCAAACTCTCAAAAGCTATTGAAAATCTAAGGGGTGTGCAACGAAACCGATAAAAACCGATCCGTAATCGAAACTGAAAATACCAAACCGAAATAACCGAACCCAAACAAAAACCAATGGTTTGGTTTTGTAGTTTCCGGAAAACAAATTTTACGGTTCGCTTTCAGTTTGAAAACTGAAAAATCATTATACTTTATAATGTTTGTTATTGAATTTATGGATTATAGTTTTTATTTTGAATGTTAAGTCATTTATAAAAATTAAAAATGGTGTAAACCAAAAACTTTAGGCCCAAATTCATTATTTTGGGGTATTTTTTTCAACCCAAAAATTTATACCGAAATGGCAAACCGAAAAAAACCAAAACCGAACCAAACCCATCATGAAAACCCAAAACCAAAAGCCGAAAAAACTGAAACCAAACGGTTTTCAAAGGTTTTTGGTTTGGTTTTAGGCGAAAACCGATCCAAATCGAACCATGCACACCACTAAAAAAACTAACAACAGGCTTGCTTAACCACAGATGGACAACTAATCATAGAAATACCAACAAACAATTGGATCAAATTAATAATTTTGATCCCATACCACACAGATCAGGAATAAGCAGTTTTACATATTTGATGATGATAATATTTATAATTTTCTGAATCTTTTAGGATCTGAATGACTATGAATCTTGGATGTAATACTGATTTTGAAGAATCACATCTTTATAGCAAATTGTAAAAGCAAAATCCGAATTAGATTAAATTAATAAGCATGAAAACTGAAACTTGAAAATTGAGACATGAATTTAGGAATGAAAATGAAGGTGAGGGGAAGAAGCTTACTGAGTAACAGTCAACAGCTGCAGAAATCTAGGGCTTTTTCACTACAGGTAAAGAACAAATCTAGTAACAATAATAAGATATTGAGAGGTGGGTGATGAAGCACAAAATCTTCTTTTGTCGTGTATCACAGGCGCCGCCGACGGGCCGGGTGGGTTCAGAACATCCGGGTTAACTGGATCGGGTTGTTTCGGTTTTGTTTAAGGGTCTCCTTGTTCCCACATCCCCTATATCTTATTTTCACATCCTTAGTGTATACGGCCCGTATAGAATGTTTTTTAATAGAAAAATGCGCAGAGAATGTTTTTTTGGTTTTACTATATACGGCCCGTATATAGTTATACGAGACGTATACATGTTTATACGATTTGTAAAACGTATACGGCTCAATGGAATTATTTTGGTAGGTTTTTTGATGTTACCAGATGTATGCGGGCCGTATAATTGTATACGGCCCGTATATAAGGATGTTTTTTCAAGTATCACGTTTTTTCCAGTAAAAACACCATCATTATAGGGTTTCTAAACTCTTCATCATCTTTAACAACATTGATCAGAACACGCCGCTTAAATCGGAGCACAAGTAGAGTAACGTTACCGATCAGTCCGTTGATCGAGTAACTAGCAGAAGAACCCGACACAAACAAGTTCTCCACAGTTTGTTATTCAGATCTCTGTTTGGTCATCTTTCCAAACTACAACACACGATAACTTTAAACTTTATAGTGTGTGATTAGACCAGGAAATGATTGGAGGTGATTGCTGCTTTTAATAAGCTGTCATAGTTGTCAAATTCGATTTCAACAAATCTTTTCCTTTTCCTTCAATTTCTAAAACATTATCCGTTACATGAAGACGTGTCGGGTTCTTCTACTGGTATTTTAATGAAGTATTGAAGATTGAATGTGCAAATCCAACCGTTTTTTACTACGGAAACGGTGGCTATGCGAAATACAAACCACAATCTTTTGTGACTATGGGAAACACAAGTTTTCTTTTTGAGCTTGATGGATGTCCGTTATCTCAGTTGAGGCGAGCATTGTTTAAATCTGAATATAACTAGATGTTACGTGTATCAGCGTTGTTTATCACCCTGTGTGAGCATTGGAAACCCGACAAACAGTCTTGACAACTGTGACAGTTTATCTATCTATGTGTGTCACATCCATCCTGTTATAGCAATCGATATGATTAATTTTACATATTTTTTTCTAATTAGCGTTGTTAACTACCAAAATAATGCATACACAAATAGTTCTAGTGGACGAAGCAAAGACTACTAAAGATGAGTTGGTGATAAATACTGGAGCTGTTATCTCGGTTGTTCAGTACTTTCGTGATAATAAAACAAGCAGGCATTGATTTTGCCAAGATTGAAGGAAAGAATCTGGCCATAAGCGTTGTGGATTCTCAGCGTTATTCGAATGTAAGTGGATCGAGTGATACACTTATCTATTCTGGTCAAGGTGGGCATGTTTCGAATCATAACAGAAGACGGATGCGGTTTGCATATTCAATCTCCATTGCTTCATTAAAATTACAACACACGATAAAATGCTTGGAAAATTGCATCAACTCTCCTATATCAAGTTGAACGGACGATATGTATCTTCTATCATGCGACGGACCCAATTCGTAGTTTCCGGTCGGTTCAAAGCCGGTTGATGGTTACAAGGATCGTTCTAATAGATTAAAGATTATGAACGAATTATTGGTCATTATTCGACTGAGTAATCAATTGTATTTTTTTAGTTGCTTCTCTTGTTAAGTTTCTGAACCAACCGAAATCCACAAATTCCAACAGTTTCTTCGTAGATTCCGTCCGGTTTCCAAACTCTTTCACTCAAATCTAATATTCACTGTGGTGGATGCAAGCATAAAGTTAGAAAAATACTCAAGAAGATTGAAGGGTACACAACTGAAGCTTAACTTGAACGGACGATATGTATCAAATTTTCGTTCCATACGGGTCGTATAATAGTATACGGCACGTATACACGTTCGTATACGACCAGGCAAAGTTATTTACACATGGTGTATACGGGCCGATATTGTTATACGACCCGTATGTAATAAAAAAACTGACAAAGTCTGCTGGCACAGATTTTGTTGTTTTTTTATTCTATACGGGCCGTATAACAGTATACAGCCCGTATACACCATGTGTAAATAAGTTTTTACCATGTGTTAATACTACGACCCTTGTTTAAAGGGTGTGTAAATACGATTTTGAGGTGTTGAAATTAGATGAATTTCCGAATTAAGAGTAAACTGAAAAAATGATCCCTCAGGTTTGGTTCCTTTTGTCATGTTAGTCCAAAACTCAAATCTTTTGAATTTGGGTCTCTGTGGTTTCAGTTTTGTTGTCATTTTCATCCAAAATCAAAATCTAGTAAGATTTTTTAGTTAACGTCCAACTTTTTTGTCTTTTTCCTCCCTTTTAGCTAATGGCAAAACGGTCTTTTAACGTTTTATTATAACAAATTAAAAAAAATATGACAATTTTGCTCTTCATTAAAAGGGAAGAAAAAGACAAAAAAAATTGATGTTAACTGAAAAATGACCAGATTTTGATTTTGGATTAAATGGCAACAAAATTGAAACCACAGAGACCCAGATTCAAAAGTTTTGAATTTTGAACTGAAGTGGCAAAAGTGACCAAACCTCAGGGGCTATTTTGGCAGTTTACTCCGGAATTAATATTAACACATCCCTTCTTTCTATCTTTCTTTATACATACGATGTGTGATATGTGAGAGAGCCCTTAAAATGCCTATATATTTAAGTCATATCATCTACTCTAACACCACTAAACTGCTCTTTAAAATACCTTTATATTTAAGCTATCTACTCTGACACCACTAAACTACTCATGAGTCGTGCCAAGGCAAACTTGGCTCGACTTGCTTATAAATCGAGTCAACTTTAATTTGAAACAAGCTGAAAATCTTAGCTTGATCTCGGCTTTGTTTTTAACTGAGCCAGCTTGGCTCAGCTCGATTAGACTGGAATTTAAAAAATAATAATACATAGGTTTAGTCAAAAATATCATTTAATAGTTCAAAAGGAGATATCTAAAATAAGTTCAACCTACTAAATTATAACCCAAAATCAAGTTCAATCAAATACAAAATAAGTTTCCAATTTCAACAAATACAATATAAGTTTATTAGCATCCTAATCAACCCCTAAATATCAAATATGCCATAGATATTCAGCACTTCTAAGTCTCTGCAAATAATAACCAATTTTTATAATATATTATTTGAACTAGTGTTTACCCATCCGCGCGTTGAGACGGAAATACCATATGTATATGAAACTGTTAAACAAACTGAATTTAAAACGTCTACATCTTAAGCAAAGTTCGTATAGCAACGTAGATAGGAGGACCAAATCCAACTACATATTAACATACTACAAAATCGATAAAAAATGTTTTGCGTAGAAAATAAACATAAAATATTATTTAAATTTAACATGTTTGGATTTCCAATGAAAATCAAATTAAATTATTCTATAGAAATTAGAAAAGAATTAAAAAACTATCCCATTCGACAATTTTTACTCTTAGCTAATATAGACTCTGCTCATAAAATTTTAGCTATTTAATAACTAAAAATCTAAAAAATACAAAATTTTATACTCTAAAGATGTTTATAAATTTACCTTTTTTATATAAAAAATACTAACCTACTATTTATTCTAACACGTGACTTCTAAGAGCAAATTTTATAATTATTTTTATTGTAGTTGAAAAGTTAGATAAAATCTAAAGAGAAAAATGCCCGGATAGTCCCTGTGGTTTCACATTTTTTCACCTATAGTCCCTATCTTTCTAAAACTACTTGAATAGTCCCTGTGGTTTTCCGTTTTGTTCTCGGATAGTCCCTGGGTCTAACTTCAGTTACTTTTCTCTGTTAAGTGGCTGTTAAGAGGGTGTGAAATGACAAAAATACCCTTTCCTTAAAAGGCCAAACCACAGGGACTATCCGGGCATCTTCTTCATTTTTATTTATAAAACCCCCACCACCACACTTCATCTTCAACCTCCACCCACCATCACCCTCCTCCACCCTCCACCATCACCGGCCGCCGCCGGTCTCCGCCGCGCAGAACCACCGCCTGAAAACAGCTACTGACTGGCCAAATTAGTTTCTCCACAGAAAGCCTTCAGCGAAACGTCGCCAGCCCTAAAGTTTCGGTTGCCATGGCCCGTGGTACGTCTGATCGCCCACTTCCAAATCGATCACTCCCCGGTGTCGTTACATTCAGTTTTTTCTTTCTGGTGTGCTGCACTATTTATGCAATAATATTCATTGCCTATGGTCTTTGCTGCCAGCATTTTTCATTTGACCAAAACACACCTACAAAACAACTTTAATTTGTTTATGTTTCTCATTTTTCCTTTGACCAACACATACCTACAAAGCATTTAGTTTCTTTATGTTTGTTTGACTATAAAGCAAGCAACAATTATTGAATGGTATCAGAGGAAACAAGTTTCCGGCGTCGGTTGCCATCGTCAACAAGAAGAAACTAAATTGTTGGATTCATATTTATGATTAAGTGCAACAAGAAGAAACAAATTTCACCGATCAAATTCAAATTCAACCTGACATCAAAGTCGCGCAAATCATCGGCCAACAGTTATTTCCGGCGTCGGTTGCCATCGTCGGCCACCACCGACATCATCATCCTCAGCAAATCATCATCACCTTCAACAACGGGGAGAGGATTTTACCGACATCATCATCCTCAACGGCAACATCATCATCCTCATCGATCTTCACGGAATAAAAGAAAATGGGGAGAGGATTTTACCGGAAACTTGTCGGAAAGAAGTGAAGACCGCCACCACCTGTCCTTCGCCGCTACAGATGCCGCAGACCACTGCTCCGCACCACTGTACCACACACCACTGCTCCGCCGCTGTGCCACCACCATCGTCATCACGTATCAATCACCCACCATACCTCCACTCGAACCACCTCCCTGCCGTCGCGACCACTGCTCCGCCGCTGTGCCACCACCATCGTCTCTCTCTCTCGGTCGAATCTCACTCTCTCTCTTGGTTATGCAGGTTATGTGTGTGTATTGTGAGATAAAACTAATGGGGGCTGGGGTTTTGAAGAAGATGAAGAAGATGCCCGGATAGTCCCTGTGGTTTGGCCTTTTAAGGAAAGGGTATTTTTGTCATTTCACATCATTTTAACAGAGAAAAGTAACTGAAGTTAGACCCAGGGACTATCCGAGAACAAAACGGAAAACCACAGGGACTATTCAAGTAGTTTTAGAAAGATAGGGACTATAGGTGAAAAAAGGTGAAACCACAGGGACTATCCGGGCATTTTTCTCAAATCTAAATATATTCCCTTGAGAAAAATGCCCGGATAGTCCCTGTGGTTTCACCTTTTTTCACCTATAGTCCCTATCTTTCTAAAACTACTTGAATAGTCCCCAAGGTTTTCCGTTTTGTTCTCGGATAGTCCCTGGGTCTAACTTCAGTTACTTTTCTCTGTTAAAATGATGTGAAATGACAAAAATACCCTTTCCTTTAAAAGGCCAAACCACAGGGACTATCCGAGTATTTTTCTCTTATAATTATATATTTTTAATAAAAACCTTTTAATTAATATTTTTAATAAAATCTTTTAGTGAATATTAATAATTATGTAATGATGACGTAATTATTAATTATTAATATAATATAATTAATTCAAAAAACAAAACGACAATTCCACTGTCATTGTCTTCTTCGCAAAACAAGTCCCAAACCCTAATGTGTTCAGCCGCCGCCGACAAGGTGATGATGACGATAAAGTGTGGTGATCGGCGATGATGACAATCAGAGATGATGAGATTGACGGTGACGGACAGTGAATGGCGGTGGTGTTTATGAAGGACGGAGACGAAAGTGGTCGGAGAAGGAGGTCGATGTTGAAACCGATGAAAAACAGTGATGACGACGATGATGAACAGTGGCGGATGTTGCAGGTTGGTCGGAGATGATGACCGGAGACTTGCAAGTGATAACGATGAAGGTCGCGGGTGTTTATGGAGGTCCGTACGAAGGTGGTGGTGAAGATGAACGGAGATGATGTGAAGTGATATGGTGGTGACGGAGATCGGTTGTTCAGACGCCGCAAAAGGAGGTTGATGGTGATTATCGATGAAGATGAAGACCGAGATGAACAGTGAACGACGATAGAGAAGGTGACTGTGATGATTTTCCGAGTTGCAGGTTTGGCGGAGGTCGACGTTTACGGTTGCCGGAGATGATCGATGAAGGACGGAGATAATCTGTGTGTTTTGTAGTTGCCGACGATAGAAAATATAGAAGTGATGATGATGGAAGGAGATAGTCCCTGTGGTTTGGCCTTTTAAAGGAAAGGGTATTTTTGTCATTTCACATCATTTTAACAGAGAAAAGTAACTGAAGTTAGACCCAGGGACTATCCGAGAACAAAATGGAAAACCTTGGGGACTATTCAAGTAGTTTTAGAAAGATAGGGACTATAGGTGAAAAAAGGTGAAACCACAGGGACTATCCGGGCATTTTTCTCTATTCCCTTTCAAAACTTATTTTCATTTCCAACATATACATTTACAAGTTTGGGGAATATAGGTGAAAAAAGGTGAAACCACAAGGACTATCCGGGCATTTTTCTCTATTCCCTTTCAAAACTTATTTTCATTTCCAACATATACATTTACAAGTTTGGGGAATAGTGTCACTCCCCTATTGAACCAACCTATTTTTATTTTAATTTTATTTCTAGCTTAAAATTACAGTTTCATCCTTTGTTTAAAATTACGTTTTCGCCCTTAATTCAAAATAAAATTATATTTTTGCCCTGGCTCAAAATTTACACTTTTGCCCTCAGTTCAAAAACTCATTTCTAATTCTATTCCCAGTTTAAATTTACGGTTTTGTCCTCCGTCAAAAATTACGCTTTTGCCCCCCCCCCCCCCCTTCAAAATAAAAATATGTTTTTGCCCCTAGCTCAAAATTACGATTTTGCCCCCAACGCAAATTTACCTTTTCGCCCACAGTTCAAAATAAAATTATGTTTTTCCCCATAGCTCAAAATTATGATTTTGCTCTCAGTTTAAAATTATGATTCCGCCCCCAGTTCAAAATATTTTTACGATTTTGCTCCCATTTCAAAAATTACGATTTCTCCCCCATTTAAAAATTATGATCTTGCCATCGTTTTACTTTTTTTTTCAAAACTATAGTACTGTTTTATTTTACTTGGTTGACTCAATGTAACTTTTATTGTGTCAAGCAGTTGTCTAACACTCGCTCATTGGTCCTGACAAATTAGTATTTTACCCCAGCTCAAAATTACAGACCTGTTATTGTTTTAATTTTTTTTAGCAAAACTATGGGAGTGTTTTCATTTAATTGGTTGTCTCAATGTTTTTTTAGATCGTTTTATAAGTAGTATGTACAAGTAACCTAAATACATGCATACATGTTATGAAACTAAGAAATATTTGATTTAACGCCCTGCAACGCGGGGGCATAGGTGTAATTTTTATTCCTCAAGGCATGTCTGGTACATGCTCATTTGTTCTGAAAAATTACAATTTTGCTCCCAATTTAAAATTATACTCTTACTATCGTTTTAGTTTTTTTAATAGTAAAAGTATGGTAGTGTTTTTGTTTTAATTGGTTGATTCGATGTAATTTTTTTTGAGATCGTGATATGAGTAGTATGTACAAGTAACCGAAGCACAGACATACATGTTACGAGAGAGAAATATTCGGCTTATTGCCCCGCAACGCGGACGGGACAAAAACTAGTTACATTACAAATACTATATATTATTATTTTATTATTTATGTGTAAGTTTGACTTTTCTTTTAGATAGTTCTACCCCTTTTGGCGGTGGGTTTTGAGTGTGGGAGTTAGGGGTGTGCAGAATTCGTTTCGAATTCGAAAAATTCGAAATTCGTTTAAATTCGTTTATCAAGAATTCGTTTCGATTATAAGAATTCGAATTCGATTCAATTCGAGTCAAGTAAATCGAATAAAAATTATACATTTTTATTTATTATTTTTATATATAATACATATATAACTTTTATTAGGCTATACTATAAATTATTTTCAAATTTTTTTCCAATTATTAAAATTACCCATTACCAAACTCACTACATGGCCCATAACTAAAACCTAAGTAACAAATCTATCAACAAATTTCTAAGTGTAAAAATATTAACTTGTAATGTGGAGTGGTTATTCCCGACTTCTTGTTTTGAATTTTAGACTTGTGGTACTTTATTTGGGACTTTTTAATGTGATATCGTGCTTTATGGCTGCTTTAAAATTTATGTTTCATTTTTAAAGTTTTTTACATGTTTCTAAAGAATCTGGATTATATCGAATTTATTCGAATTCGATTCGAATTCGAATTTTTAATCGAATACGAACTGGGGTTTTTATTCGAATTCGAATCGAATTTAGTAGGTTTTAATCGAATTCGAATCGAATACGAATTCAAGGAAAAATAAAAATTATTTGAACAATTCGATTCGTATAATTCGAGAATTCGATATTCGATTCGATGAACACCCCTAGTGGGAGTTCAAGATTAATTGAGATGATTGGGTTTATATGATTTTTAATATAGGTTTGTTTTTTATTAAATTATTTTAAATAAATAAGCAAAAGGATTAAAATGCCCTTAGATGATTAGATTTAACTAAAAAATTTAACTGTGTTTCGCCTAAAGGACATAACGTGTAAGATTTTGGAACATTAAGTAAAAACTTGTCAACTTTTGCCCTAAAGGACAACGCCTGCAATTTGGTGTAATAAAGGACAAAACTTGTAATTTATCCAAAAAAAAAAAAAAAAAAAAAAACCACTCTTCCAATGTGTGAATAGTGCGTAGCAAGCCCACATGTTATTGTTTATACTCCATTGAGTATGTCTCCTGCTGGACCCAAATACTCCTTGCATACTGATCACATTTCTTTGATATCACCGGTGTAACCAACCAAGTGCAACTTTTTTTTTTCTAATTTGAAATTCATTTTGGTAATATGTAGTAACATTTAGCAAAAGGTACCTACATAACCAGGAAAGGCGAAACAAAGCACCAGTATCAGGATGAAGACCAATTAATGTTTTACGGGTAGCATGACCTACAATGCAACAAAAACTATCTTATTAAAATAAAACATTAGTTTTATTAGACTACACGGTGTTTGCCATGTCCGCAAGGGGGTTTTGCCCTCCAAAAGGCGAAAACCATGGGGTGGTAGCAAGGTGTAAGCGGCATGGAAATCTTCAAAACCCCAAACAAACAAACCAATTAACACCTTCCTTTTTCCCATCAACCAATCACCATCATCCACCTCACAAGAGCGTCCGCCCTCACGCTCATGAACTCTCCCAAACCCATCCCCTCACGCCAATCCTCCTCCTTGTAACGAGTTTCACGGTGTTGTGTTGTTTTGCAAGATCAGGCGTTAGACACTAGAGGAAGAAAGAATTAACCTTATTTGAAGGAGACTAATCCCACAAGTTAACTAACATATTAATTGGGTGTTTCTTCAGGCTGCAATTACACCAGGCGTTTATACAGGACCAAACTACAGCCGCAACAAAACAAGAGCACAACAAGTGATTAATGTGGTGCAAGTGTTTATTAAGAAGAGGATTACTTCTACTTTTCTTCAAAGGCGACGTTGATATATTAGATAGATCAGAAAATAAGTACAAGAGTCCATTCCAGGCATTCTAATCGAGCATAGACATAGGGTATGTTTGGCAAAAGTAGCTGGTGGCTGAAAGCTGGAAGCTGATAACTGGTGGCTGGAAGCTGGTAGCTGGTAGCTGTAGTTGGTAGCTAGTAGCTGTAGTTTTTTAGATATATTTGGTGTTTGGTAGAGTAGCTGGAGTTTTTAATAAAATGTATAAAATGACCAAAATGGATATAACTAAAAATTTAGAAAGTTGGTGCATTAAAAATTTCCTTATTTTTAGAGGTTAAATTAGTCATTTTTTCCCTAAAAGCTTGTAGCTCCTTCTAAACGCTACTAGTAGTAGCGTTCAACCAAAAGCTTCAAGCTCCTAACATAAAAGCTTAAAGCCCCTTCAACCAAACAAGACTTTTTATTGAGTGAGAGCTTTTTCTTAAAAGCTTAAAGCTAGAAGCTTCTAAAAGCTCCATGCCAGAAAAAGCTTAAAGCTAGAAGCTTCTAAAAGCTTCTAAAAGCTTCTAAAAGCATACCCATAGAGTGATGATTGCCCAAACCGTATTTGCTATGGAGCACATAATAACATTACTCCTACCTATGAGTGAGCATTTATATGTGTAATATAGGATTATGGATAAACTGTTGATCAGTTCTGTTTTAGGCATAATGGAAAACATGAAAACATACCTTTGATTGCATCAGTACAGGCCAGCAGAGAATCCAGATGGAGATGCAGCAACAGTGTTTTGACATAGTTGTCAGTTTGGTCTGGTTCCTCCTTAGGGTGCAATCTAATGATGGTGGTAAGAGAAACCGAATAAGGGAGTTCGGCTAGGAGAGAGGGGGCGATTTCATGAGTGATGTTATTGTGATTAGAGTCTAACCCTTTAACCCTCTAATTATCTCATTATATATGCACCCAAGAGGAAACCCTAATTAGTTAATAAGGATAATTTGGCCCATCAACAATTACCAACTAATTATTTAATAGGATTGTTATATATTTTGATCCATATAATGTAAATGATTATAATGGCTACTAGATTAAATATAACATAAAATATATTTAATCTTACATTCTCCCACTTAGCCGAGTAATCATTTACTATGAGTATTAGATAAGCCTGATCAGGAGTTAACACTCATTTTAGCCTTAAACAAGAACTATAGCAGAGAAATACAGCCGTTGAATCATTATGCGACTCAGGACCCTTATTAATCATACTATAGCCTTAATTTAAAACCTAATCGTTATGATCAAAATACGCATAAGCCCTTTGTTTGATTTGTAACTTTATTTGTCTATATGCCATTATGTCGACTTGACATATTCTTAGAGTCATACAAAATCAAACTGATGAGCAGTAGCGGAGCTTGACCAAAAGTTTCGAGGGGGCGTAAAGTGATGGGACCCAAATTTTTTTTCCTATCCTTATGTTTCGGGTGGGGTTGGGTTGGCTATTCGATTCAAATCGGGTCAAATAATAATAGTTCCAAATAAAACAAAGTGTATATCTACCAAACTACCCATCATTTATATACAAAGTTTATAAATATTTAGGATATACAATTTAGGAAAAATAATCAGGGGGGCGATCCTATATAATTTTAAAATTTTCGGACGAAAAATCGGAACTTATACACTTCTAACCGAAATATTGGGGTGGGCGGGTGCACCCCCGGGCATCCACAATACTTCGCCCCTGCTGATGAGGAAAATTAACTAATACTTAGTCATTCATAGTACGATATGCAATTGCGCATGGCCATTAATTAATACCCGTCTATGAACTCTCTTAATAAGACTTATGGGTAATAGCCCTTCAGTCATAGGATCCTTAAGCATATCATGAATGTATTCGATACAAAACTTAGTTTCCTCAATTCGTTCATAAACGAATAATTAATTGCGTATCGAAATTTAATGCAGCACCTCTTGAACTGTTACTGTTCAAGGAGTCATGGTAGCTGACTTTATCACACTAAGTCTTCAAAACATTAATTATATGGAGTTAATAAACTTATGAGTCCACTGATATATTTCCAACAACATTTAGTGACTATATTATGTCGTTATAACTTAGGTTGTTATTATCAGTTTATTATGACTCCTCCATAAGATAGGTTTTGTCTGCTGACATAAGGATATACCCGAAATTACATTTTGTCATCTTTGAATATCACAAAGTTAGAGTAATAAACCGGTTTGAGTTCTCACTTCTTCTTCAAATCATAGCCTCTCGTTTCTTTTAAAGATATTGTAATACTCCATTAAATGCTTCACGTTAATCTAGACATATCTAGTGTGTTGCAATGTGAGTAATATCTAAACGAGTATAGACTTAAACTTACATAAGGCTTCCAATTAATGAAGCGTAAATAAATAATCTCATTTATCCTATTATCCTCTAAAGAAAGAGCAGTATTGTTTGTTACATATGTAAGTACCCATTTAATGTTAAACTTATGGAACGGAACTAATGTCCCATTGGGTCTATCTCGGTATGTTATGATATCAATCATGTAAGAGATATCTCCGAGATCTATTATATCAAAGTTTGTGTTAACAATGCTTTGACTTATGTAACATATACTTGTCAAAAGAATATCATCTATACAGACAAGTTTAATTTAGTTGCTCTCACTCATTTTGAGGTAGGTACATTAATCCACTTGGTTCTTGATGAAAAATAATTACGTTAAGATTTCATCATATTATGATGTTTGCATTAACCCATATATGGATTTTATTGGCTTACAAATAAAGTGTTCTTTAACCTTCAGTTTAGAACTTTCAGGTTGTTTTATAAACATGTAAATATGTCAGCCATTTGTTAGGGAAATTGTTTTAATGTTCATCTAATGTAGCTTTAAACTATTATAAACTACTAGAACGGTGATGATCCTCAAAGAAATCTTTTGTTAGATATGTAATAAAGATTCTTTAATAATTTATCTCTTCCTGAGTATAACCTTTGACAATCAATCATGCTTCTTAGTGTCTTAATGTTTATATATCAGGATTTGGTTTAGTTATGAACACTATTAGGTAACTCAATCAAATCCCAAACGTTATACGAACACATAAAATCAGTTTTACTAGAAAACTGTTTTATTCCATTTAGAAGATTGATTGACACTAATGGCTTAATTTGAAGAGATAGGATCAGTAAACATTTCCAAAATCCATTTCAACTTCAGTTAGGGAGGTTACGTAATCATCAAAGTTAGTAGGCTTTTAAACCTAGATGACCTCCTGAGTTGATTATTGGGTTTGTTAGAAGTTTCAGTTTTATGGATTAGCTCTTGGTTAGGTTGCTATCATTTTCAGGATTCTAAGTTTGTAAGAGTTGGTGCAGTATGGTGTTCAAGAGGTGTAGTAAGAGTTGGTGCAGTATGGTGTACAAGAGGTGTAATCGGAGTTAAATTCGGAGTGCAATTTAATGATACTCTTCCCCCCACCTCTTGTATTCCTTGCAAGTCATAATAAGGACTTTGACTGCTCCCACTGACCTTAGAAATCTTTAGGAACTCGGCATGCTTAGGGTCAATATTTAACGACCAACAGATTCTAATAGAGAAAACAAATTAATGACGTTAGTCGTTGTGATTTCTCTTGTTGAGGATTATATTAGTTTATGTAAGAAATCTAAGTGTGCCCACAATTAAGAAACAATGAAACTTTTTGTAAGAGTAGCATTAGATTTAAGGAGACAAGTTTTGATAGAACAGTGTCGTGATGGAGCGGTGTCTTATACAAGAGGTGCAAATTGAGGTAATGTAAAATTTTCACTCCCCCACCTCTTGCAACTATTGCAAGTTATTATTAAGACACTGAATGCTCCCACTGATCTTTAATATCTCTAGAATGCTACAAGATAAGTTTCAATGAGCTACGTGACGTGGGAACCTATCATATATATGTTAGACTTTATTTGATTTCTTTAATGTCCAGATATCATAAGAAACTTTAGGGACATATCTAATAGAAATCTTATTAAGTACATATATGAATAGATTTCTTATAAAACCGTGGGCCATATACGACAAAATTTAGATACAAGTAGATAGTCTTTAAATGATAAATGAAATATGTCTGAATATTCCATTTGGAATAAGTTCCACGAATGTCAATGAATGACTTATGATGGACCCATACTTATTCCTTAAGCCAAGTAATATTTAGGGCTGTAACGTCATGATTTAAAATCACTTAGAATGAGATTAGATGAAAAATCATCCTCATTAACCATGTGATGATTTCTCATGAATTTTGGTTGTAATGGATGAAATTTATAAGTCTCATTTTCCTTTTGTCAAATTCTCATTTGCATGATAACAAAAGTTGTGAAAATGTAAGGTATCATCTAGTTTTATCTTAGTAATGTTTCAATCCAGATATTTAGAACTAATAATATGAGAGTTTAAGGTAAGTGTGACTTTATGTTGACTATGCAAACCTCACAACCTTCATTACATTGCTTAATTATGATACTATATTCTGATTAATCTTCAGAATATATAAGGTATCGAAAAACGTTGTTAGAAGACTGCTTATTATGGTTCTTATAGTCTTAACATTTAATTTTGTCACTAACTCTCATGTTAGTTATTTATTGACTTCTGGTAAGGAAACGTTTAAAACTAGAGTCAACTAATTATGTGTTAATAGGAATATTAAAGAATTATCAGACTTAAATATCATTAGTAAGTGACTATCTAATTAATTAACCCAACTGTTCTTTATAATAATGGATAGTCTCGTTGCTTATGTCTAGTCTAATGGCATAATTATGCAGTGAGATTTTCCCTTGAAGAACCTTAGAGGTGGAATTAACACTTGTAATTTGTCTATGGACCTTAGAACAATCCTCTTTTAAAGTTTAAGTGGTTGTAAGGTGAGTAACAACTTATTTTCCAGCGTCAAATATTGATTTCTTTGTACATATGTTGCTTATCAACACACTCATTATACTTTGGTATTTTTTTGAGTGTTATAGTTGATTTATAAGGCATCAAATTGTACAAGTGAAAATCTTAGTATGTAATGTACTGGAAAAATGTACTTATTTCCATGCGTAAGCCCTCAACTTTATGGGTCATGGTATCATACATTATTATGTATTCACATATACCACTTAGCTTTATAGTTTAGAATTTTAAATGAAGGCATGCATCTTAGGAATTCTTGTGATTATTCCACAATTATAGATTAGTCTTAGGAAAGACTTAATCTGGAATAACTTTAGTGATAGCAATTATGTTAGAGAGTTCTTGATTATCATAAGAGACATCATGTTTGATTTGTCCTATTCATCATGCTCTATTTTTCTTCTGTAGTGCTTTATCAGAAGAGAGCAATAGGATTATCGTGTCTTAAGAGATAATCAAGAATTTAATTTAAGAGCTAATTCTTATAGAAACTTTAAATAAAGCAAAACATTTTAGGCTTAGGAATTAGAGTGGATGAGATATAGATTTATAGAAGAAAATTATAGTGAGTAAAATTATGGGTACTAAGAAATAAGGCAGACGAAATGATCATAAAATAAAAATAAAGGATCATTAATCTAAGGATCATTATGTGAAGAGGTTGTGATATGTCTATTACTAACATCAAAATAATAGACTATTTAAAGTTCTACTTAAACGAAGACAAATCAGCTTTGGCCAGAAGTGTAATCATTTAAGCATGTGTGCAAAGTATTTGTGACAAATCAGCTTTGGCCAGAATTGAAACAATCACTTTAGTTATGCACTCGTTAAGTATGCCATCTATGAAGGAATTAAATCAGCTTTGGCCAGATATTAAGACATTCATGTTTATGATGCACACTTAACATAGCTTTCGTAATACTTGAACGATAAGTAGATGCATCAAATCAGCTTTGGCCAGAAGTGATACATCAGAAGCTCATTCAAGTTAAGCCATTTTGGTTTTGTAAAACATTATTTGATCCTTATTAATTAACTAAGTAATTACAAAAACCAATTATTTAGTAGCAAACCACCTGTGTTCACATTAAACAACCTAAAATAATGAGGTTTCGAGTGAGATCTCGACTCAGTTATGAGGTCTCGAGTGAGATCTCGAGTCAAGTCTCGACTCAACTTATAAAAATTATGAGGTCTCGACTCATTAAGGTCTCGAGTTGCAACCTCAGTCTCGAGTCGTAATCATGGTCTCGACTACTGTGTTTTATGAGATCTCGAGTGCTTGATGAGATCTCGAGTCGCGACCATGGTCTCGAGTGATGAAGAATGAAGCCCTTGGTTGAAACCTCAGTGGTCTCGAGTCGAGACCCTGTGGTCTCGAGTCGAAATCGTTGTCTCGAGTTGTGAAGATTTGAGAACACTTATGATTTCGAGTCGAGACCTTATGGTCTCGAGTCGAGATCTTGGTCTCGGCTCGTTAAAGGGATCTCGAAACTTCCTGTTAACAGCTGTTAATGCAAAACATTACTGAAAATTCGAAATTTAAGGGATTGTGTGATAGTGTTTCCTGTTTTATTGTTGATCTAAACTTATCAAGGATTTCGAAAATTATAACTGTATATCTTTTAACAGTTTTCGAATACACTTAAAAGATAAAATTGGATCAAACAAGAAAAAAAAATACTCATCAATCCTAATTACATTCCAAAACATAAACGAATTTTCGAATTTTTCTAACAACATGATGAACCCTAAAAAAATAAAGCATAAATTCTGGAACCCGAAATCTGAAAATTAAGGCTTCTAAACAGATTTCGGACATGAACTTTAATCTTATTGGTCTCGAGTCATATAATAAACCAATTAAATTTTCGAAACAGTGACATCGATGACTTCATGAGGGACTCGAAACCATGCTATTAATTATATTAGGCTTTTAAAATTTCTGTTTTCCAGATTTCAATCCCAGAATAATGGATACGGAAACAGAACTGATTAATCAACATATGCTCTGATACCACATGTTGATCAGTTCTGTTTTAGGCATAATGGAAAACATGAAAACATACCTTTGATTGCATCAGTACAGGCCAGCAGAGAATCCAGATGGAGATGCAGCAACAGTGTTTTGACATAGTTGTCAGTTTGGTCTGGTTCCTCCTTAGGGTGCAATCTAATGATGGTGGTAAGAGAAACCGAATAAGGGAGTTCGGCTAGGAGAGAGGGGGCGATTTCATGAGTGATGTTATTGTGATTAGAGTCTAACCCTTTAACCCTCTAATTATCTCCTTATATATGCACCCAAGAGGAAACCCTAATTAGTTAATAAGGGTAATTTGGCCCATCAACAATTACCAACTAATTATTTAATAGGATTGTTATATATTTTGATCCATATAATGTAAATGATTATAATGGCTACCAGATTAAATATAATATAAAATATATTTAATCTTACATAAACTCTTGTAGATATTCCCATACTTCTTACTCTTATTTATTTGATTTATGATTTTTTTAAGTGTTAGATAAAGTCATAAAGTTAACGTCATTTTTTAACATCTAGATCGTATTTTTCTAGACTACTCGGTCTAAAATACAAACATTTTTTATCATCATTAAAATTTTAAAGATATCTACTTATTTCTTTTGAAATTTAGATGAACATGTGACAAAACGTAAAATAATGGTGTTTCCAAACAACATGAATAGTTAACAGGCGACTACATAATTTAACGAGTTTGTTAAAAGCGTAGAAGTAAAGCTTCTCAAGTGGTGTTTTAGCTCCCCCGAACTTTTAGCTCAGTAGTTAACAGACGGGAGGGGGCATCCGATCCCCTGAACTTTTAGCTCAGTAGTGAAAAATATGTAGTTTTCGTATATATGTTTTCGACCCCCGGTTTTATAGAAATTTTTGGGTATATTCAACCCCCAGTCAGAAATCTCAAGCTTCGCCACTGTCTTTAGGTCGATGGATGGTCTGGTGTTCGAGCCAATGATACGGTAAGAATTGAGCCTTATGCCCAGTGCCCGTCAAATAAAAAAGTAAGTTCTTCTTTTATTAATTTTTTCGTAATTTTTTGTTTAAGATAGTCTTTTATATATGTTAGTAACGATGTCGCCATTACATACACCTATCGAACATATTAAGATGTTTTTTATACTCTCGCATATCAAGTTTAATAAACATTTAACCATCACCATTTATCGTTTATGTCTTGATTTCACTTGATGATAATAGACTTCAAATATCTTATCATACTTCAATATATATTAATATATGAAAAAAGATTCGTTAACTTGAACTATGCGTTCGTCATGATTATCAAATCTTAGACTTATTATACAATTAACTTTTAACACTGTGTCCCTTGTTTTCCGTTTTATATTTATAAAGAAAAAACTATAATATATTTTATATAATAACAAAACATGAAGGACCTTAACAACAGTCCAGGTTACCCGGTGTTTCATAATTGGCATCTGCCGGTCTTCACCACTTACATCCCACCGCTGAAATACAGACCCAATCTGAGATCACAAACCCGTCGAAGACTCCAAAATCTCTGTTCCATAGTCGTTATTCGACTTCGCAGACCGAATTGCGTTTACGATTTGCGTTTCTTACTTTCCCCTCTTATTCGCCACGTTCGTTTCTTCCGAGGGATTGTGACGTCCTCTTCCACAACCGGCCGGATAGGTGACCGGTGACGGTGATACACAACAACTAGGGTTTCTAAGATTCTATACTATGTTCACTTTTTTTGGACCATGCTCTTTTTTAACGGGAAACATGATTTTTACAGAGAATTAGAGCCGACCTTTGTTGCTTGGAGTTCTTGGCTTTAATTACAATTGTGCTTCTAAATTAGTTGCTGTGATTTTTTTTTTTTTTTTTGTGCGTGTTTACTTTTGTGAGAGCATTAGAATAGAACTATAGGATATGCCATGAATTATGATCATTAGTTTTTTTGTTAAAGATGTTTGACTAATTTAATTTTGCACACAAAGTGTTCAAATGACATAAAAGAAGTCTTTTTTAACATTTGGGGTAAAAGAAATAGGTTATGAATTGTGCATGGCCTACGGCGTGGGAGCGGTAAACTTGTGTTTACCGAATCGGTGACCACAACCAACACTTTACCGCTCAAGTGTTTACCGAATTGGTGGCTAAAATCGGTGAAGGTTCACCGAGTCGGGGAGAGGGAGGGAAGGGGGAGAGAGAAAGGTGTGTGGTGGTGCGGAGGTACTTCAGAATTTTTGACAAATTCAACTAAAGGGTTCATTAAGTCCTTTAGAAGTTTTGTGGTCTGGTTAAGACTCATTAATTAGAAAACTTGGTCAATAAGACGGTTGAGTTCTATTTTTAGCTTAACGCTAAAATTCTTTCTTTTGAATTTGAAAGGAATCTTTTGAATTTAATCGATCGATTAAATAAAAAAGATGTACAATACTTTGAATATAATATTATAAAGATGCATAGTATTTTGAATATAAAATTCAAAAGATGCATAGTATTTTGAATATAAAATTCAAATGAATTATTCATCGATTAAAATAATCAATAGATAATTCGAATATAAATTCTTTCGAATTATTAGTCGACAATTGTTGACTAACATAAACAATTTTGAAATTGTTTAATTGTGGAATTAATCCTTTGAATTTACAAAATTCATTATTTTTTGTAGTCATATTTTGACTAAAATTTTTCATTGAAAAACTCATTGATTTCGATAGTGGTTAATCGATTTCTTTTTATGTTTGTTTATAAACATCATTTTTGATTTAATCAAATTCTTAGTTTTTTGTGTTGAAATAAATTCTTTTTAAGATTTTAAAGAGAGATATGAAATATCAATCTTGAAGTAATTTAACAGTTTGAAATAAAATCTATACCTTTTTCTTCTTGTATTTTCTTCTTGAAAGTTTCTATTTCTTCTGCAAGGGACCAATCCAACCCTTAATTTCCCTAACGGCCTCCTGCCTAAGCGGTACTTCAACGGGCTCCAGGACTCCAGGTTTTACAGAATAAAAACTTTCATGATAAAAGATAAAAGATAAATGTTTACAAAGGAGTTTTTATTTCATAACTGTTCTCCCGAAGGAGAACTTCTTGATATTTACATAACCCCCTTAAAGGAGTTTCTACTCCATACTAAAACACATTAAACTAGGAAAATGATCGAATGATCAAAAGAAAAGGTAAAGTGGGTGAGGGTGGTTGAAAGAATTGAACGAGAGGTGATGGTGGATTCAGTTGGGGATAGGGGATGTCTAAAACTAAGGAATTCAACTTCTTTATTTAGCAGAAGTGAATTTTACAAAAGACCATTATAGCCCTTAATTAATCGTCATGGATGACGTTTTTAATCGACATACCCATGTGTTGGGTCCAGTTCTCGATTGTCTTCATCTGAAAAGTAGCTGTCTTTTTCAGTGGAGTTTTTGTTTTCTTCTGCAGAAGATGTTTTACAGTATTCGCACTGATGGTTCTCATATGTGCGTTGCAACTTTTGACAAAGTTGTTCTTTAGTGGCGGGGCCATCTTCTACTTTATTGAAGATGATGCGTTGCTCCATCATTTCTAAAGCTTATTTTTCATGTAGTGGTAGAGGAGTTCCACTATAGCTAGTAATTATGCAATTAGTGCTGCAATAATTAACTTTGTTAAAGCTTCCTACTTTAATTTTTTGTAGGTTTTCTAGGATTTGTAAAAATCCTTTGGTCCTGATATGTAACCATTTTTCATAGTCATCATATTCTTCTTTCATCATTCTTGAAGGACTGACCGTTCTTGCTTTGGCTATGCCAATTTCTAAGTGATGATAACCTGGAAGGGTTGTTCCTTGGTACCAGTCAGGGAGTGTAGAAGTACACTTGATGAAGATGTTAGCATCTCTTGCCGCAGCAATTTTCTTTCGAAAATTCTTGATGGCTTTCTTCATTCCTTCAGATAAATTACTTATTTCAAGTAAATTAGGAGAAGGGTAGATGAACTTTGCTAATCCAGCAGAAAATGCTAGAGAAACTAGTTCTGGGCTTGCACCTGGACAAAAGATAATAAGACTTTTGGTAGCCCTGTCTTCTGTGTAAATGTGTTCGAACTCGAAATCGTCTTGGTTTATGGCTCTAGCCTTTGACCAAATTGTTCTGAATTCGTCTAAAGAAATAATATCTTTTTCTTCTTTCTCTTCATTAATTGTTGATTTTGAGAAAGTGTTGTTTCTGAATGCAATGATTCTTTCTTTTTTCTTGGACCTCAATGGTTCAGGAATAATTGTTACCTTTAAAGGTATTTCCTTCTTCCCGAGGTTTGCTGAATATCGGGTAGCTTCTTGTTGGGCTTGCGATAACGACCCAAATTTTTTGAAAGGATAGTCAGTTTTGTCAACGTAATTTTTGACTATACCCCAATCTTCATATATTCCTCTATGGTCACCATCGAAAATAACATAAAATCTTGAATTATGTTTTTCTGGAATTTGTGTGACTTGGGAGTAACTTGGTCTGAGAGAGACCTTTTCAGTTTTTGGCAAACTGTCAGCCATCAACGGATTTGATGTGCCTTTACCAGAGCCGTTTGCTTCTGGGCTAGATGAAGATTTTAGTTCTTCATTTACTCTGTTTTTGCTTTTTTCCAAAGCAACAGGAGTGAACGGATTTGTTTTCTTAGCTACAGAGCCTTTTGCATCTGAGCTGCTGGAAGAAGATGAATCTTCTCTTTCCATTTTTTTGTAAATGGACAACCTCCGAAAATGTAGACCCAGGGGTCAATCGGATGTTAGCCTTCTTTGAATGAAGGTCTCGCCTGGCTTGTGAGGCCTCTAGCATGCTTTTTCCCAAAGCATCAGGGATCAACGGATTTGTTGAGTCTTTACCAGTCGCCGTTTGCACTGGACTAGATTCTGTTTTTAGCTTTTCAGCATCCTGGACAGAATTTCCAGTTAAGATCATAGTCGTGTAGACACTGATCTGATCTTTGATGGATCTTAATTCTATTTCTAAAATTTTTTCTTTGAGACGTAGAGCCTTAAGATCTTCTTCCATACTGGAAGTTTTTTATAAAAACAATTTCTTTAGGCATAAAGCCCTTAAATCTTTCATCCCCCTTTCTTTTTAAAGGTTTTTGTAACTTGAAGGTGATGATTTTTTATGAAGATAATCCTTCTTATTTATAGGAGCAAGGATGACAATGACATAATTGCTTACGATTTATGAAAATCTCGTGTCAAGTTATCAGTTAACATGTTTTTGGCCCCCTTAAGATGCTCATTGTTTGAATGAATATCTTGAAAACCATGTTTGCCATTTGACAAAGTGTTTATTATTTCCAAAAATATCTTTTGTTTTCAGGAAATAAATAAATTTTGAATAAACAAATTTCAAAATTGCTTTGTTTAATTTCAAAATCGTTTTGTTTATCTTTATCCCCCCAACTAAAAGAGTGGTTGGACTTCATTCTGAGTCTTCTGTAGAAGAATCGGATGACAGGTTGTCTAATATTTCTAATGCATATACTTGTGTATAGCCATCAAAAATATTTTCAGAAGGAAAATATCCTTCACTTTCGGCTTCTAAGATGATTTTTATCTTTTCCGGAAATTTTTGTCGGTTGGGACATTCGTTAGCATAATGTCCTTCTTCAGAACATATCCAGCAACGACATTTTTTCTTACCTTGAGGACAAACCTTAGGTTTTTCTTTTGAAAAGTATTTTCCAGGAGAAAACTTTCTTTTCTTGGTTTTCCAAAAACGTTTTTTAGTTTTTGTTTTATATTTATTTTTATATTTCTTTTTGAAATAATTTTTATCTTTTGTTGTTTCACAGCCAAAAGATAATTGTGGTAACTCAGCGAGTTTTTTACAACAGTTTTCGTTAAAACGTTTAACTGTTTTTGTTTGTCAGAAAGATCACAATAGGATGCAATTTCTTCTTTGACAATTCTTGTAGCAAACCCAAGAGAATGCATTGTAAATTGATTCTTTTCTTTATTCCAACGCTTCTTCGCCTTTTCTCCGACGATGGGAATTTTCATTAAGTAAGCATCAATCCATGGATGAAATTCACCTGTGCCTAATTTATATAAATTAGTTTCATAAAGACAAGTGAAATCGTCTAACAGACATATGTCACAAAGCTGTGATTTAGCAAGATTTTGTCTTGCTTTTTCCAATATTTTTTGATTTTCTCGGTCTTTATCTGTAATGAGATCGAGACCTAAAAACATCATGTATATTGCATTTATGATTTGATCAAAAAGATCTTCACCATGCAAAGTTTCATCCCAAGTTGTACCTTTGATGAAATTTTGTATGATTCCTGCAGACTTATGTTCTAATAATAATAACAAAGCCTTAGCATTAGAAAAATCATCTGAATTAGTCTGAATGATTAGACTGATTTCAGTGTTCCATTTATCAATTACCTCTTTTCTTTTGTCGAGGTTGAAGATACAATCAATTTTAATAGTATTAATAGTAGTTGCACTACCATTGTCATTACTATTATAATCAGGTATACCTTTATGATACGACATGGAAAATTCCGTATTCTTTTTTCTACGCCTGTTACTTCTGCTAGTAGAGGCATTGTAAGTTCTTTGTCTTGGAGACATTTCCGTGTCTGAAGAGCTTTCTTCAGTTTCTGGTTCTTCTTTCTTAACAGGAAAGGTTCTTGGTTCTTCATTCTTCAAAACAATGACCTGTTCTTTATTTTCAGAAGGAAAATATCTTTCTTTTAAGATTTTATCTTCAGAAAGCTTTTGTTCACATTCTTTGTCATCCAAAGTAATGAGATTAACAAGTTCTTTTATTTGTTCAATTGGAAGAGTATCCAACTGTTCATCTAAAATTTGTTCCAATTTTTGAACGATGGAACTCATTTTATCCACAAGATAAAATAATCTTTTTATCTTTTAGATTTTGAATATCTTTTTTCATAAAAGAATTTTTTCTTTTTAAATCAGTTAATTCAAAAAAATTGTCATAAGGATGAATGCTCCAATCCGAATGTAATTCATGAATTCTTTGATTATTTCTTTCTATAAAGAAATAATGTCTATAAATCTCTAGATTTATTTTTCTTAAAAAGTTTTTCGCTTGACCTTTATTGGTCATTTGAAGTTGATCCAAAAGGCCATGATAATGCATTTGGACTTTTAGAACTTCCTAAAGATGGATTTACAACGTTGAAGTTTGGAAATGAATACTTTTGAAAGTTTTTTTCATCGTTAATTTTTTCTTTTTGCCTTTCGGGCATAAGAGTTTTCGAATTCATTTTTTCATCAATTTTGTCTGAAACATCTTTGATGATTTTTGCGGCAGTCGCCTCAAGATTTTCGTTGGTAGATAGACTATCCAACTTTCTCATTAAATCTTTAACAAGTTCCTCTAATTTCAAAAGAGTAGTCATGTTACAGATATAATTGTTTTTTTAGTTCTAAGCTCAATAATTTTTTGCTTAGAAGCAAAAATGTTTTCCTTAATGATCTTTATATTAAGAATTTTTGTTTTATGACTTAACATAAAATTTTCTTTAATTTGATTTATTCTCATAAACCCAAATTGTATATCAGCCTCTTCATAGGTGATTTGTTGATCAAGATATTGTAAATAATTTAAAATTGGTTTTGAAGACATTACTCTCCAATAATTCCTTTTAAAATTCTACCATATCCATCTATTCTATGTGACATAGAACGAATTAATTGTTCAGTATTACTTGAATCTCCTATTTGCAAAGAGTTTCCAGCATAACTGTGTCTGGGTTTTGATACTAAAACATGTTTATTTCGTGCAATATCAATTGCCCAATTTTCTTGTAATTGTGATGGCTCAGCGAATTTGCTGCCTTCAACAATTCCAATTTCAGAAAATATATCTTCAAGAGTTATATTTTCATTTTCCTTATACTCGATTGAATGAGTACTGTTGGTTAAAGCATAAGAGATTAAATTATTAATCGTAAACACTTTATTACCTGGTTCCATAAGATCAGTTCTTTCACACTGATTTATAAAACTCAAAGTTTTGTCGAAATCCTTAGAATCACGATGTAAAGCAAATTTAGGATAGATAGTAAACATAAATTTACCATATGCTAAATTACCTTGAATTGCTCCCAGAAGAGCATCTTGCCTATTGATAATTCTATTATCAACGAGTGCCATTTTTATAGGAAAATTAATTCCATCTCTAAACTGTGCTTTTAGGAGGATTTTAACCTCTCCTATGTGTACCATATTGAGAGACTTTCTCAACTCTGGTTTAATATGCAAAAGTTTTTTTGCTATTTCACCCTTTGTTAAGAGTGGCAAATAAACTTCACCAGCTGTATTTTTAATGTCAACTGAAAGTTCTTCAGTGTTAAAACAATAAAATATTTTATTTTTTCTAGAAAAGGCTCTAGAAACTAAACTTTGTAAAGTTTTTGGTTGATTAAAAACCTGTTTTGTGTCAAGCTTGAATTTAAGCTTGCTAATTTTTGTTAGTTGATCAGAATTAATCATGTAATCTGATACAAAACCTTTTTCGTTTTCACTAAAGTTTAAAACTTCAGTTATTTCTTCAGATTCATCAGAATCATTTTTAAAAAGATTGTTATTTTCCATTAATTTATGAAAATAAAACATCTTATTTTTTTTTAAAAAGAGCAACAAGGCTCTGATACCAATGTGCGGAGGTACTTCAGAATTTTTGACAAATTCAACTAAAGGGTTCATTAAGTCCTTTAGAAGTTTTGTGGTCTGGTTAAGACTCATTAATTAGAAAACTTGGTCAATAAGACGGTTGAGTTCTATTTTTAGCTTAACGCTAAAATTCTTTCTTTTGAATTTGAAATGAATCTTTTGAATTTAATCGATCGATTAAATAAAAAAGATGCACAGTACTTTGAATATAATATTCTAAAGATGCATAGTATTTTGAATATAAAATTCAAAAGATGCATAGTATTTTGAATATAAAATTCAAATGAATTATTCATCGATTAAAATAATCAATAGATAATTCGAATATAAATTCTTTCGAATTATTAGTCGACAATTGTTGACTAACATAAACAATTTTGAAATTGTTTAATTGTGGAATTAATCCTTTGAATTTACAAAATTCATTATTTTTTGTAGTCATATTTTGACTAAAATTTTTCATTGAAAAACTCATTTATTTCGATAGTGGTTAATCGATTTCTTTTTATGTTTGTTTATAAACATCATTTTTGATTTAATCAAATCCTTAGTTTTAGAAATCCCCTATCCCCTGCTCGAATCCCAAATCCTCTCATACCTACTCTCACCCACTTTCAACTTTTCTTTTCTTTCTTTTGATCATTTTCAATTTCTAGTTATGTGTGCTATTAGGGAGTAGAAACTCCTTTAAGGAGTTGATGTAAATATCAAGAAGTTCTCCTTCGGGAGAACAGTTATGAAATAAAAACTCATTTGCAAACCTCTATCTTTTATCTTTTATCATGAAAGTTTTTATTCTGTAAAACCTGGAGTCCTGGAGCCCGTTGAAGTACCGCTTAGGCAGGAGGCCGTTAGGGAAATTAAGGGTTGGATTGGTCCCTTGCAGAAAGAAATAAAAACTTTCAAGAAGAAAATACAAGAAGAAAAAGGTATAGATTTTATTTCATACTGTTAAATTACTTCAAGATTGATATTTTATATCTCTCATTAAAATCTTAAAAAGAATTTAATTCAACACAAAAAACTAAGATTTTGATTAAATCAAAAAATGATGTTTATAAACAAACACAAAAAGAAATCGATTAACAACTATCGAAACAAATGATTTTTCAATCTAAAAATTTTAGTCAAAATATGACTACAAAAAATAATGAATTTTGTAAATTCAAAGGATTAATTCCACAATTAAACAATTTCAAAATTGTTTATGTTAGTCAACAATTGTCGACTAATAATTCGAAAGAATTTATATTCGAATTATCTATTGATTATTTTAATCGATGAATAATTCATTTGAATTTTATATTCAAAATACTATGCATCTTTTGAATTTTATATTCAAAACACTGTGCATTTTTTTCTTTTAATCGATCGATTAATTCAAAAAGATTCATTTAAATTAATGAATTTTATATTCTATATTTGTAAATTCCATTTACAAGAACCAAGTATACAATGAGTATGCACCAAGATTTCCTTAAAAAAGAAATCCGTCGGGTTAATCAAGAATTAACCATGTTTCAAAGTCTAATTAACCAATTAGAACAGTCTCTTAAGAGATCACCTAGAAATAGGAGAGCTGAACGTGTTCAGTTTAATGGTCTTAAAGCTAACCGCTTTAGGCTAAAAAAGAACTCAAACGTCTTAATTAACCAAGTTTTCTAATCAATGAGTCTTAACCAGACCACAAAACTACTAAAGGCTTTAGTTGAATTTGTCAAAAATTCTGAAGTACCTCCGCATATTCTATATTTGTAAATTCCATTTACAAGAACCAAGTATACAATGAGTATGCACCAAGATTTCCTTAAAAAAGAAATCCGTCGGGTTAATCAAGAATTAACTATGTTTCAAAGTCTAATTAACCAATTAGAACAGTCTCTTAAGAGATCACCTAGAAATGGGAGAGCCGAACGTGTTCAGTTTAATGGTCTTAAAGCTAACCGCTTTAGGCTAAAAGAAGAACTCAAACGTCTTAATTGACCAAGTTTTCTAATCAATGAGTCTTAACCAGACCACAAAACTTCTAAAGGACTTAATGAACCCTTTAGTTGAATTTGTCAAAAATTCGAGTCGGGGAGAGGGAGGGAAGGGGGAGAGAGAAAGGTGTGTGGTGGGGTCTATTCCTTGTCAACCAATCACACATTTTTTTAAATAGTTTACCTAAACCTCATTAGGTAAACCACCGTCAACGTTTTTGAGCATTAGGTAACCAATTGACATGACGCTATGTGATTTGGTGATTTGGGAGTTTACCTATTCCAAATGTCTAACCACTCCCTTCACCGTAAACAGATTTGTGTTAAGGTCTATGTTTTCTGAATTCGAAGTCAGTTTATTTATTAATTCTCTAAATAATTATGTTG
Source organism: Helianthus tuberosus (assembly GCA_030545235.1). NCBI lineage: Eukaryota > Viridiplantae > Streptophyta > Magnoliopsida > Asterales > Asteraceae > Helianthus > Helianthus tuberosus. The sequence goes on from CM060410.1 coordinate 163,772,573, forward strand.
AAGAAACATTCAAACTAATTAAAACTCCCAATTGCAAAACCACATTCAAACGTCAGCTTCTACAGCCCTTTGAATATATAATTCTGATTGTTATATCTCATATAATCACTTTAAAAATGCACATTCAGACACCTTCATGTTGTGGCTTTAGTTGAACTCTGGCCGTTTCATGCAGTTTTGAAGTTTGCATATTTTGTTAGGGATAGATGATAATAACCTTGAAGGGTATGAACTTACTGAGACATGTCTTATAATTTAACAAACATTTAAATATGACCTGTTTAAGATAATTGTATCTTGTATGTAATATTTGAACCCATTGCTTAAACATTGGCTTTGACTAAAACAATGGAGTATTAGTTTACCATGCCTAAGAGGACCTCACATACATCACCTGCTACACAAAAAATAACAATTGAGCTCCAACTTTCTGTTATTCATTTGAGTTTAATTTCATTGAGGTTGGGTAATATTTCTTCAAGTATTTAATGGCAGGAAACTAAGCTCAAGAAAAATAACCATGGCGTCTAGACGTGTAACTACCCCTAGCTACGAGGAAAACTACTCCCGCCGCGTAGCGCAGGGGTAAACATCTAGTTAGTAACACTACATGAAAAGATCCAAACAAAGTATAATAGTATCAACAATTATTTATTTTATTGATAATGTTTCATTATATGACCAAAATCACTAACTTATGATTTTAAATCAAATAATTATGATCGGGCGATCAACTAGTCATATAATACACGACATATACATAGATCGCTGATCAAACTATACAAACGATCACGATTCTAGTCATGTATGGCTCCATGATCCCAAGAACATGATTGTTCTAATTGGATCCTCTTTATTAACTTTGTGATTAGGTTGCTTAACATATTCAGTATATTTTGTATCCGAACTTTTGTTATTACTATCATCAACGACTGCCATAGTAACTTGAAGAGCTTGTCGAAGTCTCCCCCCGACTGCTCTTTTGCACTCTTGAATCGCGGAGGTATCACAAGAGATAGGTTGGACCTTCATTGTTTTACCTTTGAATGAATAGAATTGTGTTTTTTGAATGTTTGTGAGATGAAGAGAGTGAAGCAAGATTAAGAATATTGATTGGTATTTATAGGCAAGTATAAGTAGTGTGGTGGCCCACAAAGGACCCCAACAATGGCCCATTAAAGATATTGGGATAGAATTGATGCTTTATGTCTTGTGGAATACAGATAAGATTTTAGGTATTTGTTTTTTTTTTTGGGCCTTCTAAAGTGGGAATTTTACCTTTTTCTTTTTGTTGGCTTTTAGTCCATTTTTAATACTGTTTTTTTTTTCTTTTGAGAAAATAGATTGTGTATAGTCGATTTGCAATTGTGCATAGTGATGTATAAAAGAATTACCAAAGAGGCATTTCAAACTTGTGCTTTAAACGCTTGTTGGGAAATAGATTATTAGATTTTGTCATTGGGTAACAATGGTTATAATTAGTGCTGAATTTTTAACAACTATATTATTTTCAATTCTTTTTAATAAAAAAAAAGATTTATAAGGTTCGAGGGTTGATTATATCAGCAGAACATGGGTAAAACATAAACCCTAATTAAATAAATTCAATCATGAATAATAAAATGTGTACCTGGTTAGCTAATAACCGTATCAGAGAACAGGGGCGGACCCAAGCCCAGCCCAAGGTGGGCGGGCGCACCCCCGGGGAAAAAAAAATTTAGTGCTAATTTCCGTCGAAAATCCCGTCCGCACCCCTTGGAATTTTTCGACCGCACCCCTTGAAATTTTTCGTCCGCACCCCTTAGGTAAAAAGTGTTGTCAATTTATATTTTAATTTTTTTAGTAAACTCTTATTTTTTTTAAAAAAATACTACCTAAATTATATAACTTTTAATACCTAAGTAACTAAACCCAAATACCCATACATTTACCCACTCATAATTCCTAACTAGCTAGCCCACTAAGTCTTAGCCCATTAACCAAATCCAACAATATTTCAAACTATAGTAAAATAATTAAAGCCCAAAACCTTTAGAAATTATCTCTCTCTCTCTTGCGTCCCTGCACTGCCAACTAACAACATCACCCAACGACAGCAGTCCAGCAGCTGGCGACCACCGTAATTAGCCACCATACCACCGTCGTTCGACACCAAATCTAACCGGAATCCGAACACGGGTAAGTTTCTTTGTTATTTTGATGATTTTGGTTGATATTATAGGAGAAAAAAAGGTAATAAAGTTGTTAAATAGGTTTGAAATTTTGTGTGTTTTGACGTTGTTTATGGTTGTTTAGATGATTTTTAGGGTGATTATGTTGTTTATATATTTTTAGGGTGATTACAACTTACGTTATGATTTTTAGGGCTTGAATAGTTGAAAATTAACATTGAAACATTATGTTATGGAGCGATGAACTTATGTTATATAGAGAAAGAATTGCTTAAGAAATTAGCTTTAGATGATGTTTTGGATAGATTTCAAAAAAAGAAAACCCGTAGGGTGGCAACGTTTAATTATGTTTGTAACAAGGTTTGACATGTTTTTGATGATTATATAAATTTAGTTTGATGTTCGTTTGTTTTACATGACCCGACCCGACCCGACACGAACCGATTTTTTTACTTATATACCTAGGGGCCCAAAATTTTTAAAAACGTTCCGCACCCCCATGGAAAAATTCCTGGGTCCGCCACTGTCAGAGAATGAAGTAGACGTCATGTTCGTCAGATTTGTCAAGTTCCCCTTTAAGGTGTACAGTTCTGATGGGTTTAGGTGTTCTTGATGAACACAGTTATGAGGGAGAGGGGGACGAATTGATAGTGATGATGTTATTATAATTGTCTAACCATAAATCCTCTCTAGTAATCCCTATTAAAATACATTCAGGGGGAAACCCTATGTTTATCTACTAAAGGTAAATACGTCCATCAAATATTTATCAATTAATGATATAGGGGTAATTAGGTCAATGATAATTATTAAATAAATGATAATAATGACCATATAATATATTTGATATATAAATATATTCTTACATCAAGTGCATAGTAGAGCACTTATATTCGAAGTACCTAGTCGGCAGAAATGAAAAGTATGATAATATTAGTTATTGAAAGATTGCGACAATTTATGCATATACGACTAGGCGTTAAAGTATTCCCCTTGAATTATTGTAGTTTTTGTTTGTAAGGAAAATAGAATTTTGATTAGTTAGTAACCAAATTTCACTGTTGGTCTATTCAGGTTCGTATAGCGAATCATCTTTTCGTAGGGGTGTGCACGGTTCGTTTATTAGCATTATCCGTAACCGTAACCGAATACATCGGTTCGGTTAATTCCGTTAATTTGTCGGTTTCAGTTCGGTTAATTTTTGGTTAATAACCAATTAAAACAAGGGCTATTTTTTTTTGCTTATAAATACATGTAATCGAGGTATAAATACATGAAATAGATGTATAAATACATGAAATGGATGTATAAATAAATGAAATGGAGGTATAAATGCATGAATAGATGTTTAAATAAATGAAATGAATGCATAAATAAATGAAATAGAGGTATTATTACATGAAATGAAAGTATAAAACACGAAATACATGAAATAGAGGTATAAAAGCTAGATATATATATATATATATATATATATATATATATATATATATAAAATAAATGATTCGGTTCGGTTCGGTTAATTTCGGTTAACTGATTGCAAAAAAATATCCGTTAACCGACTTTCGGTTAATTCGGTTTCGGTTAATTTCGGTTTGGTTTTGTCGGTTTTCGGTTCGGTTTTGGTTATTGCACACCCCTATCTTTTAGTAATACGTGTCTCCGGTTTCATTTAATATATATATTTTTGTTAAATTATTAACGCTGGCATCAACTTTTCTAAAAAGCAGTGGAAACCAAAAAAGAATAACTTCTATACAAAAAGTTTAAGAAATGGTATATTTTAAATGTTTACTGCACTAAACAACAAAATGGCATTAGACTTCATTACGTTTCCTCCAATAATCTTTTTTGCAGAAATTATTCGTTAATAATGTAGGTTGTTTAGTACTTTAGTTAGGATTTGTCACTAGAAAGTTGGAAGGTGCACTATATACCAACAGACTAATTAACTTCTAGTTAGTGTTTTGAGTAAAACTGATACAAACTCATATTTGACAAGATCGGAACAAATTGATTATCAAACCTAGGATCGTTTTTTATAAGTTCTAAAACCATGTACTAGACAAGATATATAAATATATACACACACTGAATCCAAATTTGGTCCAATCTAGTTTGAGTAGTGAAGAGGTATGGTCCCAATTCCTTGCCAACATGGCAAGGACCACACCACTTTTTCCATCCTACGTGGCGCTAACATCGACGAGGTCATCCAGAAGCTTCAGGTATGGTCCCAATTCCTTGCCAACATGGCAAGGACCACACCACTTTTTCCATCCTACGTGGCGCTGACATCGACGAGGTCATCCAGAAGCTTCTAGAAGCTTCTGGAAAATATCTAGGTGGCTCCAAAGATGCCCCATCCGACATAAAGGACACAACGTGCCACCAGTCACCAGGCGCCACGTAGGCCTGTAACAAATCTAAGAGCAGCCCGACAACGCCGGTACGACGTCTCCAAGATGGGCAAATGCAGGCGCGCCACGTGTACCACTACACTGACCACAGCAGAGGAGACCAAGAGGATATTCCCCTTGGTCGGACAGCTGGCGCGCAACCACAGCTGGCATCGCTGCTCTTCCCTCTCTCACCTTCCGGCTATAAATAGAACCCTTCATCATTCAGGTTAAGGGACCTTGCTCTTGATATTCTCACACTTAACACACACTGTTTATTCTTCCTCGGAACAGTACTTATTCTCACGCTGGAGCCTGGTTAAGAGGGAAACCCCCATATTCCCCTCTTAACGAGACTAACGGTGTTGCTGTTTTGCAGGAACCAAGCCATCTCACGAGTAGAAGGAGAGATTGAACCCACAGAAGAAATAACCCCACGGATTAACCATAGTGTTAACATGTGTTTCATCAAGTAGTTCTTCGGGCTTGTAACTCCGAGATAATTTTTACAAAGAATAAACTGCAATTTGTGTCCATGTGTCAAAATCAACTTATGTCCCTTAATCAAAATAATGGACATTTGAGTCCTCATGGTTTGCAATTCCCTGCCATTTACGTCCCTCGAGCCAATGCCGTTAGTTTATTCCGTTAACTATTTGACGGCGTGAGGGTATTTTCGTCATTTCACACCCACACCCACACCCACACGCAAAGCCTAACTCCTTTCTCACCCCACCTTTCACCCCGTTATCCATTTGCATCATTCTCCTTTACTCTCCACCCACCCTCAAGTCCTCAACAACCAGATCACCACCTACCGGCAGACTCACATTCTGACGCACCACCACTTACAACACTCCAATCGACGCCCCATTGATGTACCACCACCACCAACTCCGTCGCACCACCAACTCCGCCTCACCACCACCTCCTCCTCCAACGCACCCCCACCGCCTCCGACGATGCCTTTTCAGGGACATGCAACAGTGGATTCACAAAATGTGGCAGGTAATGACGTGTTCTTGATTACTTAGTACTCATTGATTAGTGTAGTTTATCTTGAAAATTGAACCTGATACATCTGACTTGAACATTTGTAGTTGGGGTTAGGATCACTGGTACCCTGAGCCATCTAGTACTGCATCTGAAGGTGGTTTTTGAGTTTTAGGAACAATTTAACCATTGACTTCCGGTTTGAACGGGGAGGCGAGGAACAACATTAGATTTGGCTGGCTTTACTTTGGTCACAATCATGTGGTGATGGTAAAACATCCAAGAAACTGATAATCATAATGGTTTACATAATATGTTTTCCTAATCGCAATGGTTATGCAAAGCACAGGAAATTAGAAGAATAAGTTTAAACCATAGGAACGCGTATTAAAATGATAAAGGGGCAAAATAGTCTTTTTGCTGCAAACTGGAAACGACATTGGCTCAGGGGACACAAATGACCGGGAATTGCAAACCACGAGGACTCAAGTATCCATTATTTTGACTTAGAGACGCAAGTTGATTCTGCCAACATACTACAGAGACACAAATTGTAGTTTACTCTTTTACAATTTTATGACCGCCTTTGTTAACCATACGATATCATGGATGATTCTAGTGGATCTGACTCGAACTGAATCTTGAAAATATCAATCAAAGTAAAATTTCTTCATGTCATATTGCATATCATTGTTTAGTATTCAAATAGGTTTGTGTGTATATAAATTTAATTATATTATTTTTTACCAAGATGAATTGGAAAAAAGTATAAATTGCTAAATAGCTTTATAAGTTACCAAATAATTTAGGTATATCACTTAAGATGTCAACATACTTGGTGTTCCTTTATAATAAGAAAACTTATAAACAGTCAAAACTCAAAACGCGTTGAAAAGAAACCAAAACAAAAAGCTTGTAAAAGAAAACAACTTTTATTGCAATGGGATCTACTCATCCACTTGCTTTCGAAGTTAAATGGATAAAACTCGAAAATGGATTCACATTGACAGGGATCATGTACCAATATTTTGAATAAATTTGTAATAAACTTATATTTGACCACACTAGAACAGATTAATGATCAAACCAAATAACAGTTTTTCTAAAAGTTCCAAAACCAAGGACCAAACAAGATATCATGGGCGGATCTATGGCCTATGGGTATCCTAGGGGTTGTCCGGGACACCTCTCAACTTTCATGGTGAAGTGTAAAAACAAAAAAAAAAAGAAAAAATCTTCGTTTTATGTATTGGATACCCCTTAAGCAAACATTAGGATATCACAGACTACAAAGAGAGAAGAAGATAATGTGAGTACATGATCATAATTTTCTTTCGATGGGGTGACACTGCGAGTGTGACGATAGCTTCGTAGCAACAGTGATGGATGATAAAGAAGATGACACATAAAACAAGTCATGCACCCAATTTTATTAATATAGGGGCTTTTTAAAGTTAATTTTGTGATCCATAAAATAATATCTATTCATTGAAATGGTGTTTGGGCTTGCACTTAAAAGTTGAAACACCAACGTCAGCTTTACTTGAGGATTAAGATCCAGTTTTGTTGGTGTAATCAATATCCATTTTGTAGGTGTAATTGTGTAAAATGCATAAATTTTCTCTGATTTAGTATTAAAAAAACATATGCATTTTCTCTGATTTATTTAGTATTAAAAACATATGCATTTATTCTGTTTTGTTATTGTTTTTATCTTATTTAGTTACTTTATTCAAGTTTCTACTTAACACATTTAATTTAATTTATTCTGTTTTGTTATTGTTTTTATCTTATTTAGTTACTTTATTAAAGTTTCTACTTAATCCATTATACAATTATATAATTATATAAATATTGTTGACGAAGTACGATGAATAGTAACTTTATTTTTATAATAATATATAGTTTTTTTTCTTTTATTTAATATATTATAATATTTTATTATTATATTTACTCTTAATAACATATTTTTTATTTTTTCCCTTTTTAAAACCATATATTTCCTATACCATTTTTTTAATAATTTTTTTCTTTTTTAGAACATATATTAATTTATCGATTAATTTGATACTTCTTTAATAATTTACGTTTAGAGTTAATTACATAGTTAGTCCATGTGGTTTGCACAAAATAACATACTTAGGTACTAATAGTTTAACAAACAATTAACGTTAATACCTCCAAACGTTATAAAATGAAAAGTTAATACCCTAGAAGGTGATTTTAAACTATTAGTACCAAAGTATGTTACTTTGTGCAAACCACATGGACTAACTATGCAATTAACTCTTACGTTTATAACTATTTTTTTCTAAAAACTTAAGTACGTAATTGTGCTTGATTCTTCCCGACATTTTGTTATAAGTTTTGTTAAAAACGAAGTGTACTCTAAATAAAGTATTTATTTGGTATATGTTGACGAACGTCGATGAATAATAACTTTATTTTTATAACAATATATAGTTTTTTGTTTTTCTTTTATTTAATATATTATAATAGTTTATTATTATATTTACTTTTAATAACATATATTTAATTTTTTCCCTTTTTCAAACCATAGACTTCCTATACCATTTTTTCAAAAAAATCTTTTTTTTAGAACATATATTAATTTATCGATAAATTTGATACTACTTTAATAATTTACGTTTATAACTTTTTTTTTAAAACGTAAGTACGTAGTTGTGTTTAATTTTTCCCCTAACATTCTATTATAAGTTTTGTTAAAAAAATAGTTGTACTCTAAATAAAGTATTTATTTGCTATCATAAAACGATACGATGATAAACTAAACCGTTCTAATGGTTTGGCTTTCTAACAGGGGCGGATGTACCTTATGAGAAGGGGTAGCCCCCGCTACCCCTTGGAGCTCCGGCGGTAGTGTAAATTTTGGAAAAATTTGACATTTTTTTAACGTTTTTTCGATTTCGTTACCCCTTTCTTTTAAGATGTTACCCCTATGAAGGTTTTCTAGATCCGCCACTACTTTCTAAACATGTTTTGTTTTCAAATTACGTTTGTTTTACATTATCATTTGCTCGGTTTCGCCGCAATGCGCGAATTAAAAAAACTAGTTTAATTTAATGTAGAGATAATTTTTTTAATAAAATTTCATAAAAACCTCATTGGTACAAATAACTAGCATGTTGTAACACTGCTATAGTGGTTATAGTACATCTTAAAAAATTGAATATAATTTTGTGTTATATAGAGGTTACATTGTGACCCTCTAGTCATAAAAGTCTAGTTCCGTCAACAAATGTATTCTAGCACAAAAGGGATGTTATTGGATTGTAGTTAGGGTTTAGTTACTAATTTTAATTGTTACTGCATATTTGATTCTATGAATGTATGGTAAAAAATATATTCACATTGTATGTATGGAAGGTAAAAAAAATTAGGGATGCCCCTGAACTTTTCTTTTAGTTCCGCCACTCCAAGATATATATACTAAACCTACATTTGGTGTCTAGTCTAGTTTAGCTCGATTCTTTGGGCTTGTCACACCGAGCCATTTTTTACAAATTTTGACCACCTTTATTAACCGTGTGATATCATTGAGACATTGATGATTCGAGTGGATTTTGACTCGACCTGAATCTTGAAAATATAAATCGAATTAAAATTACTTTATGTGATATTTCATATTTTTTGTTAAGTATTGATATAGGTTTGTGTATATATAAAGTTAATTATATATTACAAAGATTAGTTGGAAGTCAAATAGCTTTATAAGTTACCAAATAATTAAGTTATAAGCTGATCAAGTGATCATTTAAGATGTCAACATATACCCAGTGTACCTTTATAATAAGAAAATACATTCAAACACACGTTGAAAAAGAAACCAAAACAAGAAGCAAGGAAAAGAAATCAACTTTTAGGGGTATGCTATTTCCACACGCAGGAAATTATTTTCACACCTCGAAGCGCCGCGCTATGGCCATAGCGGGGCGCTTCGGTCGACAAAAGGTGATTTGATCGTTTGACTGACATGAGTTGCAGAGACATAAAGGTGATACGAGGTCGCAGAGTCTCGTGAACCCTAAGCGCCGCGCTATGGCCAAAGCGCGGCGCTTCGACCCCAAATTTTCACTTTAAAAAGGCCTCACCTGCTCAGACACGGAACATTCAAGTTTTATGCGATATTGTTACTCTACTATATTGATTTTGGAACATTCAACATACGCGTGATTTTGTTGTTTGTCGATTTTCTTTGCTCTATTAGTTACATCTCTTGAAAAAACGATGTCGTGGTTAAACAACTATATTTTCGGTCAATATTCTGACGAGACAGTTGTTCCTGATTCTTACGAGGGGACCGCTATTTCTGACTCGTATGAGAAACCGGTCTCGTCCAACTTGAGGGAGGCAGAGGTTGTATCTGGCATTCGTTATCGTGATAACACGGTGACGCTGGATTTGAATACCCCTGTGGAGGACCCTTACGCACAACAAGGTTATTCGAATTTCGGTTACGGTGGCGAGTACAGCTTTGTACAGCAGGAGTGTGGTCCAAACGACAGTTACGGTTGTCAACAGAGCTTACAAGGTTATTCGAATTTCGGTTACGGTGGCGAGCACAACTTTGAACATCAAGTATATTCGGACCTCGGTGACGATGGTGAGCCGGGGGATGTGTCTGTTGACGAGGAAGGCTGTTATCCGGTTACGTTTTCGTTTGATACAACGCAGACCTTTTCGTCACGTAAAGAGTTGGTGCGTTGGGTACAAGACACGGCAAAAGACAACGGTTACCTCATTGTGATTAAGAGGTCGAATAAAAGAGGAGAGAATTACAAGATTTGGTTTCAATGTACTTTTGGTGGGGAGCATAAGAGTATAGCTACACAGAGGAAAATGGGTAGCAAGAAAATAGGCTGCCCGTTCGAGATGATCGGGTTTTCGGAATCATCCGGAAGTGTTTGGAGGATCGAGGTGACGAAGGCGAAGCATAACCACACTCCTATTGAAAACTTAGAGGGTCACGCGTATGCGAGAAGGCTTTCTTCGGAGGATAAAAAACTGGTTAAGGAGCTGGCAGAGCAAGACATTCCCAACCAAAGTATCTGGCGAACGCTGACAAAAAACAATCCGGCTAGAAAGCTTATTCCGAAAGATATACACAACGCTGTTCAGAAGATCAACGCCGAAAAAAATGTCGGTAAGTCTCCGATGCAAAAACTTGAAAACATTCTTCTCGAAAAAAATTACACTTATTACATGCGCACGAATGAGATATCGAACGAAGTTGAAGATGTCTGCTTTGTTCACGAAAAATCATTCACTATGTGGTGTGCCTTCCCGCATGTGCTAATGATTGACGCCACCTACAAAACGAACATGTACAACCTGCCATTTGTTCAGGTCGTAGGCATGACGCCGACAAACAAATCGTTTACGGCTGCTTGTGCGGTAATTTCCGCTGAGAAGTCAGAGAACTACCTATGGGTGTTGCAGAGGATCAAGTCTATGCTGGTAGGATGTATGGAACCGCGCGTGATTTTAACAGACATGGATTTTGCGCTGTGAACAAGTTTTTCCAAAAGCGCATAAGTATCTTTGTCGGTTCCATATTCAACAAAATATTAATAAGAACAGCAAGAAGAAATTCTCTGACAAGGATTGGAAAGAATTCGTACGTAGATTTTGGTTATTGTGCGAGTCTACGACCGAGGAAATATACAGGTATAACTTGGAAAACCTTGAAGCACAGCTGAAAGAAGATGACCGTGAACGTAGGTATTTCTTACATAATTATGTTCAAATTTTATATAATAACAAAAACTGACTATTTACGTTTTTTTAATTTTAGAGGTTTTTGATTATTTGAAGAAATCCTGGTTGGATCCGTACCGTGAAAAGTTTGTATCATGCTGGATTAACAAAACTATCAACTTTCACCAAACTACGACCAACAGGGTTGAGGACATGCATGCAACACTAAAAAGTCACTTTCCAAGTCATCGCAACACACTGGATAAACTTGTACTGTATGTTGATCATGTTGTTGATAGACAATACACCGAGATTAGTAGTAGCTTTGAAACAAGCCTCCGAAAAGTGATGACGCACCACAAGAATCAGCCCATGCTTGCATATATTCTCAGAAAGGTTTCAATATATGCGATTGAGCTTTTGAGTAGGGAACTAAAACGTAAGGAAGACGGGTTGAGAGCCTACGGTGCAAGCTGTGGTTGCCAACTTTTTACCAGCTGTGGTTTGCCATGTGCCTGTCGTTTGGAAAAGTTGGAAAATAAAGGTAATTAATATCTTTGACCTTTCTCGTTATGATTTTGCCACCTAATTTGTTTTCATCCACAGGTCAGCAACTCCGGATCACACACATAGACGTGTTCTGGAAGAAGCTTGACTTCAAGTCTGCAAAGAAAAACATAGAGGATATCGATGTAGACGCGGAATTTGAAAAATTGAAACAAAAGATCGATCCAACACCCCCTCAAGTGAAAAGGAGTTTCTTTGAAAAGTTTCAGCAAATCCTCAATCCAGGGAACAATAACAAAAAACCTCCTGCTGTTCTGAAGAAAACTCGTGGTCGCCCAACATTGAAAACGCAGGAAGAAAGAAAGGTTGAAGCCGCTAGAAAAAGCGCGTACATTCCGTCGGGAGAAACTTGGGTCGAGGCCTCAGACGATCTTCCCCGTCACAGCTCGTACATATCACCGTCACAGCCTCAGACGATCAACATACACCCTGATTTCCCGATGATCAAGCTCGGTCCTAAGACGGATATAGCGATCCGCAACTACGCATCTCAGATTCCCGAAGTGATCCATCCATACATCGTTAGAATAAAGGACGTGAAACCAGATGGTCATTGTGGGTTTCGATCGGTGGCTGTTGGGTTTGGAGTGAAACAAAATTCATATTTGATGATCCGGAAACAACTTATAAAGGAGTTACGTACGAACGAATCGCTTTGGAGGCAGTTTTTCGATCCGGAAAACATAGGACATTATGATGCGCTGCTTAGACGGATCGATTTCAAGGGGGTGGGACGAGCAGATATCGAAAATTACATGACGATGCCTGAGACGGGGTTTCTTATTGCCCAACGATACGGTGTGATTGTTCACACCTTCGACATGCGTGGGAGCGATACAATTTTCCCTCTACTGGGCGGGCCAAACGAAGCTGAGCAACCTCACCTGGTGGTTGTGGTTGTGTTCGTCGACCATGGGCATTTCATACATGTAGAGCTTGGAGGTTGTTATCCAATGCCTCCCCCAAACCTACTCTGGACAGCGAACAGAACAGAGCGCGCAGCAGCCTGGCATACATTATACAGGGATCAGATCAACGCGTACGAAATGCTTACGTATCGTGCCCCTGACCTTAATGTAACCCCATATGTTCACGATGTATGTTAAATGTGTTTAATAATAATCACGTTTGTGTTTGTTCAATATATGCGTTACATCACGTTAAAACCGAATGTCATCGACACGACCCAAAATGACAATATACATCATAATACTACAATTAATGACAATATACATCATAATACTACAATTAATGAAAAAAATACGTCATGTTCATGTACCGTAGGCGGCTGATACACATAACACCTATCACAGGAGTACTTGTGCTTTCAAACCAAAATGATACGATATAACGGAATAAGACATCACACGTAACCGATTTGATCCGGAACTTGCAGTATAGTCCATATATAATAAAAAATGATGTATAATGGAAAAATCGTAAATTTTAGACTATTATCGACGCGTTTGTGAATTAAAAACAATTTTAAAAAAATAAAAAAGGCCCTAAACGCCCCGCTTTGACCTAAACTCCCCGCTTTGACCTCAAAGCGCCGCGCTATGGCATAGCGGGGCGCTTCGATCCCTCGTTTAAACCAAAGCGGGGCAGCTTCTCCCCCATTTCAAACCCCACACACACACACACACACAAGGTGCGATTTACACACACTTGAGCCGGATCATCAACGTTTTCAAGCTTTCAACCGCTAAAAGGTACGATCGAACTTCATTTATTGTTTTGGTTCAAGTTATGTGTTTCAGTTTGTTTGATTTTGATTTGATTTGGGCGTTTGGATCGATCTGCTGGGGCTGTTCTTCAAAACGAAGAACCAAAGCGCCGCGCCGAGGCCAAAGCGCGGCGCTTTGGTTCATGTTTATTTTTTTTAATTTTAATTATTTATTATTTGTTTAATATTATTTGTTTAATATTGTTTGTTTAATATTATTGTTTAAATTGTTTAGTAATATTATTTGTTTATTATTTTATATTTAATATTATTTGTTTATTATTTAAATTGTTTAATAATATTATTTGTTTATTATTTTATATTTTATATTATTTGTTTATTATTTAATTTTAATATTATTTGTTTATTATTTAAATTGTTTAGTAATATTATTTATTTATTATTTTATATTTAATATTATTTGTTTATTATTTAAATTGTTTAATAATATTATTTGTTTATTATTTAATTTTAATATTATTTGTTTATTATTTAAATTGTTTAGTAATATTATTTGTTTATTATTTTATATTTAATATTATCTTTTCAACGTGCAGGGATGGATTCCTCCGATGACGAGATTGAGCATATGGAGGAGGTGGGAGATGTGGGAGAGGAGGGAGAGCCGGCATGTCCGTACCTGCAGTTTCCGCAGGGGTCACGGGCGAGGGGGAGATGCGCTAGGTTGCGCGCCATAGAGATTGGGGGGCATGTTGGGATAGACTGGGGCCTGCTGGATACCGTGGGAGAGGCCGCGCGAGCGCGTGATATAGTTGGACTAGATACTCCTTGGTCGCGCCTATTTGAGTTAGCGATGGAGGACTCGTACCCTGAGCTTACGGTCGAGTTTCTTTCCACGTTTACATACGCGCCGCATCCGGCGGATTACGTGGAGGACCCGGCTTTTCCAGTCCACGAGGTTACATTCCGTCTCGCCGGTCAGGAGTTTCAGATGAGTGTGCGGCAGTTTGCTATCCATACAGGTTTGTACACTGAGCCCGAGCTTGATACTGATTTATATACGCAGGCGGTTACGGCGATGGACAGGCAGACGCTTATCAGTTTCTGGAGGGCCATTGCCAGGGTTCCCTTTGGGAAATCCTGGCAAAAGGCCACCACCATTAGAGACCCCTTGTACCGATACCTGCACCATGTTATCGCGGCAACTATCGTGCCGCGGGGTGCCAGCAGGGAGAAGGTCAACCTCAATGACCTTTTCTTTCTATACTGCCTACTGAGCCGCCAGCCCTGCGATCTAGCAGCCTGCCTGGCAGATTACTTTGCCACAGCATACCACCGGCAGCTCCGCGGGTACGTGCACACTGGCTCATACATCACCGCCATTGCACGCTCGCTAGGGATCGTGCCCGAGCATGATCCGGAGCTGTCCGACCCGGTCCCGTCTACCAGGTTGGGCCGCGCGTCAGTATCCGCCATGCAGATCACCCGTACCTTTGACGTTGGTCTGAGGTTTAGGGGCCGTGATGGGCTGATTTGGCATCCGGAGGTCATCCCGGTTGTTATTGAGTTGAGGGCTGGAGTGTTAGCCCCTCCTGATGTTCAGGCGGCCGCTCGGCAGGCTCAGCTACAGGCTCTGGGACTCGATCAGTTCCCGGTCCAGCCTCAGGATGAGGCTCAGGCTCAGGCTCAGCCTCAGGCTCAGGCTCAGCCTGTATTAGAGGATCCGGCTCAGGAGGAGTATGTCGAGGAGATCCCGGTACCACCAGTTCAGCCAGCTCCTGAGCCGCCACAGTACCCGCAGCACGTTTACGCTGACCTGCCTCCGGTAGCGCGTGAGGTGGCTCGGGACTTCGACCGGCGCCTCAGACGCCAGGGCGCACGCATTGACTGGATCGTCGAGACGCTCGTTTCTCTACGAGAGCTCGCTGGGTTGCCTCCACTTCCCCTCCCACCGTCCCCACCGCACGAGGATTAGTACCTTAGTTTGTTTGTATAGTGATTTGTTATGTATTATGTACTCAGTTGTACCTTTTTGTTTTGTATGTACAAACTGATATATATTGCAGTTAATCTTCTATTTACATCACGTTGGTTTTGGATTGTTTACGTTTAATTCTTATGGCTTTCTGTACATTTTATTTAACGTGTTCGTTTAATTTAACAAAATAAACTAGGTTAACAGTTTATAAAGACGCACTTATATTATATACGTTCTATAAAAATAATGACGTAAAAAAACGTAATTATAAAACAACTATGAATTATATGTAACTAATATTTTATAATAATAATAAAACTCAAATACAATTTTTTCCTCCAAAAAACACTACCAAACTAACCCACATCCCACCTATTTAAAAAAAAAACAACACAAACTCCTGCCAACGCTTTTTGTCTTTTTGCACACTCAAAGCGCCCCGCTTTGGCCATAGCGGGGCGTTTTGACCAAGGTCAACAGACAAGGACTGACTTTGTCAATTAACTCTTACGTTTATAACTATTTTTTTCTAAAAACTTAAGTACGTAATTGTGCTTGATTCTTCCCGACATTTTGTTATAAGTTTTGTTAAAAACGAAGTGTACTCTAAATAAAGTATTTATTTGGTATATGTTGACGAACGACGATGAATAATAACTTTATTTTTATAACAATATATAGTTTTTTGTTTTTCTTTTATTTAATATATTATAATAGTTTATTATTATATTTACTTTTAATAACATATATTTAATTTTTTCCCTTTTTCAAACCATAGACTTCCTATACCATTTTTAAAAAAAAAATCTTTTTTTAGAACATATATTAATTTATCGATAAATTTGATACTACTTTAATAATTTACGTTTATAACTTTTTTTTTTAAACTTAAGTACGTAGTTGTGTTTAATTTTTCCCCTAACATTCTATTATAAGTTTTGTTAAAAAAATAGTTGTACTCTAAATAAAGTATTTATTTGCTATCATAAAACGATACGATGATAAACTAAACCGTTCTAATGGTTTGGCTTTCTAACATGGGCGGATGTACCTTATGAGAAGGGGTAGCCCCCGCTACCCCTTGGAGCTCCGGCGGCAGTGTAAATTTTGGAAAAATTTGACATTTTTTAACGTTTTTTCGATTTCGTTACCCCTTTCTTTTAAGACGTTACCCCTATGAAGGTTTTCTAGATCCGCCACTACTTTCTAAACATGTTTTGTTTTCAAATTACGTTTGTTTTACATTATCATTTGCTCGGTTTCGCCGCAATGCGCGAATTAAAAAAACTAGTTTAATTTAATGTAGAGATAATTTTTTTAATAAAATTTCATAAAAACCTCATTGGTACAAATAACTAGCATGTTGTAACACCTTAATATGGCTATAGTGGTTTTAGTACATCTTAAAAAATTGAATATAATTTTGTGTTATATAGAGGTTACATTGTGACCCTCTAGTCATAAAAGTCTAGTTCCGTCAACAAATGTATTCTAGCACAAAAGGGATGTTATTGGATTGTAGTTAGGGTTTAGTTACTAATTTTAGTTGTTACTGCATATTTGATTCTATGAATGTATGGTAAAAAATATATTCACATTGTATGTATGGAAGGTAAAAAAAATTAGGGATGCCCCTGAACTTTTCTTCTAGTTCCGCCACTCCAAGATATATATACTAAACCTACATTTGGTCTCTAGTCTAGTTTAGCTCGATTCTTTGGGCTTGTCACACCAAGCCATTTTTTACAAATTTTGACCACCTTTATTAACCGTGTGATATCATTGAGACATTGATGATTCGAGTGGATTTTGACTCGACCTGAATCTTGAAAATATAAATCGAATTAAAATTACTTTATGTGATATTTCATATTTTTTGTTAAGTATTGATATAGGTTTGTGTATATATAAAGTTAATTATATATTACAAAGATTAGTTGGAAGTCAAATAGCTTTATAAGTTACCAAATAATTAAGTTATAAGCTGATCAAGTGATCATTTAAGATGTCAACATATACCCAGTGTACCTTTATAATAAGAAAATACATTCAAAAACACGTTGAAAAAGAAACCAAAACAAGAAGCAAGGAAAAGAAATCAACTTTTATTGCAATGGGGATCTACTCATCCACTTGCTTTTGAAGTTTTAAGGATAAAATCCGAAAATAGATATGATCCGTATTGAAAGGGATTTCGTATCAATAGTTTTGCAACTTACGTATTTAGAATAATTCGTTAGTAGTGATACTGATATGTAATAAGGTCGTACTTTTAGACCGTCCGTTGTGGAAGGTTATATGGCGCCTTCCTCCTCCATCGCACCCCATAGTGCCACCGCACACCGCCACAGCGAGCGCTATGGGCCTTCAAACCTCCGGCCCTGCGAAAATTTTAGTGGCACCATACATATACATACTCCATCATTTGTTTCTCTCACACACACATATATATGTATAATTGAAGGGGTATAACCGCACCACACTCAAGTTATATAACCTTCATTTCTTACTTCTCCAATGTATTTAATGTCAGTTTACTCACACAATACGTTTCTTTTAAAAAGTTAGGGGCTGTTTGGCAACTTCTGAATGGTTAAGTGCTGAACCAGTAAGAGGTTTGAACCATTAAGTGCTGAACCAGTAAGATGTCTGAACCATTAAGAGCCAGTATAATGCTTAACCCTTCAGAGACAAATGTCTGAACAATTTAGATTAGAGGTCTTAACCATTCAGTCTCTGTATAATACTTAACCATTCAGAGGCAAATGTATGAACCATTCAGACATCTGCTCACAAAAAAATAACCATTAAGTGCTGAACCAGTAAGAGGTCTGAACCATTAAGAGCCTCATTAAAAGGTAATCAAACAGCCCCTTAGTTACTTCAAGATTATTCGGAACTCAAGTTTACAAATTCAAGTAGGATGTGATTTTCACAAATATGTTTAACAAAATTCCATGACTAAGGTGTTAGAAAGTATACATTTATACGTGTATCTTACTATAAAGCAATACAAGCTAGATGAAAAAATATTCAAAAAGATAATGCATTTTAACAACATAAACCAAAGTACTAATAATTTGTTATTTCATTAATACCTATGGACATGCACCATTAATTGCATGATATTTAAATAAAATAATCATGATCATTTGCATGTCAATATTTCATATCCATTGATCATAACTAAACATACATACAACAAGAATTGTAACTATGTATGGCACCATGAACCCAAGAACATGATTGTTTTAATTGGATCATCTTCATATACTCTTTGGTTCAAACCTTTAACTACTTCGGTATAAAAAAATTGTTGAATTTGCATTTTCAGTTTTATTATCATTAACGATTGTCATAGTAGCTTGAAAAAGTTTGTCGAAGTCTCTTCCCCGCCACTCTTTCGCACTTGTGAATAGATGTTGAGGATTCATTGTTAGAACAAAGTTCAGATTTATGAATGTTTGTTGAGATGGAGTGAAGCATGATACAAGTATATTGATTAGCGTTTATAGAGAACTATAAGTTGGTGGTGGCTCATAAAAAAAAGCCAAAAAGGGCATATTATAGAAGTAATATTAAAATACATAGATTTTTTTAATTGTGGAATTTCAGTTGCAGATATCAACTTTTAGTTGGTAGTTTTTTTGGGGCTACCAAAGTGAGGATACCCCTTTTTCTCTTTTTTGGCTTTAACTTCTTAACTTTATATATTTATTGAAAAAAAAAGATTTAATTTGCTTCCTCCATTATTCTTTCTGTTGTAAATAAAGGATTTTGTCCCAACCCTAATCTTTTTAGAACCATTCGAAATAGAATTTCAAAGTAACAAGTATATCTAATATTATCTATTCAAAGACAAAACAAAGATTCTTCGTTATACACGTCAACATAGAATGATCATACACGTCAACATAGAATGAACCTAATCAGTTAAAACGCGTTGTTCTTAAATTAACTTCTTTATATTTGTTGATTTCACCTCATAACCCACTAAGGGGCTGTTTGCCAACGTCTGAATAGTTAAGTGTTGAACCAATAAGAGATTTGAACCATTAAGTGTGAACTAATAAGATGTCTGAACCATTAAGAGCCTGTATAATGCCTAACCGTTCAGAGGCAAATGTCTGACCAATTCAGATTAGAGGTCTTAACCATTCAGACTCTGTATAATGATTAACCATTCAGAGGCAAATGTCTGAACCATTCAGACATCTGCTCGTGAAACAAGCAGTCTGAACCATTAAGTGCTGAACCAGTCAGAGGTCTGAACCATTAAGAGCTTCATTAAGAGGTAAACAAACAGCCCCTAAATGATTTTCGATTTTCATAATTACTCAAGAGTCAATTTCTCCTTTAGAAAAAGAGGGAACCATAGCACAACTTAGCTAACAAGTAATTTTATGTTCTTAAACCTACATAATGCAAGTATAAGTTGAACACTTGAGATGTCAACGTATCATTAAAGTGCCTTCTACACTAAGAAACTATAGACGGTGAAAAGGCGCGTTGTAAAGAAACCAACTTTTATTTCAACAATGGCGATCTACTCGTGTAGTTGCTTTGAAATTAAATAATGCTATACGAAGATACATTCGTATCAAAGAAGAGATGTTGGATGTATCGAAGGCTACAACCTTTATATGCATGTGCATAAAGCGTGAATGTACCTATCATAGCGTTTGCGTAATTTTATTATCTTTATCTCTAAACCATCAAAAAATGTAATTCTTTTAACGTACGTTAACATTAACAATACACTTGAGATGTCAACGTATCATTAAAGTGCCTTCTACACTAAGAAACTATAGACGGTGAAAAGGCGCGTTGTAAAGAAACCAACTTTTATTTCAACAATGGCGATCTACTCGTGTAGTTGCTTTGAAATTAAATAATGCTATACGAAGATACATTCGTATCAAAGAAGAGATGTTGGATGTATCAAAGGCTACAACCTTTATATGCATGTGCATAAAGCGTGAATGTACCTATCATAGCGTTTGCGTAATTTTATTATCTTTATCTCTAAACCATCAAAAAATGTAATTCTTTTAACGTACGTTAACATTAACAATTAAATTTTGAGGTGTCACAAACTTATTTCATTTAATCTAGAAAACTAGACATGAGGTAGCACTACATGATCTGAATAAGTTGTGTTTGATTTCATCTTTGTCTCACATGTATTATAGGATTGTACAGTCCATTATCATATAGTATGGAGTATATTTTCAACATAACTTAGAATACATATGATATTAACGTAAGTTGTAAATAGTGGGACAATATATCTAAACAATTATGGACATATCAAAAGCACCTTATTATAGGTAATACTGGCCACCCTAAGAACCTTCTCAATTTATGATCTTTTATACATTTTTACTATGGAGAACTATTGTTGTATAATTGATCTAGAACAAGTAGTTTCAAAGAAATTAACAAACCTGGAACCCGAATTGAAATTGCAAAGTTTGTGAAAAAACCTGGATTAATCTCTGAATCGTATGAGAACTATCAGATAAACCTATTTGCGGGTTACACGCAATGATTTATCGGATTAGACAGAGATCACTCTTGTTGGAATTGAATTTGGATGATTCTGTGATTCTGTGATTTATCGGGTAACCAAGAAACTGTCGTTTGTCTCGCCCTTCTTGTGTGCGTTTTTTTTTTTTATATTATCTGATCGAGAGCCCAGTCCCATATGATGGACATTAATCTAATTCATGGGCTCAAAACCAAGTTACAGCAAATTGGATTAAATGGCCCTTATTTAATTGTAATGGGTCTTTTAAAACAACCGACCAAAACTAGTTCCTTAGTAAACTAAAGTAAAACATTTCTAAAACCATTAATAAACTAAAACATATTAATCAACTTTAGACCCAAAACAATATGGCCATTATAAAACCATTAAGCCCAAAAGAATATTATATAAAACCTCAAAAAACATTAGAATCAAATCGAGCCCGCACTCCCGCGGCACCTAACTCGTTCAATCTCCAATGTTATTTCCTCGATCAACAAATTAACCCAATACCCTAAAATCCGCTGATAACACTAAAATTACCAACAACTATATTAGATATTTTTTATAATACCATTCATTTAACTTTGTAACATCTACGAATTTTTTTTTCTGTTTCTTTTAATAAAAGAAGTCATCATCATCATCATACTCAGTAAATCCCACCAATAGCAAAGCAAAGGTAGGGTCTGAGGAGGGTAAGATGTAGACAGCCTTACCTCTACCCCGTAGGAATAGAGAGGCTGCTTCCAGTGAGACCCCCGGCTCGATAGTAGTTTTGCATCAAGCCTTGGACATAAGGCACATAACACTCGGCAATCGGGACAAAGACCGATTAGTGCATGTACCCTTTTGTCTTTCAGCTATCAACGCCACCACATGATGCATGATTAACCGTCCTCCACTTTTAACGTTATTTTCACGAAATTAGTAAAATAACGTTAAAATTAGTGCACTTTTACTTTTGCCCCCCGATGGCCCACACGTTAAAATTAGTGCACTTTTAATAAAAGAAGTACATACAATAATTCAAAAGAGAAATAAACAAATCTTTAAAGAGAAAGAAAAGGTCCAAATGGACTAACTTACACGAATCAAATTTGGATTACTTTCTTAAAGTGATAGCTCTATACATTATGCCATAACATATTAGAATTTAGACCCATCAAATACAAGTAACTACACCAACAAGAAGGCGGAGCTAGCATGTAGTTAGGGGTTGCCCTAAGCTAGCATGTAGTTAGGGTAGCCATGGTAGCCAGGGCTACCCCTCAACTTTGTCAGCGAAGTGCAAAATTAGTGCAAAAACTTCTTTTTCTTCTATATCTTATATCGTATATCCCTTAACAAATATTAAGATATCCCTAATTTAAAAAAAAAGTAGGATACCCTTGAATTTTTCTTCTAGATCCGCCACTACCAACAAAGTTTAACTTTTATTTTAATGTTACATAAACGGTACGAATATTCATCAGCTTGTTATTTGGGCACTTTAATACAATACCAAAATACATGCACAACTTGGATATCGACCAATAAATGTAAAGCTAAGCTTAAACCGTGGATAGCTCAATGAGTTTTTTTCTTGATCCACACTCGAAAAAGTACAAAGCTAGAATGTATATATTAGAATAATGATATACGACGAGTGTTGGGGAATTTTATAAAACGGAAAAATCATAGAGGCGTGGAGTTACTCTTAGATCAAATTATTTCGGTGGTTCTCTCGAATAATTCAATTGGATACAATTCTGATTGAGAAATCGAACAAAAATATGTTTTGTATTGCAAATTCGTGAATGAACCAAAAGAAACCGTAACCAAAACTGTCCGAGAATTTTAGGGTTAGGGATGAGTAACTCCCATAGGCAGTTATCTTTTTATTTTAAATAAAAAGCCTCCAAAAATGTCTTGTTTTTTATTTCGAAAATTTAAGTCCAAATTTTGTAAAATTAAATTTCTAAGATATTTTTCATAAAGCCATTTAATTAAAATAAAAATTTTCCAAGCTCGACCCTAGCTAGGGGTTGCCCCCAGACCCCGCCAAGGGCCCCTTGGAACCCCTATTCGGAAACTGCATCCAAACTCTTGGAATTATAACCACTCGAACAAGCGTGCACTCCCGCATCTCCTTACTTGTTCGATGTATATTATAATTCTCTTTGGTCAATAAGTTAATCCCGATTACACTAAAATATCTAACAACGAGTACAACTAATTGACATAAAAGTGCAACTACCTTTTGTTTATTGCAAATACGAAGTTAGATTTTCATGCAATACACATGCAGTAGTACTCGATCGAATACATAAAATATGATATTTTTTTATACATGGTGGATCCTGGTTTGGTCCCATCTAGTCGAGTTCGGTTCTTGGTGTTGATCACTTGAGATGTCAATTAACATACTATTAATGTAACTCCAATAAATAGAAAGCTTATAAACGGTCAAAGAAGTGTTGAAAAGAAACTGAAACAATATGTGTGGCAAAGAAACCTAAGAAACTATAAAATATGTGTGGAAAAGAAATCCAACTTTTCTTCTAGTTGCTGACTTGCTTCCAAATCTCTTTCAAATCAACAATATCGCAACGGTAATTCTTTAATAAGGATATGATATCTAATAGTGTAAGTCGTAATTTAGAAGTGTATGATATATATATATATGTATATATATATATATATATATATATATATATATATGTATATATATATATAACATGCATACACTTTTCTAACACACTTTTAAGTCAGTTTGGTTTTATATATGTTCATCATTTAGATATCCAAGAGAGTTTAAGAACTAAGAATATGGAGAACTCATTTTACAACTTCAAACTGGATGTGACTTTTACAATTATTATTTTACAAAAATCCCATGGCAAATGTGCAAAAAAATTGTGTGTGTATATATATGGTGAAGTTCGGCTACAAAGTCTAAATTTCCTAAAGGGTATAAAAATTCATAAAACACTATAATTTCAGCCATAAAACACACCTAAAACTCATAAATAACATATGAAGATTATTAAAACACCATATTCAAACTCTAATACTCCATAAAAACTTGAAATAAACAATCTTAGAACTATGAATATAAAACACAACATGACAATCAACATAAAACACCATAATGTTTTTCGTTTCATAATCATAGCCTTATCATCCAAAACACAACTCAAAACCCACAAATATAATGTTTTATTAATCTTCATTATGTTATTTATGGGTTTTTGATGTGTTTTATGGTTAACATTATAGTGTTTTATGAATTTTTACAATTTTTTAGTAAATTTGGACTTGGCATCCAACTACTGGCCTATATATATATATATAGGATTAGGTTCATTTATGAACAACATCTTCATAGTGAACTGTGTGAACTAATCTGGACCATTGATTTCATTTTTAGTTGTTAAAGGTATGATTGTAATTTTATAATAAATTAGATTTAAATAATTTTTTTTAATTCTTGATTTCAGTTACATATTTCCTACTTTGTAGAGATTATCCACAATATCTTTTATTTTTTTTTTAAATTATCAAAAAGATTTAACAAATCCTTTAGCCATAATTCTAGTTCGATAAAAAAAAACCCATATTTCAATTACGTAAAAGATCAAAAGCACGCAAGTTTCAGATTGCATAAACCCAGAATTCAAGTTCTTCTCGTCTTTCAATCTCGGCGATGGACCCATGAATTAATAACCAGAATACCGATGAAAACGTTGATGAAGATAACGTTTTGATTAATGATAATGTTTTCGTTACAACAATGGATCGTCCAGGTGTGTATCGTATGATCATTAAGATCCATATATATACGTATAGAATGTTTTTTTTTCTTATTATATTCGTATCGTTTGCTACAGTTTTCGTTTGCTACATTGAAGTATATTGAATACAAATAGGCAGGACTTTTGTGTTGTTTAGATTACCACCTTGATTATACACATATGTACAGTTCGTGGTTAAAGTTCGATTGATCAGAGAGTAATTTTTGACCTTTGATTTCCATAAATACACATGTGTATATCGTAGGGGGTTGCATGGGTACAATTCATGTGTATAACGTTCGAGTGAGAAGAGAGTAATTTTTTCAGAATTAAGTGTTTTTAGCTTATCCACTTGTTATACACATGTGTATTTTAACACTTATATCCTCTTATAAAGAAATAAATATAGATAAAAACTTAAGTACGAATAATTTGTTATTTCATTAATAATTCCCATGATCTATGGCCACAACCACTTACATGCACCCTTAATCGCATAATATTTTTAAATAAAGTAGTCATGATCATATACATGCCATAAACATCCACCATGCTAAACTTTTATGCATAGTGAATATTGTAACTATGTATGCCACCAAGATCCCAGGAACATGATTGTTCTAATTGGATCATCTGTGTTTACTCTTTGGTTCACTTTTCTAACTGCTTCAATATAAGAAACTCCTGTATTTGTATTTTCAGTTTTATTATCATCCATGACTGCCATGGTAGCTTGAAAAAGCTGTCGAAGTCTCTTCCCCGCCACTCTTTCGCACTTGTGAATAGTAGTCGTATCAACCGAAAGATGTTGAGGTTTCATTGTTGGAAGATGAAGTGATTGTTTGTTTGTTGAGATGAAGTGAGTGAAGTATAATACAAGTAGATTGATTGCTATTTATAGAAAACTATAGGTTGGTGGTGGTCCATAAAGAAGCCTATTAAGGACCCATTAGAAGTATCTAGAGAGGGTTGATCCTTTATATTTTTGTGGGTTACAGTTGTACATATTACCTTTTAGGTGGTAGTTTTTTTGGGTATACTAAAATAGGGATCACCCTTTTTTCTTTTTTTGGCTTTTAACTCAACTTTTTTTTGGGAAAATATATATATATATTTTTTTTGGAAAATAGATATGCTTCCTCCATGATTCTTCTGTATAAATATGGCCTGGTCTATTCGCACACGGCCTTTGTCTTTTTGCACACTCAAAGCGCTCCGCTTTGGCCATAGCGGGGCGCTTTGAGTGTGCAATAAGACAAAAATCGTTGAGTGTGCAGTTTGTGTTGTTTTTTTTTGAAATAGGTGGGATGTGAGTTAGTTTGGTAGTGTTTTTTGGAGGAAAAAATGTATTTGAGTTTTATTATTATTATAAAATATTAGTTACATATAATTCATAGTTGTTTTATAATTACGTTTTTTTACGTCATTATTTTTATAGAACGTATATAATATAAGTGCGTCTTTATAAACTGTTAACCTAGTTTATTTTGTTAACTTAAACGAACACGTTAAATAAAATGTACAGAAAGCCATAAGAATTAAACGTAAACAATCCAAAACCAACGTGATGTAAATAGAAGATTAACTGCAATATATATCAGTTTGTACATACAAAACAAAAAGGTACAACTGAGTACATAATACATAACAAATCACTATACAAACAAACTAAGGTACTAATCCTCGTGCGGTGGGGACGGTGGGAGGGGAATTGGAGGCAACCCAGCGAGCTCTCGTAGAGCAACGAGCTTCTCGACGATCCAGTCAATGCGTGCGCCCTGGCGTCTGAGGCGCCGGTCGAAGTCCCGAGCCACCTCACGCGCTACCGGAGGCAGGTCAGCGTAAACGTGCTGCGGGTACTGTGGCGGCTCAGGAGCTGGCTGAACTGGTGGTACCGAGATCTCCTCGACATGCTCCTCCTGAGCCGGATCCTCTAATACAGGCTGAGCCTGAGCCTGAGCCTGAGGCTGAGCCTGAGCCTCATCCTGAGGCTGGACCGGGAACTGATCGAGTCCCAGAGCCTGTAGCTGAGCCTGCCGAGCGGCCGCCTGAACATCAGGAGGGGCTAACACTCCAGCCCTCAACTCAATAACAACCGGGATGACCTCCGGCATCACCTCCGGATGCCAAATCAGCCCATCACGACCCCTAAACCTCAGACCAACATCAAAGGTACGGGTGATCTGCATGGCGGATACTGACGCGCGGCCCAACCTGGTAGACGGGACCGGGTCGGACAGCTCCGGATCATGCTCGGGCACGATCCCTAGCGAGCGTGCAATGGCGGTGATGTATGAGTGTTGGGATTGAACCCTACCAGAGGAACAGATAATGTAAAGCCAAAACCAGGTCACAACAGTGGATTCATAATAAGCAGCAGTTTACATTAAGCTTTCCCCTTGAAAGTGATTTATAACAACTGATGGTCTTTATCCGCTGTTTAGATACAACTACTGCTGGTCCTTCAACTGCTGATCAAAACCCTGAAGTATCCAACACTGCTGGTCCTATCTACTGATGATAAAGCACTGCCCAGTCAAGGACTGATCAACCTTGAAGTAAAGCACTGACATAAAGGGAGAGCAGCTGTTTAGTGAATTGTTTTATTTATGTATAGTCAGTGGTTAGGTTAGCAGTGTTTGTGTAAGGACAGTAGATACAGGTTGTTAGGCTGTTAGACGTCGCTTTCATGGTGACGTCAGCTGAGATACCTCAGTGGTTTGGTTTGCCTATAAATGTAACAGTACCCTGTACTGTTACATTTGATTGACTGAGCGGGTTCTTCTCCTCATGTCTAATCCTTTCATCTCGTGTGCAACCATCCTTGGGGCATCAGGCTGAGGGGGAGCTTAGTTTGTAAGCATATCTGTAATCTTTTGCTTTGATTTGTAAATCCTTTGACTCTATGAGAAGCAATTGTTTATCAAACTATTTTCTCCTTTGATTGTGTTTACAAAGTTTGTTTTCATTTCCGCTGCACTTTACATGTTTCATATTCACAAATTGTTCAAAACATACAAACAAACACAATCTCAAGAGCCTCCGATCCTAACAATTGGTATCAGAGCTTGGACAGTCAAATTCGATCTAGCAATCAATTTGACATAACAGTTCAGCTCAAAATTTATTGATACTAAGGTTGGTTGTATTTAGTTGAAAAACAGAGTATCGATTAAATCATGTTCAAAATGGTTATTCAAAAACTCTGTAAATCAACCAAGATGTCATATGACACACAAATTTCACACAACAAGTAAATTCATGCACAAGACACTCATGGTTTCTAGATCTGAAAGCAATATCTGTTAAACCATGAGATTATTTTTATTTTCGAAATTGATTTAAACTGTTGATGTGTAATCTGTGATGTTTTCATTAAATACTAAAGTACAAACCTCAGATTAACAAAACCTATGTTCATAAAAACATTGTTGTTTTGTTAACACAAAAAGAGAGAAATTAAAACTTTAGTTATTTAGATCTTATGTGTTGAAAACAAGTTGAGTTCCGAAAAAGGACAAAATCAACTATGTTCAAATACATTAAGAAAACAGGGGTCAACATAGTCCGTATCATATGTAATGTGAGATTGGGTGAAAAACTTGTGAAAACATGACCAAGTCTCTCAAAACATTACTGCAAAATGATTTTGGACTAATATTCACAAAAACTCTGAAGTGTGTTTATCTCAAAACTTTTGAATTCAGAAGAAAAGGGAATAAACTTAAAACACTTAAGAGTCAAAGCTTGGGGTAATAATGGTCATTAAGCAACTATGTGCATTCATCTATTCAGGAAAAGGTTTTGATCCCAGTGAATGAACTCCAAAGAGGACTAGGCAAATGTTCAAAAATTTATCCATGTGTCCTCATGTTTGCAATCAACTGACAAAGAAAATGGTACCAAACAGTGGTCAAAATGTATCCAAAAGTTTCCTACCACTGTTGTCAAACCACTGACCATTTTCAAAAGCTTGTGAATGATGTGATTATATACTCTATTGAAATCATACCAGATCCTTTTTGATACTATTCTCAGAAAATCCTTTAACCATTTTTTTGTTGCGTTCAAAGGATTTTCTTGAATAAACAGGATATATTATTCATATTTTTTTTTGAATAATATTTTTGGAACTTTTGCTTGTTTTTTTGTTGGCAATAGTCTCAGCTCCTGTCAGGATGTAATACCTTATTTTTGTTGATATTACTGTCCTCATAAATGGGTCAAAAGGAAATGGTGCATTTGTCAAAATCATGTCATTCTCAGGTTTGCTCCTAAATTTTTATCAAAGGTTGATTGCAAACTGTGCTTGAATTACTAGGGTACTCATGTGTTAATTGAATATTAAACGAAAATGAGTTGCCTTAGCAAAAAGTTTTCATCATCTGGGGTACTAAACCACTGTCTTTCAAAATTGACATGTGGCAAAACCTTGATTGAAAAATTTTCAAAACTGTTGCTGAAACACTTGTCCTTAAGATCTGTACCATTTACCCTAACCACTGTTTTGTTCCAACATCTGATCTCTAAACACTGTCCACTGCTGAAAGTTAACCACTGATCCCTCATTTTCTTGAAAAGCACTGATGTTCAAAATCAGCGTCTTATCCACTGATATGCTATCCACTGATAGTAAAAATCATCCACTGCCCACATTTTTTTACCGTTGTAACCACTGATACTCGATACATCAGTGGCTCTTAAAACAACTGTTCTCCATACTTCATCCGTTTCATCAGTGTTTGACACGTGGTCAGTTTTTAGCCCTCAGATCGTAATAACCGCTGCCACATCAGCGATCATTTTTTTTCCCTAAATAAAACCCTGCCCTAAACCCCAAACAGGGTTTTACACTGTCGAATTGAATTCCAAAATTCTTTTCTCATAGCAGTTTCCAACCCTTCTTCTCAAAAACTTCAAAATCATTCTTCGTTCTTCTCTGCAAAAATGACAAAATCAAAGTCAAAATCAAACTCACAACCAAAACCAAAATCACCACCATCTTCAAAAGAGGTCGCTCAAACGGCCGAAGAACCCATCGAAATACCATACAAACAATCTCACAACTATCTGGGTTTACTCACAAAACCTACTGATAATCACACCTTTGACACCATCATTGATACATTATCTGCATCAAAGTACAAAACTTTGTTAACAGCAAATGCTCCCATCTATCTGCAAACCCAGAGAGAGTTTTGGAAAAAGGCGACGCTTGAAAAACAAGACGATAAAGTCATAGCCATTAACTCCTCGTTACAGGGTAAAGTGATTCAAATCACACCACAATCAATCTCCGAAGTCTTTAATCTTGACGATCAGGAAGGTAAAATCTCTTTTGATAAAGCCGAGATGAAAACTGATTTCATAAAAAGGGGATATGCAGAAGAATCAAAGGTAGATACCTTACAAAAAGGTTATTTCCCTTCTGCACCTAGGTTTTTATTTCACACACTTCTGATGTGTGCTTCGAATAAAACAACATCTTTTAACGAAATACCATTGAAAATTCAATGCCTGGGTTACGCTATTTTGAATAATAAGGACTACAACTACTCCCAGGATATTTTCAATGACACGGTGAAAAACGTTGAAAGTAAAGCATTTTTACTTTTTCCAAGATTTTTGAGTTACTATTTTGAACAAAAATTTGAAAAGGAAAATGTAAATTTGCTCAAACAAGGTGTTCATTGTCAAATAAAAGGCTTAACAAAAGAAACATTTTCCAGAATGATGGCACCAATAAAAACAAAAGCAGGAGTACCTGAGCAGATTTTAGCGGTTACAACTGCTCCTCAGGTATCAGCTGCTGAGCCCACTGCTCCAGGTGATCACAGCAGCACAACCACTGCTTTGAAACCCACACCTGACATAAGCAAAAAGACCAAAAGAAAAACATCCAGAAAACCCACCAAACCCAAAACAAAGGCAACTCTGGAAGATGAGATCCCAGAGGAAATGCCTGTGACAACACAAAAGTCACCACAAACCACTGCTGCTACTTCCTCACAGCAGTTGGAAGAAAGATCTCAACCCATGCCTAAAACTCCTCCTGCATCCTCACAAAAGGATCAGGTTGTAAGCACAGGGACACCACAATATGAAGCTCTGAATCCACTCGGATCCATCTTCCTCAGTCCTGATCCCAAGGACATGCACCAATAATAATGCCACAATCCATGCTACCTTTGTTGCATGCAGCTGCTATAGCTCAGACACAAACCAGTTCCTCTCTATCACCTGTCACTGAGAGTATACCCCCACAGGTGACTGGGTCTGATGCTACTACTCCTGCTATCCCAGCAACAATTGAGGAGGTTACACCCCCTGAGTTACAAGTAACTCTCGGTGGTAGTTCAAGTGGAGCAGCAACTACAACTGGTGGATCAACAGATCCTCAGTTAGACAGTTGTTTCATAAGTAAGACTCCCTTGAAGGCAATTTCTTCCATGGCAACTTCGGTAACCATCAGTGAGTTGGATCTAACCACTGGTACCATCAAAGGCTTATCGAATGCTGAAGAAAGAAGTCCCCAGTACCAAGAACAAGGGGCATCAATGGGTGATTTTTGGGACTCTGTTCCTAAGTCACACATTGATATAACCACTGCTGGTGGGGATTCAGATGATCCTACTAAAGTAGGTGATGATTCAAAATATCAGGAATTGACGGGCAGAGTGGAAAAACTTGAAGAATCAGTTTCTGAAATAAAGGAGATGGTGCAAGAGATTTTAAAAGCTCAGAAAGCACAATCCAATGTTGTTCCTGCTCAAGCACCTGCTCCACAACAAGCACCTGCTGCAAATGAGCTTTGGAATATTTTCCAACCCATGCTTGAAAAACAGCAACAAATGGCTGATCAAAAGCATGCTATTCAAGTACAAATGCTGTCCAACATGATGGAATCAAGGTTCAAGGACACTCAAGCAGATATTAAGGCTATTAAGGCTAGTATCCAAACTGCCACTGGCAAGGCTCCTTCAACTTTACTATTCTTTGATGACCCCCTTGCAGATAATGCCAAAAAGGGGGAGATAATGAAGCAAATGAAGAAGAAGGGAATAGAACATGGCCTCTATTTTGAACAAGAAAAAGAAAAGCAGGTCTCAAAACCTGTTAGCCAAACAGCTGATACAGCAGTAGTTACAAAAACTGCTGTCTGTAGCCAAACAGCTGCCATGTCATCAACACACACATCTTCAACACACACCACTCTACCACACACCACTACAACTACTGCTCCACCATCATCATCTACAATCATACCATCACCACTGCCTCCTGCCATAAAGCAGAAGACAGCAGATGTTACAACATCTGCTGTAATGACAACAGTGATTGAGACACCAGTTGTTTCAACCACTGTCAGTCAATCACTGTCACAAACCACTGATCCACCCAAAACATCATCAGCCTTTCCTACATTAAAAAGGAGAAGGATTTTCACCCCTGATGATGAGTCACCACCTTCATCACCACCATCAAAAACTACCTCACCTCTTCCATCCCCTGCTCAAAAGCAGAAGACATCTGCTGACATATCAGCAGTTGTAATGACAACAGATGTTGAGACACCAGTTGTTTCAACAGCTGTTAGTCAGTCATCTTCCACTGTTCCCACCAATCTTACATCACAACCTCCTAAGCTTCACAAACGAAAAAGAGAAACAACTCAGGATACTGATGAAAAATATGATCCTGTTGCTGCTAAGTATCCACTGGAATTAGAAGCTGTGAAAAATGAGATGAAACAATTTTATACTGAAGATGATCCTTCAAAAAGGAAATTTCCTTCTCTCATAGGTTTCATAATTCCAGAAGACATGGATGAATATCTTGAAATGAAAGTAAGACAAGCAAGGATAAGAGCCAGAATTGAATGCAAGAATCAAGGCGATGAAGCCATTTTGAAAAGAAGAGAATTCCTGCTCAACAAGGTTGAGCAAATAAAAGAATATGCAAGTGATCTGAACATGGAAATGTCAAGTCTATCTCCTAAAGCAGATCAACGAAATGAATTGAGGAAGGAATATCTTGCATACATAATGAAAGAAAAGTTCTATCCTGCTGAAGAAACAGAATTCAAAGATTGGCCAATAATTGCATTAAAGCATGAGGCAAAAAGAATTGAAAAGGTTAAAAATGATCCAAGAAAGAAGAAGACAGCTCCAAATTGGAATAAATACAGGAAGCTCATAGCTGATCTTATTTCTGAATACAAGAGAAAGAAGCAGGAGCTGGTAGATGCAAGAGTGGATTCTGCAAGTGCCATAGCAAAATGGACCAAGCAGCAAACAGACGAAGCTTATGAAAGACTTAAGAAAAGGAGGGACACTCCTAAAAAGTCTGACTACAAAAAGCTAAAGGAACAGGTCAAGACTTTTGAAACACAGATCAACAAAGCAGAAGCCTTTGTTACAAGGTTGAGAAAAGAAAGGAAGGAAATGCTGACTGTTGGAGAAGAAAGGCATAAAGAAGATGATCTGATTGAAGAAGCTACCAAGAAATTGGCTTCAGATAAAGAACACTTAGCAAAACTACAAGACCTTACCAAAAGGGTCAAAGTAGTAAGCAAACCATCATCAGCAGATATCATAGACAGTGAGCTTGATCAACAACAGAAACAAGAGCTGCTTGACAAAGAAGTTGCAGAAGATATAGCTGCAGCAAACAAAGTCATAGAAGAAGCTTTTAAAAGAATGTCTGAAGTTCAAGATACTGCTTTACAGTTTTTCTCAAGGCCAAATACATCCAGCTCATCAGGAAATAAATCTATCCCAAGAAACCCATTTGGTTTAAAAATACTAAAGTGGCTCTCTGATCAAAAGACCCATGTATTGACTCTGGTCAGAACCAATGGTGAAGTGAGGCATATATCAAGGAATCAAGCACTAGGCCTGGGTGTTGAAGATCAACTAGATCTCCTTGAGCTTACACTGTGCAGGGATGAAGATGACACAAGTTCCAAGGAATTTGAAGAAGAATTTAAAACACATGCAAGGGAACTTCTGATGAGGAATAAAGATCCAGAATAATGACAGGTTTTGGCATTATTTGTTCCAGGGGAACAGATAATGTAAAGCCAAAACCAGGTCACAACAGTGGATTCATAATAAGCAGCAGTTTACATTAAGCTTTACCCTTGAAAGTGATTTATAACAACTGATGGTCTTTATCCGCTGTTTAGATACAACTACTGCTGGTCCTTCAACTGCTGATCAAAACCCTGAAGTATCCAACACTGCTGGTCCTATCTACTGATGATAAAGCACTGCCCAGTCAAGGACTGATCAACCTTGAAGTAAAGCACTGACATAAAGGGAGAGCAGCTGTTTAGTGAATTGTTTTATTTATGTATAGTCAGTGGTTAGGTTAGCAGTGTTTGTGTAAGGACAGTAGATACAGGTTGTTAGGCTGTTAGACGTCGCTTTCATGGTGACGTCAGCTGAGATACCTCAGTGGTTTGGTTTGCCTATAAATGTAACAGTACCCTGTACTGTTACATTTGATTGACTGAGCGGGTTCTTCTCCTCATGTCTAATCCTTTCATCTTGTGTGCAACCATCCTTGGGGCATCAGGCTGAGGGGGAGCTTAGTTTGTAAGCATATCTGTAATCTTTTGCTTTGATTTGTAAATCCTTTGACTCTATGAGAAGCAATTGTTTATCAAACTATTTTCTCCTTTGATTGTGTTTACAAAGTTTGTTTTCATTTCCGCTGCACTTTACATGTTTCATATTCACAAATTGTTCAAAACATACAAACAAACACAATCTCAAGGGCTGGCGGCGCAGTAGGCAGTATAGAAAGAAAAGGTCATTGAGGTTGACCTTCTCCCTGCTGTTACCCCGCGGCACGATAGTTGCCGCGATAACATGGTGCAGGTATCGGTACAAGGGGTCTCTAATGGTGGTGGCCTTTTGCCAGGATTTCCCAAAGGGAACCCTGGCAATGGCCCTCCAGAAACTGATAAGCGTCTGCCTGTCCATCGCCGTAACCGCCTGCGTATATAAATCAGTATCAAGCTCGGGCTCAGTGTACAAACCTGTATGGACAGCAAACTGCCGCACACTCATCTGAAACTCTTGACTGGCGAGACGGAATGTAACCTCGTGGACTGGAAAAGCCGGGTCCTCCACGTAATCCGCCGGATGCGGCGCGTATGTAAACGTGGAAATAAACTCGACCGTAAGCTCAGGGTAAGAGTCCTCCATCGCTAACTCAAATAGGCGCGACCAAGGAGTATCTAGTCCAATGATATCACGCGCCCGCGCGGCCTCTCCCAGGGTCTCCAGCAGGCCCCAGTCTATCCCTACATGCCCCCCAATCTCTATGGTGCGCAACCTAGCGCATCTCCCCCTCGCCCGTGACCCCTACGGAAACTGCAGGTACGGACATGCCGGCTGTCCCTCCTCTCCCACATCTCCCACCTCCTCCATATGCTCAATCTCGTCATCGGAGGAATCCATCCCTGCACGTTGAAAAGATAATATTAAATATAAAATAATAAATAAATAATATTACTAAACAATTTAAATAATAAACAAATAATATTAAATATAAAATAATAAACAAATAATATTACTAAATAATTTAAATAATAAACAAATATTATTAAACAAATAATATTAAACAAATAATATTAAACAAATAATATTTAACAAATAATATTAAACAAATATTATTAAACAAAAACAAATAATATAAAAAAAAATAAACATGAACCACAGCGCCGCGATTTGGCCTCCGCGCGGCGCTTTGGTTCTTCGTGATGAAGAACAACACCAGCAGATCCTCCATACCCGCCCCAATCAACACATATTTCAACATGTATATTAAACGAAAACGATTAAGGGTGTTCGATATTACCTTTTAGCGGTTGAATGCTTGAAAACGAAGATCTCCGGCTCAGAGTGTGTGAAATCGCACCTTAGTGTGTGTTTTTGTGTTTAAGTTTGAAATGGGGGAGAAGCTGCCCCGCTTTGGTATAAACGAGGGATCGAAGCGCCCCGCTATGGCCATAGCGCGGCGCTTTGTGGTCAAAGCGGGGAGTTTAGGTCAAAGCGGGGCGTTTAGGGCCTTTTTTTATTTTTTTTTGAATTGTTTTTAATTCACAAACGCGTCGATAATAGTCTAAAATTTACGATTTTTCCATTATACATCATTTTTTATTATATATGGACTATACTGCAAGTTCCGGATCAAATCGGTTACGTGTGATGTCTTATTCCGTTATATCGTATCATTTTGGTTTGAAAGCACAGGTACTCCTGTGAGATGTGTTATGTGTATCAGCCGCCTACGGTACATGAACATGACGTATTTTTTCATTAATTGTAGTATTATGATGTATATTGTCATTAATTGTAGTATTATGATGTATATTGTCATTTTGGGTTGTGTCGGTGACATTCGGTTTTTAACGTGATGTAACGCATATATTGAACAAACACAAACGTGATTATTATTAAACACATTTAACATACATCGTGAACATATGGGGTTACATTAAGGTCAGGGGCACGATACGTAAGCATTTCGTACGCGTTGATCTGATCCCTGTATAATGTATGCCAGGCTGCTGCGTGCTCTGTTCTGTTCGCTGTACAGAGTAGGTTTGGGGGAGGCATTGGATAACAACCTCCAAGCTCTACATGTATGAAATGCCCATGGTCGACGAACACAACCGCAACCACCAGGTGAGGTTGCTCAGCTTCGTTTGGCCCGCCCAGCAGAGGGAAAATTGTATCGCTCCCACGCATGTCGAGGGTGTGAACAATCACACCGTATCGTTGGGCAATAAGAAACCCCGTCTCAGGCATCGTCATGTAATTTTCGATATCTGCTCGTCCCACCCCCTTGAAATCGATCCGTCTAAGCAGCGCATCATAATGTCCTATGTTTTCCGGATCGAAAAACTGCCTCCAAAGCGATTCGTTCGTACGTAACTCCTTTATAAGTTGTTTCCGGATCATCAAATATGAATTTTGTTTCACTCCTAACCCAACAGCCACCGATCGAAACCCACAAAGATACTTATGCGCTTTTGGAAAAACTTGTTCATACGCGTTCATTAGCGCAAAATCCCTGTCTGTTAAAATCACGCGCGGTTCCATACATCCTACCAGCATAGACTTGATCCTCTGCAACACCCATAGGTAGTTCTCTGACTTCTCAGCGGAAATTACCGCACAAGCAGCCGTAAACGATTTGTTTGTCGACGTCATGCCTACGACCTGAACAAATGGCAGGTTGTACATGTTCGTTTTGTAGGTGGCGTCAATCATTAGCACATGCGGGAAGGCACACCACATAGTGAATGATCTTTCATGAACAAAGAAGACATCTTCAACTTCGTTCGATATCTCATTCGTGCGCATGTAATAAGTGTAATTTTTTTCGAGAAGAATGCTTTCAAGTTTTTGCATCGGAGACTTACCGACATTTTTTTCGGCGTTGATCTTCTGAACAGCGTTGTGTATATCTTTCGGAATAAGCTTTCTAGCCGGATTGTTTTTTGTCAGCGTTCGCCAGATACTTTGGTTGGGAATGTCTTGCTCTGCCAGCTCCTTAACCAGTTTTTTATCCTCCGAAGAAAGCCTTCTCGCATACGCGTGACCCTCTAAGTTTTCAATAGGAGTGTGGTTATGCTTCGCCTTCGTCACCTCGATCCTCCAAACACTTCCGGATGATTTCGAAAACCCGATCATCTCGAACGGGCAGCCTATTTTCTTGCTACCCGTTTTCCTCTGTGTAGCTATACTCTTATGCTCCCCACCAAAAGTACATTGAAACTAAATCTTGTAATTCTCTCCTCTTTTATTCGACCTCTTAATCACAATGAGGTAACCGTTGTGTTTTGCCGTGTCTTGTACCCAACGCACCAACTCTTTACGTGACGAAAAGGTCTGCGTTGTATCAAACGAAAACGTAACCGGGTAACAGCCTTCCTCGTCAACAGACACATCCCCCGGCTCACCATCGTCACCGAGGTCCGAATATACTTGATGTTCAAAGTTGTGCTCGCCACCGTAACCGAAATTCGAATAACCTTGTAAGCTCTGTTGACAACTGTAACTGTCGTTTGGACCACACTCCTGCTGTACAAAGCTGTACTCGCCACCGTAACCGAAATTCGAATAACCTTGTTGTGCGTAAGGGTCCTCCACAGGGGTATTCAAATCCAGCGTCACCGTGTTATCACGATAACGAATGCCAGATACAACCTCTGCCTCCCTCAAGTTGGACGAGACCGGTTTCTCATACGAGTCAGAAATAGCGGTCCCCTCGTAAGAATCAGGAACAACTGTCTCGTCAGAATATTGACCGAAAATATAGTTGTTTAACCACGACATCGTTTTTTCACGCGTAATAGAGCAAAGAAAATCGACAAAGAACAAAACACTCGAATGCTGAATGTTGTGTCTGAGAAGGTTTCTAAAGTGAAAATTTGGGGTCGAAGCGCCGCGCTTTGGCCATAGCGCGGCGCTTAGGGTTCACGGGTCACCTGCAACCTCGTACACCTTTATGTCTCTGTAACTTATGTCAGTCAAACGATCAAATCACCTTTTGTCGACCGAAGCGCCCCGCTATGGCCATAGCGCGGCGCTTCGAGGTGTGAAAATAATTTTCTGCGTGTGAGAATAGCATGACCCATAAATATTCGTTAATGTATGTTGGTGGATAGTGAATTGATTTTGTCACAACCCTAATCTTTCAAGTCAGCTCGAACACGTATGTCTACGTATGACTCGATCAAAATACGAGGTTAGGGTTTCATGTATTACACATTAAATAGTTGAATACAGAATAAAGAATGCATACACATATGTAGATAGGTTGATCACCATTGTTGGCTAAAACACTTTGTTCTTAAGATTATTTTCTATATTTCTGTTGATTTTGCCCACAACCCACCAAGTGATTTTTGATCTTCATAATCTACTCAAGGGTCGTTTTTTCCATTCAACAAAAAAAAAAAAAGAGAAGCATATCACAACTTAGCTAATAAGCAAAGTCATATTCTTAAACCTACAGTTTAATTCTTTTAAGTTTTAACACTTAATCTATACATCAATTATGCATTTGAGATGTGAAGAAACACTAAGTAACACCAGACAGCTTGACTGTCTCGTATACGTTGGTTCAATCTCCTTCCTCTACTCGACAAATGGCGGAATTCTTCCTAACAGTCCTGCAAAACAAACAACACTGGTGAATCGTTACAAGGAGGAGAAGATGAGGCCACCCTCCGGCGTGAGAATAAGTAATCGCTTTGAGTATAATTGTGTGTATAATTAAAGTGAGAGAGCGAAAGATCAGATCCTTAAACCTGGAGGTTGAGTCTTCTATTTATAGCCGAAGAATTGTAAAGGAGGAGGACTCACTAGTACAAAATCACTTTTTTGGTGGTGTGTTTTATGCTTGTTTTATGTTTTTTTTTATAGAGCACCAACAAATATAGCACCAAATAATGAGATTTGTTAGTGCTGTTCAATAACAGTACCATTAAATATCTAAACACACCACCAAAAAATTAAGACAGAACATAGCACCAAAAAACCAAATCTACATAGCACCAAAATTAAGATAAGAAAAAAATATATAAATTTTTAATACTTACAAAATTCCAGAATTTTCATTAATATTTCCCAATATAATTCAAATTATACATAAATACACATGCTCACAACAAAAGTTAACTAATATTAAACAATCCATTCAAGTATATCGAATTACAAAAGTCTCGATAAAACACAAACTAATGGTTACAACATCAAAACATCTTTTTAATAAATCCCCACATTAAATCTACCACTAAATTCTCAATTTGAGATTCTCCAAAATACCCTTCTTCACTCCAAAGCTGAAAACAAATAGGAAAGTTAGATTGCAAATATATATATATATATAACTAGTTCTATACACGTCGGTGGACAGGTATATTAATAGTACTATGATGACATAAGTATTTTATTCTCAATATAAGGATCCATTGTAAAGGATAAACCCACAAGCAAAGCAGCCATTGCAGCCCGACACACTACTGACGTGATGATGTCTTTCCTTTTTTAGTGCGTATGATGTTAGTATGTTTTCCTAGCTATAGAGAATTCACCAACCAATTTTTGAGCTTCTGAACTTAAGTTGACATATCAATATAAATTTGGATTTTTTGATTAAAAAAAAACAAAATGTTTATGTACAGAACCATACGTTGTTTTATGACGTAACCAGATCTGGTCCTATATCTAAGGCGACGTGGCATATAGATATTCGCTCCAGCTCAATGTCCTTTTGTACCTGTCGTCGGTCTATCCCATGAAGATCTTGTGACAGGTGTTGGCGCCTTATAATTGACGCCGCTCGTCGTCCTTCCTTGTCTGCTAAGAGCATCTTTCTGTCGCCAGGTATTGTCCTCTAGAACCTTCTAGATCACCTTGTATGGCGATCACATGTTTGGAGTGGTATGGTCGCGTTGACACTTGTCCACACACGGTTTGAGACCATACCTCTTCAAGATGTCAACATACCATCAATGTGCCTTCTATAATAAGAAAACTATAAACGATCAGAAGACGTATTGAAAACAAAATAACTTTTATTGCAACACTATCCATCTACTAGTGTAGTTGCTTTTGAAAATAAAGGATGCAATACAAAGATAGACTCACATTTGACATTTGGACGTATCAATAACTATAACCTTTATATGCATGTGCAAAAGTTGTCAATGTACCTATCATAACGTTTGTGTAATTTTATTATGTTTATTTATAAACCATCAAAATATTTAATTCTTTTAACGTTAGCATTAACAAATAGATTTTGAAATGTCACAAACTTATTGCAATTAATCTAGCAAAATAGACATGAGGTAGCACTAGGCCGGGTAAAACCTATGATCTGAACGAGTTGTGTCTCATTTTATATGGTTTTTATTTTTGGTCTCACATGTATTATAGGATTAGATTGTATGACATTGTGTACAATAACCTAAAACACATCTTACAAAATTAGACAATACATTTAAATCATTACTGACGTCTTAAATGCACCTTTATATAGACAATATCTGTTGCCCTAAAGATTTTTTCAGCTCAGGATCTTTTACGCATTTTTACTGTATAGGAATATATTACAATATATAATCTAAATCATTACGGACATCTCAAATGCACCTTTATATAGACAAAATCCGTCGCCCTAAAGAGTTTTTTCAGATCAAAATCTTTTACACATTTTTACTGTATAGGAATATATTACATTATATAATCTAAATCATTACGTACGTCTCAAATGCACCTTTATATAGACAAAATCTGTCACCCTAAAGACTCTTACAGCTCATGACAATGGCGGAGCTTGAGATTTCTGACCGGGGGGGGGGGGGGGGGGTAAGTCACCGGACCTAAAAATTTATATAAAACTGGGGGGTCGAAAACGTATATATCAAAAAATTTCTATACTCCACCACTGAGCGAAAAGTTCGGGGGGTCGGCCGCACCCTCCAGCCCCTTAAAAGCTTCGCCAATGGCTCATCATCTTTTACACATTTTTACTATATAGGAATATATTACATTATATAATATAAATCATTATGGACGTCTCAAATGCACCTTTACATAGACAAAATCCGTCACCCTAAAGACTTTTCAGCTCAGGATCTTTTACACATTTTTACTGTATAGGAATATATTACAGTATATAATTTAACTTCTAATAAAGGATTCCAATTAATAGCACGTGACATTCTCTTCTTAAATCTCACAATTTATACTTGTATTTTATTTTAAAAATATTTTTTAATCCTTATCCTTACCATTATATAAATTTAATTTGATATGTTAATATCTAGATTTAATATTATTCATGCACTATTTATTTAACATTAATAGACAAAGACAATAATGAATTTTATTAAATATTATTGTAAATACAAAAATACAATAATTAGATTTTTTTTACTAAACCATCCTTATGTTGATACCAATAGGAAAAACTATACTATTACACTTTTTATGATATTTTTTTAAACCATGGAATAAGAGTTATATAAAACTTTATTCGATATTTAGTGCGAGTAATACATACCTATTAACTAAAATATTATTCAATCTAATATTTTTTTGATATTTAACAGACAGGTTATAAGCTAGTTTTTTTATAATAAATAAGTTCAGGGGTGGACTTAGAGTGTTAAAAGGGGTAGCACTCGCTACCCCTCAACCCCGTCTCCATAGTGTAAAAATACCCCTTAAGTTCATTTTCGTAGTGTAAAAATACCCTTCAACAGAGTTTCTGTTATATAAATGATACCCCTGATCCTAAAAAAATATTATAATATCTCTAACTTTTTGGGCTAGTTCCACCACTGTCATTGTTATACTGTCCGTATAATTTTATAACATCTACGAATATTTTCTATTAATAAAAAGAAATGCAATAATTCAAAAGAGAAACAAGTGAACTGATTTACACCAACCTTTCCTAAAGTAGTAATTCAATCCCTTTATGCCACAACATATCTTGATTCTTTGACCAATCAAATGCAAGTAAAACTTTTTCATTGAAGTTTCTATCTTCATCTTTATTCTTTGACCAATGAAATGCAAGTAAAACTTTTTCATTGAAATTTCTATCTTCATCTTTATAATCTAACTAATTTTTTTTTTAATTTTGTTTGTTTTCTAAAAACATTTTACTTTCGACTCTTTATTTCTATTTTATTCATAAACATTTATTTTATTGTTTTTCTTTGTTTATATAGGTCTGGCAATAAAAACAAATTTGGGTTATTTTGCGTCATTTGAAAAATGAGAATCAGTCAGAATAGGTTAAAAAAATAATTAAGGTTGTGTCAGGAAGAGTTTTGAGACATCTATTTAAAATAATTTTTGGGTCAAGATAGGAGAGACAAAATCTTCATCATGTTCGTGTTCGTAAACGCTAGCCTTCAGAGCTGTGACTTCAAAAAAAATTAAAAAAAAAGCAAAAAAATTAAAAAACAATAAAAAATATAAAATCAAAAAACCCAAAAAATTATAAAAAAATCCCAAAAAAAAATTAAAATTAAAAAAAATGTTGAAAATAAAAAATATGAAACAAAAAAAATTAAAAAATCAAAAAAATTAGAAAATAAAAAAATCAGAAAAATTTAAAAAATCAAAAAAATTTCAAAAAAAAATTAAAACTGTTAAAAATCTAAAAAATAAAAAATATATATATAAAAATTTAAACAAATCAGAAAAATATAAAATTTAAAAAACTTAAAAAAATCCAAAAAAAT
This sequence comes from Helianthus tuberosus, assembly GCA_030545235.1. NCBI lineage: Eukaryota > Viridiplantae > Streptophyta > Magnoliopsida > Asterales > Asteraceae > Helianthus > Helianthus tuberosus. Next base: position 163,815,681 of record CM060410.1, read on the forward strand.
GAAAAATTAAAAATCCCAAAAAAATTGAAAAAATTGAAAATAAAAAAAAACAGAAAAATAAAAAAACTAAATCTTTTTTAAAGAAAACTAAAAAATTGAAAAATGTTAAAAATAAAAAAAATAAGATAAAGAGAAATACATAAAAAATAAAAATAAAAACATTGGCCACTCTTGAAACACATGTGTTTTAGTTTTTTTTTTAATTTATTAATATATTTATTTTTTGGGTTTTTTTTAATTTTTAGTTTTTGAATTAAAACTAAAAGTTTATATTATTAAATAAACATATAGTTAACTAAATCTTATGTTAAAAGTCAACGACAATAATTTCAAGGCCAGATTTCCTTTTTTTAATTTCTTTATTTTTTTAATTTTTTAAAGCTTTTAAAGTTTTTTTGATTTTTTTAACGTTTTGATTTAATTTTTAAATTTCCATTTATAATTTTTTTTGGTTTTTAAAGGATGTAAATTTCTTTGATTTTTTTCCAAATTATTATTTTTTATTGTTTTAATTATTTTTATTTTTTAAACTTTTTAGAACTTTCTTTATTTTTTATTTATTTTTAATTTTTATTTAATTTTTAAAATTTTTAAAATTTTTAAAATTTTAATTTTTTTTATTTTTATAGTTTTTAAAATTTTATTTATTTTTGTTTAAAATTTTCTATTTTTGATTTTTTTACTTTTTCTAATAATTTTTTATTTTTTTAAATTTTAATTTTGTAAATTTCGTAAAATTTTTTGTTTATCTATTTTTTTAATTTTTAACTTTTTTAATTTTATTTTTTTTAATTGTAATGGTTTTTTTTTTGTTTTCAATTTTTTATTTTTTATTTTATTAATTTTTTTTTTTATTTTTTAGTTTTAGCCTTTCATGATCGAAACAATATTGACCCAAACGCATCCTAACATTTTTCTTATTAAACCCATTTTAATAACCTTTTTCTTTATATTCTCATTTAAGCCAAACTCATCCTAACATAATATCCATCCTAACCCATTACCCAAACCCGCCAACCCACCACTTTTGCCACCCTAGTTTTATACACTCGAAATAATATGTAGGTTGATGGATAAGATGCCTCTAAATATAGAGGGTCAGTTTAGTTTTCTCATTTTCTCTATCATAGCGGCTCCAATGTGATGAGTTCTAGTTCTTCTCCGTTTTTTCCTTTATCTTGATAGATAAGGTAATATTTAAAAGCTCCAATGTAAATGCTGTAACGATAGCAACAAATTGTTGCTTTAATTTTGATGTCAATTAAACTATCCTAATATTCAAAAGTTTATGAGTTGGGTACCTTAATACATTACCAACATACTAAGTGTAAAGTTAAGCTTAAACCAACTTCAACCTGGATCTCAAATAATAAGTTTAAAGTTAAGCTTAAACCAATAGCTGAATGAGTTTTTTCTTGATTCAATACCGAGAAAAATTCAAAGCTGGATATAATTTTTATAATTCTGTAGATGACAAGTATTCAGGTAAAACTTGACTCAAGAAAAACTATAAACGGTCAAAGGTGCGTCGAAAAGAAACCAACTTTTATTCCCACAATGTTGATCAACTCACATGTAGTTGCTTTAAAATAAAGGATATAACACGTCAACATATTCATATCAAAAAGCGATTTGTTACATAAAAGGAGAGATGTCGGTCATGGACATACCAATAATAAGTTTTATATGCATGGGCAAAAGGTGTTAACGTACCTATCATCACAGTTGTGTAATTTATACTTTACTAGTGATATTACCCCACGCTTCGCGGCGGGGATTAAATCGGTATCAATTTGGTTCGTTACAGTACCTGCACTCGATATAGTAATTAAAAGAGAAAGCATTACATCTACCGAAAAAATAACACATATTGATATGATACCTATATATGTTGTTCAGTTGATATCGGTTCGGTTCGCTTGCATTTTATGATTATTTTATTTCAACATTACGATATTTTGTTTTGATAGCGGATATTCTGCTGCTATCGTACCAAGTCCAATCAAAACCAATTGAACAACATTTGTATCGGTACAAATATTTTTTTTTGTTTTTTTTTTTTTTTTTTGCTTTCAATAAATTGATACTGTATCGCTACCATATTGTACTGAACATCATCGATACCGGTATACATTCCGTTTTATTGTTTCCTGTTTGATAACGGGTACTATGAACGTATCTTAAAAGTTATATGAGAGAAAAAAATATACTTAAATCAATTAAAGTAATACACCAATAAAATAATAAAACCTTAGAAAAAACAATACTGAAAAAACTCAAAAACAATTGTTCCCCTCCTTTTATTTCAACATTACGATATATATTTTTTAAACAGATATTGTGTCGCTATCGTACCAAATTCAATAAAAACCGATTGAATAACATCTGTATCCGTACTTATTTTTAGTGTTTTTGATTTCGATGACTTAATATCGTATCGCTACCATACCGTACTGAACAACATCGGTACGAGTATATATTCATTTTTGTGATTTCTTGTTTGATAACTGGTACTTTGATCGTACCTTAAAAGTTATATAAAAATATATGTTTAAATCAATTAAACGAATAAAACAACATAATACTAATAAAAACCTAGAAAAAATCAATATTAATAAAAAAATCAAAATCACTGTTTATGAGCTCTTTCTTTTGATATGTATAATATCTACTACATCAAATTATATAACTCTTCCAATGCTAAACAAAATAATCTTAATAATAATAAATTATATTTTAAAATTGTCACAAACCCATCTTAATTTTATAATATAGGACACAACCTACCCTAGAATACATGTAAGACTTATAATTAAACAAGGATGGACCCACTATGACTATGTATTGTGCCTCAAAGAGTGGGTTGCTAACCCTGCCAGGTGGGCAACAATGGCGCTGAACACCGTCTTGGAGGGGCGTGAAGGAGCGGAGCTGTGGTGAACATTGCTGGCATGGGACATAGTTTATTTTTAGGTAAATTACACTTTCGTCCTTTATGTTTGTACTGGATTGCAACGGATAGCCTTTAACTTCAATAATTACAGTCACAATCCTTTATTTGCAAAACTCGTTACACTCTACGTCCTTTAGCACTAACCAGATTAAAAATTTCAGTTAACTTTATTTACTCAAGGGTATTTTGATCAATTCATCAATTATTTAAATGTTTAATAAAAAAATAAAAAAAATACATATCCACACTTCATCTTCCCCAATTCTATAAGCCTAAAACCCTAACCACCACATCTTGCCACCACTACCACCCAAAACAACCACCATCGGCAACACCAAACAATCACCATCTCCATTTCATCTCTATAACCTATCCTCTATCCAACACCATTATTTTACATGCCTAATTATTTAATCGCTACCTGGAGAGTAACAATCTGGAAAACCCAAGTGTGGAAGCCGATTACAGTTACTAGAATGCTGTGGTTATCTGGATCAATTACAGTTACTGGAATGGGTTGCCCAAGTGTGGAAAAATCGCATCTTATACTCATTGGGTTGCTCAAAAAACTCCTTTATTGAACCAACTGCTGAATCAATTACAGTTACCGGAATGCTGTGATTAACAATCTGGAAAAACCCAAGTATGGAAGCCGATTGCCGGATTTGTTCAACCACCGTTGACCGGTCACCGGATAAGTCAATGAACGGAACGGTTAATCGAGGCCGGTTTTGGGGTTTTGGGCCAGGGAGATTCTCCGGTGGGTGGTGGAAGAACCGGGGAATGGTGGTGATGCCAGAATCTAGCAACCCTTTTACGCCGATTTTTTATTCGTCGAATTGTTTGACTTCTGTAAGACGATCGTAGTCTTGTTCGGTGGTTACTGGTGCCATTGATGATACAGCACGACGGCGATGGTGGTGGTGGTTTGACGTAAATCACAACGGTGCCAGATTATCAATTTAGTAATTTTACATTTAATTATTAGTTATCAAGTTCTATTTTGTAATCTATGATGATTTTACTTTAGGAATGTAAAAATCAATGTGCCTACCCTCCTGATTACAAAAGAAGTGGGTGGTGATGAAGTGGTCTTAGTTGATTGGGGAAGAAGATGATGTGTATATGTTTTTTTATTTATTAAACATTTAAATAAAAGTGAATTGACCATAATACCCTTAAGTGAATAAACTTAACAAAAAAATTTAACCAGGTTAGTGCTAAAGGACGTACAGTGTAACGGGTTTTGCAAATAAAGGATTGCGAATGTAATTATTGAAGTTAAAGGCTATCCGTTGCAATTCAGTACAAACATAAAGGACGAAAAGTGTAATTTACCCTTTATTTTTTTTAGCCCTTAGATAATATATAACCCGATCATTTAGAGTCACTTCACCCCATTAACACATTTCCCATTCTCACAACACATATTGGTGGGTGTGAGCACTGCCTACATGACGTGCTTTTTTTATTTTCTCATTCATCACAACACATAGCCTAAGGCCACCCGTCATACCCCTGGGATGGAGTTCCGCGGGAGCCACTTGGCAACGTGGGACGCGTGACACACAGTGCTCCCCTCCCAGGTCCTAGGGTTTCGTGGGGGCCATGGTACCCTCCTTCCTATCGCCCCATCCTATATTTCAAATGTTAAACCATGATTAAATTTATAAAAAAGGAATTTCATATATAAAAATATAATTGTTTGTTTGTTGATTATTTTAGCGAAAACCCCATGTACATCGACAAAGATTTTAGGCGTCAATTCCGAATGAGTTGTCGCCTATTCCAACGAATAGTTGAAGATTTAGAGAGGACAATGCCATTTTTAGATTATCATGTGATGCGAGAGGTATAAGAGGTTTTACGCCTTTACAAAAGTGAATATCGGTAATTCGTCAAATGGCGCACGATGCAGCTAGCGATGCTTTGGGTGCGTAATTGAAGATGTATGAGACAACGTCACGAGAAAGTATGTATAAATTTTGCACATGTGCCATCAATCTATACATCAAGAAGTATCTGTGTAAACAAACATGGAATGATATCCAACAATTGTATCAAGCGCATGAATCAAAACAGGGATTATGCAGAATGATAGGGAGCATCTGTTTTATGCATTGGTCGTGCTATAATTGTCTTAATGCATGGCGTGGTCAATTTATGAGGGGTGATCACGGGTATCTTTCTTTAGTGTTTGAAGTTGTGAGGCATCACAAGATATATGGAGTTGTCATGCCTTCTATGGTGTTCTTAGTGCCAATAATGACTAAAATGTTCTTAGTCGTTCCGAGGTTTTTGAGGACATTCTAAGCGGGGTGGCAACCCGATTCTTCGTTCATGGTTAATGGCGTGCAATACAACAATGAGTGTTATCTTTGTTGATGGAACATACCTTGACTACGCGAAAAATGTCAAAACTTTCTTGTAACGCCCCAAAACTCGAATGTTTATATTCGCCATATGTTCTTATATGATACATCAGGAAATAAATAACTAGGCTATTTAACCTAGTTAAGTGTATGGTGAAAACTATTAAAGGAGGAAAGTTGTGTAAATTATGCTTTAGTGACAAACACTAGGGACTAAAGTGGGATAAGATGAAAGTTGAGTTATTATATGAAAAGATCAACACACAAACACACACTTCGTGTGTGTTCTAGAACGATCAGGAGCTCCAAGGGAGCCAAAACCCTAACTCAGCCAAAATCATCAAATTGAAGGGTGAATCGAAGCTCAAATTCATGAACGAACATGAATTAATGATCACCTACACGAGGGGATCATGAGGTATGTCTTAAAACTTAGATTGGTGATCTTGTATGAAGTGGGTTATGTTTAATCCGTGAATTGGTATGAAATTGAGTATGAATATGTGTTAGAATCACCATATAGAACATGGGTTATGCATGATTTGGATCAATTCGATGTTTTGAGGTGAAACCCATTTGTTATGGTAAGGATGATGACTTGGGATATCATCCATGTCCAATTCTTGTTCAATGTTGATGTAATATGTTGTGTATGATGAATTCTTGTTAGATGAATTGAAAGAAATGTGGTGTTGATATGTTTTTTATGTCTATGTGTGAATGATACTTGTTGATTAGTAGGAAGATTTGATGAATTATGTATGATCTTGAAAGATTATGCATAAATTAGTTGTACATTGTGCTTTGAAAGTAGTATGCACACTAAGTGTATGATGAAATGTCTAAGCGAAATTAGGATGCGAAATTGTATGAAATAGCTTAATATATATGAATGAGATAACATAATGATGTAATTAGTAGTATACTAACTTGAAGAATGTACTTTAGATGGAACTCATACAAGAATTCGGTTGAATGTATGTGTTGGTCAAGACTATGCATTAAGGGCTTGTACATTATGCTTAATATCACTAGATGATCATGTGATTGTGAGCACATTTGCATCGTGAGTAGGAGATATATATAATGTCAATTGTATAGCCTATTATGATGTTACGGATATGTGAGGATAAGTCAAAAGTTCATATGATAAACTGTTGACTTCTGAAAGTCAACTACGCATAAGAAGCATGATTTGACTTGTTGTCGTAAAGGTAGGATTATAGGAAGTTGTATGGTACATGTTAAATCAATACGCGTTATATGGAATGACATGATGAATTATATGAGTTTGAAAGGATGTGAATTTGGGTATATGTCTTATGCTTGTTAGAATTGACTAATGAAAGTCAAATATGAAATGTGCAATTGATATGATCGTTAACATGTACAATTGTGTATGCTAACAAGAATGTGATTTCGAACACGGATGCATATGGTAAGTGATTTTTGGAATCACTTCTTAATTTGTTTAAGTAAAGTTAAGTACTAGTTATTTATGTATGATAATTGAAATCAAGTAGGGTTTTACACAAAATGGAAATGTTAGGATCTGGGTCAAAATGATAAGTGTATTAAAGGTTTGGTTATATAAAAGCGATTGATTTCACTAAGTAAACCAAAGGTCAAAATGAGATTTTATTGTATACAGGAATGGTTGCATAAGTAATGACTTCGGTATAACACTCGGGTAATGGGTAGGATGGTATATAAGTGCGCTAACCGAGAAACGGAGACGCGGGTTAATAGTCTAAAGAATCGGTTGTGAGTTATGATTAAATGGACAAACCATTTCGCATATAGGAATTGTACTAACAAAGTTTAATTACGTATAATTGAATGAGTTTAACGCATACTGGGTATCGGGTGCATAAACCCCATGTACGGAACTCCGGATAATGTAAAACTTTTATAGTTATCATGTTCATGTGAGTTTTGTGTATAAACAAATGAGTTGTTTGATAAATACATGAATGGGTCGAATAATTCATAAACGAATATTAAGTCAAAAACTTATAAGTTAAGAATTTCCTTAATCCGGATGTTGGATTTCGAGTCCATATTATAAAGGACCAAAATACGATCATGTGGGAAGAAACGGATCGTAAAACGGACAAGAAATGAGAAAGTTATTACCAACTTTGTAAAATTTGTTAAGCTGAAAGTTGCAGCTCTGAACCAGGCGCAAGGTTGCGCCCCCCAGGCACAAGGTTGCGCCCCTGACTGATGTCATCTGTATTGCTCCAGAACTGACACAAGGTTGCGCCAGATTGGTTTCTTCTTGCGCCAATCGTTGATTCTTTCATATTTTTCGCATTCTTCAACTCCAAACTTGTGTGAATGCTATCTAACTATGTTATATGCATTATATAACTATATGTATGTATGTAAGCATGTACGTATAGACGTGTTTATGTTTGCATGTATGTTTTCGGGTGTATGTAAATAGATGTATGAGTATACATATATGAACGTATGTATGTACGTATGTATTAAATGGGATTGAATGCACACAAAGGAATAAAGCTTGTATGTATTCATGTAGGTATGATGTGTGTATAAATATACGTGTGAATGTACGTATGCACGAAGTAGGATTTATCTCCTATGAAAGAATGGGGTATGTATGTATGTATGTATGTATGCATAGTTTCAATACGTTTGAGTATTGACTTTACTAATAGTGTGCCTTGAGATTGAAATGTAATACAGGTACATTACTGAAGTCTCACCAAGAATTAGACACCCAGATGAAATGCGTGAATTTAGAAAGATATCAGAATGGAAAGTAACGAGACTCCATAATTATAAATCTTGTTTATATATAATATGTGCTAATGTTACTGATGTGCGGTTAAGTGTCGTATATTTTAGGTGTATATTTTAAGCCCTTTTAACACTTATTTTAGCCAAGTTTTAAATTTATAAAACACGATATTTTACTAACACTAAACACACATATGGGCAAGTGCACCCATCGTGAGCGTAGTATAGCGTTGGTAAGATACCGAGGTCGTCCAAGGACACAAGAGCTTTTAGTACCGGTTTATCCTCAACGTCTAATCAAAATAAAAAGTTTAGAAAAATGTTTTAAACTAAGAAAAATAAAAACTAACTAAAATGCTGAAAATAAAAATAAAAGAAAAACAGATAGACAAGATGAATCACTTGGTTCCGACTCGTATCTAGTATAACCTTTGATTATTTCCGCACTTTTGCACATAATTAAGAGATTATCTTAGTTATTGTAGTAGGCCCCTCTTTTGAAGGTGACGTTACCCTCACCCCAGTAGTTTGAGTCAGCAAGGATACAATCCTAAAAGGGTGGATTATTGGAAGATAATGAATTAAGTTATTAATGCAGTATTATGGTAGGCCCCGCTTTTGGCGGTGACGTTACCCTCGGCTAAGTAGTCTGAGTCAGCAGGGATACAGTCCTAAATAGCCGGGTTATAGTATTAATAGTAGTTAACTTATGAGGGGATCAAAGAGTTTGGACCCCCGCCATCCAATACCGTGAAGCATTGAAGGAGGTCCTACTAAATTTGACCCAGGTCCATTGCAGGACCTCTAAACGCTGAACAATGGCAAGACCTTTACCAAACCGTTCCCTTAACCCCCCGACCAGGTAGCCAACATACCTCCATATAGACCGTGGAGATATGAATGGTGAAAATCTTTTATTTTATATAGACAGTAAAATAATGCCAAGACACCACGGACAAACGATAAGGAAAGATCACCTTCAACATAAGTAACTAGTTATTAAAGTCATTAATACAAAACCAAATAAAAAGTGCAAAAGATTAGAAATAAAAAGTATTATACTAGACACTTTGTCTTCACCAAGTGATGTAAGAGAGTTAGGTAAACATGGCCTTGATTGTCAAGAACTCTTACGATCAATCTTGGATCCCGAGACGACTCACACACTCTACGATGGACAATGGATGATGGTGTTGTGATGGTGGTGGGTGGTGGATGAAGTGTGAGAGAGGTGGTGTGCCAAGGGATGAGTTGAAATGAAACCAAGCACTCCTATTTATTGGCTGAACAGAAGGCTGGGCACGCCCCCGTGTCCGCTGGACACGGCCCCGTGCCTGTCTGACACTCTCTCTCTTCATTAATTGTAATTCGCAATTACAATTAATGCGCCTGCTGTACTTTCGCCACGCCCCCGTGTTCACTGGGCACGGCCCCGTGGTGGGCAATAGAAGCTTCTATAGGTTTGTCTTTTCTGCTGCTTCTTGGGCACGGCCCCGTGCTGGCTGAGCACGGGGCGTGTTCAGTCTTCTGCCTTCTCTATTTTGCTTGGGAAGATGCCGTTGAGGGGTCGGGCAGTCCACTTATGTTCCTTTCCTTGTATTTATGTTGGATTTAGCTGTCTTTTTGCTTCTTTTGTGTTTTTGAGCTCATTTAATCCTGAAAATACAAAAGGAAGACAAAAACACTCTTTTTCCAATATTAGTACTTAAAAAGGATTAGTTTTATGCCTCATTTGATGTAATTTATATGTTGCATTTTACACACATCAAATACCCCCACACTTGAACTTTTGCTTGTCCTCAAGCAAAATCTTTAATATGTGGCTTACACTCCCAAATGGAATGGGTAGAAGAGAAGGTTTTGACTTGTCGTAGAGTGTTGGGAATCCAAGATCTTTTTGGGTTTTATTTTTATCTATTTACAATCCTATTCGTAATGATTTATTTAGAACGTTTCATAGGAGAAATTACTTATTTGGGCATAACATGCCTTTTTAAAATTCCATTTATATACAAGTTCACATACCTTACGGGTGAAATCACTCACACTCGGCCGAAGGTGTATTTTTAGTGAATCACTCGAGAGCGGCATGGAACTTATTCCTACCATAAGCTTGCCAAGCAATCAATCCTCCTCCTTTTTAACTTTTATACCTTTGTAAATATCAAGAGGACTTTGTGGGTTAAGGGTTAGGCTTGGGTTAAAGGTAGGTGGTTGGGATAGTGGTTAGTGGTTAGTGGTTAGTAGAAAAAGGGCGAAAAGCGTAACAAGTGTCGGTTTTCGTAGGACTTTCTATTTTTGCAACTTTTATTTTGATGAAGCTTTTATTCAAACAAAGTTATTTTTGATGAACTTGTTTGTTTATCTTTTGCTTCATCATCAACACATATATATATATATTTGAACGATCATACGAAAAAACCGAACTTGTTACTAAAACAAAGGGTTAAAAATAAAAAGGTTTTGGTGGGTAAAAGGGTTTTTGGTTTGGGTGATGAAATGAAAAGGTTTAGGCTCAAAGGGGCTAACTAGGAGGATTTTTGGGTAGGTGGTAAAAGAAAAGGAAAAATAATGGTGTAGAAATAAAAAGGGTTAGTCCTAATGCCTCCATCATTTACTTGCTCGGGTTTAAGTTGATAAGGACCGGGAATGTATCGTCATGGCAAGTTCTAGAGTCGTAAGAACCAAGCGGCTATTCACACAAGAAACGAAAAATGAGCATTTAGTTTAATGATATGTAATTGTATGCTCAATAAAGGCTCAAAACTCACTTTTGTGGGAATGGGTTTTTATGTGATCAAGTATATATAATCAAATTTTAACTAAGTTTGCCATGCCTTTTCATAATTTTCTTATGTTGGTTCTTTTTATCACTACGCTATCGGTTGTAAATTCGTAAAAATATAACCTTTTTGAGAACTTGAATTTCCCGAGTTAAACCTAGACAAGTAAAAAAAATTTTTGAAATTTTTGAAAAAAAAATTTGGGGTGATTAGCGGTTCCAATAGAGTTTTGTGTAAGGCTTGTATTTAGGACTTGCAAGATTCAAGGTTTTAGCATCCCCCCACACTTAAATTACACATTGTCCTCAATGTGTCCCAAAAATAAATTTTTAGGTTGATTAGATGTGTAAAATGGTGTTAAAAGCAAAGATTTATGTTACTGGTAGTCTGGACACGGCCCCGTGGGAACCGGACACGGCCCCGTGGGGACCGGACACGGCCCCGTGTTCAGGTGCCAGTAATAGAAATTGAAGAGAAGAAACAGAAGTCTGGACACGGGGGCGTGTCTGGTGAACACGGCCCGTGTCCAGTTACCTGAACTGGGCGTTTTTCTGCAGGGGGTTCAGCACGGGGCCGTGTTGGTTGGACACGGCCCGTGTTGAACCTTCTGTAATGGAGATTGATGCCGGGTTGCCTTGTTCTTGTGCATGAGGTCATTTTTCTCGTTCCCCTTTTCATCCCTTACCACCATGAGTGAGTTTTATTTATTATGAACCATCCAAACTTTAAAAACCATCATTTCATTGCAATCATAGAGAGACCTTACATAATCCTAAATTAAGATAAAACTAAAACTTAACTAAATAGGTCAGCAGGTACACGAGGTTATCATAAGGAGTTCTACTATTTTAAGAAAATTTCGAGAATAGTTTCCCGATATAGTAGGACTTTTAGCCGAAGGATTCCTTCCCTAAACGTTGTTTAAAGCCATTCTTCGATCTCCCTAGGAAGGAAGAATGCGGCTTCATTTTCCTCAGCAGCTGGTGGCTGGAATATTCACCGGGACTCCTTGCACCACCCTTTGCGGAGGCTCTTGGTGCATGGCATACCATTCGGCCGGAATGATGACTCCGGGCACCACGTTCCACGCCCTTTGGGTTATTATAGGTACCAAAGGTGGGGAGGCGAGAAGGTTTAACCTCTGGTGCAAGAGGTTTACCTCTCGAAGACAGCCCTCCAGCCCTACTGTTAAATGGTTGATACGGTCGACCAATGCTTCCTCCACTCCCGTCATTTCGTCAATAGCCTCCCTTAGGGCGTAAACATAGTTTACAAGAGAGTCTTCTGTTGTTGATGATCTCCTTCCTTGTCGGTTACTTCTTGAAGATGATCCGCTTGTTCTGCTTGCCATTTTCTGTGAAAGAAACCGAAGAAAGCAAAATTTTTACAAAGCAGTGCCTCGGACACGGCCGCGTGCTCGCTGAGCACGGCCCCGTGTCTAGTTGTCTGCAGGATTTTAGGCTAAGAATTCTTGGAGTTTTAAATTATTTTCATGATTTTTAGCCAGTTTTTAAGCTTAGATAATTTAAAATAAAGTTATACAACTAACTTTAAACAAGAATCCTTAGCAAATAACCTTGCAAACTTCTCATAGAGGTTTGGAATCATGGAATTTCCAAGCTTCCATGGAGGAAATGCTGAAAAAATTTTTGAAAGAAGAGGAAATGAATAAAAGTGGAAGGGACAAGATGGTCCTTGGGAACCTTCTTTTAGCACTTACCTAGGATGGTATGAGTGAAGATCCCAGGAATCTCTGTCTATTGAAGTGGTCAAAAGTGAGCAGGAATCAAGCTGCATTTAAAGAAAACGACAGCGCATTGGACACGGCCCCGTGTTGGCTGGACACGGCCCCGTGTGCAGATGAAATCCTGACACATTTTGTCTGTATTCTGACAAAATCAGCAGAGAATCTTTTAGGTGAGCACGGGGGCGTGTTGACCTGGACACGGCCCCGTGTCTGGAGGCTGTCTTATGGAGTTTTGTTACTTCTAAGGATCTCGTCGATATCGGGTGGTTCCTTACTGGTTGGGACAACCCCAAAGTGCCTAAGATACCTTAATTGTCCTAGACTAAGGCGAGAACGCAAGAGGTTGTCGGTGAGGGTAATTCCTATTTTCATTCTAGGTGGACAAGTCCAACCCTTTCCCGGGCTCTCGTTAAAGAAGGTGTATGCCGAATCGCTCAGGTCTATATATGCACCGAACGAAGTCGATGGAGAGTCCTTCACGGCACAATCGGCACAGGGACGACTATCGTCCAAGTCTTTGCTAGGTACGAAGGTATTTTCCAGAGCAACGAGGTTGTCGGAATGCGGTTCCAGCATTTCGTCATGGTCATCGTCTTGGGGTGGATCAATAAAGTCCTTCCTAAGCTCTTTTGACCAATTCAGAATTAGCTTTTCTAGTTGAAATAACTCGTCAAGGAGCATTTCCCCTATAATATCTGGCTGGGCGCATTCGAGGGAGAGATAGGGCTTATTTTTACTTTCGCCCCTCTTAAGGTTATAAGAAGTTGGTGGGTCCATGTAGTGGGGCCTATAATTTAGAAAGTAGCATTCTACTTCTTCATGTTCGCCACCACATAATTGACACCACGTACCATAAGAGTGCCGAAAGTAAAAACAATTACTATCACTCATGTTTATGTCAGAAATTACCAACTGCCGGGATCTAACGGTTCTGTTTTCAGTAAGTGAATCTTGGGCACAGGGGCGTGTTGGGTGAGCACGGCCCCGTGTTCAGCTTACTGTCTGACTTAAAACAGGATTGCCAGTTCCAATGATTTAGCACGGGGGCGTGTTCAGCGGGCACGGCCCGTGCTGAGCTCTGCAGAAGCTGAAAAACTAAGAAAATCCTAAAAATAAAAAGAAAAAAATAAAAAGAATGATTAGGCCATTGATTCCTAACTTTCTTAAAATCCTTGTGTCCCCGGCAACGGCGCCAAAAACTTGATGTGCGGTTAAGTGTCGTATATTTTAGGTGTATATTTTAAGCCCTTTTAACACTTATTTTAGCCAAGTTTTAAATTTATAAAACACGATATTTTACTAACACTAAACACACATATGGGCAAGTGCACCCATCGTGAGCGTAGTATAGCGTTGGTAAGATACCGAGGTCGTCCAAGGACACAAGAGCTTTTAGTACCGGTTTATCCTCAACGTCTAATCAAAATAAAAAGTTTAGAAAAATGTTTTAAACTAAGAAAAATAAAAACTAACTAAAATGCTGAAAATAAAAATAAAAGAAAAACAGATAGACAAGATGAATCACTTGGTTCCGACTCGTATCTAGTATAACCTTTGATTATTTCCGCACTTTTGCACATAATTAAGAGATTATCTTAGTTATTGTAGTAGGCCCCTCTTTTGAAGGTGACGTTACCCTCACCCCAGTAGTTTGAGTCAGCAAGGATACAATCCTAAAAGGGTGGATTATTGGAAGATAATGAATTAAGTTATTAATGCAGTATTATGGTAGGCCCCGCTTTTGGCGGTGACGTTACCCTCGGCTAAGTAGTCTGAGTCAGCAGGGATACAGTCCTAAATAGCCGGGTTATAGTATTAATAGTAGTTAACTTATGAGGGGATCAAAGAGTTTGGACCCCCGCCATCCAATACCGTGAAGCATTGAAGGAGGTCCTACTAAATTTGACCCAGGTCCATTGCAGGACCTCTAAACGCTGAACAATGGCAAGACCTTTACCAAACCGTTCCCTTAACCCCCGACCAGGTAGCCAACATACCTCCATATAGACCGTGGAGATATGAATGGTGAAAATCTTTTATTTTATATAGACAGTAAAATAATGCCAAGACACCACGGACAAACGATAAGGAAAGATCACCTTCAACATAAGTAACTAGTTATTAAAGTCATTAATACAAAACCAAATAAAAAGTGCAAAAGATTAGAAATAAAAAGTATTATACTAGACACTTTGTCTTCACCAAGTGATGTAAGAGAGTTAGGCAAACATGGCCTTGATTGTCAAGAACTCTTACGATCAATCTTGGATCCCGAGACGACTCACACACTCTACGATGGACAATGGATGATGGTGGTGGATGATGGTGTTGTGATGGTGGTGGGTGGTGGATGAAGTGTGAGAGAGGTGGTGTGCCAAGGGATGAGTTGAAATGAAACCAAGCACTCCTATTTATTGGCTGAACAGAAGGCTGGGCACGCCCCCGTGTCCGCTGGACACGGCCCCGTGCCTGTCTGACACTCTCTCTCTTCATTAATTGTAATTCGCAATTACAATTAATGCGCCTGCTGTACTTTCGCCACGCCCCCGTGTTCACTGGGCACGGCCCCGTGGTGGGCAATAGAAGCTTCTATAGGTTTGTCTTTTCTGCTGCTTCTTGGGCACGGCCCCGTGCTGGCTGAGCACGGGGCGTGTTCAGTCTTCTGCCTTCTCTATTTTGCTTGGGAAGATGCCGTTGAGGGGTCGGGCAGTCCACTTATGTTCCTTTCCTTGTATTTATGTTGGATTTAGCTGTCTTTTTGCTTCTTTTGTGTTTTTGAGCTCATTTAATCCTGAAAATACAAAAAGGAAGACAAAAACACTTTTTTTCCAATATTAGTACTTAAAAAGGATTAGTTTTATGCCTCATTTGATGTAATTTATATGTTGCATTTTACACACATCAGTTACGAATGCATGTGGTAAGTGCAGGTTGTATAGAATTATGGATCAATATTATGAAGAGCAAGTGATTGAAAATCGAGTTAAAGAGACATGGATTGTACGTAATTGGTGGTCATGTAATCTGTATTAGGGGCTGTTTGGTAGCATCTGAATGACATTAAGAGGCTACCTCTTAATGAAATCATTTAAGAGTTTAACAAAGATAATGTAGAAGAATGTGACATGTGATGGTTTACCATTCAGATGTTACCTCTTATCCAGTCAGACATAAGGTTACCTCTTATTCATTCAGACATAAGGGCCACAAATGATTTCATTAAGAGGCAGCCTCTGAATGAATTAAGAGGCTACCAAACAGGGCCTTAGTATGTTATAATCGGTACATTAATGAAAGGTAAGCGATGTAGTTCCTTACATAAAGATGTTTTTAAATGATTTTCAAGTATAAATGAACATTTTAAGAAAGAAATTTTATGGTGCATATTTCCGCTGCGTCTTTTTGATCAAAACGTTTTAGGGTCTTACATTTCTCCTTTTCTCAATCTTTTTGGTGTCCATGCATGTGTCGCATTGTGTACAATGTGCCATCGTCGCTTTAGAACACCAAATGTGCCTTCGATGTCATTTCACAAATTTCTTTGGTTTATCATATTGCATAATATGACACTCGAAGATGAAGATAATGCGATTTGTTAATACGTTGAAAACACCATTGGTGAGGACGTTCAAGTTGCTGATGAAGAGCAACGAGAGGCCAATATGTGGAGGTTGCATAGCGCAAATACACATGCCAACTCTTGTACGGATTTGGCAGAAGATATATGGCACTACGCTCGTGTCTATAAAGAAGACTAGTTATCTTGTAGTTTTTCTAATTTTGTGAGAAGTGTAATGGATGGTCTAAGAAAGAACTAAAAACAAATAACCCCACTTTTGTGAAATGTGTATGTAACATGTACTAACAAAAAATTGATTGACCCTAAACTTTTTCAGAAACACTGACTATATAAATATTTGTGGAATAATAAAATCATAATTGAACATGGTGGATCGGTTAATCCTGTTTTCTCTTGATTAAAAGTGAGGTGTTTAAACCTCCTCCTTTGAAGAATTCTTCTTATTTTATTTCTTTTAAATACAAGTCTTTTAAGTTAAAGCTATACACAAACTGGAGTGATCAACATGTTTTCTCTTAATCAAAAGTTACGTGTTTAAACCCCGGTTTAGAGCTTCTTTAAGGGCATGCCTCTTAAGTTACTTCGCCTCTTTCTAAGACTATACGCTGCGGTCCGCGAGCGAGGCCATCGCGAGCCACGCTGGCAGTTTAGTGGTGGCAAACACCACAACATGCCTCCGCTAGGACGAAATGTGAGCATGGTCTCGGGAGAATTTTTGAATGTTGGGGCTTTGGGGTTTGAATTATAGCCGTTGAAGGCATTAAATAAAAAAATCAAGTTTATTTTTTAAAAACTATATAATTCCCTCATTTCTATTACAACACATCTCACATTCTTCATTGCTCACTATCCTTTTAAAAAAACAACTATTTTACTCTCAAAAAACATGGAATTGAATGTTTTTTCTTCATCCGATTCTTCCGAAGAAGACGATCTTATTATGGAAGCGGGTAGTCTTTTATTTATTTTAGTGTGATATTTTATAAAAATTAGTTTTCTATTAATATTAGGCCAGGCGGGGCGGTCCGTGATGGACGCCCGGCCACGAGTGATGGCATCACGAACACCGCCGCCTCCATGGTGGTCACGCGTTATTTTTGAAACGCGTTGAATCCTTCACGCGTTGAAAAGTTTGAAAAATTCGAACGTTGCTTGATTTTTGACCGTTATTCAACGGTTAAATTCAATAAAAAAAAAACCTTTAAACCCTTTTATCTATTTATATCTCCATTTTAAACCATTTTACACACACCAATCTACATCTTTAAACCCATTTCACACAATCTACATCTTTCTCAAATGGATTTCCCTACGGATTCGACGTTTCCGATGTCTAGCGATAGCGATACCGAGTCGTATTCCGACAATGAGACGCTAAAATATTTTGTGTCGGTGTATAACGAACTCGATGCCGAGTCGTCCTGCCCAAAGAAGAAGATGGTAGACCGTGATCGTATACGTGCCAACGAAGTGTTGATGAACGATTATTTTGTGGAAAATCCGCTCTACAACGCCGAAACGTTTAGAGATCGATTTCGTTTACCCAAAGAATTATTTTTAAAGATTGTTGGAGACATCGAAGCAAGCGAGGAATGGTTTCAAGAAGGTTACGATGCGAGAGGCAAACCAAGTTTAACGCCGATACAAAAATGCACATCCGCCATTCGCCAACTAGCGAGAGGTAACCCTCCCGATCAATATGATGAATACCTAGCTATGTCGGCCAGAACTTCACGTGAATGTTTGCAATTTTTTTGCAACGCGGTCATTAAGTTGTATGCTAAAGAGTTTTTACGTAAACCGATGAGCCACGACATCTCACGTATTTACGCCGCACATGAGGCTAGATGGCATTTTCCCGGGATGCTCGGTAGCATCGATTGTACACATATCGAGTGGAAAAATTGTCCAAGAGACTTGCGAGGGGCGTATGTTAGGGGAGACATCAAAAGACCAACCATCATACTAGAAGCGGTGGCGTCGAATGATTTATGGATTTGGCATTCGTATTTCGGTGTTCCAGGTTCAAACAACGACATCAATGTGTTGCATACGTCGCCGTTGTTTCAAACCGTAACGGATGGTACCGCACCTTCCTCTCCTTTCTATGTTAACAGGCGACATTACAAACGAGGCTTTTTTCTTGTGGATGGTATCTACCCGTCATGGTCTGTTTTTGTGAAAGCTCCCTCATTTCCTGTCGAGCCTAAAGAAATCGTGTTCAAAAAATTGCAAGAATCGACAAGAAAAGATGTTTTTAAAGGGTAGATGGGGTATACTACACCGATCGGTTCGTGCGACGAACAAGAAAGCAATACATAGCATAGTGTATGCATGTATCATATTGCACAATATGATAATCAAAGAAGACGGACGTGCAATATCCCCGGATTGGGTGTCGGATCCTCCTACACAAGTTCAAGTTTCACAAAATATCCATCTAGAATTGCGTAATGAAGAAACTCACTTTCGGTTGAGATACGATTTAATCGAACTAGTTGGTTCTCTAGGTTTGGAGTTTCATGAGTCGGACGAGGAGTAGGTTTTTTTTTTTTTTTTTTTTTTAAATTTGTAGCCAAAAATATTTCTAGTATGTTAAATTGAAGTAGTATGTTTTAATTTAATGGAAATTTATAGTTTTAGTGTTTTATTGTTAATTTCTAATTTAAAATAAAAAATTAAAAAAATTAGTGAGTGATGGAATTCTATCACTAGTGACCACCCCCACTACATTTCTATCACTAGTGATAGAATATTGGGTGATGACATGGCATGAGTTCATTGGATATTGGAAGTGATAGAATTCTATCACTAGTGACCACCCCCCTCCCCTTAGCTTTACAAATTTAGAAAAATAAATAAAAAAATAATAAAAAATACTCGCTCAAGCCGTTGCTCACCTGGACCACAACAGGGTGATGAAGCTTCAGCAGTGGCTTTAACCAGTGCCCAGTTAGCGCCACATGGAGCAATGTTGCAGGATGAATAATGGTGCTCACTTTGACTAACTTTAGCCACGTAAGAAGAAGCCAACATAAACATGACCCAATTCGGTAAAAATATATGAAGTTAGTTCTTTTTATCAACTGATTCAATTTACTAAAAAAACATTTTGACGTATTGACCCAACAAAAAAAATAGACCGAAAAATTAAAACTCTAGTGTAAAAATCTCTTAATTTGGCCCATGGCATTGTAGCCTACTGGCATCTTAGGGGTGAGATAAGGCTTAGGGACCATTAGGTTCCAAGTTCGATTCCCACAAAGGGGGTTTTATTGGGTTTCCTCCTGAATTTGTGTATAAGCATTATTGCCTAGTGGGGATGAAGATGATCAAGTGGTTCTGCTGGTGGCGCGATACTCTAGTGGTCCGTTAGGGATCCAAATTTGTCGTTAAAAAAATCTCTGAATTTTTAAGAGGTAAAATGTCTGCAGTTTGCGAACCACATCTGCAAACATATGTAGAAGAAGAGGTGAACCAAACCTCTGCAGTCTGCAAGAAAAAAACTGTTTGTTTTTTAACGTATGTAGACTTCTAAAATAAACTGGTGGTGGTGTACAAACGATGGTGGTTGTGCTGGACGGTGGTGGTGAGTAGTGGACGTTGACGTGGACGGTGAGTGGTTGACGATGGTGGTGGTAGACGGTAGTGGTGGGTGATGGACTGTGGTGGTGGTGATAGATGGTGGTGGTGGTGTGGGTGGTGGTGGTGGTGTTTAACCTTTTGCAGACCTTAGAAGATCTTAGTAGTAACTGGGCCAAGTCTGCACCAAGAAGAGCTCGCGCGGACGTTTTTAATGAAATGTCTTCGAAAAAACAATCTGCAAATGACAATGTCTACAAGTGGTCTGCGCGGCGCAGACAGAAGAGACTGCGTAGATCTTTTTTAGAAAAACAAACACCACCTAAATGGTGAGGACTGAGGACGGGATGGGGATGTGCATGTGGCAAAACAGTACCAAGGTGAACACCGTCCTGTGGTGGTGTATGGTACCGAGGAAATCCATCTAGATTTCAGGTTAGTGGTGCTGGACATCCTAATTCAACGGCTCCATTTTGAACCGTTGTCAAATGGCTAATTTCATTAAAAAGATAGCGATGGCTAATTTCATTAACCACTATAAATATACATAAATTTCAATGGATTCAACACTAGCATCGTTAAAAATCTAGAGACCTGAGATAAGGGGACACCGGCTTTTCGTGGTTGTACTAATTTGTGGGTTAACAAAGTTAAGCGGGGAGTGGTGGTGTCGCTGAAGTTGATGATGGGTTTAAAATCGATGGCGACAATGTACTAAAATTGTATTTAACTCTAATTTTAAGTTGTACTTTGATACTTTTTATATTAACTTCTACATTTTGAAATTAGTTGCATACTATTTGTTAAAAGAAATGGTTTCAGGATGGAATCCCTTGGTTTGGGAATGAAATGGACGAAAACAAAAATGATTATTATAGGTATCAGCTACATTCTTTTAGTTTTTTTCAGATCATGAAAACAAAAACCAGTGAGATTTTGAACTTTTAAGGAAGCACTGCCCATTTTTAAAGTCAGAAAGCAGCATATAAGTTTACAACAGTTAAGTAAATATTTACAAAATTATTTACCATTTATGCAGGCAGACCATGAATATATATATATATAACATACTTCTGTTCATGTTTTTTCAAGTGCTTAGAATTAGAGAGAGTCTTCAGGCTTCACAAAATTACGATATTCCAGTTGCGTCATCTCCCCACCGATTGTAGGATCAAATTGGCATCTATAAAAACTGCATCTCAACAAAAAATAAGTAAAGATTGTATCAATTCAAGATATCCAATAATAATGCTCTTATACCATTTTTAGACGCAATTATGTGCATATGCTCTACAGTTCATAATAATCTTATATAGCCATTTTAAACAACAGAAATATCATCCAGTTTCATAGTCAGAAAATAAAAAACAAGTCACTGATACCGTAACAGTGTTTCAATCATATATTTATATCGTTTATTCAGTGAAACAGAAATGATCATATTTGCTTTACTATGGAATGACTAAGCATGATATTTTGATCAGTCATGTGTTTGGTTGGAATTGGAATATAAACTGAGATAAATGCAAAATTACCGTTTTTTTTTATTATGTAATTTCTTGTTTGTTTTAGACAAGGAGTGAATTAATACAGAAGTAGTAACTCACCTTCCATCCATGCCAAGAATAACTACTGTATTCTTCTGGTGGCCAAACGCAACAATGTATTGTGAACCTTCAACCAAACGAAACTGGGCCACTGACCACTCTGAGCTGAAGTACTTGGGCAAGACTCCTGAAATGAATTTTGTCCATCTTTTGTAAGCCACAAAACCTTAAAACAAACTTTTATATCAAATAGATACTGAATCTATGTAGTCAAAGGCGCTCGACCAGGCGCAGCCCAATGCATCAATAACGCGTTACATCTGGTATGAAACAGCTAAAACTGTTCCGAAACATCTATAAATCCCCTGGAACAAGCCTAACAGCTAAAAATTGCCTGTATACATAGTTATTAAAGGCGTTAGGACCACTCAAGGCGCATAGGTCTCGCCTGGGGCCTAGGCGCAAGGCGCAAAAAAACGCAGGCCTGAGAAAATTAAGCACACAGCAAAAAAAACTTAAAATATTTTTATATAATAGAAAATTAATACTATTCTTCAAATAAAATAAAACTAAAGCTATTATATAACATTTAATATCGTCTATTTAGAACCAAAAGTTATAAAATGCTAGTATTTTAGTGTAGAAAAATAGTTTTCGTTAGATAAAAGTATAAATTTAGCTGGAATCTTGCCAGAATTTAGAGAATTTGGCCGGAAACTCTCCAGAATCTAGGAATCTCGCTGGAATATGCGCAGAACCATCACCCAGATAATTAAAGCGCAATTGCCTTGACTTAAGGCGCAATTGCCTTGACTTAAGGCGCAATTGCCTCGCCTTGCTAGGAAATTGGGCCTAGGTGCAAGAGGCGATGGCTTTTAACAACTATGTCTGAACATAGTGTGTGTCTTGCTTATCTCGAGCCCTCACTTTTTAGGCGCCTTGCACCTAGGTGACAGGCTGGCCTTTTGTGCATTGAGCGCGCCTAGCTCCTTCGACCACTATGTACTGAATTGGATATTTTTGTTAATTCAATTATAACCAAATATCCCAAATTTGACGTTGTAGGGTTTGAGTACTTGTCTCTCTCACCAAAAGGAGTGACAGTTCAATTTTATTAAAATATAAGGACTAAACTTGCTCCTATATTTGTCAAAAAAAAATAAACTCACTCGTCAAAACTAAACTCACTCCTAAAATATGTCAAAAACTAGATTTTCATTCCTTTTTATGAAACAAAACTTACGCATGCCCCACTAGCCTTTCTTGACAAGGGACTTCTATTTCAATCTTGTGTGACTAGACCTAAGTTTTTATAATATTCAACACTAGTTCGAGTTGGGCCCAAGTGTGTCCAGATCATAATCTGGACGAAGTGACTAATTCAACACACCAACTAGTTTAAAAAAATAAAATTCAGAAAACAAATATTGAAGTTGAGCAATTCAACCCACCAGCCCGTTTTTGTTCAAGCTTTTTATGTTTTTCTTCCCAAAACATGCTGACTCGCTATCCCATTTAACCCATTCAGATAATGGGGTTACATGGGTCGTGTTTGGGTTACCCATATTGTAGCATGTCCATGTCAGGTTGAGCATCTTGACATGACTAGTTAATTACTCGTTTCAGGTTGGGTTACATAAACCCGCCAACCCAAACCTGCAAACCCTAACCCAAAACGAACCTCTAGTTTATAATCAGATAACTATACCTTTAATGAAAGAGAGGGATGAGCTTGACGTGTGAGCAGGGGAATTATGGTTGGATGATTCAGTAGCCTTATTAAGGCCTTGGCTTCCATGACCAGGTTTGAGGTTAAAAACATGAACAGTGCCCTTGTCACTTGAGACTGCTAGCCACTGGATATTAGATGAGAATGCAAGGCTGTATATTTCTGCTCTATCTGCACCCCTTCTTACCTAAACCAATTATCCACTTCTTTTAGTATGATACAAGAATAAAACTAAAACTTAACCATGCATGCTTTTCTACATATTCTGCTAATTACATTGCTACAAAAAAAGGTAGTTATAGGTCATTAATAAAGGTAAACAAATTGACTTTCATATGTAAGCAGCCCCTAAGTGACCTATTTCCACATATCAACTTTCATCTATTCTTCTTTTCTATAACTATTCACTGCTGCACGCATTAGCCTTGTTGTTTTTTTATAAACTCTTTACAGAAATCTGTATGCTTTTTTTGCAGTCTTTGATTTCCTAAACATGTAAGCTCAAAAACAATTCTATATGCTGTGTGTGACTGTGCGTGTATGCAAACATAACCTTAAGTTAAAGAAGTTTCAACCACAATGCTAGTTCAAAATCTTATTACCCAATAAGCATAACAAAATCAAGCATACCTCTTGCAACAGAGTCCCATCATGCGTATCGAAAATCCGAATCAGCGTACCCTTGCTACTAGCAGTAGCAATAATATGCCCGTCCTGTGCCAGCGTAAAACACGCAATCCTCGAATCATGAGCCAAAATAAACTTCGTTTTCTTCAAACCATAATGCTCAACACGAACCTGCCCCTTCTGCAACCCGGGACACAC
This sequence comes from Helianthus tuberosus, assembly GCA_030545235.1. Lineage (NCBI taxonomy): Eukaryota > Viridiplantae > Streptophyta > Magnoliopsida > Asterales > Asteraceae > Helianthus > Helianthus tuberosus. The sequence goes on from CM060410.1 coordinate 163,839,565, forward strand.
AAGTACAAAATTACTCGACCCCTGCGAAACCTCACACAGCCCTTTCGGATTCGCAAACGTCTCAATCTGATGCAACAGCTTCAAATCCGCAAAATTATACACAAGTATCTTCTGCTCCAACACAACAACAATCCTATCCCTCCTCAACCTAACTCCCCGAACCTCAGACCGAAACGACAACTCACCAATACACCTACTCTTATGATCATCCCAAATCATAACCTTATTCGGTGGATACTGCGGTTCCGAACCGCCACCAACTAACGCAAGTATATTACAACGAAATAACATCTCAACCGTCCCTATACCACCTCCGTTTTCAAAATCTCGTCTGAAAATCTCGCGAAACGGATCACAGTTATAAATTCTAAATCCATGATTAATTCCACAAGCAAAACAACCGTGATCCTGATTAAACGAAACGTGTAGCAGCGAAATAGATCGATTCAAATCAGGCGTGTTCATGTTAGGGTTTGAAACATTTGAATTTAGGTTACCGTCGTAAACCGGAGCGGTTACCGGAGCCGGATCCGGATCCGGATGTTCAGTGTCTGGAAGAAACTGATTGAGCCAATCACGAACGTTATCGTCGCCGTCTTCGTGAGTGTGTTGAGGTTGCGGTGGTTGAGCGGAGGTTAATTTGATTGGTGCTAGTAGTGATGCGAGGTCGTCGCCGGCGTCGGCGGTGGTGGCCGTGGAGGAATGGTGGTCGGAGTTGGAGTTAGGGTTAGGGTTTGGCCAAGACGGAGAGGAGAATGACGAGACAGTTGCCATTGTTGATGATCGGAAGTTGCGTGTGAAGACTTTATCCACAACTAAAGTTTTTTTTATAGATTATTATTATTATTATTATTATTATTATTATTATTATTATGATGATGATGATGATGATGATGATGATGATTAGTAGTAGTAGGGTGCTCGCGCGATGCGGCGGGGGCGACACTTTGCATTGCGGCACTCGTTTCTGGTAGTTTTCTTATTCGTATAATTTTTATGATAACATTATTGTGGTGGATATATGGCATAAGTGTTACACATGTCTAGTAATTGTTAAATTTAGAATTTAAATTATCAAGTATTTTAAAAAACCATTGCTGTAATAAGGTAACACACGAATAAGAAAAAATAAGTCTTAAACATAAATATTGAAAACAAAAAGCTCAAGTGTCAAGTACTTTGTATCATAAGATTAAAAATTTAGTAATCATACGGCCTAAACATCTCAAAGATCTCATCCATATTGTCACACAATCATTTCTCATCATTGAAATCAACGTCCTCTGGAATTTCTTGTATCTCTTCCTATTTAATTGTTACATCTTTTACAAGATGAGTTTCTTTTTTGATCTCCTCTTTAACTGATACATCAATAGTAGCTGCTGCTGCTGGAGCAGTTTGAGGAACTGAAATAAATGTTAAGTATTTTAGTTACATATGTTTTATCATGTAATTGTTATATATAAGATATGATAGATAGGTATATATAACATTATTTGTTACAAACTTAAAAAAAAAATCTATTCTTTTCAAAAAATAAAATGTTTTGTTTATATATAAAATAAATAATTGTATTACATATGTAAAAGTTTGTTCTTTTATAAAAATTAATAATGAAAAGACAAAAAATATTGTTTTACATAAAAATTAATAATCAAAAGACAAAAAAAAGTAAAATGTAAGTTGTTATAATTGTAAAGTATGTTTATTTTATTGGTTAAATTATAAAAGTATAATTTTGTTCTTTAAAGCTCATAACTTTTTTTAAATATCCACATAGTACTAATCCAATAAACTTTCAGTTTAAAATTTTCATTTTTATAAAAATAAAAAAATAGTACTTGATTCGTAAGTACATTTTAAACCTTTAACTTAAATTGTTAAATTTTGTTTTTTACAGATATAAAAATTTATGTTTTTATAAAATTTCAAGAAATGTTTTTATAGTGATAACTATAGAAGTGTATTAGGGTTTAATTTTAGATTTGCCACCCCTTTATTTAGGAAGTTTGTTTTGGTTAGTTTTAAGTTTTTATAAGATATATCTAAGTATAAATATTAGGCAGTTTTAATAAAATAAAATATGACACATAATCAATTCTCAATTAGACAAAGATAATTAGCTATGCAAAAAACAATGAACACGTAGAAAAAAACTTAAATAGAAAAATAATTTTAGGGCAGTAATATTATCTTTATTTTGTACCAAAAAGATTTTAACTTTAGTTATCTTGAAAATATTAGTTGTTATTTTCTTCTTTAATCACTTGCACATTAAAGCATTATCGACTTGTACCTTTTAATCCGTACGTCGATATTGAACAAGACAACTACCAAAATGTCGACAAAAATGTGTAGATCATCATGTTATCTTTGAATTTTTTTTAAACAGTATGGTTTATAAGATATGTCAAGAATACGTAAAAAGATTATAAGTTTGTTGTGAAGGTGTAATTGTAACCAATTATCTATAATTTTGTTAAAACTCATGGATTTAAGTGTAATAAGTTTAGGGACTAAAAATAAATAGTATTTAAAAGACCAAACTACCATCATTTTAGGGGTCTTTCTATAAATAAAGGGGAGAAAAAATTCTTATTTTGTGGATATCTTAAAATATCCATCCCTCATGCATTATAATATAGTATAGATTATTACTATTATTATTATATATTATTCGATGCTTTATGTTTTGGGATCTTGAGTGAATTGGAAGTTTTGTTTTTAATCTATATAACCATGTTTCAAGAGGTGTTCTTTATCTTTAAAAGTTAAAACTAATTATTGTTTCAAAATCTTATAAGGTTTGTCCTTTTGAACCTAACCTAGTTAATTTTAAATGTTAAGTAAAGGGTAATTTGGTCTTTTTATTTTTTTTCAAAAGAGCCATTTTAATATTAATAGATAAAAACAAAATGAATTAACTCTATCACAATTTGGAACTTCCGTGAACAGTGATTTAATATTTTTTTTTCCTTTTTGATATATTTTCTTTTTTAGCCAAACCAATTTACGATTTTGTCCAGTTTTAAAATAATGATTTTGTCATCGGATTAAAATTACGCTTTTACCTCCGGTTCCAAATAAAATTATGCTTTTGCCCTCAATGAAAAATTACACTTTTGCCATCGGTTCAAAATGACGATTTTGTCCCGTTTAATTTATAGTTTCGCCCTTAGTTTTGTTTTCTTCCACTCAGGTAAATTACGATTTTGCCCTCAATTTAAATTTACATTTTTTGTCATCGGTTTTGTTTGCTTTCCCGGTCAGATTACGATTTTGAACCGCTTTAAAATAATGATTTTGCTATCAGTTAAAATTACGTTTTTACCTACAGTTCAAAATAAAATTATGCTTTTGCCCCCAGTGGAAAATTACAGTTTTACCCTAGACTCAAATTTACGATTTTTCCCGTTTAAATTTACAGTTTTGCCGTTAGTTTTGTTTTCTTCCTCACTAGTAAATTACGATTTTGCCTTCAATTTAAATTTACATTTTTTCATCGATTTTGTTTGTTTTCCCAGTCAAATTACGATTTTGCCTCAGTGTATAAGTACAGACACAAGATGGGGGCATAGTGCGAGACAACTGCCTGGAACTTCCCCATTGGCCCAACAATTTGCGATTTTATCCCCGCTTTAAAATAACGATTTTGCCATCAGTTCAAAATTACGTTTTTAACCCAGTTCAAAATAAAATTATGCTTTTGCCCACAACTAAAAGTTATAATTTACCCCTCAATTCAAAATTACGATTTTGCCCCGTTTAAATTTACAGTTTTGCAATTAGTTTTGTTTTTCTTCTTCCAGCCAAATTACGATTTTGCCCTCAATTTAAATTTATATTTTTGTTATCGTTTTTCTTTGCTTTGTTGTTTCTTTTCTTTTTATTGTCCTTTTCCGCTTTATGTATATATTATAGTTTTTATTAAGCGAAACTATTAAGAAAAACTTTCGCAATTCAGTTGGTTGTATGAACATTCAAATATAATGAGTGTCTCGGGTTCGAAGCCCATCATGGGAAAGAAATTTTTTATTATCTGCTGCTAAATAAAAGTTTGAGTATTTATTATACATAATAATATTTTCCGTGATTTATTCCTTCTTTTTTCACTTTTACGTTGTTTTCTCTACTTCTAAATTTGTAATTTTTATAACCAACCGGTATGGTACCGGTATTTACGGGCAAAACACCGGTAAGTAACGAACTGAACGGGTATCGTGCTATCCCGTTACAAAACAAAATGAATCGATAATGTTCGAGTTCCCCGCCGTGCAGCGCGGGGAATTTCACTAGTTATATCTATTTGGTAAGTCAACAGTTTTTTGAAGAATTTACTCCTCTCAATTACAAATACTCAACATCTGCTACTTTAAATGTCTGTCAAAGGTAAACTTTGCCCAAAGAGAACATATGTTTGAAGTGATCCTCTGCTCATGAAGTCAAAGCCTAAATAAAGTTTGAAGCAGCAAAGGTCTGCTATGGGTCAACAGATCTTAAAGAACAACATATAATATTCAATAGATGCTGCTCAACAGAGGTTTACAATGTAATAGTGCTTAGGCTAATAGCTGATGTAGGGAGTTTGTTAGGCTATTAGATGTTTTGCATTAGAAGCTGTTGTTTTTAAATATAATTTTACATGTTTATTAATGTACACGTTTTTTCCTGCTAGATTGTTTAATCTATAGTGAATTGAAATCTGACCTTCGGGCTGTAAGATATTTCACTATATAATATCATTGATTTAGATTATGTTGATGTTGAATTGTGCCTGAACAGATGTTTGGTAAGTCAACAGTTTTTTGAAGAATTTCCTCCTCTCAATTACAAATATTCAACATCTGCTACTCTAAATGTCTGTTAAATGTAAAGTTTGCGCAAAGAGAACATCTGTTTGAAGTGATCATCTGCTGATGAAGACAAAGTCTAAAGAAAGTTTGAAGAAAGTTTGAAGAAGCAAAGGTCTGCTATGGGTCAACAGATGTTAAAGAACAACAAATGATATTCAGTAGATGCTGCTCAACAGAGGTTTTCAATGTAATATTGCTTAGGCTAATAGTAGATGTAGGGAGTTTGTTAGGCTATTAGATGTAATTGCAATCTTTATAAAAGCATGATGATGAAAGCATTCTTCTCATTGTGCCTGAACAGGTATTTCTTAAGTCAACAGATGTGAAAATTTTAAAAGACAATTGTTGAAGTTTTGAAATGCGTTTTATGGTAAATAATCATTTATAGTGTTTAAAATGCGTCTTATGGTAAATGAAGAGGTTAATTGTAATTATAATAACCTGTTCTTTTAAGGTTTAAAAATTGTCCTTTGGGTTTCTTGATATTTAATTTTATAGTTTTCCCATGAAAACTTATTTTTGAAATGTTTTGCATTAAAAGCCGAACCATCGTCGCATCATATTCTTTAACAGTTAAGTTAGTCTCACCATCTATTCAATCATTACCGCCATCATTGGGTATATAAAATAAATTTATTTGCCTTACATTGGGAAACAGCTTTCATTATTACCGCCTTCATCCATCTACTCAATCATCTTCAAAGTTTTTTTGTGTATCAATCATTACAATCTCTTAGGCTTTGAAACACCCATTTGTTCACTGCAAAATCAAGACACAAACCAAAGCATCATCGCATTATATTCTTTAACAGTAAGTTAGTCTCACTTGACATCTGTTAAAATGTCTCTTTTATATGATTCTCTTGAGATTTTACAATCAAATTATGAATCCTAAAGTTAATCAAGAATATTGATTAAATTTTACTTCCACAACAATGCATGTTATCTAATTCGAAGATTCTTTGTTTTAAATGTCATTGTAGTTACTCTGTTCATCAACATTATGATCGGTTTTGTAGTTACAAATATGATGTTTGTTTTTTAAATTTTTGGTATATTTATACATAGTAACATACTTATTTCTTATTTATAAACATTTACATATAAAATTATATTTTATTTATTGTAGAACATATAGATCATAAAATGGAAAACATTGAGTTTCAAATGATCGTTGATGAAATTTTCAAAAGGCTCCCTGCAGAAGCTATTGGTCATTTGAAATGTCTTTCCAAAAATTTTCATAGGGAACTGTCAAGTCATGCATTTGAGATGATGCATTATTGCCGAATTGGAAATTCACTACAAAAGAAACTACTCTCCTTTAAAGACATGTCAATTATCGTTGATAACATAGTAGTTGTCACACCCCAACCGATAACGGAAACATCGGGGCATGGCACTGAGCGAAACAGATTATCCAGGAGAAATCCATAACAACTAAAATTACTGGATATTTATCATTATGTCCCATACCATAATATATCAAATAAAAGCAGTTATTACAGACATTGTTTTCTCAAAGACAGATCGAATGTTCCGACGACTCAGATTCAAATAGATAAATTGTTTGTTTGTTTCTAGACTCTTCCTAACTCGATTGCACATAGCAAGCATCCTAGCAGGTAGCATCCTAAACACCTGTCACATACGTTAAAATAAAGGTCAATACACATAGTGTAAATGTGAGCATACAAGTTTGATATAACATAGTAGAGTTCGAAATTGTTTACGCATAACCAGCATGTACAACGTATAATGCGAAGCATGTAAGTTATCGACAAAGATCCTATCAATACCAATGACTGCGAGTTGACGGCGAGTAGCGAGTGCGCATCACATGTTCACCACTGCGAACACGTGAAGTATTGTCTTAACAACCCCTGAGTGAACAGGTGCTGAGTCCAAACTATAGTACTATCGTTGCTAAGGCAGGTAGACAACAATCAATGTGTAAACATAACAAACAGGCATTCATCGAGTCACGTATAACATGCATTAGAGGTTAGCATATAAATAGTGTTTGTGTTGTGTGTTCGATGTGATTTAGAGTAAGTAACGTATGTAACACCCAAAAGTGCATAAAGCAAAAAGGGATCGAGTATACTCACAGATAGCGTTTAACTTAATAAACACTGCCTTAGATTGAAGGGAGCGCTTGAGAGATTAGCCTGAACAATTAACGATAGCATAAACGATGAGCGGCGCGTAAAACAGTGTGAGAGTACCAAGTATCGGATGGCAATCTGATCGGATGGCAATCCGATCGGATGGCCAGTCGATCCGATGTCAATCCGTTCGGATGGTCATCCGATCGGATGGCCATTCGATTGGATTGACACCTTGTTTGGTAAGGAAATGTTTGTGTATTATGGTTTTTCCTTTGATGTTTTCGTTGTAGCATTTTAAAAATAGAGAAGTATCTCTACCCTTCAGGTCATTCGATCGGAAGAAGATCCGATTGGCGAGGCTTCTCAGTTGAGAACAAGTTCACAGCAGGACGGGTCACTCGGTCGGATGGCAATCCAATCGGGTGGCAATCCGTAAGTTACTGATGATCTTTGAAAATTGAAAATGATTAAGTGTCGAAGTCCCAAACGTCACATGATCGGATGGTCGTTCGATCGGATGGCAATCCGATCGAACGGTAATCCATTTGACGTTCAGATCCTTGAAAAGTTTGAATAAAAAGTTTAAGTGTGGAACCAAGTGCAACCCGATCAGATGGTCGGTCGATCAGGTGGCAATCCGATCGGATGGCATTCCGATCGGACGACAATCCGATCGGACGACAATCCGTCCCAATGACCTGATCGTCTTGACACTTGATTTTGTTGAAGTTTTGCAGTTTTGATCGAGAAGGTACGATAACGTGTTTAAACAACAGAAACCTCTTCTCGTCTCAAGTGACCCGATCAAACAGGAATTACCCTAGTTCGACCAGTTCACAGTTCGAGACGGTTGTTCATGTTCAAACCCGAAAGCAGTAGTCTCTTGGATAGAATTCAGATCTTGAACTAACACATCACTAAGAATGAGTAGAAGATTAGAACGAGCTCCGATTCTATCGGTTTTGAGTGCATTGAGTGTAAAAGAGTTGAAAGAAAGTTGGAAAACCTTCTTTCAATGCTTTTAACCATGAACATGTGTAGATCTATGTGAAAACATTGATTAATCTTGTGGAAATCCTTCAGATCTAAGTTGTTCTTGGTGAAATGACGCCAAACTTTGAAGTTCATAAGAACTCCACGATGACATCACCCTAGAACACCTCAAATCCGGTGATTTCACGGTTAAAAGTTAAGATTCGAAGGTGAAAATGATGAAGAAGTGTGTGTAGATCATAGAAGTACAAGATTTAGGTTGGAAACTTACAAGAATCGAGAGAAATCGAGAGAAATGAGTGCTTGAGGTCGGCTGGTCGAAAAAGAAACTGTCACATCACAAATGATGTGACACGTGGGTATTTATAGGGTTTCCCAAAAAGGAAAGTGGTGAAGTGTCAGGCCGATCGAGTGGCAATCCGATCGGGTGGTAACTCGATCGGATGTCAATCCGATCGGGTGGCCACTCGATCGGTTGGCCACTCAATCTTGGTGTCCGGCACGACGAGTTTTGTCGTTTCGATTCGCGTGTTGAGCGTTGCGATGCTATTCAAGTGAGCGATGCGATAGTATTACCCATTAGTTACACAAATAACATAACTACTATATCTGACATACAATCACTATAAATAACTTGCGTTTAGCGTTTGCGATTCGATTGCGATGCGATAGCTTTGCTATTTCGATTGCGATTAACACCTCAACATAAACATAACATGCACAAGTAACACATAAATAGCACACACACGTAAAACAATATCCAGAACACATAATTCGAGTTGCGAATGTGATAGCAATATGCGGTAAGTCAATTAGCGATTAATATGCGATTAAACCTCGATTATTAATAGATACTCCACATAATACAACTAAAGCGATAAAATAAATAGATTCGATTACAAGTCAAAGAAGTCAAAACGGTAGTTGAGCAAGGAGTGACAGATCGCAATTAGCAATCTTTTCTTCCTTTGACTTCAATCTTGACTTTGACTTTGACTTTGACTTTCGAAACACGGGGTGTTACAGCGTCCCCTACTTAAGGGAATTCCGTCCCGAAATTAGGCTTTAGCCGTAACAAACAATTGCGGGTACTTCGCCTTCATGTCGCTTTCGAGTTCCCAGGTAAACTCGACACTGCGTTTGCCTTCTCAGCGAATTTTCATAATGGGAATGCGTGAGCGTCTGAGCACCTTGGTTTCTTGTCCCACGATCTCGACAGGCTTTTGCACGAAGTGTAATGTTTCGTCCACTTGTAGATCCTCAAGAGGAACATGTAATTCCTGGTCGGCCAAGCACTTTCTAAGGTTCGAAACGTGGAAAGTCAGGTGGACGTTACTCAATTCTTCTGGTATTTCGAGTCTGTAGGCCACTTTTCCAATCCTTTCCAGAATCTTAAAGGGTCCAACATATCGAGACACGAGTTTTCCTTTCTTGCCGAATCTGATCACCTCCTTCCAAGGTGCAACCTTTAGGTGTACGTGATCGCCAACGTCAAATTCAAGGGGCTTGCAGCGTCTATCAGCGTAACTTTTCTGTCGGCTCCGAGCTTTCAGCAGATTGTCTCGAATTTGGAGGATTTTGTCTGTCGTTTCTTGCAACAGCTCGGGACCGGTAATTTGTGTGTCTCCGATCTCGTGCCACACAATAGGCGATCGACATTTCCTCCCGTATAAGCCTCAAATGGTGCCATTTGTATGCTAGAATGATAACTGTTATTGTACGAGAATTCGACCAAAGGTAAGTACGCGTCCCAATTACCATCGAAATCTATGACACACGAACGGAGCATGTCTTCAAGGGTGTGAATCGTTCTTTTAGTCTGACCGTCGGTTTGGGGATGGAAAGCGGTACTTAGATTAAGAGTAGTACCGAGAGCAGATTGAAACGTTTCCCAAAAAACGCGAGGTAAACCGACCATCGCGGTCAGAGATGATGTCACGAGGCGCCCCATGTCGACTAATGATCTCGTTGGTGTAGATTCGGGCTAATCTTTCTACCTTAAAGTCTTCTCGTATCGGCAGGAAGTGAGCTGATTTGGTCAAACGATCAACCACAATCCAAATGCTATCATGACCGGATTGAGTACACGGAAGTTTCGTTATGAAGTCCATAGCTATACTCTCCCATTTCCACATCGGGATCTCGGGTTGAACGAGTAATCCAGAGGGTCTTTGATGCTCAGCCTTGACCTTGGAACAGGTCAGGCATTTCGAAACATAGATAACGATATCCTTCTTCATGCCCGGCCACCAGTACTTGTAGCGCATGTCCTGGTACATTTTGTCAGCACCGGGATTAATAGAATATCGAGATTTGTGGGCTTCATCCATCAGAAGTTGTCGCAAATTCGTACGCTTGGGAATCCAAATTCGATCCAAGTAATGAAAGATACCATTAGATTTATTCTCGAGTTGGGCACCATCATTTAGAATTCTTTGCTTCTTCAAAGTTCGCTCGGTAAAACAAGCATGCTGCGCGTCACGGATAAGAGCTTCGAGGTTAAACTGGGCTTGGGAATTTCGAACGCTAAGCAAGTAGCTTCGTCGACTGAGAGCATCGACAACAACGTTTGCTTTGCCTGGATGGTAACGGATCTCACAGTCGTAATCGTTGAGCAGTTCTACCCACCGGCGTTGACGCATATTCAGTTCCTTCTGGTCAAAGATATGTTGTAGGCTCCTATGATCGGTGAAGATCATACACTTGGTACCATAAAGGTAGTGTCGCAAAATCTTTAACGCAAAAACAACTGAGCCAAGCTCGAGGTCGTGTGTGGTGTAGTTCTTCTCGTGGATCTTGAGCAGTCGAGAAGCATACGCGATAACCTTGTCTCCTTGCATAAGAACACAACCAATACCAAGGTTCGAGGCATCACAGTAGACTATGAAATTGTCGTTTCCGTCGGGCAGTGAGAGCACAGGAGCATTGTAAAGCCTAGTTTTGAGAGTTTGAAAGGCTTCCTCTTGTTTAGTTCCCAAACAAAAGGTTTATCCTTATGCGTAAGAGAAGTAAGCGGCACAACGATCTTAGAGAAACCTTCGATAAAACGGCGATAATAGCCCGCCAGTCCCAGAAAAGAGCGGACTTCAGACGGATTCTTAGGTGTAACCCAACTCTTAACAGCTTCGATCTTCGCAGGGTCAATGTGGATACCTTGACTACTGACATTGTGACCCAAGAATTGGACCTCCTCTAGCCAAAATTCACACTTGGAGAACTTGGCATAGAGACGTTTCCCTGGAGCAACTCAAGAACCAAACGTAGATGCTGCGAGTGTTCGGCTTTTGATTTGGAATAGATCAGGATATCGTCGATGAATACGATTACGAAGCAATCAAGAAAGGGTTTGCACACTTGATTCATTAAGTCCATGAAGACTGCAGGAGCGTTAGTAAAACCAAAAGGCATGACAACGAACTCATAGTGACCATAGCGGGTTCGAAAAGCGGTTTTGGGAATATCTTCCTCTTGAATGCGTAACTGGTGATAGCCTGAGCGTAGATTGATCTTTGAAAAACACGTAGCACCATGTAACTGATCAAACAAATCATCGATTTGAGGCAAGGGATAACGATTCTTGATTGTCAGCTTATTCAACTCCCTATAATCGATGCACATCCGGAACGAACCATCATTCTTTTTGACGAAAAGGATAGGCGCGCCCCATGGAGAGGTGCTAGGGAGAATAAAGCCTTTATCAAGTAGTTCCTGGATCTGACTCGAGAGTTCGCTCATTTCAAAAGGAGCGAGACGGTAAGGCGCTTTAGCAACAGGGTTGGCTCCAGGAATGAGGTCGATCTGAAAATCGATATCACGAGCAGGAGGTAATCCGGGTAAATCATCAGGAAAAACGTTAGGAAATTCACGAACAACAGGGACCTGATCCACCTTCTTAACTTCCTTTTTCTCCGCTACTACAATGTGCGCCAAGAAAGCTTGGTATTCCTTGCGGAGGTACTTGCTAGCTTGGACACACGACATGAGTTGGAGTTTCTTTGACGCGACTTCACCGTAAACACACAATTGATCACCATTAGCGAGCGAGAATCAGATCGTCTTATCAAAGCAAGCAACTTCAGCATGGTTTTCACGAAGAAAGTACATGCCTTCTATGACGTCAAAACTACCGAGCTGCATCGGAATAAGGTCGATAGGGAAAATATGATTGTTGAGTTCAAGCGTACAATCACGTAGAACAGAATTGACGGCGACGGTTCTTCCGGTGGCAACTTCAACATCGAACGTCGAGGGGAGATGAGCGCGCTTACGATTGAGGAGCTTTTCGAATTCAAATGATACAAAATAGTTATCTGCTCCATTATCAAATAAACACGTAGCATATATACCATTCACAAGGAACGTACCATTGACCACATTATTGTCGGCTTGAGCCTGGTGGGCGTTGATGTTGAATGCACGTCCGCGGGCTGCTGGTTGTTGTTGCTGTTGCTGAGGCTGGTGCTGGGGATGCTGCTGTTGTGGCTCTTGCTTGACCACTCGGTTCGGGCACATGTTGGCGAAGTGGTTGGGATCACCACACGCGTAGCAAGCTCTAGCATTGACCGTGGGTGCATGAGCCGCTTGATGGTCTTGAGGAGCAGCAAGTAGAGCTTGTTGAGCAGGAGCTTAACCTTGTGTTGGAGCAGGGTTTTGACGTGGACCTGTATGGCAGTTGGCGGTGAAATGGCCGTACATGTTGCAATGCGCACAGTATCTGCAAGCGATTCCCACTGGATGGTGATAGGTACAAGTAGGGCAAACCGGGTGAGGACCAGTATACGCACGCTTTGCCGGTGGTGCATTGGTAACCGGGGCCGCTACTTGGCGGTGTTGAGGTTGCTGGGGAGCTGGAACTGATTGGAGCGGGGCAACATTGGTTACGGCACAGTTCTTGTTGCGGGAACTGTTGTTGTTCTTTCTCTTGTGTCTCGAGAACTTGGATGACTGAGGAGCGGTGGCGGTTTCAGCGGTTGAAGCGGTGGTAGGTTGATGCAAATTCTTGGGAGCTTTATCCCAGAAGCCAGACTTGACTCGCTTGTCGTTGATCTCAGCAATGAGTAAAAAGGTTTCCTCGATTGTCGTAGTCTTTGCAGCTTGAACGAAATCAGCCACGCAATCCAGAAGAGCACGAATATACTTCTAGATGGTGATTTCGGGCGTCTTGACTTGGTCCGGACAGATTATACTCAACTGCTTGAAGCACGCAGTCAAACCAGCATTGTCACCATCTTTTTGCTTAATGTGCCAGAATTCATCATCCAACTTTTGGCGCTCATGGGGAGGGCAGAACTCTTGCATCTCACGTCCTTCAACTCATCCCATGTTAGCCCGTAAGCTGCATCATTTCCTCGTTTGTTTCTCTCGGCCGTCCACCAGTCTAAAGCACGGGACTGGAAGACGCCAGTTGCGTTCAGAGTGCGGAGATTGTCAGGACAGCCACTCTGGCGCAGGGTGACTTCGATAGAATCAAACCATTGGAACATGGCCGTAGGACCATCTTCGCCGGTAAACTCCTTCGGGCCACAGGCTTTGAACTGCTTGAAGCTAAAAGCAGCTTTTGGCGAATCAGTTTAGGACTCTTCAGAAGACTTGCTTGCATTCTCGTTCAGTTCACTCACGATCTAAGGAATGGCTTTGACGATTTGACTTGCGATGAGAGAAGCAAGTCGCTTGTCAGCGTGCTTACGCCTAGCAGCTCGTGAGTGTAGGGATCCAGATGACGACATTGTCTGCAACAGACAGTACCATAGGATTCAAAACACTATTCGATTATTCCTTGTATAGTCTAGCGATTCACCATAAAGCTCAGGAACACATCCATTCATCGAACCATATAAGCACAAAATCACAGAATCACATAAGCACATAAACATATAATCACGTAAGGCACAAAAGCACGTAAGGCAGTCAAAACACAGAAACCTTACTATATGTTGCACGTATTCCCTATCCTTCACAGCACGTATAGCGATTAAGTACAACAATTGCGAGTATCGAGCAACGAGTAGCATAGCGAGTAGTATAGCATAAGCGATTATCATAGCATGCAATCATCCGCGAGTAGCAACGATTTGTTAACGTTTTGAGATAGATGTGCAGTGCGAGTTGTGTGTGTCGATCAAAGTGGGTAAATTACCAAAATCAAAACATGTAAACACATAAAATCGATAAATCACAGAGTTGGCGGCTGCGGGTTCCAGAATCAAAACACATAAAATCAAGGGGAGATTGTCTCGTGTGTGTGTAGACATTGACTACCCAAAGTGGTTCGACTATTCACAAGGACTTTAAGTGCACACTTTGGCCTTCGGGACTGTGCTCTCGCTTCGATTCGAGCGATCGACACGCATCCTTCCACTTACAGTGTGACCAAGTCGTTGGAGTCCGTCGAGACTTTGGTGAGAGTTTTGTAAAACCACATTAAAGAGTAGAACGAGTCATCAAGGTTCGGGTTTCACCCCTAACTTAGCGACTACATTCCTGATTGTGTGATAGAATCACGAGATAGATAGGGAGACATGCGTCGAAGTATGGATTTCACTCCTGTTTCAACGCAAATTCTCTTGTTTTATAGTAAAAACAGCAATTCGAACGAGTAATCTGGTTGAGAGTTTGCGGTTTTCACACCTAATCTTAACCAGATCATCAGTTTGTGTGTGTAATCAGCCTTAGAAAAGGCTGATCTTGCGCGGAACTGTATCATGCGATGTTCGCGCAAGTGTGTAGTGTACAACGAGTTCGAGCGAGAAATAGCGAGTAAGCTAGTACAAAACCCCTACTGGGCATGCACAAGTCGGTATGTTGGTACTTAGACTATAGACTAGGTCGTTCTAAGACATCGACCCAGACTAGGTCGAGTCTTGCCTAATTCCCTATAGTTATGGCTCTGATACCAATCTGTCACACCCCAACTGATAACGGAAACATCGGGGCATGGCACTGAGCGAAACAGATTATCCAGGAGAAATCCATAACAACTAAAATTACTGGATATTTATCATTATGTCCCATACCATAATATATCAAATAAAAGCAGTTATTACAGACATTGTTTTCTCAAAGACAGATCGAATGTTCCGACGACTCAGATTCAAATAGATAAATGTTTATTTATTTCTAGACTCTTCCTAACTCGATTCCACATAGCAAGCATCCTAGCAGGTAGGATCCTAAACACCCGTCACATACGTTAAAATAAAGGTCAATACACATAGTATAAAGGTGAGCATACAAGATTGATATAGCATAGTAGAGTTCGAAATCGTTTACGCATAACCAGCATATACAACGTATAATGTTAAGCATGTAAGTTATCGACAAAGATCCTATCAATACCAATGACTGCGAGTTGACTGCGAGTAGCGAGTGCGCATCACATGTTCACCAC
Source organism: Helianthus tuberosus (assembly GCA_030545235.1). NCBI lineage: Eukaryota > Viridiplantae > Streptophyta > Magnoliopsida > Asterales > Asteraceae > Helianthus > Helianthus tuberosus. The sequence continues at coordinate 163,854,909 of CM060410.1, forward strand.
TGTGAACACGTGAAGTATTGTCCTTAACAACCCCTGAGTGAACAGGTGCTGAGTCCAAACTATAGTACTGTCGTTGCTAAGGCAGGTAGACAACAATCAATGTGTAAACATAACAAACAGGCATTCATCGAGTCACGTATAACATGCATTAGAGGTCAGCGTATAAATAGTGTTTGCGTTGTGTGTTCGATGTGATTTAGAATAAGTAACGTATGTAACACCCAAAAGTGCATAAAGCAAAAAGGGATCGAGTATTCTCACAGATAGCGTTTAACTTAATAAACACTGCCTTAGATTGAAGGGAGCACTTGAGAGATTAGCCTGAACAGTTAACGATAGCGTAAACGATGAGCGGCGCGTAAAACAGTGTGAGAGTACCAAGTATCGGATGGTAATCCGATCAGATGGCAATCCAATCGGATGGCCAGTCGGTCGGATGTCAATCCATTCGGATGGTCATCCGATCGGATGGCCATTCGATTGGATTGACACCTTGTTTGGTAAGGATGTGTTTGTGTATGATGGTTTGTCCTTTGAAGTTTTCGTTGTAGCATTTTGAAAATAGAGAAGTATCTCTACCCTTCAGGTCGATCGATGGAACGGTCGTTCGATCGGACGGCGATCCGATTGGCGAGGCTTCTCAGTAGAGAACAAGTTCATAGCAGGACGGTCACTCGACCTGATGGCAATCCGATCGGGTGGCAATCCATTAGTTATTGATGATCTTTGAAAATTGAAAATGATTAAGTGTCGAAGTCCCAAACGTCACACGATCGGATGGTCGTACGATCGGATGGTCGTTCGATCAGATGGCAATCCGATCGGACGGTAATCCGTTCAACGTTCAGATCCTTGAAAAGTTTGAATAAAAAGTTTAAGTGTTGAACCAAGTGCAACCCGATCGGATGGCTGGTAGATCGGATGGCAATCCTATCGGACGACAATCCATCCTAACGACCTGATCGTCTTGACACTTGATTTTGTTGAAGTTTTGCAGTTTTGATCGAGAAGGTACGATAACGTGTTTAAACAACAGAAACCTTATCTCGTCCCAAGTGACCCAATCGAACAGGAATTACCCTAGTTCGACCAGTTTATGGTTCGAGACGGTTGTTCATGTTCAAACCCGAAAGCAGTAGTCTCTTGGATAGAATTCAGATTTTGAACTAACACATCACTAAGAATGAGTAGAAGATCAGAACGAGCTCCGATTATATCGGTTTTGAGTGCATTGAGTGTAAAAGAGTTGAAAGAAAGTTGGAAAACCTTCTTTCAATCCTTTTAACAATGAATATGTGTAGATCTATGAGAAAACATTGATTAATCTTGTGGAAATCCTTCAGATCTAAGTTGTTCTTGGTGGAATGAAGCCAAACTTTGAAGTTCATAAGAACTCCACGATGACATCACCCTAGAATACCTCAAATCCGGTGATTTCACGGTTAAAAGTTAAGATTCGAAGGTGAAAATAATGAAGAAGTGTGTGTAGATCATAGAAGTACAATATTTAGGTTGGAAACTTACAAGAATCGAGAGAAATCGAGGGAAATGAGTGCTTGAGGTCGGCTGGTCGAACAAGGAGCTGTCACATCACAAATGATGTGACAGGTGGGTATTTATAGGGTTTCCCCGAAAAGGAAAGTGGTGAAGTGTCGGGCCGATCGGGTGGCAATCCGATCGGGTGGCAGCCCGATCAGGTGGCAACTCGATCGGATGACAATCCGATAGGATGGCAATCCGATCGGATGTCAATCCGATCAGTTGGCCACTCAATCCTGGTGTCTGGCATGACAAGTTTTGTTGTTTCAATTCGTGTGTTGAGCGTTGCGATGCGATTCGAGTGAGCGATGCGATATTATTACCCATTAGTTACACAAATAACATAACTACTATATCTAACATACAATCATTATAAATAACTTGCGTTTAGCGTTTGCGATTCGATTGCGATGCGATAGATTTGCGATTTCGATTGCGATGCGATAGATTTGTGATTTCGATTGCGATTAACACCTCAACATAAACATAACATGCACAAGTAACACATAAATAGCACACACACGTAAAACAATATCTAGAACACATAATTCGAGTTGCGAATGCGATAGCGATATGCGGTAAGTCAATTAGCGATTAATATGCGATTAAACCTCGATTATTAATAGATACTCCACATAATACAACTAAAGCGATAAAATAAATAGATTTGATTACAAGTCAAAGAAGTCAAAACGGTAGTTGAGCAAGGAGTGACAGATCGCAATTAGCAATCTTTTCTTCCTTTGACTTCAATCTTGACTTTGACTTTTGAAACACGGGGTGTTACAGTAGTTGGGAATTTGGATGTCGTTACAATCAAAACCATAAGTTTTCCTAACAATGTCCACCCTACATTCTTACGTATTCTATCGTCATTTAATGGGTTGTTGTTAGTTTGCAATGAACGGATTTGCTGTGAGCTGATCCTTTGGAATCCAACAACTAGGCGCTATAAGTTTTTGTCTGACGACTACTTTAATAATAGTCACGATCGAAACTCTGATATAGGTGGAATGTATTTTGATGAATCCAATGATCTGAAAGTGCTTCACATCAGATGTTACCATAATTTGGTTACTGCTCGTGTTTACTCACGACGTCGTGAGTCATGGAGAACAATAAATTTCTTGAGCGTAAATAATTATGGTTCAAGCACTTATTCATGGTATCCTGGAATTTATTCCGGAAAAACCATATACTTCATGGTTTCAAATTATTGATATCCACCAGGTGAGAGGAACATAGTTGCTTTCGATGTTCTTTCTGAGACTTTCAGAATACTTCGTTTTCCTGAGAGTATGGGAGTCAATCCTTGCCAAGGGCATTTTTTTGACCATTGAAAAGAAGCTACATTTGATTGTCGTTGGAAAGTCTGATGAGCTAACTACTGGTTTGCTCAAATATGAAGAAGAAGAAGAAGGCTGGATCAAGGTGTTTGCTTTCAATAATCCTCGTGTAGTTGATTATGTAGATAGGCAGTGAAGGACCAAAATAACTGAAAACAACAAGTGGTTCATAACAAGCATTTGGGGGGATATGGTTGAAGTTGATATGAGTAATGAAGTTTTAAAATACCTCCAACATGTTGACAACTACAATGGTCCGAAAGGAGCATTATTTATCGAGACTACTATTTCGCCTATCGATAAGAAATTGTTATGCTGTATTTTACAGAATGGTGTTTGGTTTTTTGAACTTTCTTTATTATATAGTATTTTTTATACTAATTTTGTGAGGAAGCAAATAGCTTTAGAATGACTCACTTCTACAATGAAAGGTAGGATTTAGACATATTTTATATAGTTAGCTCTGTTTGACACCTTCATATTTTATATAATTAGTTGTGTTAAAATTATTAACCATGTTTGTTATTTAAATTAATTAAATAAATATTTAGGGTTGAGAGTTTAAAAGCTTGTAATAGTGGCAAAGGTCTCTTTATGTTTTGAAAGCTCTGTTTGTTGTGAACAGATGTTTGAAAAAAAAACAGTGGTTGATACATCTGTTGACTTTGGTCAACAGATGGATGAAAATAAATGTTTGAAACCACTGTTGGGTTAAAACATAGTTTTGTGGAAAAAACAGTGGTTTAAACCATTGTTGGGTTAAAACGGTGGTTTAAAACCACTGTTGGGTTAAAACAGTGCTTTGTGGAGAAAGAACATGGTTGAAACGACTATTGAGTTAAAACAATGTTTTGTGGAGAAAGAACATGCTTGAATGCAAATGTTATTTCGTTCACAAAGATTAGTAAATCGTATATTTTCGTATTTTTTATACTCTAAACTTTAAGTATTTATCGACTGACTTATCTATTTATAAATATAACCATATTCACCATTTATATGTGTTATGCATGGTTTTCTAAAAGCCACCCGTGTTTGCACACGGGTCTTGCTGCTAGTATTTTTTTAAGAAAATAAATAGGACACATGTCGTTCTCTCATTCATCTTCACCTTAATTTTTCTGTTCATTCACTGTAATCCTAATACTTGACCCGTACCCTATTCTAATACCAATGTTTTTAAACCCGGGCTGGCCGGTCGGACCGGTCTGGCCGGGATTCGAAGACTGTAGCATGCTGGTTCCATGGTTTGAGCCGTTTCAACAATGGGCCGGTGGTCGAGCCGGGATCCGGCGGTCTGGCCGGTGGGTCATAGAGTGGGTCGGGCCTGTTACAGGGGAAGATGAATTCTTTGAATGTGAGAAGAAGTTATGGCAGTGCTGTAAAAAGTGAAAAACAATTAGAGAAGATGAAGTATACATATTAAATAAAAAATAGATACACTCTTTTTTAAGTAAAGGCTTTTCACTTTCACTTTTTGTACTACTAAAAGTCAAACAGCCTCTGAATGGTCATTAAGAGGCTACCTCTGAATGGTCATTAAGAGGCTCCCTCTTAATGGAACCATTAAGAATTTTACCAATGAGAAGGTAGAAGAATGTGACATGTGATGATTTACCATTCCGAGGTTACCTCTTAACCATTCAGACTTGAGGTTACCTCTTATTCATTTAGAGATTTTAAACCATTAAGAGGTAGCATCTGAATGGTCATTAAGAGGCTACCAAACAGCCCCTTATATTACTTTCTGTCAACTCAAATATTATTATTTAAATTATTTTTTATTGATTTATTTAACTTAGTTTTGAAATATATATCAAATCCGGTCGAAACGGTCGGACTGGTCTGACCTTTAACCGGGTAAGGAGACCGGGGCGACCTCATGTCCGGTCATGAAAACATTGTCTAATATCCCAATTCTTGAAACCCTAAAATTGATATCCTAAAAAATGATCGCAGCGTCAGAAACCCTTTTACTTTTACTAGCATCAATTTTGAGAAGGTGGAGTTTATCTAGGTGCAGGTTTTTGAGATGCAAATATGCAGTTTTTTCACATTAATTTTGGGGTAAATTATACTTTTTGTCCTTTATGTTTGTACCAGATTGCAACAGATAGCCTTCAACTTCAATAATTACAGTGACAATCTTTTATTTAAAAAACTCGTTACATCTTTCGTCCTTTATTACTAACAAAGTTAACATTTCAGTTAAGTGTAATTATATAAGGGCACTTTGGTCTTTTTACCAATCTAATTCAAATATTTTATAAATAAAAAAAAACCAAAAATTAAAACTTATAATCTCATCTCTCTCTCTCTAGAAACTCAGTCCCCCTCCTTAAGCTCTCTCTCTCTCTCTCTCTCCAAATCACTGTCGATCTTTAAACAATTATACAAAATCACTACCAATCTTTTTTACATCTACAAATCACTGCCGATCTTTAAACAATTATATAAAATCACTGTCAATCTTTTTTGCATCTCCAAATAAAAAACCCAACTGTCACTACTAATCTTTAAACAATTTTACAAAACAAAACAACCACAGCTACCATAAACACCCACCGCCACCAAAACCAACCACCCAACAACCACGACCTGCCCCACCCTCTCTCTACATGTTCACTTTTATTGGTCACTGTCTCCTTATCTCTATTTGGTTGCGGGTCAGATCTGAAACAGGTCTACAATGGTGAATCGAAAACACAACCAGTGGCGGTGGCAAGCTTCAGGTAACTGGGCGCTCATGGATGAAGAGATGTACGGACGGATCCCCAAACTGATCAGATCTGAAACAGGTCTGCAATAATACATCAGCCTTATCCCCAAACTGATACATCAGCCAACTACCACCACCCCAAACGATCTAATATCAGGATTTGAAAGTTCTGCCCGAAGCGTTTCAACTTCCCTTTACATAGAAGCCAAATTCTCTCCATTGCGTGTTTTTGGTCCAAAAGCTCGATATTTCCCTTATTCTCATAACCAAGAGCATCTCTACAAGATGGACAATGTCAGCTAAATGAACCATATCAGTTACTGCAACTTACTATGTGAATATAAAATCGAAAAGCCGACCCAAAACTGAATGTATCAGCCGGGGTGGTGGTGGTAGTTGGCTTTCGCCGTGGCTCCGCCACTAAGGGTGGCCAGTCGTTTTCTAAAGGGAGAAGGGCATGAGAGAGAAGAGAGAGAAAAAGGATAAGGCTGATGGATGTCATGTTAGGTTAGAGAAAAGAGAAAAAGGGATAATTTCATAGGGGTTTATAAAATATTTTAATTAGATTGGTAAAAAGACCAAAGTGCCCTTATATAAATAAACTTAACCAAAATTTTTAACTTTGTTAGTGTTAAAGGACGAAAGATGTAACGAATTTTCCAAATAAAGGACTGTGACTGTAATTATTGAAGTTAAAGGCTATCTATTGCAATCCAGTACAAACATAAAGGAAAAAGTGTAATTTACCCTTAATTTTTTTTATTAGGAACTTAATTTCGTTAGCAAGCGGTTGCAACATCTGTGTGAATCTGTAAATTGAAAAATGTAATTTGGTCAACATGAAACCCGTGACCTAATTTTACTTTTTTTTAATTCCAATTCCAGTAACTATGATTGATTTTAATGAACTTTAATTGTAATGTAAGCTTTGAGATTATGGTTACAATCTAGGGTTTTGACTCTGCTTTGTGCGAAACATGTTTATTACATCATAAAATGATATATATAATTCATTTTGTTTTTATCTATTAATATTAAAATGTTTTTTTTTTAAATAAATAAGTAAAAAGACCAAATTACCCTTTACTTAACATTTAAAATTAACTGGGTTAGGCTCAAAGGACATACCTTGCAAGATTTTGAAACAATAAGTACAAAACTCGATAGTTTTAAAGACAAATGACACCGCCTGAAACATGGTATATAGATAAAGGACAAAACTTACAATTCACTCTGGGATTTATATGTGTGTCCCTATACTTCTCTGTTGTCGTTCCTTTTGTTCATGGTTTCCAATTTTATTACCTCCTCCACTCACACGTACGAATTAGAAAAAGGAAAAGGTTTCTGTTATTGGTTGGATAAGTAATATATCTCAAAATGTGAACATATATTGGTTGGATAACTAATATATCTCAAAATGTGAACATATATAACAAGAAAAAGGTAATACTTTTTCTTTCTAAAATCCCAAATCCTCATATATAACAAAACTGAGACACTAACTATAAAAACAAACTGAATCTATATTTTCTATAAAAGGGCAAATGGGTATGACATCACAATGCTGAGGTGGTAATCAGATAGTTTGTCCAACAATGCATATCTGATGTCATTATTGCATCATAAATGTTAATTTAAAATCTTTTAAAATACATTTTATATATACAAAATTCAAACATCTGCCCAATATTCAAAGAGTAAATTACAAAACTCGTCCTTTATGTATGTATGTTATTGCAAATCATGTCCTTTGTCTTCAATAATTACATTAATCATACCTAATGTTTACAAATCCTAACATGTTATATCCTTTACCCCAAACCCAGTTATTTTTCTTAGTTAATGGTAGTCACGTGAGACCCACGTGAGGGCATTAATGTCTTTTAACCTACCCATCTCTAAACATTTAAATAATTAATTCAAACTAATTAAACTAAGCTTGCAACTTCAGCCTTTCAAGTTTCTTTAAAACTAATTTTAGGATTAAATTCCAGCGAAATCAAACATTTGAGCAAAGTAATTTTATAACCATAATCAATTCAAAAAGAAGATGCAGATACCTTCAAAACCCTAATTTTGATTCTGAAAGATCCATTCTCAGTAATATAGTTTACATAATCTTCAAAGTTAACATGCAAATAGCTAAACAAACAAACTAATAGAACAAGATAAATCAAACATTTGATCAAAGTAATTTCAGAAGTAGGTGCAAGTTATCAATTGTTAGTGAGAAATATAACTTACATAATGATGATAAAAAAGAATCAATTCGTATAGAGCAACAGACTGAATAAACAGCGTGCGTATGTAATAAAAATGAGTGGATGTAGGATTTTGATAAATCCCCAAATTCCATAAAAAGGCAAAAGCAAGTTTCAACGTTAACGGATGATTAGTGGTTGGTAGGTCACTTTACTTTCCCATTTCCTGCCTTTTTTCTGTTACTCATCTTCCTTTCCTTTTCCCTATATTTTATTTTTTGGTGGGAGATGGAGATGGAAACAGAGGACATGAGAGGGATTGTAGAGGCAAAGTGTTTCGAGATTAGAGAGCATCGAAAGAGGAATTTGAAGACATTAATGGGGGAACAGATGGGTAGGTTAAAAGACATTCATGCCCTCATGTGGGTCCCACGTGACTACAATTAACTGAAAAAATTAACTGGGTTTGGGGTAAAGGATATAACATGTTAGGATTTGTAAACATTAGGTATGATTAATGTAATTATTGAAGACAAAGGACATGATTTGCAATAACATACATACATAAAGGACAAATTTTGTAATTTACTCCTATTCAAAATTCAAAACCTCTGGCTACATTCAAAATTCAAAATTCTGGCTCCACATATATAACACAGAACCACCGTTAAACCCACCGATGACTTGAGAATGTGTGCAGAAACTCCGACAGTATGGCGAAAATTTAGTGAACGAAGGGAATAGAATCCGACAGATAGGGGAGAAACTAGTTTGAAAATATGATGAGAATGAGATGCAGTATTGGATACACGACACCTAGAATAATGCCTAGATATGTGTGTAATTTTGTATTTTGATAAAAAAATAAGTTAGATAGACTAAAATAGATATCGATGCATAACTACTAGTGTGTTTAATTTCCGGTTGTAGTTTGTAATCGACGCATATATATATATATATATATATATATATAGGGGAAGGTTCAAATGAAAACCACTTTTATTATGAATACTCGAAAACTAACTAAAAAAAGCCTAAAAAACACACCAATTTTTATATATATATATATTATATATAAAAAATAGCGAAAATTGGATGAAAAAAAAAATTGGTATGTTTTTTTGGTTTTTTTTTAATTAGTTTTCGAGTTTTCGCAATAAATAGTGGTTTTTATTTGAACCTTCCCCTATATATATATATATATATATATATATATATATATATATATATATGGGATTTTTACATATTTCCCATCCTAAGAAGCTTTATTACATATTTCCCCAACCCATAAATTTAGTTACATATTTCCCCTTCCTAAAGAAGCCTTATTACATATTTCTCCAACCTCTAAATTTTTATTACATATTTCCCCAATCTCTAAATTTAATTACATATTTCACCTTCGTAAACCCCATATATTACATATTTATCCATTTCATTAAAAATACTCTTATAAAATTAGTATTTTACCCTTAATGAGTTTATTAAATGCATAACTATAATATATTTCCTAGCTTCCTGCATAAATTTAAAAGTAACAACTTGAATAATATTTTTAAACCTTTTATTTTTTTTTGTATATGTTTAGAGATAAATAGTATAATTAATATTTTTAAACAACTAAATATAAAGTGTTTAGAGATGATTAATATGAGAACAACGTTGTAATTTAACAATTTGAGAATAATAATAGGTGAAATAATACCCTAGCATATGTGGTGCTGAATCCAGAAGAATCGAGGGCATCATGGAGGACGGATTTGAGGTCTTTGGGTGGTCTGAAATGAGACCGACACATGGCACCCGCACCACCTCTGCAAGTAGCTAGTGATGATGAGTGAAGAAGAAAAGGACCCTAAACCCATAGGAAGCTAATCCTCCACTCATTTCTTACTTGGATTACAAGAAATGCAGTTCGAAGAAGCAGTTTGTGTTGGTTGGTTTATTACTTTGTCGTTGCAAGTTCAAAAAATTATTACTTTTTGATTTTTTTTTTTGATATTGAGATGTTATAAACATCGTCATACTAATCAAGATGTGTCTAGTAAATCGTAATATCAGATTTAAAAATATTATTCAAGTTGTTACTCTTAAATTTATAATTATTGCAGGAAGCTAGGAAATATATTGTAGTTATTTATTTAATAAACTCATTAGGGGTAAATTACTAATTTTATAAGAATGTTTTTAATGAAATGAATAAATATGTAATATATGAGGTTTAGGAAGGTGAATTATGTAATTACATTTAGAGATTGGGGAAATATGTAATAAAAATTTAGAGATTGGGGAAATATGTAATAAGGCTTCTTTAGGAAGGGGAAATATGTAATTAAATTTATGGGTTGGGGAAATATGTAATAAAGCATCTTAGGAGGGGGAAATATGTAAAAATCCATATCTATATATATGCAGGAGAAGGATCCGTTGGGAACCACCCTTTATTGCGAGAACCACGAGAACCAATGTGAACACATGGCATAATTGTAATTATATTGAATTCTAGCAAAAAACACACGGTGTCATAATTGTAAATATATGGATCTGTAACATAAACACGTGTGTCCCCTGTTTTAGGGTTTCTTCATCACATTTGTTCCCAATCCACAATCTGCATCATCATCATCTACACTTTGATTGAGGTTCACGGCTGTTCACGGCGGCTCATCGGCGGCACACGTGATGAGTTTACGGTGGTTCTCGCGACATTAGACAACAATGTATCCCACAAATTTCATTATTCGGGATTATTGCTACATATTCGGGATTATTGCTACATATGGTGTTCTCTGATTCATCCCGTGTTGAAATATCTCGTGTTGAACCTACCGCATCCGATGATACTAACCTACCAATCTTTGAATATCATCCTCATACATTTGATACTACCTATCTTGGTGGTCCATCTGCTGCCAAAACCCGTATATGTTGTCAATCCAATTGAAAGTTGCAAAATTGTGTACACAACAGTTGATAGTCGACATTCCCTTCATGGATTTGAAATACATACTATTGATTCCATGTCAATACCAGCTAATGTTATGGTATCATCCGGGAATGCATCTGGGAATGTCAATATATCTGACCAATCGTTGTCGATTGACACTACTTCGACTGGTACAGCACCCACAAATACTAAACAACCTCAATTGTAGTTCATTCGGTTTGAGACTAAAGGTATCCCATGTCCATTTTGTGTAATTTGTATATTATTCAATGTTATACATGTTTAAAATATGTTTACATTCATATTATGTTGTCACTAATTATTAATCAACAATATATGCACATGTGCACTGTGTTAACTGAACCATATTATAAATTATGATACATTATAAATATATGCACATGTGCATGATGACGATAATTAATTTGTTATATTGTATATTAAATTACATTGCACATGTAATTTTTTAAATTTTCTTATTAAATTCACAGGAACGGTTACGACTCCTATACATTCTACACCCAATTTCCGCCACCGACACATCGCCTCTGCCACCACCGCGACACCACCGACACCACCGCACCACCACCGTGACAACTCCTTCGACGACAACTCCTCCACCGACAACCCATCTGGTGACATTCATACATCTGCTCATAAGTCACCACTGCGATAACTAATCCGGGTCGTCCTTATACGATTACTCCATTTAATACATCATTTATCCGGTAATCACAACAAATTATATCCTTCTTTTGTCCGATTATATTGTTTTTTGTCCGATTATATTGTTTTTTGTCATCCATATACAAATAAACATAGTTTCAGTTGTAACCCCTTTGTAATACAGATGGCATCATCTGATTCGTCACATATATACCCTCCTCGTCAATCTGATAATGACATTAACAAAGTTAGGCCAACTTCAGCTTATAAAAAGACCCATTTTTGATATCCATACTATTGAATCTATGTCTAAATCAGAAAAAGTGTTATAGTCGAACACTCAATTTTCGCTGAATACTCAATTTCCGATGACAATACTTCAACATCGACTGCTACATCACCCACAAATCTGGACCAACAACAATTGCAATTTATACCAACAATTACAATTTATACGATAGGAGACTAAAGGTAGTATACATAGATAGTTTTTACATGCTTGATAACTCTATTTTCCTGTATCAGTGTTTATTTATCATTGTTCATTGTTTGTTTTTCTAGTTTTTACATACTTTACTACTCTATGTTACTATATCATTGTTTGTTTAACATTTGCTTGGTTACTCTATGTTCCTGTATCATTGTTTATATAAATTGTTCATTTTTTTTGTTTATCTGCTTGATCAATACAATGATCATGCACATGTGCATTATGTTGATAACACCCATACTCGTCACTGATCATGCACATGTGCATTATGGTGATAACACCCATACTCGTCATCAACCGTCATTAACATGAACATGCCCATGTGCCAACAATCCATAATCATCACAAATAAACGGGTAACCATCAGTACATAATTATGCACATGTGCATCACATTACCAACACCCCATACTCATCACCAAAAAAAAAAAGTTAAACATTTATACATCGTGCGTATACACACCATCTACCATATACCATATTAATCACAATCTTATATGTTTTTTCTTTTTTCTTTATACAGGAACAATTACAACTTCTACACCTAATGGCACACCATATTGGATACCCGATGTTGATGCTGAATACATCCCTATTATAAACAGTACGTTTAATAGTTGGGAGGACGTTGACTCCAATGATACTGATGAAGATGTTGATGATGATGCTAAAGACCCTGCATATATATATATGAACCTGGTTGATGATGATGCTAAAGACCCTGCACATATATATGAACCTGAGTAACCTCGTAGACATTCATCCAGGCATCATAAAACATTCAACGATTCTTGATTATCCTATATATAATGACAAACAGTTTCTAAGCATTATTCTTTTTGTTTACAATCATTTTGCACTCTCTGTATACGTATTCATAGGTTATGATTTTGATCATGATTACAAAGTGCATTCTTGTCCGTTTTTCGAAACGTTGATAGTTATTGGCACCTAAGTCACGGAACACTAAATCCGCTAATCATATACAATTGAGTTGGATCTAAAACTTGTAGAAACCCTAGGTTAGCAATTACCGAAGCCGAGTGTGAACCCTTTTTTATCATTATTGTTTAGTAATCAAATTTTCTTGCAATCATTAATCATTAGTCTTTAATCAATTAAACCAATTCACATCTTTTTCAACTAAATAAAAATACAAAAACATTATAGCAAGCTTCATAATTTGTGACTTTCATTTTAATTCAATCGAATCCATTCGCAAACCACATACTCTTCGTGGTTCGACCCCTTACTACTACTAACACATAGTTAAGGGTAATTTGGGCTTATAAGTATTATCTTTGACCGGAGCGCGACACTCCGATCAAATTTTGGCGCCGTTGCCGGGGAGTGCGTGCGCTTTGTGTTTGGATATTGTTTGAATTTGTGTGATTAACTGTTTAAATTGCATAAGTTCTTTTCTTGTACTTTGTCTTTTTCTTTGTTACGCGGGGTGTGTTACTTGTGCAAGTTACAGGTAGTGCATGCATACACGGAACTCCGGGAGGACTTCACCGTTAGTCTACGAACCGGAAATCGAAAGAGTTGCAAGAAGGAATTTAGCAAGCCGGTTGGAGGCAACACTTGCTTCTAACTAAGTCACCCAAACACCACAACTCACACCATCCATTGAAATCGATTCAATGGCACATCAAAACTTAAACCAAAACCAAAATCCGAACCAATTCCAATACCGAAGCAACTTCAATCCCGCCCAAAACGTTCAACCTATACCTCAAGAGCAACCGGGTGGTAATAACAACTCTAGACCACCCATACCACCTTTCCAAAACCAAAATCCCAACAACACCCAAAGAACAGCCCAACAACAAAACCTTCACCGACAAAATTCCTTACCCATTCACCTTGATGACCGGAATGTTAATTCCGACCGTAGAGGCAATCGAGATCGTGGCAATCTCACGAACGAATACCCATTCTTTAATATAGATGATTTGAGAAATGCTATCCCTGATGATGAGTCGTTTAGTGTTCCCGGTTACTAATCGTCGGAACATGTGAGTGTCCATACGGAGTATTCGGATGATGGGGGTAATTACGATGATAGGGTCGATGATGAAGATGGGGGGTATGTGAATCGGGACAACATTTATAATGCAAGAGGGTTTGATGATGAAGAGTTTGGTTATCAAAATTCCAATTTCGTGGGGAATGATAACTATGGGTACGGGAATGTGAGAAATGACGGTTATGAAAACAACCGTCAACCACGAAACAATAACCATAGGAACCGGAATGATGGGTTTTACAACAACAACAACAACAGTGCTAACCCTAACCGGATTCCTCGTTTCGTGGGAGGAGGTAATCAAAGAGGTAATCAAGGTGGGAATCGAAGAGGTGATAGGGGAGGTCAAAGAAGGGATAATCGAAGGCCGGTGGATCAAGAGGTTAACGGTCCACAGCGTCGTCAACAACCTCCACGGGGAGTGAATGGCCGTTTTCGACTGGTTGTTACCGATAATGACTCTCCAATAGTTTGCGAAAGAAGGATGTTCGATTGCAAGCCCCATTACATCAACATACTTCCCCATTTCAATGGGAGGTCTAATGACGAACCATACACCCATTTGGAGGAGTTTTCGTGTATATGTAGCACAATCAGGGGGCATAATTTTGCGTTGGAGGAGGTCAAGCTTCGGTTATTCCAGTTTTCGCTAAAAGATAAGGCGAAACAATGGTTTTTTACACTTCCGGCGAATAGTATTCAGACATGGGGTGATATGCAACAAGTTTTTCTTGATGAGTACTATTCGATGGCGAAGACCGATGACACGAGAGATGAAATTAGGTCTTTCCGCCAACTATCAAGCGAACCGTTGCATGAGGCATTCACAAGGTACAAAGAATTGATTCGAAAGTGCCCACACCATCAAATAGAAAAGTGGGAGTTGGTTAAATGTTTTGTGAGAGGATTAGACGATGAGACATGGAATCGCCTCGAGTCGACGACCAACGGAACTCTATTGATCAATCATTAAGATGATGATTGGGAATTTCTCGAGTGGATGAGCAAGCGGTCAAAGGAAAAGGAGTCGGCCGATAGAGCAAAAAAACATCCCGTTTCCCGGTCACTTCCCGATCTTGACTCTAACTCTAAGGATCGGATTTCTACTCTAGAACGTGAGTTAGCTCGTATGAAGAAGAAGGAGGTGAATGCAATTCAATTCGTGGTGTGTGAGGATTGTGGGGAGATTGGTCATCAGACCGATCAGTGTCAAACAGGATCGGGTGACTACACCGAAGAGGTAAACCAAGTGTTCGATGATAGAACAATGATATGAATTCGAATACTTATCATCCCGGATTGGGAAATCACCCTAACTTCCGGTATGGTAATGCCTCGAATCAAATGAACCCGAATTTTCAATCGGGAAATCAAGGTGGTCAAGGCGGTTCCTCTTATAACAATCGTCAAGGTGGTAACCAATGGGGTTACCAAAGGAATTACAATCAAGGGGGTAACCAAGGGTATCAAAACCGGGAAAACAATTATCAACGTGGTTACAACCAAAGTGGAAATGGGGGTGGTGCTTCAAACTCTCAAGGTGATGACTCGATAAATTCTAACTTTGATGCCCTCATGAATGCTATGAGTGCCCTTACTAATTCACATCAAGCCCTTACTAATTCACATCAAGAGATCAAAACCGAAATGAAGAAAGAGTTTGAAGTAAGAGATAAATCTCATAAGGCACTGGAGAAGCAAGTGGGGCAACTTGCTCAAGAGATGGCTCAAATTCTTGGGAGTGGAGGAAGACTTCCAAGCGACACCAATGTGAACCCTAAGCATCAAGGGTCAAACTCGAAGAACACGAACGAGGTACCAATTAATAAAATTTCCTTATGTAGTGGTCGGGTGATAGATAATGGTGTCAAAACACCACCACCCCAGTTTGTTGAAGGGGTGGTGGAAGATGCTAGTGAGGATGAACATGAGGATGGTCAAACGGGTCAAAACAAAAATGATTTAAAAAAGAATAATAACACTCCCGTTGTGACCATCCCCATCCCTAAGGCTAAGGAAAAGGGTGTGGAGGCTAATACCGCCCCTTATCCCGAAGCATTGAAGGGACCCGTGAAGAAGATTGTAAACAAAAGAGGTCCACAACAAGAAGAGTTGTTGGAAATTTTCAAACAAGTAAAAATTAATTTACCTCTTTTGGATGCATTCAAACAAGTACCGTCGTATGCTAAGTACTTGAAAGAATTGTGTACCCAGAAACGAACTCATAAATTTCCTAAAAAAAATTAGATTTAACCGAGAATGTGAGTTCGATTCTTTCGGGTGCACTTCCACCTAAGCTCCAAGATCCGGGTGGGCCTATCATTTCAATTCAAGTAGGCGATTTTAAAATCAACCAGGCACTTCTAGATCTTGGTGCTAGTGTGAGCATTCTACCGGGTAGTTTGTATGACCAATACGAGTTTGGTCCACTTCAGTCGTCAAACACCACCGTGGTGTTAGCCGATTTGACACCGAAACTACCCCGTGGAATTGTCTCGGATGTGATAGTAAAAATTGAGGATTTTTATTATCCGGTGGACTTTTTGGTACTTGATTATGTGGCCAAGGACCCAACCAAGAAACCTACGGTGATTTTGGGTCGACCGTTCTTAGCAACCGCAAAGTCTCAAATTGATTGCAAAACAGGAACGGTTGACATGACATTTGGAAACCGAAAGTTGAGGTTGCATGTTTTTTCCGGACTTATGAACCCTCCAGTTGATGATGAATGCTATATGGCGGACATTGTTGACACGTGTATACCTCTTTGCAACACAGTCGTGGATGGGGAAAACACAATGGAGGATTGTTATATGTTTGATAAGTCACAGGTGGAGATGAATAAGAGCATAGACGAGGAGGTGAAGAGTTTGGAGGTGCTTGCGGTTAAAAAGGGAAAATCGACATGGACGCACCAAGTCGAGAGTTTACCGAAGAGTATTGACACCAAATTGAAACCGTCATTAGTAGAGCCTCCGGAGGTTGAATTGAAGACGCTTCCAAAGCATCTTAAGTATGCTTACGTTGGTGAAGGCAACACACTCCTGGTTATCATTGCATCAAACTTAACCGAGGAGCAAGAGGAAAAATTGATGGGTGTTTTGGCCACCAATCGGGCGGTGATTGGATGGGCCATTGCTAATTTGAAGGGTATTAGTCCCTCGGTGGTGATGCATAAAATCATCACGGAAGAAAGTGTGACTCTCGTTCGAGATGCACAACGGAGATTGAATCCGAATATGCGGGAGGTGGTGAAGAAAGAAGTGTTGAAATGGCTTGATGCGGGTATTATTTATCTGATCTCGGATAGCCAATGGGTGAGCCCAATGCAGACGGTTCCAAAGAAAGCGGGTATACAAGTCGTCAAAAATGATGCAGGTGAAGAGGTAGCCACTCGGCCGGTAACCGGGTGGCGAATTTGTATTGATTATAGGAAGTTGAATACCACAACTTCCAAAGATCATTTTCCTTTACCGTTTATTGATCAAATTATTGAAAAATTATCGGGGCAACAATTTTATTGCTTTTTAGATGGCTATTCTGGTTATAATCAAATTGCCATCCATCTAGAAGATCAAGCAAAGACAACGTTTACTTGTCCCTACGGCACCTTCGCATTTAGGCGAATCCCGTTTGGACTATGTAACGCCCCCGCCACCTTCCAAAGGTGCATGATGAGTATCTTCTCAGATATGGTGGGGAAGTCTTTGGAAATCTTCATGGATGATTTCTCAATTTTTGGGTCGTCATTCGAGGCTTGTTTGGACCAATTGGACAAAGTACTAAAAAGGTGTGTCGAAACTAGTTTGGTCTTGAGTTGGGAAAAGAGCCATTTTATGGTTCAAGAGGGAATCGTGTTGGGACACGTGGTGTCGAGTCGTGGGATAGAGGTCGATCGTGCAAAGGTACAAGTTATATCTACTTTGCCATATCCCACGAGTGTTAAAGGTGTTAGGTCATTTTTAGGTCATGCGAGTTTTTATCGACGGTTTATTAAGGATTTTAGTGACATAACCAATCCTTTGTGTAACTTGTTGTTAAAAGATCAAACGTTTGATTTTAATGAAAATTGTCAAAATGCGTTTAACAAGTTAAAAGAAAAATTAGTTGAGGCCCCAATCTGCAATTGCCAAATTGGTCTTTACCATTTGAAATTATGTGCGATGCAAGTGATTATGCGGTGGGGGCCGTGTTGGGACAACGGGTTGACAAGAAACCCGTTGCCATATACTACGTGAGTAAGACTCTTTCGGATGCACAATTGAATTACACCACCACCGAAAAAGAGCTACTCGCGGTAGTATATGCATTGGATAAATTTCGGTCATATATATGGGGTTGTAAAGTGATTATTTATTCTGAACACACTGCTGTTAGGTACATCATGGAGAAAAAAGATGCCAAACCGATATTGATCCGATGGGTGTTGTTACTCCAAGCGTTTGATTTGGAGATCCGGGACAAAAAGGGTACCGATAATGTGGTAGCGGGCCATTTGTCCCGATTGATGGTCGAGGAGGATCCTAAAGCTTTAGAGATCAATAAGTCATTTCCCGATGAGCATATTATGAAATTAGATAAGTTACCGTGGTATGCTAGCATTGTGAATTACCTTGTTATAGGTGACTTACCGCCATATTGGGATAGACGGAGGAGGTAGCATTTCATGTCTTAAATCAAGTATTACCGGTTGGAGGAACCACACTTGTGGAAAGAGTGTGCGGATCAAGTGATTAGAAGATGCATAGACGATGAGGAAATTCCAAGCGTGTTGAAGCATCTAAATTCGTTTGCGTGTGGTGGCCATTTTAGTGGCCACAAAACGGGTCATAAAGTGTTGAATAGTGGTCTTTATTGGCCAACTATTTTTAAAGATGCATTTGAGTTTTCCAAGAATTATGTAGAATGCCAAAAATTAGGGGGGTATTTCAAAAAGGGATGAGATGCCCATGCAACCAATCCTCGTAGTTGACATTTTCGATATGTGGGTATTGATTTCATGGGCCCATTCCCCAATTCTCATGGCAATTTGTATATCTTGGTGGCCATTGACTACGTGTCAAAGTGGGTCAAAACAATAGCTACCAAGACGAACGACCATTCCGTAGTTTGTAATTGTAACACCCGTTCTTAAATATCAAGGTTTAACGTAGGTTTTAGTTTAATCAATCATGTAAATAAGATTACATAACATTTGGAAGTACGGGTTTATTGAAACTTTTACAAATCATAAGTTATTCTACATAACGTGGTTAAATTCGTTGCTTAAAATTTACAATGTATCGAAGTGCGGAAGCGTGTGTCTATATCGTGTTCGGTTCTTCGCTGAGCTTGATCGTCTTCCGGCATCCCAGAAAGTACCTACATTTCATAAACATGAAATGCTTTAGTCATACGGTATTTAAAACGCATCTAAACGAGTCCGGAAAACAACACTGATAAAAAAAATACATTTTTGTACAAGGTCCACCGTAAATTACGGTGGACACCGTAATTTACGGTAGTCCTTGTTTCGATTTGTTTCCACCGTAAATCAGGAGTGATTCACCGTAAACCATTTCAGGTCCACCGTAAATTACGGTGGCACCGTAATTTACGGTGGTACCTGCATTCCACCTTTCCATTTTGCCGTAATTTGATACGAAATCTTTCGTATCTTTCAAACCGCTTATCCGTTTGGCATACCGTTTCTTCCTACATGTTTGTAATTTGATTCTCCATCATATGGAGTTAAAATCCGACGTCCGGCTTAACACGATTTAAGACTTTTAAGTCTTCGGCTTATTTTCCCTTTTTACCACATTTTGACCCATTCGCGGTTTTATCAAACAAACGTATTTGTTTGATTCCTATATCACATAAATCTTATAATTTCAATGCTATCTATCATATTAGGTTCAATTCACGAGTTTATGTATATTCTTAAACCCGTTTGTACTAAAATGCTTATTTTGACCCGTTAAGGGTATTTAAACCCTTTTCCGCATAATTCATAATTATTTGTTTCTAGCATCCTATTTTCGCAATATTTGTCAATTGAACTTCCACCACAACTATATTTGTGGTGATTTTACTAAGGTAATCTATGCAAACCAAGTTTTACCCCTTAACTCTTTATTTTACGGCAAAGACCCAAATAGAGCCGTTTGACTAACGTAATACATCTTTCAACTTCTATACTTGTCCTAAGTATTTATTAAATCGTTAAAATCATTTCCAAACAACTTTTAAAGGTTGTTTGCTCAATTTAGCCTCCAAGGGCGTTTTGGTCCATTTAGTCTCTTATTAACAATGAAGGACTTTTGAAAGCATATTTGACCCAAAATCCCTCTTTTAACCTATGATTTTGTTTGAAAAGTCATTAAGCTTTCCAAACGTAATGTCCATTACTTAAAACATTTGGCTTACTTATCAAGTAACCAAAAGTCCATTTTGACCTCTTTTAACACTCTTGAACCACATGTTCTAAATGAGTGTTACCCTATTTCACATACCTGGCGCAGATCAATATATTGACCCGTTTTTAATACCTTGCTTTTATAACCGCTAGTTCATAGTATTGCTAATACCCATTTGACATTTATACCTGAAATAAAGTAGCTCGACAATAATCATTAGTCGTTATTGTCAAAGGGTGATATTTTCACCTTTTGACCCATTTGTTCTAAGTGAACAATTATGTTGGCGAGATGATATTTATTACCATCTCATCTATATGACTCGCTTTGGTTTACACCGTGTGGTCATTTCACTTATTAATCGTTTTCTTAACGCTTTTTAGCCTATCATGGCTTACGCATTACAGTGTCTTTCAAAACAAATAGTTATGGTCAACGCATGACCAACTTACCGTTTAATTCCTTTTTAAACCATCAACATGGTTTCTTGTCACTCTCGACTACCTTGTTCCGTATGTTTACACGTCGGAACATCAAACCTCAATTCTGTATTTATCTTATTCGTAACTAATGCGATAAGAGAATATTCTAACATATAAGACTAGTGTAAGCTATACTTACCTTGCCTCCGAATTATGCTTTTCCACCATTCTTGCTTCGTTTGACCTGCTTCCTTTCCAAGCCTCCACCTAGCTTGTCAAGCGTCAAACTATCATCATAATTCGTAAGACGGTTATATTAGTCATCATTAAATTATGACTATTCCATCTTACATATTTTCTATCACAATTACCATTCGATCTTATTAATGGTCGGTTTGACTACTAAAAGTCAAACGCCCCTTAGCATATAAATGCACATTCAAGTTCTATCTATCAATTAGTAGCTAACATGATCTTATACACTTAGTTACATGAATATGGCTACCAAATTTCATCATAACATTCAAACCCATTTTAATCATGTATGAACAAGTTCCCAAATCACTTAATTTGTTTGAGTGCCTTGTTTCTATTATCCAATATGATGATTTTAAACATAAACTTATCATCATCTTTACTATTACATAAAAACCCACTTCCTAGTTTACTTGTTAATCACATACAAGTGATATTACTTCAAGTTCTTCATGATTTCATCATATCTAACAAAACCCACTTCTAGTTACTTATGAACTCTTAACAAATCTCTAATTTGTTCAAGTAGTTCATTCATATGAATTAGTGTGATGTTTATAAACACCCTTAGAACATCAATTTCATCAATTCAACCAAAACCCACTTAGCTCATAATAGGGTAATTATCAAATCCCTTGTTTGACAACAATTCATCAAGATTTCTACTAGGGTTTGCTTCTAAACCAAGATATAATCAAAATAACACTCATAGATTTAACATTCATTCCAGAATTTCGATTATGATTGTTCATCATAATCTCAAAGTATCACCAAATCATAAAATTCAACATACCTTGTGATCCCCTCGACTAGGTGATCATTAATATGTGTTCATGCATCCGATTTGGGTTAAATTTGACCTTCAATTTGCTGGATCTTGTTGAGTTAGGGTTTTTGGCTCTTGGGAGCCTTTTCTTGGTCGACCAGAACACGCACCACACACACTTGTGTGTGTGTTGTGTTATTTTATTTGGTTTAATTAAAACCATTTCCAGGTTATCCCATTTTGGTCCCTCATGTTTGGTTAGTTATTAATTAGATCACAACCTGATTATTTTCACTAATATTCCCACTTTTTAACTAGGTTTAATATTCCTAGTTAACTTAGCGGGTTCAGGAATATTTATGACTAAGTTTATTTTAGGTCCCGTTAACTCGGGCCTTCTAAGCTTCTATTTCTTAAAAGCTTTTATTCACTTTTATTTATTATTAGGATTAATTATTTAAATCCTAATATTTACCGGGTTAATTTTACCACTAACGGTATTTTCCCCGTCTTTAGTATTAACGGGGTTTAATTACCAAACCCGTTTTCGGGGTGTTACAGTAATTTTGTTCAAACCAATATTTTCTCAAGGTTTGGGATTCCTCGAGTCATCATAATTGATGGAGGATCTCATTTTAGAATTTTTCGGTTTGGGAAACTCTTGAAACGGTTTGGTGTTGACCATAGAATTGCTACCCCCTATCACCCGCAAACAAGCGGGCAAGTAGAGGTGTCAAATCGGCAAATCAAAGAGGTTTTGCAAAAGACCGTGCGGGCGGACCGTAAGGATTGGTCAATCAAGTTGAACGATGCTTTATGGGCCTACCGTACGGCACATAAGACACCTATTGGTACTACACCGTACCGGTTGGTTTACGGTAAAAATTGTCATTTGCCGGTTGAACTTGTGCATAAATCATTATGGGCTATTAAAGAGGTTAATGTTCAATATGATGATGCAGGTAAGGAAAGGAAGCTTAAGCTATGCGAGTTGGAGGAGCTAAGGGAAATGGCATATGAATGCACGTCCAAGTACAAGGATGGGATGAAGAAGGCGCATGATGCCAAGTTGAGGAAGAAAGAGTTCGAGATTGGGCAAAAGGTGTGGCTCTACAATTCGAAACTCAAGTTTTTTCCCGGAAAGCTCTGAAGCAAATGGATGGGACCCTATGTGATCACCCGGGTCGGAGAATTGGGTGATGTTACCATCGAGGACCCGAAGGATGGGTCACAGCAAACGGTCAATGGTCATCGGCTAAAACCGTTCCTTGATGGTAATGAAAAGGTGGATGAAAACAAGGAATCGGTAAGCTTCGTGGTAAGCATTCTGGTTTATGAGGTCGACTAAAAAGGACCGGTAACATTTGGTGTAGAGTTATGTATAATTTATTTAATTGTTTGAGTAATTTGGATATAATCGTTTTCGTTCGTGCTAACCCCTTTGATTGTGTGAGGTCCGGATATTCCGAAGGGGTCATGAAGACACAAGGTATGTTTCTAGACTTTGTTATGTGCATTGAGGACAATACACGACTTTTCAGGGGGGGGGGTAGGGCCGTTAACGTTTTCGCGTTTTCAAATTTTAACTTAAAAAAATCACAAAAACAATTTTAATAATTTTTAGGAATTTTGTTTGTATATAGCCCCTTTACAAAAAGTACATATTTTCTCCCTATTTTTCATAAAAAAAAAATTTAAAAACTGAAAAAAGGAGAGGGCGTCGGCAACGGGTGTGAGGCCGTCCCGGACGGGCCCTAGAAATGGCCGTCGGCAACAATGTCCCGTAACCAGACGATTAGGGCGTCGGCCCAACTTGAACTTTTGGTTAGCCGTTTCCAGGCCGTCGCCGACGGGCTCTCTTTTTCTCGCCACGACAAACCTTGTTTTGACGTAGAAAACCGAACCAAAACTCAATTCTAACTCATTTACATGTCCCAAAACCGGGTTTCCAACCTCTAGAACCACATATTTGATCCACATTCATAAAAACCACCAAACACTCCTGCTTCTTTCTCTCTCATCGTTCACCTTCCATCTCCTTCTTCCTCAAAACCCCCAAGAACCCTAAACCTTCCAACTCTCATAACTCCTTCAAATCTCCACCAAATCTTCTGATTTTTGTGTCCATCTCGTGTAATTTTTCGAGAGGAACAAAACCCATATCACGGTTTTCATCAATTCTCGCTAGTTTGCAAGATTTTTGAGCGTGAAATTTCGGGTTATTTGAAGGGTGTTCATCAAATTACTTGCTTTACATCTTTGTCTTAGTTCTTCTTGTTTACAACATCAAAGGTATGGATCTCCCTCAAATTTATGCTTGATTATCATATGTTAGTTGTTTTTCTTCTGAAATTTTAAACTTGTTAGTTTAAGAGTAGGTTGTTTAAACAATGTATGTTGTTCTAGCATGAGTTCAAGTATGATTAGTTGTTTTGGGTAGGATTTGAGCATGTTATAACCATAGTGAAGTGATTACACTCGTTATTTACATGATTGAACATGAAGGTGATGTTGAAATTTGTTGAACTTATAAGAAATTGTGAGTTAACAAGTAAAATTGATAGGTAGATGATAAAATAAGCGACTTTGGAAGTTTAAAAAGGCGATTTTGCATCTAGTTGTTAATTAAAATTTCAACATCATACATTATGTTCAAAGTTTGAAAGTTTATTGAAGGTTAGGTTTATATTGATGCTTTGTTTGTTTTGTGCTTGTAGTTATGGCCGGAGGTAGGAAAAAGCAGAAAACTACAGGGCAAGGCTCATCATCTGGAGTGGGATCTTCTTCCGGTTTAATACCGAAGAAGTGGGAGCAACTAAGCTCTGTAGAAGAGGGTGATGCTAGGCTATACAGGCAAGATTGCGCGTTGGTTTGGGATGAAGAGAAAAACAAACCTCTATCGACTTATCAGGATAAGAGGTTGGAAGTTAAACTGTGGAAGTGGAAGATGGTCAATAATGTTACTACTTCAGTACCGGACATGGTGGTTTGTGAAAGGGTTGTAAATGTTGAGGAGTTTAGAAAGATTGGGATTGTGCAAATGTTTGAGCGTCAAGGATGGGAAAGAGTGCTTGATTGGTGTGAAGACAACACCTCACGAGTGTATTTAGCGGAGGTGTGTGAATGGTTGGCATCACTGAGGTTCATGAACAGGGATGGTCCTCCCGCCCAGTGGAGATTGGTTGGTAGGACAAGCCGAGGGGAGATGAAGATGTCCTTTGAAACGATTAATTGCATTGCGCGCTTTGATTCTTTGGGGGTACAAGCGTATGACTATCCAACTATTGAACAATTCTTGGATAACCATGCGAACGGTGATGATCCGGAACAAATGACTGCGGCTATCTTACCATATAGCGATGGGGAAGCGGCCCAAAGGACCCAAATGACGGTTGAGGGGAGAATTATTCAAGGAATTTCTCTAGATAATATTTTGGTGAGATTTGGTGATAGGGGAGGCGTGAGAGCAAGTGATTGTAGGGTTGTTCATTCCCTGTTGTACGGGATACCGACTTTATCTTGGAGGTATATTATAATGATGAATACGTGGTTCACGCGAGAGTCGTTTCACAGGCGCATGATTCCATATATGCGCCTCATTAGTGCCATGATCCTCCCGCAAAACTGTCTCCCTCCGGAATCGCTTTGGGTATCTAAGCCGTTGGAAGAATTCAGTTTCGCCACGATAAAGAAAAACTGGAAAATACATGTGAAGCTTTCGGGAAGCAAATACGTGGTGACCGATAAATTGGGTCACAGTTACGAATTCCGTGATCCAGATGTGCAACGAGGGGATGATGAAGATGAGGAAATGGTTGATAAAGAAGACAAAACCGAGCCTCTTGGTCCACGGGGACCAAAACAGAGGTATATGAGGCCACACAGGGAGTTAAATGAAGATGTGGCGGGTTTTGTGAACATCAGGCGGGTGCCCTCATACAAGGATTTCAATCGGGGCCAACAAGAAACGTTTGACAATGTCTCTGCGTGTATAGGCAAGGGTAGAGAGTATAATAAGAGGAGATAGAACTGGGAGGAAACACATGGATCCCAGATGCAGGAGCAATGGGCCTTTCAGACGGCCTATAGTGATAGGATGGAGAAGCATATGGAAGAGCAGCAGTTACAACAAGCCCTCCAAAGATCCCAAATGGAGTGTTTGATAAAGGTGCAGGAGGATGAGACAGCCCGAAGACGGGCATGGGAGGCAGACGAGGAAAGGCGTCAAAACGAGCGCAATGAATTGGATCGACGCCGATGGAACGCTTTATATATCTCTAACCAAATGGCTATTAATAACGCCAAAATCCTCCACGATCAGGAGAGACATCAAAGAGACTATGAAGCCGGCCTTCCTTATGTCGAACACTCGGGGTGGATCGACCCATCCCCTCACTGGCCTGAGGCAGTTAGGTCCAGCTTCATTCCAATACCCTATCAGCCACCACCCCAAGGAGAGCCCGACCCACTCGATAACTACAGGGAGATGTTCGAGGCCCTCACTGGTTATCCATACCAGCCAAACCCGCCAGTTAACCCCAACGAGAGATATCAGCGGTGAGGGCAAGGTATGTTTTGTGTTGTGTTGTGTTGTTGTTGTTGTATAATTTAGTTTTCTTTATTTCTATTTCGTTATTAATTCTTTTTGCCTAGTTAAATGAACGTTGTGGGTATGTTTCCTATATAACCCTCACGAGACCTCTCGACCTCCCGAGCTATTGGGGGGTTTAAAAGGGCTTGTTGCATAAACTAAATGCAACCGTGATTCCTACGAAAGTGAGTTAGGATTGTTATTGTTGTAAATTATTTTTTTCCACATAAATCAAGGTAAATTAATGCATAACTTGGTAACACTTTCATAAAAATGGTAGAACTAAGTAGCTAACAATTTTCAATGGTTGTGAGAAGCATGCTTCTACACAAGGGTTAGAATTTGTAGGTACATTATGTTCGAGGGACGACCGTTTTGTGAAGAGAAGAACAAGATATGGGCATCAAGCGACAAAAATCAGGTGCATGCGTTTCCTTTTTACCTTGATTCTTAGATTAGTAATAAGTGGATTGTAATGGTATGTTATTTTTCCGGGGTGGAATTTTTGGGAAGTTAGCCGTGTCACATCCCTTGTGCATTTTAAAACTCTAGTTCTTACACATTGAGGACAATGTTTACCTCAAGTGTGGGGATGGGGGAGTAGTAAAAGTTTTCAATTTTGACCCGTTCATTTAAACACTACACATTGAGGACAATGTTTACCTCAAGTTTGGGGATGGGGGAAAATTTCAAAAATGTCTTGTTTCAAAAGAGATCTTAAAAGCACAAGTAACTAAGTCAATGAGGGATGGCAAAACCCATTTGGTCTTTTGTCATGGTCAAGTTCAAATTAATAACATGATGGGTATTTAGCGGGTGGTTATTTGGGAATAATTCTCCTAAAGAATTAGCGTTTTATGCATATCACATACCATACCATTATACGTGAGGTTTTGAGCCACTTTTA
Source organism: Helianthus tuberosus (assembly GCA_030545235.1). NCBI lineage: Eukaryota > Viridiplantae > Streptophyta > Magnoliopsida > Asterales > Asteraceae > Helianthus > Helianthus tuberosus. The sequence goes on from CM060410.1 coordinate 163,882,187, forward strand.
TATCATAGATTTACATATACATGTTTCTTTGTTTGAGTGGACCATTAGTCACGTATCAACTTTTGATACGTTCGAGACCATAGATCGAATACAAGCATGAGAATGATTAAGGCATTAGGTAAACCTTTTCCTTTTACACCATTTATATATCCTTACCCAAAAATCATCCCCTAGTAGCCAACTTTGAGCCTGATCATTTCGTTTGACCACCCTTTAGCCCATAACCGTTAAACCTTTTCTTTTAAACCCGTGTGATGAAAATTCGATTATAGGAGTCAAATTGTACAGTTGTGATTTGTTTGTTTGCATATATATATAAAAAAAAGAGAAAAATTAGAAAATGTTATGAAAAAGACGAGAAAATTGTTGAGAAAAGAACAAAAATATATGTTCTTAGTTGAGAAATAAAAGGCGAAAGGTTGTTGCCTTCTAGTTTGATATTGGTAGTTAGTTGTGCATAGAATAGTTGTTTTGTAATAAAAATCGAATTTTCATCACCTTAGCCACTTTAAAATATCCTATTTCCTACCCTTAGCCTAGCCCTGTTACAACCCTTACAAAGACCTTATGACTTGTGCTTAGTATTCGTGATCGGTGGTGGAGAATGATTGAGTTGCAAGCCTATGCGGGTACGTGTTCTAATCGGTTTTGAGAGATTATTCTTTGAAGTGCTAATACATTATGCAAATTAGCCAATTATAAACCAAGTGGAGAGAACATTGTGAGGGATGTGCATGAATTGTTGGTTTCACAGGCGGGTTAATCTTGGATAACCATTTTATATGTGAATGCACCTTACCGTTAAATATGTTGAACATTGTAAAGAGTTTGAACTTTAGTATGACAATTGACCTTAACCTTCGTCTCGGGAATGGGGAGTGTATTCGTTGTTCGACCCACGTGAAAGTGAAAAACAGATTTGCTTGAGGGCAAGCAAAAGACAAGTGTGGGGATGTGATACGTGGTTGAATACCGGTGTTTGTAATTGTGTAACTCAATGTTTTTACATAAGTTTTAATCTTGAATGGCCTACTTTTAATTAGATTTGTGTTGTTGCAGGTTTAATGAAGTTTAAGGAGCTTTTCGGGAGCTTTACGAAACACCGGGACGAAAACCAATCAACCGGGATGCATTACGGATCAACCGGGAGTGCAAAGTGAAGAAATTAGAGAAGTGATGCTAGAGAGGCCGTCGCCGACGGGTTTAGGGTCGTCCCGGACGGGCTCTAGAAACACCCCTCGGCCACTATACCCTGTATCCAGTCAATCAAGCCGTCGGACGGATTTGCAGAATTGGGAGGTCGTCGGCGACGGGCCCCATGCCGTCGGGGACGGGCAGCGGTTTGTGGTTACGCGATTTTTGGAGATCTTTGGAATAAGAACGATTTTGATTGGCTCGGAGGCCATTAACTCGTAAGTTACACTTGTTTTTGAGTTTGAACTTTGATCTTGGAGCCTAATTCACCCACCATTGAATACCAATTCCATCTCTATCACACATATCAACCGAATCATCAAGAACATCATTATCATTCACAATCCTCAATCCATCCACAAACCCTAATCATCCATACATCATTCCTTTTACTCTCATCCTTCACCAAAACCCTAAACATCCACCATTCCTCCATCCTTCAAGCTTCAAGATGATCTCAATCAAGTTTCAAGCATCCGGTGATCGAGTTCCTTCTACCACGAGCGGCTAATCACCTTGGTTTCACCCCGGTGTATGTAGTTGTTTAATTTAGGGTTTTAAATTGTTTCTTGCTTCAACTTTGTGACAAATTGTGTTGATTTTACAATAGTTTACATTTGTTTCGTATTCGTAAATTGTCGGCGATTATAAAGTTATGACTTTGCAAAATGGTTATGTGTAGTTATGCGTTGTCATGGTTAGGTTTTACTTGTGTTGACTACAAAGTGCATTCTTGTCCGTTTTTCGAAATGTTGATAGTTATTGGCACCTAAGTCACGGTACACTAAATCCGCTAATCATATACAATTGAGTTGGATCTAAAACTTGTAGAAACCCTAGGTTAGCAATTACCGAAGCCGGGTGTGAACCCTTTTTATCATTATTGTTTAGTAATCAAATTTTCTTGCAATCGTTAATCATTAGTCTCTAATCAATTAAACCAATTCACGTCTTTTTCAACTAAATAAAAATACAAAAACATTATAGCAAGCTTCATAATTTATGACTTTCATTTTAATTCAATCGTATCCATTCGCAAACCACATACTCTTCATGGTTCGACCCCTTACTACCACTAACACATAGTTAAGGGTAATTTGGGCTTATAAGTATTATCTTTGACCGGAGCGCGACACTCCGATCACCTTACCAACTTAAACCCAAGTAAGTAAATGATGGAGGCATTAGGACTAACCCTTTTTCTTTTCAACACCATTATTTATCATTTTTTTTACCACCTACCCAAAATCCCTCTACTGAACCCCTTTGAGCCTAAACCTTTTCATTTCTAAACCCACAAAACAAACACCCTTTACCCACCAAAACCCTTTTTCATTTTTAACCCTTTATTTTAGTAAAAAGCTCTGTCTTCATGTGACTTCCTTATAAAAAAATTGATGAAGTATAGCAATAAACAAACAAGTTCCTCAAAAGAAACTTTGTTTGAAAATGCTTCTCTTGAATAAAAAGTCACAAAAATAAAAAAGTTTTACGAAGACCGACGCTTTTTACGCCTTTCGCCCTTTTTACTAACCACTAACCCAAAACCACCTACCTTTAACCCAAGACTAACCCTCCCCCAAGTCCTCTTGATATTTACAAAGGTGTATAGTTAAAAATGAGGAGGATTGATTGCTTGGCAAGCATATGGTAGAAGTATGTTCCATGCCGGTCTCAAGTGTTTCACAAAAATACATCTTCGGCCGAGTGTTGAGTGATCTACCGTAAGGTATGTGAACTTGTATGTAAATGGAATTTTAAAGAGGCATGTAATGCCCAAATAAGTAATTTCTCTTATGAAACGTTCTAAATAAATCATAACGAATAGGATTGTAAATAACATAAAAATAAAGCCTAATAAAGATCTTGGAATCCCGACACTCAAGACAAGCCCAAAACTTCTCTTCTACCCATTCCATTTGGGCGTGTAAGCCCATTATAAAGAGTTTTTGCTTGAGGACAAGCAAAGATTCAAGTGTGGGGGTATTTGATGTGTGTAAAATGCAACATATAAATTACATCAAATGAGGCATAAAACTAACCCTTTTTTAGTACTAATGTTGGAAAAAGTGTGCTTTTGTCTTCATTTTGTATTTTCAGGATTAAATGAGCATAAATGAACAAAAGAAGCAAATATGCAGCAAAATCTAACATAATTACAAGAAAAGGAATAAACGTGACATGCCCGACCCTCGACAACATCTTCCCAAGCAAAAACAAGAGATCAGAAGGCTGAACACGCCCCGTGTCCAACGGACACGGGGGCGTGCCCAAGCGTCTGCAGAAAAGACAAAGTTGTAGAAGCTTCTATTTCCCGACACGGGGGCATGCCCAGCTCAACACGGCCGTGGTCAATGCTAAGATTCGCAGAATCCAAGCAAATCTTGGTAGTACAGATACGCTTCTGCACACGGGGGCGTGCCCAACGGACACGGGGGCGTGTGGAGCTAATACAGACAAACTGCAATTAATGAAGGAATAGAAAGTGGATGGACACGGGGTCGTGCCCAGTGGACACGGGGCCGTGTCCGGGCTTCTGTGCAGGCTATAAATAGGGGTGCTTGGTTCACTTCAAAGGCATCCCTTGGCAAACCACCTCTCTCCCACTTCACCCACACTCCACCACCATCACAACACCCACATCCACCACTATCATCCATCATCCATCTTAGAGTGTGTGTAGTAGTCTCGGGATCTAAGATTGATAGTAAGAGTTCTTGACAATCAAAGGCCTTGTTTGCCTAAGTCTCTTACATCACTTGGTGAAGACAAGAATTTAGTGTAATACTTTTGTTTTTTAATCTTTTTGCACTTTTTATTTGGTTTTGTATTAATGACTTTAATAACTAGTTTCTTATGTTGAAGGTGAAACTTCCTTATCATTTGTCCATGGTGTCTTGGCGTTATTTTACCGTCTATATAAAATAAAAGATTTACACCATTCATATCTCTACGGTCTATATAGAGATATGTTAGTAGTCGGGGGTTAAGGGAATGGTTTGGTAAGGTTCTTGTCTTGTTCAGTGTATAGATCCTGCAAGGACCTAGGTCAAGCTTACTAGGACCTCCTTCAATACCCACTGGTATTGGATGGCGGGGGTGCGAATGGCTTGATCCCCTCATATGTAAACTACTATTAATACATTAACCCGGCTACTTGGGATTGTATCCCTGCTGACTCAAACCACTTAGCCGAGGGTAACGTCATTTTCAAAAGAGGGGCCTACCACATTACTGTAGGTCCCGGTTTTGACTCCCGAAATGATTGCGAACCGACCGTGCGACGTGCGGAATCCGTGCACGAACGAGACCGAAACACCCGAGACGTAATATAATCTGTGATTCTATTGACGAATATGAAAACGTACAAAGCACCTGAATCACGATGTCACTTTCTCTCTCTAGTTTCTCTCTCTAGATCCTATCTTCTCCAAAGTCTTCAAATGAGCAAAGTGACAAAAGTTCTAAATGAGAACCCTAATGGTTCTATTTATAGGCCAAGGGAATAAGGAATCTTTCCTTATTTACAATTATGCCACCTTGCCTTTTACTAACTAGATATTACAATATAAGCCTAGAATTAATCTATTTCTGCTACGGTCTTGAGATGACGGAAGCGATAGACATACTGCACTAACAGACTCCCCCTTGGATATTGCCGCAGTCAATCTCAATCATTGAGTCAGACTCGTAGCGTCTGGTCTTTCTCTCTCTAGTTTGAACAGAATCCCCGTGGATCTGTCTTCAGCTTCAGCTTCCTTCTTTCGGTAGATCTTCAGGCTCCCCCTTTCGTCAAGCTTCCGTGCTTTGGGATCGACACTTGGCTTTCTGGTTACAAGCTCCTCTAGGATAGTTACGTGGCTCCTTGAATGCACGCTCCCCCTTTCGTTGAGCTCGTCTTCAGACTCCCCCTTAGACTCGGCTATCGGGATCGTAGTCTGGAATCTGCAATCCTCAAACATTTATAAGTAAAACATTTTTAGATTTCCAGGTATCGTAAACTAGCTCCATCAAACTTTCTAAATCAAGATCCTGGGACTAAGATATAATAATATGAATATATCCAGAATTACTTGATACTCTCCCCCTATCAACAATCTTCAAAGATTTGGCAGATTCAACGAACCGGATCGGAAACTAGCTCTTTTACAGATTTTAACAGTATAAGCATCAAAATCCCTCACAAATAATCATCCAAGTCCAAATTAATGACCTTGGAGATATCACAAACTGTTTTTGATTTTTGTTAAAAATTCAAGTTTCAAATTAATGAACTTGTTTTATTTTCAGAAACATGATCAGCTTACTTAGATTTTGAAACTCAGCTTCCCAGACATCGGTTGTCGAAAATAAAGTAGAAATCAAAATCTTTTTGAATTTTTCTGAAACATAAAGCAATAAAGAAATATTTACAAACATATTTACAAACAATATTTTTGTTTGAGTTTGCGTCAGAGGATCATATCAGTTTTTGACAAGTCACAAGTACCGTTGAGCTTAGTTACACATTAAGAATTAAACAATTCACTTAGATTGTCGATATACTGATCCACTTAAATTTTCACACAAATTTCAACTGATTCAGGATACGAATTAGATGCTTTAAGAACTTAAACTCATTCATGTGTCCCACCTCTTGAATATACTCCCGTATCCAGATCCCAATATTCAGTCTTACAGGTGAGTATACCTAGATGATATCTGTAAGGGGAATAAATTATAGTACGAAACCGTGAGAGCTCAGGTCAGAACTTCCGTTCAGCAGAGAGATGACGGCTCGACTTTTGGTGTGTCCCTTTTAGAGGATCTTTTGTATTACAACAGCAATGACTATCAATTTTATTGTTTCATCAATTTGCTGAGGGCGGCGCTATATTTCAAGCAATGCAGAAAGTATTCTCCGGGAACTAGGCCATTGCTTCCGCAAAATCAGAAGTCCCGGGATAATACCCCAGATATCACTAAGCATAAAGACCTAGTATCTCAGAAAGAGGGGTCCTTCAAACGAGATTTCAGGGGTTACCTATATATCCAAGTAGTGTTCCCCACGAAATAAGCAAGTTTGAATTTAGGTTTATATCCCGAAAAAGTTTACTAAATGTATAAAAATCTACCGGCATATCATCAGTGAGACTGTTTAACGTTATTTTGACTTTCCAATTCTTTAGCGTACTGTGATTGTCTACTGATGTACTATCATTTCCTCCTTTTTACACAAAACTCATTTTTGAATTTTATCATGTTTTTGGCTTTTTCAAATTTTCTAATGTTTTTGGATTTTCTGTGACAATATTATACTCCCCCTAAAATGCAAAACCATTTAAAAATTTGACAAACCGATGTAGATAGCATTGTCTTGCCATCCATTTTCTGCTTCTCATACACTGATTTGCAGAAAATATAACGTACCCCCATGATTTACAACACATTGATTTTTTTTTACAGCTTGAAAACCGTTTTTCAAACTTGTGAAATTAATCATGTTTGTTCAGCCGTGAAGGTTTCGACGTATTCAATGAACATATTTTTGTATTTTTTCAAATTTTTGACAAAACAAAAACATATTTTTGGTTTTTCAAAATTTTTCAATTTTTAGGGTTTTAGAAATTATTGTTTATTTATTTACAGAAAACAAACAAACTAAACTCCCTGTTTCAACCAACACAGGGTCCAACAGCCTCCTCTCCTCGTTGTGACAGGCTGCTCCAACTTCCATTCTCACAATCTTTGATTTTGTTGAGCACCTGCACATTCAGACTACTTGATTATTTGAACAATTTAGCCCAGGTCTGTTGAACCTTAGGCATTTCAACACAATATGTATCATTCAATTTCGGAAAATCTTTTTCATTCTTAACAAAGACTTTTTCATCTTTAACTTCAATTTTCTCATCTTTTACCAAAGACACTAGTTTCTTAACACTCCATGTTTGTCCTTTTGGAGTACCTCTTTTGTAAAAATGTGAATCTTTTTGAACATTTTGTTTTTGAACAACAACTTTTGGTTTCCAAAACTGTTGGGATTTTGTCATATCAACTGATGTGTTCCAACTTTTTGTTGTTCTGAATCTGGGTGTGTGAAAAATCTGTGTTTGTCTTGAATCAGACCTAGTCTGTTTTGGTTTCCAAATTTGATTTGAAGCAAACTTGTTTGTGTTGTACCTCCAAGTTTGTTTTGAATCAAATTTGGCTGACCTTTGTTTCACACCCTCGGATTTTTGTTTCTCAATATTTTCAGGCTTCTTTTTGTCAATATCCACAGGTTTCAGATTTGGACACTTTCGTGCAAGATGTCCAATTTGATCACACTTAAAACATGTTCTTTTTTAAACGTCTTTAACCTGTGGTTGTTGCTTTTGCTTTTGAGCCCAAAACTCTTCAATAGACTGTTGTCTAAATTTGAGTTTTTCCTCTTCTTCAAAACTTTTTCCTTGAACAAAACTCATTTTTGCCTGATAATTTCGCATTTCATTTCTTTTCCAACTTTGTTTCTTCTTATAACCCAACCCAGCCTTCATGTTTTTCTTTTTAAAACCAGGTTTGTTATAAAAAGTTTTACGACCTTTACCAGCAAACTTTGAAATTTCTGACTTTTCAATTTCAACCATCTTAAAAACTTTATCAATTTTCTCTGAAATCACATTCTGAATCGGGAATACAGTGTCTAAGAATAGTTTGTCCGATCCAATCATGGTATATACCAATCCTTTTGAATCATCATTCACAACTTTCTCAGATTTTATATTTTTCAGATACTCATCATGAAAATTACCTTCATTTTCATCCTGTGATTCAGACTTACCTTTTGTAGACTCATCTTTCAGAACGCTATCAACAGCCTTACTTACCACCTCTGAATCATCAGCTTCATCAGATTTGGTGTAAGTCACATCGATATTTTGAAGTAATTGGTCAACTATGTTCAGACCTTTTGCCACCTTTTCCTCATCATAAAAAGTATAATTTTTTCTCAATGGTGGTGGTACCTGATGAAATTCTGAACCAATACCCTTTTTGTTCTTGTCAGTATCTTTGTCATCTGGTGTGATGTTGAAAATGCGTTCGAGAATGTACGAAGAGTTATGATAACTTTGAAGTTTGGTAACAACCTTTTCTTTTTCAGCCAAGACTTGTTTAAGATTAGCAACTTCATCAACACACTTGTTTAATTCAAGTTGCTTTTCTCTAAACTGTCTCTCATACATTTCTTTGGTTGTTAAAGTTTCAGACAGTCTTTGATCAAAACTTTTGACTTGTCTCCTCAAAGTATCATATGCTTCTTGTACTCTCTGACTCGACCATTTTAAAGAATCATACTGTTTTTGTAAATCTAGAAACTTAGTTTCTTTTTCACCACAATCAACACATTTTGCTGTACACAGTCGTCGATAAACCTCATTATCCTTTTCAAGACCTTGACATTTCTGTGTCAGTTTTTCAACTTTTAATTTCAAAATTTCTTCTATTTCAATCATTTCCTTGCATTTCATTTTGAAAACATTTTCAAGTTTATTTATTTCAATTTCTTTTGTTTTTATAATGTCATCTTTTTCAGTACAAACTCTGCAAGTTTCCATGCATTTCTTGCATTGTTCAGTTGGTTTCAAGATTTTAGAATCAGAATTTACCTCGGTAATTGGCACATCAGTGTTTTTAGCTGCCTCTGTCTGTTTCAGCTTTTCTTTCTTTTCATTACCAGCACCTGAATCACGTACACGGAACTTTCTCTCTCTAGGCTTTCTCACTCTAGCTCTAGATCTCCAAAGCTCCAAATGACCAAAAGTGTCAAAAGTCTCTAAGCTAAGCCCTAAGACTTCTATTTATAGGCAAAGCATATAAGGAGAATTCCCCTTATTTACAATAAGCTCTGATACCACTTGTAGGTCCTGGTTTTGACTCCCGAAACGATTGCGAACCGACCGTGCGACGTGCGGAATCCGTGCACGAACGAGACCGAAACACACGAGACGTAATATAATATGTGATTCTATTGACGAATATGAAAACGTACAAAGCACCTGAATCACGATGTCACTTTCTCTCTCTAGTTTCTCTCTCTAGATCCTATCTTCTCCAAAGTCTTCAAATGAGCAAAGTGACAAAAGTTCTAAATGAGAACCCTAATGGTTCTATTTATAGGCCAAGGGAATAAGGAATCTTTAGTTATTTACAATTATGCCACCTTGCCTTTTACTAACTAGATATTACAATATAAGCCTAGAATTAATCTATTTCTGCTACGGTCTTGAGATGACGGAGGCGATAGACATACTGCACTAACAATTACGCATTAATAACTTAATTAATTATCTTTCAGTATTCCAGCCCTTTAGGATTGTATCCTTGCTGACTCAAACTACTGGGTTGAGGGTAACGTCACCTTCAAAAGAGGGGCCTACTACTACAACTAAGATAATCTCTTAAAAAGTGCAAAAGTACGGAAAACATCAAAGGTTACACTAAAGGCGAGTCGGATCCAAGTGATTCATCTTGTCTATCTGTTTTTATTTTATTTTATTTTTCAGCATTTTTAGTTTTTATTTTCATATTTAAAACTTTTTTAAACTTTTGATTTGATTAGACGTTGAGGATAAACCGGTACTAAAAGCTCTTGTGTCCTTGGACGACCTCGGTATCTTACCAACGCTATACTACGCTCACGATGGGTGCACTTGCCCATATGTGTGTTTAGTGTTAGTAAAATATTGTGTTTTATAAATCTAAAACTTGACTAAAGTGTTAAAAAGGGCTTAAAATATACACAAAAACTTATAACGCTACACGCACATCAGCATTCAAGGATGATGCTGAAGGATTAGAAGGAATGATTAAGGAATTAGAACTAGGAACAGATGGAATTTAGAAGTTCCAAAAGAAAAGGATGTGGATACCTAAACAAGGAAACCTACGCCATAGAATTCTAGAAGAAGCCCATAAGTCTAAGTATACGCTACATCCTGGGAGTGATAAGATGTATCAAGATCTAAGAAAGAATTTCTGGTGGATAGGAATGAAAAGGGATATAGCCAACTATGTTGCTAAATGTCTGACCTGTTCATAGGTTAAAGCCAAACATGAGAAACCCTCAGGGTTACTACAGCAATTAGAATGCCAACATGGAAATGGGAATTGATAACAATGGACTTTGTTACCAAATTACCCAAGACACGAAAATGATACAATCTGGTGATTGTAGACAGATTAGCCAAATCTGCTCATTTCTTACCAATGAAGGAAACTTTCAGTATGGAACAGTTAGCCAAGCTATATGTAAATGAAATAGTTTCATTACATGGAATTCCTTTATCTATTGTATCTGATAGAGATAGCCGTTTTACTTCTCATTTTTGGACAAGTTTCCAAAAAGCAATGGGAACCAGGTTAAATCTAAACACAACTTATCATCCCCAAACATACGGACAAAGCGAAAGGACAATACAAACAATGGAGGATATGCTTAGAGCCTGTGTAATCGATTTCGGAGGAAATTGGGATGACCATTTACCATTAATAGAATTTTCCTACAATAACAGCTATCATACAAGCATTAATGCTGCACCTTTTGAAGCACTTTATGGACGAAAGTACCGAACTCCAGTCTGTTGGACAGAAATTGGAGAAAAGCAATTATCTGGACCAGAGATAGTGCAAGAAACAACGGACAAGATTATTCAAGTTAATAAAAGACTAAAAGCAGCACGAGATCGTCAAAAGAGTTATGCAGATAACCTACGGAAACCTTTGGGAATTTCAAGTTGGAGATAAGGTATTGTTAAAAGTTTCTCCATGGAAATGAGTAGTCAGATTCGTTAAAAGAGGAAAGCTAAGCCCCAGGTATGTTGGACCATTTGAGATTATTAGAAGAATAGGACCTGTAGCTTATCAGCTACAACTGCCAGAGGAAATGGCAGGAATACATGATATATTTCATGTATGTAATCTCAAAAAGTGCTTAGCAGACGAATCATTAGTGATACCTCTTAAGGACATAGAGGTAAATGAGAAACTTAAGTTTGTAGAGAAACCCATTCAGATTGAAGAGAGAAAGATCAAGAATCTCAAACACAAGAGACTAGTTCTGGTCAAAGTAAAATGGGATTCCAAGAGAGGACCAAAATATACTTGGGAGCTCAAGTCAGAGATGCAAAAGAAATACCCACACCTGTTCCAGTAGACCTCGAGGACGAGATCTAAAACAAGGTGGGGAGGATATAACAACTCTCCTAAAACACTTAGACACCCCTAAAACGTTTCTTATATATCTCGTATACGAGAAACGGACCCAAAATACCTTTATATTTATAAAAATCAAATAAAAGCCCAAACATGCTACCCTCGCGAGCCGAGGCCCACTGCTCAGGGTCTATCGCGGGGCGCGACTGGACTTGTTTGTCGGACAAGGCATTGCGCCACGTGTCCGGTGATGTGTGGAGCTTATACCTGTGACTCGCCAAGGCTAGAGCCTAGCCTATGGTTCTCACGGGCCGCGAAGGCCGAAGCCAAAGGATTCGCGGGCCGCGACTCGCTATCGGATCAGCCTATAAATAGAGACTTTAGGCCTCATTTGCAAACCGTTCAAATTCTGATATTCTCTCTCAATCTCTAATAGTTTAAACTCTCAGGAAATAATACCCCTAAAATGCAAAGCTCTGCCTCGTTGTAAGTATTATAACCCTATTTGTTACCCTACATGATCGATCTAGGGCTCCGTAACGCATGTCAAGGCTCTGCCTAACTCAGTCGTTGGAGTTCTGTCTTGTGTTACACCCGACTGATCTAGGACTAGGTAATGCATGTCAAGGCTCTTCCTGACTCAGTCATTGGAGTTCTGTCTCGAGTTGTACGGATAATGTGATTTGGGTTATTTTACTAACGCGTGTGCATTGTTAATTTTTAATAGATAATAACCAGGAGATACACCAGGAAGCTTTAGTTTTACCTAAGTAAACAATGTGAGTACATCTGCTTTTTGCCATCTTTTGTAAATTACTTTTGTGAGTCAAAATATTTTACCAAAACCTCAAATGTTTTAAATTACACTTAACAGTAATTGAGTATTTGTGATTCTACAATTACTACCAGTATGTAGGGGTTTTGTATATATTACCTGAAACTCATTACTATTGGAATAGTAACATGACCACAAGTCAGGATTGACAATACCAGAAAGGGGTAATTGGATAGATATAAGCAAATGTAATTGCGGATGCCCTCAATACTGTAAAGTTGTAAAGTGATAAAACTGTTTTGATTAAACTGGGATGCACTCGCCAATATTTCTTGCTGATAAAACTTTTTAAAATGCGTTTCAGGTAACTTAATGTGAAGCTATTAGAAGCCAGCTGGAGAGCACCAAAGGCTTGGAAAAGTGTCTATAAAAGTTACCTAAATAAAAAAGGAGTTTTTTTCTTTCGATAAACTAGGGTTTATCCCTATAAACCTACTGTAATGGAAACTTGGGTTTTATCCCATTTGTTTAATACAAAAAGTTTGGTGTTTTAACTCTGATAAAACATTTCCTAACTACGGTCCTGATGAAAGTTTTTCCGCTGCCATATTAATAAACGCCGATACCACACGCTCTGCGTGCTCGCGGCACCCGCCTCCCGGGGCAGGGGGTCGGGGGCTGCGACACCCTCAATTCCATTCTAAGCGACCTCACTTCTCTCTAACATAGGTGATTCTCCTTAGATCATTAAAAGCACTGTAGTTATCGTGATTTATCCAAATCATTTACCACATATTATGCTTAGCCTTACTTTTTGTCACTGAATATCATAGGAATAGACGATGACGTATTTAAACAACCTTTTATACTTTGGGGGTATGTATAACCATATATACTAGGTTATGCATATCTTTTTTGCCCCCACAGTGACCACCCTTAGGCATATGAGTTAGTTGTCCTATTGAACTTAGATCTTGGGATCTCCAGTCAACTAAGTTAGGTTTCCTTCACATACCCTTTTTCATTGGCTTTAGTCTCATTCCACAACTTGATCTCTAATAAACCCTCAGGTTGTTGGATCCATAACATTATCTTTGACTTTGTCTAGTCACTACAAATAACTTTACTTATTTGAGATCAGTTGTTATGATGTGTTTTAAACTCGCAAGTTAATTTTGCATATTGTCAACTTCTAATACTATAACCTCAGTGGCCATCTGAATCTGGTTATAATATATGTCTTTCTAAGATACACGTATCATTTAAGGCAAACACATCTCTATTATACACTACAACCTTTGTGTCCTCCACTTAGTCGTCTGTTTGCAATGTTAGATTGGATTACAAAACCCTTATTGCCAAAATTTTATGATACAAATGCAAGACACCCCCACATTTAAGTGTTATAGTATATCATCCAGATGGGGTAATGAATGTAAAGCCCTGCTTCTTCGTACTTTCCATAATTAGAAAGATTTGTTCGTATTTCTATATTTGGAAATCTTGTATTCTTGTGATCGTCTTTTCGTTGTAATCGTTGTAAAATCCGAGACTTGGATCATAAATAAAATTCGTATTTCTTGAAATTCATGTTCTACATATTTCATATATGTTCATACGTTTGGATTCATTATACATATGATAACTTATTCGTAATTCTTGCAAAATGCATCAAACTTACAAATATGTGACATACATGCTCAATTCATGCAAATACGATACTTATTCTCGACGTCCATACTTATTCATACTTGTTTTATATTTATTCTTATGCTTTAATTACTTAATATACCCTTACACTTTGCATTTCATGCTTAAAACAACTTAAAACACTAATATATGAAAGCCTAGGGACTAAAATTGTCAAAATAACAAACAAACACACCAGCCATGTTGGCTCACGGGCCGCGACCCCCCCCCCCCCATCTGGTTCGCGCCCCGCCAAAGGCTCGGATCCACAGTTTTGTTGACCAGCTTTGTGGATTGGCCGAAATTGTGCTTGTTTTGATGTGTTTCTTCCATTTAATGACCAACTAACCAACCCTAATCACCCCCTATATAACCCAACCCATTCCCACACAATTTCCACTTTGTAAACACCTCACTTTCACTCTCAAACATTCTAAATTCAGCTGAGAAATCAGTAGCAAGGCCGATTCGTATCAAGTTGCAAAAGTGAACATAACTTCACTTATCTTCCATCTTTTTCATTTCTTCTTGCTTCTTAGCACTTGGAACAACCTTAGGTATGTTTCCATAGGTTTTCCATGGAAAACCACGGCTGGAACATCACTATAATAAGGTTAAAAATGCAAGAAACTTCCAGTTTTGTACAAACACTTTGTTAAATATACTTAAACTTGTGATTTCTTCATACATTCCTATGTCCCTATGCCACTAATCAAGACTATGATTATGTGTGCTTAAAAACAAGGTTGTAACATACAAATCTAGAGGTTTTAATCCTTAAAACTTTCTCATTTTTAAAAGGCTTTTAACCCACAAGTGATGACGAGTCTTGAACTTGTGTATGTGTGATTATTTGGATAGCTTGGGCTATCCTACTTACAATCCACATTTCACTTGATGATTTCTCTTAGTTAGTATATATATTTCATTTCGTAATAACCCATTCATGACCATCCTTGTTGTCTTTGACAACTTGTGCATTGGTGAAAATACAAAAGAGGTCTTAAATGGAAGGTTTATCCTCCTACCTCATGCATAACTTCTATGATAATCTTGCTATACTTGATGGACTAAAACTTATGATATATACTATATAGAATATATAATACCTATAGTAACCAAACCTTTGATGATAATCTAATGGTTATTTCTCAAAATACTAAGTTACATCATCTAAGAACTTAATTCTCGTTATGATTCTAATGGGTACTTTAACCCATGAAAACATTCAAACCCCTATGGGTTTCATGGTGTCAAAAACGAGTATTAGGTGCTAGATGTTTATCTTCTCATATATTTACTTTCCGTATACTTTTCATTCCAAATTCCTAATCCTCCGTTATCATCTAATACTCATACACCTATGTTTCCTCGTGTAGGAGGACTTGGTGTTCCGTCCTAATTAACCAACAAACTTCTCGCGGATTAACAAGTGGAAGCTTGCAAAACCGTGAGTACACTCGACCCGTTTTACTTTTAAAATAATTTGGGTTGTAACATGTTATTATACAAACTTCACTATCACACACTTAAACATACTTTATACTCTCAATCCTATATACATGCTACTTGTTTACTTAGGTTCATGCTAGATTATACATGCTTTATGTCATTTACTTTGCTAAGCCCTCAACTTAGCATATATAGCGCTATAGGAGTAGCACACCACCCATCGGGGTCTTGTTAAGTCTTTATTCTAAACAGTCTCGTTACTTTTGTGGCGAGGGATGCTAAATACTAGTGGACACTTGGGTTTGACATATTGTTATGCATGCTAGTTACCTTGTTTACAAATTGCCATGTGGATTCGAGAAAATGCTTTTATAATTATGCTATACTTATCCAAACTTGTGTACTCGCCTTTGCTTTGCATTGAACTTTATTTTAAACATATTACAAGTTGATAATGATGATGCTATGAAACTGAAGTAGTGTTGATGCATAGATACACATATACACGTCTTAATTTTTAATATGTTGTATCAATTTTGTACTTTTTGTTGTATTGTTTCTTGTATTGAACATGTTGTATTTCAAATTCCATGTATTGTATTGACAGTTTGAGTTATGAAATGAAAACGGTTTGATTTAAATATTGTTACAATTAGCGTTATGTGTGATGAGCAATCTATCTTCGTCCCACTCCGATGATTCCGCCATTGGTGGGGTGTGACAATGAAAACCATTTCTATATACCCTTATAGGGTTGTTTCTAAATGGATCCTCCCCCACATTTCTTGCCATTTGATCAACATTTCTGTAACTTCACTTATGACTACATTTATACACATATGATTGAACAAGATCAACCTCATTGTATCATTGACTTCAACTCATATTGCATTAGTTTACATAAGCTTTCGAGCTGACCAAAGCAACACAGCCATTGTCATAAGTTTGTCACCAACTTAGAATAATTCTAATTTAACATCTAGAATAAGCCTAGACAATGGGTTATCCTCATTAGCTTTTCGAACAAACTCTTCAAAAGTTACATGTCTTTTCCTTATAATGAATGAAAATTCATCCTCAACTTTGTCTATACACAAATTCTTTTCGTGTTCATACACATTTGAATGTTTAGAGTTAATGAGTCTCCATCAAGACCCATAATTAACCAATTACTAGTCTAGCATACTTTAGACTACGATACTTTAGCATGTGAACAGAAGATGCATCATTCTGATTCTTCACAGCCCTAAGGATATCATAATATCACTTTGCAACATTCATCCCTTGTTAAGACAAAATAAGGAGACTTATTCATAATCCTAAAACATCAGCACATAGCTAATTTTTATCATTCAATTAAGGAACATAACTTGTTTACCTTCGATCTCTAACGCTTTACCATTGACTCATAGGGACTTAAACATAAGTCTTAATCCAAGTCACTTGGTGAACACATTCACCACCAACAAGATGAATGTTCCTCGTCTACAATCACTATTATGTATGACATAGAGTCAACCAGATCGACACTCAACACATGGCATTCATAATTTTGTCATAAGTGATTTACACACATTTATTGTTATTCATTAGGAGATATGTATATTTAGGATGCTCTCCCAAACGGTAAAATCTCCATATAGTTCTAACAATAATCAAGTGTAGACGCATCTACGTATATATCACTCGGAACAAATCTCGCAAGATTTATTAAAGGTATACAATAACATATAGTACTTTTTCTTTCATATGTTAGAATTCAAACTTGTGAATTTTCCAATGACTTCTAATGAAGTATGTCGACATTAATCTCGTTGTGTATTTCATCTCAATACACTCAGTACGTTCTTTCATTATTCTCTCATGATGTGGTTAAACATTTGATGTCTCGCCTTTGACATTTAGTCAATGCAACAACTCTTAAGTTGTTTATGTCCAAGAATTTTCATGTACTATCCATTTAAAACCATATTCCGTTAAACAATGTATAATTGGCGTTATAATTATTTTCACAGAAATTAATTTATACATCACAAACATTAGTGATTTATTTCTCTGTAAAAAATTGCATATGTTATCCAAAGATATTCAACACAAAACAATAAAATACATTGGAAATTAAATCATAAGTGACGAACACTTTTGAAATTTAAACGGAAGCATAGACGATATGTAGACATCAAATATCAAAGTGCTTTGATCTTCAACACTTTATAATCTGACCGAAAACTTCTCAACGATATCGTCCTATGGTGTAGGATCGATTTCTGACTCGAATGAGTCGTTCAGAAGAGTTTATCTCTAAACGAAAGGCGGAAAAAACGTGTAGAGTTCAATTCAGCAAGATTCACGCTTAAAACTGTTGTATGATTGATTCTATAACGTTTTACAACCTGACAACACTTCGGCAGCATTTCGTTGCTCTAGCCGGAAAGTTCTTGAAAGTTACAAATGATGAAAGTTTGAAGCCTATTTATAGGACAAGACCCTCCCGTTTAAAGGTGGCATGCCACCCTTCAAACGGTCACGACACGTTCAAACTTGACACTCTTCAAACTTGATGTCACTTTCAAATTTGATGTCACTTTCAAACTTTTGTCTTCAAACTTTTGCGAAACCGAGACTCGATATAAGACGAAGACGACAGATGTGTGCACCAACAGACTCCCCCTCAGATGTTGACGAGTCTTAAATGTCGAGTCTTCATAATCTTCAGTCTTTATCAGTCCTCTCGAACTCTTTGAAGTGTCTGACGTTGTAAGCATCCTCAAATCTTCTCTCTTCTCTTTAGCATCAACAGACTCCTCACGATCAATCTCTACTCGGATGTCTTCAGACTCCCCCTTTCGATATGCTGGGATCACAGTCTGGCATGTTGAAATCACAAAGACCTCAGGTATCGGAACCTGTCTCTCTATCATCAGATTCAAGATCGAAACCTGGCTACACCTGCACATTCTTAACCCAGAAATAAATTTTCTGATAACCACTTGTAGAGCATATTTTAAAATGATTCAACATTTATAGCCTCTGATGAACCACTTGCAGAAATATCATTTTCATGTCAAACATCTTCAAACAAAAACTTTCCTAAACCTGTTCGTCATGTTTAGCACTCGGAATTTTGAAAATCAGCTCTCCAACATCAGTTGTCAAAAATCTTTTTGAATTTTTCAAAAAATTTACTAAAACACACTGAAAATCTTTTTGGATTTTGAGATATTAAGAAATGCAGTAAAGAAATATTTACATACAATATTTTTGTGAGTTTGTGCAAGAGGATCATATCAGTTTATGAGACAAATCACCAATACCGTTAAGCTTTAATCATTTTAAGTTCTAAACGATTCACTTAGATTGTCAGTATACTGATCCACTTAAATTTTCACACAAAGTTCAACTGTTTCGAGATACGAATTAATGTCTTAGAAACTTAAACTCAATCGCGTGTCCCACCTCAGAATATACTCCCGTATCCAGATCCCGATATTCAGTCTTACAGGTAATTATGACACAAATGATATCTGTAGGGGTTAATAAATTATGAAGAATCATGAGAGCTCAGGTCAGAACTACCGTTCAGCAGAGAGACCATGACTCAACTTTTGGGTGTATCCCCTTTAGAGGATCTTTTTTACAACAGCATTGCTAAGCAATTTTATTGTCTTATCATATATGCTGAGGGTGATGCTATGTTTCAAGCATTGCGGAAAGTATTATTCGAGGACTAGGTCAGAACTTCCATTCAGCAGAAGTCCAGGAATAATACCCCATATATCACTGAGTATAAAGACCTAGTATATCAGAAAAAGGAATCTTTCAAACGAGATTTCGGGGGTTACCCATATCCGAGAGATGTTTCCCCACGATATAAGCAAGTTTGAAATTTAGGTTTATATCTCGTCACAATCTACTAAATGTGCAAAAACCTACTGGCACATCATCAGTGACACCGTTTATCACATTTTTAACTTTACATTTCTTTAGCATGTCGTGATAGTCCACTGATGTACTATCATTTCCTCTTTTATCCAACAAAACTCATTTTTGAATTTTATCATGTTTTTGTCTTTTTCAAATTTTCAAATGTTTTTGGATTTTCTGAAATTTTTACTCCCCCTAAAATGCAAACACATTAAAGGAAATTTGAAAACAAACTATACAAGTAAATGACAACTGATATCAAATCGCTTCAAATCGCCATCCACTTGGCATAAACAATCAGAACTCCCCCTTTCACAAAACTATTTTCTCATTATGATTTCAAAACACTTAAGTTTGTTTTAACCAAAATGATTTTTCCGGAAAATAAGTTTTGTTAATTTTACCACTTTGTAGGTTAGGGATTTGGTTCATCATATTGTCCATTCAATCACTTGTATGAGGATTACATCAAGTTCAAACTAATGACCTTGACGAATCACTTGTAAGATCCAACCTCTTACCACTTGCAAAAATATCCAAATCATATAACCACATGTAAGAATAAAATCTCTACACAAACCATTTTACCAATCAATATGCCGATTCCTGCTTCACACTTACCAACCTGGAAGCTCCGGCAATTCACAATCTGTAAAATTTAACAAACTTTAAGATTCATTTACACAATCAATTTTTAAGAAAGATGCTGATTCCTGATCCACGATTACAAACTTGGGATCTCCGGCAAGTCAGGTTTTTCAATGAAAGAAAATATCCACCCAAGCCTGACCAGCCTTGGGTGTTTTCAATTCAGATTCAGTTGGAATATAAGTTGCCTTCTTTGTAGCATAAAAATCTTTAACTCCTTTAACCTTCCCATCGACCATCTTTCCGAAAATTTTCTTTACATTCCCATTAAAAGCTTTTTCAACATCAAATTCATTCTTTTCAGAATAAAATTGATTTGAGATCTCAACCTTTCCAACCTTTGATTTAAAATTCTCAGCTCTCAATGGTGGAAAATGAACATCATCCATTAGAGGCACTGAGTTTTCTCTTTTTACCTCAACCTGTGGCTCCTCTGACTTTGTGGAATCAGATTCATCGCCAGATTTTACCTCTGATTTCTTAACAACCCAAGCTTGGTTGTCAAGGTTTCCTCTCTTATTGTAAAACCTTTTCGAACACTCACCAACTTCATATGTAGAGTTTTTAAACACTTTAAATTTTTCTGTTGGTGGTTCGGTTTTATCAACAATAACTTCTTTCAGTTTTCCAGAAACTCCCTGTTTTGTATTGGTTGCTTTTGGGCAATTCCATGCAATATGACCAACTTCATTGCATCTGTAACAGGTTCTTGTTTCTTTCCTTTGATAAGCTCCATTCTTCATCTTTTCAGCAAGAAACTCCTGGTTTGACTGTTTCCATAATGAGCTCTTTGCTTCTTCTTCATGGCTAGTTCCTGCAACATATGTCATTTTTGATTTATAATCTCGAACATATTTTTCATTTTTATAGTTTTCAGGTGGAATAAAACCAAGACCTTTCTTTTTGAACTTACTATTATGGTTTGGTTTCTTTCAAAATTCCGAACCATAATTGTAACCCATTTTCTTGTTTAAACGCTGTTGAACTCTTGAAGTGTATTTTTTAGGTTTTCCAGTAAGATTTAAATCTTTTATTTCAGAAATATTAATTTCTGTCATTCTGAAAACCTTTTTGATCATGTCAAAACGAACACTTCTTATTGGAAATTCTTTATCAAAATATAATTTGTCAGAATCATTCAAAGTATATGCAACTTCAAATGTTTCATCATTCAAATTAGATTTTGACAACAAAAATTCTTTACTATACACCCGTTTTGCCGACGACTTTGAACTCTTGACAGATGAATTCGAACTCCTGGACTCAGACATTGACTCTGACTCCTCATCCTTATCTAACACCTGATCGACCATCCTTTTTATTAACTCAGACTCATGATCTATGTCGGACGCTGTGAACGTGATATCAATATTGTCTGGTAATACGTCGGTTATCTCGGACTCCAACTTTATATTGACTGCCTTTTTTACTTGCTCCTCATTTGGTTTTCTAGACGAATACCCTTCCCAAATTGGAGGCGGACACTTATTATAACAGACACCCTGTTTCTTACCAGTATCCTTTTTCTTCTTTGTCTTTATTTCTTCACCTTTAAACGCTTCAAATCCTTCAACTGTTGGATAAATTCTATCAATTATGTAGTCACAACCTTTGTAACTTCGCAGCAATCTTCTGATTCTTTCATTCTCAGTTGCTTCACTATCCAACTCTTTCTTCCACTTTGCACATTCTTCTATGTACAAGTTGATCTCTTTCTGCTTTGTCATCATGGTAGTATTCAACATCTTCAAAGCTTTCTCTCTTTCAGAGTTAGTCTTTTCCAGACTATTCACAGTTCTGTTCAATACATCATATGACTCTTTCAAATTTTTTACATCAAACAACAACTTTTCTTTCAACTTTTCTAACTCACTAAACCTCTCATCTTTTTCAATACATTGTTTACATGACTCTAAACAAGTAAGACAAGGTTTTGTGATTTCAACTATCTTTTCTATCTCCACCATCTTTTCAACTTCAACTATCTTTTCCACTTCCACTATTTTCTCAATCACTTTGACTTCCTTCAATTCTTTTGCAGCTTTTCTCTCTTTGAGTTTCTTCAATTTATCTGCAAAATAAAATTCAAAACTATCAGAAGATAAATGAGATTTTCCAATGTTTATCTGTTCAACTTCTTCATCATCACTGTTATCTGTTGAACTGTTTTCAGAGGAAACATATTTTCCATCTTGACTCTCCTCATCATCAGATAACACAGCCATCCATTCTTTCACCAACTCTGGCTTTTGAACAATCTGAGCAATAAAAGCTTTAACATTGGGATCAGCTGGAATATACTTATCCCAGCTAAAACCTTCAGCCACTTTCTCGTCATCTTGATCAATAATGCCATAGTAAGCTTTCCTGTTTGCATCTTCGATCATTTTCCCATGTGCCGTTTGTGGATCTTTTTGTTGATGTGGTAGATGAGTAATTTGTTGATATATGGATTTCTTATAATAATCATCTTTTCCAAAAGAATCCTTTGCTCCTCTTGGCTCCTGATTCTTGCATTCTCTTTTAAAGTGGCCTTTCTCCCTGCAACGAAAACAGACAACTTTAGATTTATCAAATCCTAGATTAGAAAGATTTGCATCCAAGAAATCACTTCTTCCTGTAATCATTCTAAATTTTTCTGCTCTCCTCAAAACACTAGCTAATGCCCATTTAATGTCCATCAGTTCCAACTCCTCTGCATCGATCTGGTCATAATCTTCCTTTGTGAGCATCGGATTACCAATTTTTCCGGCAATCAACCCTTCATAAGATTCTAATGCAGTGACCAGTAATCCCATATGACTTTTCACAACCTCTTCAGAATAATTTTGTCCATTTTGAAGATGTAAAGCCACATTACACTGAATCAGATGCCCATTTCCAACAGATGCACTTTGAACACTTGGAGAATTCACATTTGAAAATCCACTAGTATTGATTGAGCTTTGACTGCTTGTTCCGGATGAATTTCCTGCACTAAATGCTGTTTGGATTTTTGGACTCACTTCAACTGTCTGAACATTTCCTTTATAGTACAGTTTGATATCTTGCTGATTGCTTGAACTGTTCATTCTGGCAATTTTCTGCTGTTCAAGATCATGTGCCTCCAGCTTTTCAATAAACTGAGCAATTGATAATCTGCTAAACTGTCCAGAATTTTTCAGAATCATCAAATATGCACCCCATTCCTTTTGTGGTAATGCATCAGCAAGCTTTTCTACCCATTCTGCTGGAGTTTTTGTAATCTTCAACTGTGACATGGTGCGAACAAGATGACAATATCTCTCAATGAGAGTCTTTGTTGTCTCACCAGGCATACAAGTAAACAATTCAAACCCCTTTTTCAACAAAGCTGCTTTACTCTGTAGCATTTCTGTACTTCCTTCAAATTTCTTTTTAAGAGCTTCCCAGATAGAATAAGCACTGTCATCATGTTGAAGCAACACAAATATATCCTCTTTAACAGCTTGTTGTAATAGATTGATCATCATTTTCTCTCCTTTATAACTTTCTCTTTCTTGCTCTGTGAATTCTGAAATGATTTTACCAACTCCCACTGAGTTTTGTGGCCTCTCATATTCAGTTTCAATGCTTTCCCAAGCTTTTAAGTGGTTCGCCTGAACCCAATTCTCGAAACGTTTTTTCCATCCATGATAGTCTTCAATTCCCATAAGTTTCGGGGGGTTTTTGCATTGTTCCGGTTTCATTATCCATGTTCATGTTCTTAGCAATGCCACCCGGAGTAGTCGGAGATGTTGCGAATGCGTTGTAAAAATCTTCACTCATGATTCGATATCGAAGAATTTCTCAAACTAGCTTTCAAACGAACTGGATCACCTCGTGAAACACCTGACAAAGAAACAAACAAAACACAACCAGTTTAAACACTTATCAAATAACAGAATAAAACTGGTACTCGAACTGGTGAATATTCTGTGCGGACTGAAGGTTGACACACTGTGCGGACTGAATGTTGACAAACTGTGCGGACTACTATGACCCGGACCAAAATCAATCGACCTGGAGACTTTCAATTCATACGAACAAATTCAGTCTCAAACGATCTGAACCGAATTCAAGTGACCTTTTCAAACGATCTGACCCTATTTCATGCAAACTGAGTTCCCTTTCAAATGACCTGGTTCAAAGTTCAAGTGGACTAGACCTTTTCAAACGACCTTGAATATCTATAACCACTTCACACAACCTGACCACACTGTTTGGACCTTCAAAACTTGGACTGTAGACACTTTCGAAAACTGTATCGGCAACAACAATTTTTTCAAACAAATAAGATTGAACCGATACTCTCTTAATTCTTTTCACATGGGCCACTGACTTTAATAGACTGACAACACAATTAATTGGTCGATACAATGTAATGGGCTGACACAATGAATTGAGTATTATCACATGTAAACAGACCAACTCACATGCAACTTTGACTAAAAAAAACGCTGACACTCCTTAATATCTATTGGGCCGCAAACTGATTAATACACATGGGCTGATGACATCTTGAATCACATTAATGGCTGACAAATTCACATGATCAAATGTCTCGATTGTCACACTTATATCAAATACCGAAAACAAAATTAAATCAATCACATGTATTCTGACAAACACTTTCCTGGGCCGATGATCACATACACATATATACTTTTACCAAATCACATGTATATATTCAATGTAAATGTCAGACAATTGATCAGATTAAGACACATATCACGTGAACAACGGAACCACTTTCAAACGGGAACCTTGTTTCAAACGGTCATGCCAGTTTCAAACTGTAGGGTGCAAATTTCAAACGGTCAGGTCAGGTTCAAACGTTAGTGTGCAGATTTCAAACGGTCAGGTCAGGTCCAAACGGTAGGGTGCTGATTTCAAACGGTCAACTGGTATTCGTTCAAACGGGCACCAGTTTTCAAGCCATTTCTACCACTTTTACTTCGAATTTTAAGCTGAAACTTTCAAGGGTTTGTTAAAATGCACTTTTACACATTCTGTGAAAGTTATAGCCGATTTTAACCGTGAAAACTTGTTCAGTTTTGAAAAGAAGGTGTAGAAGTTAGAAAAAGCAACTGAATTGGTATGAACTCTTCCTCCTGAGCTCTGATACCACTTGTAGGATCGATTTCTGACCCGAATGAGTCGTTCAGAAGAGTTTATCTCTAAACGAAAGGCGGAAACAAACGTGTAGAGTTCAATTCAGCAAGATTCATGCTTAAAACTGTTGTATGATTGATTCTATAACGTTTTACAACCTGACAACACTTCGGCAGCACTTCGTTGCTCTAGCCGGAAAGTTCTTGAAAGTTACAAATGATGAAAGTTTGAAGCCTATTTATAGGACAAGACCCTCCCGTTTGAAGGTGACATGCCACCCTTCAAACGGTCACGACACGTTCAAACTTGACACTCTTCAAACTTGATGTCAATTTCAAACTTGATGTCACTTTCAAACTTTTGTCTTCAAACTTTTGCGAAACCGAGACTCGATATAAGACGAAGACGACAGATGTGTGCACCAACATATGGCATATCTTGAGGTACTCCCTCAATAAGGCTCCATGCACTTGTCAGTACAAGTTCCCAATTTCATCTTGAAACTTGGATAATTACGCTCAAAACAACACCAAATTGTTACAAAGACTACATTTAAGTAGTAAACTTGAACAATTAAATTTGTTCACAACAACACAAAGTTGTTTTTCACCAAATAACATCCACGAGACTGTTACTTTGTTCACCATATGCTACTTCTACTAAGAGTAGCGAACTATTTGAATTATCAATGTTATGCAAAAAATTGTTTTAAAAATTATTCAAAACAATTTTGCAATACACAATATTAATAATATTAATTAGGGTTATGAAAACATAGATCAAAACCCAAAATATGAAATGGTTGTATATTGTTTAGTCTTACTATACATGTACTAAACGTTTTCTAACATGCATGTTAGAAAAAAAATGTTATAACGAGCACATTATGGAATCGAACGTTTACATAAAACGTTTTCAAAGATATAGTTTATAAAATAAACCATTTCTCGTCATTTTTTATGCACACATAGTCAATTAAATGTTTACATAAAACATTTCTGTTCATTATGAACAATCTCTAACCTTGTATTCGTGATACACATTTTCTAACACACGTATTAGAAAATTTAAGTCACTTTATATATACAAAACATGACCAATTGGATTTAGAAATCACAAATTAAAGTTGGTGATAAATCCCACACAACTACACCATCACTTTATGGTGATTTAATTCTTAAAGTCAATCAAACATCAACTTCAATGTATGACCTTTATTTCTAAACCATACAAAGCAGTAAAATCAATGCTACAACAAATTACTTATATAAAATGTTTACATAAAACATTTCAAAGCATTTGTATTTTAACCATTTTTAACAATCATGTTAAAATGAAAGAAATTCTAATGCGCACGTTAGAAATATTAACATTTCCATAAAATGTTAATTCGACTTGCTAAAAACACATATATGGTTCAAATAAATAAGTCATTTCTGATACACACTTGAGAAAGTAAACAATTAAAAAATTGCTTCCAAACTAACGCGTTTCATGAACGTTTCTAATACACATGCTAGAAGACAAATGATTACAAAAATCATTATAAGACTTTTTTGTTCATATCAATCCACGAGTGGATGAAAAGTCTAC
The DNA here is from genome assembly GCA_030545235.1 of Helianthus tuberosus. Taxonomy (NCBI): domain Eukaryota; kingdom Viridiplantae; phylum Streptophyta; class Magnoliopsida; order Asterales; family Asteraceae; genus Helianthus; species Helianthus tuberosus. The sequence goes on from CM060410.1 coordinate 163,908,747, forward strand.
TTTAAATAGAGACTTAATTAGAGATATAAAACTCTAATCAGGTAATATAAAACTCTTATTTAAAGACATAAAAAAACTCTACTTAAGAGAATTTAACGTTTACAAAAAATGTATGGTTTACACCAATAATTCCGGCCTATTTCACACATGTTAGAGAATTTAACGTTTATAAAAAAACGTATGGTTTACGCTAAGAAACCCAATCTAAAACAAAAGTTAGAAAAATTAACGATTCCCAAAATCGTTTCAAAAACCAAACGGTTGAACCAACACTATTCGTTTTGTACCGCGGTATAAGATTTAAGATTGTATCTCAATCTCAAGAAATCCAAACACAACAAGTTGTACTACATACATATTTCCCAAAAAGAAAATATTTATAAGATCATAATCTTTAAAAATATTTTTTTATTATAAATCCTTTTGTGAACCCAAAATCCTTATAAATAAGGCTTTAAGATTGTAGCAACAATCTCACGGAATCTATTTAAGTTTGTAGGAACTAGGTTCACTTTTTATAAAATATAATTACAAAATATATAATAACGAGACTCTCGTTCTTTGTAGGAAATACCATAGTACAATACCGGTTACAATAACTAAATAAAAAGAATATAAAATATAATTTTATATACCAATCTTGATTCAAGCCACATCTCTGGTGGGTCCTTCACGCGCATTTGATAACATCCTAGACTCGAGTATTCATCATCTTGAGTCTTTAAAAATTCTCCTTGACTGCAAGAAAGAGCACACTAAAATGTTGACTTTTTTGGTTGAGGTACGTGTTCAATACGCTTCCCTTAAAACAGATCCCGTGCCTCTACTAAAGATGACGCATCTATCTCCCAGGGTACAACAGCCGAAGCAGTATGTACTGCCGGAGATGGCCACTCGCCCGAGGTTACACCGGATAAAATTATAGTGTTAGAACTTGTGGAAAATAATGATATGAAGATGATGAAATCGAATAGGGAAAATATATCTCTCTAAGTACTCAACACATGGCCTATATATTCATGTATTCAAGAACTCAATATTTCAAGTTAGGCACATAGAGAAAACATATGTCTTCAAGAACTCTCCATATATTCATGTATTTTTCTTGTATCTTCTCTTGTATTTTTCTAATATTTCAAGTTAGGCACATAGCCTACTTTTAATATCCAAGAGTTTTTTTTAACAGTTAAGAGTATCAATAATTATATACTTGAATTCTAATAAAACTCATTAAATGACATCAATAAAACTTTACTCAAAAGTTTCACCATATGAAGACTTAAGAGTCTCAATAATTATAGACTTAAACTCTAACAAAACTCATCAAATGTCATCTTTAAAACTCTACTCAAGAGTTTCACCGTATGAAGAGTTTAATTAGTAATTACAATTTTACTCAATTATAAATTAACTAAATCTCCCTTCACTAATTTTCCAACAAAAAATATATAGTGATTCGTTGTTTAATAAAATGTGGTATGAATGGTTTTCTAAAAACAACCTGTGTTTCCACATATTTTCAACCAGATATCACTATTTAAAATAGTTGTTCTCGCTTTTTAAGATGAAAGATAGTGACTACTTTTGATTATTTGTTTAGGCTGATTATTTCTTTAGTTGTAAATCAGAGTTCAAATGCATTAACATGCAAGACTTGTGAGAATAACTCATGACTAATTTAATATTAATCATATGAAAAACTAAACTAAAAATTACACTATCTATACACCTATCTATATTTTCTATTAAAATGTAGTATGCATGAATTTCTAAAAGTAAAGCATAAAAAGCCAAAATTAGACTATGGGGTATGGGGCGGGGTTGGGGCGTGGGTTTGAGAGAAACGCCCAAGTCACCACCCCGGGTGGGCTTGGGTTTGGGCGTGGCCCCATTGGCGTGGGATTCAGCCCAGGCGTTGGGTGGGGCTACCCACATGACATGGTGAAACCTCATTGGCCAAGTGCACTAGCCACGTCATCTCAGCCACGCCCCACCATACCCCTTTGAAGTTGGCTTTTGGTCTTGGGTGCCCCATACTTCACGTGTCGCACCATGCCCCCAACCCACGCCCCACCATACCCCACGGTTTTAAAAGGGGGCAAAAACAAACGGTTGCTATGTCATAATAACAAACTGAAAATTAAAAAAAAATCAAGCTTCTAAATTTCTAATAAAAACATCACAAACACTAGTTTCCACATGAATTGAATACGGTAACCCAGACAATAAATCAAAACCGTGGTGCAATCATCAAATCCAGAAGTTAAATAAAAACATCACAAGCATCAGCAGAGAACATGAGCACATCATCACCAGATGGTGGGTGGTGCGGTGGGAGATGGGGTTGTGGCGTGTGGGTGCGATGATGGTGGCTATGCGATGGGAGAATGGGTGGTAGTTAGGATTCAGATTGTGGTGGCCGTGCAAAGGGAGAGGTGGTGGTGGTCGTGCCAATGGCGGATCTAGAAAATTCGTTAAGCCGTAACGTTTTATAAAAAAAACCGTAACGAAATCGTAAAAACGTCAAATTTTTCCAAAATTTACACCAATTTTACACTACCGCCGGAACGCCAAGCCGTAACGGAGGTTGCCCCTTCTTATATGCTAGGTCCGCCCCTGGGTCGTGCGATGGGAGCGGTGGTGGCGGCTAGGAGTGTGTGAGAGAGAGAGATAAAGAAGAAAGAGATGGGTGATATATATTAGTTTTTATTTTTTTTTTGTTCATTTGAGTTGTTAAGATATTTTAGATAAATGGGTGAAAAGACTAATATACCCTTGTGTGACATAATTTAACTATAAAAATTAACTGAGTTAGGGCTAAAGGGTGTAACGTGCAATGGTTTGCAAATATCAAGTACGTTTTTTGTACTTTTTAAAGACAAATGACACACTTTGCAATCTAGTATCAACATAAAGAACGATTTTTGTAATTTAACTAGAAAATATACATATACAAAGTTTTACCATACATGAAATTAATCTACCCAAAGATGTATTAAAAAAAAACAACATTTCTCATATATTAATTTACAAGTTTCTTTTGTGAATGGTGTATACTATTCATTTTTACAAGTCTTTAAAGCTTATATGTATAAGTTTATAAAGCATACCATTTTTCATTTATTTTATTGAATTAATCCCATGTGTTAATTTACAAGTTTCTTTTGTGAGCGGCATATATTATTCATTTTTTTACAACTCTTTAAAGCTTAGTGTACAAGTTAATGAAGCACCAATTTTTTCATATGCTTGTTATTTTACGTTTCGATCTGTATTTGGTGAGTTAACACGTCACAACATGTGTGCGTAGTTCAACGTTTTTACATCTATTTTTTATTTCACTTAACGATTATGTTGCAACACACAAATCCTATATACTAGTTTATATATTAAAAAAAACAACATTTTTACATCAAACCATAAGTCATAACATACATTTGTGCCAGTGACTTTTTCCTTTTTGAGAGTGGACAACTGACTTTCACTGGATTGACAACTTTTCCCCTCTAAAATGAAAACAATTGCTCCCTATAATGGTTTAATATATTTTTCTCTTTTTGTATATTTTTCGTGCACTAAATGAATCAACTTTGTTGTTTGCTAGGTTTTAACATGATCTGTAAGTGACCCGATACAAAATCACGTTTCCATTTAAAATTTATTAAATATCGGGTCGCTCCCCGCTGCTATAATAATAATATAATAATATTAGAACACAACTTCTTGGCCAGCGAACATTGCAGCGTCAACCACAAGTGGCGGTGGTGGTAGCTGTTGCAGTTGGTAATCTCCAACATTTTTTTTTCTTCTACTTGTTACATTTTGTTTCCTCTTTTTTGTTTTACACATTTATATTTTGTAACTTCATATTGATCTTTACCATTTGTTTCGTATGCAGATTCTCCACTACAACGCATGGTAGGGAAATTCTATTTCACAACACAACAAATCATATTATAAATAGGGATAACAATAACAGGTTTCATCTAGGACAAGTTTTTGGTAGTTCCCGTCTTACTAGATTATAAAACTATGATATTATATGCTTAAAAATTACTATTGGATGCCTATTACCTGAAACCCAATCTTAAACTCGTATAAAATACCCAACTATACTTGTAACCCGACCCGGCAACCCAGCCACTCTCTTCCAACTTCTACATCGTGGTTTAGAAGTTGAAGTGAATGACAAAGAAAGTAAAAGTTAAATAAAAAAAGAGGAGGGAGCAAAGCAAACTTTTCGTATAGAAAACGTAACAAGAAAATGGGAATCGTCGAGATGCTCTGCCTTGACTCCCTCCCATGCGATCCGATTCCAAAGTAGCTTCCTTATGCTGCATCTATGACTTGTACCTTGTCATCTTTTTGCTGCATCTCTGACTTGTACGTTGTGTTATGCTCATTCTTTGTGGCCTGTATCTTGTTTTTCTAATTGTACAAATAAATTATTCCACATAAGATAGATCGTGTATACGAGTCAACCCGACCTGTTTATCCAACACGTCCATTTCTTTACAACTTTCGATCTAACCTGATTCTAAAGAGAACTACTATTACAACAATTACATGGTAAATAATTCTACTTGTGTGTATTGCTCAAATCTGAGAGAAATATGTAGATAAAATCGCGGTCTCATCTTTCCCCTTAATGCTTACTTCTTTCCTGAATAAAAAGTTGAGACGAAATACGGCTGACGTTAAAAAAAATACTGAACATACGAAAGAACTCGAATTGCACACACAAGGTGCTGAACAAAACAAGTAGGGGTGGCGATTTCAGCTCGTTTATTTGGGTTGTCTTGCAAGTCAAACAGGTCGAATATGTCAAATGGGTTTAAAGTCCCCCAAGTGTAATTTTAGTGCATTTAACCGCTGAAATCAGTTATTAAAACTACTAAGATTAATAGCTAAATAAAATAGTTTTGTTACTTACAGATTAAATAATTAATTCGTTTTGATTTTTAAAATGGGCATTAGCTAAACAAAATAGTTTTGTTACTTAAAGTTAAACACTTAACTGGTCTTGATTTTTAGAATGAACAAAAAAGGTTAGGTCAGCCCAAACCGCCCCGCCCCGCCCCGCCCCACTTTAACCCATATCTCAAATAGATTGAACATGTCAAATGATTGAATGTCACCCAAGTCTCATTTAATGCAGTAAGCCTCTTAAACCATGTAGTACAAGATTTAGATTACTATTATTTGCTAAGTAATTGTTTTCTAAAAAAATGGACGAAAAGTGTTAGCGTGAAAGTCCAAACCGACCCAGCCAGCTTCTGCCCCTTTCAACTAGTTACCAATTAACGTACCAGGGAGGGTGTATTCGAACCAGCGTTCCAACATCAAGCTCTACGTCACTACATACTCTTGAGCTAAAGATGATCGTCGTATTCTTCCTTTTTACAATGCTTAGATTGTTATCTGTACTTGTTGAACTCTGCAGAAGCACACAGTATGACAGTAATTCTTTAACCATACGAAATTATGGTCCATTTATAGGCACACGGGTGGTATATTTTATCTGTAATGGGTTAAAATAAGCTCAAATTTAAACGGGTCAGGTCAAACAGGTCAAAAGTCCTCCAAAGTGTAGTTCAACGCATAATATTAGATGATTATTATATGTTTAACAATACAGTCATATTATATGTTTTATATAGTCATATTAAACACATTAGTTATTAAAAACAGACCTGCTCAATGCACACAAACTCCTAAATAGTTTTACTTGAATACTGTAATTATATTGTAATAATGTTGTTTTAGTAATCATAACTAACACATTAGTAAGTTATATATATTTTTTAAGGGAACAAAAACTGTTTCAAGGTCAACCCAAGCCGGCCCGTTTTAAAAGTAGTTAAATGACCGTTTAACCCAAACATGGTTACCCCGTTACCCAAATGCCGGGCCGGTAAATCATGCTACCTGTATATATTTTAGTCAGTTTAACAGACCTTGTCATCTTCAACGGAAGAACATAAACAAACAGTCAGCTTTCCTTCAAGAGTCTTCGACAGTATCTTCACATCCAGACAGCCCGCTTCATCTGAATTCGTAAAGGCCTGAAGTTGGTCACTTTCCAGATGTCTAGATAAAACATATTCTGTTTCGGATTGATTAAATTGTTTAATTAAACAATCAATTTCATATCTTCTGCATCAAAACTGATTACCTAAAAGTAAAATAAAGAGTACAATGTCTTTTCGTCCCTAAGGTTTGGCCAGTTTTGCGCCTTTCATCCAAAGGTTTGTTTTCCGCATCTGTATCCAAAAGGTTTGAAATCTTGCCATTTTCATCCATTTTTCTCCGTTAAGTCAGGGGTATTTCCATCTTTTTACCTACTTTGTTTTGTTCCGGATGCTTGTAAATTATGCTAAATGCTTGTACATAAAGTGAAATAGACCGAATTGCCCTTTGAGTTAACAAAAAAGACAAAAATACCCCTGACTTCACGAAGAAAAATAGACGGAGATAACGAGGTTACGAGCCAGATAAAAATGGCAAGATTTCAAACCTTTGGATGAAAGTCGCAAAACTGGCCAAACCTCAGGAACGAAAATGGCATTTAATTCGTAAATTTTGAAAAACTTACCCTTCTTTTAACATAATTTGAAAGACTTCTGTTCCATTTTAACATTAACGCCTCCTTTAATTTAAAAAAAAAAGTCTTATAGACATATCACTTGTTATTAATTTTTTCAATAATCAGAATTTTCCAAACACTAGAACATTTAATTATATGATTATTACAACTTCAAACAGAAGAAGCATACACCATGCTATTTAAATTTTGTGCACAATCTTTTCTTCACCAATAGAATCTCGAATCTCAGTACAAAAACACGTATGCTTTAAAGTACCTTCGTTACATAACTTGTTCAAAAAGATTGAATCTTTTTCCTTCTCACTCTGCATCACTCGCTTCAACTTTCCAAATAAACCAAAACTACAATTTTGGCATTGTAGGAAAAGCATGCAATATAATTAATTAATTAATATTGTGTAAACAATAGAAATGTTCAAAACAACAAGTAATTAAAATGAAAATCACTCACCCTGTACGTTGAGGAGCTGCATACACGGGATCATCTTCATTTGTAGAAGCAGCACCTAAAGCTTCATGAAATTGATCAGCTATAGTCTTTTGTTTGGATTCTGGCATGATAAGCTCTTGAATTTGATGGTTATACTAGAATAAAAGCAAAACAGTTAACTATCCACTTGATGGTAAACTGTTGTCCTGAAAAAAGCAAGAGGTGTAGGGCTACAAACGAACCAAACGTTCCGCAAACAGTTCGTGAACTGTTCGGCTGTGTTCGTTCGTTTAATAAATGAACGAACATGAACAAGAAATTTTAGTGTATTAAATATTAGCATTATTTCACTTATTTTAATTACTATTATGTTGGGTGGATTAAATGAAGACTTCAAGTTTACATTGGGTGGATTAAGTGAGGACTTCAAGTTTAATATGATAATTTTGACATTTTGCGTTTTTTTGGACATTATTTTATGGTAATTATGTGATCAAGATTATGTCAAGTATGTTTGTATTAAAATTGGGTCAGTATACTTTGGGCAGATCTACATTATGTTTTGTGATGCAAGATGCCGATTTTATTCGAAATTTAATATATGTTCATTTGTGTTCATTTTTGTTCATGACCGCTTGTTTGTGTTGGTTTGTGTTCATTTGTGTTCATGAGCGTTCGTTTGTGTTCGTCTACGTTCATGAACGTTCATAAGTCTTTGTTTGCATTCGCTTTTGTCCAGTACCTAATATTAATAGACAAACACAAACGAACATGAACACGTTCATTTCCTTAATGATCGAACACGAACAAAAAATCTTGTTCGGTAAACGTTAATGAACAGTTCGTGAACACATTATTTCCTTAACAAACGAACACGAACAAGGCCTTGTTCGTGTTTGTTCGGGTCATTTGCAGCCCTAGAGAGGTGGCAAGATGAGCGGGTTGGGTGGGTTTGATGACGCATCAAATGGGCCACTTTTTATCATGAGTCACAACAGGTTAGGTGTCGTTGAGTTTACCTGTACTATAACTTTTGTCCAATTTGTTTTTTATATTTTACAAATGAGTAGCTGTAGTGTAATAATCTAAATCCTAAAAAAGTAGGATCTAGAAGGTTGTATACATTGAAATAAGACTTTGGGGCGCTTTACCCCGTCTGACCCGTTCCTCTTTTCGCTAATAATTTTTAACTGGCCCAAGTGAAATAAACACAACCAAAATCGACCACTTCATAGGTATATGGGTTGAAATTGCAACTCTTTAAGAAATAAAATGGTGAAGCGAAGATAAAATTACAGACCTCGTTATCTTCTGATGAATCACTGTCTAAACAATCAGGGTCATCATCGATGTCACTATGATCCGTTGACAATACACTTCTCTTGACAGCTCGTTCTTTGGATTGGCCTTCTGTTTTATCGTACTGCAGTAGATAAAATATAACATAAAAGCGTGATATATAAAGTTACAGGTGCAAAATGGGCGGGGTTAAAAAGGGCAAAATTTTAGTATGGTTCAGGTTAGGTTTTACCCACAGTCACCTTTTGTCATTATTTTATGAATAGCTGATAAGTTATATAAAATTATTAAAACTAAATTATTATGATAATGATATATAAACTTTTGAATAAAATGATTTAACGGGCTGTATGCATTAAAAATACATGTTGGGTGACTATTGACATTTGATCCATTTTAGCAAATATCTTTAACTAGTATTTTGACCCGCTGTGTGTTGCGGCGGCATCGAAACTTAAAGTAACTTGTACTTATACCGTCAAATATTTGACTTGACTCGTTTTCGAACAAAATTTACGTCAAAACGTAGACCAACTGAAAACGCACATGAAAATAAGCACGAAAACGTATTATATTTGACCTGACTCATTACCGAGAAAATTTATGTCGAAACGTAAACCAACTTGGATTTATAACAAAACGTACTTAAAATAAGCACGCGTTGTAGCGGAGTCGAAACATAAAGTAACTTGAATTTATTCCGCCTAATGAAAACGTATTATATTTGACCCAACTCGTTTCCGAACAAAACATAGACCAGCCAAAAAGTACAATTAAAATAAGCACAAAAACATATTATATTTGACCCCATGTACATAAAAATAAGCACGTAAAATCAAAGGAGGGGGGGGGGGGGGGGGATCAAAATGACATTTTACAAAGTTTTTAGAAAGCTAAGGGGATGTAAGTGGCAATGCTAAAAGTTGAAGGGTTGAATACACAAAAAAGAAAAAAAAAACCATGTGTTGGATGGAATCTTTGAAAATTTGAATAAGAAAAATAATAGAAATAGAGGTTGCGTCTTAGGAACTATTCCTAAGACACCCTCTTTTGTTATAGATATACGGTTCGAAATCGCCATCTCTATGTAAAGCTGAAGAGCAAAGAAGTATATACGCTTACAAGAGCTACATTTATAGTACTTCCTTCAGGTAGATCATGTTCATCTTGAACCCGTAAAAGGAGCTCTGCTACTGAAGTTGTGGAATGAGTATGTGAAATCGGAAATCTAGCTGGCGTCATATAATTCGTCATCCCATCCATCTCTTTTTCCTGGAAAACTTCAGGAAATTGGGATGACTACTTGATTTCGTTTAAAATTGGATTCAGTTACGTCACATGATGTCATGATGAACTGACCTTAACTGATGTGTGACTTTCGTACACATCACTTGAATCTTTATTTAAATTGTCGTTATGTGACAGTGATCGAATAGAAAACTTGTGTTTGGCTTTGCCTTGGCCACCTGGCAGTAAATGATTAAGCATAATGAGAGATTGTCATTTTAACTTTAAAATAAATTCAGTATGTGACTGTGTTCAAAACGGGACGGGTCGGGGAGATGGTTCAAATCGACCCTTTCATAAGTAGATGGTTCAAAATTGCCACCCCGAGCAGTGATAAACAAGATCCATGCATCCGTTGATATGAATCATTAATTTAAGTAATTACCTTTAGATGACCTCTTTAGTTTGGAAGATAAAGAATGGAATGAAGCACAATTATCAGTCACATTAATATCTGCATTTTCTGCCAGCCAAGTGCAAACACCTTTTCTATTTCCGCCAGAAGTAAAAGGGTTTATATTCTGGTAGTTATCATTATCAGCCTCAGAAGTGAAGCTTGTACTCAACTGCATGCAGTTCCCTGTCCCCTTAAAATCACAAAGCGAACACTTTTAGGGATGTTTGGTTTTGGGGTATGGATTTAGTCTTTGGTATGTTTGCTTTAATTATATATGGGTTTGATGCACATAAAACTAGGAATCCTCCATACCCATAGCGATTCCTACTTTAAACCAAAAGCCACACATGTGTACCTGATTTTTAAAGAGAATTTCTTCATCAGAATCACATGCAGAAGCTTCCCCCAAGATGCATGTGATTTCGTCCTTGTTGACAAAATTTGGGAATTCGACATCATCTTCAACACAGGTATCAATTTGCCTCTGATTACAACATGGTAGAAAATAAACTTTTTGTACACCACATGGTAATTAACCAGAAGAAATACTAGAGGTGGAATATTGGGCAGGTTGGACAGGTTATAAATGGGTCAAGCTGGGTTCCGGTCGACCCGCAACACTATTTGTCCAATTTTCATAAATAATTTTCAAGTTAATATGATTACAAAAAAATATATTATACACAAAAAAAGAAAAACGTTTTGGGAGACTTTCAACCCAATCGACCCATTTCCCTTTTAAAAAAAAATACATATCCGAAAAGACCTCTTACCGAATACAAAGGCATAGCAGTACCACAAATGGCAATTAAAAAAGGATATTAAATGACTATCGTCCCACTTCAAGAATCTTATACTAATGTTCTACTAGTTCATAAGACTTATTTTTTCCTTCAGTGTGCAAATTGCATATAAGATTTTTTAAGAAGCCAATTTCATAACTACACTAGGAAATGATGTTATTTTGGCAGACATACCGTATATAGTAAAACTAGTTTGATTTCTTTCATGATGTTATTTTGGCAGACATACCGTATACAGTAAACTAGTTTGATTTCTTTCATGAATGACTTCATCAGCATCTGCACCAAATCACGACATAGAATTTTAAAGGGCACACACAAAAATAATTTCAAGTGACAAATTATACGCATTATAACCAACAGTGAAACAAAGATTGCATAACCAGTACCTCTAAGCATATCAAGCTGAGAAAGAATTTGTACTTCACCCTGTCCAATAGACCATATAATGAGATCACTAAATAATCGTGCATCAGTGTCACACACATAGTTGTATGATGGAACAGTCTTCTTTTTCCTTATGATACATGTAAGATGGGATAAGGCTTGAACATGTGAGTATGCATGACAGATTGACACTTTTGGCAATCATCAGTAGTATACTAGTATGTATAACCTAGGTGGTTTCAGACCAGTTTTAGCTGTTTCAGTAATCAGTACTGGAGTTCTTTTTTTATTGCAAACCGCCGCCGGAATTTGCGCCTATGGGCCTTGATAGCCGCAAGGCGCTGTTACCGCGTTGGGTGCCTAGGAGCGCCTTTGACTACTATGCGCATAACAAACTAAAATGTGGTCAAATCAAAGAAGTAGAATCTCCAAATAACTCCACATGAGAACAACCTATCTTCAAATAGGCATATTCACAAATCATAAAATTAACCTATCTTATATCCTCCAAAATGTGTTTAACCTTACTTAAACCTACAACTCCTAAGGGTAGCTAACCTAACAAACCGATTTAAAAACAAAAACAATTACACACAGAAGAATATTAACCTTCTTTTCAGCTGGATTCCCCAGTGATACATGATCTTCTACCAACTCTTCACTCAAATCATCATCCTCTTCAACCACACAACAGATTCACATTCAAATTTTCATTTCAAAACACTCAAAGACTAAATAACAATAATAATAATTACATTACCTGATATACTCTGATCAGAATTCTCATTTTCCTGCAATTAACAAACGATCACTTACTCACTCGCATCGATAAATTCAAAATTCAAACGTCCTTTTGACCTAATTATTACTCAATTTCGAAAATACACAAAATAGATCGTGATTCTATAACTTTTATCGCTTCGTATGACATTAAACTTAAACCACCTCAAATGTGAGTTTATTAAGATAATTAGAGAGTGTTAATTACAAAAGTAAGGTGTAATTTAAACATAGATTACCGGAAATACGGTGCTCCGCCACATCTCTGCTTCGTGAGAAGAATAAAGGACGACACAACGACGGTGGTCCGCCGATTCACGGCGGAACCCTTGGTATCGGAAGATGAACCGGTAGGTGTTTGCCACATCACCTATTTTTTCGGCACAAAGTTTGTTTACTAGAATTGGGCTGGGCCTATGGTTATTAGAATAAAGCCCATAAGTGCCCATTTTGGAAATAAGAAACCGGTCCACAGTTATAAATTTTAGATCAAGCCTAGTAATGTAATTTAACCACTATTTGTGCAATTGTGCTCGCGCGTTGCGCCAGCGCCAGGACACATTTTCTAAACTACAAAGTTTTGGATACAAACCTTAACTAATAAAGTAACAAAAATCAATTCATGAAACGACAAAGTTTTGGATACAAACCTTAACTAATAAAGGGGCTGTTTGGCAACATCTGATTGGTAAGTGCTGAACCAGTAAGAAGTCTGAACCATTAAGTGTTAAACTAGTAAGAGGTCTAAACCATAGATCATGTAGACCAATTCAGATTAGAGGTCTTAACCATTTAGACTTTGTATAATGCTTAACCATTCAGAGGCAAATGTCTGAACCATTCAGATATCTGCTCGTGAAACAAACAGTCTGAACCATTAAAAGGTCTAAACTATTAACAACCTCATTAAGAGGTAAACAAACAGCCCAAAAGTAACAAAAATCAATTAGTGAAAGAAAAACTTAGAATGGTTAAAGAAAAAATTAGAATGGTTACAAAGTTCTCGCCAAAGCAAAATTTAAAATTGTTACAAAGTTCTCCCAAATCTGAAGTTTGTGTTGTGTTGTCTTCCTTTTTCTAGTGGTACTGCCTTTCACTACTTCCGGTGTTTTCAAACACTTAGGGTCTGTTTGGTATGGGGTAATGGAATGGACGAAGGAATGGAATGAACGAGGTAATGGAATGGACGAGGGAATGTAATGGATCATTACCATTCCATGTCTTGTTTGGTTACCATGTGTGAATGGAATGAATTATTATCGTATATTGTTCGGTAGGCAAGAAAAACAAAGTAACAAAATCAGCGGTGAGTGGTGGTGGTCGGTGGTGATTGTGGGTGGTTATAGGTGGCGGTGGTGGGTGTCGGCGGCGGCGATGGGTGGTGGTGGTGGCAGCGAGTGGCGGTGTTGCGGTGACGACGAGTGATGGTGGCGGCAAGGTGGCCGTTGGTGGTAGGTGGCAGCAGAGGTGGCGGTGAGCAGCGTCGGCGGTTAGTGGTGGCGGTGGCTTTGGTGGTGGCGTCAACGATGGTGGTGGGTGGCGGCAACGAGTGGCGTTGGCGGTTGGTCGCGGCTGTGCTGATAACGGTGGCGGCGGCGACAGCGACGGTGGCTGTCGGTAGGGGTGTTCAGAATTCGATTCGAATTCGAAAAATTCGAAATTCGACTCGATTCGAATTCGATTAAAAATGTTCGAATTCGAGTTAATTCGTATTCGAGTCCAGTAATCGAATTAGAATCGAATACGAATTTATGATTCTGAATTCGATTCGATTCGAAATTCGAATTCAATTTGTATATAATTTTTTGATATATGTATATACACACATGTAACATTCTAAACTTGGCCAAAATATAAACTAACTCCACAAGTGATAAATTTATTATTCATAACATTACCAAACCTACTAAAAAATAGTCCATGCTACTTATTTCTAAATTTTTACCTAACTTAAATCGCTACGGGTAACCAACCTATCTTCTAATTTTTGGTGTTTTGACATATTGATAGTTAATTAATTTTGCAGATTATTATATTTTATGGTGAATATAATTAGTTTGTAGTATTTTAAAAAATGAAAGTTAAATAATTTATTGTTTAGGGTGAATTTGAATTTATTCGAATTCGGTTCGAATTCGAGTTTCAAATATTAATCGAATCGAATCGAATACGAATTCAGGTAAAAATAATAAAAATTCGAAAAATTCGATTCGAATAATTCGAAAATTCGTTATTCGATTCGATGAACACCCCTAGCTGTCGGGGTGAGGTGGTGGCGGGTGGCGGCGATGGCGTCGGCGGTGGGTAGTGGTGGTGGTGGGTTTTGGTGTTGTTAATGAATGGTGCAAGAGGGGATGGAATGGAAAAAAAACATGGGGGGTGGAAGGAATGATTTTGAGGGAATGGAATGCCTTTTGGAATGGGTGATTCCATTCCATTGACCAACCAAACATCCTTTTCTTCATTCCCTCGTAATCATCCATTCCATTCCACCTCCCATTCCTTCATACCAAACACTACCTTAATATTTCATTTGGTCGATATTTTCGAGTGAAAATCAGTAGTAGTTCAAGATGCAACCAATCTTCATTTTGTTTTTGTTTTTTAATCCTAACTAGTTTTTTACTATCGTCGCGTTGCGGCGAACGTCTTTTGTTGTTTAGTCTGTGTTTACATGTGTTTTGAAATCACTACGATCGCGTTGCGTACGGAAACCGCTGAATAAAAAGGAAATATAGAAAAAACACTAAAAGATAACCAAAAGAAAATCAACCAAAAAAGTTGTATGGTAATAATATTGTTCGTATGAAACCTGTGGTCAGAGATGAGCAAATGATATTGGGTACCGGTACCGAATTTCCCGAACCGAAAGATCTTAAGTACCAATTCGATACGACTTTTGGCGTTCCCGGTTCCAGTTCACTACCGCTTTTTACCTGCGTATACCGGTACCGTAACTGGTATTTTCGGTACCAGTACCGATTCGGTATTGGTTGGCACCGAGCTCATCCATACCACTGAAACTAAAAAAAGAAATAATCGTTGTTTGTACGACACCCGTGATCAGGGATGAGCAAATTAGTACCGGGTAGCAGTACCGAATTTCTCGAACTAAAAGATTTTCAAAGTCAATTCGATACCGACTTTTGGTGTTTTCTGTACTAGGATGGTGTTGGTTTTTACCTTCATGTACCGATAGTTGTACCGGTATTTTTTATACCAATACCGGTTAACATAAACTTATCTAACTTAAAAAGTAAAGAAGATAATAAAAATTATTAAAATAAAGTAAATATATTATTATAACTTTTTTCGATCAACTGTTCAAAGCATTGGGTTTTTAATATATAGGAGAATTGAAAAAAGTTATCTTGAAAATAAAGTTTTAACTTTGACTTTATTTACATAACTAATAAAATCCTCCTATTATAGCATTCACAATAAAAACTTTAAAAATATATGAGGGAGTTTAGTTATATTATAAGGAATGGTTGTTAATGTTTTTTAGTGATTGTGAGTGGAGGAGAGATAAAATATATATGAAAGTTACTGTTTGTAAATATTTGGGAAAAAATCTGGAGAGAAAAAACCTTATAAATTTTTGAGTAAACTGCAATTTTACCCATTGGTGTTATATGTGATTGGCACTCTTACCCCTTCCTAGGAAAATTTTGTTGTCTTACCCCTCAACTATTGAAAAACTATGCAAGATTACCCCCCGGTGTTAAAAAACTTAACAGTTATGTTAAGTGGTATGCTAAATGACTATATTACCCTTTCTTATTCCCCTCTATGCTTTGTTGTACTCTGCAATATTACCCCCCGGAGTTAAAAAACTTAACAGTTCTGTTAAGTGGTATGCTAAATGACTATATTACCCTTTCTTATTCCCCTCTATGCTTTGTTGTACTCTGCAATATTACCCCCCCGGAGTTAAAAAACTTAACAGTTCTGTTAAGTGGTATGCTAAATGACTATATTACCCTTTCTTATTCCCCTATATGCTTTGTTGTACTCTGCAATATTACCCCCCGGTGTTAAAATTTCTTGGCAACCTTACCCCCTGCAGAAAACAAAACATTTCCCGCCTAAAATGTTTGACCAGGCAAAGTCAAAGCCTGCATAAACGAATCCATTCCTGCTTAAATTTAACAATTTAACACTGTAATCATCTAAATTTAACATAGTTGCATGGCTTTGATCCACTGTGATCATCTAAATTGATCCACTGTGGTCCACAATTATAATACACATAATATCAACCAAAGTTAAATGCTGCCAATGACCAAAATGGTCATTTTGACCTTATAAATAAGCCTAACCTGCTGCACATTATATAAATGGTCATTTTGACCTTAATAATAAGTCTAACGTGCTGCACATGATATAAATTGTCATTTTGACCTTATAAATTAGTCAAACATGCTGCGAATGACCAAAATGTTTCATTTTGACCTTAATAATAAGTCTAACCTGCTGCACATGATATAAATGGTCATTTTGACCTTATAAATTAGTCAAACATGCTGCCAATGACCAAAAATGTTTCATTTTGACCTTAATAAAGAACTTACACATGCTGCCAATGACCAAAATGACCATTTTTACCTTATAAAGATGTCTAACATGCTGTAATTGATATAAATGGTCATTTTGACCTTATAAAGAACTTAAACATGCTGCCAATGACCAAAAGGACCATTTTTACCTTATAAAGATGTCTAACATGCTGCAATTGATATAAATGGTCATTTTAACCTTATAAAGTTGTCTAACATGCTGCCTATGATTAACATGCTGCATGTGATCATCTAAACATAATCAAACATGCATGCCAGTTATAATGCACATCAAACAGCAAATAGTATATCAAAATATATACACATCAAACATAATGCCAGTTATAATGCACATCAAACAGCAAACAACATGATTAGCAACCATTTCCTGCTATCAAAACATCATACACATGATATCAAAACATCCTACAGTTAGCCTACATAAATACATTATATATTAGAGTCCATACAGTTATCATAACTAGGTAACCATTTCCTGCTGAGGGGGAAACTGGAAGTGCAGGAAAGGGTGGACTCGCATTTTGACCACCATGGAGAACACAATCATTCTTACTGTTACATGCATCCTCATGTCAATTGCAAACACAGATTACAAAAAATCAACTGTAATAAAACCCCTGTGATACATTAAACCTTGTGATCCCTTAAACCCTTGTGATACATTAAACTGTTCAATTATACCTGTCAAACCCCTGTTTCAATCATGAAATTTCAAAATCCTTGTTTCAACTCATAAACTGTGATTCCCCTGTTTCAATAACCCTTGTTCGATTATACCTGACATGTGGGACAACATTTCTCTGATCGTCGAGGAGATCAGCATTTTCTATGAGCTATGGTGTGATCGCCTGAGTTGTGATCACTGCCGGTGGAAAGTTCGCATGAGCTATGATCGCCGGTGGGAAGATAAGGGAATGGGGGAATACTTGGGGGTAAGGTGAAAATGAAAGTTATTATATAGGGTGTTATCTTGAGGAAGCTATCAAAAACAAGTGGAAAATATAATAATACCCTTTGACTGTTAATAAGTGAGCTTGACTTTAAAGAGTTTTTAACACCGGGGGGTAATCTTGCATAGTTTTTCAATAGTTGAGGGGTAAGACAGAAAAATTTTCCTGGAAGGGGGTAAGAGTGTCAATCACATATAACCCGAGGGGGTAAAATTGCAGTTTACTCTAAATTTTTTAATATTTTACAAAATGGTTGTGAAAGAAGGAGAAAGAAAAGGTAATAATAAAGGTATAAAAATATTATTTAATTGAAAAAAGAGAGAGAGGGTAGTTGTTTTTAGTGAAAATATATAGATATGGATAGAGAATTCCTTACGAATGCTTTATATAGTTTAAAAACCGTCAATTTAATTTATGTTTTCTTACTATATTTTGCCCTGCAACACTAAGCCGAATATTTCTCTCTCATAACATATACGTCTGTGTTTCGGTTACTTGTACATACTACTCATAACATGTTCTAAAAAAATACATCGATTCAACCAATTAAAACAAAACACTACCATACTTTTGCTAAAAAACGATGGAAAACTATCGCTTGCCACAAGTAAAGATTACATCGAGCCAACCAATTAAAACAAAACACTACCGTAGTTTTGTCAAAAAAACACTAAAATGAATTTTACACATGAGGCAAAATCGTAATTTGACAAGGAAAAAAACAAAAAACAATGACAAAACTATAAATTTGAACTGAGGGCAAAATCGTAATTTGGCTAGGAGGAAAAAAACCAAAATCAATGGCAAAACTGTAAATTTTAAACGGGGGAAAATCGTAATTTGGCTGGACCGATGGGGAAGTGACAGGCAGCTACCTGGCACTATTCCCCTCCATATCAAATGTAGTATATATCAATATATATCAATGCCAACATTACTTTCCAAAATAACTTTTTGCTAGTTTTTGTGTTTGGGAGCTTGGATTGGCTTTTTAAAATCTCCATTTCAGTCGAGCTTAAACGAACTCGACGTATTGAAGTTCATTTAATTAGGCTTGTTTCTGAGAATCTTCGAAATTTGGGGGCCCGCAAGTAAAAAAATTTAGCCTTTATCATGTTGGATTTAAAAAAGTACCAGTTTGGGTTATCTTGTGTTGGGCTTGCTTTGTATCTCTTGTTGGGCTAATAGTTAAGTGAAGGCTAACAACTGGATTCATACCTACTGGAGGGAAAAAGGGGATCAAACATGCATCTCTCTCGCATGCACGTGGGGGGGGGGGGGGGGGCGTACCTGATAATAGTTAAGTGAAGGCTAACAACTGGATTCATAACAATTGGAGGAAAAAGGAAGATCAAACTTGCATCTCTCACACACGCGCGCACAGAGGGGGTGCAAACGATGGTGGCTAAAGGCTCCCTCAATATTGCTTAAACTTTTACTTATATATATATATATATATATATATATATATATATATTTAAAAATATATATTGGGCCCACAACACAAGAGAGTGGGCTCCTGGGCAGTCTCCCACCTTACCTATGCTAAGAGTTGACCCTACATTCAATAAACGAGCTCGAGCCCAAGCTTCATTTATTGAGCTTGACGTACTTTACGAGTCTAAATGAGTATTATATTCATTCAATACTTCTTTAAGACATTAAATATATATTCATATAATAATAACTAGGGTTGTAGTTATAGTTACCCGTGTGTTGCGCAATGTAACATCTCGAGTCTTCCGGCCAATAAAATCCAAAATGTCTGAATAAACCAGTAATCAAAACCCCAAGTGCGCAGAAAACTTAGCGGTTAAGAAAACTTGTGATCGGTGAACCAACACGCACCTAAAGTACCCTTATTAGACTCGCAATTATAAACCGAACCATTTAGGATCAAGACCCGAACATATGCGATAAGTATTAGCACGAAAATCGAGAAAACCGCATTATTAGATGAAAAAGGCGGTAGGGGACACGTGTCACGAGGTGGTGACACGTGGCAGACCTAGGTGGACACGTTGCAACCTATGCCTTGCCTAACACGTCGCGCTACGCGACGGAATTAGCAAAAGCTGGTCGCGCGACGCGACGAGGTCCAGGATCGACTATTGTTGGTGCATACGTCTGTCGATTTCGTCTTGTATCGAGTATTGCATTTTTCAGGGCACGAAGATCGAGAAAACAAGTCTAAGAGCTAATTCCGTTTGAAAGGCCAACTTGTAATTCCGCACGGAATTAACAAGTAATATCGATTGAGTTGTACAACGCATTTGCCACATCTCCGACTACTCCGGCTACCATTGCTCAAAACTTGAATTCGGAAAATGAAACTGGAACGTTGCAAAAACCCTCGAAACTTATGGGAATTGAAGAGTACCATGGCTGGAAAAATCGTTTTGAGAATTGGGTTCAGGAAAATCATCTAAGAGCTTGGGAAAGCATTGAAACAAAATATGTTAGACCACAGACCGCTTTCAATGTTGATAAAATTATCTCAGAATTTTCAGACAAAGAGAGAGATAGTTATAAAGGAGAGAAAATGATGATTAGTCTTTTACAACAAGCTGTCAAAGAGGACATTTTTGTTTTGCTTCAGCATGATGGTAGTGCTTTCTCAATATGGGAGGCACTTGAGAAGAAATTTGAAGGAAGTACGGAAATGATCAATAGCAAAAAATCATTATTGAAGAAAGAATTTGAGTTGTTTACAAGTATGCCAGGTGAATCTACAAAGACTCTCATTGAGAGATATTGTCATCTTGTGCGTACCATGTCTCAGTTGAAAATTACTAAAACTCCAGCAGAATGGGTTGAAAAGTTAGCTGATGCTTTACCTCAGAAAGAATGGGGTACATATCTCATGATTTTAAAGAATACAGGAGAGTTTAGTAGATTGTTAATTGGACAGTTTATTGAAAAGCTTGAGGGACAGGATCTTGAACAGCAAAAGATTGCCAGAATGAACAGCTCGAGCAATCAACAAGACATCAAATTGTACTATAAAGGAAATGTTCAAACTGTTGAAGCAAGTCCAAAGATCCAAACTGCTTTTAGTGCAGGAAATTCATCTGGATCAGTCAGTCAAAGTTCAATCAACACTAGTGGATTTTCAAATGTCAATCCTCCAAGTGTTCAAAGTTCAAATGTTGGTAATGGACATATGATTCAGTGCAATGTTGCATTGCATCTTCAAAATGGTCAGAATTTTTCTGAAGAAGTTGTTAAAAGTCATATGGCATTACTGGTTACTGCTTTGGAATCGTATGAAGGATTGATTGCTGGAAGAATTGGTAATCCTATGCTAACCAAGGAAGATTATGACCAGATTGATCCAGAGGAATTGGAGCTTATGGATATTAAATGGTGCTTAGCAAGTGTTCTGAGGAGAGCTGAGAAATTCAAAATGATTACAGGAAGAAATGATTTCTTAGATGCAAATGTCTCTACTTTAGGTTTTGATAAATCTAAAGTTACTTGTTTTCGATGCAGGGAGAAAGGACATTTTAAGCGAGAATGTAAAAATCAAGAAGCAAATGGAGCAAAGAATCCATTTGGTGGACATGATTATTATCAGAAGGCTATATATCAACAAATTGCTCATCAACCGCATCAACAAAAAGAACCACAAACTGCGCATGCAAGAATGATCGAAGATGCAAATAAGAAAGCTTATTATGGTATCATTGATCAAGATGATGAAAAGATGGCTCCAGGATTTAGCTGGGATAGGTTTGTGGATGAGAATAGGGAGTTTAAAGCTTTCATTGCTCAAATTGTTCAAAAGCCATAATTGATGAAAGAATGGATAGCAGTGTTATCTGATGAAGAGAAAAGTCAAGATGAAGAATTTGTTTCTTCTGAAAACAGTTCAACAGATACTAGTGATGATGATGAAGAAATTGAACAGATAAACATTGGAAAAACTCATTTATCTTCTGACAGTTTTGAATTTTATTTTGCAGATAAATTGAAGAAACTTAAAGAGAGAAAAGCTGCAAAAGAAATGGAAGAAGTTAAGGTTGTTGAGAAGATTGTTGAAGTGGAAAAGGTAGTTGAAGTCGAGAAGATTGTGGAGATTGAAAAGATTATTGAAGTAACTAAACCCTGTCTTACATGTTTGGAATCTTGCAAACAATGTGAAGATAAAGATGAAAAGTTTAGTGAGCTTGAGAAGTTGAAAGAGAAGTTGATGTTTGATGTCAAGAATGTAAAAGAATCATACGATGTGTTGAACAGAACTGTAATAGTTTGTAGAAGACAAATTCTGAAAGAGAAGATGCTTTGAAAATGATGAATGCAACAATGATGTCCAAACAAAAAGAGGTCAATTACTACATTGAAGAATGTGCTAAGTTGAAGCAGGAGTTGGAAATTGAAAAAGTTGAAAATGGAAGAATCAGAAGATTACTGAAAAGTTATTCAAGTTCTGATTACTTAATTGACAGAATTTATCCAACTGTTGCAGATTTTGAAGTGTTTGACGACAAGAAGCCGAAGAAAAAGGATACTGGTAAGAAACAGAGTGTCAGTTATAACAAGTGTTTGCCTCCAATTTGGGAAGGGTATTCGCCTAGAAAACCGAATGAAGAGCAAGTAAAAAAGGCAGTCAATATAAAGTTAGAATCTGAGATAACCGATGTATTACCAGACAATATTGACATCACATTCACAGCGTCCGACATAGATCATGAGTCTGAGTTAATAAAAAGGATGGTCGATCAAGTGTTGGATAAGGATGAGGAGTCCGAGTCTATGTCTGAGTCTGGGAGTTCGAGTTCGTCTGTCAGGAGTTCAAAGTCGTTGGGAAAACGGGTTTATAGTATAGAATTTTTGTTGTCAAAATCCAATTTGAATGACGAAACATTTGAAGTGGCATACACTTTAAATGATTCTGACAAATTATATTTTGATAAAGAATTTCCAATAAGAAGTGTTCAAGTTAAAAAGATCAAAAAGGTTTTCAAACTAACAGAAATCAATATTTCTGAAATAAAAGATGTAAATCTTACTGAAAAACCTAAAAAATACACTTCAAGAGTTCAACAACGTTTAAACAAGAAAAAAGGTTACAGTTCTGGTTCTGGTTTTCAAAAGAAACCTAACCATAACGGTAATTTCAAAAAGAAAGGTCTTGGATTTATTCCACCAGAAAATTATAAACATGAAAAAACTTCTAAAACAAATACAAAATTTGTTTCAGGGACAAGCTGTGAAGAGGAATCAAAAAGCTCATTTTGGAAGCAATCAAACAAAGAATTCCTTGCCAAGAAGCAAGAGAAAGTGAAGAATGATGCTTATCAAAGAAAGGAGACAAGAACCTGTTACAAATGCAATGAAGTTGGTCACATTGCATGGAACTGTTCTCAAGCAACAAAAACAAAACAGGAAGTCTCTAAAAACTCAAAGAAAAAGTTGTTGAAAAAAATGAGCCACCAACGGAAAAATTTAAAATTTTTGAAAATTCAACATATGAAGTTGGTGAGTGTTCAAAGACAAGTTTTTATAAAAAGAGAGCTAAGCATGACAACCAAATGTGGGTTGTTAAGAAGTTTCATGAAGATGTAAAGATATTTGATGAGAAATCCAGCGATGAATCTGATTCCACAAAGTCAGAGGAGCCACAAGTTGAGATAAAACTGGAAACATCAGTGCCGCCAATGGATGATGTCAATTTTCCACCATTGCGGGCTGAAAATTTTAAACAAAAAGTTGGAAAGGTTGAGATCTCGAATCAATTCTATTCTGAAAAGAAAGAATTTGATGTCGAAAAGGTTTTTAATGGAAATGTTAAAAAGATTTTTGGGAAAATGGTCGATGAGAAGGTAAAAGGGGTAAAAGAGTTTTATGAGACGAAGAAAGCATCTTACTACCCGAGTGCAGATGAGAAGAAAACATCCAAGTTTGGTGAAGCTTGGATGTCAGTTTTTCATAAGTAAGAAGTTTGACTTGCCGGAGCTCCCAGGTTGGTAAGTGTGGAGCAGGAATCGGCATCTTTCTTACAAGATTAATCAGGGGCATTAAGTTGTACTTGATTTATCTTTTTCATACAAGTGGTTGTTGTTGGAAAAATCTAAAATTGTTAAATTTTTCAAGTGATTTTGAGAAAAACAATGTGATGAACCCCTAACCTACAAGTGATAAAATCAACAAAACTTATTTTCCGGAAAAATCATTTTGGTTAAAACAAACTTAAGTGTTTTGAAATCATAATGAGAAAATAGTTTGTTGTAAGGGGGAGTTCTGATTGTTTATGCCAAGTGGATGGCGATTTGAAGTGATTTGATATCAGTTGTCACATTACTTGTACAGTTTGTTTTCAAATTTCTTTAAATGTGTTTGAATTTTAGGGGGAGTAAGAATTTTCAGAAAATCCAAAAACATTAGAAATTTTGAAAATGTCAAAAACATGATAAAATTCAAAAATGAGTTTTGGTGTTAGAAAAGAGGAAATGATAGTACATCAGTTGACAGTTACAGTATGCTAAAGAAATGTAATGTTTAAATAGCGTTAAACGGTCTCACTTATGATATGCCGATAAGTTTTTACACATTTAGTAAGCTTTTTCGGGATATAAACTTAAATTTAAACTTGCTTATTTTGTGGGGAACACTACTTGGATATATAGGTAACCCCTGAAATTTCGTTTGAAGGATCCCTCTTTCTGAGATACTAGGTCTTTATGCTCAGTGATATCTGGGGTATTATCCCGGGACTTTTGATTTTGCGGAAGCAATGGCCTAGTCCCCGGAGAATACTTTATGCTTGCTTGAAATAAAAGCCTGCCCTCAGTACAAAAAATGATGAAACATTGAAAAATGCTAATCATGTGCTGTTGAAAAAAAAAGATCCTCTAAAGGGGACCCACCAAAAGTCGAAGTCGTCATCTCTCTGCTGAACGGAAGTTCTGACCTGAGCTCTCACGGCCTTCGCATTTAACCCATTACAGATATTATCTGTGGTATACTCACCTGTAAGACTGAATATTGGGATTTGGATACGGGAGTATATTCAAGAGGTGGGACATATGAATGAGTTTAAGTTCTTAATACACCTAATTCATATCCTGAATCAGTTGAAATTTGTGTGAGAATTTAAGTGGATCAGTATATCGGCAATCTAAGTGAACTGTTTAATTCTTAATGTGTAACTAAGCTCAACGGTACTTGTGACTTGTCAAACACTGATATGATCCTCTTACACAAACTCACAAAAATAGTGTCTGTAAATATTTCTTTACTGCATTCTCATTCTATTCAAAAATCCAAAGAGATTTTCAGTGTGTTTTAGCATAATCTTTGAAAAATACAAAAATATTTTTGACAACTGATGTTGAAAAGCTGATTTTTCAAAATTCCGAGTGCTAAACATGATGAGCATTTCGTGAGGGGGAGTTTATGTTTAAATGAGAAAAGATTTTGAACATTTGCCTAGATGTGGTCATCTGAAATTGTTAAAGTGTTAGATCATTCTGGAAAGATACCTGCAAGTAGTATATAAATTTGTCAAATTTTTAAAAATTTGTGAAATTTATTATGAGGTAGAGGATGTGCAGGATAACCTGGATTCTGAGTTTGAATATAAAGCCAGGTAATGATCCTGTGAAAGACAGAGTGAGATCAACATCCGAGGGTAGATTATTTTTTCAAGGGGAATCTGTTGGTGATGATGAAAAGAGAAGAGGGAAGATTGAAGAAGTTTTACACTGTCAAGATACTTCAAAGAGAGCAATTAGACTGATAAAGACTGAAGACGTTGAAGACTCGACACTTAAGACTCGTCAACATCCGAGGGGGAGTCTGTTGGTGCATACGTCTGTCGATTTCGTCTTGTATCGAGTCTTGCATTGTTCAGGGCACGAAGATCGAGAAAACAAGTCTAAGAGCTAATTCCGTTTGAAAGGCCAACTTGTAATTCCGCACGGAATTAACAAGTAATATCGCTTGAGTTGTTAATTCCGCTTGAAGCTTTAATTCCGTTTGTAAATGTAATTTCGTTTGAACAGTTGGAGCGGAATTAGGTTGCCTATAAATAGCAGGCATGTGATTTTGTTTGAGTCAGTTGTGTATGTGTGTTTCCGGAGCCGAAGTGCTGCCGAAGTGTTGTTTCGCTATAAAACTTTGTCAAGTTAATCAGAACAACAGTTAAAGTGAATATATTACTGAATCACACACAATATGTCTGTTTCCGCCTTTCATATTGTGTAGAACGCCTCTGATTGACTCGTTTTGGGTCCCAACACGATCCTACAACTATAAAAGATCGAGAGGTTGAATTTAAAATTCACCTAATACCAGGAACAACACTGATTGCCAAAGAACCATATCGACTATCACCAACGGAGATGCAGGAATTGAAGAAACAGCTTGACGAACTACTTGAAAAAGGTTTCATACAACCTAGCTCATCGCCATGGGGAGCACCTGTGTTATTTGTCAAGAAGAAGGATGGATCGATGCGTATGTGCATTGATTACCGAGAACTGAATAAGGTTACGATTAAAAATCGGTACCCACTACCGAGAATCGATGACCTGTTCGATCAACTTCAAGGAGCTCGATTCTTTTCTAAGATCGATTTACGCTCAGGATATCATCAATTAAAAGTACAAGAAGAGGACATTCCTAAAACTGCTTTCAGAACAAGGTACGGTCATTATGAATTTACAGTCATGCCATTTGGTTTAACCAATGCCCCAGCCGCATTTATGGACATGATGAACAGGATATGTAAACCATACCTGGATAAATTCATAATTGTCTTTATAGATGATATTCTAATTTACTCTAAGAATAAAGAGGATCATGCGGATCATTTGCATATACTTCTAACATTGTTGAGAAAAGAAAAGCTTTATGCTAAATTCTCAAAATGTGAATTTTGGTTGCAAGAAGTGAAATTCCTTAGACATCTGGTTAATCACGAAGGAATTCATGTGGATCCCACAAAAATCGAGCTGATTACCAAATGAAAAGTCCCCGAGTCACCTACGGAAATAAGAAGTTCTCTTGGACTGGTTGGATATTATAGACGTTTTATTCAAGATTTCTCTAGAATAACCATTCCATTAACCAAATTGACTTGCAAATCTATTAAGTTCGAATGGGGACCAAAACAAGAGGAAGCATTTAGGAGTTTGAAACAAAGGTTAACCAACACACCCATACTCGTGTTGCCTGAAGGAACTGAAGACTTTGTAGTCTATTGTGACGCGTCTAAGTTAGGATTTTGATGTGTTGATGCAACCTCAAAAGGTAATAGCTTATGCCTCTAGACAGCTTAAGAAACATGAAGAGAATTATACAACCCATGATCTAGAGTTAGGAGCCATAATTTTTGCCTTTAAGATTTGGAGACATTATCTTTATGGTAGTAAGTTCGTTATATTACAGATCATAAGAGTTTAAGATATGTTTTCAGACAAAAGGAATGAAACATGAGGCAAAGACGTTGGATGGAAATTATTAGTGATTATGATTATGATATCCAGTATCATGCAAGAAAAGCTAATGTAGAAGTTGGTGCTTTAAGTCGAAAGTATCATGAAAAGCCAAAACGAGTGCGCTCTCTCAGACTAAATCTGCAGATAGATTTAAATGAGCAAATTAGAAAAATACAGGAGACAACAATCAAGGACGATGCTGAAGGTTTAAAAGGAATGATTAAGGAATTAGAAAAATGAGTAGATGGAATTTGGAGATTCCATAAGAAAATGATCTGGATACCTATTCAAGGAAACCCAAGGAACCGAATTCTAGAAGAAGCCCATAAGTCTAAGTATATGATGTATCCTGGAAGTGACAAGATGTATCAAGACTTAAGGAAGAATTTATGGTGGATAGGAATGAAAAAGGATATAGCAAATTATGTTGCTAAATGTCTAACCTGTTCACAGGTTAAAGCTGCACACCAGAAACAATCAGGATTATTGCAACAATTGGAAATGGGAATTGATAACAATGGACTTTGTTACCAAATTACCCAAGACACGAAAAGGTAATGATACAATCTGGGTGATTGTAGACAGCCGTTTTACTTCTCATTTTTGGACAAGTTTCCAAAAAGCAATACGAACCAGATTAAATCTAAGCACAACTTATCATCCTCAAACGGGCGGACAAAGCGAAAGGACAATTCAGACAATGGAAGATATGCTTAGAGCCTATGTAATTGATTTTGGAGGAAATTGGGATGATCACTTACCTCTCATTGAATTTTCTTACAACAACAGTTATCATACCAGCATCAATGTTGCACCATTTGAAGCACTCTATGGACGAAAATGCCGAACACCAGTCTGTTGGGCAGAAATTGGAGAAAAGCAACTATCTGGACCTGAGATTGTACAAGAAACAACGGACAAAATTATTTAAGTCAAGGAAAGACTAAAAGCAGCACAAGATCGTCAAAAGAGTTATGCAGATAATAGACGAAAACCTTTGGAATTTCAAGTTGCAGACAAGGTACTATTAAAAGTTTCTCCATGGAAAGGAGTGCTCAGATTCGTTAAAAGATGAAAGCTAAGCCCAAGGTATGTTGGACCTTTTGAGATTATCAAAAGAATAGGGCCAGTAGCTTATCAGCTTCAATTGCCAGAAGAAATGGCAGGAATACATGATGTATTCCGTATATGTAATCTCAAGAAATGCTTAGCAGATGAATCATTAGTAATACCTCTTCAGAACATAGAGGTAAATGAAAAGCTTAAGTTTGTAGAGAAACCACTTCAGATTGAAGATAGAAAAATCAAGAATCTCAAACATAAGAGATTAGTTCTAGTCAAAGTGAAATGGGATTTAAAGAGAGGATCAGAATACACATGGGAACTCGAATCCAAAATGCAACGGAAGTATCCACACCTATTCCAGTGAATCTCGTGGACGAGATTTAAAACAAGGTGGGGAGGATATAACAACCTTAGAAAAACGCCCTAATTATACCCCGTATGCACGAAACCGAACACGTTAACCCCAATTTTAATTAAAAAATTAAATAATGTTTTTATTATTCTCGCGGGCCGCGACAAGATCAGGGAGGTCTGTCGCGAGGCGCGACAGAGTGGTGACTTACCGGACACCCAAAGCGCCACGTGTCCAACACGTGTCAAGCCTAGATAGACACCCGGCAACCCTAGCCGTAGCTAGGGTGCCCAAACGGGTGTAACATCCCTAAAATATAAACCTTTTATTATAAATTCGACGTCGATAATATATAAAATGAACTAACTAGGAATAAAATAACCTAGTTAGATAGAAGCCTTGCGGTAATAAGTTAGCGTGTTAGAAACACCTGAAATAAGAACCGAATGATAATTGAGGGACCAAAGTTGTTAACATTGAAACTTATAATATTAAAACAAAATAATTACACCAAACACACATTTAGGTGTGTGTGTCTGTTCGATTAAACACAGGGGCGATCCAGGAGCTCCTCAACAAACCCTAACTCTTGCAAAATTTGTCAAATTGAAGGATCAAACCAGTTCCAAATCGAAATCCAATCATAAAATAGTGATCTCCTCAGTGTAGGGATCATAAGGTATGTAAATTTCATAAGAAAGCTCCATCTAAAATTTCTGGATAAACCTAAGAAATTCGAATTTGATGTTGCATGAATGTTGTTTGGATGAAATAGGAATGATATTGTGTCTAGGAGTAAAACCCTAGTCAATCACTTGTTGAAACTATACTTATTTCTTGTGAATTCACAATCACCATTGAAGGTGATAAGTGGGTTTTGTAAGAACATGTTAAACACTAGAATTTTGATTGCTGTCCTAATATAATTTAAGCCCTAGAAAGTGAATTCAGATTTTGTTGATGTGAAAATTGATATGAGCATACCTAATTGAAGTTAATCTTGGCTAAATAACAAGCTATGAACTTGATTATGAATTGTGTGAAATTATGCCCTTAAGGTGTTTGTAAAAATGCCTAAGAGAAGGTTAAATGCTGAAATTTTGAACAAAAACGCATACTTGTACAATTTGGTGAACTATGCGTTATATGATAATAAAAGAGTTCTAAACGGTTTGCGGTTGAACTCTATAGGAAAGAAAACCGGAACGTCAAGCGGACAACCCGGTGGTGACGCGCGTTTGAAGGGTGTGCTTTGAAGGTATGTAACTGTGATCCCGTCACATTATGTTATTTGAATAACTATGGATACTTGAAATTGTGTTATTTAGAAATGGTAGCGTTAGTAAAAGTGACGTAGATCACTATTAGTTAAACAAGTCGAAAACTCGAATAGCAAATGTTTGGTAGTCATTAGAAATGGAGGATTCCATAAATGAGCCAAACGAGTCGAATAATTGTTTAGTAAGTAGTAAAAGTATGTTTTGAATAGCAATTGGCGATGACGGATCACAAGAGCGCGAAACCATAGATTTGGTAATGAAACACCGGTGATCGTAAGCCCCGGATGTTGGGTAAATACGCCTTGCGGTCATAAAATGTGTTAATGGTTGAATTAGTGCAAAACTATACGGGTAAGATAAATACATTAGGCATTTAAAGACTTCCAGCCCGTACATTCTATTTTTTACACAATGATCATGATAGACGCGTTGGTAATTTAATTACGGACGCATAGGAAAAAGAATAATCTAAAACAGACGCTCGGATAGAAAGTTATGAATGTTTGAAGTTAGAATTGTGCCAAACTTAAGAGCTAGGAATCTGCAGCTCAAAACAAGCAACAGTCTGTGAAAAATAAGGTGTCGCGTCACGCGACACCATACCTGGAACATCATCACGCAACACGACGTCAGTCACGGGACCTGAAGGCTAACAAAGGGTCCATCGCGGGGCCCAACAAACCCAAATGTGCATAATTTTGTTTCATTTTTATTGTTTGATTTCAGAACTTGTTTATACCCATTCTAACATTATCAAAACTAACATTTGATGTGGTTTTGACCTTAGGTGATGTTGGTCATGCCCCGAATGACGATCAAGCAACAATTCATGAACCGAACACTATCTTTTGAAGCTTCCGCGCTTGTCTAATCTTGTTGAAAACAACGTTTTATATTATAATCACTTAACTTGATGTTTTGGGATGTTAAAAATTAGTTGGCAGTTAACTTGAATACGGTTATTATGTAAACTTTCGTTTTGTATAACTTTAGGAATGAAGTATTATCTTTTAGATTGCTTATTTTATATTAAAGTCCCAATTAAATAAGACGGGTGTTACAAGTTGGTAATCAGAGCTCAAGGTTGTCAACAAAGTGTGTTCGGTTCAAGCTTGATCAATCATCCGGTAAGAATTAATTATTTTAGTAGATCTTATCATATGTGAGAAAAAGGGATGCAAATTAATATGCACGGGAAGAGCGTGTTAACACACTCAAACCCGGAAAGTGCACTAAATGAGAACGGTCAAAGCAAGTTATGAACTTGGCTACACCAAAGCAAATAAAGTATATGTTATAAATGAAATGTTTAATAATTGATGTAAACAATTCAGTTTCAAGATGACAGAATGGGGTGACAATGATCCGGTGCCGACAGTCACCGAACAAATGAAAGAGGTAATTGCCGAAGAAGTGGGGAAGGCAATTGAGAGTAGTCTATCCGGTTTCATAGACAAAATTCAAAATACAGTGCTGTCATTAGTTGAGGAACGGGTTAAAAGGCTGGAAGATAATGTCAACCTTGTGAAAGAAAAATCCGTAGAACGTAAGGGTTGTTCATACAAAGAGTTTATGGCGTGTAAACCGCCAATTTACAACGGGGAGGTTGACCCGATAATATGCTAAAGGTGGCTAAGCGATGTCGAAGGGGTGTTTGAAAGGACCCACTGTGACGTAAGCGATTTTGTGTCTTACGGAATGGGTCAATTAAGGAGTCAAGCCAAGGATTGGTGGGATAACAAGAAGAAAGAGATTGGAGCCGAAGCGGCAAGGGCCATGACGTGGGACGAGTTTAAGGTACCATTCCTTAAACACCACAGTCCCAAGGCGGTCATCCACAGAATTAAGGAGGAGTTCATCCAGTTAAGGCAAAGGGGTGAAACAATTGATAAAATCACGGGTATATTCATGGATAAGCTAAGATTCTATGATGAGCTAGGGACTACCGAGGAGCAGAAAATATATTATTATTATTATAATATGTTAAGTGCTGAATATCGAGAGTTTATGACTCCTTCCAAGTATGAGACGCTCACCGAGATCATAAATACGGCTCGAGAAAGAGAAATGAACTTAAAAAACAAATTGAACGAGGCGAACGAAGGGCAATGGATGTTAACCCGAGCCCTACAAAGAAGGCTCGAACGAATGAGTCGGTAAAGAAGACGGATGCGAAGGGTGGATCACCGAGTTGCAAGGTATGTGGGAAGGGGCACAAGGGTGAGTGCCGCTTCAAAGACAAACCTTGTCCCATATGCGGGAAGACGGGGCACACCGCGTCATTATGTCCGGGAAAGGTCTCTGTTTGCTGCAAGTGTTACCAGCCGGGCCATAAGAAGTCCGAATGTCCGGACTTGGTTGGAAAGAAAGACACCAAAGAATCTCCAACAGAAACTCCAAAGGCGAAGGTCAGGTCCTTCTAATTAACTGCAGCTGAAGCAAAGACAGAACCCAATGTGGTCTTAGATATATTCGCAATAAACTCGATCCCTGCTCGTGTATTATTTGATACGGGTTCGAATAAATCCTTTATTTCACATGGATTTATTCGACATCCTTCATTTGTATTGACGAAATTATCTGTGCCCTTAGAAGTTGAGATAGGGGATAATAAAAGTTTCATAGTGTGCAACGTTTGTCAAGGCTGTAAATTGAGCATCGATGACGAGGAATACTCGATAGATCTAATCCCGATGTCGATGGGAGAGTTTCAAGTGGTTGTTGGGATGGATTGGCTATCCCAACACCATGCAAAGGTCGTGTGTTTCCATAAAGAGATAAAGTTAACATCTCCAAGCGGAAAACACGTTACCATCTATGGCGAGAAAGGAGGCAATCCTGTAATATGTTCGATGTTAAAAGCTCACAAGCTCATGAGGCATGGATGTAGAGCATTTATGATATACGCGAATGAGCCTGGGAAAGAACCGCCGAAATTGGAGATGTACCGGTGGTACGTGATTTCGAAGATGTGTTTTCGGAAGACTTACCGGGCCGGACGGGAAGTAGAATTCGGAATCGAATTGGTTCCGAGAGCGAAACCCATAGCCAAGGCACCGTACCGACTCGCGCCATCGGAGTTACAAGAACTAATGTCGCAGATTCAAGACTTGCTCGATAAAGGATTTATAAGGCTGAGTGTGTCTCCTTGGGGCGCACCGGTATTATTCGTGAAAAAGAAAGACGGAAGCATGCGAATGTGTATCGATTACCGGGAGTTAAACAAACTCACATTGAAGAATCGATACCCGCTTCCGATAATAGACGATTTATTCGACCAATTACAAGGTGCGAATTGGTTTTCAAAAATCGACCTTAGATCGGGGTATCACCAGTTAAAGGTCAAGGAAGAGGATGTACCGAAGACGGCTTTCCGTACGCGGTACAGACATTACAAATTCCTCGTGATGTTATTTGGGTTGACGAATGCACCCGCGGCTTTCATGGATCTCATGAATCGGGTTTGCAAGCCTATGTTGGACAAGTCGGTAATCGTGTTTATCGACGACATTCTTGTGTATTCGAAAAAGTGAGGCGGATCACGCTCATCATTTGCAGGAGGTGTTAGAGACACTCAGACGGGAAAGATTGTATGCGAAATTTTCGAAGTGTGCCTTTTGGTTACGAGAGATGTGACAACCGGAGATTTCAAGGTCTTTCTTATTCACACAACTGACTTCTCAATCCTGTTTTTACAATTTGTTTTACGTGGATCGTGTGTAGTTTAACTGAATGATTAATGTTTTGTGCTTGGGTATTAAATATTAAATATGTAGTTTATGTGATTGATTAATAGTTATGTGTTATGTGTGATGTAAATTATAGTGTAATTAAGATGTAATATAAGTTTTTCGCCACTAGTCAACCCCGACGAAATATGGGACTTCCGTCACAGACCCTTAGCGACGAAAAACCTGGATATACGTCACCCACAAACTCGACGAATTACATCTTTCGTCTGTGGGGGTTTTTCGCCATAAGGGCCTTCGGCCCATGAAGTTGCGGCCCAACATGTCTCGTTTAAAATATAAACTTTTGATAGGGTAACTGTCAGTTGGAAACTAAAAACCCTAAACTTCCCTACACCCTTGAATACTCAGCGGCAGCCTCCTCTTCCCCTCTCGGAATCCTTCTCGACTTCTGCTCACATTCGGTTAGTGTATGATTGCTTGATTTAACTTTCTTATTATATTCAACTGTATGATCATATGCTATTTAGGAAAATTGTGTCCTTGTATGCGAGAATAGGGTTTTTGATAAATATCATGATGAGGTAGGATTTGAATGTTGCATGTACACTAGATCTGATAGATAACATAGTTCTGTGTGTTTGATTAATCGACAAACTGTTACAACATGACAATGGGATCTTGAATGACCGACGGGGAATGGGATTTACGGGTTAAGCATGGGCTAATGGGTCAGTATTCATATGAATCGACTATTGTGTATTGTGAGACGTAGATCCATTTTGTATGACTAAGTGATATATAATAGCTAAGACTGATCTTAATCCGGAGTGATAATATGATTTTGTTAGCTAGTTTTATCTGATTGAATTAAAGGACATGCGTTTGTTGTTATTGTTATGATGATTGGTTATATTAGGATTTGCTAGAATGTATGCAATAACCATCGATTAATCTTGTGAACCTGCAGAAAATGTATACATGTTAACTGTTGTTATATGATAAGGGGGCGTTGTATCTGATCTCGACGAAACATAGGGATGTTTCGTCATATGCAACCCGACGAAACATAGGGATGTTTCGTCATAAGTAACCCGACGAAAAAGGTATGTTTCATCACAAGGTGGTCCCGACAAAAAAATGGTGTTTCGTCATGTTTCAGTTCGACGAAAGACTATCCTTCGTCGCTTGGGTTATTCGGCGTAGGAGTCAATAGATGGAACAGTAGATAGTTTGAAATAGTGATTGTTATGGGTGAAATTCTGAGCCCATATCCTGACTTTGTGTCTTGATTTTTTATTAGTTGTATATGATCAGGAAACCGGATCAGGATACCGGACCAGGATATTGGTAACATCCTGAGGCAGTATCCTGACTATTACTAACAATTTGCTTGTAAACGTTGGCTACAAGGGACTAACGTTCATGAAGACCAAGTCATCCTGAAGACCCGCTCAAATTGGTTAGGATAAGGACGTTGATGGCGGAAAAATAGCTCTTGTAACGTTTAGCATTGAAGATTGACATGTTTTATGGAAAGTTACGAAGATTGGTCAAAGATATTAATGTTATAATGGTTATGGAAGCTTAAATCCTGGAGTTATAGTTGGAATGCGCGTGGAAAACGAGTTGATACAGCCTGGCAACGTTCAGAAAGGAAATAATCTCAGTATCCCGGACTTTTAGCATAATATCCCGGATTTTTAGCATAGTTAGTTATTTCCTTTTACTATATAAAGGAGTGATCGGATCTTAGGTAGAGACAACTTTCACACACACAATCTCTCGTATACTCTAGCTCTCTACCACCTGTAACCACTCACAAACACTCACACTTGTACTTGAATCGCATTGTAACACTTAGTTGATCCGTATCATATCCTGCACTGTATCCTGGTTATTCAAGCAATAAGAAGAACAAGGCAGCCGACGATTGTCAGCTCCCGAGGTTTTATGCCGGAGATCTAGATTGATCAAGGGCTTTCCTCGTACATCACGTGTCAACCTTTACATTTTTGCTCATTGTTTGATTATAGATACAGCTCGATACCCTGAGCCGTATCCTGAAACTGTTTTCGCAAACTAACAAACCAACAAACCAACACATTTTTCACAAAGTATTACTAGCACACTACCTCACAAAACTAATTTGATCACTTAATTGCTTAGGTAATTTTTGACCAAAACAATTTGGCGCCCACCGTGGGGCAAGTGGTGCTATTTCTACTAAAAGCTTTTGTAAAATCAATAATCGGTTGTCTGTTTTCAAAACTTTTTGCTACACTATTTTCAATGGCCTTGAGATCAAACATGAGCTCTTCTGCCGTGTCTGCTACAACATCTGCAACGATTGGTTCGATGCTTCCACCACATCCTCCGAGAACGCAGGCCTCTTCACAAGGAACCGAAATTCATGTGGCTCGGGATGTTATTCCCACTCAGAATATTCAGGGATCTGGTCCTGTTTTGGCCTCTAATGAAGAAATTCTAACTTTATTTGGTAGTGTACAGGAATAAATGAGGCAGCAGCAGGAGACCAACCAAATGCTGATAAGAGAGATACAACTCTTGAAATCCAGCTTGAGCAGGCCCGCTGAGGATATTGTCACTCCCTTGCAGCCAAGAGCTTTAAACTTCAGTTCTGCAGTATATGCTGAGGATAACAGGGGGAATATTGTGCCTAGCCATTCCCGGAGTCATATTCCTGAGATACCCTCTTCGACCAGGATGTCGACTGTGAGGGATCCAGGATATGCTCCAGGATGCGCCCCAGGATATAGCCAGAATCACCAAGCTGGTAACTTGTCTGTTAACACCAGTATCCCTATTACTAATAATCTTGGATCGTTGCAGGATGCAGGTGTGACATCAGCTATAACCAGAGAGCTTCAAAAGTTGAAAGATATGATATCAAGTGTGCCTGGGATAGTGCAGCCTATACCGGAAGTATCCCGGGATAGTCACAACATATCCCGCTTTGCTCACCCCATTTGTGATGCAGAAATCCCAAAGAGATTCCAAACTCCTAATATGAAGCTGTATGATGGGACGACGGATCCTGAGGAGCATATTGCCCAGTATAGAGAGAGGATGGAGATTAACCCTATCCCGCCAGATCTTAAGGAAGCATGCTTGTGCAAGGGCTTCGGCTCTACTTTAACAGGATCAGCCTTGAAATGGATTCTAAATGTTCCACCTCATTCAATTACATCATTCGCTCATTTAGTTAATTTGTTTAACAGTCAGTTTTGTCACACCCCCAAATTACCACCTAGGGCATGTCCCTAATGGAGGTGCAACGATCCAACAAAGAGCCACCAATCATATCAAACACAAGTAATAATGTATTGAAATACTCAATTGAAAGAAATGTATTGTTTGTAAATTAAACCAAAACCAAAGTATTGAGCGGAAGCATAAAGGTATAAGTGTGTAAATGTATCAAAACCAAATCAATATAATTGTTTATCATGACCACAACCACTCCAGCAGCATCAGACGGCAAGTTCCCAAGTTCCTTCAATGATTACCTACAAGCATGTAAACAAGTGTGTCAGACTACGCTGGTGAGTTCAAGGTTTATGTTTGTTTACCAAGTTGCGTTACCAATCATGTGAGTAAAACAGTTTACAAGACGATATGTTGTTTGTTGTTATGATGTTTGATGTTTCGATGTTGTTATTACTCGATTACCGAATGGCCATATGATATGTGATTGCCAACCCCAATGCCTCTATCAAAGCATTGGTCATGTTTTAAGGTAATTAGTTCACGCCCGTTCTCCTCAAACGTCGCGAGGGTGCCAAACCTAATAGCACTATCAACTAATAACCCTCGTTGCCCTACAAGCAACGTACCGGTAGATATTGTGGTCTTACAATGATAGAAAACTGAGTACGATAACCAACATCCCATTACACATGCATTCCTCCTCGGAACGTTACCCGTTATCCCTTCCCTGGGACCCATGCTTGAGAAAGAGCAATGAACTCACCTTAGGTTTGCTCGGTTAGACAAGTTACTCGTTAAATAAGTTCAATACTTACGACCTAGAAGAGTGTTTGGTAATGATCAGTTTTACAGTTTGTTTACACATGATTCACATCAGTTGTTATCACATATGGCACGTATAACAGTTAAGCAACAGTTCAAGCAAAGAACAATGATTGTTCAAACAGTTGATCCAATAGTACATAGTATCTAGCAGCCCAATCCAGTTACAAGTCCCAACCGATTGCTTGTAATTTAAATTATGGATTTATATAGAGTCCACAACCGAACATGTAAGTCCAAATATTTAAAAGGCCATTTCACTTTTTAATGCCTACCCAACCAATAAGCAACATGATCATCACATATTATTTCATTAGTGATAAAAAGGGAAATCGACCAGTTGGATTATTACTCTGTTAATATATGTATCTTAACATACGAAGGATCATCCCATCAACAATTAATCTGTTCATACATGTAGTCCAGTTATGGAGCATCAATCCTAATATTAGTTGGTTTAACTATGTGTGTGTCCATAGAATATGTGCGGCCCAATCCTTACAACCGGCCCAACTGTGATCAATTTCATACATTGAGATCCAGTTATCATGTATCATCCCATCTACAATTGCCCATGCAATGTGCCCAATTTAAATCTAATTATAAACAGCCTCACATAATCACATAACCATGATCTCGTATGTAACTGAAATTAATGAATCATACTCACTAATCAACAAGCATAATCTCGGCGGACGTTGTGAACGATTAACAGGCATAACAAATCAACTAACACAAGTAACACATATAATTAAAACAGAGGTTCCTATTATCATGTAAATAAGTAACACACAATCATCACATACGAACCAAATCAATTCAAAGCAATCAATACGACTATGCATACATGACCAAAGGACTGATTCGAAACATGGAGATATTATACTAACCGAAAAGTTAAAGTATGGGATGAACTATTCAGATGAAGCTTCACGAGGGGGGGGGGGGTTTAGATCTGCTGGTGTGCGTAAAGGATGGGGGATGAATAGGGTTTAGGATTTAATTTGTTATGTAATCCACATCTATAATACGTAATATAATGATGTTTGTTTTGGGCGGTTCAACTAATAGCCGATAATGGGCTCAAACTAAGCTTCACTGGTATGGGCCAAGAGTAGTCAACAATGCACATAATTTGGGTTTAACACAAGTAGTGGGCCAAAGTGAATTATAAGTGGATTAAAGTGTGTGCCAACCCTCAAATGCGATACATACGGCCCAAATACCCGATCAACATTTTCCCATCTGTTTTACGTTTAGAAAGTTTATTCTAGTTACGAGAGTTTAACGATTCATATCATTGTAAAAGACGTTCACAAGAATAAATAAGAAAACAGAATCGTTAAACTAAAAGATACTAACCTTTCAAGTCCGGGTTGTCACATCATCCCCAACTTGAAAGAAATTTCGTCCCGAAATTTGACAAGTAAGCACAGAGAAATTAAGTGAGAAATCAAGATTGTTGCGGGTTCTGCTCAGTTGTGACATCATCCCCAACTTGAAGAGGAATCTCGCCCCGAGATTCACCAGTTTTGCTTGACTCGACCTTGTCTTTGGGGAAGAGGTGAGGATACTTAAGCTTCATCTGATCCTCGCGTTCCCACGTGAACTCCGGTCCCCGTATTGAGTTCCAACGGACTCTAACGATGGGAATACGATTGTGTTTACGCACTTTGACCTCACGATCCATGATCTCGATGGGTTCTTCAACAAACTGTAACTTGTCGTCGATTTTTAACTCTTGAAAAGGTATCGCTAATGGGTCGTCAGCATAACACTTCTTTAACTGTGATACATGAAATACGTCGTGAACATTACCCATCTCAGTAGGTAACTCCAACCTATAAGCCACCTTACCGATACGCTCAAGAACTTTAAACGGCCTAACATAACGTGGATTCAGCTTGCCACGCTTCCCAAAGCGTACGACCCCTTTCCACGGTGAGACTTTCAGCATGACGCGATCATTCACTTCAAATACTACTTCTTTGCTACGCTCGTCAGCATAAGCCTTCTGGAGGTCACGAGCAGCTGCCATACGTTCCCTGATTTTCACAATCATATCTGAAGTTTCGAGTACCATCTCAGGACCTGTGATCTGACTATCACCCACCTCAGCCCAGCAGAGAGGTGAACGGCACTTCCTCCCGTACAGTGCCTCAAATGGTGCCGCTTTGATACTGGTGTGGTAGCTGTTATTGTAGGAAAACTCTACCAACGGCAAGTGCTTCTCCCATCCTTTCCCAAAATCAATAACACATGCCCGCAGCATATCCTCTAGTGTCTGAATAGTGCGCTCACTCTGACCATCCGTTTGTGGATGATAAGTCGTGCTCATATCGAGACGTGAGCCGAACGACTTATGCATAGCCTGCCATAACTCCGAAGTAAAACGAGGATCTCGATCAGAAATAATAGAAGTCGGCACCCCGTGCCTAGAAACCACCTCTTTAAGGTACACTGCTGCGAGCTGCGAATACTTATCTGTCTCCTTGATTGCTAGGAAATGTGCTGACTTTGTGAGACGGTCGACAATCACCCATATAGTATCGTTCCCAGCCTGTGTTCTAGGGAACCCCGTAACAAAATCCATAGCGATCTGTTCCCATTTCCACATGGGTATCTCTGGCTGCTGAAGTAGACCCGAAGGTTTCTGGTACTCTGCCTTGACCCTAGCACAGGTCAAACACTTACCCACGTAGGTGGCAATAATAGCTTTCATGTTCGGCCACCAATACAAAACCTTGAGGTCCTGGTACATCTTATCGGACCCTGGATGAATGGAATATCGTGACTTGTGTGCTTCGTCCATCACAAGCTCTCGAAGATTACCAAATGAATGAACCCATATCCGTTCCATGAAGTAGTAGATATCGTCAGACCGTTGCTCGAACTTCTTCTTGTGTAGACCTCGTAATCCTTCAGCTTCGATATTTTCTTCCTTTAACGCTTCAATCTGAGCTGAACGAATCCGGGCAGGTAAATCAGAGTGAATAGTAAGCTGTAGGGCACGAACACGCTTCTGTTTCGGTTCCTTGCGACTAAGAGCATCAGCTACAACATTAGCTTTACCCGGATGATACTTGATAGCACACTCATAATCATTAAAAAGCTCGATCGAACGACGTTGCCGCATATTCAATTCCTTCTGGTCGAAAATATGTTGAAGACTCCTGTGATCGGTATAGATGGTACACTTGGTACCGTACAGGTAATGCCTCCAAATTTTCAACGCGAAGACTACGGCTCCTAACTCCAGGTCGTGTGTCGTGTAGTTCTTCTCGTGTACCTTCAACTGTTGAGAAGCATAAGCTATCACCTTGTCTCGCTGCATCAACACATAGCCGAGACCCTGAATAGATGCATCGCAATAAACCACAAAATCTTCAGTACCCTCTGGTAGAGATAAAATCGGCGCGCTGCACAACTTCTGCTTTAAGAGCTGAAAAGCTTCTTCCTGGTTCGATCCCCAAGAATAAACAACTTTCTTTTGAGTCAGGGCGGCGAGGGGTTGAGCAATCTTAGAAAAATCCCGAATAAACCGACGATAATATCCCGCAAGACCAAGAAATTGACGCACCTCCGAAGGATTCTTTGGTGCCGCCCAATTGCGAATAGCATCGATCTTGGGAGGATCCACATGAATACCCATTTCGTTAACGATGTGCCCGAGAAAGTGTACTTCCCGAATCCAGAAGTCACACTTAGAAAACTTTGCGTACAACTGCTCTTTCCTCAGGAGCTCCAAAATGAGACGAAGATGGCGCTCGTGGTCTTCCTTGATCTTGGAGTAGATCAATATGTCGTCAATGAAAACGATAACGAAGTCGTCAAGGTAAGGTTTGCACACGCGGTTCATGAGATCCATGAAGACCGCTGGT
Organism: Helianthus tuberosus; assembly: GCA_030545235.1. Taxonomy (NCBI): domain Eukaryota; kingdom Viridiplantae; phylum Streptophyta; class Magnoliopsida; order Asterales; family Asteraceae; genus Helianthus; species Helianthus tuberosus. The sequence continues at coordinate 163,950,030 of CM060410.1, forward strand.
GCGTTGGTCATCCCAAATGGCATAACCAAGAATTCATAGTGGCCATACCGCGTTCGAAAAGCTGTTCGAGGCACATCCTCCTCTCTAACCCGTACCTGATGATATCCCGACCTCAAATCAATCTTGGAATAGAAACTTGACCCTTGCAGCTGGTCAAACAAGTCGTCAATACGTGGCAGAGGATAACGATTCTTGATCGTCACCTTGTTGAGCTCGCGATAGTCGATGCACATACGAAAATACCCGTCCTTCTTCTTCACAAATAATACAGGGGCTCCCCAAGGAGAAGAGCTAGGACGAATGAAACCCCTGTCCAATAACTCTTGAAGTTGATTCGATAATTCTTGCAACTCCCCTGGTGCAAGACGGTATGGAGCACGAGCAATCGGCGCTGCTCCTGGCTGAAGATCAATCTGAAATTCCACCTGACGATGTGGAGGTAAACCAGGGAGTTCTTCAGGAAAAACATCAGGAAACTCTCGAACCACTGGAAGATCTTCGAGTTTCCTCTCATCAGTCTGGGTATCAGTGACAAGGGCTAAAATGGAAGGATAGCCCTTACGTAAACAACTTAGAGCTTTCATGGCTGAGATAATACCGACTGTAGCGCCGCTACGATGACCTTGAACAGATAAAGGTTCACCGCTAGCAAGGGGAATACGAACGACTTTCTCCTTGCAGAGAATTTCCGCCTGATATTTGGATAACCAATCCATTCCAACAACTACATCGAAGCTTCCGAGAGTGACAGGAAGTAGGTCAATGTTAAATACTTGACCCAAGAGATCTAATTTGCAACCCATGAGAACATGTGACGCTTCGATAGTTTTACCATTCGCTATTTCCACTACATGCTTAACAACAAGAGGCGTAGGACTCAATCCTAAACGACTACTGGACCCCGTAGACACATAACTCCAATCAGCACCCGAATCAAATAAAATAGAAGCATAAACACCATTCACAGAGAACGTACCAGTCACCACATTGCCATCGTTCCGTGCTTCACCAGCTCCAATAGTAAATCCACGCCCACGCGCCACGTTGCCCCCATTGTTCCCATCATTGTTCCCTGCATTGTTACCACATGTATTCTGTTTCAATTGAGGGCAATCCCGCTTCATATGTCCCTCAGCCCCACACTGATAACACCCTTTTCTAAACCCCTGACCCTGCTGAGATTGTTGCCCTTGCTGTCTTTGATTCGGCTGAGTCTGCTGCTGCTGCTGTTTTGGCTGAGGAGCCCTACAATCCTTGGCCTCATGGCCTACCTTGTCGCACCTGCGACAAACCCGAGCACACTGCCCATAATGATGAAACCCACATTTGCTACACTGAGGCTTCTTTCCCACATAAGAGCTCTGATTTTGATTCACTGAGGATGATTGGCTAAAGCTGCGAGTACTGCCAGTGTCTGTCTTCTTTTGGGACTGAACCGGGTTGGACGCCTTGTCCATATCACCCCACTTACGTTTACTATCAGTGACAGGAGTAGTGGCTGTGGTGGTGGTGGTAGCAGTAGCTTTAGAAACACGCGGTGGTAGCGAGTTGTTCTCCACCTCCTGATCAACAATCTTGTGAGTTAACCGGACAATCTGAGTTAAGTTATTGAGGTTTGCAGCAGTAACCAAACCCTTCACTCGTTGAGGTAATCCCTTGATGAATAATTCAATTCTTCGAGACATAGGTCGAGACAAATTCGGACACAAGTCAGCCAACTCATACGACCGCTTCACGTATGCTTCAACCTCAGATCCCACCAGTTTCAGATCGTAATACTCGTTCTCTAGCTTCTGTATCTCATCATGAGGATAGTACTCCTCCCTCATCAATTCCTTAAAGTCGTCCCAAGTAGTAGCGTTCGCCGCCTCGATACCCAACAACTGAACCTGGGCATTCCACCATGTCAGGGCACCATCCTCGAGAGTGCCTGTAGCATATTTCACGCGGTCCCCCACGGGACAGTTGCACATAGCGAACACTGACTCAGCTTTCTCAAACCACCTCAGTAGTCCCACAGCCCTATCCGCCCCGCTGAAGGACTGTGGCTTACAATCCATAAACATCTTGAACGTACAGGCAGGCTGGTTGTTCGGGTGCGCTGGGTGAAAGAAGATACAACACAGGAGTAAGAGTTGTGTACACAATACAGGATTAAAAGTATTTGGTATAGTTCATACCAGCTTGGTAGGCTGCCAGAGCCTCAGCCACACGTGTGTTTATCAGATTTGTTAACTCAGCCTGAGTCATGTTGATGCTACCTCGTCCGTGTCCTCGTCCACTCATGGTTCTATAATAGAAGAAGGGAACGAATTTAGGAGTCGAGAACGAGAAAAGTGTTTAGGTTTATCACGTTAGGAACGATTAACTACCATGTTCATACACAAACAGGGAAGAACCCCTCTTACACACGTTAAGCCTCATTGGGATTTGCATGCACCACGCGTTATTATTATGTGTGCACCCATGATAATAAGGCGGTTTGCATGCTCCTCTCGATGATTCTTAACTTATGTTTGAAGTTTCTCCCACCCACAAAATATGCACTACCAACAAGATTAGGATTTACTAGATGCAAGAGTTATGTTACACTATCAATGTGTCATGACATCTACCATGTCGTGTCGTGCATGCTATAAATATAGATACGTTTACTAGACATGTAATGCATAAACTAACGAGGAACGAACCTTGCAATCTGAAGCTGAGTGTCATGGTCAACGTTTGGATCAATTCGGTTATAGTCTGGTTTTATGAAAACATTTTGAAACCGAGTTCTCTATAACCAGTGGCTCTGATACCAAACTGTCACACCCCCAAATTACCACCTAGGGCATGTCCCTAATGGAGGTGCAACGATCCAACAAAGAGCCACCAATCATATCAAACACAAGTAATAATGTATTGAAATACTCAATTAAAAGAAATGTATTGTTTGTAAATTAAACCAAAACCAAAGTATTGAGCGGAAGCATAAAGGTATAAGTGTGTAAATGTATCAAAACCAAATCAATATAATTGTTTATCATGACCACAACCACTCCAGCAGCATCAGACGACAAGTTCCCAAGTTCCTTCAATGATTACCTACAAGCATGTAAACAAGTGTGTCAGACTACGCTGGTGAGTTCAAGGTTTGTGTTTGTTTACCAAGTTGCGTTACCAATCATGTGAGTAAAACAGTTTACAAGACGATATGTTGTTTGTTGTTATGATGTTTGATGTTTCGATGTTGTTATTACTCGATTACCGAATGGCCATATGATATGTGATTGCCAACCCCAATGCCTCTATCAAAGCATTGGTCATGTTTTAAGGTAATTAGTTCACGCCCGTTCTCCTCGAACATCGTGAGGGTGCCAAACCTAATAGCGCTATCAACTAATAACCCCTGTTGCCCTACAAGCAACGTACCGGTAGATATTGTGGTCTTACAATGATAGAAAACTGAGTACGATAACCAACATCCCATTACACATGCATTCCTCCTCGGAACGTTACCTGTTATCCCTTCCCTGGGACCCATGCTTGAGAAAGAGCAATGAACTCACCTTAGGTTTGCTCGGTTAGACAAGTTACTCGTTAAATAAGTTCAATACTTACGACCTAGAAGAGTGTTTGGTAATGATCAGTTTTACAGTTTGTTTACACATGATTCACATCAGTTGTTATCACATAGGGCACGTATAACAGTTAAGCATCAGTTCAAGCAAAGAACAATGATTGTTCAAACAGTTGATCCAATAGTACATAGTATCTAGCAGCCCAATCCAGTTACAAGTCCCAACCGATTGCTTGTAATTTAAATTATGGATTTATATAGAGTCCACAACCGAACATGTAAGTCCAAATATTTAAAAGGCCATTTCACTTTTTAATGCCTACCCAACCAATAAGCAACATGATCATCACATATTATTTCATTAGTGATAAAAAGGGAAATCGACCAGTTGGATTATTACTCTGTTGATATATGTATCTTAACATACGAAGGATCATCCCATCAACAATTAATCTGTTCATACATGTAGTCCAATTATGGAGCATCAATCCTAATATTAGTTGGTTTAACTATGTGTGTGTCTGTCACACCCCGACCGCGTAAAACAACAAATCGCGGCGGAAACATCGGGGCGTGTTGCAACAGAATTAATGTTTCATAACCATGGATACAAAAAAGTGTTTCGTTTTATTAAACATTGAATAATTACATTGTCTGGAAATCTAAATACACAATTTAAACATAGTCTATCATTATTATTGAGTCACTAAGGCCTTGTCCAGTCCTATGTGAGCATGCATCCTATCAATCGATATCTTTCAACAATACCTGAAACATATGTGAAAACGAGGTCAGCAAAGAAATGCTGGCGAGTACATAGGTTTTGTGAAAATAAGATTCATGACTTCCGTTTAAGAAAATGTTTAGTCATGAACCTTGTAATTTGCTTTGTCTTTGTAAATCATTTGAAAAATAATAAGTTTAGGTGATATGTATAAATAAGAGAATAATGCATGATTAAATGAATAACCATGTAAAATGAGTTTGTATAAGATAAGTTGTTTGTAAATAAATGTCTTGTGAAAAGTATGTTACTTGTATAAAACGTTCTATGTCTCAAACTGAAATGATTCAAATAACGCTACAATATGTAATACCATACAAACACTTATATATACGAAGTACCAGTGGCGTATCCACCATGCTTGTATCATATTCCACACGCATTGTTACTTAATCACTTAATCCAAACCAAACCACCAAAGTAATGTTCATGCCCAAATGTAAATCATGTAATATGTATAACCAATGTCAAAAGTGTTTTTGTGTCAAATGTAAACCATGTAATATGTAACCAAAATAATATCGTATATCGCTTTGAAGCCAATCGTTTACCCAATCGTTAAAACATCGTGTGAAAACCTATCGTTTACCCAATCGTTTAATTCGTTTTAGGTCGTGAAACTACTTAAATGGTCGTCTCGCTAATAACATTCAAACCTTCTTGACTCGCATTAATAAACCCTTACCAAAGGATAGATTAATAATTCGCATTAATAAACCCTTACCAAAGGATAGATTAACATCTCGCATTAATAAACCCTTACCAAAGAGTAAATTAATAATTACAGATTCAGTCGCTACCCACAACACCCACACATAACTACGGGTGTAGTAAATAACGGGACTTGTCAGATCCTATGGTACCATAACCTAATACTGGTCGGCTTGATCATTGCTAATGAATGTCATTTGTTATGTAAATACAACCAACAAGTTTGTTCACTTTTTGAAATCGTTATTAGTTTTGTACAAATCGTCTTAATTGTTTTTGAAACCATCGTTATAACATCGAAAACATTTAGCACATATGAGTCACCCCAAAACAATTGAAAGCAGTAAAATAGGGGAATAATGTACTCGGCTGAGAATGCTTGGAGGTCTTGAACAACAACCAAACAAAGCTAGAGAGAGCACGGAATCAGTCGGCAATCTAAAACTATATAAATAAACCGGACTTAAATCGGAAGATCGGATAGGATGAGGCTTGGTAAACCAAATGAGTGTTGGAACTCATATGATATGGTTTAACAAGGCCTACATACTACAATGAAACCAAACCTAAGTGCTTTCGACCCATCGCGACCCATTAAGGTAGCTTATGCTACTTTAACGCGTCGTTCGCGTGAAACGCGTTCGGACCGCCTAACTAGCCCTATGACAAGTGTTATATGCCTAAACATGTTACATAATCAGTTATGTGACAAAGGTTTAGGTTACATATGCTTAATTACCAATTATACATGAAAAGAATATTCTGGTAATTTACCTAAGGCATATAAACTACCTATCATACAACTACTTAAACGATGTGACCATAGGGTATAACCTCGGAAGGTTATTCCCTACCTACTATGGTCACCTAATGTATTTGGTCGGATCCTAATGATCGACCAAATGGGTCGGGTTCGAGGTATAAGCGATTTATTAGATCGCTTACCCTACGACCCTAGACAACGTGGTAATCAGTAGGCATAGTCCCAAGGGACTATAACCAACGTGATTACACTCACGTTGCGAAGTTCAAACGAACTTCGCATTGACCATAACTGGTCAATGTAGAAAGTCAAACAAAGTTTACTTTCAGACTCGAAAGACTCGAAAAGCAATAAAAGAACGAAAGAATACTTACGAAGGGTCCCCGAATGCTAACCTCGATTCAAAAATCTCAGGTATGAAACAATAGTTTCAACTTAGAGTTTCTCAAATCAAAGTTCTTGTAATTTTGAAGCATGGGGGGTGGGGTATTTATAGTATTCGGTTAGCCGTTAGGATCGTTTCTAGGAAAACGTGATGCGATCTTGGCCATACACTTAGCACACATGGTATTGTAATACCATGTGCCCAAAATACCAGCCCATAGATTCCCAAAACCATGTGCAACAAGTGGGAAGGAATAGATTCGATGTATAAGCAAACATCTTTCAGAAATGACAGTTTTGGTCCCTGTTATGTGTTTATGCCATTTCCGACACTTCTAAGGCCCGTAAAGCCAACTTTAAGGCCCTAAAATGATGTCTAAACATTGTGGACATGAAACATGCTCAAAAATATGTCGGATGTCAGTTCGTTTGGTCGTACGAACGCGATGTTCGCTTAATTACGACGGAATGCGCATAAGCGCGAAAAACGATCCAAATGACGCAACGAATGGATTTTTGGCAAGCCAAACACTAAAGCATAATATAGTCATGCTTACATAAATTTTTGGATGTCCGGATGTATTCAGAACGTAAGTTATGCGCGAAAATGCAAACTTGTGCACTTTTTGACACTTTTAGTCCCTGAATGACACACAAGTTTATTTTAGCATACCGAACACCTCAAAGCCTATTTCTAAGCTATGTAAAGGATATATATGGTATGTTTAACTTATGGTCATGTTCCGGAATGTCTGTTACAGTTCAAATTGGCATACTTTCGCAGTTTGTCAAGTTTAGTCCCTGTAAGCGAATTAACTTGTTTTAGCCATACCAAAGCCTTCAAAACTTATCTCTAAGTTATGTAAAGGTTATTTAAGGTATGTTAAGCCTATGTCACTATTCCGGAGTGTTTGTTGCATTAAACTGGTTATATTTACGTATCGGTGCGCGTATAACCTTCCAGAAAGCGATTTAGAGTTTGGAATTGAACAAAAATTGATATGTGCAAATGATACACATATTTTTACCAATCCCAAGTATGAAATATAATATTTCATTGGTTCGGTATATGTTTGATGGCCGTGGAGGCACAGGTGTTACAGTCTCCCCTACTTTAGGAAATTTCGTCCCGAAATTTATTTAGAGGAAACTTGTGAGAGCTTAAAAACATGAAGTTGAAAAGATCAAACAACATTGGTTAGGGTTCTGAACTTCTAGTAACTTTAATAACATCATGCTTGCAATGTAAGAGGGATACTTATATACAAGTATATGAAGCATCATTGGTGCGTCCACCGTACCTCCATTACATCGTCCTTATTTTGGTATTGTTGTCACTATCGGTTCTTACACATAATAAAACTTACTGGGTTTCTGTGCACTAAATTTCATAATTATGTACGCGTCCATAATCAGACAATTCCTTGCACAGTTTACACAGTCTATTTTATAATATGTAGGGGAAAACCAAATGAATGAACCTGTGATGAGTGTGACTAGACCGCCATAGAGTCCTTTAAATTAAATCAATAAATGATCTAAATAGACTATCAAGGAGTCTGTTCAGCTACATCACTAGATGTCGTTCTCTAACCAAATTGTGAATCAATCTTTTTGACTAGACTACTAAGAGGGTCTCTTATGAATCATGGAGTGGTACTTTATAACCCAATGGTCTTAACTACCAGGTAGAAGCCCATAAGGATTTAAGGTAGTACCTTTTGAATATCCTACTATGAATCCCTCATATGAAGATATGAAAGATTCTATGAGGATTTGAAAAATCGTAACACACAAAAACATAGAGGAGAACACATAAACACATATCATATAACCACAAAATTGTTCGTTAATTTGTCTTGTAAATTGCGTACATGCATTTAAAGCACACTAGGAATCCATTCCGTGGATTTCATTTGGTACTTTAAACGTTACCAAGAATCCAACTATAAAGATAGAAAGATTCAAAAAGAAAATTCAATTTCGATTATTAGGAACCGAAGTGTTCGAATTAAGGTACATAAGGAATCCAATTAAGGACTCTGATTTGAATGATAATCATCCACAAGGATCTAATTGTAAAGATAAAAAGATCCCATATGAATTTTAGAAGTTGAAGATGTTTTGAAACCTTGCACTGGATGTCCTTAGGTCAAAACATGATGTAAAATGCTTATGAAGTTGAGATGCTTGATATGTCAAGGCGACATATGAAGCAGAATTTTGAAGGTTAAGTCAATGTATGAGGAAAATATTTTTGAAAACTATGCATGGGGTTCTTTTAAGAAAAATGTGTTTAACGTTTTTGAAACCTTATATATAATACTTTTTGAAATCATAAAGTAGGTGTATTAGGTAGATATATTTACAAAAATGTTTTAAAATCATGTGAGATGAATTTTGAAATTATGTATAAGGTTTTTGAAAGACATGAATGATGCTTTTCGAAATCATGCACTTGATCAGAAAATGTATTGTGTTAATATTGTCTTCAGACTATATGAAATATTTTGAAATTAGGAAGGTTGGTTTTGATAACATGGCCAATGTTTTTGAAATAACATAGACAATGCATCTAGAAAAATTGTTTTCAAACTATATGAAATGTTTTGAGATCATGAAGATTGTTTTGAAATACTTGTACTGTATATGTTGAAAAATCAAAATGGAATGGGTATGAGATTTGAAAATACCCTTAGTTATCTAACCAAGGATTTAAAGGCACAGATGTGCGAAAAGCACGATTACTCATAATGTCACTTAATTTTCTGTACTTTGTTTCTTAGAGTGAAACGAGTACTTAAAATTTTCGAGGGAATCATGAGCAATCATTTGAAAGAGAGAAATCACAAGAGTAGTTTGTAAGGTACATAGTTCCTTGATGTAGGTATCATAGGAAAAGCCATACACGCCTAGCAGGGGGTTGAGCTGGTTGGTTGGGGACTGCTTTACCATTGTGAGCGACCATGGCGAAGTTCTGAGAAGCCTTTCGCTTCTTTGACTTCTTAGGGGATCGTTCATCCATGGTCTTTGATTCCTCGATTGGTTTATTGGCTGATGGTGTTGTCGCCTGACTAGGTCCTGCCTGTCTTGGTGACTCTTGAGTGGCTTCATCCTGGAGATGATACATGGCAGTAGCTAATTCAACAGTCTTCAGGACTACTTCGCCTATTCGCTGAGTGAATTTTGGCTGCTTGCTCAGATATCTAGGCGTCATCGTGATGAAGAGACATTCTTGAAGAAAAAGAAAGGCATAGGGAGAAACAGGTGAAAGATTATTGGACAATCAAAACAGAATGATAACGCATGAAGATTGCGATCATTTGTTTGTTACCTAAGGCAAACAAATGAGACGGTGACTGATCAAAGTAAATGGGTCAAAAATAATGTATCGCGAAGACATGCTCGCCTATAAGTGAACACTCATCCCAAGAATTCCCAGGTAAGCACAACTGGTCTCGCGTCTGATGAGATGTATACGAAGTGCTTGCCTAGACAGAAAACCCAGAATACAGGCATTCACCCTTCCAGTTTGCACGTGTTCACATTATTTAAAACCCAAAACCTTGACGAAGTTTTGAAAACTCAAAGAGGTTCAAAACCATATAATAGAGAGTTCAAAACCTTACAATAGAGGGTTCAAAACCTTACAATAGAGGGTTCAAAACCTTGAAATCAATCATCTTAGAATAGATGATTAGTTTTCAAAGCGGTTTTGAAATTTATGTTCTTGTTGTGGTCGTCGCCTAAGGATAGGTGACGGTATTGTTTTATGACTAAACGCAAGTAAACTCGCGTTAGGGTCCTAGAAAGGTTATAGACTAGGTCAAAGCATTACTAATAACCTAATTCCCTATAACCATTGGCTCTGATACCATCTTTTCTGTCACACCCCGACCGCGTAAAACAACAAATCGCGGCGGAAACATCGGGGCGTGTTGCAACATAATTAATGTTTCATAACCATGGATACCAAAAAGTGTTTCGTTTTATTAAACATTGAATAATTACATTGTCTGGAAATCTAAATACACAATTTAAACATAGTCTATCATTATTATTGAGTCACTAAGGCCTTGTCCAGTCCTATGTGAGCATGCATCCTATCAATCGATATCTTTCAACAATACCTGAAACATATGTGAAAACGAGGTCAGCAAAGAAATGCTGGCGAGTACATAGGTTTTGTGAAAATAAGATTCATGACTTCCGTTTAAGAAAATGTTTAGTCATGAACCTTGTAATTTGCTTTGTCTTTGTAAATCATTTGAAAAATAATAAGTTTAGGTGATATGTATAAATAAGAGAATAATGCATGATTAAATGAATAACCATGTAAAATGAGTTTGTATAAGATAAGTTGTTTGTAAATAAATGTCTTGTGAAAAGTATGTTACTTGTATAAAACGTTCTATGTCTCAAACTGAAATGATTCAAATAACGCTACAATATGTAATACCATACAAACACTTATATATAGGAAGTACCAGCGGCGTATCCACCATGCTTGTATCATATTCCACACGCATTGTTACTTAATCACTTAATCCAAACCAAACCACCAAAGTAATGTTCATGCCCAAATGTAAATCATGTAATATGTATAACCAATGTCAAAAGTGTTTTTGTGTCAAATGTAAACCATGTAATATGTAACCAAAATAATATCGTATATCGCTTTGAAGCCAATCGTTTACCCAATCGTTAAAACATCGTGTGAAAACCTATTGTTTACCCAATCGTTTAATTCGTTTTAGGTCGTGAAACTACTTAAATGGTCGTCTCGCTAATAACATTCAAACCTTCTTGACTCGCATTAATAAACCCTTACCAAAGGATAGATTAATAATTCACATTAATAAACCCTTACCAAAGGATAGATTAACATCTCGCATTAATAAACCCTTACCAAAGAGTAAATTAATAATTACAGATTCAGTCGCTACCCACAACACCCACACATAACTACGGGTGTAGTAAATAACGGGACTTGTCAGATCCTATGGTACCATAACCTAATACTGGTCGGCTTGATCATTGCTAATGAATGTCATTTGTTATGTAAATACAACCAACAAGTTTGTTCACTTTTTGAAATCGTTATTAGTTTTGTACAAATCGTCTTAATTGTTTTTGAAACCATCGTTATAACATCGAAAACATTTAGCACATATGAGTCACCCCAAAACAATTGAAAGCAGTAAAATAGGGGAATAATGTACTCGGCTGAGAATGCTTGGAGGTCTTGAACAACAACCAAACAAAGCTAGAGAGAGCACGGAATCAGTCGGCAATCTAAAACTATATAAATAAACCGGACTTAAATCGGAAGATCGGATAGGATGAGGCTTGGTAAACCAAATGAGTGTTGGAACTCATATGATATGGTTTAACAAGGCCTACATACTACAATGAAACCAAACCTAAGTGCTTTCGACCCATCGCGACCCATTAAGGTAGCTTATGCTACTTTAACGCGTCGTTCGCGTGAAACGCGTTCGGACCGCCTAACTAGCCCTATGACAAGTGTTATATGCCTAAACATGTTACATAATCAGTTATGTGACAAAGGTTTAGGTTACATATGCTTAATTACCAATTATACATGAAAAGGGTATTCTGGTAATTTACCTAAGGCATATAAACTACCTATCATACAACTACTTAAACGATGTGACCATAGGGTATAACCTCGGAAGCTTATTCCCTACCTAATATGGTCACCTAATGTATTTGGTCGGATCCTAATGATCGACCAAATGGGTCGGGTTCGAGGTATAAGCGATTTATTAGATCGCTTACCCTACGACCCTAGACAACGTGGTAATCAATAGGCATAGTCCCAAGGGACTATAACCAACGTGATTACACTCACGTTGCGAAGTTCAAACGAACTTCGCATTGACCATAACTGGTCAATGTAGAAAGTCAAACAAAGTTTGACTTTCAGACTCGAAAGACTCGAAAAACAATAAAAGAACGAAAGAATACTTACGAAGGGTCCCCGAATGCTAACCTCAATTCAAAAATCTCAGGTATGAAACAATAGTTTCAACTTAGAGTTTCTCAAATCAAAGTTCTTGTAATTTTGAAGCATGGGGGGTGGGGTATTTATAGTATTCGGTTAGCCGTTAGGATCGTTTCTAGGAAAACGCGATGCGATCTTGGCCATACACTTAGCACACATGGTATTGTAATACCATGTGCCCAAAATACCAGCCCATAGATTCCCAAAACCATGTGCAACAAGTGGGAAGGACTAGATTCGATGTATAAGCAAACATCTTTCAGAAATGACAGTTTTGGTCCCTGTTATGTGTTTATGCCATTTCCGACACTTCTAAGGCCCGTAAAGCCAACTTTAAGGCCCTAAAATGATGTCTAAACATTGTGGACATGAAACATGCTCAAAAATATGTCGGATGTCAGTTCGTTTGGTCGTACGAACGCGATGTTCGCTTAATTACGACGGAATGCGCATAAGCGCGAAAAACGATCCAAATGACGCAACGAATGGATTTTTGGCAAGCCAAACACTAAAGCATAATATAGTCATGCTTACATAAATTTTTGGATGTCTGGATGTATTCAGAACGTAAGTTATGCGCGAAAATGCAAACTTGTGCACTTTTTGACACTTTTAGTCCCTGAATGACACAAAAGTTTATTTTAGTATACCGAACACCTCAAAGCCTATTTCTAAGCTATGTAAAGGATATATATGGTATGTTTAACTTATGGTCATGTTCCGGAATGTCTGTTACAGTTCAAATTGGCATACTTTCGCAGTTTGTCAAGTTTAGTCCCTGTAAGCGAATTAACTTGTTTTAGCCATACCAAAGCCTTCAAAACTTATCTCTAAGTTATGTAAAGGTTATTTAAGGTATGTTAAGCCTATGTCACTATTTCGGAGTGTTTGTTGCATTAAACTGGTTATATTTACGTATCGGTGCGCGTATAACCTTCCAGAAAGCGATTTAGAGTTTGGAATTGAACACAAATTGATATGTGCAAATGATACACATATTTTTACCAATCCCAAGTATGAAATATAATATTTCATTGGTTCGGTATATGTTTGATGGCCGTGGAGGCACAGGTGTTACAGTGTCCATAGAATATGTGCGGCCCAATCCTTACAACCGGCCCAACGGTGATCAATTTCATACATTGAGATCCAGTTATCATGTATCATCCCATCTACAATTGCCCATGCAATGTGCCCAATTTAAATATAATTATAAACAGCCTCACATAATCACATAACCATTATCTCGTATGTAACTGAAATTAATGAATCATACTCACTAATCAACAAGCATAATCTCGGCGGACGTTGTGAACGATTAACAGGCATAACAAATCAACTAACACAAGTAACACATATAATTAAAACAGAGGTTCCTATTATCATGTAAATAAGTAACACACAATCATCACATACGAACCAAATCAATTCATAGCAATCAATACGACTATGCATACATGACCAAAGGACTGATTCGAATCATGGAGATATTATACTAACCGAAAAGTTAAAGTATGGGATGAACTATTCAGATGAAGCTTCACGAGGGGGGGGGGTTAGATCTGCTGGTGTGCGTAAAGGATGGGGGATGAATAGGGTTTAGGATTTAATTTGTTATGTAATCCACATCTATAATACGTAATATAATGATGTTTGTTTTGGGCGGTTCAACTAATAGCCGATAATGGGCTCAAACTAAGCTTCACTGGTATGGGCCAAGAGTAGTCAACAATGCACATAATTTGGGTTTAACACAAGTAGTGGGCCAAAGTGAATTATAAGTGGATTAAAGTGTGTGCCAACCCTCAAATGCGATACATACGGCCCAAATACCCGATCAACATTTTCCCATCCGTTTTACGTTTAGAAAGTTTATTCTAGTTACGAGAGTTTAACGATTCATATCATTGTAAAAGACGTTCACAAGAATAAATAAGAAAACAGAATCGTTAAACTAAAAGATACTAACCTTTCAAGTCCGGGTTGTCACAAGTTTTCTTGCAGTAGAAGCTTTGAAAAACTAACAAGTGACATCTACAGGATAACACAGGGACCTCAAGAATCCCTAAGGGATTATGTGAACAAATTCAGCAGGGAATCCTTGGATATCCCACACCTTGATGTTGCTACAGCAGTCCAAGCATTCAAGATGGGACTACAAAGGGATTCCCAGTTTTATCAGGATCTTGTGATGAATACTTGCAGGAACTTGGACGAAGCTCGAAACAGGGCTTTGCGATATATCAGGCTTGAAGATGATAAGAAAATGCAAGAGAGGATGAATGCATCCTCAACATATGAGTCAACAAACAGGAAATTAGAATCTTCACATAAACCATACCGCCCTAGGCCGTATGATAAAAGTGAAAACAAAAGAGTGAACGTTGTCCAAGACGAGGATCCTGAGGAGTATCCTGAGTTGTCAGAATATTGTTTTTCTGTTAATATACCTGAACTAATGTATGCTATGCAGGGTTTGGGAGATAAAGCCAGGTGGCCTCGGAAGAATCAACAAAAAGCTGATTGGAAGGATAAGTCCAAATGGTGTGCCTTCCATGAGGATTCCGGACATGTTACTGAGGATTGCATTGCCCTGAGGAAAGAAATAAGCTACCTACTAAGCAGAGGATATCTGAAGGATCTTCTGGGCAGAAAGAAGAATAAGGGTCAGGATATTGAGAAGGATCCTGAACAAGCAGCATCACCTCCCGCCGACGCCAAGATAATTAACTTTATCTCAGGAGGGTCCGATATCTATGGAACTTCTTATTCTGCAGCCAAAAGACATGCAAAGGAGGCTAAGTCCGAAAGGTGGAATAAGCCAACCAGGATATCGACCCTCACGACTGATAAAATGATCACGTTCGATAGTGATGACAGGGATACCGTCCAGGATCCTCATCATGATACTCTGGTAATAACTTTATATGTTGCTAATCATTTTGTACGCAGGATACTAGTGGATAATGGCAGCTCAGTCAACATCATCCAATTGGAAACCTTGAAGAGAATGAACATCCCCGAGATGGAGATTACCTCAAAGTCCACTGTGCTTGTAGGGTTTAGTAGAGAAGCAGAGAATACTGTTGGGGAGATAAAACTGCCCGTATATGTCGAAGGAGTCAACTCAATACAACGCTTCTGTGTCATGGACTCCTTATCCTGCTACAATATCATATTGGGTAGGCCATGGATCCATGATATGAAAGTTGTGCCATCAACCTATCATTAGTGTATCAAGATCCCTACTCCTTGGGGGGTTGTCAAGGTGGAAAGTGACCAACAGGAGGCAAAGGAATGTTACTCATGCTCGATGAAATCCTCAACCAAGCCTAATGCAGCATAGCAATTAAAGAAGCGGGCCCAGGATATCATGGAGGCTTCAGAACAGGATGTAAAGAAAATTATCATGGATCAGGATAATCCAGATATCTCAGTACTCGTTGGAGCCAATATCCCTCAGGATATTGAAAATCAGTTAACTAACTTTTTGAAATGCAGGATGTCAACATTCGCATGGAAGCATGAGGATATGACAGGTATTTCTAAGGATATTATGACTCACAAGCTTGGAATTGACAGGTCTTTCAAGCCTATCCAGCAAAAGAGAAGGAAGTTTGCTCCAGAACGAAACATAATTATTCAAGAAGAGGTTGAAAGACTTTTGAAGTCCAAAATGATCAGGGAAGCCAAATTTCCCAAGTGGCTAGCAAATGTGGTCGTGGTTCAAAACAAGAATGGGAAATGGAGAGTTTGTGTAGATTACACAGACTTAAACAAAGCATGTCCTAAAGACCCATTCCCTCTACCTCATATAGACTCGATGGTGGATGCCACTGCCGGTCATGAGATGTTAACCTTCATGGATGCATCCTCAGGATTCCAGCAGATCCAAATGGAACCTTCAGACCAGGAGGATACTGCTTTCATGACACCAACAGGTATTTATTGTTATACTGCTATGCTTTTTGGTTTGAAAAATGCAGGTGCAACGTACCAGAGATTGGTGAACATGATGTTTAAAGATAAACTGGGGGACACCATGGAGGTGTACATTGACGATATGGTAGTCAAATCCAAGAAGGCTGAGGATCATCTCCAGGATATTAAAGGAGCATTTGTTATCCTGGACCAGTACAATTTGAAACTAAATCCTGCCAAGTGCTATTTTGGAGTGGGTGCAGGAAAGTTTTTAGGATACATGGTGACTATAAGGGGTATAGAAGCAAGCCCGGAACAAATCAAAGCTATCCTGGATATCAAGTCTCCATCCAACATGAAAGATGTGCAAAGATTAACAGGCCGAGTAGCAGCATTGAACAGATTTATTTCAAGATCCTCGGAAAAGTGCAAGGAATTCTACGATATCCTGAAGAAGAATAAGAGGTTTGAGTGGGGAGAAAAACATGAAGCAGCCTTACAGGAATTAAAGCAATATCTTTCAACGGCACCTCTAATGATGAAGCCCGAGGATGGTGAACCATTATCCCTGTATCTTGCAGTATCAGGGAATGCAGTAAGTGCTGTTTTGGTTAAGGATCATGAAGGTCAGTAGTATCCTGTTTATTATGTTAGTAAAAGTTTATTAGATGTTGAAACTAGATATTCACACTTAGAGAAATTAATATTGGCTCTAGTTATGGCATCGACAAAGCTTAGACATTATTTTGAGACACATAGGATTCATGTTAAAACTAATTATCCTATTAAGAATGTGCTTAGGAAACCCGAGATGTCAGGAAGGATGGCTAAGTGGTCAGTAAAATTAAGTGCTTATGATCTAGTATATAATCCTAGAAATGCCATAAAGTCTCAGGCTTTAGCTGACTTTGTGGCTGATTTCAGTAAGTAGACCTAGAAGTGCAACAGCTAGGAGAAAACTTAGAATCTTGGACACTATATACTGATGGTGCATCTAATGTAAGAGGTGTAGGTTTGGGTATACTACTAAAATCGCCACAGTGGGACATATTACCCCAGGCTATTAGATGTGAGTTTCCTGCCACTAATAATGAAGCAGAATATGAAGCTCTGATAGCAGGATTAGAATTAGCTAAAAATATGAATATTAGATATTTACAAGTATATGTTGATTCCCTGTTGGTTACTAACCATTTTAATGGATCTTATGCAGTAAAAGGCGAAAAGTTAGCTGAATATCTTGAAATTGTTAAAAAATTAGCAGGATATTTCAAAATTTTTATACTTGAACAGGTACCAAAAGAAAAGAATGCTGAAGCTGACGCTCTAGCAAACTTAGGATCTACTGTCAAGATACCGGAGGGAACTCAGATACCAATAGTGCACATCTTGTATCCTGCAATGGAACATTTCAAATCTCAGGATAAAGAAGTAGCATGTATTCAAGATCCTGGTGATGGATATCCTGAGAAGGATCCTGAATCCTGGATGACTCCAATTGTGAAATATCTTCAAGAAGGAGATATCCCAAAGGATGCAAATCCTAAGGCTTTTAGGATGAAGGTATCTCGTTTTACTATTATAAATAATATTTTGTATAAGAAATCCCTTGCAGATCCGTACCTAAGGTGCTTGGAAGATCCTGAAACCAAGGAGGTACTTCGGGATATACACGAAGGAGACTGTGGCAACCATACTGGGGGCAGATCTCTGTTCTCGAAGGTATTGAGAACAGGATATTACTGGCCGACCATGAGAAAGGATGCTGCGGAGTATGCTCAGAAATGCGATGCATGTCAAAGACACGGCAACATCCTGCATCAGCCTGCAGAACCATTATATCCTATCGTATCCCTTTGGCCGTTTATGAAATGGGGAATGGACATAGTGGGAAAACTTCCAAAGGCTCCAGGAGGAAAGGTTTTTATGCTGGCAATGACAGATTATTTCTCTAAGTGGGTCGAAGCCGAGGCCTTTGTTCAAGTCAGGGATCAAGAAGTGGTATCTTTCATAAAGAGGAATATCCTGACCAGATTTGGGGTACCGGCTGAGATAGTTTGTGACAATGGCTCTCAATTCATCAGCAAAAGAACTACTGATTTTTGCAAAAGTTGGGGAATTAAGATGATTACGTCAACACCAGTGCATCCTCAAGCAAATGGACAAGCAGAATCCTCGAACAAGATAATCGTCAACAATTTAAAGAAGAGGTTAGGTGCCAAAAAAGGAAAATGGGCGGAGGAACTACCATTTGTCCTATGGGCTGATAGAACAACTGTGAAGAATGCTACTGGGCAAACCCCATTTTCTTTGGTATTTGGGGTAGAAGCAGTGATCCCGACAGAAATGGTGATACCGACAGTGAGATCAAGCCTACGGGATCCTGAATCAAATCCTGAAATCTTATATCAAGAATTGGATACTATTGATGAGACAAGAGATGCAGCAAAGCTAAGGATGGCGGCATATCAACAGAGGATATCTAAAGCATATAACAAGAATATAAGGACTAGAAGATTTCAGGTTGGAGATTGGGTATTAAGAAAAGCTTTTCAAAATACTACTAATCCCGCTGATGGAAAGTTGGCTCCAAAATGGGAAGGACCCTACGAGGTTGAATCAGAATCAGGAAAAGGAGCATACCGACTCAAGAATATAGAGGGGGATATGCTACCAAGATCCTGGAATGCTATACATCTAAAGCTCTATTTCAAATGAGTTTAGAATTTTATTTCTAACTCAGGATGGTATGAATTCTTTCTCTTTTCAATATGTTTGAGTTTATCTATTCTTTCGAACCCAATACTGACTTAAGCATCGGAGGGGTGTTAGCCATGCTAACACCCACCTTAGTTTAATGTTGTTTTGCAGAATATGCTCCAGGATACACACTCAGGATACTTCGAAAGATTAGAGGATTGGCCCCCTCTCTCACGTTTAAGGGATCCTGATCCCTTCACAGGTTTAAAGGTATTCACCTTTCTCACGAATTGGGTTTAAACACCCCGCCTGGAACGCAAGTTATCCAGGGATAGTTCAAGGTGGCGTGACCAGTTCATGTAAAAGTGGCTGACAATTTCGTTACTGTTGGCTATACCCTGGATCCTTAAGGTATATGAGGATTGATCACCCTCTCTCGCGAAAGGGTATTTTCATACTCTCTAAGGTTTAAAGGTTTTCACCTTTCTAAGTCTTGGAGTTTATACACTCCCGCCTGTAGCGCACGAAAATTTGGGATTTTCCCCAGGATACTAAGGGTTTACCCCCAGTACATTAAGGGTTTATCCCCAGGAAAACTAAAGTTCTTAACAAGATTGCAAATATATGACAAGTTGTGATTACACACGTTCTTTTGTGGATAAGAAGCTACGAAGTTTAATCACTAAGTGAAGAAATACCCAAGTGTGTCATATATTGATGCAATATCCTACACAGACAGGGGACATCCATGCCGGGGACATTGCAAAGGATTCAAAGGTTGAGGTTGGAAATTATTGCCTAAGTGTTTCTGGTATGATTTATTATTTTCCAAGTCTTGAAAACCTTATCTAAATGATCTAAGTTGTCTAAAAAGTCATGTTCAACCAAGTTTTGTCTAACATTTTGATATCAAAAGTATTGAACATTTCATCAGTATCCTAAGCAGGGTATTTGATCAGGATATTCAAAACATCCTTTCAAAATAAAAACAAAATAAATAAGACTAAAAGGTCAGTTTATTATTATTAGTCCAAAAGATTGTATTCTTGGTTTCGTCTCAAAATAAAAAAAGACCCATCCACCAAGAACACAATTAAGTTTTTAAAGCATATTTACAGTTGAAGGCTTCGTCCTGAAAACACAGGATCCCTCCACCTTCAACTGTCAAACTATTCTACTTGCAGGAAATCAAAATTGTTCTAAGTGCAGGACGACCGGATGATTTAGACCCTACAAGATACAGGTTCAGTATATGTGTACGGGATACAAGATCTGGATACTAACCTTATTAGGGAAGGAGGTCATGGGCTCGATGGATTCCGTGAAGCCAAGGTCACCATAAGAGAAACCTTCGACAGAAGCAACAGATGGCTCCTTTTTCACCAGGACAGGCTTGGGATAGCTGTCAAGCTTCTCAAGATCGAAGAAAACATATATCCTTGCAAGACATGTTAGAATGACTAAAAAATATATCCGTTGGAATCATGATATCCAACAGTTATATTTTTGGGGACAATTGTTATGGGTGAAATTTTGAGCCCATATCCTGACTTTGTGTCTTGATTTTTTATTAGTTGTATATGACCAGGATACCGGATCAGGATACCAGATCAGGATACCGGACCAGGATATTGGTAACATCCTGAGGCAGTATCCTGACTATTACTAACAATTTTCTTGTAAACGTTGGCTACAAGGGACTAACGTTCATGAAGACCAAGTCATCCTGAAGACCCGCTCAAATTGGTTAGGATAAGGACGTTGATGGCGGAAAAATAGCTCTTGTAATGTTTAGCATTGAAGATTGACATGTTTTATGGAAAGTTACGAAGATTGGTCAAAGATATTAATGTTATAACGGTTATGGAAGCTTAAATCCCGGAGTTATAGTTGGAATGCGCGTGGAAAACGAGTTGATACAGCCTGGCAACGTTCAGAAAGGAAATAATCTCAGTATCCCGGATTTTTAGCATAATATCCCGGATTTTTAGCATAGTTAGTTGTTTCCTTTTACTATATAAAGGAGTGATCGGATCATAGGTAGAGACAACTTTCACACACACAATCTCTCGTATACTCTAGCTCTCTACCACCTGTAACCACTCACAAACACTCACACTTGTACTCGAATCGCATTGTAACACTTAGTTGATCCGTATCATATCCTGCACTGTATCCTGGTTATTCAAGCAATAAGAAGAACAAGGCAGCCAACGATTGTCAGCTCCCGAGGTTTTATGCCGGAGATCTAGATTGATCAAGGGCTTTCCTCGTACATCACGTGTCAACCTTTACATTTTTGCTCATTGTTTGATTATAGATACAGCTCGATACCCTAAGCCGTATCCTGAAACTGTTTTCGCAAACTAACAAACCAACACATTTTTCACAAAGTATTACTAGCACACTACCTCACAAAACTAATTTGATCACTTAATTGCTTAGGTAATTTTTTTACCAAAACAGTGATGAGTACCCTTGTTTATGAAATAAGGTAGTACCTGGTAACCAAACAGTTTAATGTTAAGGGACATACACATGGAATGTGGTCTTGAATGATAATTGGGTATGTGCTATTTGTTAACAGGGATTGTTGTGATAGATGCAAACTGGGTGAGATAAGTAACTGATGATTGATTGATTGAAAAACGGATGTTGTTAGTAACCAATTGCTGGAAACGTGATCTTGTGTTATAAACGTGCATGAAATCTAATTGCTTGTTATGTATTACGTGACAGTGACTAATGCATGTGACTTGTTGAATACGTGAATTGGATATGTGTTTACGAAACTGACTATTCTTGGTAACCACGGTAGGGTATGGTTGACCAACTTGGAATGGGTAATGTAATGTAACATACCGAGCAATCGAAGGTGAGTTCATTCCTCTGGAGCATGCGTCCCGGTGGTTGGGACAGTCATTGGGTATCCCTGAGAGGGATAGGTTTTTGGGTAAATCAATTGGGTATTCCTGAGAGGAATACGTCTTGTGGGTAAAATCGGGAATGTTGGATAATACACTCGTCCTATCACCTTTAAGTCCCATCTTTTTGTTAACGGATAGGTAATGGGGTATTAGTTGGTAGCGCTACTTAGGTTTGGCACCCTCACCCAGTACCGGAGAGGACGGGTGTGAACTAATGACCCAGTCATGCCCAGTGTTTTGATAGGAGCACTGGGGAACGGGCAAAACATACATCAGGAGCCGTCTTGTATCCGAGGTATTATTAACATTGAAATCAATGAACTGAACTAAACACTTGGTAACTAACATTTTCGTAAAACTATGAACTCACCAGCGTTGTCTGATACACGTGTGTGCATGCTCGCAGGTTATAGGTATGTGTGAATATGGAACTTGCTGTCTGGGATGCTGGAGTGGTCATGGGTCGTAATGCATGCAATCGCGAGACAAGTCTATTGGATTCTGTACATACGGTTTATGTAACACTTAACAAATGATTTATGCTTCCGCTGAATACGATGAGTTATACTTTATGTAATGTAATACTTTATCTTAATAAATGAAAGTTTTATTTAAATCATGTATGAGTTCAATGTGATTGGTGGCTAGATCCTGGTGTGTCACACGCCTCGCGGGGGTTTCTGCTTGGGGGTATTTGGGGGTGTGACAGGTACAATTCCTCGGCCACATCATAAGTGCTGATGGAATATTGGTAGATCCGTCAAAGATAGAAGCCGTGTCAAAATGGAGCCCTCCGAAGAATCCTTCAGAAATTAGAAGTTTCTTAGGGCTTGCGGGCTACTACAGGAGATTCATTCAGGATTTCTCCAAGATTGCTTCACCGCTAACTAAATTAACCCGGAAGGAGGAAAGATACATATGGCGTAATGAACAAGAAAAGGCGTTCCAAACGCTAAAGGAGAAGTTAACACACGCTCCGGTATTAACGTTGTCGGACGGAGTCGAAGATTTAGTTACTCGGGCGCGTCACATTTGGGGCTCGGATGTGTTTTGATGCAACGAGGCAAAGTGATAGCTTATGCCTCGAGGCAATTAAAGGTGCACGAAAAGAAATATCCCACACACGATCTTGAATTGGCGGCGGTGGTGTTTGCATTAAAAATATGGAGGCACTATTTATACCGAGTAAAGTGCACCATATTTACCGACCACAAGAGTTTAAAATACTTCCTCGATCAAAAGGAGTTAAACATGCGGCAAAGGCGATGGTTGGAAACAGTAAAAGACTATGACTACGAGATACATTACCACCCCGGAAGGGCCAACGTTATAGCAGATGCTTTGAGCAGGAAAGCAGATTATGTTCTGATACGAGTACGGTCGATGCAGCTTGTTGAAACCTCGGGTTTACTTGAACGAATCCGAGAAGCACAAGCCGAGGCGGTAAAAGAGGAAAATTGGAAAAGGGAAAGAATCATTGGCCAGTTGAAAGAATTAACGAATAATAACAATGGGTTGAAGATCTGGTTTGACAAGATATGGATTCCTAATTGATGTGGAGTCAAAAATCTTCTACTTGACGAAGCACACAAAAGTTGTTATTCTATCATCCGGGGGCAACCAAGATGTATAATGATTTAAAGCAAAACTATAGGTGGCCCGGAATGAAAAGAGATGTTGTAAAGTATATAGAGAAGTGCTTGACTTGTTTACAAGTCAAGGCGGAACACCAAAAGCCATATGGTAAACTGCAACCAATGGAAATTCCAATTTGGAAATGGGAGCATATCACCATGGACCTGTTGACCAAACTGCCTAGGACGAACCGAGGATTCGATGCTATATGGGTAGTTGTTGATAGACTGACGAAAAGTGCTCACTTTATTCCTATACGTGAGACTTACACGTCAGAAAAGATGTCGGAGGTGTATACCAATGAAATATTGGCACGCCACGGAGTGCCGGTATCCATCGTGTCTAACAGGGATACCCAGTTTACTTCACACTTCTGGCGAGATTTCCAAGACCAGATGGGAACAGAACTTTTTATCAGCACTGCATACCATCCTCAGACGGATGGACAGAGTGAGAGAACGATACAGACACTAGAAGACATGTTGAGAGCGTGTATTATCGATTTCGGGGGCAGTTGGGATGTGTATTTTTTGTTAGCATAATTCTCTTATAACAATAGTTATCATGCCAGTATCGGCATGGCCCCGTATGAGATGCTATATGGTAGGAAATGTAGAACCCCGGTGTGTTGGGGTGAAGTGGGTCCGCGTGAATTGGCCCATAAAGACGTAGTTCGAGCCACTAACGAGAAAATTGACGTGGTTCGAGCTCATTTGAAAGCGGCCCCAGACAGAAAAAAGTCTTATGCCGACAAAAGACAGAAACCGATTGAATTTCAGGTGGGCGACATGGTTATGTTAAAGGTTTCCCCATGGAAGGGCGTTATCCGATTCAGAAAAAGAGGGAAACTACGCCCGAGGTTTATCGGGCCATTTAAAATCATCGAACGGGTCGGCAAAGTAGCTTATCGCCTTGAATTGCGGATAAATTAAGCGGAGTCCATGGCACGTTTCATGTGTCACAACTCCGAAAGTGCTTAGCGGAGGAAACGGCTTATATCCACTACGATGATATCGAGGTGGACAATAGCCTTAACTACGCGGTGAGGCCGGCTGCGATTCTAGATTGTAAAGTGAAAAGCTTGAGGAACAAAGAGATTAACCAAGTAAAGGTCAAATGGGAACACAGAAAGGGTTCGGATACCACATGGGAGTCCGAAGAAGAGATGCAACGACTCTACCCTACATTATTTGGTACGTATTCCGGTTTCGAGGACAAAACCCTTTTAAGGGGGGGGGGGGTGGACTTGTAACATCCCTAAAATATAAACCTTTTATTATAAATTCGACGTCAATAATAAATAAAATTAACTAACTAGGAATAAAATAACAACCTAGTTAGATAGAAGCCTTGCGGTAATAAGTTAGCGTGTTAGAAACACCTAAAATAAGAACCGAATGATAATTGAGGGACCAAAGTTGTTAACATTGAAACTTATAATATTAAAATAAAATAATTACACCAAACACACACTTAGGTGTGTGTGTCTATTCGATTAAACACAGGGGCGATCCAGGAGCTCCTCAACAAACCCTAACTCTTGCAAAATTTGTCAAATTGAAGGATCAAACCAGTTCCAAATCGAAATCCAATCATAAAATAGTGATCTCCTCAGTGAAGGGATCATAAGGTATGTAAATTTCAAAAGAAAGCTCCATCTAAAATTTCTGGATAAACCTAAGAAATTCGAATTCGATGTTGCGTGAATGTTGTTTGGATGAAATAGGAATGATATTGTGTCTAGGAGTAAAACCCTAGTCAATCACTTGTTGAAACTATACTTATTTCTTGTGAATTCACAATCACCATTGAAGGTGATAAGTGGGTTTTTTAAGAACATGTTAAACACTAGAATTTTGATTGTTGTTCTAGTGTAATTTAAGCTCTAGAATGTGAATTCAGATTTTGTTGATGTGAAAATTGATATGAACATGCCTAATTGAAGTTAATCTTGGCTAAATAACAAGCTATGAACTTGATTATGAATTGTGTGAAATTCTGCACTTAAGGTGTTTGTAAAAATGCCTAAGAGAGGGTTAAATGTTGAAATTTGAACAAAAACGCATACTTGTACAATTTGATGAACTATGCGTTATATGATAATAAAAGAGTTCTAAACGGTTTGCGGTTGAACTCTATAGGAATGGAAACCGGAACGTCAAGCGGACAAGCCGGTGCTGACGCCCGTTTGAAGGGTGTGCTTTGAAGGTATGTAACCGTGATCCCGTTACATTATGTTATTTGAATAACTATGGATACTTGAAATTGTGTTATTTAGAAATGGTAGCATTAGTAAAAAAGTGACGTAGATCACTATTAGTTAAACAAATCGAAAACTCGAATAGCAAATGTTTGGTAGTCATTAGAAATGGAGGATTCCATAAATGAGCCAAACGAGTCGAATAATTGTTTAGTAAGTAGTAAAAGTATGTTTTGAATAGCAATTGGCGATGACGGATCACAAGAGCGCGAAACCATAGATTTGGTAATGAAACACCGGTGATCGTAAGCCCCGGATGTTGGGTAAATACGCCTTGCGGTCATAAAATGTGTTAATGGTTGAATTAGTGCAAAACTATACAGGTCAGATAAATACATTAGGCATTTAAAGACTTCCAGCCCGTACATTCTATTTTTGACACAATGATCATGATAGACGCATTGGTAATTTAATTACGGACGCATAGGAAAAAGAATAATCTAAAACAGACGCTCTGATAGAAAGTTATGAATGTTTCTGCAGCTCAAAACAAGCAACAGTCTGTGAAAAATAAGGTGTCGCGTCACGCGACACCATACCTGGAACATCGTCGCGCAAGGCGACGTCAGTCGTGGGTCGCGAAGGCTAACAAAGGGTCCGTCGTGGGACGCGACAAACCCAAATGTGCAGAATTTTGTTTCGTTTTTATTGTTTGATTTCAGAACTTGTTTATACCCATTCTAACATTATCAAAACTAACATTTGATGTGGTTTTGACCTTAGGTGATGTTAGTCATGCTCCGGATGACGATCAAGCAACAATTCAAGAACCGAACCTATCTTTTGAAGCTTCCGCGCTTGTCTAATCTTGTTGAAAACAACGTTTTATGTTATAATCACTTAACTTGATGTTTTGGGATGTTAAAAATTAGTTGGTAGTTAACTTGAATACGGTTATTATGTAAACTTTCGTTTTGTATAACTTTAGGAATGAAGTATTATCTTTTAGATTGCGTATTTTATAACCCAATTAAATAAGACGAGTGTTACAGCGGGCCGCGAAGGAAAAGAGAAGAGACTGTCGCGGGGCGCGACAAACCTCAATTTCAGCTATAAAAGGAGCTCAGTCTGCACTTTCAATCCTCGTTCAAATCTCTTTCTCTCTCAACTTTTAATAGGCGAAAATTATCAGTTATTATACTCCTAAAATACGAAGCTCTACCCCGTTGTAAGTATTTTAACCCCTGATCACTAATTCGTTACCCTCCCGATTGATCTAGGGCCCCGTAATGCATGTCGAGGCTCTGCCTGACTAAGTTCGTTGGGGTTCTGTCTCGTGTTGTATGGCTAATGTGATTGGGGTTATCTTACTAACACGTGTGCATTGTATGTTTTTAATAGAAAATAATCAGGAAACTCAACAGGAAGCTGTAGAAATACATAAGTCTACAATGTGAGTCATTCTCTTTTTCTACCAAACTGTGTTACAAATCTCAAATATTTTCAATTATACTTATAGTGATTGTGTCTTTGTATTCTACAATTGCTGCCGGTATGTGGGGTTTTGTATACACTACTAGTCAAGCGTTACTAATGGACAAAGGATTAGCCAACAGTAATATGACCACAGTCATGGAACTGCCAGCATGACAAATACTGAATGAGTAATTGGGTATATATAAACATTGTAATCGCTCTCAATACTGTAAAAGTTTTAAAAGCTTATTTTGATTAAACTGGGATGCACTCGCCAATATTTCATGCTGATAAAATCTTTTTAAAACACGTTTCATGTAACTTGATGTGAAAGCTATTAGAAGCCAGCTATGGAGCACGAATTGGAAAGTCCCGAAATCAGCTACAGAAGTCAGAAGTTTTCTAGGATTAGCTGGATACTATAGATGTTTCATCCAGGACTTCTCAAAGATAGTTGTTCCATTAACTAAGTTAACATGAAAATCGGTTAAGTTTGAATGGGGACCTAAGCAAGAAGAAGCCTTTAGAATCTTGAAGCAAAGATTAACAAATGCCCTAGTTCTTGCATTACCAGAAGGAACGGAAGATTTTGTAGTATATTGTGATGTTTCTAAGTTAGGATTAGGATGCGTGTTAGTGCAACGAAAGAAAGTGATCGCTTACTCGTCAAGGCAACTGAAAAAAAGCACGAGGAAAATTACACAACTCATGACCTAGAATTAGGAGCAATATTTTTTGCCCTTAAGATTTGGAGACATTATCTGTATGGTAGTAAGTTTACCGTCTTTACAGATCATAAGAGTTTAAGATATATTTTTGGGCAAAAAGAATTGAAAATGAGGCAAAGAAGGTGGATGGAAATCTTAAGTGATTACGACTGTGATATTCAATATCATGAAGGAAAAGCGAATGTAGTAGCAGACGCATTAAGTCGTAAGTATCATGAGAAGCAAAGGCGAATGCGTGCTCTTAGGATAAATCTGCGGTTAGATTTAATGGAACAACTAAAGAATATTCAAGAAACAGCAATCAAGGATGATGCTGAAGGAATGAAAGGAATGATAAAGGAATTAGAACAAGGAACTGATGGAATTTGGAGATTCCATAAGAAAAGAATTTGGGTACCTAAACAGGGAAATCTACGAAATAGAATACTAGAGGAAGCCCATAGATCTAGGTATACGATGCATCCTGGTAACAACAATATGTATCAAGACTTGAGGAATAATTTTTGGTGGATAGGAATTAAAAAGGACATAGCTAGTTATATTTCTAAATGTTTGGCTTGTTCACAAGTTAAAGCAGAACATAAAAAACCTTCAAGGTTACTTCAACAATTAGAAATGCCAGTATGAAAATGGGAATTGATCACAATGGATTTTGTTACCAAATTACCCAAAACAAGAAAAGGTAATGATGCAATCTGGGTGATTGTGGATCACTTAACCAAATCAGCTCATTTACTACCAATAAAATAAACCTTTAGCAAGGAAAAACTAGCTAAGCTATATGTGGATGAAACTGTATCATTACATGGAGTTCCACTCTCCCTTGTATCTGACAGAGATAGTCGTTTCACTTCACATTTTTTGAAAAGTTTCCAACAAGCAATGGGGACACGACTAAACTTAAGTACAACATACCATCCCCAAATAGATGGATAAAGAGAAAGGACGATCTAGACTTTAGAAGACATGCTAAGGGCATGTGTTATAGATTTCGGTGGAAATTGGGACGACCATTTACCAATAATAGAATTCTCCTATAACAATAGTTATCACACAAGCATCAATGCTGCCCCATTTGAAGCACTTTATGGATGAAAGTGTCGGACTCCAGTATGTTGGGCAGAAATAGGAGAAAGTCAGTTATCAGGTCCCGAGATTATGCAAGAAACCATCGACAAGATAACTCAAATCAAAGAAAGATTAAAAACAGCACGAGATCGCCAAAAGAGTTATGCCGATCATCGCCGAAAGCTGTTAGAATTTCAAATTGGAGACAAAGTACTATTAAAAGTTTCTCCTTGGAAAGGAGTAGTTCGATTCGGTAAGAAAGGAAAGTTGAGCCCAAGATATGTCGGACCTTTTAAAGTCATCCAACGGATAGGACCAGTTGCCTATCAGTTACAACTACCAGAGGAATTAGCCGGTGTACATGATGTATTTCATGTATGTAATCTTAAGAAATGCTTATCTGATGAATCACTAGTGATACCTCTTCAAGAAATAGAGGTAAACAAGAAGTTAAAGTTTGTTGAGAAACCTCTTCAAATAGAAGACAGAAAAGTCAAGAATCTCAAACACAAGAGATTAATTTTGGTCAAAGTAAAATGGGATTCAAAGAGAGGACCAGAATATACGTGGGAGCTAGAATCAAAGATGAAAATCAAATATCCTTACTTATTCCAATAAATCTCGAGGACGAGATTTTAAACAAGGTGGGGAGGATGTAACAACTCACAAGATACCCTAAAACGCTCCGTAAGTGAAAAACCGAACCCGTATAACTTTACTTTTTATAAAAATCCAAGAAAAACAAAAATTTCCATCTGTCGCGGGCCGCGACAGATTTGATTAAGTCGTTCACGGGGCACGACAGCCCCATGGTGGCTGGATAAGGATGTGGGACACGCGTTGTCCACGTGTCGAGGCTAGGTGGTGACATGGCAGCCCTAGCAGTAGCTAGGCTGGCCCTCGCGGGGCGCGAAAGACTCCCTTAGGCGAGTCGTGGGCCGCGAGAACGTTACGAAACTGCTATAAATTGAGCAGTTTAGTCACTTTCACAAACTGCTCGAAAATTCCTTCTGTATCTCTAAATTTTGCTCTAAATACACACCCGAAGCAATAAAACTCTGCTACGATAACGGGGTAATAACTCGATCACTGCTACAGTACTATATCCGATCGATTAAAACCAATCCGATGGATGTTTGAGTGTTGCCTATATATTTGGCTATACTTTGTCATTCGTCGTGAGGGTTTCGATCTCGCGATTATGGTAAATGTTGTATTAAGTTACTAACCTAGTTTCGTTTGCATTGTATATTTAATTAGGTATATCAACTTAACCAGTAAGCAAGCTTTGACCGTTTAAATCTGCAATTTGAGTCATTCTATTTTATCAAAGTTATTTCAAAACCCTACTTGTTTTCAAAGTTATAATTACAGTGATTAAGTCTTTGTAATCTACAATTACTGCCGGTATGTGGGGTTTTGTATACACTACTTGGTAATCTTCATCATTTGACAACGGGTTAGCCAATGTGTGATATGACCATAGTCACAGATCCGGTCGAGTGACAAATACCGATTTGGGATAATTGGTTGATATAAACATTATAATAGCTCTTAATACTGTATATTATAACAATGTGTCTTTTGTACAAATTGAATGCACTTGCCAGTATTTTTCGCTGATCAAATCTTTTCAAAACATGTTTCAGGTGATTTACTGTGAGGAAAAGGAAAAATGTCGCGTAGCATTCCAGCTTAAATAAAGTGGCTCAGTAAATAAAAATAAACATGTTTTTCTGCAATCAAAGGATTTCCCTAGTGAAATTCCTTTTTTTAAGAACGGGTTTTACCCCACTATTATGAAATAAATAATGTGGTGTTTTTTCTTAAACTCTGATATTATTTTTCTAACACCCGGTTTCAATAAAGTTTCCGCTGCAATTTAATAAACACCAATACCACGGGTTTTCTGTATCGCGGCTTCCGAACCGGGGTACGGGTCGGGGGCCGTGACACTAAGGTCTTACATAAACACTAAATTAACATCACACAAACTGGATCTATTCTAGAAAAAAACAACAATTAACAACACTTGTAACTGTAACTCGACTAATAGTTCATCCATATCACCAAAATCATCAATAATTTACAAAAAAAAAGTAGATTTTTTTTTACAAAATAAACAACAATGAATGTATAAATTTCTAGAAATCTCACCTTAATCAGATAAACCCACGAAATTAGTGATGGCAATTCTTGTAAACAACAATGAATCCATGAAATTAAGGGGTTTGATGGTTGTAATCACTGGTGGGTTTTTTTTCCAAGATTCTTTGTGATGGCAATTCTTGTAAACAACAAATTCACGTGATGATGAGGTTTGAAATCGACGATGATGATGATTTAGGGTTGAATCCACAGAGGGGATTCAAAAGCGACACAAGTCACACAACTGATATCCCGTTCCCATGAAGTCTGGTGTGTTTTAGGGTTAGATAGTTAAAAACTCATACTGACCCATGTTAAAATTTAGATGGGTATTTTAAAACCCATCCTAACTCATCTTGACTAAATCCCTAGCCATTCTGACTTATTTCATTTTTTAAAGAGACCAAAAATACCATGGTTTGGTTTTTTTTTTTTTTTTTGCCACCCCTAGTCCTACGTGACGATTGACAGGGCCGACTTTGGGCTTGTGCGGGAGGTGCCACCGCACATAGCCCAAAATATCTAAGGGGCCCAAAATTGTTTAAATATATATATATATAGGGCAAGGCTACATAGGAAACCCTATCTATATGAAAAACCCTAGAAAACCCAACCTCCCGACATTTTTTTTTGAAAAAATTAACACATGTAATATACATGTTTTTAAGAGTTTTGGGCCAAAAAAATAAAAAAAGCGCCGAAGGGATCTTTTTAAAAAAAAAAAATTTCAGCATTTTCTGTCTTTGTTGCCTAACACATGTTAGGCACTGAAATTTGTTTATTTTTTTTAAAAAAATCCCTTCGGCGCTTTTTTGTTTTTTTTGGCCCAAAACACTTTAAAACATGTATATTACATGTGTTATTTTTTTCGAAAAAAAAAATGTCGGGAGGTTGGGTAAAAATGGGTGGAGATTTGAGTTTTCAGAGTTTTCTATGTAAATAGGGTTTTCTGTCTATCTTTATCCTATATATATATATATATATACTGAGTTTATATATTTAATTAGTGTGCAAAAGCTTACACAAATTCATCCTTTGGTTGAATGGTTGCCGCATCTCTCTACTTAACTTGCCATGCCGGGTTCGAATCCCACGGTCATCATTTTCTGCCTTTTGGACATCTAAAGGAGCTGATTATAAACAAGCGGAAAGCCCCATAAGTTACATTCAACTTTTGGCCTTGTTTTTAGTTTTAATTTTAATAATTCTTCACATTAAAAAGAGCTGATTATAAACAAGGGAAAGGCCTATATAGTCACATTAAAATTTTGGCCTTGTTTATTAGTTTTAATTTTAATTCTTAACACTTAAATTTGGGCCTCAATAAATTTGTAAATTGTTTCAAATTTTTTCTTCTCATTTAACCATTTACATAATAAACTTTACATGCTTTCTTATTTAAATTTGTACGTTTTTTATTTCTCATTTAACATCTACAATATAAATTTAGAATAACTCGATATCTAGTTCGGTTTATTTTATTTGTATGAAAAGGTTCGTGTTGCCAAATTAGTTTGGATATGTCTACACATATTACAGTTCTTTCTCCTCAAAGGATTCAAGTGTTAGTAATTTTTGCTTGTCCAAAGGATATGTTGAAACTAATGTTAGGTGTATTAATATATTTGTAACATAAAACTAGGATTTATTGTTTTTAATTGTTGCTAGCATTCACTCTATAAACATGGATAATTATGATGCATTGAAATATTGAGAAGAATCGGCATGGTTTATAAATACTTGATCGGGAACTTTACATTCAAAAATGGTAAAAAAGCCTCACGATTCGCTTAAGTAATTAGTAAGTTTGTTCATATTGCTACACTACTTTTGTTTTGTTTATTTTACAACAATTATCATCGTATTGTGGTTTTATATATATGATTGATGAGTTTATATTATAGGAAGTGGGCCCATTTTTTTAATCTCGCACGAGGCCCAAAAGTTTTAACCATTCTCGGAGACTGCCCTGACGATTGATGGCCCAATCCATACCCCCACACTCTTCAGCCTTGTGCAACATAAAAATAATTAGATTAACATGCTATGTTAACATATTTAGCTCATTTAACAAACGGTTATATTGAATTGTACCAAAATTAAAATAGTTCTAACTCGTGTTTATAGTTATAAGTTCACTCCACCCACCTAACGACCCGCTAACCTTTTTACAAAGTTAAACAAATAGTCATACTACATTGTAAACAAATTTCCTATACATACAAAAACCAAATGGGGGAATAGTGTCAGGCAGCTGCCTGACACTCCTCCATTGGACCAACATGTTTATTGTTTTACTAGTAGGGTGCCCGCGCGATGCGGCGGGGGCGACACTTTGGATTGCGGCACTCGTTGCTGGTAGTTTTCTTATTTGTATATGATAACATTATTGTGGTGGATATATGTCATAAGTGTTACACGTGGGAACCTAACACCTATAATGTCTTGCAATGTTCGATCAACTGCCTCTATCGCCTGGCGTTTCGCCATCGATGCCTCATCCCATATAATTAACTTGGAGGACCTAATTAGTTGACTTATAATTCCTAAAATTTTGGGACATAGTTTACTATTTATCTACTAAATATCGTAAATTAGTATTAAATAATTCCTAAAATTTTTGGATATAGTTTACTATCTATCTACTAATATCGTAAATTAGTATTAAATAAATATCGTAAATTAGTATTAAATAATTCCTAAAATTTTGAGATATAGTTTACTATCTATCTACTAATATCGTAAATTAATATTAAATAATTCCTAAAATTTTGAACATAGTTTATCTTCTATCTACTAAATATCAACGTTTTGTTTTGTTATAAAAATTAATAATAAATAAAGTATAGAAAAACTGTTTTAAACATGTAAAGATTCGTTTGTTAATAAAAAATACTAAACAAATGACAAAAGTATATTAGTTCAATCGAGATGTAAATTATAAGTGCAATAAAATAACACAAAACATAAACTTCAAATATAAAATAGACTTTATTATTCATGGGATAGTCTAGATCAAACAAAAACAACTGAAAATGAAAAAAACATAAAAACACTTGATATATTTCATCTAATTTCTCTTCTTTTTTGATCCGTTTTTCTTGTTTGTGCTCGAATCAGCAGTATCATCTAATTCATCTTCTTTCTCATCGTCCTCAGAATCATATAAATTTATAACCTCGACCCATTTCCATTCAGAGAGTCTCTTAGATCTTTTTTTCTTTTGATTTTCATACTTCCGATCCTTAAAAAACAAAAATTTAATAAAAAAGTTAAAAAATGATTAAATAAATTTTATAAAAAACAAATATTTAATAAAAAAACTTTAAAAAAGATTAAATAAATTTTAAAATTACCTCTTTACTAAATTGACGTTGAAGATTAAACTTGTATGGACTGAACATTGCACCATAAGAAATAATTTCAACACTATTATCACCATCATCTTACAATAAAACACCAAATAATAACATAACGAACTTGTTAATATGAAAGATTATAAGCGAAAATATTACTTAAAAAGTAACAAAAGCTTGTTCGACAACTGGGGTGTTTAAATTGGTGTGTTGAATCTGAAAAATCAAATAAGTTAGTATTCACATAAAAGTAAATAAAAGAAAACAATTATTCATTATTGCGATATAACCAAACTTATCATAGAACCGACCTTAGATTTTTCAATATCGCATGCTTGTTTTTTCGCATCAAGTGAATTCAGAACTGACTCCATATTTTAAATCTGTTTAGCAATAGAAATGTAGAATTGTGAGTGTTTGCTATGTATTTATAGTACCCCATTAGGGTTTAGTTTTAGATTGGGCATCCATTTATTTAGGAAGTTTGTTGTGAGTTTTAAGTTTTTAAAATAAGATGCACATATCCTGTTTAGTTTGTTGTGGCATGTTTAATAGGAAGTTTGTTGTGAGTTTTATCTATACTATATTAAACATGCCACAACAAACTGACTCTGTACAAGTAAAATTAGGGAATATTTTAGTTTATTAATGGGGTGTTTAAATTGGTGTGTTGAATCTGAAAAATCAAATAAGTTAGTATTCACATAAAAGTAAATAAAAGAAAACAATTATTCATTATTGCGATATAACAAAACTTATCATAGAACCGACCTTAGATTTTTCAATATCGCATGCTTGTTTTTGTGCATCAAGTGAATTCAGAACTGGCCCCATATTTTAAATCTGTTTAGCAATAGAAATGTAGAATTGTGAGTGTTTGCTATGTATTTATAGTAGTCCATTAGGGTTTAGTTATAGATTGGTCATCCATTTATTTAGGAAGTTTGTTATGAGTTTTAAGTTTTTAAAATAAGATGCACATATCCTGTTTAGTTTGTTGTGGCATGTTTAATAGGAAGTTTGTTGTGAGTTTTATCTATACTATATTAAACATGCCACAACAAACTGACCCTGTACAAGTAAAACTAGGGAATATTTTAGTTTATTAATGCCGTTCAAAACAAAAAACTTGGGTAAAAAACAAATGTTAATGCATGGTAGCTAGGTAATGGTCAAAGTTGGCTTGGGTAAAAAACAAATGTTGGCTTTAATCAATTGTACATTTACGCATCGGCTATTTGTACTTTATGAACGCACGACGAAACTAAAAAAGACAACTATCGAAACGTTTAAAAAAATGTGCCGATCGTCATGGTACCTTCGGATTTTTTTAAAACATTACGGGTTGTAAGATATCGCAGGAATACATTAAAGAATTAAAGAGGGGGGGAAGTGTAACTAATTACCCATAATTATGTTAAATGTCAAGGATTTAAATGTAATAGATTGAGGGACTAAAAAAAATTATGGTTTAAAAGACCACTTGACCCTCATTCTAGGGGTTTATTTATAAATAATGGGGGAAGAAGTTATTAACTTTTGGGAATCCTTCCCTCATGTATTATAATATAGTATAGATATCTATTTTAAAATTTCCTATACATACAAAAACCAAATGGGGGAATAGTGTCAGGCAGCTGCCTGACACTCCTCCATTGGACCAACATGTTTATTGTTTTATATCTATTTTAAAATTGCGTTTTTGTCCTCAGCTCAAAATAGATTTACGCTTTTTGTCCCCATCTCAAAACTACGATCTTGCCCTCAATTCAAAATTACGACTTTTCCTGGCACTCTCCCATTGGACCAACAAGTTTATTATTTTATATCCATTCTAAAATCACGTTTTTGTCCCTCTTAAAAATTACGGTTTTGCCCCCAGCTCAAAATAAAATTACGCTTTTGTCCCCAGCTCAAAATTACGATTTTTCCCTCCATTCAAAATAAAATTGTGGTTTTGCCCTCAGCTCAGAATTACCTTTTCGCCCCCAGTTCAAAATAAAATTTTGTTTTTGCCCCCACTTAAAAATTACGATTTTGCCCTCTGTTCAAAAATGTGATTTTTCCCCGTTTAAAAATTGTGTTTTCGCCCTCAATTCAAAATTACGTTTTTTCCCCAGTTCAAAATAAAATTATGTTTTTGCCCCCAACTCAAATTACGATTTTGCCCTCGGTTCAAAATAAAATTGTGCTTTTGCCTCCAGCGTAAAATTACGATTGTGCCCTTAGTTCAAATTTATATTACGTTGTTACCCCAAATTCAAAATTACAAATTTGCCCCTGTGAAAATTTACAATTTTGCCCTAGGTTCAAATTTACAGTACTGCCATTACTTTAGCTTTTGGCAA
Source organism: Helianthus tuberosus (assembly GCA_030545235.1). NCBI lineage: Eukaryota > Viridiplantae > Streptophyta > Magnoliopsida > Asterales > Asteraceae > Helianthus > Helianthus tuberosus. Next base: position 163,986,769 of record CM060410.1, read on the forward strand.
ATTACGATTTTACCCAAGTCAAAAAATACAACTTTCCCTCAGTTAAAAATTAAAATATTGCCATTGTTTTAGTTTTTTTTATCAAAACTATAAAAGTTTTGTTTTAATTGGTTGACTCGATTTAATTGTTTTCGTGTCAATAAGCTGACTTGCACTCGCTCATTATTCGGCCATCGCCCCGCAACGCGGGCGGGGCATCAACTAATTATTATAAATTTATAAATTTGTGATAGATATCGTTTTATCATTTGGTAGATGTCTTTTTGCTTTTCACCAAAAACGATGACGAGATGGTCTAGATATTTCTTCTTTGAGTTATTCAAAAGTTTCTTAGTCGATCTATTTTAGGCAAAACCAAAAAAGATGACGAGATGGTCTAGATTTTTTCTTGTTTGTGTTATTCAAAAGTTTCTTAGCCGATCTATTTTCGGCAAACATGGATGCATATGTGGAAGGTGTTCGTTTAAAAACAAGCATGGAATCATGGGTCTTTACGTCGAAGGAAAAGAAAGAAAAACACATCTAGTCATCTTAAGTAGGGTCGGTTCTAAGAATTCAGGTGTTCTTTCTGAGTCTGCAAAAACATGCCCCTTATGACTTGATGAAATATATAATGTAAGCTATATTTTTAACAACGATTAAAGATAGTTTATGTTATATTGGGCTAATACCCAACAGGCTTAAGTTATAAAGTTTGAGATTGATGGTTTCAAATGAGCCTAAGATATAGGTTTATGTTTTATATAGGTTATCTATTTAAGAAAAGATATAACATACATATATATGATTTTTTTTTAAATGTGCCCCCGTCAAAATGTGTCATGGCCGTGGGTCCTCCCCGCCCCCCTCAGGGCTGACTTTGTCTTTAAGAATCTATTACACATTCATTATAACTAGTAATTTGCATGTCGCGCGTTGTAGTAGCGCTAGAGTAGAAACGCGTAGTAAGACAAAGCACGACCCGTATCCTTTTCGCTCTTGTCTTTTCTTACCACTAGGGTTACGTAGACTCTGGAGATGAGGTCTTGAAGAGCCTCAAGTTCGGTTCAGTGTTCTCTGTTAAGGAAGTCCTCAAGTCTACTCTAGTCAGTAGTGAAAGGGAAATCTTCTTTGTCGATTCTGGGTTGCCTTTCTACGATCCAAAAAAGTTGGATGGGGAAGAAAGAGACTTATTTCAATTCTCTTTTCAAAACTACGAAAATACTACATGGGATAGTTACCGGCTTTCGCGAGCAATTACAAAAAACAAGTGAATGCACAATGAAGTTATTGTTTTCTGTAAGTAATCGACCAAAAAAATGTTATCAACATATTGTTTGTAGGGCTCATGACTGGGTCTGTAAACGAACCGAACGTTCATGAACCGTTCATGAATTTGCGACCTTGCGACGTTGATAATTTTTATATATTATTAATAGGCATCCGTACACACCAGTTATATTACAAAAGTTTTATTTTAAGTTATTTTACATGATTATATTTTTTTATTATTTATTATTATTAAACATGCAACCACACAACCACATACGATCCCTGTCAGCTGGCACTTTAGAAACGACGTTCCCTCTCGTCGTATTTCCATAATATCCTCTCCCCCACTTCCCGGATTCTGTTTCCTGCGTCCACCAGCTCCTCGCCATAATGGCGGAGTTCAGCCAGGTTCTCGGTGCTCATCGGTGGGTTTGGTGCAGGCTCTGGGTCAAACTGGGGGAAAAAGGTATTAGGGTTATTCAAGAGGTTCTGAAATTGCCAATCACTTGTCCACCATTCCTCTAGCTCTCCTGGTAGAAGTTGGTGGTTGACTATGGGATCTGGGATAGCAGGTTCCAGATTAACTAGAAGTTGTGATTCAATTGGGTAATTGAAGAGGTCTTCATTGGCAGGTCCAATGAGGTCACAATTTGCCAGTTTACGATCAAGCTCCTCCCAGGGTGGCATTTCCTGGGCTTGCCCTGAACTTTCCCCGATCTCCTTTCCTTTGCCTTTATCCCTGGGATCCTCAGTCCTTTTAATTCTTTGTGCAGCTGGCTTCTTCCTCCATACACGTCTCCACCCTACGATTCTCCTTCTTTTCTTCGTCTTGGGTTTCTCCTGGGCTTGAGCCTGGAATTCCATAGGTTCTTCAGTGTCGGCCAGATAATCGGAAAATTCTCTGGAAACTTCTACGTCAGCAGGATAGATAGTGAGATTCTGAAGAGTTTCAGACAACTCGTTCATGCTGTTTAGCAGATATAGAAAGGAAACACAGTTTCAGACAACTCGTTCATGCTAATTAGAAAGTTATATATTGCAAATTAAATTTCACAGAATCACAGAGTGGCAAATTGAGAAATTAAGTATTTCTAAATACTTAATTGGCTTAAATCAGTGGCTCTGATACCACATTTTTCTGTCACGGCCCCCGTCCCGGTGTGACCCGGTCCAGGAGCCGCGGGACAGAAACCCATGGTATTTATTATTTGAGTTGACAGCGGAAGTTTAACGGGATCTTTTAAAACTTGAAACTGCCCAATTATTTTATTTCATAATTTGGGATAAACCCCGTAATTTACAATAGAGGAATTTCACAAGGAAATTCCCTGTTTTATAAAACATGTTTATTCATTTTATTGAGCCACCTCTTCAAGCTTGTTAGTGCTCCGTAGCACTTTTCCTTGATTCACAGTAGGTCACCTGAAACATGTTTTAAAAATATTTTATCAGCGGTGAAATACTGGCGAGTCACTCAAATTTGATAAAACGACTCATAGTTATGAATTACTGCATAAGAGCGATTACAATGACTACTATCTTATTTTTATCTGGCGCCATGTCACACCCTGGTGACGATGGTCATACCACTATTGGGTCCTTTCACCCAAGTAGTGATGATTATCACTGTTAGATTGATGAACCTAACCGTGAGAAATTAGTAATGTGCACAATACCCCACTTGCCAATGATTCAAGATAACCACGACTTAATCCCTGTAATTATAACTTTGAAAATAATTTGAGGTATTGTAAAACAATTTTGATAAAAAGAGGATAACTCACATTGCAAGTTTAGACAGGCAGAGTTTAGCCTACTGATAAGCCTGATAACCTAATTTAAACAGCAATGCATACGAAACTAGGTCAGTAACTTAATACAACATTTACGATAACTCACGAGATCAAAACCCTCACGACGAATGACAAAGTATAGCCCAATTACGGGCAGCAGTTAAACATCCATCGGATTGGTTTCAATCGACCGAACATTATATCGTAGCAGTGATCGAGTTAATACCCTGTATTCATAGCAGCGTTTCCCTACGTGAAAGTGTGATTTTGAGCAGTATACTTCGTTTTTTGAAAAGTTTTTCGAATGCATATGAACTGCTAATGTCCAACTCATTTATAGCCAGATTTTAGGTTTTACGCGGCCCGCGTAAACCTTAACTTAAATCTTACGCGGCCCGCGAGGAACCCTAGTCTACGTGTAGGGCTAGCGTGTCATCAGTAGGCTTGCCACGTTGCTGCCACGTGGCCTGGGACGCTTATCCGGTCAACTTAAGTTTGACGCGGCCCGCGTAAACATAAGCTTATGTTTCACGCGGCCCGCCTGAAACTCAAAATTCTCGTTTTCTTGAGTTTTTCATGCACATTAGGGTTTCAGGGTCCGGGTTTTCACTTACGGGTCGTTTGTGGAAAATTTTGCAGGTCCTTACATCCTCCCCACCTTATTGAAAATCTCGTCCTCGAGATTTACTGGAATAAGTGAGGATACTTTCGCTTCATTTCCGATTCCAACTCCCAGCTGTACTCGGGTCCTCTTTTCGAATCCCACTTGACTTTGACAAGTACCAATCTTTTGTGTTTGAGAAACTTGACCTTTCTGTCTTCTATTTGGAGTGGTTTCTCAACAAATTTCAACTTTTCATTTACCTCTATGTCTTGAAGAGGGACTACTAGTGATTCGTCCGATAGACATTTCTTGAGGTTAGATACATGAAATACATCATGTACTCCAGCTAACTCTTCCGGTAGTTGTAAGCGATAGGCAACTGGTCCTATGCGTTGGGTTACGGGGAAGGGTCCTATGTATCTTGGACTTAGCTTTCCTTTCTTTCCGAATCGAACTACTCCTTTCCAAGGAGAAACTTTCAGTAGTACTCTGTCTCCAACCTGGAATTCTAACGGCTTTCGTCGATTGTCTGCATAACTTTTCTGACGATCTCGAGCCGTCTTTAGTCTTTCCTTTACTTGAGTTATCTTGTCGGTAGTTTCTTGTACAATTTCGGGACCTGATAATTGACTTTATCCTATTTCTGCCCAGCAAACTGGAGTTCTACACTTTCGTCCGTATAGTGCTTCGAATGGGGCAGCTTTGATGCTTGAATGATAACTATTGTTATAGGAGAATTCAATTAAAGGTAGGTGGTTATCCCAGTTTCCACCAAAATCTATAACACATGCTCTGAGCATGTCTTCCAGGGTTTGGATCGTCCTTTCACTTTGTCCGTCTGTTTGGGGATGGTAGGCTGTACTTAAGTTTAGTCGCGTTCCCATTGCTTCCTGGAAACTGGTCCAAAAATGTGAAGTGAAGCGACTATCTCTATCCGATACAATGGAGAGTGGGACTCCATGTAGTGATACTACTTCGTCTACATACAATTTTGCTAACCTTTCCATGCTAAAGGTTTCTTTCATGAGTAGAAAATGAGCTGATTTGGTTAATCGATCCACAATTACCCAAATTGCGTCGTTACCTTTTCTGGTTTTGGGTAACTTAGTAACGAAATCCATGGTTATTAGTTCCCATTTCCATACAGGCATTTCTAATTATTGGTGTAATCCTGAAGGTTTCTGGTGTTCTGCCTTAACTTGTGAACAAGTGAGACACTTAGATACATATCTAGCTATATCTTTTTTCATTCCTATCCACCAGAAGTTATTTCTTTTAAATCTCCTTGCTTAGGTACCCAAATCCTTTCCTTGTGGAATCTCCAGATTCCATCAATTCCTTGCTCTAATTCCTTTATTCTTCCCTTCATTCCTTCAGCATCATCCTTGATTACTGTTTCTTGAACATTCTTCAGTTGTTCCATTAGATCTAACTGTAAATTTAATCTAAGAGCACGAACTCGTTTTTGCTTTTCATGATACTTACGACTTAAGGCATCTGCAACTACGTTTGCTTTTCCTTCGTGATATTGAATATCACAGTCGTAGTCACTTAGGATTTCCATCCATCTCCTTTGTCTCATGTTCAATTCTTTTTGCCCAAAAATGTACCTTAAGCTTTTATGATCTGTATAAACGGTAAACTTACTTCCATACAGATAGTGTCTCCAAATCTTAAGGGCAAAAATTATCGATCCTAATTCTAAGTCATGTGTCGTATAATTTTCCTCGTGCTTTTTCAATTGCCTTGAGGCATACGCAATTACCTTCTTGCGTTGCATCAGCACACATCCTAATCCTAGTTTAGAAGCATCACAATAAACTTCAAATCTTCTGTCCCTTCTGGTAAGGCAAGAATTGGGGCTTTTGTTAACCTTTGCTTTAAAATCTTAAAAGCCTCGTCTTATCTAGATCCCCATTCAAACTTAACTGATTTACAGGTTAGCTTAGTTAATGGTACTGCTATCTTAGAAAAATCCTTAATAAACCGTCTATAGTATCCGACTAACCCTAGAAAATGTCTAACTTTCATAGTTGATTGTGGGACTTTCCATTTAGTGATCGCTTCTATTTTGGAGGGATCTACGTGAATACCTTCGTGATTCACCATGTGTCCTAAAAATTGCACCTCTTGCAACTAAAATTCACACTTTGAGAATTTGGCATAAAGTTTCTCTTTTCTTAACAAAGTTAAGAGTGCTCGTAGGTGCTCACAATGCTCGTCCTGACTTTTGGAATAAATAAGTATATTGTTGATAAAGACAATTAAAAATTTATCCAAATACGGTTTATAGATCCTATTAATCATGTCCATGAATGTTGTAGGAGCATTGGTTAACCCAAAGGGCACGACTGTAAACTCGTAATGACCATACCTAGTTCTGAAAGCAGTTTTAGGTATGTCTTCTTCTTGTACTTTCAACTGATGGTATCCGGAGCGTAAATCTATCTTAGAAAAATATCTAGCTCCCTGAAGTTGATCGAAAAGATCATCAATCATGGGTAATGGGTATCGATTCTTAATTGTAACATTATTCAATTCCCTATAATCGATACACATTCGCATCGAACCAACCTTCTTTTTAACAAACAACACTGGAGCTCCCCGAGGGGATGAACTAGGTTGTATAAATCATTTACTTAATAATTCATCTAACTGCTTTTTCAATTCTAACAATTCGGTGGGTGCTAACCGATAGGGTGCCTTGGCTATCGGTGTAGTTCCAGGAATTAGATGAATTCTAAATTCTACTTCCCTGTCGGGTGGTAATCCAGGTAGTTCTTCTGGTAATCACGTATAGCCAAAATTGTCTACCTTGCGACGTTGATAATTTTTATATATTATTAATAGGCATCCGTACACACCAGTTATATTACAAAAGTTTTATTTTAAGTTATTTTACATGATTATATTTTTTTATTATTTATTATTATTTTATTATTATTAAACATGCAACCACACAACCACATACGATCCCTGTTAGCTGGAAATTTAGAAACGACGTTCCCTCTCGTCGTATTTCCATTATATCCTCTCCCCCACTTCCCGGATTATGTTTCCTGCGTCCACCAGCTCCTCGCCATAATAGCGGAGTTCAGCCAGGTTCTCGGTGCTCATCGGTGGGTTTGGTGCAGGCTCTAGGTCAAACTGGGGGAAAAAGGTATTAGGGTTATTCAAGAGGTTCTGAAATTGCCAATCACTTGTCCACCATTCCTCCAGCTCTCTTGGTAGAAGTTGGTGGTTGACTATGGGATCTGGGATAGCAGGTTCCAGATTAACTGGAAGTTGTGATTCAATTGGGTAATTGAAGAGGTCTTCATTGGCAGGTCCAATGAGGTCACAATTTGCCAGTTTACGATCAAGCTCCTCCCAGGGTGGCATTTCCTGAGCTTGCCCTGAACTTTCCCCGATCTCCTTTCCTTTGCCTTTATCCCTGGGATCCTCAGTCCTTTTAATTCTTTGTGCAGCTGGCTTCTTCCCCCGTACACGTCTCCAGCCTACGATTCTCCTTCTTTTCTTCGTCTTGGGTTTCTCCTGGGTTTGAGCCTGGAATTCCATAGGTTCTTCAGTGTCGGCTGTCACACCCCCAAAATCCACCATGCGGAGTATCACCGCTTGGAGGCGTGACATGACCAGGATCGAGCCACCAATCATATTGAACAATTCAATTAAGTAAATAAAACCAAACATAATACGATTGGTGACCAAAGCTAGTTAACCTTGTTTGGTTTAAACAGCGGAAGCATAAACGTGAGTTCAAAACATAAGTTCACAGTTCATAAGTTTAAAGTCTCAAACATAAGTTCCATAGGTTTATAAAGTTCAATTATTAAGTATGGGATATAACAACCCATGTTCCACAACGACTCCTTCCCCGTGCAAGCTCCAAGCATTTAGCGACCTGTAAGGCATGTAACAACTAGTCAACAACAAAGTTGAGTGAGTTCACGTTTGGTTGTTTAGTTAATGAGTTCGTATCAGGAATCGGAAGTTCGTTTCATAACCAAGTATTACCCATTATTCTTGATTCCCAAACCTTTACGATATTTAGTGGGGGCTTCCCATTATGTATGTTACTAGACTAGGCGTATCCATAAGAGTCCTTCCCAATCCGAGGACGGTGTTAAGTATGAGTGTACGTAGGTTTTACGTACGTGCCCTTCTCATCCGAGGACAGTAGTGAGTGTGAGTGTACGTAGGTTTTACGTACGTGCCCTTCTCATCTGAGGACAGTAGTGAGTGTACGTAGGTTTTACGTACGTGCCCTTCTCAATCCGAGGACAGTAGTAGGTAGTCTAGTAGTGTTGGTAATATAAATAGAGTGATAGTACGAGTAGTCATTCAATCCCATTCCCAACCACCGGGAATCCCATGCCTTAGTAAGGGTGTGAACTCACCTCGGTTTGCTCGGTTAGATTCTCAATATAGCTAACAGTCAAGGTCGGTCAATCACGTCCTAGTATGATTTACCAGATAGTCATTTAGTGGCTTTCAAATAGAACACAAAGTTCCTACACGTATCTATCACACAACATGCATCACTGTAACGGTTAATGCCCATCTAAGTTTCCCGTCCATTCCCCACTCAAAATCAAACATACGATAATGCACATAACATATATAACATGTCAGATCATTTACAGATAGCATACTCGACATTTAGACACGCAAATCATTACTTATGTCGTTTCAGCATTAATACTCAAAACCGGCTGTTTTCGGACATTTAAATAAAATAGTTAGATTATTCCAAAAATTCCCAAATTTTTATAGAACATCATAAACATTCCATATTTTATTGTGTAAAAATATCGGGGTCCGGTTCATCACCAATATTTTATAAAAATTCATATTCGGGACTGAACTCAGATTTATGTATTTCTGACCACAGTCCACGAAACAATTTATTAAAAATTCTTCGTAAGTCCGATTTGCGAAATTCCAGTGGGGTAATTACAAATACTTCAGTTATCATCTACAGTAAAATTTTGATGGTCCGATTCATCACAAAACTCAGGTTATGACTGAAAGTACGACACCCATTTATTGCTGTCAAAATTCAGCTTAAGTAGCTGTTACAAATTAACACTTTAAAAATAGTAAACGGAGTCCAAAAATTACGATTCCGGTGCCATTAGAACCGTATTTCATAATAACATATTTTAGATTCAAAATATCGATTTTTCGTTGAGGTTAAGACCTGTTTACAGCCAACAGAAGTGGGCTGTAAAAGTTGGACAGATTCTGATTTCAAGTGTTTAACCATCTAAATCATGTTCGATCGATTCCGTTAACGAGTTTAGTGACCACAACAACATCACATACTAATATTATTCAGCACAACATCAGATAATCAGCCAATCATCATAATCACACAAGATCTACATGATTTACACTAACATTCATCCTTTAACCACCTTGTTCATTACTTTAGTAAACTTTTAGACTTTGATCTTATATGTTCGAAATTTTTAACCGACGAAACTCTTATTAACCACTTAAGAATAGATCAAGAAGATGTTTAGAGCAACTTACTACTAGCTCGAGGCTAGGGAAGGTTCTAGTCGAAAATCGAGTGGATAAAAGCAATAGAATGAGGTCCTTCGTGTTCCGAATGCACCATGCTTCCTCGTATGAACTCTAGCACCTTGATGTGTATGTAAAATTCCAAGATTGAAATTTGAAAATGGGTGTGGGTGTGTGGGAATTCTCAGCCGATTGCAAGAGGGAGAGGAGAGAGTTGAAATTTTGAGTTGGTGATTATGTGAAATGGTGGACACTTGGTTAAATTTATAAACCATTTTCACCCTTTAACCCTTGTGCATTATGTTCCCCCACTAGCAACAAGATCATATTAAATAATGAAACAAATCCATGGGTAGGACACCCATGGTAACCGTATCCTAGGGGGAAGGGGGGTTCTAGTTGGGTGGTAATGGCATGTTTACTAATTAGTTGCAATCTAAGGGTTTAGTTAGGATATCTATGTGTGTTATGAAATATAAAGGGTGTTAGGGTATTCGGGGACCCTAAGTAGCTTAGGAAAAAAAAAATATGAACAATGCTTCTAGCATTATTTTAGTGTTCTGGGTAAAGTCCGGTTGTTCGGTTCGACACTGTTCCGTTAAAGTGCTTAATTAATTCGTAAGGCGTCCTATTTATATATTTTTGCAACGTTTTTACTTTCTAACACTCAGGAAAATATAACGGACTATTTAGTGACCTTTCTGTACACTATTAGTATATAAAAATACGTGTACGCATAACACAGATATCAGAAAGCAGTTAAGTGATGCCATACAGTCGTCAACCACATTAATTATTATTAATAAATTGTACGGAATACATGTAAATTTGAGAGTTGTCACATTCTCCCCCTGTTAAGAGAATTTCGTCCCGAAATTTAGCGCGTGGTTACTGAGGAAGCTAGTTAAGTTGCGTTGTTTTCCAGATTTTCCTGGGGTGTCACATCATCCCCCCGTTGATTTGGAATTTCGTCCCGAAATTCTGCAGTAGCTTCAGCCTCAGTAGTGGTTGCGTTTTTCTTAAACAGTTGGGGATACTTGAGTTTCATTTGGTCTTCTCGTTCCCAGGTATACTCTGGGCCACGACGAGCATTCCAACGAACTCGAACGAGAGGTATTCTTGTGTGCTTGAGAATCTTAACATCTCGATCAGTAATCTCTACTGGTTCTTCGACGAATCGCAGCTGGTCGTCGATTGTGAGTTCCTTGAGAGGAACTATGAAGGGCTCATCTGACAGACACTTCTTCAGATTTGACACGTGGAATACGTTGTGAACTCCGCTGAGTTCTTCAGGTAGGTCCAACCTGTAGGCGACTTGGCCAATTTTCTCAATAACTTTGAATGGTCCGATATAACGCGGATTGAGTTTGCCTCGTTTGCCAAAGCGGACTACACCTTTCCAAGGTGAGACTTTGAGTAGCACTCGATCCCCAACCTGGAGCTCGAGTGGTTTTCTTCCCTCATCAGCATAGCGTTTCTGACGGTCACGAGCTGCCGCCATTCGCTGTCGTATCTGAGCAATTTTCTCGGTGGTATCTACCACATGTTCTGGGCCAGTGATTTGGCTGTCACCAACTTCTGCCCAACAGAGAGGCGATCGGCATTTGCGTCCGTACAATGCCTCAAACGGAGCGGCTTGGATGCTGGTGTGGTAGCTGTTGTTATATGAGAACTCCACTAGCGGGAGGTGCTTTTCCCAGCCGTTACCAAAATCGATTACACATGCCCTAAGCATGTCTTCAAGGGTTTGGATGGTGCGTTCAGATTGCCCATCCGTCTGCGGGTGATAAGCGGTGCTCATATCTAAACGTGAGCCAAAGGACTTGTGCATTGCTTGCCACAGTTCAGAAGTAAAACGTGCGTCACGATCAGATATAATAGAGATTGGCACTCCGTGCCTTGATACCACTTCCTTTAGGTAAATGTCTGCAAGAGTAGAGAACTTGTCCGTTTCTTTGATAGCCAGAAAATGTGCAGACTTGGTTAGTCGATCTACGATCACCCAAATGGTATCGTTTCCGCGTTGAGATCTGGGCAGGCCAGTAACAAAATCCATGGAGATTTGCTCCCATTTCCATTTCGGGATCTCCGGTTGTTGAAGTAGGCCTGATGGTTTCTGATATTCAGACTTGACTCTCGCACAAGTCAAGCACTTATTGACGTAGGTTGCTATGTGGGCTTTCATGCCAGGCCACCAATACGTAGTCTTGAGGTCGTGGTACATCTTGTCTGATCCAGGGTGTACAGAATAACGAGACTTATGTGCTTCATCCATCACAAGCTCGCGTAAGTTGCCATAAAATGGAACCCAGATGCGTCCGTTAACATAGTAGGCATCGTCTCCCTTTTGTTCTAGCCGCTGCCTCGATCCTCGTAGGGACTCAGCCCTGATGTTTTCTGCTTTCAATGCTTCGACCTGGGCATCTCGAATCTGAGCAGGAAGGTTAGACTGGATGGTAAGCTGTAATGCTCGCACACGCTTAGGTAAAGTATCCTTTCGACTGAGGGCGTCAGCCACAACATTGGCTTTGCCCGGATGATACTTGATAGCGCATTCGTAATCATTCAAGAGTTCGACCCATCGGCGTTGTCGCATGTTTAACTCTTTTTGCTTGAAGATATGCTCGAGACTCCTGTGGTCGGTGTAAATGGTGCACTTTGTACCGTACAGGTAATGTCTCAATATCTTAAGTGCGAATACAACTGCTCCCAGCTCCAGATCGTGAGTAGTGTAGTTTCTTTCGTGAACTTTAAGTTGGCGTGATGCATAGGCAATGACCTTGTCACGTTGCATCAATACGCAACCAAGTCCTTGGATGGAAGCGTCGCAATAAACCACGAAATCATCGGTGCCTTCTGGCAATGAGAGGATAGGCGCGCTACAAAGCCTATCCTTTAGATGTTGAAACGCGGACTCCTGTGCATCACCCCAACGATAGATGACGCCCTTCTGAGTCAGTGAAGTGAGAGGTTGCGCAATCTTGGAGAAATCTTTTATAAACCTTCTGTAATATCCGGCCAAACCCAAGAATTGGCGGATTTCTGTTGGTGTGCGGGGTGCAGGCCAGTTCTTGATCGATTCAACCTTAGATGGATCCACGTGAATTCCATCCTTGTTTACCACGTGGCCTAGAAAGTGGACTTCGCGAAGCCAGAAATCGCATTTCGAAAACTTGGCATACAACTGTTCTTTTCGAAGAAGTTCCAGCATAAGTCGTAGATGCTGCTCGTGTTCCTCCTGACTCTTAGAATAGATCAGGATATCATCGATGAACACAATAACGAACTTATCCAGGTAAGGCTTGCACACTCGGTTCATGAGATCCATGAAGACCGCTGGTGCATTTGTCAGCCCGAATGGCATAACCAGAAACTCCTAATGGCCGTAACGAGTTCTGAATGCTGTTTTGGAGACGTCCTCATCTCGGACTCTCAGCTGATGGTATCCCGATCTCAAATCAATCTTGGAGTAATAGCTCGACCCTTGCAACTGGTCAAACAAGTCGTCAATACGTGGAAGAGGATAACGATTCTTCACAGTCACCTTGTTAAGTTCGCGATAGTCAATACACATCCTGAAGGTACCGTCTTTCTTTTTCACGAACAAGACTGGAGCTCCCCAGGGTGAAGAGCTAGGACGTATAAAACCCTTTTCCAAGAGTTCTTGTAGTTGTGTGGACAGTTCTTCGAGTTCTGATGGGGCTAGACGATATGGTGCTCGAGCTACTGGCGCTGCTCCAGGAGCTAGCTCGATTTGAAACTCAACTTGGCGATGAGGAGGAAGACCAGGTAATTCCTCAGGAAATACCTCGGGAAATTCGCGCACAACAGGGATGTCTTCAATTCTCTTCTCTTCCGTAGATGTGTCAGTAACGAGTGCTAAAATGGCAGTGTGGCCCTTTCGCAAACACTTCTGGGCCTTAAGGAAAGAGATGATGCCTTCGACAGCACCACTCTTGTCGCCACGAATCACGAGGGGTTCTTTATCAGAACGAGGAATGCGGATGATTTTCTCCTTGCAAACAATCTCCGCTTGATGATGAGATAACCAATCCATCCCAATAACGACGTCGAAACTACCAAGTGTGATAGGAACAAGATCGATAGGGAAAGTCTGACCAGCTAAGACGAGGTTACAACCTTTAACTATGTGTGTGGCTTCAAGACTTTTACCGTTAGCTAGCTCTACCGTGTGTTTGGTGTTCAGGAGTGTTGGGGTGCGCTTAAGAATTTGGCTAACTTTCACGGACACATAACTAGTATCGGCACCCGAATCGAATAAAACAGTAACGAAGAAGTCGTCAAGAAGAAACTTACCCATCACAACGTTGGGATCGTTCCTTGCTTCTCCTTGACCAATCACGAACACACGACCCCTGGCACCGTTGCCATCATTGTTTCCTCCATTGTTGCCCCCATTATTGTTCCCATTTCCTTGGTTGTGATTCTGATTTAACTGCGGGCAGTGTCTCTTGAAGTGATCTTCAGCACCACACTGAAAGCATCCCTTGTTGCCCTGTTGCTGTTGCTGATTCTGCGGTGCTTGTTGTTGCTGCTGACGATTCTGATTCGTAGGCCGTGGGCTCCTGCAATCCTTGGCTTCATGACCCATCTTGAGACACCTCTGACAGTGTCCCTTGTTGCACTGACCACTGTGGTGTCTGTTGCATTTGTTGCACTTTGGGTGGTTTCCTCGATATCCACCCTGCCCTTGACTACCAGAAAAGTGCTGACCAGGGCTCCTATGGTCCTCAGTCCTTCGTTGCTGAGACTGAGACTGAACAGAGGCAGAGCCTTTGCCGGAATTCCCATCCCATTTTCGTTTGTTGTCGGTAGGTGCATCAGAAGTAGCAGCACCAATACGCTTGGGTAGTCTGTTTTGTTCCACTGCCTGGTCGGTGAGACGATGAGCCAATTTGACGACTTGCTGGATGGTACCCAAGTTGGCTGAAGTCACATGACTTTGAATCTCTGGTACAAGGCCCTTGAGATAGAGCTCAATTCGTTTGAAGGGAGGGTTCACCATGGTTGGACACAAGATGGCCAGCTCGTTTGACTTCTTAGTATACGCCTCGATCTCAGATCCCGTCATCTTCAGATTGTAAAATTCCACCTCTAGCTTATGGATGTCATCCCGACTACAGTACTCCTCCTTGATCAGCTCTTTGAAACCATTCCAGGATGTGGCATTAGCAACTGCCAGTCCTAGTAGTTGAACTTGTGCCTTCCACCAGGTTAACGCAGCTCCTTCAAGTGTTCCGGTAGCATATTTCACCCTACGGTCTTCGGGGCATTCGCTCATCTCGAAAACTGTCTCAAGCTTTTCAAACCAGTGAAGAAGGCCCACTGCTCCTTCGGTGCCACTGAAAGTGGTAGGTCGACAGTCCATGAACGTCTTGAACGTGCACACAGGAGGTTGAGCATGTTGACCTCCTGCAGGGTTAGCTGCGAGTGCCTCCGCAACTCGTTCGTTGATCAAAGCCGTCAACTGGGCTTGAGTGAGGTTGATACGTCCTTCGCGTCCGCTCATGATCTTCATAATGAAGCAACGTAAGTGAGGAAAGTGTCGCGAAAGTGTGTAAGTGTGTGGGACGACATTAGAGAGTAAGCACACAAGGTTCAAATAGCAATTATCACGTTATCTAATGCACAGTGAGAACTATCTAACCGACAATATAACATAATCATACCACTTATGGTGTCGAGCCTTGCACGTGGAGCGAAGCGTCGTTGTGGATCGTTGAGCACTGTACAGGTTATAGTCTGGTTTTAATGAAAACTTTTCCCTTATTAAAACCAAGTTCTCTATAACCAATGGCTCTGATACCAATCTGTCACACCCCCAAAATCCACCATGCGGAGTATCACCGCTTGGAGGCGTGACATGACCAGGATCGAGCCACCAATCATATTGAACAATTCAATTAAGTAAATAAAACCAAACATAATACGATTGGTGACCAAAGCTAGTTAACCTTGTTTGGTTTAAACAGCGGAAGCATAAACGTGAGTTCAAAACATAAGTTCACAGTTCATAAGTTTAAAGTCTCAAACATAAGTTCCATAGGTTTATAAAGTTCAATTATTAAGTATGGGATATAACAACCCATGTTCCACAACGACTCCTTCCCCGTGCAAGCTCCAAGCATTTAGCGACCTGTAAGGCATGTAACAACTAGTCAACAACAAAGTTGAGTGAGTTCACGTTTGGTTGTTTAGTTAATGAGTTCGTATCAGGAATCGGAAGTTCGTTTCATAACCAAGTATTACCCATTATTCTTGATTCCCAAACCTTTACGATATTTAGTGGGGGCTTCCCATTATGTATGTTACTAGACTAGGCGTATCCATAAGAGTCCTTCCCAATCCGAGAACGGTGTTAAGTATGAGTGTACGTAGGTTTTACGTACGTGCCCTTCTCATCTGAGGACAGTAGTGAGTGTACGTAGGTTTTATGTACGTGCCCTTCTCATCTGAGGACAGTAGTGAGTGTACGTAGGTTTTACGTACGTGCCCTTCTCAATCCGAGGACAGTAGTAGGTAGTCTAGTAGTGTTGGTAATATAAATAGAGTGATAGTACGAGTAGTCATTCAATCCCATTCCCAACCACCGGGAATCCCATGCCTTAGTAAGGGTGTGAACTCACCTCGGTTTGCTCGGTTAGATTCTCAATATAGCTAACAGTCAAGGTCGGTCAATCACGTCCTAGTATGATTTACCAGTTAGTCATTTAGTGGCTTTCAAATAGAACACAAAGTTCCTACACGTATCTATCACACAACATGCATCACTGTAACGGTTTATGCCCATCTAAGTTTCCCGTCCATTCCCCACTCAAAATCAAACATACGATAATGCACATAACATATATAACATGTCAGATCATTTACAGATAGCATACTCGACATTTAGACACGCAAATCATTACTTATGTCGTTTCAGCATTAATACTCAAAACCGGCTGTTTTCGGACATTTAAATAAAATAGTTAGATTATTCCAAAAATTCCCAAATTTTTATAGAACATCATAAACATTCCATATTTTATTGTGTAAAAATATCGGGGTCCGGTTCATCACCAATATTTTATAAAAATTCATATTCGGGACTGAACTCAGATTTATGTATTTCTGACCACAGTCCACGAAACAATTTATTAAAAATTCTTCGTAAGTCCGATTTGCGAAATTCCAGTGGGGTAATTACAAATACTTCAGTTATCATCTACAGTAAAATTTTGATGGTCCGATTCATCACAAAACTCAGGTTATGACTGAAAGTACGACACCCATTTATTGCTGTCAAAATTCAGCTTAAGTAGCTGTTACAAATTAACACTTTAAAAATAGTAAACGGAGTCCAAAAATTACGATTCCGGTGCCATTAGAACCGTATTTCATAATAACATATTTTAGATTCAAAATATCGATTTTTCGTTGAGGTTAAGACCTGTTTACAGCCAACAGAAGTGGGCTGTAAAAGTTGGACAGATTCTGATTTCAAGTGTTTAACCATCTAAATCATGTTCGATCGATTCCGTTAACGAGTTTAGTGACCACAACAACATCACATACTAATATTATTCAGCACAACATCAGATAATCAGCCAATCATCATAATCACACAAGATCTACATGATTTACACTAACATTCATCCTTTAACCACCTTGTTCATTACTTTAGTAAACTTTTAGACTTTGATCTTATATGTTCGAAATTTTTAACCGACGAAACTCTTATTAACCACTTAAGAATAGATCAAGAAGATGTTTAGAGCAACTTACTACTAGCTCGAGGCTAGGGAAGGTTCTAGTCGAAAATCGAGTGGATAAAAGCAATAGAATGAGGTCCTTCGTGTTCCGAATGCACCAAGCTTCCTCGTATGAACTCTAGCACCTTGATGTGTATGTAAAATTCCAAGATTGAAATTTGAAAATGGGCGTGGGTGTGTGGGAATTCTCAGCCGATTGCAAGAGGGAGAGGAGAGAGTTGAAATTTTGAGTTGGTGATTATGTGAAATGGTGGACACTTGGTTAAATTTATAAACCATTTTCACCCTTTAACCCTTGTGCATTATGTTCCCCCACTAGCAACAAGATCATATTAAATAATGAAACAAATCCATGGGTAGGACACCCATGGTAACCGTATCCTAGGGGGAAGGGGGGTTCTAGTTGGGTGGTAATGGCATGTTTACTAATTAGTTGCAATCTAAGGGTTTAGTTAGGATATCTATGTGTGTTATGAAATATAAAGGGTGTTAGGGTATTCGGGGACCCTAAGTAGCTTAGGAAAAAAAATATGAACAATGCTTCTAGCATTATTTTAGTGTTCTGGGTAAAGTCCGGTTGTTCGGTTCGACACTGTTCCGTTAAAGTGCTTAATTAATTCGTAAGGCGTCCTATTTATATATTTTTGCAACGTTTTTACTTTCTAACACTCAGGAAAATATAACGGACTATTTAGTGACCTTTCTGTACACTATTAGTATATAAAAATACGTGTACGCATAACACAGATATCAGAAAGCAGTTAAGTGATGCCATACAGTCGTCAACCACATTAATTATTATTAATAAATTGTACGGAATACATGTAAATTTGAGAGTTGTCACATCGGCCAGATAATCGGAAAAGTCTCTGGAAACTTCTACGTCAGCAGGATAGATAGTGAGATTCTGAAGAGTTTCAGACAACTCGTTCATGCTGTTTAGCAGATATAGAGAGGAAACACAGTTTCAGACAACTCGTTCATGCTAATTAGAAAGTTATATATTGCAAATTAAATTTCACAGAATCACAAAGTGGCAAATTGAGAAATTAAGTATTTCTAAATACTTAATTGGCTTAAATCAGTGGCTCTGATACCACCTTTTTCTGTCACGGCCCCCGTCCCGGTGTGACCCGGTCCAGGAGCCGCGGGACAGAAACCCGTGGTATTTATTATTTGAGTTGACAGCGGAAGTTTAACAGGATCTTTTAAAACTTGAAACAGCCCAATTATTTTATTTCATAATTTGGGATAAACCCCGTAATTTACAATAGAGGAATTTCACAAGGAAATTCCCTGTTTTACAAAACATGTTTATTCATTTTATTGAGCCACCTCTTCAAGCTTGTTAGTGCTCCGTAGCACTATTCCTTGATTCACAGTAGGTCACCTGAAACATGTTTTAAAAATATTTTATCAGCGGGGAAATACTGGCGAGTCATTCAAATTTGATAAAACGACTCATAGTTATGAATTACTGCATAAGAGCGATTACAATGACTACCATCTTATTTTTATATGGCGCCATGTCACACCCTGGTGACGATGGTCATACCATTATTGGGTCCTTTCACCCAAGTAGTGATGATTATCACTGTTAGATTGATGAACCTAACCGTGAGAAATTAGTAATGTGCCCAATACCCCACTTGCCAGTGATTCAAGATAACCACGACTTAATCCCTGTAATTATAACTTTGAAAATAATTTGAGGTATTGTAAAACAATTTTGATAAAAAGAGAATGACTCACATTGCAAGTTTAGACAGGCAGAGTTTAGCCTACTGATAAGCCTGATAACCTAATTTAAACAGCAATGCATATGAAACTAGGTCAGTAACTTAATACAACATTTACGATAACTCACGAGATCAAAACCCTCACGACGAATGACAAAGTATAGCCCAATTACGGGCAGCACTTAAACATCCATCGGATTGGTTTCACTCAACCGGAAATTATATCGTAGCAGTGATCGAGTTAATACCTTGTATTCATAGCAGCGTTTCCTTACGTGAAAGTGTGATTTTGAGCAGTATACTTCGTTTTTTGAAAAGTTTTTCGAATGCAGATGAACTGCTCATGTCCAACTCATTTATAGCCAGATTTTAGGTTTTACGCGGCCCGCGCAAACCTTAACTTAAATCTTACGCGGCCCGCGAGTAACCCTAGTCTACGTGTAGGGCTAGCGTGTCATCAGTAGGCTTGCCACGTTGCTGCCACGTGGCCTGGGACGCTTATCCGGTCAACTTAAGTTTGACGCGGCCCGTGTAAACATAAGCTTATGTTTCACGCGGCCCGCCTGAAACTCAAAATTCTTGTTTTCTTGAGTTTTTCATGCACATTAGGGTTTCAGGGTTCGGGTTTTCACTTACGGGTCGTTTGTGGACAATTTTGCAGCTCCTTACAGTGTATAGTCATTATAGCCTAGTGGGGATGTATATGACCGGTCGTTTCCATTGGTGACACGATAACACTCTAGTGGTCCGTCAGTAATCTAAATTTACCGTTAAAAAATATATTATTTGTCTGATATTGAAGTTTATTTTGTCATCATACATCTAAAATTGACATTTTTGGTTTACTTTTACGCATAAAGTGATCGATGATTTGCTAAAATTAGTATTTTAGTCACAAGATTCCAAAAGTACACGTAAATTATGGTAATAATGGAGGATACAAGCACCTGTAAAAGAATATCCTAAAATATTTTTTAGTATAAGAAAATTAAATAAGTCCAAAAATATTTCATTAGAAATTACCTGTCACTCTAGAATATAATAATATAGATCGGATTTTGTAACGTAACAAACTGAACGACAACGAATTGAACGAATGGGGTGACCCCTGTTTATGCGACAAATTAAACAAACACAAACACTTAAATAACGAATTCTCTTTTTATTTGCTCATTTGTTAAAAAATTATGCTGTTCACTTTCATTTATTTATATTAACAGATAAACGAAAAAAGAATATGAAGATACATGTTGTTAGATGAGAGTTATCACAATTCACAAAAACATTAGTTTGTTGCGAGAAAAAAAAACACAAAGTCAAATTGTTTAACTTTTTAATAATAATAATAATAATAATAATAATAATAACTAAATTACAGTTTACTTTTTTTTTTCTAAATCACTCCCCTACATACACATAATACACACGTATCTATATATATATATATATATATATAGGGTTGGGCTATATAGAAAACCCTAAATATTTAAGAAACCCGGGAAACTCAAAGCTCCCGACTTTTTTTTTTTGAAAAAAATAACACATGTAATATACATGTTTTTAAGAGTTTTGGGCCAAAAAAATCAAAAAAGCGCCGAACGGTTTTTTAAAAAAAAAAAAAACGTTTCAGCAACTTTCAGCGTTTTTTTGTCTAACACATGTTAGTCAACGATGTTTTTGGAACTTGTTTATTTTTTTTAAAAAAAAGTACTCGGCGCTTTTTTGATTTTTTTGGGCCAAAAGTCTTAAAAACATGTATATTACATGTGTTATTTTTTTCAAAAAAAAAAATGTCGGGAGCTTTGAGTTTCCAGAGTTTTCTAAGAAAGATAGGGTTTTTTATCTATCCTTGTCCTATATATATATATATATATATATATATAAATGAGATGGATTTGGGCTACTTGGCACTTGTATTTGGCCATCTTGGCTGATGTGGCAATTCACTTTAGGAGGGAAATCACAAATGCTTCTATTCACTTTAGGAGGGAAATCACAAATGCTTCTACAATGCACGATTTTAACAACAAAGTGGCGGGATCCGAATGCATTTGGGTCACCCATGTTTTCAAATGGATCATATATATTCCTTTTAACGCTTTGTTCTTTCTCATAACTTCACTTTTTCACAAACCCTAATTACGAATCATCCCCTGCTTCATTCTTCTTTGCAGATTCAGGTAAACCACAAAGATGGAATCGAATCCCATGTATTCTTTTGTCTCTGTTATTGATATGGTTCAGTTTTCTGACCCATCTTTATTTGATGAGAAACCCTAATTCTTCTTCATCTCCTCTCAACATATGTCAGGATTGACAAATCTTTGTTCAATTCTCCATTATATTCTTTTAAGAAGCACCAAAATGGGCATAAATTGTGATATCCACAACCATATGTTATCCAATTGATACAGGTATGTCTAAACCCTCTGATCCATTCCTTTTTCTCCCTCTAAACCCTATATGTGCATACGCATTTTCTTCAGCAAAGCAACATGAGAAACCCTAATTCTTCTTCATCTCATCTCAACATATGTCAGGATTGACAAATCTTTGTTCAATTCTCCATTATATTCTTTTAAGAAGCACCAAAATGGGCATAAATTGTGATATCCACAACCATATGTTATCCAATTGATACAGGTATGTCTAAACCCTCTGATCCATTCCTTTTTCTCCCTCTAAACCCTATATGTGCATACGCATTTTCTTCAGCAAAGCAACAACGGTGTCTCAAGTTAGCTTTTTTATAATCGATTATGTAGATTTGATGTCGCAATTTCAGTTGAAAGTAATGTTTTGAACATTTTCAACTCCTTCTGCTGCCATCTCTAAGGATCAAAACCCTATTTTCAACTCCTCCTTGAATCAAAAATTTCAAGTATAATCATCATTTTATTTCATTCGGAATGTTCTGCAAAGGTAAGCATTAGGTTCGTTTTTTTATTTCTTGAATTAGGGCTTCATTTTCATATAATTAGATTCTTCGTTTCGTTTATGTTACATATATATGTGTCTTAATTGCCAGGCTATGAGCAAATGTAAGGGTTTTGAAGAACATGAAATTAGGGTTTAGTACTCATTAGTACTGATTTGGATATGGAGTTAATTTTAAATCAATCCAGTAATTCAATCCCTTGAATGTTGAAAATATAATACTTTAATACTTTAATCTTCTCTGTTATCGCCTTATGTATGATGAAGTGGATATATAATAACCAGGAACTAAATTGATCTCTATTCGATTCACTGGTGTATATTCTTCTCATCACCATTTTGGTACGTTAATCAACTCATGTGTGCTCTTATGTTTGATACCAGATCTGATGCCAGTGATTAATATCCGCTTGAGTAACCCAATTTGAGTCTGATCTTTTTTCGTTAACGATTCAGGTAAACTTTCCGTATTTGGGTTTTCTGCAATGCTAATCATCTAAATTAATTTGCTATTTTTATGATTTAGCATTGCAGGTAGAGGATCCTGTAAAAAAGACTAAAAGTGTGAGAAGGATAAGAAAGAATACACACCATTAGATCTTTGATCTAATGGTTTAGATTAATAGGGACCAAAATGTAAAATTTGTTTTATTTTTTGGACTGAATTGAAAATTATAGGGGTAATAAAGTCTTTTACATCCATTCAAAAGAGGTAACTGTAATTAAAATCCCTACAATCTCTCTCTCTCTCTCTCTCCAATCGAACTACCAGAGAGCTCTCTCTCTCTCTCCAATCGCAGAAATCGTTGATAACATGAAAACGAAAATCGGATTTCAGCAGTTGATCTTGTGAATCGGATTTATGTAGGTCATCGATTGGAGTTTTTTTTGTGGTTTTGATCCGATTGATGAAGATCGCATGTTTATTGATTCGGATGACGGATGCGAGCGGCAGCGGCGGTGGTGGTGGTTCGAGCGGCGGCGGTGGTGGTGGTGGTGGTGCTGGATCGGCAGTGGTGGTGCCGGAAGTGGCAGTGGTGGTGGTGCCGGAAGTGAAGAAGATGATACAGAGGTGGTGGTGGTGCTGCTGGATCGGCAGTGGTGGTGCCGGAAGTGGCAGTGGTGTGGTGCCGGAAGTGAAGAAGATGATACAGAGGTGTTATATTTATTTACTGAATGGTGTTTATTTTATTTTCTGAATGGTGTTATTTTTTTCTGAATGGTGTTATTTTGTTTATTGAATGGTGTTATTTTGTTTGTTGAATGGTGTTTTTTTTGTACTGAATGGTGTTTTTTTTATTTACTGCTGAATGGTGTTATTTTTGTACTGAATGGTGTTTTTTTGTTTACTGAATGGTGTTATTTTGTTTGCTGAATGGTGTTATTTTTGTACTGAATGGTGTTATATTCTTTGTACTGAATGGTGTTTTTTTTATTTACTGCTGAATGGTGTTATTTTTGTACTGAATGGTGTTATTTTTGTGCTGAATGGTGTTATATTTTCTGAATTGTGTTATATTTAAAACACCATGTATGAACATGATCTGAATGGTGTTATATTTATGGACGGTTATAAGTCCTAAAATCCAGGTTTTTCTCTCTCCAAATCCTTAAATCAAGGATTACCATATTTGAATTTGTTAATGCATTTACAATCTTACCCTTTTCAATTAATTTAGATCTAATGGTTAAGATTCTTTCTTACCTTTCTCACACTTTTGGTCTTTTTTACAATAACTCCACCCTAGCATTGCATAAGTTAGTATAATTTGTTGACAAAGTTTTGTTTTGAGGGATAGTAGTCATAAAATGAGTAATATTCAAGGTTTATGTGTTTTTATTTTGATTCGTTAGGTGTTTATTTTGGACGGTCCGGGGTTTTTGGCTGCAACTATGTTGGACAGAGATATGCTTACGGTTGCTGGAAATTGGTACCATGTCGGTTGGGTTTGCTTGGCAATGTTTGACTTTCCTAATAAGTTTGCTTGATTTACGGGATTGGGTATTAGTGATTTGATTTTCATATTTTAAATTTTGAATTTTGAAGTCAATCATTATTTTTAATTTAAATTTTGAATTACACCATTATTGTGTTTGATTTTAAATTTTAAATTTCGAAGTCAATCATTATTTTAAATTTAAATTTGGAAGTTTGCCAATATTGTGTTTGATTTTAAATTTCGAAGTCAATCATTATTATAAATTTAAATTTGGAAGTAAACCATTAATGTGTTTCACCCGTTTAGTCCATTTCTTTTTCAGTTAACTTAATTCATCTTTAATTTGACAGAATTGATGGAGTGCTCTAAGAAGGTTTCTTTGCTAATTGATTCTTCTCTTCGGCTTACAAGGGACGGCGCTAAGGTAATTAACTTTATAATAAGTTTTTTTTTTGTTTGGTTTTGGATTCGTAGCAATGATTCACTATGAAGAATGCTCGATCGCGGAATCCTTTTGAATCTGTTCAACAACGGTAAATTTGTTTGTTATGATTCTTATTTTTTTTTGGTATCTAGAATAGTGTTGATTCATGTCTGGATTTAAATGGATTAAGGGAAATTATCACATTAGAATTCAAGTTTTAGCTTCTTTTCCAGCTTGTGAACTGTTTGTTTGAAGCTTTAGTGTGAATTAGAGCTTTGGCTATCCATTTAGATCATATGATTTACGTTTTGTTCATGATTTACCATGTTATGAATCTGATTTTTATTTTTTATTTTTTGTGAGTAATCGATACGCCCAATCGCCACTAAATGGGATCCACTAAAATAAAATGTTTCATGGTCATATTGCATAGTCGATTGTTGATTGTCTTGTGTTTTTAAAACCATAAGTTGAATGAATTTTTACATGATTAAATTGGCTGAAACTTCGGAACACCTTCTTGTCAACTGTGATTTGGCCAAGTCCGTGTGGTGGGATGTTATTGCCTGGTTGGACGTCCCAGCTCCGAGCAGTTTCATCAACGTTGCTCAAATGTTGGGTCACTGTACCAGTTTGGGTGTGAATTATAAAAAGAAGAGGATGATTTAAGCCATATTTCTGCGGGTTTTGTGGAGAATCTGGAACACTCGCAATGATAAGGTTTTCCACAAAAAGCATAGCTCGGCGCTTCAATCATGTAGGGGTCAAGAATGATGGTTTTTGGTAGACTCAGTAAATTTACCTTAGACCATTGGTATGTATCAGTGACAGTCTCTGATGGCAATGAAGTTGCTGATGTGTAGGAAGGCCTTTAATCAATGATGGTGATGCACGATTGACTGTGATGACACTGAACCCTAAATCACTTGCGATGATGAGATTGGTTTCATGATGTTAATTTCTTCTTTTGTTTTGATCTTCTATGTTGTTTTCCCTTTCAGATGAATCTCCTGCCTTTGGAAACTGATGTCGTGCATTAGGTAAGCAATCTTTATTACTAATTCTTTTTTAAGGTTTATTCTATGTCCTTTCATTAGTTGAAATTTTTGTTTATCGTTGATTTGTTGGCCTATTAGGTTTTTGGTCATCTTATCTTAGGTTCCCAGTCAAGGTTAGTATACATATTTTGTTTGTATATTTGACTATTTGAGTTTTGATTCAAAAGAAGGAGGGGGTGCAAGAAACAATTGGGCCAGTGGATATCATCAGGTTAGGAACTACCTTCATGTGACCAGCATTATTTTCTTTTAATTATTTAATAACGAACTATTATCATAATCCCAAAAGGCTTCATCACCGAATGATAACATCAAGTCGTTATCAAAACAAACTTAATCTGATTTTTTAGTAGATCACATCATGTACAGACAACTTTATATTCACCAATATTTTTGTGATCTTTACAGCAAGAAAGTTGATCAAACATACAGTGTGTTTCCTAATCATAATGAGATAAGTGACGTGGTGGTCCAGCCATACAAACTCTTTTGACTCTGAAACGACTTACACTTAACGCTGATTGTGTTGTTCTGGATAACACTGCATTAAATATCGTTCCCTGGTCATTTCATCACTGCGATTCTGTACCCATATCTATGAGAGTTGAGGTAACAAATATATAATTTTTGTTCTTTGCTTGAATCACTTATGATATTCCAAAAAGTTCATTTTTTTCATGATCTCTATATTTTCTTGATAAATAGGCCGGGCACCGTCCGATTAAAAGATCCACACAAACAGAGTGATTGCCGGTTGTAGCGCTATTCTCTGCAGTTTGCACCATTTATCCAGGAGATCTTCATTTTAAGGCGGTGGATTTGAGATTTATATAAAGGTACGTGATTCTTATAATTTTTTTATTCACCTCTTATGTATGAAGATTGTAAATAGACCACTATTATGACCATATGTATGTAATGTGGTTTTGATATGTGGACATGTAGATTCACTTACGGTTGATGGGTTGGATTTTGGGTTTAATGGGTTGGGTTGGGTTGACAACGTACCCTTTTTATGGATATCGCGTCGTTTATTTCTTTTAACTATTTATTTATTTTCAGGCCTTCCATCGCAATCGATTTTTTTTTTGTAATTGTGTGTATGAATTATGCAGCTGATTTGTTGGAAATGGTTAAGTGTATACGTCGTTCTTTTGTCTTTCTGAAGTGTATTTCCCTAACCATTTATTCAGATGTATTTTCTTAGAAATAGTTCTTTTATAAAGGCTCAACTAATTGTTTTGCTAATGCTTTCTAAAGAAACTTGGCTCACAACCTAAGGGTTGTGAAGTTCCACTGATACTATTTGGCTAGAGATGGGATTGGGAAGATGGTTGGGTAATGGTTTAAAACAGTGTCAGCTTGAAACGGGTTGGGTGGACTTGGACTTAAAATATGGTAATGTCATTCTATATTTTTAGTTATATAATGAAGTAAGATTTTTGTACTTGGTTTTTAATGTTATTGGATAATCATTAATGTGTAAACAGATGTCAACGACAGTGAAAATCATGTTTCCGTCGGAACCACGCATGTTAATTAAATTGTAAAATTATATTTTTTGAATGAAGATATTTTAACGTTTATAAAATCATAATATTTTTGTTAACGGTGTGAGTGCCATGTGCTTTGGGAAGGATGATTTAGTAGTTGCTGAAAAGTTGTTTAGGAATGCTCCTGTTAAATGTGTGGTTGTGTGGACTACTATGGTTATGGGTTACATGAAGTCTAAAAAGGTTGATTTGGCGGAGAAGATGTTTGACGGAATGCCTGAGAGAAATCTTGTGACCCATCAAGTGCGGCTGGTTACGTTCAACTCGCTAACGTGTATGCAGCCATGAGGAAATGGGACGGGGTATCTATAGTTAGAAGATCAATGAAAGAGAATAAATTCGTTAAATATCTGGGGTATAGTTGGATTGAAGTAATGAATCGTGTGCATGAGTTTCGATCAGGTGATAGAATCCACCCTGAACTGGTATTGATTCATGAAAAACTGAATAAATTGGAGACGAAGATGAAAGTGGCTGGGTATATTCCTGTACTTGAATTTGTGTTACATGATGTCGGTGATCACCAAAAGGAGAAGTTGTTATGGCATAGTGAGAAACTGGCGATTGCATATGGTTTGATTAAAAGTTCTAGAAAAATGCAAAATATATGAATGTACGATGATTTAAAAGATTCTTTTACACATTACAAATACATGTTAGGTGGCTTTCAATTCTTTTAATTTGTTTTTATTGAAAACTTTTGAATCAAAGATTCAAAGATAGAGGTATTGTTGAATAACTGAGATGTTATATCTTATCAAATGAATGAACATCGTGGGAAATGGGCTGAAGTAAACTGCCATTTATTTGAGCAATCCAACAGTTGCGGCGGTGACAAGGAATACGTTTCCGGCCACCCTTTTTTCCGTTGAAGTTCTGGTCAACTTCTGCTTCTGGTAAGTTCATCTTAACTTGCATTATTTTTTTCGAGTATAATGGTTTATTTAGATATGATTGAGGCTATATTTGTTGTTTGATAAACTGATGAGTATCGTCATGTTTGTATCAACTTTGTTCTACAGTGTGGCTGTTCGAAACCCTGGTGCGTTTCTAATCTTGAGGTGGTTTTAAAGTCTTCATCGGGTATTAACTTTTAACCTATTATAGACTTTGTATAATCTTGAGGTGACGTGGATTGATTCGGTTTTATATCTATGTATAACTTTGATTTTAAATGTGTCATCGTCTCATGTAGATCCCTTCAAATACAAGTATTTTTATTTTGATTATAGTATTCTTTCGATGAAATTGTTGCCTCCTACGGTTCATAGAAGCATTTAATAAGACACCAATAGTTTTTTTATCACCAGTTACTGCAACACTAACACACATGAAAGTCACCAGAGTAAGTGAAAAAAAACTATTCATTCATTTGGTATATACAGTTTTATAAATTTTAATAAGTGGCCTTATTTGTTAACTGGCAAAGTTATTATCATCCATCTAATGATATATTGGAGGTGATCCAGCTTACCATTTTTAGGTGATCTGAAAGATCAACCTACAACTGTAGCCTATAATGACGAGGAATGAAATTCTTATTGTAATATGTTTTTATCATGAGGATGACGTAGCAGTAGCTGAATGTTTGAGTATAATGCAGATTTTGCTGGACGAGTGTATGTCGATTCTCGGGGTTGAGAAGTTGAGTATTAAGGAAGTGCAGAAGATTGAGTGGAAAATCCTGGATGAGGAGATGAAGAAGTGGATACAGTCGGTTAAAGTTGTGGTTAAAGTTCTTTTGTTTGGGGAGAAACAGTTGTGTGAACAGGTTTTTAGTGGGTCTGAATTGATTAAAGATATTAGTTTTGTTGAGACTGCGAAAGGGTGTGTGATGCAGCTTTTGGATTTCGGAGACTGCAAAAGGGTGTGTGATGCAGCTTTTGGGCAGAGATCTTCGGAGAAATTGTTTCGGATTCTTGACATGTATGATGTTGCAGATGTTTTACCTGATTTTGAAATGTTTTTTACTGATGAGTCTGGTGAGTCGGTTTGCAATGAAGTGAAGGTTGTTTTAATACCAGAATGAGATGCTCATATCAAGGTAATCTCGAAACTTTTATGGTAGTTTTTACGTTATTTGAGTTGCTATAATATTTTGTTGTAGGTAACTTGATACTGTTTTTAGACTCAAGAGGTGTTAAAACAGATGGATTGGGTTCGGACGAAAATAGTAATTTTTATGTGCGGTTCAAAATGTGTCGGGTCAGGTGCTAATCATGACCCGTTCTTTAGAAAGATGGGTTGACTTAGATAACTTTTGTTTAGTAAATATGTTGATTTGGGTCTATTCAAATTATACAATATATCAACATGGGTCACTTTTACTTGGAATGGGTCCAAATGGGCCAGCACCACCCACTGCCACCACCTACTTATCTAAGGCTCTAAGCCACCACAACTGCCATCACAGTTACCTGCACCCCTGCTAACCTGCTGTCAACTCTACCTATCGATCACCACTAGCCGCCATACAAAAACATATAAAGCGGGAGAACCCTTTCTTATACCTTTTTCTAAAACCTATTATTATACTTTTTTTATCTTCTAAAATGAGCTCATTTTGTTTGTAATTCTTTTGGTCCAAACCAAAACGGTACTTTTTAAAACGACCATTTTGACCCATATGGTTCGTGTCTCAAGTTATTCATGTAAAGTAGATTTCACAAATCATGTAATAA
Source organism: Helianthus tuberosus (assembly GCA_030545235.1). Lineage (NCBI taxonomy): Eukaryota > Viridiplantae > Streptophyta > Magnoliopsida > Asterales > Asteraceae > Helianthus > Helianthus tuberosus. The sequence continues at coordinate 164,016,047 of CM060410.1, forward strand.
CATCATAGTATTCTCATGAATGTGCGCATTATTATCGAATCTTTTCAGGCTGAACAATGGAGCAACTGATACGATTACTTCTTCTTGACAATTGGTTCAACCATGGAAACACCTTTTGTAGAAAGTTTTTTCTCCGCAAGTATTGTAAGGCTAAAGAAGTAGAGCCTCGGTACACTACCCGCTCTCTTTTTACTTTTTTGTTGTTTTTTTTTAATTTTATTTGCATGTTTGCTTTAATACATGTCTTCTTGCAATTTTGGTTCTTGCTGATAATCAACAATTAGAAGATCATGGGTATATAGGATAAAAGCGAGGTGATCAAAGTTAGTGATAATGTGATCGAATTTCTCTCACTTGATGATGGGGTTGCAATGCCCTTGGTCACTCTTGGTGACAAGGGTTGCAATTAGTACACCGAGGTATGTACGCGCTGGCCCATCCACACTCTTTGTCAATGAGAGATTATAATGATTTTTTATTTTGTTTTCTTTACCTTTTTTACAAAAATGGCAGCTTTAGTTTATATGGCATTTAAAATAAACCATTGATGATATAAAGTAATTTGTTAAGATGTTTGATTGGTAGCTTTTTAATTCCTGTCACATCAATAAAATGTGAATAAAATAGTCTTACATCATTAGTGTTGTACTTTGCATACGATATGGGCAGTTAATAAGGGGTGAATAGGTTATTTTGTTTTACCTTGAGATGATTAGTTTTTTTATTAACTGGTATGGAAATGATTCTTCTAGATTGGCCATTAGACCCTGATGCATTTATCATATAATTTATAATTAGCCGTTTTGCACATGCAGTAAGGTTAGTGACCCTGATGCATTTATTGTTACTAGGTGAACTAGGTACTAGAGGATCATCCACTCCATCTATGGTTGGTGCTATAAAAAATCGGCAAAAAATATGACCCCCAAAAGTCATTAGATACATGGAAAAGGTGGGTTATTAGAGGCAAACACAACACGTGAAGCACACTTCAAACTATAGAGCAATTTTGCAGGAGAACACTAGCAAATATATAAAGGTGTCATCTACATTTGCATCATGCACCAATAAAAAAAAGGTATTCCTAACTTTCGTGAGTTGTAGGTTCTAGATAGGTTTGACTAACTTTCATGCCTCATGTTTCATAATGTAATGTACCTGGTGCTTTTTATGTGACTACCTTACCTATGATTCAATGTTTCAGAGTTCAAGAAGATTATGATGAATTGCTTGATATCTTTGATGAAGCTGATGTCACCAAGGAGATGTCCAAAATGAGATGTCATAAAAAGTCGTGGGTGATAGTTTTGTTATTACCGTTCTTCGTTGCAAATTATTTCATCTACATATGTCAATTAGTGTAAAAAATAACATAAATCAATAAAACATTTGTAAAAACATATTTTTATGTCATTTTATGACATAAATCTATTAATTCAAATTAAATTTCCTACCCGCGAAGTTCGCGGGTAATAACCTAGTATAAGTATATAAATGAAGCAATTGTTTATTAAATAGGTATGATTAGCTTGTTCAGATTCATTTATTTAGCTAAGGAAAAAATCTTACTCATGTTCCTTCTTTTATAAATAAAACGCATTTCTCCTGACCGTTTGCTCAGATGGTTATATTATTTGTGATGGGTCGGGGTTTGTTTGTTAATTATATAGCCAACGAGAATCTTAAATTTTCAAGAAAGAAAAACCTTTTTGACAACGAGTTAAAAAATCATTTTCAATTCCATCGTCAAAATTTGGATTTTCTTGATTTTCCAATGGAAACACGTGAAATAACCCGCTACAATATATTCGTTTGTATCTCTCTCTTTCTCTTCTTGTCATTAAAATTATGATAACAAATCATAAAATATTACAAACGATAGAAATCCAACTAGCTTAGGTGCCTTTTTTGTTGTTTAATTATTGTCTCACACACCTTGCTCCAATATATATGTTCTAAAACATCAATATCTTAGATGTTTATCTGTCAAAGCTGTTATTTGAAGAATTTCATAAAGATTTAATTCAGGGTTAATATTATAAAAACTAGGGTGGTTTTTTACTTTACACGAAAAATCCACTAATCAAATGTAGGATATAAAAATCTCATTTTTTTTTAAAAATATATAGGTACTTAAAAAGAGAATAATGATGTGTTACCTCTTAATGTGCCCACATTTGACAAACTAACATTTCAAATGTGTTAAAAAAAAATACTAATCTGGATATTTTGTTGATACAAAAGATAACGTACAAATTGTATGTAAAACAATTAAAAGTTTATAGATATGATTCATGTCTAACAAAAGACCAAACAATGTCCTAATAGGTGACGTTTATTATTACTTTTAATAAATAAGTGTACTTAAACAGTTTAAAAACGTTAATATGCAAAAATAACATTTTGTGGTATAAACCGGTTAACTGATACTAACACCTTTGGGATAGATTGTAGAAAATAAACCGCCACCCTCAATTTTATTTATTTATTTTTGTTTTGTTTTGTTTTGTGTGTTGTTTTCTTTTCTTCTTCTTCTTTTTTTTTTTTTTTTTTTTTTTTGCGTTTTGCGTCCTTCTGCTTATTATTTTGTCACACGAGTTACGTTTTGTCCCGATCGTTTATCTAACTTTTTAACCATGGTGTTAGGCCATGAGGTGTACTCTAACATCTAGAGTGTTAACTAACATTGCAAACCACTCTCTCCTTGTGTTAAAATGCATTAAATGAGTTATGTGTTAACATGTTAACCTAATGTTAAGAGATTGAATTAATTATTATTTTCTTTTTTAGACAAAAACCTAATGTTAAAGTGCATTAAATGAGTTATGTGTTAACATGTTAGTTAAACCATTTCCATAGAGTGAGACAAAGTGAAATGAGGAAAAAAAGTTGATGTGTCACTTAGGTGGAGTTAAGTTAGGTTAAAGTATAACAAAGAAGGTTAGGGGATTTATTAGAATAAAAATAATATTACCCTAAAATAAATAATTAAATATCTTCCAACCCCGATTGAATCAGAAGCTATCAGAAACCATCAATGTATCAGTTGTCACAAAAGAAGCCATAAAAAATAGAATGGATATCCACATGTTCTTGACTTAGATTTTTGAGGATTTTCACAGGTAATTTTATTTTTGAAAGATTGGATTATTTTCCATCGAACAGAACCACATAATCTTACAACTGAAAGATTGATTTTTTAGTCAAATTAATGTTTTCCAATAATTTTGTTTTGTTTCCAATCATCTTGTCTTTTGAAAGATTGAATTTTTAATCCTAAAAAATGAACCAAGATTGAACAAAAGCAAGTTAAACTAATTGAATTTTAATTATATTAAAAATCTGTATGTCCTAACAGTAATCTGCTCATGGTGATTGCTGTTAATCCACAAGAACCGAATCGGATGGAGCCGATGGTTGGTGGTGGGTGGGAAGGAAGAGTGAAGTGAAAGTTGGGGGTGTCAAGTTGTTACGTGTTAATTTTATTTGGGGGTTTAGGGTTTTAGAGGGGTGAAATGATATAAACTAGATTTACTGCCCGCCGCGATGCGGCGGGGGTCGGTTATATATATCACAGTAGATGAAAGCCTGATGCTTGTTACATTGCTACGTGAAGTTCTTTTATTTCATTTAGATCGCCTACCCTATCTACCCAAGGCTATACAAAATATTGTTGTATCAATTTGTTTACAACTTATCTTACCAACACCAGCTGTATTAGGTTCGATAAGTTGTAGAAAACATGTTTCTCCGTTGTACATTTCTGGAAGATGGTGGCCATAGGCGTTCCGGTATATGCCAGGCTTTCGACTGCATAATGTGCCCGGGTTGTAGCCATCCAAAAAGCGGTTCCCTTTGACATCATTCTTCAGGTGCCTTCTTTGAGGCGCGACTTCATTCTACAGCGTTAAGGAAAAAGACACGTTAACATTTAGCGAACATCAATGTCTTAAGAACACACTTGCCAACGACTTCATTTGAAAGCATAGAGTTTGGATGTACTTACGCTGTTTGAAGTCTCAAAGTCAGCTAATTTCATAATGTAAATGAGTCCTATATAACCAGATAATCAAATTATCTGCATCATTTTTGCTACAGCTACTATACTAATTCAAGGATGACTTAAAACAATATTCTACATAAAAAAACTTTATTTATTATTACAGATAATTCATTTCTACTACACTAGTTTGACTTTCTGAAAATTGACTTCTGTTAGGTTTCAGTTGTATGTGTGAATGTGTGTTTATGTTTCAAAAAGCTATAGTTAAAACTAACAGAACCAAATAACCTATTGATTTTAAGTAAGAAACGAATCTGAATTAATCTCACAACAAAATTAGGGCAAATTACACTCCAAATAAAAACTTCAAATCAACAACATACAGATCACAAAACAAATCAACAAAAACTTCACAAAATCAAATCGTACCTGCTTAAGGCAAGAAGGAAACGTAATATTACCGGTAACGATCTCTCTACTAACCTCTCTCCACCGCTTACACACACATCCACACGCCACCACATTTCGTCGGAGAGGCCACCGGTCATCGTTCGCTTCCACTCGCCGGATTATCTCTCCTAAAAGCTCCGGCAACATGTTAGACCAGCAACCTCCGCCATTCTCGCCGCCGTGCGGTTCAGCAATCGTACAGAAGATGCAAAGAAGCTCGTGAAGATGAAGAGATGATTCAGAAACATGAAAGTGAATTGAGAATCGGTGAGTATTGAGGGTTTATGAAATGAATTTTATCAAAGAGAGAAAATGATTAGTGGTGATGTCGCCGGCGGCGACGATGATGGTAAAAGAGGTGGTCACGAAACAGAGCTCTCGACTGAGATCAAAATTACCTAAAATCACATGAACGTCTCCGGAGTATCCGTCGATCTCCGCCATTTGCATCACCGCAAACTCCGCCGTAGAGCAGGTTTGGGCCGTCTAGGGCTTGTTTTTGGTCAGGCCAAACAACGGGGAAGTGGTGATGTCGCCGGCGGCGACGATGATGGTAAAAGAGGTGGTGATTGGTGGTCGATTTCTTAGGAGAGAACGGAGGTGAGGTGATGGTGTTTTGAGGCTTCATATGCGCAGAGAAGAAGAAGATGAAAAGTTCGGTGGTCAATGTGGGTAGGTGTAAAAGTGTTGAAGGATAGAAGTCAGAAAAGTTGGTGGCCAGAAGATAAAAGTAAAAAAGTTAATTGGCGCAAACATACGATGCAAATATAATAATGACCCTCTACTGTGAAACATTAAACGTAATACTCTAACTTCGTTAAAGGCAGGGGTGCATAGTGTAACATTTTACAAGTAGAAGGGCACATAATGCAAACATAAAGTTTGAGGTTGGCAACCGTTCCCACCTCATTACCTGCTCTAGTTAACGTACAAAAAAAATATTATTTATTATTCAGTATCATTTACAAAGACTTATCTGTTTTTTTTTGAAAAGATTTTACAAAGACTATCTAACTCAAGAACAAAAGTCGATGGTATTTATATTTTTTGTACACGTTGACCTATCTGATTTCATTTTCTTTATAAAATGTTTTAACTTACAAAGATATATAAGAAAAAGCTCTCACTATTCCCACATCTTTGTATCTTATTCCTATAGCCCCTTTTACTCTATATCTCTATATATATCTATGTAATATATAGAAAGAGATAGAGGGGAGGACTGTGGGAATTTTAACCTCCGAAGAAAATGATCTTTTATTATATTATATTGGGTTTTTTACATATTTCCCCTTCCTAAGTTGGCTTATTACATATTTACCCAATCATAAAATTCAATTACATATTTCCCCTCCCTAACCTATATATATTACATATTTCCCCTTTTCATTAAAATACTCTTATTGAATGACTATTTTACCCTTAATAAACTAATTAAATGAATATTTACATATTCCCAATTCATGTAGTTTCCCCAATTCTTCTATTTGCTATTATTCTCAAACAATACCATAATACTCATAATACAATACACGAACTTTAAAAAATGCAATCCTTTTAGCTCAGATGAGAGATTACAAGCAAACTCACCTTTTAGCTCAGATGAGAGATTACAAGCCTGACTGATTACATTAGATTTAACCAAATAGAAACAAGCCAATACAAATATACATTCTAGAAGGATCTTTTATTATGGGAAAAAAAGCAGCACAATTTAAATACAACATACATAAGTTAAGTTGAGAGATGAAAGACTAGCCGTTGTCTACACGGAGATCGGCTCCGGCAATGCCTCTGGCGGCAATTTTTATCTAGCCTTTTAGCCTTTCGAAAAACTTCCTTCAACATTATGTCAGCAAGCTCTTTGACTTCCAGTTTAGTCAACTGTCGAACACGATCATCTGGTCTAACCAGTTCAAAAATTCGGACGGAAATATTGTTTTAGTTCCTCGGTCACCAGGCTGTTAATTCTATTGTAGCTGTTAGCTTACTCGTAGGGTTAGGTGTGGGAAGAGGAAAAGATTATGCAGATGGGAGAAGATTAAGAGAATAAGAAAAGGGTAATTGAGTAATTTCTTAGAAAAAGGGGAAATATGTAATTGTTTTTTTTGTTTAGGGAAATATGTAATAAGCCCTCTTAGGAGGGGGAAATATGTAAAAATCCCTATTATATTTATAGAATGACAAAAGGTTTATGTAATATGTTATAAATGATAAAAAGATTAATTGAAATGTTTTTATATAATCTTAACTATTAAATAAATACTATACAAATGTTAGTAAATATTTTAGCAGATATAAAACGTTCTCATGCACGGTATAAATTCGATTTACCGTACGTTTTATCGCTGCTAAGTCCTTATGCAAAGGTAAAGGTAGCGTAGTGGTTAGGTGGAACCCCACTAAAAACCAACGAAGTTTGATTTCATTTCTTTTGTACGGTATAAATTTGATTTACTTTATTTTTTTTTATCGAAAGTGTCTTATTTTCATCATTATCATATACAAAGTTAAAAAAAAAACTGACCCTTAATAACAAACACACAAGATCCTTAATATATAAAAGTGTACAAAATCTTAACTTGGGTATATAAAAAATTATAAAAATTGCCATTAACATCTTATAGTATCATCAGCACTGCACCCTCAGTCATCATCATCATCATACTCAGTATATCCCACCAATAGCAAAAGCTAAGGTAGGGTCTGAGGAGGGTGGGATGTAGACAGCCTTACCTCTACCCCGTAGGAATAGAGAGGCTGCTTCCAATGAGACCCCCGGCTCGATTGTGGTTTTGCATCAAGCCTTGGACATAAGGCACATAACACTCAGCAATTGAGACAAACGCCAATTGGTGCATGTACCCCCTTGTCTTTCGGCTATCAACGCCACCACATGATGCATGATTAACCATCCCCTCTTTTAACGTTATTTTCACGAAATTAGTAAAATAACGTTAAAATTAGTGCACTTTTGCTTTTGCACCCTCAGTATATACTTCAAATTTATATATATATATAGTGTGAGATTCATTGAGGAACACTAAAAAAGTGAGGAACAGTGGGGAACCGACTCAAACGAAGTCCGATTGGACTCATTCCAGCGGCGTTGGAACCGGCCCATCGAACCCTAACTAGGATCTTTTAACCCTAAACCCTAAATATATTAGGGTTTGGCTTTTAGAGTTTATCTTTAGGGTTTAGCTATAGGGTTTAGCTTTAGTGTTTAGGGTTTACCTTTAGGGTTTAGAGTTTAGCTTTAGGGTTTAGCTTTTAGGGTTTATAGTTTAGATTTTACGGTTTAGCTTAGGTTTTAGCCTTATTTTTTAGCTTTAGGGTTTAGAGTTTAGGAGTTAGGATTTAGGGTTTAGGGTTTAGGGTTTAGGGTTAAAAGATCTTAGTTAGGGTTCGACGAGCCGGTTCCAACGCCGCTGGAATGAGTCCAATATATAGGGGAAGGTTCATTGGGGAACACTAAAAAAGTGGGGAACAGCGGGGAACCGACCCAAACGAACTCCGATTGGACTCATTCCAGCGGCGTTGGAACCGACTCGTCGAACCCTAACTAAGATCTCTTAACCCTAAGCCCTAAATCCTAACTCCTAAACTCTAAACCCTAAAGCTAAAAAATAAGGCTAAAATCTATGCTAAACCGTAAAATCTAAACTATAAATCTTAAAAGCTAAACCCTAAGGCTAAACCCTAAAGCTAAACCCTAAAAGCCAAACCCTAATATATTTAGGGTTTAGGGGTTATGATTTAGGGTTTAGGGTTTAGGGTTAAGAGATCCTAGTTAGGGTTCGACGAGACGGTTCCAACGCCGCTGGAATGAGTCAAATCGGAGTTCGTTTGAGTCAGTTCCCCACTGTTCCCCACTTTTTTAGTGTTCCCCAATGAACCTCACACTATATATATATATATATATATATATAAACTGTAGAAAAATGTACAAAATCTTAACTTGATATATAATAAAATTATAAAAATTGTCATTAACATCTTATATTATCACTAGCATTGCACCCTCAGTGTATACTTCAAATTTATGTGTATAAAAAAACCAATACGTATCAAATGCAGCTTAACATATGTCGCATAAAAGAAGAGGTAAGATAAATGGTAAATGTACATAATTTTGAGTACTTAACCAGTAACTAGTATTTTGACCCGCCGCGTTTTGCGGCGGCGTCGAAACTTAAACTAACTCGAATTTGTACTATTAAATATCTGACCAACTCGTTTCCGAACAAAACTTACGTCAAAACGTAGAACAACAGAAGACACATATAAAACAAGCATGTAAACGTATTATATTTGACCTAACTTATTGCGGAGAAAAATTTACGACAAAACGTAAACCAACTTAAACGTATACTGATACATACTTAAAAAAGCACGTAAGAAATATTGTTTTTTAGATTAAAGAATGTTACCCCACATTGCGGCGGCGTTGAAACGTAAATGTAAAGATGAGACATTCTCATGGACGGTGAAACGGGCCATGCTGTGTGCCTGCAGTTTGTTTGCTATGGCCTTTTTATTTTTTGGTTTGATATGTACTATTTCCCTTAGACCACATGGTGTTGACATGGAAATATGGCATGGTGACCTCTCCACATGGTGTACACCAGCTCGCCAACGGCATGGAGGGCAGCATCGTGGTGTTGAAGGCTGCCACACTTTGACCCGTAACAAAACAGGTGATCAGGGCATGATGATTGTTCATAGCACATGACAACTATTAAAGTTTAGTGTTTGTTCATTCTCAAAGTTTAATAATGTCACGTAAACAAACGAATTCAAATAATTCATACAATAATTCCAAAACATAGATCATTAAATAATATTATGTTTATTCGACTAAGGCATTTTCTACGTGTCTTTATCATCGTCTCGTCAAACATGATTTCCTGCATCATGTGTAAAAGTAGTTTTTAGGTTAAAATAAGTTGGTGAGTAAATCTATATTTAAATAAAACAAATGTTTGTTTAGTTATTTAAAAAAATAGAGTAAAGTGTCATTTTGGTCCCTTGTGGTTTGGGCAGTTTTGCCTGTATAGTCCAAAGATTTCATTTATAGCCTGTGGGTCAAAAAACTTTTTACCATTGTCATTTTGGTTAACCCCATCCATGAACTCCATTAAGTCAGGGGCAATTTCATCTTTTTCTATTATTTAATTCGAACATTTCGAACATTTTACAACAATGTAATTCGAACATTTCAGACATTTTACATCGAATTCGGATAGTTTTAACAGTTGAAATTGGACCTAATCAGAATTTATTGATCATAATATCGCATTACATTCGATAATACAAGTGAAAATCTTCAAAATTATAGAAAAATAACAAGAAAATATGGAGAGTCAGAGCAACGTTCGCGCATCACGTGATTCGCTTGAACTTGTCATACATCACGCATAACAGATGTTGGAAATTTGGTGAATGGATATTTAATATATTTATAATTTGGTGAATGGATATTTAATTAGAATCTTCATGTGGTAAATAAAAGAGAAACTCTTGAGTAGAGCTTCTTGATGGCATTTAATTAGTTTTATTAGAGTTTTCAAGTCTCTAATTAAGTGACTAATTAAGTGAAACCTTTCACTAATCCTTAAGTCTTGTACAAATAGTAGACTATGTGCTTCTTTTGTGACAACAAGAATATTGTATTCCTTGATACATGAAGAATACTAGAAGGAGGATGAACACTTGAAGACCAACTAGAGAGATGAGTACTCTCTACTTGTTTTCCACCACATGAGTTCAAACACTACAATTACCGGATGTAACCTTGGGCCCGTGAGCCATCTCCGGCAGTACATACTGCTTCGGCAGTTGTACCCTGGGAGATAGACGCGTTGTCTTTAGTAGAGGCGCGAAATCTGTTTTAAGGGAAGCGTGTTGAACACGTGCCTCAACCAAAATCGTCAACATTTTAGTGTGCTCTTTGTTGCAGTCAAGGAGTATTTTTCAAGACTCAAGATGATGAATACTCGAGTCTAGGATACTATCAAGTGCACGTGAAGGACCCACCAGAGATGCGGCTTGAATCAAGATTGGTATATATAATTATAGTTTATATTCTTTTTATTTAGTTATTGCAACCAGTATTGTACTATGATATTTCCTACGAGTAACGAGAGTCTCGTTATTATATATTTTGTAATTATATTTTACAAAAGGTGAACCTAATTTCCTACAAACTAAAAACAGATTTCTTGAGATTGTTGGTACAATCTTAAAAACCTTATTTATAAGGATTTTGGGTTTACGAAAGGATTTATAATAGAATAAAAAAAATATTTTTAGAGGTTATGATCTTATAAATATTTTTTTGGGAAATATGTATGTAGTACATTTGTTGTGTTTGGATTTTTTGAGATTGAGATACAATCTTAAATCCTATATCGTGGTACAAAACGAATAGTTTGGTTCCAACATTTGGTTTTGAAACGATTTTGGGAATCGTTAATTTTTCTAACTTTTGTGTTAGATCGGGTTTATTAGTGTAAACCATACGTTTTTTTGTAAACGTTAAATTCCTTTAACATGTGTGTTAGACCTGAATTATTGGTGTAAACCATACATTTTTTGTAAACGTTAAATTGTCTTAAGTAGAGTTTTTTATGTCTTTAAATAAGAGTTTTATGTTACTTGATTAGAGTTTTATGTCTCTAATTAAGTCTCTATTTAAAGTAGACTCTTCATCCACCCATATATTGATATGAAAAAAAAATAAGTCTTATAATGATTTTTGTAATCATTTGTCTTCTAACATGTGTGTTAGAAATGTTCATGAAAAGCTTTAGTTTGGAAGCAATTTTTTAATTGTTTAGTTCCTAACGTGTGTATTAGAAATGACTTATTTATTTGAACCATATATGTGTTTTTAGCAAGTCGAATTAACATTTTTTGGAAATGTTAATATTTCTAACGTGCGCGTTATAATTTTTTTCATTTTAACATGATTGTTAAAAATGGTTAAAATACAAATGCTTTGAAATGTTTTATGTAAACATTTTATATAACCAATTTGTTGTAGCATTGTTTTTAATGCTTTGTATGATTTAGAAATAAAATGTCATACATTGAAGTTGATGTTTGATTAGCTTCAAGGAATTAAATCACCATAAAGTGATGGTGTGGTATTTATATGAGTTTAATGAAATTAAAATCATTTACTAGACTCTTCATACGGAAGATAAACACTTAAGGAGAGTTTCATGTCAATTTATTAGTTTTTATTAGAGTTTATGTCTCTAATAAAATCTTTAATTAAGTGAGATTTATCTCCACCCCATGTCTCTTTTATTAAAAGTAGGCTATGTGTCTAACTTGATGAGATTGAAAAAAAATACAAGAGTAAGAATACAAGAATTAAATCACCATAAAGTGATGGTGTAGTTGTGTGTGATTTTATCACCAACTTTAATTTGTGATTTGTCATGTTTTATATAAAATGACTTAAATTTTCTAACACGTGTATTAGAAAATGTGTATCACGAATACGAGGTTAGAGATTGTTCATAATGAACAGAAATGTTTTATGTAAACATTTAATTGCCTCTGTGTGCATTAAAAATGATGAGATATGGTTTATTTTATAAACTATATCTTTGGAAAACATTTTATGTAAACGTTCGATTCTATAATGTGCTTGTTATAACATTTTTTTTCTAACATGCGTGTTAGAAAATGTTTAGTACATGTGTAGTAAGACTAAACAATATAAAACCATTTGATATTTTGGGTTTGATCTATGTTTTCATAACCCTAATTGATATTATTAATATTGTATATTGCAAAACTAAGAAACTGTTTTGAATTATTTTAAAACAAAGTTTTGTATTACATTGATAATTCAAATGGTTCACTACTCTTGCTAGAAGTAGCATATGGTGAACAAAGTAACAGTCTGGTGAATGTTATTTGGTGAAAAACAACTTGGTGTTGTTGTGCACAAATTTAATTGTTCAAGTTTACTACTTAAATGTAGTATTTGTAACAACTTGGTGTTGTTGTGAACAAATTTAATTGTTCAAGTTTACTACTTAAATGTAGTATTTGTAACAACTTGGTGTTGTTTCGAGCATAATTGTCCAAGTTTAAAGTTTCAAGATGAAATGGGGAACTTGTACTTACAAGTGCATGAAGTCTTATTGAGGGAGTACATCAAGACATGCCATGGGACAATATTGTTGAGAAGATTTCGGTCAGATTATAAAGTGTTGAAGATAAAAGCACTTTGCTATTTGATGTCTACATATTGTCTATGCTTCCGTTTAAATTTCAAAAGTGATTGGCACTTATGATTTAGTTTCCAATGTATTTTATTGTTTTGTGTTCAATATCTTCGGATAACGCATTCAATTTTTTACAAAGAAATAAATCACTAATGGTTGTGACGTATAAATTATTTTTGTGGAAAATAATTATAACGTCGGTTATACATTGTTTAAAAGAATATGGTTTTAAACGGATAGTACATGAAAATACTTGGACATAAACAACTTGAGAGTTGTCACATTGACTAAAAGTCAAAGACGAAACATCAAATGTATAACCACATCATGAGTGAGTAATGAAAGAACGTAGTGAGTGTATTGAGATGAAATACACTAACGACATTCATGTCGACATACTTCATTAGAAGTCATTGGAAAATTCACAAGTGTTAATTCTAACATATGAAAGTAAAAGTACTATATGTTATTGTATATCTTTAATAAATCTTGCGAGATTTATAAGTAGATGCGTCTACCACTTGATTATTGTTAGATCTATATGGAGATTTTACCTTCATTTGGGAAAGCATCCTAAATATACATATCTCCTAATGAATAACAATAGATGTGTGCAAATCACTTATGGCAAAATTATGAATGCCATGTTGTTGAGTGTCGATCTAGTTGACTCTATCTCACACATAATAGTGATTGTACACGAGAAACATTCATCTTGTTGGTGATGAATGTATTCACCAAGTGACTTGGATTAAGACTTATGTTTAAGTACTTATGAGTCAATGGTAGATTGTTGGAGATCAAAGGCAAACAAGTTATGTTCCTTAAATGAATGATGAAATTTAGCTATGTGCTATATACAATAATTTGTGAGACCTTCCTAAATATTGATGTTTTAGGATTATGAATAAGTCTCGTTATTTTGTCTTAACAAGGGATGGATGTTGCAAAGTGATATTATGATATCCTTAGGGCTGTGAAGAATCAGAATGATGCATCTTCTGTTCACATGCTAAAGTATTATAGTCTAAAGCATGCTAGACTAGTACTTGGTTAATTATGGGTCTTGACGGAGACTAATTAACTCTAAACATTCAAATGTGTATGAACACAAAAAGAATTTGTGTACAGACAAAATTAAGGGAGTATTTTTCATTCATTATAAGGAACAAGACATGTAACTTTTGAAAAGTTTGTTCGAAAAGCTAATGAGGAGAACTCATTGTCTAGGCTTATTCTAGATATTAAATTAGAATTATTCTAAGTTGGTGACAAACTTATGACAATGGCATGTGTTGCTTTGGTCAGCTCGGAAGCTTATGTAAGCTAATGCAATATGAGTTGAATTCACTAATACAATGAGGTTGATCTTGTTCAATCATATGTGTATAAATGCCGTCATAAGTGAAGTTACATAAATGTTGATCAAATGGCAAGAAATGTGGGGGAGGATCTATTTAGAAACAACCCTATAAGGGTATGTAGAAATGGTTTTCATTACCCCATCTGGATGATATCCTATAACACTTAAATGTGGGGGTGTCTTGCATTTGTATCATAAAAGTTTGGCAATAAGGATTTTGTAATCCAATCTAACATTGCAAACATACGACTAAGTGGAGGACACAAAGGTCGTAGTGTATAATAGAGATGTGTTTGCCTTAAATGATACGTGTATCTTAGAAAGACACATATTATAACCAGATTCAGATGGGCACTGAGGTTATAGTCTTAGAAGTTGACAATAGGCAAAATTAACTTACGAGTTAAGAACACATCATGACAACTGATCTCAAATACGCAAAGTTATTTGTTAATGTTATGAATCTAACAACCTGAGGGTTTATTACAGATCAAGTTGTGGAATGAGACTGAAGCCCATGGAAAAAGGGTATGTGAAGGACACCTAACTTAGTTGACTGGAGATCCCAAAATCTAAGTTCAATAGGACAACTAACTCATATGCCTAAAGGTGGTCACTGTGGGGGCATAAATGATATGCATAAGCTAGTATATATGGTTATACATACCCACAAAGTATAAAAGGGTGCTTAAATACATCCTAGTCTATTCCTGTGATATTCAGTGACAAAGAGGGAGGCTAAGCATAATATGTGGTAAATGATTTGGATAAATCACGATAACCACAATGCTTTTAATGATCTAAGGAGAATAACCTATGTTAGAGAGAAGTGGGGTCGCTTCGAATGGAATTGAGGGCACAATTCCTAGAGCTCTCGCAGAACCAGGAAAGTGTTCCACGACCATTATTGGACACGACTATGAGGAGATGACCCGGCTAGGGAGAGTCTTGTGTGAAGTGTATTGTCGTCTACACAAACGGCAGACGAGTTCAAAGACATCGAGATCTACTCAGAGCTAGTGGGCTAAGTGCATTTCATGAGCGAAGGTTCAAAGGGTAACACCTACCTATCGTATGCAAAACTCAACTGTCGAGGTTACCTTGGAAATTTTAAGTGTTTTGAACGATCTCCATTCATGTGGGGGATTGTTGGAAATTTGGTGAATGGATATTTAATATATTTATAATTTAATGAAATTATAAATATTAATTAGAATCTTCATGTGGTAAATAAAAGAGAAACTCTTGAGTAGAGCTTCTTGATGGCATTTAATTAGTTTTATTAGAGTTTTTAAGTCTCTAATTAAGTGACTAATTAAGTGAAACCTTTCACTAATCCTTAAGTCTTGTACAAATAGTAGATATGTGCTTCTTTTGTGACAACAAGAATGTGGTATTCATTGATACATGAAGAATACTAGAAGGAGGATGAACACTTGAAGACCAACTAGAGAGATGAGTACTCTCTACTTGTTTTCCACCACATGAGTTCAAACACTACAATTACCGGATGTAACCTTGGGCCCGTGAGCCATCTCCGGCAGTACATACTGCTTCGGCTGTTGTACCCTAGGAGACAGACGCGTTATCTTTAGTAGAGGCGCGAAATCTGTTTTAAGGGAAGCGTGTTGAACACGTGCCTCAACCAAAATCGTCAACGTTTTAGTGTGCTCTTTGTTCAGTCAAGGAGTATTTTTCAAGACTCAAGATGATGAATACTCAAGTCTAGGATACTATCAAGTGCACGTGAAGGACCCACCAGAGATGCGACTTGAATCAAGATTGATATATATAATTATATTTTATATATTCTTTTTATTTAGTTATTGCAACCGGTATTGTATTATGATATTTCCTACGAATAACGAGAGTCTCGTTATTATATATTTTGTAATTATATTTTCCAAAAGGTGAACCTAATTTCCTACAACAGATCCACATCTACGTATGAAGGATATAGAACGCATCATCATTTATGCATACGAGCACATCACAGAAATCTAATATATCGTCTGTATTTCAGATTTGAGTTGTGTTTGTATAGATCGAGTAGAAAGAACTGAATTTTGTTGTTCAGTTTCCGAAAACGAAAAAGTGCAGATCTGTTGTTATTGTTTGTTATTCGAAGAAGAAAAATGAAGAAGAATAGTATATGTTTGAGTGGCGGCTGTGTTATTTTTTAAGGTTGAAAAACATTTCAGGTTTGTTTAATTGTTGTTTTTTTTTAAGGAGGACGGTACTAGCAGGGCTTAGATTCCGGGACATAAAACCCAAGGAATTGTGTGTAGTGCATAGAATAATCGAAGAAGAAGAGCTGTGTTGTGAGATAGATATTTATGGTTCTAGTTTTGGTTGTATCACAGATCGAAGAAAAGGAGGGTGAAAAAAGATGCGCGCTGAGCTTTTATTTTTTGAGTTGTTGTTGTTGAGAGGCTGATTATAGTGGAATGATTTGTAAGGTTAATAAAGGAATTATAACCAATGGGGTGTGGTATATTGGCAAAAGCAAAACTTTTAAACACCTTGGAAGAGAGAGGTTTTGGGTTCAAGTCCCACAGACGACAGAAATAAAAGAAATTTGCCGTTCAAAAGAAAAATAAAGGAATTATTATAAATAATAGAAAAAGACAATTGCCACTGACTTAACGGAGTTCATGGAGGTGGTTAAGCCAGTTGAACCAAAATGCCAATGTTGAAAAGTTTTTGGACCCACTGGCTAGAGGTGTACAAAAAAACTGGGTTTAGAACCGAAACCGGAAAAAAAACCAAAACCGGTTTTTTTATAACCGGTTTTTTTTAACCGCCGGTTTTTAGACCGGTTACTATTCTTGACTTCAAAAACCGGTTATTAACCGAAACCGGTTTTAAAAAACCGGTTAAAACCGGTAAAAAACCGTTTTTTTTGGAAAAAAACCGGTCCCAACCGGTTATACCGGTTATTGTTTTGGACCTCAAAAACCGGTTAGTAACCGGAACTAGTTATAAAAAAAACCGGTTTTTATTTTGGGTGAAAAAACCGAAACCGGTTTTTGAAAAAAACCGATTTGTACACCTCTACCACTTGCTATAAATGAAACCTTTAGACTATACTGGCACAATTGTCCAAACCATAGGGACCAAAATGACACTTTACTCTAAAATCTAATTTCGCTTAGTTTTATGATAACCAAATTTGCGTTAACTGTTTTTAGGCAAATAAAATAATCATACTTTAATCAATGTAGAGAAATGTGAAGTAATTCAAATATTAAGGGGGCGTATGGTTCGCGAAATGATTTGGAATTGGAATTGGAATTTGTATAGCAATTAGAATTTGAAGGAATTGGAATTGGAATTTAAACATTAAAAACATAAACGAACACAAATGAACATAAACAAAAAAAAAAAATTAAATGAACATATTTGAAAAAAACATAAACAAACATAAATTAACATTTATTAATTAAACAAACATAAACGAACACAAGTGAACGTAATGGTACATATATAAACAAACACAATTTAACATTAGTGAACAACAAACAAGTCTAATATATTACAGTTCATCCGAAAACACATCTAAATTAGGACTCAGATACTAAAATTTAGTAGTTTTTTATATAAATATTAAGTAAAAATTTTAAATTTCATTTCTATTACCAGAAAACTCAATTACTAATTAGTTATGTTTATATAAGTAGTTAGAAAACCTAATATTTATATAAATGTTACTATTTATGTATTTAATATTATTTAAATGAACATAACGAACGTTCACGAACATAAATGAACGAACATAAGGTATGTTCATGTTTGTTGATTTAGTTAAACGAACAAAATTTTTTGTTCGTGTTCGTTCGTTTATTAAATAAACGAACTTACCGCCGAACAAGTTCATGAACAGTTCATGAACGTTTGGTTCGTTTACACGCCTACTGATTTGTTTAGTTTAGTTTCAATACACTAGAACATAACCTATCTATAGGTTAGGCATGTCACTCCAATTGTTTATAAGCGAGTTAGGCTAGAGTCTAGACAACAAAAAGAATCGATTATTTGTGTCAGTATTCATGCATTTGCTTCATGCTTTGTTAGAAATTGTCACCGTTAAGTGTGATCATCTCCAGGGGCGGACTTAGAATGTTAGCAGGGGTAGCACGGGCTACCCCTCAACCCCGTCTCCGTAGTGTAAAAATACCCCTTAATTTCGTTTTCATAGTGTAAAAATACCCCTGAACTTTGTCTCCGTTATACAAAGGATACCCCTGATCGAAGAAATAGAAAAATGGGATACCCCTTAAATTTTGGGCTAGTTCCGCCACTGATCATCTCCACCCACAATCCTCATATATAATACATGGGGCTATATATTGGATAAATCAATCTCAGTTTTGTCTTACTCATAGTTATACCATTTGATCATAACTTGTCTTACTCAGACCATTTGATTTGCTGGTTATTCCTATATGCATCCAGATGTCAAACATACATCTGTTTTTCCTTGGGGAAAAAAACACAAACACACAAATATGTTGCCACACAATCGAGGACGACCTTTGTTATGTCCTTACGTCAAATTCAGTCAAAAATGATCAGCGGACTAAATAACAATCGTTAGGGTGAAGAGAGTGGTTAAACAGGTGAAAGTGACAAACTTTAAAATGGACCAATCAGAGAGTGCCACGTCAGAGAGGGTAAAAAGTTTAAACTTTGCTGAAAAGTGTTGGCAATGGTTTAGACACTTGAAAGTGGCAAACTTTTTTTTTGTTTTTTTTTAAATTATATGTTAAAGTGGCAACGGTCAACATGCTTTGCATGTTTGTCGATCGGTGAGTTGTAGCCATGGGCGGCTCTTAGGGTGTGCGAGGAGGACTTCCGCACAAGGCCCGTGATTTCGAGGGGCACGGGATTTAAAAAAAATTCGATATATATATGTTATTTTAAAAAAAAATTGTAAACACATACAAATCCAATATAGAGACCCATTATCAAATTCCTTTTTATGCTTTATAATTTACCCAACTTAACATTAGGTTTATTGGGTCCAACCCAACACTAATATGATTTTAAAAAGAGTTAACTTCCATTTTGCTTTCTGATTTTTCTAACTTATCGTAATTTTGCTCCGCGCCTCTAACTCCATCAAAAAAATCCATGAGTTAGAAGGGTATTTTGGTAATTTTATAGATAAAAGTAAGGACATGTAAGTCTTTTCGCCTAAATAAACCTATAAACTTGTTTGTTTATATGTATATAAGTAATTCTTTTCTGATCTCTCATCTTTCCAACCACTCTTTCTACCGGCCACTACCATCCACAACCATCCACCACCTGCAACTACCACCTGCCGACTACGACTACCACGACTTTTAACTACCGAAATACCCCTACTTTTAATTGAACATTTTAACTGAGTTAGAGCCAGGGAGCAAACTGGCGACAAACTCGAAAGATCAGGGAGGATAATGGCTATTTTTAATCTATTGGAGTAAAACCGTTAAAATAACTAAACCACGGGGAGCAAAACGAAAGTTAACTCTTTTAAAAAATAAAAATAAAAAAACAATTTATGGGCACATTTTTCGAGCTCGGACAGGGTACGTGAATTCTCAGAGACGCCACTAGTTGTAGCCGATTTCACAAGAAGGCCGCGCAGCAAAGAAGGACGGCGCCGGTGTTGCCGCTCGGCAAACCGGTTTGCCGACCCCTTCACCGCTCCGCTCCCTTCACCCTTATGTCAAATTCATTCAAAAATGATCAACTGACTAGTATGATGTGTCAGGCTGATGAGCAGGTGACGAAAAATATCAGAGCCCGGGCCAGGATAAATAGGCACCTAAAAATTCCCAACCACCCATTCTATACGCTCCTTTTTTAGCCTCTAATGGCAACTATGGTCACATTTTTCGAGCTCGGACAGGGTACGTGAATTCTCAGAGACGCCACTAGTTGTAGCCGATTTCACAAGAAGGCCGCGCAGCAAAGAAGGACGGCCTCTACGGTCAACATGCTTTGCATGTTTGTCGATCGGTGAGTTGTATGCCGATTTCACAAGAAGGCCGCGCAGCAAAGAAGGACGGCGCCGGTGTTGCCGCTCGGCAAACCGGTTTGCCGACCCCTTCACCGCTCCGCTCCCTTCACCCTTATGTCAAATTCATTCAAAAATGATCAACTGACTAGTATGATGTGTCAGGCTGATGAGCAGGTGACGAAAAATATCAGAGCCCGGGCCAGGATAAATAGGCACCTAAAAATTCCCAACCACCCATTCTATACGCTCCTTTTTTAGCCTCTAATGGCAACTATGGTAACTGACTAACTAAGACCATGTGTAGTGGTAAAAGGTTATAATGCCCCCACCATGGGGCATTATGCGACACGTGGCGTCCTAGTCAGCAAGGGGGCATTATAGCAAAAGTGGTGTAGTGGGTATAATGCCCCATAATGCCCCATTCAATCATTTACCAATCATTTCACAATTATTTTTTTAAATTTAAAACATAAAAAAACTTCATTAATTTAAAAATAAAATTACATTACTTGAAATAAAAATAAAAAAAAACTGAAAAAAAAAAAACAGAAAATAAAAAAAAAACAGAAAAAAAAAACAGAAAATAAAAAAAACAGAAAATAAAAAAAAACAGAAAATAAAAAAAAAAACAGAAAAAATAAAGTTAAAAAAAATAACATGATCTAGAGTCCATATTTTTGTCGAATTTTTTGTTGACGCATTTGCGCAAGGATCAACGCGTCGCCTTGGAGGTGGTCGATCGATTTGGACAAAAACTCAATGTCCTTTTCCATTTGCCTCGCCTCTTGCATCTCGTTAAACTTTTTGGTTTCGGCCACTCGTTCTTGCATAATCTCCCAACGTTTGTAGCCGAGGTCGCGAATGTCTTGGAGACGACGGTTCATCTCCTCGAAATCATCCTTTAACTCGAGATCGGAAGACGACTCGACCGTTTTTTTCCCGGTTCCCTTTCTTCTACCGGGGGGTCGGACCAACTCTTCTTGAATTCCCTCGTCAACGTCCACCGCCTCATTTAAATCAACATTGCGGGCATCCGATGTCGGAGTTGACGGGTCAACGGAGGATGATGTTTTTGACCTTTTAGCCCGACGTCTACTACTAGACGTCATTGGATTAACTACCGCCCACTTTGGACTTTTTCGTAGTACCTCCCAACACTTATAGTACGCGAAAGGGCATTTTGTCCTCTCGAACTCCTCCAAAGTCTTCGTTAAAACCCAAACGTCACCTTCACCGCTCGGGCGATTATCGTAGTTACGTTGGAAGACTTCTTGGAACGAATGACACTTGTTGTTGATGTCGGTCCATTTGCTAGAAATAGAGTCTTTGTCCCGATGTTCGCCTTGACCCCACGTGCTAAAGAAGAGTGCACGAACCCTATCCCAAAAAACCGGGCCCGTTTGAAAGTTTGCTAAAAAAAAAAAAAATAAGTTGTTTGTTAAAAAATAAAGTAACAAAATAAGTAAAATAATATTTATATAAAATAGTTACCGGTCTCTTCGTCCTCCGAAATGTCGACAAACGCCCGAGTCAACGTGTATTCCTCTTCCTTCGTCCATTTGATGATATTTTTTGTACGCCGCGGTGCGTCCTTATCCTTCTTCTTATGCGACCTTCTGCCGCGTTTCGATGTTTCTTGCACCGGTTCGGGTTGCGTCTCTGGTACGACTTCCACAACATCGGGTTCGGCTTCGGGTTGTAACGGTTGAGACCCGCCGGCTTGACCATAGCCGAAAGTGGAAGGAACAAACGGAGGGGCGCCACTCAAGTAAGCCGCGTAACTTAAAAAGCTCGGGTCCATGTCTTGGAAGTTGTACGGGGTTTGCGGTTGGGTTGTGTTCGGGTTTGCGGGTCTAGCGGGGACACCAAAAGAAGGGCGGTATGGATGCATGATTGTATAAAAATTAGAAGAAAGTGGGTGTTTTTTTTATAAAAATTAGAAGAAAAGTGGGAGAGAGTAGGAGATAAAGTGGGTTTTTTTTTAAATAATGGGTTGATATATATAGTGTGGTAATTTATTAAATTAAAAAAAAAATAAAGAAAGAAAGTTACCGTTTGAGAACGGTCGAAAATAGTGGGCCCCATCAATTTAAGCGTTATTTTTAAAACGCCGGGGTGATTTTTTTCGAAAATAACGCCCCATAACGCCCCCTGTAATGGGGGGGTGGGCGTTATAGGGCGTTTTCGGGCAAAAAAATTTACAAAAAACGCCCCATTACGCATGGTCTAACTGGATATAGTTAGTTAAGTAATCATGAAGCCCTTACATCATCCCGTCTCCGTCAATGGGGGCGTTATCCTTGGCTTCCGCCAAAGGAATAGCGGGCGTGATAGGAAGAAAGCAACCAATCAGATTTTTTTATTTATCTTTTTTTTTAATATAGTTGAAGGTGGATTTATAGGGGCGTTATTCCACACCATACAAGTTGGCGATAAAGCCCCCAGCTTATGTGTCGCCTACATGGTGTTTACGTGGCGTGATAAAACCCACGGGGGCTTTAAACCACACCCATCGGCCTAACTATTTTATATGTAATTGTTTTTTTTTTCAAAAATTTACACCATAAGACTACCAGTTGTGATTCAAGCCACAACACGGATTCATCCTTTAATATTGCGGCACATGGCGATGACTAGACGCTTAGACATCACCTTGTCCACTCGTGCCCCCCTCACTTGAGTCTATTGTGGTAACTTCACTAATAGCCCAAGCCAACACCCATAAACAACCCGCTCGCCCAAGCAACCATGGTCACCTCTGCTCGCTTGCGCTAGCGTTAGCTTCATCATGGGTGTCCATAACGGACAGTCTAATAACAAGCTTTTTTTTAATCTCTAATATAAGTACAATATTAAGATATAAAAAATAAATTTCAACTAGTATTTTTGCTCATGCTGGTTTTGGTTTTATTTATCTAATGATGTTTTAATTGTAGCAGGTGAATGATGGTGTTTTATATTACAGGTAACACAGATATAGTGTTTTATTACACCGTGCAAAACCATTTTTTTGGTGGTGTCAAATTCAATTTTTGGTGGTGTTTTAGAATACAAAGCACCAATTAACAAGATTACCATACTAATAAATAAACACACTACCAAAAAATTGATTACAAAGCACCATTAAATGCTTAGAACTTATAAGCACCATTAAATTGATTTTTTGAGGGTGGAGTTGTTAATAACACCATTAAATTGATTTTTTGAGGGTGAAGTTATTAATAGCATCAAATAGGTTAACCAATCAAAACATTTTGTTAGGCATCACATGGATCATAATCCTACGGTTTTCAATTGCTCTTATCATATTCAATCAATGGATCAAATTAAGCCTCCAAAAACACAACCTTTATACCCACATATATACAGGCACAATGTTAGAATCAAAATATTTTTTAGAGAGAGAAAAATGTTAAGGAGTAGCAAAGCATCACCGGAAAGTTTTCCGGAACGGCTTCCACAGTATCAAGAAACCGGCGATGTGGCGTAAAGCGTATCGATAACCTTATTTACGAAGAGACACGAGATTTTTGAAGATCTTTCTTGATGATTTTATGCGTGATGCCATCAAATACGCCGAAGATACTCGCCGGAAAACTATTACGGCCATGGGCGTCATTTATGCTTTGAAGTGCCAAGGATGTACAAGGTTTGATTGTATGTGTTTAAATTGTTATTTTAGGAAATGACTTTATAGAAATTCTGTTTGTATCTCATTCTTTGTAGCTTCCCATGAACATGTAATTTTATTTCATTATGCTTGTAGATTTTATACATTTTTTGTTTTATTTATCTTCGTATTAGATCTTGGATGCTTTATAAATAAAATTAAACTAAAAAACATTTGTTCAAATAATGTATATTTTTACGGACCAATTCATAATAGAGAAACCATTGCCAATAACCTTTTTATATTTTATTTTTTTAAAATATAAAGATAACCCAAGTGAACCAATGAAATCAGTGTCATTTTTTTTTGATATTCTAGTAGTGGATTAAATAGTGGTAAATGCATATTGACACGTGTTAGAGACTTATGGTTTCTATCATTGATTTTTTGGTGGTGTGTTTAGAGATTTAATGGTAGACTAATTTGGTTTGTATCATTGATTTTTTGGTAGGGTTTAGAGATTTAATGGTGGACTAATTTAGTTTCTATTATTGATTTTTTGATGGTGTGTTTAGAGATTTAATGGTGCTTTTATTGAGCAGCACCAACAAATCTCATTATTTGTATATTTGTTGGTGCTCTCTTAAAAAGCTCTCAAAAGGTATAAATCCTAGCACCAAAAATTGTTTTTGTACTAGTGTTAGTATAGTGTTTTATTAGTAGTAGGTATGTGGTGTTTTATTTTGGATAACAAAGGGCACATATGTTATATTTTTCGTTTAACAAATGATATATGGTGTTTTATTTTGTAAGAACATAGTGTTTTTACCATAATTGAATAATTGTCTAATATATTCTAATATCCTCCCTGCTTAATTTTAATGATCGTCATATGTCTAGTTCATGAGGCTTCTTAGGAATTTTACTCTTTGTAAAGGAACACTCACACACACGAATGCATGCATAGCATATATATATATATATATATATATATATATATATATATATATGGGGTTTTAGAGTGAACACTAATGTATTTGTGAACTGAGTGAACAAATCCTGACTATTGATTTACATCATCAAATCGTAAAATACACTAGTGCATTTTCATCATCAAATCCTGATGAAATCCTGACCATTGATTTACACTTGTGTATTGATAATCAAGGGCTAGGATTTTTTTTTTGGGTAAAGGGTTACCCCGGTGATTTTATATATTCACAACCAATCAAAACAAGTAGTAAGGTGACATCCTTACTAGTTCAAACATGGGACATACCCCCATGAAAGTATAACCAAAGAAACAACTGAATTTAAAACCAAAACACCCACTAGCCAAACTATCTAGACTAAAAGACGACACAAACTATACGAAATTATCCATTATCCATGACTAAATCAGCTCCATGAATGTCCCACTTCTCAAGTAATTCCCGAACTCTCGCAGTGTTCTTGAATCTGAGCCCCATCAATTTATATCTGACACTTTCTAACACGGCTTGACATAAAGTATCCGGAGGTCTTGTATGGTTCCTGAACAATTGTTGGTGCATTCATCTGTCGTCTTCGTCTTACGTCGAGTCTCTGTGACATCAGCACATGAAATATGGAATTTGAAGTCAACCGTTTGAAGATGCAAGTTTGAAATAGGTTCCGTTTGAATGTAAAGTTTGAAAGGGTTCCGTTTGAAAAGTGTTGTATCATTTTCAAACGGAAGGGTCCTTATTTCAAACGGAAGGGTCCTTATTTCAAACGGAAGGGTCCTCATTTCAAACGGAAGGGTCCTTGTTTCAAACGGAAGGGTCCTCATTTCAAACGGAAGGGTCTTCATTTCAAACGGAAGGGTCCTCATTTCAAACGGAAGGGTCCTTCCTATATATACCTCACTTGTCCATTTCATTTGTAACTTTCCGGCCAGAGCAACGAAGTGCTGCCGAAGTGTTGTCAGGTTGTAAATGTCTTCCAAATCAATGATACAACAGTTTTAAGCGTGAATCTAGCTGATTTGAACTCTACACGTCTGTTTCCGCCTTTCGTTTAGAGATAAACTCTTCTGATCGACTCGTTTGGGTCTGAAAACGATCCTACAAGTGGTATCAGAGCTCAGGAAGAAGAGTTCTATACAATTCAGCTGCATTTTCTACTTCTACACCTTTCTTTTTCGAAAATTACAAGTTTTCATGGTTGAAATTGGCTAAAACTTTCACAATGTGTGTTTAATGATGTTTTAACAAAGCCTTGAGAGTCTCAGCTTAAAACTCAACGTAAAAGTGGTAAAAATTGACTAAAAATTGGTGTCCGTTTGAACGAAACATTACCCTTACGTTTGAAATACTTCCTGTCGTTTGAAAAGTGAATGTATCGTTTGAAACATGTTCATCGTTTGAGTTGACCGTTTGAAATAGTTTCCATCGTTTGAAATCAACATCCCATCGTTTGAAATGTGTTCCATCGTTTGAACACATGTTCTATCGTTTGAAAGCAGCTACTCCGTTTGATTCTGTCGTTTGAATATATCTAACAGTTTGAATTGTCGGCAATTGTGTATTTTTTTTCTATACACTACATGTGAAGTCGAATTGAATGTGGTAACATCTCGGTTTAAACAATTGTTTGCGAATATCATATAATCATGACGGCCAGTTTTAATCAAATATATTAGATTGTGTTGTGAAAAGAATAAAAGTTTGTCAGCCTTTTCTAATCAATTCACGTGATATTGAATTTTAAAACATTTACTAAATGGGTGGTCAAATGAGATTGTGATTTGTGTTAAATAAGTTGAGTTTTAAATCAAAATATTAGAAACATTTTCATGAGAATATCTGGCAAGATCATGTGATCATTTCATTAGTCATTGGTGTGGTCCTATAGAATCTTTTATTGAAAGTTGTTGTCAGCTTTGCATGTGATAGTATTCTTGAATTGTTGATACATCATTTTAGTCAAACCCCATTATAGTTTATCGATTCAATCACAAAATAATATTAAAGTTGTCAGTGACTTGCATGTGATTTTCGATAATATAAAAAAAAAAAAAAAAACAACAACAACAGAAATTGTCTGTCACATATAAAGGTCCAATCAGATTGCTTTTATGTTTGTCGATTAAAGTTGTTTGAGTTTGTTAGTATATGTAATCAGAGGCCCAATCTGTATTGATTTTGATAATTGGATTTGAGTTGTTGAAGGCCCAACTGTTACACGAGATCCTCTTTGTGAAAAAAAATAAAAATAGTTTGTTTGCATGTTCATGTGATTGATCCTTAACTGCGGCCTAATTAACATTTTTGTTGTCAGTTGCACATTGTCAGCTTGTTTGAATCTACAGGTCGTGTGAGTTGTCAGGTTTGGAGTTCAGTCGGTTCGCACGTTTCGATTAGTTGTTTTGTCAGTCAAGTTGAGTATTAAAGTCATCAATTCGCTTGAGAATTCGTTCGGTTCGGAGTTCAAAGGTGTCATAAAGTCAATTTTGTATCAAAGGTTCATCAGGTTAATTGAATTTGATCCGGGTCATTCAGTCAGTTGGTCATTCGGTCCGCACAGTTGGTTATTCAGTCTGCACAGTTGATTGTTCAGTCTGCACAGAAAATCATCAGTTCGAGTACCAGTTTTCTTTCAGATTATTGATAAAAGTTTAAAACTGATTGTGTGTTTGTTTGTTGTTTGTCAGGTATTTGTCAAGATATTCAAGTTGCTACCGAAACATGGATTCTGAGTTCTACAACGCGTTTGCTACACCCTCGACTACTCCAGCTACAATTGCTCAAAACATGAATGCAGAAAATGAAACCGGAACAATGCAAAAACCCCCGAAACTTATGGGAATTGAAGATTATCACGGATGGAAGAAACGGTTTGAGAATTGGGTTCAGGCGAATCATCTAAAAGCTTGGGAGAGCATCGAAATTGAGTATGAGAGGCCAAAGAATACATTGGGAGCTGATAAAATTATTTCTGAATTTACTGAACAAGAGAGGGAAAGTTATAAAGGAGAGAAAATGATGATCAATTTGTTACAACAAGCGGTAAAAGAAGATATATTTGTGTTGCTTCAACATGATGAAAATTCTTATTCTATATGGGAAGCTCTTCAAAAGAAGTTTGAGGGAAGCACTGAAATGTTACAAAGTAAAGCAGCTTTGTTGAAAAAAGAGTTTGAATTGTTTACGTGCATGCCTGGTGAAACAACAAAGAGTCTTATTGAAAGATATTGTCATCTTGTACGCACCATGTCACAATTGAAGATTACAAAAACTCCAGCAGAATGGGTTGAAAAGCTTGCTGACGCGTTACCGCAAAAAGAATGGAGTACATATCTGATGATATTAAAGAATTCCGGACAGTTTAAAAAGTTATCGATTGCACAGTTTATAGAAAAGCTGGAGGCACAGGATCTGGAGCAGCAGAAAATTGCTAGAATGAACAGTTCTACTCATCAACAAGATATTAAATTGTACTATAAAGGAAATGTTCAAACTGCTGAAGCAAGTCCAAAGATACAAACTGCATTTAGTGCTGGAAATCAATCTACACTAAGCAGTCAAGGATCAGTCAACACTAGTGGGTTCTCAACGGTGAATCCTCCAAGTGTTCAAAGTTCATCTGCTGGAAATGGGCATTTAATTCAGTGTAATGTAGCTCTACATCTTCAAAACGGTCAAAATTATTCTGAAGAAGTTGTAAAGCATCATATGGGATTATTGGTCACTGCATTAGAGTCTTATGAAGGGTTGATTACCGGAAAAATTGGCAATCCGATGCCCACAAAAGAAGATTATGACCAAATCGATGCAGAGGAGCTGGAACTGATGGATATTAAATGGGCTTTAGCTAGTGTTTTGAGGAGAGCAGAAAAATTTAGATTGGTTACAGGAAGAAATGATTTCTTGGATGCAAATCTTTCTAATCTTGGATTTGATAAATCTAAAGTTGTTTGTTTTCGTTGCAGGGAGAAAGGCCACTTTAAAAGGGAGTGCAAGAATCAGGAACCGAGAGGAGCAAAGGAGTCTGCTGGGAAAGATGATTATTATCGGAAGACCATTTATCAGCAAATTACTCATCAACCACATCAACAAAAAGAGCCACAAACAGCTCATGGAAGAATGATCGAAGATGCAAACAGGAAAGCTTACCACGGTATCGTTGATCAAGATGATGAGAAAATGGCTGAAGGATTTAGCTGGGACAAGTACATTCCAGCTGATTCAAATGTTGGAGCGTTTATTGCTCATATTATTCGAAAGCCGGAAATGCTGAAGGAATGGATGGAAGTGTTATCTGATGAAGAGAAAAGTGAAGATGAAGGATCTGTTTCATCTGAAAACAGTTCGTCAGAGACAAGTGATAGTGATGAAGAAATTGAACAGATTAATATTGGAAAAACTCACTTATCTTCTGATAGTTTTGAATTTTATTTTGCAGAAAAATTGAAGAAACTGAAAGAGGAGAAAGCTGCAAAAGATTTGAAAAAGGTCAAAGTGGTTGAGAAGATGGTGGAAGTTGAAAAGATAATTGAAGTTGAGAAGATCGTTGAAATCACAAAACCTTGTCTTAAATGTTTAGAGTCTTGTAAACAATGTATAGAGAAAGATGAGAGGTTTAGTGAGTTAGAAAAGTTGAAAGAAAAGTTGTTGTTTGATGTAAAAAATTTGAAAAAGTCATATGATGTATTGAACAGAACTGTGAATAGTCTGGAAAAGACTAACTCTGAAAGAGAAAAAGCTTTGAAGATGATGAATGCTACCATGATGACAAAGCAAAAAGAGATCAATATGTACATAGAAGAATGTGCAAAGTGGAAAAAAGAGTTGGATAGTGAAGCAGCTGAAAATGAAAGAATCAGAAGATTGCTGCAAAGTTACAAAGGTTGTGATTATATAATCGATAGAATTTATCCAACAGTTGAAGGATTTGAAGCGTTTAAAGACGAAGAAATAAAGCCAAAGAAGAAAAAGGATACTGGTAAGAAACAGGGTGTCTGTTATAATAAGTGTCCGCCTCCGATTTGGGAAGGGTACTCATCTAGGAAACCTAATGAGGAAGAACTAAAACAGGCGGTCAATATTAAGTTAGAATCCGAGATAACAGATGTTTTACCGGACAATATTGACGTCACGTTCACAGCGTCCGATACAGATCATGAGTCAGAACTGATAAAAAGAGTGGTTGATCAGGTGTTGGATAAGGATGAGGAGTCAGAGTCAAAGTCCGAGTCCAAAAGTTCGTGTCAGTCAGTTGGGAGTTCAAGTTCGTCCGAAAGAAGTTCAAAATCGTCGGGAAAACGGGTTTATAGTAAAGAATTTTTATTGTCAAAATCTAATTTGGATGATGAAACATTTGAAGTTGTGTATACTTTGAATGATTCTGACAAATTATATTTTGATAAAGAGTTTCCAATAAGAAGTGTTCGATTTGAAATGATCAAAAAGGTTTTCAAAATGGCAGAAATTAATATTTCTGAAATAAAAGATTTAAATCTTATTGGAAAACCTAAAAATTACACTTCAAGAGTACAACAACGTTTGAACAAGAAAAAGGGTTACAATTCTGGTTCTGGTTTTCAAAAGAAACCAAACCACAATCGTAGCTACAAAAAGAAAGGACTTGGTTTTATTCCACCTAAAAACTATAAA
The DNA here is from genome assembly GCA_030545235.1 of Helianthus tuberosus. Taxonomy (NCBI): domain Eukaryota; kingdom Viridiplantae; phylum Streptophyta; class Magnoliopsida; order Asterales; family Asteraceae; genus Helianthus; species Helianthus tuberosus. The sequence continues at coordinate 164,046,367 of CM060410.1, forward strand.
AATGAAAAATATGTTCGAGATTTTAAATAAAAAATGACATATGTTGCAGGAACTAGTCATGAAGAAGAAGCAAAGAGCTCATTCTGGAAACAGTCAAACAAGGAGTTTCTTGCTGAAAAGATGAAGAATGGAGCTTATCAAAGGAAAGAAACAAGAACCTGTTTCCGATGCAATGAAACTGGTCACATTGCATGGAACTGTCCGAAAGCGACAAACACAAAACAGGGAGTTTCTGGAAAATTGAAAGAAGTTATTGTTGATAAAACCAAACTACCAACTGAAAGATTTAAAGTGTTTAAGAATTCAACATATGAGGTTGGTGAGTGTTCGAAAAGGTTTTACAAAAAGAAGGGAAATCTTGACAACCAAACTTGGGTTGTTAAGAAATCAGAGGTAAAATCTGGCGATGAATCTGATTCCACAAAGTCAGAGGAGCCACAGGTTGAGGTAAAAAGAGAAAACTCAGTGCCTCCAATGGATGATGTTCATTTTCCACCATTGAGTACAGAGAATTTTAAATCAAAAGTTGGGAAAGTTGAGATCTCTAATCAATTTTATTCTGATAAGAATGAATTTGATGTTGATAAAGCTTTTAATGGAAACGTAAAGAAAATTTTTGGAAAAATGATTGATGGAAAGGTTAAAGGGGTAAAAGAGTTTTATGCTACAAAGAAGGCAACTTATAGCCCAACCCCTAGTGAAGTTGAGAAGGTTACACCCAAGACTGGTCAGGCTTGGGTGGATATTTTCTTTCATTGAAAAACCTGACTTGCCGGAGATCCCAAGTTTGTAATTGCGGATCAGGAATCGGCATCATTCTTTGTATTTGATTGAGTTTTTCGTACAAGTGGTAAATCAAGGACATTAATTTGTACTTGATTTTCTACAAGTGGTTGAAGGCAATGTAATGAACCAAACTCCTAATTTTACAAGTGGTAAAACCAACAAAACTTATTTTCCGGAAAAATCATTTTGATTAAAACAAACTTAAGTGTTTTGAAATCATAATGAGAAAATAGTTTTGTGAAAGGGGGAGTTCTGATTGTTTATGCCAAGCGGATGGCGATTTGAAGCGATTCGTTATCAGTTGTTGATGTGTGTAAAATGCAACATATAAATTACATCAAATGAGGCATAAAACTAACCCTTTTTTAGTACTAATATTGGAAAAAGAGTGTTTTTGTCTTCCTTTTGTATTTTCAGGATTAAATGAGCTCAAAAACGCAAAAGAAGCAAAAAGACAGCTAAATCCAACATAAATACAAGAAAAGGAACATTAGTGGATTGCCCGAACCCTCAACGGCACCTTCCAAAGCAAAATAGAGAAAACAGAAGGCTGAACACGCCCCGTGCTCAGCCAGCACGGGGCCGTGCCCAAGAAGCAGCAGAAAAGACAAACCTATAGAAGCTTCTATTGCCCACCACGGGCCGTGCTCAGCAGACACGGGGGCGTGCCGAAAGTACTGCAGGCGCATTAATTGTAATTGCGAATTACAATTAATGAAGAGAGAGAGTGTCAGACGGGCACGGGGCCGTGCCCAGCGAACACGGGGCCGTGCCCAGGCCTCTGTTCAGCCTATAAATAGGAGTGCTTGGTTTCATTGCAACTCATCCCTTGGCACACCACCTCTCTCACACTTCATCCACCACCCACCACCATCACAACACCATCATCCACCACCATCATCCATTGTCCATCATAGAGTGTGTGAGTCGTCTCGGGATCCAAGATTGATCGTAAGAGTTCTTGACAATCAAGGCCATGTTTGCCTAAGTCTCTTACATCACTTGGTGAAGACAAAGTGTCTAGTATAATACTTTTTATTTCTAATCTTTTGCACTTTTTATTTGGTTTTGTATTAATGACTTTAATAACTAGTTACTTATGTTGAAGGTGATCTTTCCTTATCGTTTGTCCGTGGTGTCTTGGCATTATTTTACTGTCTATATAAAATAAAGGATTTTCACCATTCATATCTCCACGGTCTATATGGAGGTATGTTGGCTACCTGGTAGGGGGTTAAGGGAACAGTTTGGTAAAGGTCTTGCCATTGTTCAGCGTTTAGAGGTCCTGCAATGGACCTGGGTCAAATTTAGTAGGACCTCCTTCAATACTTCACGGTATTGGATGGCGGGGGTCCAAACTCTTTGATCCCCTCATAAGTTAACTACTATTAATACTATAACCCGGCTATTTAGGACTGTATCCCTGCTGACTCAGACTACTTAGTCGAGGGTAACGTCACCGCCAAAAGCGGGGCCTACCACAATACTGCATTAATAACTTAATTCATTATCTTCCAATAATCCACCCCTTTAGGATTGTATCCCTGCTGACTCAAACTACTGGGGTGAGGGTAACGTCACCTTCAAAAGAGGGGCCTACTACAATAACTAAGATAATCTCTTAATTATGTGCAAAAGTGCGGAAATAATCAAAGGTTATACTAGATACGAGTCGGAACCAAGTGATTCATCTTGTCTATCTGTTTTTATTTTATTTTTATTTTCAGCATTTTAGTTAGTTTTTATTTTTCTTAGTTTAAAACATTTTTCTAAACTTTTATTTTGGTTAGACGTTGAGGATAAACCGGTATTAAAAGCTCTTGTGTCCTTGGACGACCTCGGTATCTTACCAACGCTATACTACACTCAACGATGGGTGCACTTGCCCATATGTGTGTTTAGTGTTAGTGAAATATCGTGTTTTATAAATTTAAAACTTGGCTAAAATAAGTGTTAAAAAGGGCTTAAAATATACACCTAAAATATACGACACTTTATCGCACATCAAGTTTTTGGCGCCGCTGCCGGGGACACAAGGATTTTAAGAAAGTTAGGAATCAACGGCCTAATCATCTTTTATTTTTTTTTATTTTTTTAGGATTTTCTTAGTTTTTCAGCTTCTGCAGAGCTCAGCACGGGCCGTGCCCGCTGAACACGCCCACGTGCTCAATCATTGGAACTGGCAATCCTGTTTTACATCAGACAGTAAGCTGAACACGGGGCCGTGTCCACTCAACACGCCCCCGTGCCCAAGTTTCAGTTACTGAAAACAGAACCGTTAGATCCCGACGGTTGGTAATTTCTGACATAAACATGAGTGATAGTAATTATTTTTACTTTCGGCACTCTTATGGTACGTGGTGTCAATTATGTGGTGGCGAACATGAAGAAGTAAAATGCTACTTCCTAAATTATAGGCCCCACTACATGGACCCACGATCTTTTCACAACCTTAAGAGGGGCGAAAGTAAAAATAAGCACTATTTCTCCCTCGAATGCGCCCAGCCAGATATTCTAGGGGAAATGTTCCTTAGCGAATTATTTCAACTAGAAGAGCTAATTCTGAAATGGATAGAAGAGCTTAGGAAGGATTTTATTAATCCGCCCCAAGACGATACCCATGAAGAAATGTTGGAACCGCATTCCGACAACCTCGTTGCTCCCGAAAATACCTTCGTACCTAGCAAAGACTTGGACGATAGTCGTCCCTGTGTCGATTGTGCCGTGAAGGACTCTCCATCGACTTCGTTCGGTGCATACATAGACCTGAGCGATTCGGCATATACCTTCTTTAACAAGAGCCTGGAAAAGGGTTGGACTTGTCCACCTAGAATGAAAATAGGAATTACCCTCACCGACAACCTCTTGCGTTCTCGCCTTAGTCTAGGACAATTAAGGTATATTAGGCACTTTGGGGTTGTTCCAACCAGTCAGGAACCACCCGATAAAAACAAGTTCCTTAAAAAAACTAGACAACTTCATAAAACAGTCCGTAGACACGGGGCCGTGCCCAGCCAACACGCCCCCGTGTCCATCGAAAGATTCCTTTCTGATCAGTACGTCAGAATACGGACAAACTGTGTCAGAGCTCCACCTGCACACGGGGCCGTGTCCACTGAACACGGGGCCGTGTCCAGGTTGCTGTCATTTTCTATAAATGCAGCCAAGAATTCTGCACATTTGGACCAACTTGGGGCAGAGATTTGCAGGAATCTTCTCTCAAACTATCCTAGGTAAGTCTAAAAGAAGGTTCCAACAACCCATCTTGTCCCTTCCTCTTTTAGTAATTTCCTTCTTCTTCATCTTTCTCCAAGAACTACCATTGAAAGTTTGGAATTCCTCCAACTCTATGGTAGGGATAAATGAGTTTTGTTCAAAGAATCTTGGTAAAAACATGTTGTGAAACATGGTTTTAAGTTATAGTAGCCAAAAAGGGCCTACAACATTCAGAAAATAACTTAAAAATACAAGTTTCCTTGTTCCAAAACTCTGCAGAAAGATGGACACGGGGCCGTGCTCAGTGAGCACGGGGCCGTGTCCGGTTACTGTTTCATTAAATAAGCTATTTTTAGTTTATTTTTCGTAGGATGTCGAGTGAAAACAGCGATACATCTTCTGTGCATTCGTCAAACAACCGAAGAGGAAGAAGACCCTCCATTGAAGCTACACTTGTTCACTATGTGATAGCATTAAGGGAGGCTCTCGATGAAATGACTTCAGTAGAGGAGGTCCTTATCGACCGTATTAACGATCTTACGATGGGACTTGAAAGCAGCTTCCAAGAAATTAACCTCTTGCACCAGAGGTTAAATATTCTTGTAGCACCACCAATGGAACCAGTCCTTCCTCAGCAGGATTGGAACCTGGCTCTCGGAATCAACAACCCTACCGGGTGGGAAGACTTTCCGGCGGAACCTCCCATGGTACACCAACAAGAGATCCCGGTGGAAGTTGAAACTCCTCAAACTAATGCCAACGAGCCTTCTTTTCTCCTTCCAAGGGAGATAGAAGAATGGCTCGCCGACATTTGAGGAGAACCGCACTCGGAAGAAGGAGTTCACTAAGGCCTTGTTTAACCAAGATTTAGTATTTCTTGGAAATTTTGCTAAATTAAAATAAAGAAAAGGCTAGGACTCCGTGGTTTGTTATTTCTTTTATCTAGTTTAATTTAGGAGTATGTAAGTTCTCTCTATGATGAAATGAAATGATGGTTTTAATGTTTGGATGGTTTGTAATGAATAAAACACACTCATGGTGGTAAAGGATGAAAAGGGGAACGAGAAAAATGATCCCATGCACAAGAACGAGGTAACCCGACAATTTTCTCCCTTTCAGAAGGTTCAACACGGGCCGTGCCCAACCAACACGGCCCCGTGTCGGACCACCTGCAGAAAACGCCCAGTACAGGTAACTGGACACGGGCCGTGTTCACCCAACACGCCCCCGTGTCCAGACTTCTGTTCCTCTTATTTCAATTTTGTTACTGGCACTTGAACACGGGGCCGTGCCCGGATAACACGGGGCCGTGTTCAGTGCCCAGTAACACAAATTTTCGCTTTTTAAACACTATTTTACACATCTAATCAACCTAAAAATTTATTTTTGGGACACATTGAGGACAATGTGTAATTTAAGTGTGGGGGGGATGCTAAAACCTTGAATTTTGCAAGTCCTAAATACAAGCCTTACACAAAACTCTATTGGAACCGCTAATCACCCCAAATTTTTTCAAAAATTTCAATTTTTTTACTTGTCTAGGTTTAACTCGGGAAATTCAAGCTCTCAAAAAGGTTATATTTTTACAAATTTACAACCGATAGCGTAGTGATAAAAAGAACCAACATAAGAAAATTATGAAAAGGCATGACAAACTTATTTAAAATTTGATTATATATACTTGATCACATAAAAACCCATTCCCACAAAAGTGAGTTTTGAGCCTTTATTGAGCACACAATTTCATATCATTTGACTAAATGCTCATTTTTCGTTTCTTGTGTGAATAGCCGCTTGGTTCTTACGACTCTAGAACTTGCCATGACAATACATTCCCGGTCCTTATCAACTTAAACCCGAGTAAGTAAATGATAAAGACATTAGGACTAACCCTTTTTCATTTCTACACCATTATTTTTCTTTTTCTTTTACCACCTACCCAAAAAATCCCCCTAGTTAGCCCCTTTGAGCCTAAACCTTTTCGTTTCATCACCCAAAACAAAAACCCTTTCACCCACCAAAACCTTTTTCATTTTTAACCCTTTATTTTAGTAACAAGTTCGGTTCTTCGTAAAAAAAAAAAAAAAAAAAAATGAAGCAAAAAGAAAATAAACAAACAAAGTAATCAAAAATAACTTTGTTTGAATAAAAGCTTCATCAAAAAAAAAAAAAAAAGTTGCAAAAATACGAAAACCGACACTTGTTACGCTTTTTAGCCCTTTTTCTACTAACCACTAACCCAACCACCTACCTTTAACCCTAGCCAACCCTTAACCCACAAAGTCCTCTTGATATCTACAAAGGTATAAAAGTTAAAAAGGAGGAGGATTGATTTCTTGGCAAGCCTATGGTAGGAATAAGTTCCATGCCGCTCTCGAGTGATTCACTAAAAATACACTTTCGGCCGAGTGTGAGTGATTTCCCCGTGAGGTATGTGAACTTGTATATAAATAAAATTTTAAAAAGGCATGTTATGCCCAAATAAGTAATTTCTTTTATGAACAGTTCTAAATAAATCATTACGAATAGGAGTGTAAATAAATAAAAATAAAACCCAAAAAGATCTTGGAAATCCCGACACTCTATGACAAGCCCAAAAACCTTCTCTTCTACCTATTCCATTTGGGAGTGTAAGCCAAATGTTAAAGAGTTTTGCTTGAGGACAAGCAAAAGTTCAAGTGTGGGGGTATTTGATGTGTGTAAAATGCAACATATAAATTACATCAAATGAGGCATAAAACTAACCCTTTTTTAGTACTAATATTGGAAAAAGAGTGTTTTTGTCTTCCTTTTGTATTTTCAGGATTAAATGAGCTCAAAAACGCAAAAAAAGCAAAAAGACAGCTAAATCCAACATAAATACAAGAAAAGGAACATTAGTGGATTGCCCGAACCCTCAACGGCACCTTCCAAAGCAAAATAGAGAAAACAGAAGGCTGAACACGCCCCGTGCTCAGCCAGCACGGGGCCGTGCCCAAGAAGCAGCAGAAAAGACAATCCTATAGAAGCTTCTATTGCCCACCACGGGCCGTGCTCAGCAGACACGGGGGCGTGCCGAAAGTACTGCAGGCGCATTAATTGTAATTGCGAATTACAATTAATGAAGAGAGAGAGTGTCAGACGGGCACGGGGCCGTGCCCAGCGAACACGGGGCCGTGCCCAGGCCTCTGTTCAGCCTATAAATAGGAGTGCTTGGTTTCATTGCAACTCATCCCTTGGCACACCACCTCTCTCACACTTCATCCACCACCCACCACCATCACAACACCATCATCCACCACCATCATCCATTGTCCATCATAGAGTGTGTGAGTCGTCTCGGGATCCAAGATTGATCGTAAGAGTTCTTGACAATCAAGGCCATGTTTGCCTAAGTCTCTTACATCACTTGGTGAAGACAAAGTGTCTAGTATAATACTTTTTATTTCTAATCTTTTGCACTTTTTATTTGGTTTTGTATTAATGACTTTAATAACTAGTTACTTATGTTGAAGGTGATCTTTCCTTATCGTTTGTCCGTGGTGTCTTGGCATTATTTTACTGTCTATATAAAATAAAGGATTTTCACCATTCATATCTCCACGGTCTATATGGAGGTATGTTGGCTACCTGGTAGGGGGTTAAGGGAACGGTTTGGTAAAGGTTTTGCCATTGTTCAGCGTTTAGAGGTCCTGCAATGGACCTGGGTCAAATTTAGTAGGACCTCCTTCAATACTTCACGGTATTGGATGGCGGGGGTCCAAACTCTTTGATCCCCTCATAAGTTAACTACTATTAATACTATAACCCGGCTATTTAGGACTGTATCCCTGCTGACTCAGACTACTTAGTCGAGGGTAACGTCACCGCCAAAAGCGGGGCCTACCACAATACTGCATTAATAACTTAATTCATTATCTTCCAATAATCCACCCTTTAGGATTGTATCCCTGCTGACTCAAACTACTGGGGTGAGGGTAACGTCACCTTCAAAAGAGGGGCCTACTACAATAACTAAGATAATCTCTTAATTATGTGCAAAAGTGCGGAAATAATCAAAGGTTATACTAGATACGAGTCGGAACCAAGTGATTCATCTTGTCTATCTGTTTTTATTTTATTTTTATTTTCAGCATTTTAGTTAGTTTTTATTTTTCTTAGTTTAAAACATTTTTCTAAACTTTTATTTTGGTTAGACGTTGAGGATAAACCGGTATTAAAAGCTCTTGTGTCCTTGGACGACCTCGGTATCTTACCAACGCTATACTACACTCAACGATGGGTGCACTTGCCCATATGTGTGTTTAGTGTTAGTGAAATATCGTGTTTTATAAATTTAAAACTTGGCTAAAATAAGTGTTAAAAAGGGCTTAAAATATACACCTAAAATATACGACACTTTATCGCACATCAGTTGTCAAGTATATTGTACAGTTTGTTTTCAAATTTCCTTTAATATGTTTGCATTTTAGGGGGAGTAGAAATTTCTGAAAATCCAAAAACATTTGAAAATTTGAAAAAGCCAAAAACATGATAAAATGAAAAATGAGTTTCGTTGTGAATAGAGGAAATGATAGTACATCAGTAGACTGTCACAACATGCTAAAGAATTGTTTAGATAATATGTGATAAACAATCTCACTATGGATGTGTCAGTAGGTTTTTACACATTTAGTAGATTGTGACGAGATATAAACCTAAATTTCAAACTTGCTTATATCGTGGGGAGCATCTCTCGGATATATGGGTAACCCCCGAAATCTCGTTTGAAAGGTCTCATAATCTGATATACTAGGTCTTTATACTCAATGATGTCTGGGGTATTATTCCAGGACTTCTGCTGAATGGTAGTTCTGACCTAGTCCTCGAATAATACTTTCCACAAATGCTTGAAACATAGCATAAACCCTCAGCATGCTGATGAAACAATAAAATTGATAGTCGCTGCTGTTGTAGCTAAAAGATCCTCTAAAGGGGACATACCGAAAAGTCGAAGCCGATATCTCTCTGCGTATACGGAAGTATCGACCTGAGATCCCTCGGCCCTCGCATTACCTAATTTATATACAGATATCATTTGTGTCATAATTACCTGTAAGACTGATTATTGGGATCTGGATACGGGAGTATATTCTGAGGTGGGACACTCGATTGAGTTTAAGTATCTAAGACATTAATATCGTATCTCGGATCAGTTGAAATTTGTGTGAAAATTTAAGTGGACAAATATACTGACAATCTAGGTGAATTGTTTAGAACTTAAAATGCAATGAAGCTTAACGATGTTGGTGATTTGTCTCAGAAACTGATATGATCCTCTTACACAAACTCACAAAAAATTTTGTCTGTAAATATTTCTTTACTGCATTTTATTTTCCTTCAAAAAATCCAAAAAGATTTTCAGTGTGTTTTAGCATAAATTTTGAAAAATTCAAAAAGATTTTTGGCAACTGATGTTGGAAAGCTGATTTTCAAAGTTCCGAGTGCTAAACATGATGACATGGTTGTGAGGGGGAGTGTGTCTTAATTGTGATAATATGTTTTTTAAATCAAACAAATGGTTCATCATGTGTATGTGATCTGAGGAAGAGTGATTGTTGATGCATATGAGAGTTGTTTTTGATGCATTCAAATTGTTAAATTTAGATACTTATTTCTGGGTTAAGAATGTGCAGGTATAGCCAGGTTTTTATCTTGAACCTGAAGATAGAGTGCCAGGTTCCGATACCTGAGGATTTTGTAAAAGCCAGGCTGCGATCCCAGCAAATCGAGAGGGGGAGTCTGAAGACATCTGAGTAGAGATTGATTGTGAAGAGTCTATTGATGTTGAAGAAGAGAAGAGAGAAGATTTGAGGATACTTACAACGTCAGATACTTCAAAGAGTTCGAAAAGACTGATAAAGACTGAAGATGTTGAAGACTCGACACTGAAGACTCGTCAACATCTGAGGGGGAGTCTGTTGGTGCATTCATCTGTCGTCTTCGTCTTACGTCGAGTCTCTGTGACATCAGCACATGAAATATGGAATTTGAAGTCAACCGTTTGAAGATGCAAGTTTGAAATAGGTTCCGTTTGAATGTAAAGTTTGAAAGGGTTCCGTTTGAAAAGTGTTGTATCATTTTCAAACGGAAGGGTCCTTATTTCAAACGGAAGGGTCCTTATTTCAAACGGAAGGGTCCTCATTTCAAACGGAAGGGTCCTTATTTCAAACGGAAGGGTCCTCATTTCAAACGGAAGGGTCTTCATTTCAAACGGAAGGGTCCTCATTTCAAACGGAAGGGTCCTTCCTATATATACCTCACTTGTCCATTTCATTTGTAACTTTCCGGCCAGAGCAACGAAGTGCTGCCGAAGTGTTGTCAGGTTGTAAATGTCTTCCAAATCAATGATACAACAGTTTTAAGCGTGAATCTAGCTGATTTGAACTCTACACGTCTGTTTCCGCCTTTCGTTTAGAGATAAACTCTTCTGATCGACTCGTTTGGGTCTGAAAACGATCCTACAACAATCGATTATTCCTTTCCTGCCAAATAGTATAAGCCAGGGCCGCTACTAACAATCTGCTTACCAAACTTTTAGCTGATTTTGAACGTGCATGAAGACCAAGCCAGTCGAAAATAGCACTCCATTTAGGATCCACAGTTTCCATACCAGCTTTCGAGCGAACCATTTCCCAAATTTGCATAGAAATCTTGCATTCGAAGAATAAATGGCTATGCGAGTCAACATTTTCATAACACAATAGACAACACATCATGTTCATGTTGCTATTGCAAGATCTTGTCTTGAGTTAGTAACTTACGTCGTACAATAAGCCACATCAGAAAAGCATGTCTAGGGATACATTGAGAAAACCAAATGAGCGTAGCCCAATCCGTCTCCTGATCCCTTGTACGAACGGACTCCCAAACAACCGAAGAAGAGTGTTCGGCCACATTATCTCCATCTTTCCAAAGAAGACGATCATGAGCATTTAAATTCCGTTGCATGTGGTCGAGTTGAATAAGAACTGGAAACATATCCCTCTAAGCAGCCGGCCAAAGCCAAGAACCATTAAATGACATATCCGCAACTGTAGCATTGAGGGAGAATCCCTCACGAGTTATGACTCTCGGAGATAAAAAAGGAGCATAAAGGACCAATATTACTCCATGTGTCAAACCAAGCTGAGGTATTTCTACCATCTCCGATCATAGACCAAACATGTTGACGAATAATGGGACGAAGTTGAACCATCTTCCTCCAGCTCCAACAACAAGTATTCGGAACCTTGTGATCCCAAAAATTCCGACCTTTTAAACGATAAGAGTGGATCCAAGCAACCCATAAAGAATGGCGATTACTTAGAATACTCCAAATATGCGAAACCATAAGAGCTTTGTTAAAATCAGCTATCCGACGAATACCCAAACCCCCTTCACACTTCGGCACACAGACAGATTTCCAAGAAACTTTCGCCCTACCATGTTTAGAAGAAGAATGAGCCCATAGAAAATTCCGCATCTTAGCTTCCAATTCCTTGACCACTCTAGCTGGTAAAATAAAAACCGAAGACCAATACACATGAAGAGCTGATAGAACCGAGATGATAAGTTGGAGTCTACCAGCAAACGACAACATCTTATTCTTCCAATTATCAATCCGACGATCCAGCCGTTCCACAAGAATGCTACAATCTTTGTACAACAGCCTAGAAGAAATAAGAGGAACCCCCAAGTACCTGACAGGCAACGTACCCTCAACAAACGGCATAATAGTCAAAATTTCTCTTTTCACATGATTCGGGACATTACAGAAAAACCCTGTACTCTTCTGAACACTAGGGACCAATCCCGACATTTTAGTGAAGTTTTTGAGGGAAAGCATAACACATCTAGCCGAAGCCACGTCACCCCTAGCAAACAGGAATAAATCATCCGCAAAGCACATGTTAACTATTTTTTGCTTCTCACATTTATTATGGAACCGAAAAGAAGAATCAATCCTCGTCTCATGGTTCAGAATGCAAGTCAAGACTTCCATTACTAGAGTAAAAAGATAAGGGGACAGAGGATCACCCTGCCTTAGACCCCTTTTTCCTTTAAAATAACCATGAATATTCCCATTTACACAAACCGAATAAGATGCAGTAGACACACATAACATGATCCAGTCTACCATGATACCATTAAAACCAAACCCAAGCAGAACAGTTTTAAGAAAACTCCACTCCACCGTATCGTAAGCTTTTTGGATATCTACCTTAAAAGCACACCTCGGAGTACCAAAATCTCGATGATAATTATGCATTAGTTCCTGTGTAAGAAGAATGTTATCTGAAATTTTCCGACCAGGAACAAAAGGAACAAAAGCTGATTGGTTAATGCTAACAATTTCATTCAAAGAACCCTTCAATCGATCCGCCAACACCTTGCTGATACATTTAAAAATAACATTACAGCATGATATAGGACGATAATCAGTAATACAGGAAGGAGTCGACACCTTTGGAACCAAAACGACTAAAGTGTGATTAAGTTGCTGAAGAAGGTTTCCCGTATTAAAAAAATCAAGAATAGCCTTCGAAACATCACTTCCCACAATATGCCATGCACTCTTAAAAAACGCAGCCGTATAACCATCCGGCCCAAGAGCTTTATCATTCCCAATAGAAAACATAGCTGATTTAATTTCCTCCAAGGTAACCGGTCGAACCATATGATTAGCACTATCAAGAATCAACTTATTATGAAAGAGATCAGGTGAAGGAACCAAAGAAACTTGACCTTCACAACCTAGAAAATTCTCATAGTGATAAACAAAAGCTGCCGCCACCTTATCACCCTCAAACAGGTTACCACTTGAATCAGAGATGGCCTCAATACGATTTATATGGTTTCTACATTTTAACGAATTGTGAAAAAATGCCGTATTAGCATCACCAGCACGAAGCCATTCTACTTTAGATTTCTGTTTTAGGAATCTTTCCTCATCAAGCGAAGCCTCCTGAAAGTCACGAAGCACATGTCCCTCTTGAGAACGTAAAAGATCATTCATCGGGTCCCTATTGACGGGTGGTCCATAGGACAACCCTTAATCATGTTAAAAGACGAATTAATGCTTCACTTAATCGTGTAATTATCTTGAATTAGATAACTACGGTTGCTTATGTTTCAGGTACAGTTCGGGAGCTAAAAGAGGAGAAAACGCAGCTTAGGAAGGATTAGAGTTGAACGGGTCGCGCGTGGAACAAAAGTTGAAACAAGGAACAACACTCAGGTTGTCACTGTAAATTACGGTCCCACCATAATTTACGATGGACCTGATTTTTGGCCATTTTCCTACCGTAACTCAGACAATACTCACCGTAACACTATTATGTGCACCGTAACTTACGGTGTCACCGTAAGTTACGGTGGAAGCTGCGGAAAACTTGTAACTGCCATCATTAAGTCGGTTTTATGATGTCTTTTGGGTTATTCTCATGATTGGTCAGTTAGAGAACACACTAGGGGCGATTTTGGCTATCTTGGCTTGGTTTTGAACAATTGCTAACATTTGGGTTTTGTGATTTCGATTTGTATGAACATTGAATTGATTGTTATGATGATTCACCAAGCTATGTGTGGCTAAAACTTTCGGTGATCATCTTAGGTGCAGGTTTCTCTTGAACTTTTGTGTGTTTATTTCTGAATTTCTAGAATGATAACTTGTGTTGCTTGATTATCATGGTGTATGCATAATTATTTGTAGCTTATTAATCGATAGTGCAATTCCTAGTCTCAATCGTACGTTCTTGGTGCCGTTGGCAATCGAGATATCACGGGAAGGGTTAGGGTTGGTTATTGATTAATTGATCATCGGGAAACAACCTCGCGTTTATAAATCCGAGTACTTTGTTCCCTTTTATCACTTCGATTATTTATGCACGAGTTATGTCTATGTAACTCTTTCTAGTTGGAATTTCACACAATTGTTTAAAGAAACTGAATCCTAAGATGGTCATTGTTCTCTCCTAATCTGTTTTACAACCAACATTTGATTTGCAATTAGTTATTAATTTAGTTTTCTAAAACAACAATCCAAATTATTGATCTTTATTTTCTGCAAATTAGGTTAATTGTTGTTTAATTGCAAAGCTATAAAATCAACACACTTTCCACATACTCCCTGAGTTCGATACCCTGTTACCACTATTTATAGTTGTTACTGGGATTAAATTTGCGTGTACCACGATAATCACGTCAAATTTTGGCGCCGTTGCCGGGGAGTAGTGCGCAACGTGTGTCAGTTTGTTAGTTTTGCTTTGTTATTTTCGGGTTTACACTGGTGTGTTTAGTGTGCAGGTTCTGCAGGTGCATGCATACTAGAGGCTCTCACAAAGCGTCACCATTGTCATTTGATCCGGAGATCGAAAGAACGCTAAGGCAAAACAGAGTTTTACTAAGGGAAAACAGAATCATTGGTTCACCTACTTCACCCATTACACCAAGAAACATCATGGAAGAAACACAAGTACCACCCACAACGGGTCAACCGACCACATCATTTATACCTACTTCCACACAACCATCACCAAACACAACCATACCAAATTCCACTACAATTCCTACTCCACCTCATGACATTACACCATCTAACACCACACAACCGATTACTACTCAAGTTGAACCCAATCTTTCCTTTAACCCTTCAACTACGATTCCACCACTCACTCATTTCTTCCCAGTTTCAGGGCAATCATCCTCAACCTATACAGTACCACAAGGTTCAACTGTTGTCCATACTACCTCTACATTTAGACCATCAAACCAGTCGGGTTTTCAATACTCGACCATTCCATTTGGGCAAACTTCGGGTATAGGGGGAGATGGATATGAGGAAGGATACGAAGATTTTGAGGGTTATGATGAAGATGGGTATGCTTATGGGAGCTATGGTGATCAAGGAGATTTCGGTTATGTGCAAAGCCAATCTCAAGGGATGGAAAATGTAGGTGGAGTGCCACAACAACAACAACTCCTACCACAACATATTCGGCCAAGACCACAAGGGCTACAAGTGCAACGCCCTATTCCATTGCAACAAGTTCGACCGCAAAACGTACAACCACAATTCCAAAGGCTGATTCAACACCAACCGATGCCACAACAACAATTTCAACCACATGTACCACAAGGGCCTATACCAAGGCCAATGGGTCCTATTCGACCAAGGGTTAGGTTGGGGGTGCCAAGAAGGCATTTTAGAGAAAATGCGAGGGGAATTGAAGCGCATTTTAGGCCGATAATCACTCAAAATCCCTGACCGGTAGTTATTCCTCACAATGATCAAGGGAGGACTTTTGAAGTTAGAACAAATTCTTTGCAAAGTTTGCCGAAATACAAAGGGCTAGCAACGGAGGAACCGTATTTTCATTTGGAGGCCTATGACTCAATTTGTAATACTCTTGGGAGTCAAGGTTTTTCGGCCGACGATGTCAAGTTAGTTTTGTTTCAGTTTTCTTTAGAGGACAAGGCAAAGAAGTGGTTCTACACTTTGCCTTCGGCATCTATTTATACTTGGGCGGAAATGCAACAAATTTTCCTAGACGAATTTTACACCGCCCAAAAGACTAATGATGCTAGAAAGGGGTTGAGGAGTTTCCAACAACAACATGGTGAAATGTTCCATGAGGCATTTGAACGTTTCAATATGATGATCAAGAATTGCCCTCACCATGGGATTGAACTTTGGGAATTGATGAATGCCTTCCACGAGGGGTTGAGTGCCGAAGATGCTCGTGATTTAATGTCCATTACCGGTGGGACTTTTGGTACAAATTACGAGAATGATGATTGGGAGTTTTTGAAGAACATGGCAATTACATCAAAGAGAAAGGCTCAAGCATCGAGGAGAGCGTGACCGGCCATTACCCTACCTCAAGTGCACACAATAGATGATGGTAATGTTCAAACCACTAACCAAATTTATGATGTTTGTGCTTTGTGTAATGAAATAGGTCATGCGGCTGAAAATTGCCAAAGAGTGGAAGGGCAATATGAGGAGGTGAATGCTGTGCAAGGACAAGGAGGGGGTGATAGGAATTACAACAACATGAATTCCAACACCTATCATCCGGGTTTGAGGAACCACCCAAATTTCCGCTATGGAAATCCGTCGAACCAAGCTAACCCAAACTTTCAAGGAGCTCAAGGTAACTTTGCACCTCGTCAACAATACAATCAAGGGAATTATCGGGGTGGAAGCAACTATGGTTATCAAGAGCAAATTCAACAAACGGGTCAAAGTGGTCCTTCGGGTCAAACTTCATCAAGTGGGAATGAGGTCATGGAGATGTTGAAAGCGATGCAAATGGAGATGCAACGAAGAAATCAATTAGATGATGTCCGTATGCAAAAAGATGAAATCCGTGACAAAGCTATCCAATCGTTGACCACTCAAATGGGTCAACTTGCGAGTGACGTGGCGATATTGAAGAAAGCAAAAGGTCAATTACCAAGTGACACGGTGACAAATCCCAAGAACACAAAAAGCATTAACATCAATGTGGTAAGCACCGTTCCAAATACTAAATTTAATGAAACATTGCTAACTTCTTCGTATCAAGTGAATGCAGGTTTGGAAAAAGATGCCGAAGTCGAGAATGATAAAGAGTATGAAGCGCCAATCATGCCTATCCGTGTGGGAAAATTAAAAATCCCTCACGCATTGTTGGACTACGGGGCAAGCATGAGTGTGCTACCAACCGATCTATACGATATGTACGACTTTGGTCCGCTTGAAGGTATAGACACCATGGTGAGCTTGGCGGATGGAAGTTGGAGGCGTCCACGGGGAATGGTTAGGAATGTTAAGATTCAGTTGGGAGAATTTGAATACCCGGTGGATTTTCTAGTTCTGGACTATGCTTCTACCAACATGGCAGCACAACAAAGGGTAATCTTAGGTCGACCGTTTCTATACACAGCAAATGCTCAAATTAATTGTAGAGACGAGATTATTACTATGACCGAAAAGAACCGTAGGTTGTACTTTGATGTTCAAACTAGAGTGATTAGTTATGAGTCCATTGAGAGGAAGGGTGGTGAGTCTAGTGATTGTATGAAAAATGTGTTTCAAAGAATGAGAAAAAAGCACCCACCGAACCGTGAAGAAACACATATGGGTTCAAGCAGGAGTGTATTTGATTACCCACCGAGTCAAAATGAGACGGATGCATTTTTCCCAATGACAAGCTACAGTGGGGGAGGTGATAGGAACCGATTCTTTGAGCCACCAAAAATGGTGGTGGCACAGTCTGGCTGAAGACTCGAAACTTAGCGCTACTCGGGAGGCAACCTGGGATTTTATATTGATCTTGCTGTTTTTATCTTTCTATGTTTCAGGGTCATGGCGACATTCAAGTGTGGGGAAGATGTACGGATATTTGGGTGAAGGTGGTGATAGGAAGTCGGATTATCTACAACATCTGTTGTGGCAAACTTCACCAGGTCAATGTACTCTTTCCTTAGTCTTGTTGTGTTCTCTAGCTTTGAAATATTGGTAGTTAGTTGTTTGCTTTTGTTTATGGTTGGGAGGTTTGGGGGTGTATTAGTTTAATGTTTTGTGTTGGGTTGTGCTAGTTGGTGGTGTTGATGTTTTTAAGAATATAAGAAAAATATAAAAAAATATAAAATGAAAAAGACCAAAAAGAAATTTGTGGTTTGAGTGTATAAGCTTTTAGTTGGTGTTTAAGATGTTTAGCGATCAAAGCCTCCTAAAACCATACATTGGGGTCAATGTATCCCAAGTGTGGGGATGGGGGGAATTTTTGAAGTTTTTGAAAATTTTTAAATCAAGCAAAACATTGTGAGAATTTGAACACCTTGGACTAACCCCAAATGATGCACCGGCAACCCTTAATACCTTTTTGTTCTTGGTGAGAGTTGAAGCCACACATGTAAATAAATAATACTTGTCTTTGATGAGAGTGGCAACGGGTGGGGGTGCATTAGAACTTGTGCCTTGATACGGTTTGAGTCCTTAGTTGGATATGAATGCGAAGAGGATAAGGGCATTTAGGGAGCCTCGTCTTTAGTGTGTGTGAGTGTGGGATTTGGGGGGTTGGACCTCATAAGTTATATATATGAGCATGGTAGTGAGAGGGGCGGGGGTTTGGACATTTAGTTGCCAAATTTTGTGCCTAAAAGCCTATCATTTGTTACCCCATAGCTACTTACCTAAAAATTTACCCGACTTGACTCGGTCTTATAGTGTTAGTGGTTGTTTAGTAGTATGTAATCTTGTTTGATGTTATGTTGAATGTTTGCTAGTCTAAAAAAAATCAGAAAAAAAAGAAAAGAAAAAAACACAATGAAAAAGAAAAAAAAGAAATGATGTTTAGTTATCTTGTATATAGTAGTTTACTTTGGTAGTTGTTAGTTTGTTTTATTGTGTAATAAAAAGACCGGGTTAAGTTTTAGCTACTTCATATATATTCCATTTCCTACCTATACACCAAGCCACGTTACAACCTTGAAAGTCCCTTTGATTTGCATTCATGTTTGACACATTTTAGGAGAAGGATCGATTTAGGTACAAGCCTATAGTTGTGCAACCGCCCGTTAGCCTTTGGTGTGTCTAGCTCATATTGCTAGTGCTTACTTGTAGCCGAGAGGAGAGATTTAGAGAGGGGTGTATTGTTTTGGGTGTTAAAAAGGGGTTAGTAAAAGGATTGCATGTTTTTGCTTGGTTTACATTGATCACTTGTTGAGAAATTGATTTGATGAGTTGCTTGGGACAAGCAACGGTTAAGTGTGGGGATGTGACGGGTGGTCCATAGGACAACCCTTAATCATGTTAAAAGACGAATTAATCCTTCACTTAATCGTGTAATTATCTTGAATTAGATAACTACGGTTGCTTATGTTTCAGGTGCAGTTCGGGAGCTAAAAGAGGAGAAAACGCAGCTTAGGAAGGATTAGAGTTGAACGGGTCACGCGTGGAACAAAAGTTGAAACAAGGAACAACACTCAGGTTGTCACCGTAAATTACGGTCCCACCGTAATTTACGGTGGACCTGATTTTTGGCCATTTTCCTACCGTAACTCAGACAATGCTCACCGTAACACTATTATGTGCACCGTAACTTACGGTGTCACCGTAAGTTACGGTGGAAGCTGCGGAAAACTTGTAACTGCCATCATTAAGTCGGTTTTATGATGTCTTTTGGGTTATTCTCATGATTGGTCAGTTAGAGAACACACTAGGGGCGATTTTGGCTATCTTGGCTTGGTTTTGAACAATTGCTAACATTCGGGTTTTGTGATTTCGATTTGTATGAACATTGAATTGATTGCTATGATGATTCACCAAGCTATGTGTGGCTAAAACTTTCGGTGATCATCTTAGGTGCAGGTTTCTTTTGAACTTTTGTGTGTTTATTTCTGAATTTCTAGAATGATAACTTGTGTTGCTTGATTATCATGGTGTATGCATAATTGTTTGTAGCTTATTAATCGATAGTGCAATTCCTAGTCTCAATCGTATGTTCTTGGTGCCGTTGGCAATCGAGATATCACGGGAAGGGTTAGGGTTGGTTATTGATTAATTGATCATCGGGAAACAACCTCGCGTTTATAAATCCGAGTACTTTGTTCCCTTTTATCACTTCGATTATTTATGCACGAGTTATGTCTATGTAACTCTTTCTAGTTGGAATTTCACACAATTGTTTAAAGAAACTGAATCCTAAGATGGTCATTGTTCTCTCATAATCTGTTTTACAACCAACATTTGATTTGCAATTAGTTATTAATTTAGTTTTCTAAAACAACAATCCAAATTATTGATCTTTATTTTCTGCAAATTAGGTTAATTGTAGTTTAATTGCAAAGCTATAAAATCAACACACTTTCCACACACTCCCTGAGTTCGATACCCTGTTACCACTATTTATAGTTGTTATTGGGATTAAATTTGCGTGTACCACGACAATCACGTCACCTATCAATGTCTCGCTGAATAGCCTCAAGCTTTCCTCGTAAATTGACAACCTTTTCATGTAAGTTTCCTTGCTGAAATAAAAGAGCACGAAGAGATGATTTCATTAGAGTAAGTTTCTTAACAACACGGAACTGGTGAACCCCTTCAATGTTAACATTCCACTTTGAAGTAACAATATCCAAAAAAGCAGGCTTATGGACCAAGAAATTAGCAAACTTGAAAGGCCTTGGTTTGGACTTTTCAGCCGAACACAATTTCAAAACACACGGGCAATGGTCCGAAACTCCGTAAGGTCTAAATTCAGCAACCGACTGAGGAAACAAAGTAACAAATGGAACGTTACCCATAACTCTATCAATCTTCTTTAATAACCTGACACCCTTTTTGGGTTTTTGGCTCCAAGTATATTGAAAACCCATTCGCTTAATATCAAAAACCTCAATTTCCTCAACACGCTCTTTAAATTCACGCATACCAGGAGAAAAAGAGGAACTACCAATCGATCTATCTTCAAGATTAAGAGCAGAGTTGAAGTCTCCCATCATAACCCAAGGTTTATCATGGACTAGGCCCTTGTGCATACGAAGGTTCTGCCAGAGTTCCCTACGATCAACATAATAATTCGCAGCATAGACCAAAGAACAGAAAAACATACTCTTATTGGCTTTACAATTAACCTGGACATGTAAAATTTGAGTCGTCTGAGCAATAACCATAACATCCATCTCGGCCGGATCCCATCCCAAAATAATACGAGCACCTTTATTACAACAACTCCCATTTGAAGTCCAATCCCATCTCCTAAACACCACGTTACAAACTTTACGAAGCTTATCCATATCCACATGAGACTCTAAAATTGCACACAAACTGAGTTTATTATTTTTAACAACCTGACGAACCTCATTTTGTTTTAAAGGCCGGTTCAAACCCCTTATATTCCAAACTGCCAAACTAATCATTTAAACAACTTGGGAGAAGGAGTGCTTGCCCCTTTTTTATGAATATCATGGCCTGAGTCGGATTTAAGAAAGTCATTCGTTTCATTATAAACTTCCACCACCTCCTCATCATCCGAGTTCTCGGTCCCACCTTCCAAATTCCGCCCAGAGTTACTCGATTCCCCAACATCATCCCTTAAGACATCAAAAGGGTTATTAGACACCATAGTAACCGGTTTATCAGCTTTTTTGTTACCTCCATCCGTCTTATTGCCTATTGGCCTGTATTCGAACTTTGGTTGTTGCTTATTGACTGGAAACCCAACTCTTTTTGCCGTTTTTTGTCATCAACTATCGTAAAGCCATCATCATCAACTCTATTCTTACCCTGTCCACGGTTTTTCACTGCCTCCTTTTGTTTCTTCCCATTATTTCCCATGTTTCCCAGCTTCAGATTAGTCCGTACTTGTTTCGGACATCCTTCATCAGAATGACCAAAAACACGACATTGACTACATCTATGCGGACTCCACTCATACTCGACATACAACTTCTCTTTAACGAAACCATCTCCATCTAAATTTGGGACAGCAATGACTAGTTCCTCTTTAAAATCATTATCGACAGAGATCTCAATGAGAGCACGAGCATAACTACTCCTCCCCCAAGCATCCATACACATAGTCGTAGTAAACGAATCCAGCATTTTCGGTTCACCAATCGCAGTCGCTATAAGACTTAAGCCATCTTCCGTGTAAGCGGCAATCAGCACGTCATGGATCTTTACCCAGAGTTGTAATTGTTTCACTTCCTTTTTTCTCAAGTTTAGTAGAAGCCGACCAGATATTTAAAAATAACGGTTGTGACCGAATAATCCACGGCCCAGCTTTCAGAGCATTCATCATGCCAGACTGATCCGCAAACTTGAAAAAGAAAAATCCATTAGCATTCATCATGGATTTCTGAAGACCAAATTTCTTCCAATTGTTTCGAACAAAGTATTCTACTACCAGGTAGGCCACGCGATCACCCAAAAAATATCCGTATAAAGTATTGGCCAGCTTATCCTGAACTGCCCTAACCGAATCCCGGGGTAAAACCACATCACAGCCATCTTGTTTCTCTACACTAGCAAGGTTCCGAAAGTTTACCTTTTTAGAATTATTATTCAAAACTGATTCAGCATAGGATAAAGGTTTCGGACTCCCCACATTAACCTGATTATCTTCCATCACACCTCCTCCTGCATTAACCTGACTCACCTCCTCCTCGGCAACCTGACCATGTTGCTCAAACTGCAAATCCACCGGAAGGGTGATCTTTTCCAGTTCATCAATGAAATTAATCAACTTCGGTTCAGATTGAGACGTCTGAGCCTGATTCGATTGAACAACACCCCGTCTCGGAGCTAAAGTGTTACCCTCTATATTGACAATCCGACTCGATAATCCCTGATAAGAAGAAACAGATTTCCGATGCAGATCTGGCAAGACACCCGAAGGTTTTTTACGATCATCCATACTATAAACTGCAACTCTCTCCTTGAACAAGAAACCAGACAACCATGCAAAGAAGAAACCAAGAACACCAGAAAACCAGAAAACCAGAAGACGCAAACGAACAAGAACCAAAGCAAAACCCTAATCTAGCGCTTTACCCCATGCCTCTATCAAATCAGAATAGTGATTAAGGTAAATCTAGGTCCAAAATATAACCGATAAACCCTAAACACTATACCAATGGATTTGAAACACAGAATAAAGGAAGGCGACAAAGAAAAACTAAAAAAACCCTAGATAAACCTCAATCCTTTGGCTAACTAGTTCGAATCAGATGTGTTGATAGAATCAACAATCCGATGATCAGACTGTTATACCAAAATCAAGAAGAAAATCAAAGGTTACAGGAAGAAAGGGTCGCCATGCTAGGGAGAGAGAATTAGGGTTTAGGGGCCTTATCAAGGGCTAGGATTAGTTCACACAGTTCACTATCAAGGGGGTTGTTCACAATGAACCCCCCCCCCCCACACACACACATGGTTAGGTTCATTTGTGAACAACCCCCGATTGTGAACACTAGTGAACTAATCCTAGCCCTTGATTATCAATACACAAGTGTAAATCAATGGTCATGATTTGATGATGAAAATACACTAGTATATATACTAGTGTATTCTACGATTTGATGATGTAAATCAGTGGCCAAGATTTGTGCACTCAGTTCACAAATACACTAATGTTCACTCTAGAACCCCACCCTATATATATATATAGGGTGAGGTTATTGTAAAAAAGAGTTTTTTTGTGAGTAGTGCAAGAAGTGTTTTAAACGCTTAAATTTTATAGTTAATGGTTCTAATAAAAAAGAGCTTAAAATGTAAATTATGTTTTTTTACTGATATGGCTAGATTAGGGGTAATAGTGTCGTTTTGTTTAAATAAAGAAACTCCCATCGGCCTCCATGCAAATGCAAGTTCCCTTTGTCTTTTTTAAACTTCAATAACTTTTTATACGTAACTTTTAAAAAAAATACATCATAATAACTAGCTTTTTTTGTCTTTAATATAAGTACCATATTGTTACTTATATAGAGAAAAAAAATTACGTTTCAATCGGATGTTTTAGTCCATGGTGTTTTGTTTATGTTCATACAATGGTGTTTTAATTGTATGGTTTTTTTACATATTTCCCCCCTCCTAAGTTGGCTTATTACGTATTTCCCAAAAAAAAAACAATTACATATTTCTGTCACACCCCAACCGATGGCGGAAACATCGGAGTGAGATGAAAACAAGATTGCTTGAGACATCATAACGCTAAATGTGACAATATTTAATTAATCAAAATTTCATAAATACTAAGATGAATACATTGTTCAAAACACCAAATACATCAGATGTAGCAACATAAATCATGGAACCAAGTAATTGTTTATTTCATTTAGGTGAGTATCTATGTCCACCCTAATTGTGTTTCTTCATGTCATCGTCTATCAACCTGCAACATGTATTAAAATATGATCAACAAAATGTTAGCGAGTATACAAGTTTGAATACATAGCATAATAGTGAAAATGTTTAACGGTGCTCATATCCAACATGATAAATATATATATCCTGTTATTAACATACTACACAAGTGTAAACTACATGTCAACCCAGAGTTTAACGCAATCGTGATTACCCAACATCGTCGAAACGAAGAGGGTGTAATGGTGTTTTACTTAACAATGCCACTAGAATACGGGCGGGGCGTTAATCCTATAGCGCTATAATTGTTAAGGTAGGCTTGCAAAGTTAATGAGCATATAGACACGTGTAAACATAGCATGCGAGATTAACAAGTATAAACAAGTCTTATGTTAATAGTGGATAGATTGTGATTTGTAACAAGTTTAATAGCGTTGCGTGTTTTTGTATAATTGTACATGTTGCACCCATAGTGTATAAAATGAAAATGGGATCGAGTATACTCACAGTTTTGCGTAGATTTCCACGAAAACCGAGAGCTGATTAGTTGAAGGTGGGTACACCGAGGTCACCCTACAATGGGTAAACAAAGGCGTGAGTATTCTGATGTGTTACAGATTCAGGTCTATGACAACTGTCACTTTCCGGTAACTTTCGTACATTTAAATTACTCAATTTTAGCTATACAGGTATATGTTTTGAACATCTGAACTGCATATTTCATGACATACACTTAGAATACTCATGGAATACTTTGTTTTGATGCACATGATTCATTTTTATTGGTTACATTTAAAACAGTTTAAACAATGCATCGAAACAACTAAGATAGCACATAGTAGACTAGTGTGTTGACAGAAACACAGGATCCGCAGAAACCATCTTAATGACATATTTAGGACTCAGACGAAAGCCCAACATCAAATATAGATTAAACCCTAACTAGGAATGCAAAGGTTTGGTTTAATACCTTCCCGAAGTCCGATAACATTAAAAATTGTCTGAAAAGCACTAAAAGTCACAAATTCAACACTTTTTTGCAGAAATTCAGCAGAAATCAGCATTGTAAACTTTTTGCAATGTGTAAAAGTGTTGTTTAACTTAGAATTCATTTGAGAATACCTTGGGGTATCATTTAAACCAATAACCATATCAATTCCTACATCTTACATAAGCTAAGCATTCAATTAACCTAATGGAACCAACGCCAAATGAATATCCGGACGATATCTAAACTTTTTTTAGTAACCATCTAACATTATTTGGGTCATTTAAGACTAGTTATGATCACTAAACATCTTGAAACAATTAAAACACCTAAACACCTAAGCTTCCTAAACATCTTATTACATTTCTAACACATTTAAACACTTAACATTTTTCACCAAACAAGACCCCCCCCCCCCCCCCCATGTTGCAACCATCCCCAAGTGGGACCCACACAAGTTGGCTACCTGGTGAAATATCTAAATATTTCACCAAGCCTTGCAAGTTGATGATGTTGGTGAAAGTTCACAACTTACAATCTAAGCTAACTAAGCTCATTCATCACACTTTACACCTTAACTTTCACACACAAAACCTCTCATCTTCACCTCCATATTTTCGGCCAAGAACACCCCAAAACCAACTTCATTTTCAAGCCACTTTCTTGATGATCAAGATGCATTATCATAGGACTTGAGAAGATCTAAGGCATTTGCAAGTAGAAGCAAGCATTTTCATCCATTCAAGAAGCTTTCAACCATCAAGATCATCATCTTCTTTGCTTTTTATTTTAATCAAGATCATCCCTAGCCACAAGAGCTAGAAGTGAGCATTCTAATCTTTTTTTTCCATACTTGTTTATGAATATATATATATATATATATATATATATATATATATCTTATGAACAAGTTATAAATAAAAGATTCATGCAAGAATATGATGAAAACACCAAAAAGCAAACTAAAAATCATGATATAAAAAATTGTTTAAGTTATGATTTAAAGCTCATTACTTGCATATTTGATCTAGTTATGATGAATATCATATGAAAAACTTGTTAGATGATGTTTAAAAACATGATCTAACAAGTGTACATGAAAATATTAAAAGGGTTATGTTAAACATAATGTTTAATGGATGATCATAATCTTTGATATTGTTAAAGTATATAAAGTTTTTCACTAAAAATAATGCTTTTACAAGATTTATAAAAAGAAACATACAAGATGGGTTTTGTATAAATGTTTAACAAAACTAGAAGTAAAGTATGATTTTGAACTAGTAAACATATATAAAGATCATACTAAAACCCTACATGATTATGAGTTCATCTTGTTAAGTTTATGTTATAAATCTCATGTGTTTTTGCTTAGAAATAAGATGGGTAAATTATTGGTGATTTTGAAAAGAAAAAAGATATGTTTTATTAAACATGGCAAAGTTTATATTTCAAAGGAAATATGGCCAATTTTTCTTAGAAATCATATGTTATAAAAACTATGATTTTTGACAAAATCTTTACTAGAATAAAAGATTTGAAAGAATGGTTTTAATAAAAGCAAAACTAGATATAAATATATATTTTGAGAAAATATATATTTAGTGATCTAAACAACTTATGTGCTATGTGTTATTTGATTGTATTAGTTACATATATGAAAGTTAGGGACTCGAATACAATGATACAAATAAACACAAGACGCATAACAACTAAAGACTTACAAGATTACATATGAATACACCTTAAAAACATATTACGGATGATCCGAGTATTCGGATACAACTTATGGACAATACGGACATACGGGCAAATATACAGACTATATAAGTATATCGGACTATAATATGTAATATATCAAAGACTTGGTAAACTACATTTTCTAAACCGAACAAGTAACCATATATTTTCCACAAGTATACAAAATATATTACTTATGGTTTATCTTAAAAAGGTATTGTTTTTGAAATGTATGAAGATATATATACATTTCCTAACATCTAAAAGTATTATTTTAGTGAAAGACTAAAATTATATTTTTAGAACTAGTCTTAAAAATAGATTATTTTTAAGCTGATTTTTATACCTTTTACCAAGCATAGATTATATATTCATATGAAATATATCTTAGAATATATAAGTATATATATTCTAAGAATACAAGATCACGTGTAATGAACACGAGGATATACGTATTCCTATACGTACAACTATACACTCTGTGACAACCCTCAAATTCCATGTATTCCGTACAATTTATTAATGATAATTAAAGTGCTTGACGACTGTGTGGAATTACTTAACTGCTCTCTGATTACTGTGTTATAGTTACATGTGCTTGTTAACATACTAGTAGTGTACAGAAAAATCATTAAATAGTCCGTTATAATTTCCTAAGTGTTAGAAATTAAAAGTATTACAAAAATATATATATAAGGCACCTTACGGATTAGTTAAACACTTTAACGGAACAGTGTCAAACCGAACAACTGGACTTTACCCGGAACATAAAAATATTGACAATGATATTGTTTACACTTTTATGAGCTAGTTAGGGTCCCCGAACACCCTAACACCCGTTATATTACATAACACACTGGTAACTAATTTAGATACCTAACTAAACAAACTAAACACTTAACTATCCATTCAAATCAAACCATAACCCCCCCCCCCCATGATCCGATCGGTTTCCTCATGTGGGGACACCCTCCACAAACTTTTGATTATTTTATTTACTTGCCTAATATCTAGGTTACATAATATATGTTGGACAAAAACACCAAAGTGGATTATAAAATTGCTTAAGAGTTAAGACTTCCATTCACTAATCACTTCACACAAAATTTGCTCTCATCTCTCTCCCTCTCCTAGTGTTCAGCCGAGAACACTTACCCACCCACCATCACCTTCAAGTTTCGATCTTGCTATTCTACATACATACCAAGGTGCAAGAGATCATACGAGGAGACTCGGTGCTTTCGGAAACTCAAGAACCTCTCTACATTTCTTTTATCCACCTTGTTTACGCCTTGATTCTTCCCGAGCCTCGAGCTAGTAGTAAGTGCCTCTAAACATCATCTTGTTCTTGATTTTTGTGGTTAATAGATGATTAATGGTTAAAAACTTAAGAAACTCTAAAAGAACTTACATTAATCTTGAACATAAAGAATGAAAGATGGATAAAGAGAAGTTATGTGTGTAAATCATGTAGATCTTGTGTTGTTATGATTCTTGGTTGATTATCTGATGTTTTGCTGGTTAATATTGATGTTTGATGTTGTTGTGGTCACTAAACATGTTAACGGAATCAATCGAACACAATTTAGAAGGTTAAAAGCTGAAACAGTAGGCTGTTTGGTAATTACAGACAACTTCAGTTGGCTGTAACAGGACCATAACTTAACGAGAAATGTATTTTCTGAAGTCTAGGGTTATGTATTATGAAATACGGTTCTAATGGCACCAGAATCATAATTTTTAGACTTCGTTTACTATTTTTAAAGCATCATTTTGTAACAGCAGCTAGAGCTGCATTTTTCTGCTGAAAATATGCGTTTTGTTTTTTGTCATAACTTGAATCCTGTGTAGAGTTAGATCATGAAACTTGTACTGTAAATGACCACTGATGTATTTGTAATCCTCCCACTGGAATTTCATAAATCGGACTTACGATGAATTTTAAATAAATTATTCCGTGGACTGTGGTCAGAAAAAGATAAATCTGAGTTCAGGCCAGAAAATGAATTTTTATAAAATATTAGTAATGAACTGGACCCTGATATTTTTACACAATAAAATTTGTAACGTTTAAGACATTCTGTAAAAATTTGGGAATTTTTGGAATAAGTTAACTATTTATTTACAATGTCCGAAAACAGCCCGGTTTTGAATATTTATGCTGAAATGACATAAGCTGTAATTTGCGTGTCTAAATGTCGAATATGCTATCTGTGAATGATCTAACATGATTTTGTGTCAATAAAAGTGTTAGGTGCATTATCGTATGTTTGTTTATGAGTGGGGAATGGATGGGAAGTTTATATGGGCATAAACCGTTAAAGTGATGCATGTTATGTGATAGATACGTGTAGGAACTTTGTGCTCTATTTAAAAATCACTAAATGACTAACTGGTAATCATATTAGGACGTGATTGACCGACCTTGACTGTTAGCTATATTTGAGAATCTAACCGAGCAAACCGAGGTGAGTTCACACTTTCTACAAGGCATAGGATTCCCGGTGGTTTGGGAATGGGTTAAAGAATTTAAAACTAAATCTACATATCCCCTTGGGAAGATATGTACGGCCATCCTCCATAGGTAGGATGCCATTATTAATCCTATGAATTCTCCATGTGCAGAATACGTACGTTCGTCCTCCTGGTGTAGGACAACAACCTTAAAAACTAGCTAGACAAAACTCTATCAATAATTCCCTCTTCATTATATCGACTTAATCGCCGAGGCCAATGGCGAGCGGGTCATTAGTTAATAGCGCTATTAGGTTTAACAAACCTCACACCGTGCCGGTCGGATGGGCGGGCGTGTACTAATGGACTATGGCAGATTATCAGTAATGACAGACGCTCATATAGGGCACAACTTATTTGTGTAGTAGTCGATATCATACCGTCTAGTAGTTCACACGGGGAAAGCCCCCACTGATTATGGTTATGGTTTGGGTAATGAAAAAGGAACTGGTTAAACATACTTTCAACTACGGGGTAACCCCCACGGCAATTAAGCCAACGAAAGTCAAACCACGTTTTTCAGAAACAACTTAAAACTAAACAACCAAATGTGAACTCACTCAAATTTGTTGTTGACTCGTTGTTACATGCCTTACAGGTCGCTAAACGCTTGGAGCTTGCACGAGGAAGGAGTCGTTGTGGTGTTCGGACTGTCATGTTCCGCGCTTATTATTTAAATCCTTATTAACTTATTAAACTTGCGTTTTGAACTTTAACTTATAAACTATGGACTTATGCTTTTGGATTTACTTTTATGCTTCCGATGTTTAAACTAAACATGGTTAACTAGCTTTGGTCACCAATCGTATTGTGGTTGGTCTTATTTACTTAATTACGATGTTCAATATGATTGGTGGCTCAATCCTGGTCACGTCACACCTCCAAGCGGTGGTACTCCGCATGGTAGATTTTGGGGGTGTGACAGATTGGTATCAGAGCCATTGGTTATAGTGAACTTGATTTTAAAAAGGGAAAAGTTTTTTGATAAAACCAGACTATAACCTGTACAGTGTTCAACGATCCACAACGACGCTTCGCTCCACGTGCAAGACTCGACACCATAAGTGATATGATTTATGTTATATTGTCGGTTAGATAGTTCTCACTGTGCATTAGATAATGTGATAATTGCTATTTGAACCTTGTGTGCTTACTCTCTATTGTCGTCCCACACTTACGCACTTTCGCGACACCTTTCTCACTTACGTTGCTTCATTATGAAGATCATGAGCGGACGCGGAGGACGTATCAACCTCACTCAAGCCCAGTTGACGGCTTTGATCAACGAACGAGTCGCTGAGGCACTCGCAGCTAACCCTGCAGGAGGTATAACCTGCCATACCAACTCACCTTAGGACGTTTAGATCCTACCTTCGCAAACCAACCCTCATGCTTAATCTTGTCTTTTATTCTCGCGCAACAGGTCAACATGCACAACCTCCTGTGTGCACGTTCAAAATGTTCATGGACTGCCGACCTACTACTTTCAGTGGCACTGAAGGAGCTGTAGGCCTCCTCCACTGGTTTGAGAAGCTCGAGTCTATCTTTGAGATGTGCGAATGCCCCGAGGCTCGTAGAGTGAAGTATGCTACTGGTACTCTTGAAGGAATAGCGCTCACGTGGTGGAACGCTCAGGTTCAGATGCTGGGGCTGGTTGCTGCTAATGCCACCCCATGGAACGATTTCAAGGAAATGATCAAGGAAGAGTATTGTAGCCGTGATGACATCCACAAACTAGAGGTGGAGTTTTTCAACCTGAAAATGACGGGGTCTGAGATTGAGGCGTATACGAAAAGGTCAAATGAGCTGGCCATCTTGTGCCCTACCATGGTGGACCCTCCCATCAAATGAATTGAGCTGTATCTCAAGGGCCTTGTACCAGAGATTCAAAGTCACGTGACTTCAGCCAACCTGGGTACCATACAGGAAATCATCAAGTTGGCCCATCGACTCACTGACCAGGCGGTGGAGCAAAACAGACTGCCCAAACGAATCAGTGCCACAACTACTTCTGATGCACCTACCGACAACAAGCGAAAATGGGATGGGAACTCCAGTAAGGGTTCTGCTTTAGTTCAGTCTCAGCAGCGAAAGACTGATGACTACCAGAGTCCTGGTCAGCAATCTTCCGGTTATCAAGGACAGGGTGGATACCGAGGAAACCACCCCAAGTGCAACCGGTGCAACAAGCATCACAGCGGGCAGTGCAACAAAGGTCGATGTCAGAGATGTCACAAGACGGGCCATGAAGCTAGGGATTGCAGGAGACCGCGTCCTGCAAATCAGAATCGCCAACAACAACAACAAGCTCCACAGAACCACCAACAGAAACAACAACAGGGCAATAAAGGATGCTTTCATTGTGGCGCTGAAGGCCACTTTAAGAGGAACTGCCCCCCAACTGAACCAGAATCAGAACAACAACAACCAAGGAAACGGGAACCACAATGGGCACAACAATGGAGGCAACAATGGAGGCGGCAATGGGGGAAACAACAATGGTAATGGGGCAAGGGGTCGTGTTTTCATGCTAGGTCAGGGTGATGTAAGGAACGCTCCCAATGTTGTGATGGGTAAGTTTCTTCTGGACGACTTCTTTGTTACTGTTTTATTCGATTCGGGTGCCGATACTAGTTATGTGTCCTTAAAAGTTAGCCAAATGCTTAAGCGCACTCCAACACTTCTAAACACCAAACACACGATAGAGCTAGCAAATGGTAAAAGTCTTGAAGCCATGCACGTAGTTAAAGGTTGTAACCTCATCTTAGCTGGTCAGACTTTCTCTATCGATCTTATTCCTATCACACTGGGTAGTTTCGACGTCGTTATTGGGATGGATTGGCTATCTCATCATCAAGCGGAGATTGTTTGCAAGGAGAAAATCATCCGCATTCCTCGTTCTGGTGAAGAACCTCTGGTGATTCAGGGCGATAAGAGTGGTGCTGTTGTAGGCATTATCTCTTTCCTTAAGGCCCAGAAGTGTTTGCGAAAGGGCCACACTGCCATTCTAGCACTCGTTACTGACACATCAACGGAAGAGAAGAGAATTGAAGACATCCCTATTGTGCGCGATTTTCCTGAGGTATTTCCTGAGGAATTACCTGGCCTTCCGCCTCATTGCCAAGTTGAGTTTCAAATCGAGCTAGCTCCTGGAGCAGCGCCCATAGCTCGAGCACCTTATCATCTAGCTCCATCAGAACTTGAAGAACTGTCCACACAACTACAAGAACTCTTGGAAAAGGGTTTCATACGTCCTAGCTCTTTGCCCTGGGGAGCTCCAGTCTTGTTTGTGAAAAAGAAAGATGGTACTTTCAGAATGTGTATTGACTACCGCGAACTCAACAAGGTGACTGTGAAGAATCGTTATCCTCTTCCACGTATTGACGACTTGTTCGACCAGTTGCAAGGGTCGAGCTATTACTCCAAGATTGATTTGAGATCGGGATACCATCAGCTGAGAGTCCGAGATGAGGACGTCTCCAAAACAACATTCAGAACTCGTTACAGCCATTACGAGTTTCTGGTTATGCCATTCGGGCTGACGAATGCACCAGCGGTCTTCATGGATCTCATGAACCGAGTATGCAAACCTTACCTGGATAAGTTCGTTAGTGTGTTCATTGACGATATCCTGATCTATTCTAAGAGTCAGGAGGAACACGAGCAGCATCTACGACTTATGCTGGAACTTCTTCGAAAAGAGCAGTTGTATGCCAAGTTTTCGAAATGTGACTTCTGGCTTCGCGAAGTCCACTTTCTAGGCCATGTGGTAAACAAGGATGGAATTCATGTGGATCCATCTAAGGTTGAATCGATCAAGAACTGGCCTGCACCCCGCACACCAACAGAAATCCGCCAATTCTTGGGTTTGGCAGGATATTACAGAAGGTTTATCAAAGATTTCTCAAAGATTGCGCAACCTCTCACTTCACTGACTCAGAAGGGTGTCACCTATCGTTGGGGTGATGCACAGGAGTCCGCATTTCAGCACTTGAAGGATAGACTTTGTAGCGCACCTATCCTCTCCTTGCCTGAAGGCACATATGATTTCGTGGTTTATTGCGACGCTTCCATCCAAGGACTTGGTTGCGTATTGATGCAACGTGACAAGGTCATTGCCTACGCATCGCGCCAACTTAAAGTTCACGAAAGGAACTACACTACGCATGACTTGGAACTGGGAGCAATTGTTTTCGCACTTAAGATATGGAGACATTACCTGTACGGTACCAAGTGCACCATTTACACCGATCACAGGAGTCTCGAGCATATCTTCAAGCAAAAGGAGTTAAACATGCGACAACGCCGATGGGTCGAGCTCTTGAATGATTACGAATGCGCGATCAAGTACCATCCGGGCAAAGCCAATATGGTGGCCGATGCCCTCAGTTGAAAGGATACTATACCGAAGCGTGTACGTGCTTTACAACTTACCATCCAATCTAACCTTCCCGCTCAGATTCGCGATGCTCAGGTTGAAGCATTGAAAGCGGAGAACATCAGAGCTGAATCCTTACGAGGATCGAGGCAGCGCCTAGAACAAAAGGAAGACGGTGCCTACTATGTTAACGGACGCATCTGGATTCCACTTTATGGAGACCTGCGCAAGCTTGTGATGGATGAAGCACACAAGTCTCGTTATTCGGTACACCCTGGTTCGGACAAGATGTACCACGACCTCAAGACTACGTATTGGTGGCCTGGCATGAAAGCCCACATAGCAACCTACGTTAGCAAATGTTTGACTTGTGCGAGAGTCAAGACCGAATATCAGAAACCATCAGGCCTACTACAACAACCAGAGATCCCGAAATGGAAATGGGAGCAAATTTCCATGGATTTTGTTACCGGCCTGCCCAGATCTCAACGCGGAAACGATACCATTTGGGTGATCGTGGATCGGCTGACCAAGTCTGCACATTTTCAGGCAATCAAGGAAACGGACAAGTTTTCTACTTTAGCAGACATCTATCTAAAGGAAGTAGTATCAAGGCACGGAGTGCCAACCTCCATCATTTCTGATCGTGACGCGCGTTTTACTTCTGAACTGTGGCAAGCAATGCACAAGTCCTTTGGCTCACGTTTAGATATGAGCACCGCTTATCACCCACAGACGGATGGGCAATCTGAACGCACCATCCAAACCCTTGAAGACATGCTTAGGGCATGTGTAATCGATTTTGGTAATGGCTGGGAAAAGCACCTCCCGCTAGTGGAGTTTTTGTATAACAATAGCTACCACACCAGCATCCAAGCCGCTCCATTCGAGGCATTGTACGGACACAAATGCCGATCACCTCTCTGTTGGGCAGAAGTTGGTGACAGCCAAATTACTGGCCCAGAACTTGTGGTAGATACCACCGAGAAGATTGCCCAGATACAACAACGAATGGCGGCAGCTCGTGACCGTCAGAAAATCTATGCTGATAAGGGAAGAAAACCACTCGAGTTCCAGGTTGGGGATCGAGTGCTACTCAAAGTCTCGCCTTGGAAAGGCGTAGTTCGTTTTGGCAAACGAGGCAAACTCAATTCGCGTTACGTCGGACCGTTTGAAATCATTGAGAAAATTGGCAAGGCCGCCTACAAATTGAATCTACCCGAAGAACTCAGCGGAGTTCACAACGTATTCCACGTGTCAAATCTGAAGAAGTGTGTGTCAGATGAGACCCTCATAGTTCCTCTCAAGGAACTCACTATCGACGACCAGCTACGATTCGTCGAGGAACCTGTAGAGATTACTGATCGAGATATTAAGATTCTCAAACGCACCAGGATACCTCTCGTCCGAGTTCGTTGGAATGCCCGTCGTGGCCCAGAGTATACCTGGGAACGAGAAGACCAAATGAAACTTAAGTATCCCCAGCTGTTTAATAAAAACGCAACCACTACTGAGACTGAAGCCACTGCAGAGATTTGGGATGAAATTCCAAATCAACGGGGGGATGATGTGACACCCCAGGAAAATCAAGAAAACAACGCAACTTAACTAGCTTCCTCAGTAACCACGCGCTAAATTTCGGGACGAAATTCTCTTAACAGGGGGAGAATGTGACAACCCTCAAATTCCATGTATTCCGTACAATTTATTAATGATAATTAAAGTGCTTGACGACTGTGTGGAATTACTTAACTGCTCTCTGATTACTGTGTTATACTTACATGTGCTTGTTAACATACTAGTAGTGTACATAAAAGTCATTAAATAGTCCGTTATGATTTCCTAAGTGTTAGAAATTAAAAGTATTACAAAAATATATATATAAGGCACCTTACGGATTAGTTAAACACTTTAACGGAACAGTGTCAAACCGAACAACCGGACTTTACCCGAAATATAAAAATATTGACAATGACATTGTTTACACTTTTATGAGCTAGTTAGGGTCCCCGAACACCCGTTATATTACATAACACACTAGTAACTAATTTAGATACCTAGCTAAACAAACTAAACACTTAACTATCCATTCAAATCAAACCATAACCCCCCCCCCCCAATGATCCGATCGGTTTCCCCATGTGGGGACACCCTCCACAAACTTTTGATTATTTTATTTACTTGCCTAATATCTAGGTTACATAATATATGTTGGACAAAAACACCAAAGTGGATTATAAAATTGCTTAAGAGTTAAGACTTCCATTCACTAATCACTTCACATAAAATTTGCTCTCATCTCTCTCCCTCTCCTAGTGTTCGGCCGAGAACACTTACCCACCCACCATCACCTTCAAGTTTCGATCTTGCTATTCTACATACATACCAAGGTGCAAGAGATCATACGAGGAGACTCGGTGCTTTCGGAAACTCAAGAACCTCTCTACATTTCTTTTATCCACCTTGTTTACGCCTTGATTCTTCCCGAGCCTCGAGCTAGTAGTAAGTGCCTCTAAACGTCATCTTGCTCTTGATTTTTGTGGTTAATAGATGATTAATGGTTAAAAACTTAAGAAACTCTAAAAGAACTTACATTAATCTTGAACATAAAGAATGAAAGATGGATAAAGAGAAGTTATGTGTGTAAATCATGTAGATCTTGTGTTGTTATGATTCTTGGTTGATTATCTGATGTTTTGCTGGTTAATATTGATGTTTGATGTTGTTGTGGTCACTAAACATGTTAACGGAATCAATCGAACACAATTTAGAAGGTTAAAAGCTGAAACAGTAGGCTGTTTGGTAATTACAGCCAACTTCAGTTGGCTGTAACAGGACCATAACTTAACGAGAAATGTATTTTCTGAAGTCTAGAGTTCTTTATTATGAAATATGGTTCTAATGGCACAAGAATCATAATTTTTGGACTTCGTTTACTATTTTTAAAGCGTCATTTTGTAACAGCAGCTAGAGCTGCATTTTTCCGCTGAAAATATGCGTTTTGTTTTCTGTCATAACTTGAATCCTGTGTAGAGTTAGATCATGAAACTTGTACTGTAAATGACCACTGATGTATTTGTAATCCTTCCACTGGAATTTCGTAAATCGGACTTACGATGAATTTTAAATAAATTATTCCGTGGACTGTGGTCAGAAAAAGATAAATCTGAGTTCAGGCTGGAAAATGAATTTTTATAAAATATTAGTAATGAACTGTACCCCGATATTTTTACACAATAAAATTTGGAACGTTTAAGACATTCTGTAAAAATTTGGGAATTTTTGGAAAAAGTTAACTATTTATTTACAATGTCCGAAAACAGCCCGGTTTTGAATATTTATGCTGAAATGACATAAGCTGTAATTTGCGTGTCTAAATGTCGAATATGCTATCTGTGAATGATCTAACATGATTTTGTGTCAATAAAAGTGTTAGGTGCATTATCGTATGTTTGTTTATGAGTGGGGAATGGATGGGAAGTTTATATGGGCATAAACCGTTAAAGTGATGCATGTTATGTGATAGATACGTGTAGGAACTTTGTGCTCTATTT
Source organism: Helianthus tuberosus (assembly GCA_030545235.1). NCBI lineage: Eukaryota > Viridiplantae > Streptophyta > Magnoliopsida > Asterales > Asteraceae > Helianthus > Helianthus tuberosus. The sequence goes on from CM060410.1 coordinate 164,083,398, forward strand.
AAAAATCACTAAATGACTAACTGGTAATCATATTAGGACGTGATTTACCGACCTTGACTGTTAGCTATATTTGAGAATCTAACCGAGCAAACCGAGGTGAGTTCACACTTTCTACAAGGCATGGGATTCCCGGTGGTTTGGGAATGGGTTAAAGAATTTAAAACTAAATCTACATATCCCCTTGGGAAGATATGTACGGCCATCCTCCATAGGTAGGATGCCATTATTAATCCTACGAATTCTCCTGGTGCAGAATACGTACGTTCGTCCTCCTGGTGTAGGACAACAACCTTAAAAACTAGCTAGACAAAACTCTATCAATAAGTCCCTCTTCATTATATCGACTTAATCGCCGAGGCCAATGGCGAGCGGGTCATTAGTTAATAGCGCTATTAGGTTCAACAAACCTCACACCGTGCCGGTCGGACGGGCGGGCGTGTAGTAATGGACTATGGTAGATTATCAGTGATGATAGACGCTGATATAGGGCACAACTTATTTGCGTAGTAGTCGATTTCATACCGTCTAGTAGTTCACACGGGGAAAGCCCCCACTGATTATGGTTATGGTTTGGGTAATGAAAAAGGAACTGGTTAAACATACTTTCAACTACGGGGTAACCCCCACGGCAATTAAGCCAACGAAAGTCAAACCACATTTTTCAGAAACAACTTAAAACTAAACAACCAAAAATGAACTCACTTAACTTTGTTATTGACTCGTTGTTACATGCCTTACAGGTCGCTAAACGCTTGGAGCTTGCACGAGTAAGGAGTCGTTGTGGTGTATGGACTGTCATGTTCCGTGCTTATTATTTAAATCCTTATGAACTTATTAAACTTGCGTTTTGAACTTTAACTTATAAACTATGGACTTATGCTTTTGGATTTACTTTTATGCTTCCGCTGTTTAAACTAAACATGGTTAACTAGCTTTGGTCACCAATCGTATTGTGGTTGGTCTTATTTACTTAATTACGATGTTCAATATGATTGGTGGCTCGATCCTGGTCACGTCACGCCTCCAAGCGATGGTACTCCGCATGGTGGATTTTGGGGGTGTGACACACTCACTCACATCACCAACACTTGGTGAAAATACAATTATACAAGTATACCCATACATGGGAGTTATTCATACACATACAGTTTACTCATACGAGACACATTCACACATATACAATCTATTCATACAAAACACGAAGTCAAGAAGACTTGATCCGGTAATACAACTCACAAGATACAAGAATATATATATTTGGCGAAATATATATTAAACACTTATTAATTAATACATCTAAGGCACAGTTCAACAAACAACAAATACATACAAGTCTTAACACATCTTCAAGATAAAAGACTTGTACATGAGCCATTACAAAGACCAAAGTGTCTAACAAATCTAGGACCTTTGTAGGTTCGTGATACAATTCAAGACAACTGCAAGTGAGGTTACAATTATATACAGTATACGGAACACAATTCCGTGAGTTCATGTCCACTATTCATTTTAAATGCTTTACAACTTTACAACTATCGGGGAAAATACATGTTCAATTGTATAATAAGTCATGGAATGAAACACCTTAGATCATGTGCGAATAGGGTTATACAACTAAGCACCATTAATCCAGTTTGGACCTAGGTACAAGGGGTTAGATCTAATGGGTTTTGGCGTGTCACACCCCGACCGCGTAAAACAACAAACCGCGGCGGAAACGTCGGGGAGTGCTATAATAGAATCATTGTTTCACAACACATGATATTTAAAGTTTGGTTTTATTTATTAAATTGTTTACATTGTCTTGGAAATAACAGAAACATAACGTAAATTAAACTGTTCTTGCTTCATTTTAAGTCACTAAGGCACAAGTCCGCCTAAGTGTGTCACGATCATCATCAAACATTAGCTCCTGATACACATGTGAAAATAGGTACGTCAGCATAAAAATGCTTGTGAGATACATAGGTTTTGTTGATGAAAGATTCATGACTTGTAAGTTAAAAGAAGTGTTTAACTAAAAGTAGTCATGAACCATACAAAAATTTTTTCTTTTATAAAATCATATGAAAATCGATATGAAAATCAGATGATATAAAAGAAAGATGTATGGTTAAGCGAATAACCAAGTGAAAATGAATTTGTATAAAATAAGTTACTTGTAAAACAATGTCTTGTCATGTCTTTGTATAAAATGTTTCATGTCTTTGTCTTTGTCGAAGTGGTTTAGAAAACACTACGATATGTAATATCATAAAAGCACTTATATACAGGAAGTACCAGCGGTGTATCCACCATGCTTTCATCATATTACATACGCCTCGTTATTTAAATCACTTACTAAATAACCACCAAAAATGTCTTGTTAACCATTTGTCAAAATGTTATAAGTAAACAATGTCCAATGTTAAGTGTACACCATGTCTTGTATAATCAAAAGTCTTGTATGGCAAGTAAAAAGTATTTACTCAAACCATATGTATAATGTCAATGTATATCCAAATGTCATGTATGGTGAATAAAAAGTATTTACTCAAACCATAGGCATAATGTCATGTATTATCAAATGTCATGTACAAAACAATGTCTTTGAATAAACCATAGTTTAAATCAAAAGTTATGCTTTGCAAAACCAATGCTTTATTGTTACGAACATTTATGCAGTAATGTTTATCGCATACATTCAAGCCTTGAGACTGTCGGATAAACCCTTAACAAGTCAAAGTTTATCAATTATGTTTTCAGATTTTGTCATTCCTTACTTCCAAACAAACCTAGGAAGCAGGGAACGGGATTTGTCAAGTCCTACGGTACCACTACATACTACCGAGCGGCGTGATCAATGTTAATGAATGTATTTTTGTCCCGTTAAACATACCAAATGTCATACCAAATGTAAGCATGTCATGTAAAAACCATGTACTAAGTATGCTAAGTAAACATACAAAGTAGAAATGTCCATGAAATCAATGTGCTAGCATGCTCAGTAAACATACATAGCAGAAGTGTAATGCAAATCAATGTGCCCATATGCTGAGTAAACATATGCAGAAAAAGTGTCTATGAAATTAATGTGCTAGCATGCTCAGTCAACATACATAGCAAAGTATAATGGAAATCATGTACTATATGTGTACTATTTGAACATAGCATGTATATGTCATAAAAGCATGAAAGCATGAAAGTAACAAATAGGCACATGTGTATCACCTCAAGATATTTGAAAGCGGTAAAAGAGGGGACTATGTACTCACTTGAGCTTGCTTAATAGTCTTGGAATTAAGACCAAATAAAGCTCGTCGGATCACGGAATCAAACGACACCTAATATAGGTAACTATGTTAATAATCGAGGCCTAAATCGGAAGGTCGGATAGAATGAGGTCTCGTAAACCAAATGAGTATTGGAACTCATATGATATGGTTTAACAAAGCCTACATTCTAAATTGGAACCTATCCTAAGTGCTTATGACCCGTTAAGGTAGTTTACGCTACTTTAACGCGTCATTTGCGCAAATGCGCATTCGGATGGTCTAACTAGCCCTATGACAAGTATTATATACCTTAATATGTTTAATTAGGTGTCAAAAACTTGGTTACATGTGCTTAAATTGAAATTATGCATAAAAAGGGCATTTTGGTCATATTCCTAAGGCATATAAACTACCTATCATACAACTAACTAAACGAAGTGACCATAAGGTATAACCTCGGAAGGTTATTCCCTATACAACTATGGTCACAAGTATATGTTTGGTTGGATCCTAATGATCGACCAAATGGGTCGGGTTCGAAAGTCTAAGCGGTTGTTTAGACCGCTTGACTTACGACCCTAAATAAGCACTAAACTAGAAGTGACGAATTAAACATGTTAAAACATGTTTAACTAAGTTAGAAAACTGATTTGATATTAAAACAAAGGGTTTTGATACCCGAAAATCGTTTCGTCGTAAAATGCACATAATCGTGCATTTTGACCGAAACTTTGACTTGTCACTTCGACTAGTCAACGTGGTAATCAGTAGGTATAGTCGCAAGGGACTATAACCATCGTGATTACGCTCACGTTGCAAAGTTCAAACGAACTTTGTTTTGACCAAATCATGGTCAAAGCTGAAAGTCAAACACTATTTGACTTTCTAGCTTGAAATAAATGAACAAAGCATGAAAGAACACTTACAAGTGTTATAGGATGAAGACAACTCAAGTGGGAGGCCTCCAACAAGTGGTAGCAACTCCTCTTAGAGCAGATGTGAAGAAAGAAAAGAATTGAGCAAGTTGGAAGTGAAATGGTGTTGGCTATTTATAGTGTTCTTGGAATTATGAGATCATGCCAAGTGTTTATGTGTTGCCTAAGGAAATATCATAGCCTTACAAGTGTTTGGACAACATTCAAAGCCTTGGAGGATACTTAAAACACCCACAAGATCTCAAAAACCAGGTTAGAAAACAACAGGAAACAACTGGGAAGCTGTTTAGAAAATTCTACCCAGTGACTGCTCAGGCGACACACGCCAGGATCACCCTCATCTGGCGCGACACGCCTGGATGAACCATCAGAAACTTTCAGTTTTTGGCCGAAACAGTCCCTGCATGCTCCAAACTTGTTTTTCGATGCGTTTAACCCCCGTTAACCCATTTTCAAGGCTCTAAAAGGATGTTAAAGCATAGGGGACTTGAAATATGCTTGGAAATATCATAGATGTCGGTTCGTTTGGTCGTACGATCGCGTTTTTCGGTTAATTACGACGAAACTCGAACGGACGCGAAAACGATCCAAATTAAGCGACGAATGGTATTTTTGCATTCCCATCACTAAAATATAATATTTTAGTGATTACAAAAATTTTTGGATGTCCGGATATGGTCAGAACGTAAGATATGCGCGTATAAGCAAACTTCCGCAGTTTTTGACGCTTTTAGTCCCTGTGATCAAATAAGCGCATTTTCGCATACCGAACCCCTCAAAACTTATTGCTAAGCTATGTTAAGAGTATTTAGGGTATGTTTAGCTTATGATCATGTTCTGGAGTGTAAGTTGCTATACGAAACGACAGACTTTTGCAGTTTGACGCAAATAGTCCCTATGATCGAATAAACTTGTTTTTGCCATACCAAACCCTTCAAACTTATTTCTAAGTTATGTAAAGGTTATTTAAGGTACGTTAAGCCTGTATCACTATCCTGGAGTGTTTGTTGCGTTAAACTGATTACGTTTATGCATCAGTTTTCGTATAACTTTTCAGAAAGCGATTTAGAGTTTAAAATCGAACAAAAATCAAAATGTGCAAAATGTCAAACATAATTAAACAATTATTGGGATCAAAACACATTGTTTTATTGATAACTGAACTTGTTTAGAGTTATACAATGATTACACAAACACAGATGTCACATGGCGAGCCCCACTCTTGGTCGTGGACCCATACAGAAGAGTGCGTTTGTGTCCCAGTCGATGGTTGTCGACACAAAATCATCTAGGTTTGGATTGCTTCCTATTTCGTCACACATATTAATGTCCTCGTAAAACATTAATGATCAACAATTTCATTGATGCTTTACATACTACATCTTTACATACTGGTTTTCATCTTATACAACTCACATTTTACAGATACATTTTATACAACTCACATTTTACAAGATACATCTTATACAACTAAATTGCATGAACTCGCCAACTTTTGTTGATGTTTTCAACTTAACATGTATTTCAAGGAATTAGTGGACCATGCAGATATTTCAGTCAAGGAAAGCAATTATCAAGACTCCATGCCACCAATTGAAGGGCTTGCCCGTTATATACCGCCTTTTTGTGGTGATATACTGGTCAAAGCCTTAACATGAACTTGCATTTTGATGTAGTGAAACTATGACAGTTTATTTTTCAGTTGATGGTTTGTAACCAAAACGCTTAACTCCTGTTGCGTTCTTTTGAAACAATTATGGCTATGGCATTGGAGTATGTTTTATTCATTTTGTATGTTCACTTATATTATTATGCAATGAGAATTGATCAGATCACACCTCGCGCTTCCGTTACGAGCGGGTGTGACAGATTGGTATCAGAGCATCGATTGTAGTGAACCAGGATTCTTTCTCGAGTCTAGTCTACAATCATAGGGACCTCTCACGAAAACAATTTATACAAGAACAAGATGTTTTCATTGCATAAATATTTTTCAAGGTCCACTACAACAAAATTCATTTTATATAAACCAAGCAAGGACATTTCCATGGGTGAAGTCTATAAGAAATAGACACATTACATTAACAGATTATGTGCCTACAATACATTACATTATCAGTTTACGCATTATAAACAATTTACAAGTTCAGCTTATACAAGATAGAAGTCCTTGTTCATAGGATTTTATATGATTATATATATATATATATATATAGATTATTTATATAGGTGTTCTATGAAATATTTTGGCAAGAACGAAATACCTTCAACTTCAAATTCTATTGTTATTCTTGACTCACATGACATGGTTAAGACACGACATCTTTTACACAAGACATGCTACTCTATTTCAAGACATGACATATTGTATACAATACATCTTCCATGAGAATGTCGACCTCACGTCTATTGCGGAGCTTATGGCGAACGTGGTTCCTAAGTGAGACCATAAAGCATTGACCCCGTGGAAGATGGTTGCTTTCTCGCGGATGCTGAGATGACTGACTTCAGTAGTGACGATGAGGTGGAGGTGGTAGCCTTGAACAACAACTCCATTAGTGGGACGAGGTCCCTGTGGCTCATACAAATCATGATTGCCGACACTCTTGTCCAGACAAGGAAGATAGCCCTATGTGTTGTTTACAACACTTTAGCATGCTAAGCTATTAACATACTTGTACTTACCAGATTTGCGATCAAGCCTCGAACCGAACACTATTCTTTGTCAAGAGCATAAGGTTTAAGTCCAAGCATGGTTCCTCCCCACCATACTCGAATCTCTTAAACCAAGGCTCTGATACCAACTTGTAACACCCTAGTTTCTTTTTAACGGTTTTACATGTAAATACCAACAATTAGATGTGTAGTTAAGACTACACATATTATAAATATACGGGTTTATTAAAACTTTTACAAATCATAAGTTATTCTACATAACGTGGTTGAATTCGTTGTTTAAAATTTACTATGTGTCAAAGTGCGGAAGCGTGTGTCTTTATCGTGTTCGGTTCTTCGCTGAGCTTGATCGTCTTCCGGCATCCAAAATGTACCTACATTTCATAAAAACATGAAATGCTTTAGTCATACGGGTTTTAAATCATGTCCGAACGATGTCCGGGAAAACAATTGATTTTTCAAATGAAAAACAAAATATATAAAAATATCTCCACCGTAAATTACGGTGGGACCGTAATTTACGGTGGCCTCTTGGTTCATGCTTTTCTACCGTAAACCAGTGGGCCACCACCGTAAATAAATCATCTCCACCGTAAATTACGGTGGACCCTGGGTTCAGCCTTTCCATTTTGCCGTAATTTGACACGAAATCTTTCGTATCTTTCAAACCGCTTATTCGGTTGACCTTCCGTTTCTTCCTACATGTTGGTAATTTGATTCTCCATCAAATGGATTTAAAATCCGACTTCCGGATTAACAAATTTATAGAGTTTTAAGCTTTTGGCTTAAACTAGAATTTACCCATTTTAACCCGTTCATGTATTTATCAAACAAACTTGTTTGTTCGATTCCAAATTCTCGTGAACCTTCTAAATTCTATATCGTCTATCATATTTGGCTCAAACCATGGGTTTTCTACGCATTTTAAACCCGCTTATACTCAAGTGCTTATTTTGACCCGTTAAGGACATTTAAGCAACTTTTACACATAACTCACACCCATTTCTTTCTAGCATTTTATTTCCACATTAATTATCAAGTGACCTTCCATCACATCTATATTTGTGATGGTTTTAATGTGACGATCTATTTAATCCGAGTTTTACCCTTCAGATTATTAATTTACGGCAAAGACTCATATAGAGACTTTTGACCAAGGATTGACATCTTACGCTATTAAACTTATTCTAAGTATTAACTTGATTATAAAACTTGTTTTCAAGCGACTTCTAAGAGTTGTTTGCTTAATTTTGTTTACAAGGGCGTTTTGGTCATTTTTAACCCTTCTTTTACAACGAAGGGTTTGCTTAGCCATGTACGCCCAAAATCTCGTCTTTAACCAAATCTCATTTTCAAAACACTCAGTCTATACTTTAAATTCTTCGGTTTACCTTTTAAGGTAACCGAATGTTTCTTTTTTTTTTTTTTACTTTGCCTAAATCTCATAGATCTCCAAGTTCTAAATGAGAAGTTGATCTATTATACATACCTGGCCCGGGTCAACTTATTAACCCGGTTTTAATACCTTGCTTTATAATCGCTAATTTAGAACGATACGAATATCCATTGGATATCTATTCCTGTAAGCATATAACTCGACAAAAAAAAAATCATTAGTCGATATTGTCAAAAGGTGATGTCTACACCTTTTGACCCGTTTGGCCGAAATGGTCGTTTATCTATGCGAGATGATATTTATTATCGTCTCGTCTACATGATCCGTTCCGTTTAACATCGTACGGTCATTTTACTTATAAACCGTTTATTACTTTCGACATAATATGACCAAATTATTGATTTATTTCTTTTTAACCATTATTATGGTTTCTTTCATCTTTGATTTTCTTGTTCCGTTCGACTACACGACGGAACATCATATTTCAATTGTTTAGATATCTCATTCATAACTTATATGATAAGAAAATATTCCACAATTTAAGACTAGTGTAAGCTATACTTACCTTGCATCCGAATTACGCTTTTCCTTCCTACTTGCTTCGTTTGACCCGCTTCCTTTCCAAGCCTCCACCTAGCTTGTCAAGCGTCAAACTATCATCATAATTCGTAAGACGGTTATATTAGTCATCATTAATTATGACTATTCCATCTTACATATTTTCTATCACAATTACCATTCGATCTTATTAATGGTCGGTTTGACTATTTAAAAGTCAAATCACCAATTAACACATATGATTGCACTATCAAGTTCACAAGACTCAATTAGGCACATTATCAACACTTAGTTCTCATTTAGGCATTTTAACAAACACCTAATGTGCATAATTTTACATATTTACTAACTAGTTCCTAACTAGTTATTTTTACCAAGATTAACATCAAAATTCACCACTATCACTTATGATCAATTACTCAAACTTGCAAATTGTTCAAGTATCTTGTTCCTACTAGCAACTATGATGATTTTAAACATGTGTACATCATCATCTTTACTACATAATCGAAACCCACTTGACACATGAGTGTATGATCATGAATTCACAACCATGAACATCAATTCAACAAGTACATGACTAGGGTTTACTCCTAGACATAGTTTCATCATTAATTTCATCCAAACAACAAACATGCAAGCTCAGATTCGAGTTCTCTAGGTTTGCTCAGAATTTCAACTAGAGATTTCTCAAGAAATTTACATACCTCGTGACTCCTTTTTCAATAGAGATCACTAATTCATACTCGGATTTTGATTTGGACTTGATTTGCCCCTTCAATTTGATGAAATTGTGTTGATTAGGGTTTGACCCTTCTTGGTCGCCCCTGAGCTCGATCCAGAACACACACTGTGTGTGTGTGTGTTTGTGTTTGTTTTAATTAAATAACTTTTCTAGTTATCCCGCTTTAACCCCTCGTGTTTGGTTCGTTATTAAGTAGGCCACAACCTACTTATTTCTTTTAACAATTTTCCCACTTATTAACTAGGTTAAATATTCCTAGTTAACTTAGCGGGTTCGGGAATATTTATGAGTAAGTTTATTTTAGGTCCCGTTAGGTCGGGCCTTCTATAAACTTTATTTCCTCCAAAAGCCTGTGTACTACTTTTATTTAATATTAGGTTTATTTATTTAAAATCCTAATATTCACCGGGCTATTTTTACCACTAACAGTACTTTACCCGTCTTTTAGTATTAACGTGGGTTAATTACCAAACCCGTTTTCGGGGTGTTACAAGTCTACCCCCCTTAAAGAGGTTTCGTCCTCGAAACCTTTTCTTACATAGTTTATTTAGTTTCAAACCCTATGTACATAAACTGAGTAACCTTCTAAGCATTACTCACACTTTGTCCATTTGTTAGTGTTACCAGACAAATATGGTACATCTTTTAATTACACAACATATATGTCTTTTATGCGAATTAACGCAATTCAAGATAACACCTTCTTGTTATTTCGACTTGTTTGCTTAACTTAGCGAATTCCATCGCCTTATACTTTCGGATTCTTTATGAATCCATTATTTTCACCCATTTGGATGTTTCTAGTGAGATCTTTCACTTTTACAAACATACCCTTTCCTTTACGTACTTATTCATTTGGTTCATTCATACAGAACTCGCCGCAAAATGAATTTCCTGATTTTATCTTATGTATTTAGCACTATCTAGATGTGCTATTAACGAAATTCTACAAGGCGTATTACCACATACCTTTCGGCTTATCCTTTTTATCATGCTTTTACTCGAGCTAACTTCCCAATACTTTACTTGCGTTGTCTTGTGATCGCTCTGTATAGGCGATCAATACTTTTTGTTATTATGACCTCATGGACCATCACTATCGTTTTGTACTCACTTACCTTTATGGCTTGGCTTGACTGGGTAGCCAATTGGCCACTTGGTCATAGACTCTTATTAACTATGTTTATTTCACGCTAATCTTAATATAGATAGCGTGTTGAACACTTTCTTAATTTAAATATTGACCTTAACCGGCCTAACTGACTAGTCTTATTAGTCCAGTTACTTTATACCCATCTCTCGGGCTACTATGTGATTTTATTTCACATAACTTTCCTGACCGTGATTGTGTTACATCATGTTTAATTTATATCAAAATTTCATTTTCGAAAATATCACTTTTCGAATATATCGTCTTGCGCCTATCAGTGTCAAGACTTGCATCTTTCATGCTTACTATTTAAATTCCTATCAGAATTTATGTTTGTAAAAACATTATTTCTTACTAAAACCGAAGTTTTAGTTTTTAGGATCTTCTCTTTAACTTTTGTCAATTATCCATACCAGGATATTGACAGTCCATAATTTATTCTTATTTGGTTATATCCCATTACCGGGCTCATTATTCTCTGGCATTTAACGCTACCTTTATCTGGCTAGCGCTCATTTGTGCCATTCAGCGTTATATTGTATTCAACATGTTTGACCTATTAATGTGAAATCTATCACTTATAAACAATCAACTTTATTCTTTATTCAACCCATTCGACTTCGAATAGTTGAACATATTTACTCACAATTTCTATATACGAGATTTTATAGTCATAACTCGTAATCCAAGTTACTTTGTTTTTTTTAACCCGCGTTCACGTCTCTTGGTTTACGCATGTGTTTAATTCTTACCCATCAACTGGGTGTTTTACCGAAATCATTATTATTGCAACCCTCCCGGTGTGCATTAAGACCTTGCTTCATTTTTATATCCCGACTTTGTCCTTAAGTTTGACGTTTTACAAAAACGACTTGTTTAGGGACATATTCGCATTTTCCGGGTTCGAGTGTAAGTACACTCCCTCCCAATGCTTGTCTAAATCATTTTTCACGTTTGCGTTTTCTGGGTTCGAGTGTAAGCACACTCCCTCCCAATACTTGTCTAAATCATTTTACATGCTTGCGTTTTCTGGGTTCGAGTGTAAGTACACTCCCTCCCAATACTTGTCTAAATCATTTTTCATGTTTGCGTTTTCTGGGTTCGAGTGTAAGTACACTCCCTCCCAATACTTATCTAAATCATTTTTCATGCTTCTTTGTCCCTTCATTCGGGCTCATTATCCTGTTGTAATACGCTTCCGTCACTCGGTTGTGCGTTTACATTATTATCAAACATTTTGCTTATTTGATTCATTTGGGTACTTTTAAGTTAGCCCCCATTCACACCGTCCTTACTACATCGGATCTAAACGTGTCCGCCATAAGAAGTTCGTGGTATCATATGCCACGACTTACTTGGCCAGAGTAAGCGATTAACACATGACACACATGACCGTTTTATAGTTTTCACATCACGCCCTATGTAAGTAACGCCTCTATTTGTTTCTCTTGGAAACAATATTCCGAATACATTTTATATTCGGGTTTTTCCAAGTTTTTAATCTACATATGCAACTTTCAATTTCTACTTATTTGTTGCATATTACTATTTGTGCGATTATTTAAAATGTGCACCTGGTAATGTTTGCCCCAACGGGCGTTCCTTGCCATTAACCTTGTTCGCGGTCGTTACGCGATTTAGTCCCCGGTGAGCATGCTCCTCTCGTCATACTTCGGACCGTTCCATCATCATATCCATAATTCGTTTGACTCTCGTCGTCTTCAAACGCGAGTGTCCTTCAATTAAACATTCATAAAGTTAGTAACATCAACTTCAATAATAGCCCGTATTATAATACAAGGCTTTTTCTACTATACGCGTCAACGCGCGTATTTTCGTCAACTATATCAATCATTTTAATTGGGATAACGTGTATCACACGATAGCCCTATGTGTTGTTTACAACACTTTAGCATGCTAAGCTATTAACATACTTGTACTTACCGGATTTGCGATCAAGCCTCGAACCAAACACTATTCTTTGTCAAGAGCATAAGGTTTAAGTCCAAGCATGGTTCCTCCCCACCATACTCGAATCTCTTAAACCAAGGCTCTGATACCAACTTGTAACACCCTAGTTTCTTTTTAACAGTTTTACATGTAAATACCAACAATTAGATGTGTAGTTAAGACTACACATATTATAAATATACGGGTTTATTAAAACTTTTACAAATCATAAGTTATTCTACATAACGTGGTTGAATTCGTTGTTTAAAATTTACTATGTGTCAAAGTGCGGAAGCGTGTGTCTTTATCGTGTTCGGTTCTTCGCTGAGCTTGATCGTCTTCCGGCATCCAAAATGTACCTACATTTCATAAAAACATGAAATGCTTTAGTCATACGGGTTTTAAATCATGTCCGAACGATGTCCGGGAAAACAATTGATTTTTCAAATGAAAAACAAAATATATAAAAATATCTCCACCGTAAATTACGGTTGGACCGTAATTTACGGTGGCCTCTTGGTTCATGCTTTTCTACCGTAAACCAGTGGGCCACCACCGTAAATAAATCATCTCCACCGTAAATTACGGTGGACCCTGGGTTCAGCCTTTCCATTTTGCCGTAATTTGACACGAAATCTTTCGTATCTTTCAAACCGCTTATTCGGTTGACCTTCCGTTTCTTCCTACATGTTGGTAATTTGATTCTCCATCAAATGGATTTAAAATCCGACTTCCGGATTAACAAATTTATAGAGTTTTAAGCTTTTGGCTTAAACTAGAATTTACCCATTTTAACCCGTTCATGTATTTATCAAACAAACTTGTTTGTTCGATTCCAAATTCTCGTGAACCTTCTAAATTCTATATCGTCTATCATATTTGGCTCAAACCATGGGTTTTCTACGCATTTTAAACCCGCTTATACTCAAGTGCTTATTTTGACCCGTTAAGGACATTTAAGCAACTTTTACACATAACTCACACCCATTTCTTTCTAGCATTTTATTTCCACATTAATTATCAAGTGACCTTCCATCACATCTATATTTGTGATGGTTTTAATGTGACGATCTATTTAATCCGAGTTTTACCCTTCGGATTATTAATTTACGGCAAAGACTCATATAGAGACTTTTGACCAAGGATTGACATCTTACGCTATTAAACTTATTCTAAGTATTGACTTGATTATAAAACTTGTTTTCAAGCGACTTCTAAGAGTTGTTTGCTTAATTTTGTTTACAAGGGCGTTTTGGTCATTTTTAACCCTTCTTTTACAACGAAGGGTTTGCTTAGCCATGTACGCCCAAAATCTCGTCTTTAACCAAATCTCATTTTCAAAACACTCAGTCTATACTTTAAATTCTTCGGTTTACCTTTTAAGGTAACCGAATGTTTCTTTTTTTTTTTACTTTGCCTAAATCTCATAGATCTCCAAGTTCTAAATGAGAAGTTGATCTATTATACATACCTGGCCCGGGTCAACTTATTAACCCGGTTTTAATACCTTGCTTTATAATCGCTAATTTAGAACGATACGAATATCCATTGGATATCTATTCCTGTAAGCATATAACTCGACAAAAAAAAAATCATTAGTCGATATTGTCAAAAGGTGATGTCTACACCTTTTGACCCGTTTGGCCGAAATGGTCGTTTATCTATGCGAGATGATATTTATTATCGTCTCGTCTACATGATCCGTTCCGTTTAACATCGTACGGTCATTTTACTTATAAACCGTTTATTACTTTCGACATAATATGACCAAATTATTGATTTATTTCTTTTTAACCATTATTATGGTTTCTTTCATCTTTGATTTTCTTGTTCCGTTCGACTACACGACGGAACATCATATTTCAATTGTTTAGATATCTCATTCATAACTTATATGATAAGAAAATATTCCACAATTTAAGACTAGTGTAAGCTATACTTACCTTGCATCCGAATTACGCTTTTCCTTCCTACTTGCTTCGTTTGACCCGCTTCCTTTCCAAGCCTCCACCTAGCTTGTCAAGCGTCAAACTATCATCATAATTCGTAAGACGGTTATATTAGTCATCATTAATTATGACTATTCCATCTTACATATTTTCTATCACAATTACCATTCGATCTTATTAATGGTCGGTTTGACTATTTAAAAGTCAAATCACCAATTAACACATATGATTGCACTATCAAGTTCACAAGACTCAATTAGGCACATTATCAACACTTAGTTCTCATTTAGGCATTTTAACAAACACCTAATGTGCATAATTTTACATATTTACTAACTAGTTCCTAACTAGTTATTTTTACCAAGATTAACATCAAAATTCACCACTATCACTTATGATCAATTACTCAAACTTGCAAATTGTTCAAGTATCTTGTTCCTACTAGCAACTATGATGATTTTAAACATGTGTACATCATCATCTTTACTACATAATCGAAACCCACTTGACACATGAGTGTATGATCATGAATTCACAACCATGAACATCAATTCAACAAGTACATGACTAGGGTTTACTCCTAGACATAGTTTCATCATTAATTTCATCCAAACAACAAACATGCAAGCTCAGATTCGAGTTCTCTAGGTTTGCTCAGAATTTCAACTAGAGATTTCTCAAGAAATTTACATACCTCGTGACTCCTTTTTCAATAGAGATCACTAATTCATACTCGGATTTTGATTTGGACTTGATTTGCCCCTTCAATTTGATGAAATTGTGTTGATTAGGGTTTGACCCTTCTTGGTCGCCCCTGAGCTCGATCCAGAACACACACTGTGTGTGTGTGTGTGTTTGTGTTTGTTTTAATTAAATAACTTTTCTAGTTATCCCGCTTTAACCCCTCGTGTTTGGTTCGTTATTAAGTAGGCCACAACCTACTTATTTCTTTTAACAATTTTCCCACTTATTAACTAGGTTAAATATTCCTAGTTAACTTAGCGGGTTCGGGAATATTTATGACTAAGTTTATTTTAGGTCCCGTTAGGTCGGGCCTTCTATAAACTTTATTTCCTCCAAAAGCCTGTGTACTACTTTTATTTAATATTAGGTTTATTTATTTAAAATCCTAATATTCACCGGGCTATTTTTACCACTAACAGTACTTTACCCGTCTTTTAGTATTAACGTGGGTTAATTACCAAACCCGTTTTCGGGATGTTACATTATACGAGAAGAGTATTACTCGCTGATTGAATGGGAGTCCATTCGAGCGACTGTTTATGTTTAAACAAGGATTCATGCATAAAATTTAATTGTAAACTGATTTGACATTGTACCGTAATAGTAATTTTTATATAAAGCAGAAACAGTAACTAAAATAGCCAAACAGTCAGGTAAGGACAACCCAGGGGTGCTGTCTGAACATAGAAGGTGTGAACCAAGTGTTGGAGGCTGGACATGGTTAACTTACTTTGTGACTAGCAAACTGTTTGGTGAGCTAGAATCGAACGTAAATGAAATCAAAAATGAAAACATGTGAAACAGTCCCTTCGTGCGAAGGGGATGCCCATTCGCACGAAGGGTGTTACCTTTCATGCGAAGGGTGCAGGTTTGTCAAAAACGTTTGTTTGATCTGTCTGAAACAGATCATTTCTTGGTGGAAATTAACCCTAATGCAAACCCATAACTATGAACTGAGTTGTGAGCCTGGTGGGTACCAAATTCCACCAAGTTCTCATAACAGAAAAGGTAAGAGAAATGTTTAAAACCAAAGTTTACAAATCTTAGTTTGAACCTCAAATGTGGTGAGGTTTCAACATCAGTTTGCCCAAGCAAACTCGTGAAAACCATCTATGAGATATATTCAAACAAGAGGATTTGTAAAAAAGTTAAAGAAATGAAACTAAAGTGCAAGAAAATGTAAAAGAAATGAAAAGATTTGAAATGAAATCATTACTGAAAGCTTCTGATCGTAAAGGAGAACTTCAGAGCGTTTGAGAGTGTCTGGGCGACTGGGGGAGTGAAATGAGTGAGGTTAGGCGCTTATTTATAGGTTTAGGGTGTGCTTGGGATGAGTGGGCCTTTCGGGCGAATGGGTGTTGGAGCGACAGTGCCATTCGCACGAAGGGGAGTCCTTTCGTGCGAAGGGCATTGCCCATCCTCTCGAAGGTCCAAGTTTGATTATTCGCTTGTTTTTAGACGGTTTTAAGTGTAACGAGCATGATTGTGTACTGTATGAGCATAAAACATGTATAATGGTGTTTAAAACATTGTTTTTTTTGCCTTTGAACATGTAAACAAGTATAATATGTATAACATGAATGTGATAAAATGCTTTGAATTTCATTATGATCAATAGTCTCGGATTACAAAGTTGAAACGAAATAGAATACAACACAATTCTAAGTTTCCAAAAATAGAACTACAATAATACTTTCTAAATGAAGAAAGTATAGAAATGCGAAACGTTACAATTTCTCCTTCTTAACCCATATATATTACATATTTCCCTTTTTCATTAAAAATTACTCTTAGAATGACCATTTTACCCTTAATGAACTATTAAATGAATATATACATATTTCCCATTTCTAATATTATCAATCAATTACATATTCCCCAATTCGATTAGTGACATCACATCTTTTGTTAAGAATCCCTCAAAAGACGAGGTTTACATATCTTGTAATAAAGCTACATACTTTATAAAAAATTTCTAATCTTTTGGTAAATTCCACTCGAATTCAAACGAAGTTAATCCTCTAGAAATTCAGATTTTTTGGGATAATTTTCATTTACAATTTGTAGGGAAAATTTTTCATAGACATTACGTTATACCATTATGGTTATAATACGCGCAAATGAGCCTGAGAAGAACTCTGGGAATTGAATTGTCTTATATAATCCAGTATTAGGTATGAAATCTATTGTTTTATTATTATAGTTTAAGTTCAAGTGAGTCCTAGCTAACCACTTTAGTTTGGCATGTCTAGCAGTAGCAGGACCGGATAGACATAGGTTTGAGCCGTGGTGCACTAGCCTCGAACCCTTCTCTTGAGTTAGCGGTTGGTTCTTTCTAATTCAGTATTTTTTTCTGCTATTACTACTGTAAAAAGACACTATATGTTATGATGTATGGTTTGCAACTGAGTAACAATAGCTTCAAATTCTTTTGACTTTGATACACTTTATAGTTAGTTTAAAGATTTGATATATTACTAGAACATTCTGAAGTCAACTGTTTCAAGTTAAACATTTTAGCAAAGAATATAATACCAAATGAATGAAAGGTGAACCGATGTTATATTTGTTACACTGGTGTGTCGTGTTAATTTCAACTTAAATGTGCCAGGTACACCAATATTTTCTTTACAAACATTGTGTTATAAGGTTGGGGTACACTTTGTATGTGATGGGATTGTAGATGATATATAACCAGCATACTCAGTTGTAAAGGTATGTCCTTTTTATTAATTGCTGTCGTAATATTCTTTACGCTTTAGAGTGCAGATTCTACATCTAATTCATGTTATGGATCAGCGTTGAAGCCAACCAATGATGATAAAAGGGTAAGTTTTACTTTAGGTTACCTAATTTCGGTTGTTATTGAGTGCTACATTTTCTTTTGTAAATATGCAATTAATATATGTTTCGTTCTTTTATCATCTAAGCTAAGCTGGGAAAATATATAACTAGTTGATTGATGATAATAGAAATGAAAAATATGTAAATATTCATTTAATAGTTTATTAATGGTAAAATAGTTCTTTTAAGAGTAATTTTAATGAAAATGGGAAATATGTAATATACATGGGTTAGAAAGAGGAAATATGTAATTGATTTTTTTGTTTGGGGAAATACGTAATAAGTCAACTTAGGAGGGGGAAATATATAAAAAACACTTAATTGTATTATGATTCAAGGCGTGATGTTTTAAACATCTAGAAACATTGTATTGTGATTCACGTTAGGGTGTTTTAACATCTGAAATCTGGAAACATTGTATTGTGATTCAAGTCATGGTGTTTTAACGTCTGAAATAGAAATATAATCATCGCCAGATGGTGTTAGAACACTATGATTTGAATAGCAATACAAACAAGCCAGATGTTAAAACACTATAACTATATTACGATTCAAGTCGTGTTATTTTTGGAATTTGTATGGTGTTTTATACCTGTAAAATAACAAAAACATTACAGATGTTAAAACACCATGATCAATTATTGATACATAAAAAAATTATCTCCTAAAATAACTCATAAATCGTTTACAATCTATTTTATAATTAAAGTGGTTTTTGAAGTTAATTACCTTCTCACAAACTTCACCCTTTTTACAGGAACCTGGACCTACACACACATATAGTGGCCCAAGTGTGGTCGCCACCCTGCCCCTCCGCATGGCCAGCCCTACTTAGGATATGGTGATGGTTGTCGACCGGAAATGAGAGTGAACACGTTGCTAATTGAACAATAATTGTTTGCTTCCGCCACGCTGCCTGTTTATAGTACTAGACATATAGAAAATTAGTAGGTTACCAACCGCGCTTCGCGGCGGGTTCGAAACACAGATAAAAATAAGCAAATCGCGAAAGTGACTTTGAGAAACTACATCGCGACGCTACAATTGAAAGTCACGAAAAAGTTAGGTTGTTGTATACGAAAGCCGAGTTAAACGAGGAAAATAATAACTAAATTGATCTAGAACTCACGCGTTGCGACATGGTCGATAAACGTGACAAAATGGACGTAAAATGTTGAACCACAGATGTATATTGCAGCGTGTTAACTCGTAAAATTTAGACTGAAGCGTAAAATGAAAAAATTATAAAAAGTGGAAAATAGTGTGACAAATTTATAAAAACTAGCAATAAGTGCCGCGCGCGTTGCGGCGCGGGTACGTCTCAAACATCGAATGGATTAGTCCAAACGTTATGTGATGCGTTAATCATATGAAAACGCGCATTTCGACGTATCCGATTAAACTCAATGTAACCTTTATAAGCATTATGATTGGATCAAAACATAAAAAATCAAATTAATACCATACAATCATAATGTGTTATATGTGACCCGACTCATGCATAGAAAACGTAATGCATGTAACAGAAAAGTTGACACGTATAATTAAAATAGATTAATTAGAGCTTTTGAAAAAAAAAGGGAAGAAAAGAAACCACAATTTGACTCCACTCGAATCGAAACAAAATTTACGAAACATTCATGTAATAAGCACGAAAACATATTATATTTGACTTAACTCGTTTTCCAAAAAAGTTTACAACGAAACATACACCAACTCGAATTTATACCGAAACGTATATAGAAATATGCACGTAAAAATTGTTTTACTAAACGAAAACTTATTATATTTTACCTGACTCGTTTCCTCAAAAAGTTTATGTCGAAAAGTAGAGCAAATTGAATTCATATGGGCACATATATAAAAATATGCACGTAAAAATAGTTCTTATTTTTTTTAATTAAAGGAGGTATATAGGTAAACTCGAAACAAATTATTAGTAAAAAACTTAATAGGTTAAATACGTTCGTAAAATCGTGTCAAGTAACACTAATGTCACACCATTGCCAGCGACCACCAACTTTAGAAGAGCTTGTAAAAGTAAAACAAATAAAAATAAATAAATAACACCGAACGAAAAAACATACGTAAAATTGTAGAACCACGCACGCCCGTTGCACCATGTTAATACGAAAAATTAGACAGTAACGTAAAACGTAGAAAAAATAACTAAGTCGATCTAGGACCGTCGCGTTGCGATTAACTTGCCAAACGGAGAAAAAATAGACATGTTGTGACGGACAAGTTAAACGGGAAAAAATGACGAAAAAATGTTGAACCCCACATGAAAGTTGCGGTGTTTTGACTCGCAAATTTAGAACAAAACGTAAAACGAAAAACTTACGAAAGATAAAAGTACGAGGGACTAGAGTTGAACATAAAAAGTGTTTGTGTTAAATTGGAAAAGATGAAAAGTTTTGGGGTAAAAGTAAAACATTCAAAAGGGTTAAAATGTATAAGATAAAAAACTTTTGGATTAAAAGTGAAAATCATTTTTTTTAAAACACCCAATGCATTAGGTACAACATTATAAGCAACAATATGTTGCTTATTTATATTTACAGTGTGGTAATAATAAATGTATTGAAGTTAAAAGTAAAAGAAACACAAAACGACAAAACTATAAACTAACAAAACCTTCACTAGTCATTTCATCATAAACTCTAATGGATTCGGGTTTATAACCATGGGCTCCGTAACAAAACATACACGAGTCAATACACTAATGTAATAATGTTCATTTTAAATTGATTAAACATTATTCATTCTTATAAAATATTATGTATTATGAAAACTTAACGATAACGGCAGATAGGCAAACAATAAAAAGTGGATTTACGTTAAAAAAAGTGGATTACAAACCAAGGGCGTCAATGATCTCTAGATCAAGTGGTGGAGTGCTTGCATTTCTCTTGAGAGATGCAGGTTCGACTTCCACTTGGTGCAGAGTGAGGCACTGGAGGGCAATGATAGGAGACCCAGGGAAACCTGGGTTGGATCCTTGAGCCAAACGGGCTTTACCGGTAATTTCACCGTCGTGCCTACGGGCGGGTAGGTTACCGGGTTTTCCCCGGAATTGGTGATGGACTCGGGTTACTCTCGGAGTACTCCGTTTGTCCAGTGAGTGCCCCAAAAGTGCTCGGGATTGAGTTTGTTGGCCGTTAAAAAAAACAAACAAACCAAGGGCAAACAATAATTGAAATCAGTGGTGTTTGAACATTGGGATATTAAAGTTGAAAAAAAAGTGCAATAATTGACAATATAATCATTTAAAACTCTAATTTGATTATTTACGCATTTTAAAACTATAATTATGTGATGTTAATTAAAGAACAAGTCCATGGACGCATGCTAAATAAGTAAATAGCTTAACAATATAATATTTTTATGTCAAATCATTAATAAAAACCAATTATATAATAGGAAGGCTAAATTGCACTTTTCGTCGTTTATGTTTCAGGATTTCTGCAGGCGTTGTCCTTTAAGTTTAAAAATTACACTGTATGTCCTTTATGTTTGCAACCTATAACGGGCGGTGTCCTTTCTCATAAACACAGTTAACTTTTTATGTTAAAACCTCTCTTTGTAAAACACCTTACGTTCTAAAAGCAACACTTAGACCATGTGTAATGGTTAATGTCCCTTAAGGAGTATTTTTCGCTACATCAACATTATAACGCCTCTGCAAAAAATGTGTAACGATTAATGCTCATTTCATTCAATACTTATGATCTCTTGGCTTAGTGGTCAAGTGGGAGGTGGTAAGCTTTACTTCTCTTAGGCTATAGGGTGTGGTCATGATCCTCATGGTCTTCATGATCCTCCACATTAGCGTCATGTGACTTACTTTTAATTCATCATTCAAAACCACTACTCTAAGGGTGTGGTCATGACCCAAACCACTATTCTATTATTTTAATTTATTTGTAAAAAAAGGAAAAAGGAATATTAAAAAAGGAAATGAGGGTCATGGTTATCATGGTTTAATCCATGCCAACCATGGTGGATGAAACAAGGGGGTGGTGTAGCAATTTACTAATGATCCTACATGGCAATTAATGACCCAACCATGTCCCCCACACCCTCTAGCCTTAAAGGTTCTGGATTCAAATCCAAGCATGAGGGATTTTAATACTAACTTGATAATACTAACTACTAACTAGCGTCAATCTAACCGTACGCCATTCAGAAAAAAAAATTTAACTTAACATAAGGATGACGAGTGATGGCTTCAATAACAAACTAGCGAGAATTGTAAAAACCAATCTCAGACATAGATTAGAATTAAGCAATGGTTTATATGGATTTATAAATTTTGGAATATTGGATTTTAATAATTCCAACAATTCGTCGTTGGTCGTTAATGGTCCCAACTTCAAAACTAACTACTGGCAGTCCCAACAATTAACCTATTGGCCTCCAATGAAGCCTAACTAACAGAACCCTAACACCTTTTGTCTTCGTTCGCCGGAAAAACATTTTTGTCCGGAAAACTCTTTTTTTGGCAGGAAAACTCAACATTTTCATCCCAAACCTATTTGTAACCTCATTGTAGACCTTTAAGAATCTTTTCTAGTAAAAGCCCCAATTATTGAGGTACCCGGAAAACTCTTTTTTGCCGGAAAACTTCTTTTTGGCCGGGAAACTCAACTTTTTGGTTGTGAAACTCAATATTTTAGCCCCAAACCTCTTTGTAACCCTAGATCGGACCTTTAGGACCTTTTTCTGGGCAAAAAGGTTTTTTTCAACGGCCGGAGATTAGTGACATTCAGGTTCTGTTAGTCAGTGTCCATTGGAGACCAATATGTTTATAGTTGGTTCTGCCAATGATTATTTTTGAAGTTGGTGGTTCTTGTAACACCCCTAAAACGGGTTTGGTAATCATACTTCGTTAATACCGAAAGACGGGTAAAGTACCGTTAGCAGTAAAGTTAACCCGGTAAATATTTGGATTTAATAAGAAATCCTAATAATTTAAATACAAGCGAATCAAAGAATTAAGGAATTGAGTTTATAAGAACCCGAGTCAACGGGACTTAAAATAAAACGGGTTTTTAGCTCCCGGAACCCACCAAGTTAACTAGGTAAAATTAACCTAGTTAGTAATGGGTAATTAAATAATAAACTATGAGTTATAGTTTCATTTATGAATCTCTAAACTTAAGGGACTAAACATGGGCAACTAGGATAGTGTTTTATTAAAACACTTAAAAATATATATATAGAAATCAATACACACACATACGTATGCGACCAGGGGAAAGCTCCATGGGTGCTCAAACCCTAACTTCAACAAATCAACAAAATTGAAGGATCAAACCAAGTCCAAATCGAAAATTGAGCATAGATTAGTGATCCTCATCACAAGGGGGTTACAATGTATGTAAAATTTGGTGTTAATTCTCTGTTAGAAATTCTCATGAAATTGGGAAATCTGAAAATTGATGTTGCATGTTTGCTATTTGAGTAGATTAGGGTTGATATGGTGTCTAGGAGTAAAACCTAGACAATAACATGTGAAATCATGGCTAAATTATGAAAAAGTTCATGAACACATTGAAGGTGATTCATGGGTTTTATGAGAAAATGATGAACACTAGGATGTAGAATGCTAATCTAGTGTAAATTGATGCATAGAAACTGATTTCTGAAAATATGATGTGTGGTTCATGAACACTAGACATAGAGGTTTGATTTGTGGTGTAAATCTTGGTAAAAATAACTAGTTATGAACTAGTTAGTAAATATGTAAAATTTTGTCTGCTAGGTGTTTGTTAAAATGCCTAAACGAAGCTAAAATGTCGAAATTCCATGTGAAGTGTGCATTTTAGTATGTTGATAGATCAATTGACTTCTAGGAAGTCAAACTAACCAATGATTTAATCAAGTGATAAAGTCGACATAAGACCCGTTAGATGGAATAGTCATAATTGATAATGACTAATTTAACCATCTTATGAATTATGATGATAGTTTGACGCCTAACGAGCTAGGTGGAAGCTTGAAGAGTGAGCGGGTCAAACGAATCAAGTGTGAAGTAAAAGTGTATTTCGGATGCAAGGTAAGCGACGCTTACATCCTTTTGTAGAATATGCATTATTTTGTAAACTATAAATGCGATTAGTGTAATATCCGAATTAAGGGTTCCGATGCTATTAACATGAGTCGGAACAAAAATAAATGATAAAAACCATGGGTCATGGTGAAAAGAGGCGAAACGGTAATTTAGTCATATAATGACTAATAACTAAGGAGTTTGCGTTAAGATCATTTTAAAGTGCAACTAATACCGAGAAAATGAGTAAAATGGAAATTTAGTCAAGCATCGACTAAAGCAAATTATAGTTAAAAAGGGGCACCCGTGGCGTAAGCCGAATGGGTAAAAGTATAAGAAAATAATTTAAGAGAAAAAGGGGTCTAGTGGCAAAAATCCGAAATGGGTCGGACGAACAAATTGGTAACTATTAACCATGTTTTGCTACTTATGAAAATGCTTGGTTTTATAGGTCAAACGGGTCAAATGGTGTGATAACACCATTTGACAATATCGACTAATGTGGTTGTCAAGCTTTGTGTTAACAGGAGCGATTAGCGATTCAGACAATTGCGTCGCCATAGAATATGTGATAATAAAAGCGAGGTATAAATTGGGTCTATTTGTTGACCCGGGTCAGGTATGCCATTATAAGGATGTAGTTAGAAGTGATATTTTGGTCAACTATTAGTGAAAGTCCTTCGTTACAAAAAGAAGGACTAAAATCGACCAAAAAGCCCTTGATGGGTCAATACGGGCAAACGACTCTTAGAGGTTGTTTAGAAATTTATATTATGACCATTCAACCCTCGGATGCGTATAAAAGTTGTAGGAATAAACTTCCTAGGGTTAAGCGCCTTAAAATGCGTCTTGCCGTAAAATGACATATCCGAGGGATAAAATTTGGAATAAGTATTTAAGTTCGATAAATCCACCACAATTATAATTGTGGCGGAAGACTATTCAATATAAATGGGTGGACTTATGTTGCATACAAGGGACGAGCGTAAATTAAGCTTAAAAGTACATAAATACCCTTAACGGGTCAAAACAAGCATTTAAGCGTAAACGGGCTTTTATTATGTAAGAAACCCGTGATTTGAGATTAACAAGATAGGCGACATTGAAACTATGAATTTCATAAGTTTAAAGATCAAGTAAACATGTTTGATGATAAAAACATGAACGGGTCAAAAGTTGGTAAAAATGGCATTTAGCCGAAGACATAAAAGTCTGAATTTTTGTTAAACCGGATGTTGGAATTTGACCTCATAAGGTGGGAAATCAAATTACAAACACGTAGGAAGAAACGGTAGGTCAAACGGACAAGCGGTTTGAAAGATACGCAAGTTTTCGTGTCATAAAGCGCCAAAATGGAAAGCTGGAATGCAGGAGCCACCGTAACTTACGGTGCCACCGTAAGTTACGGTGGAGCCAAAAGTGTTACGGTAGGATACCCCTGATTTACGGTAGGGGAAATTAACAATCAGAGGCCACCGTAACTTACGGTGCCACCGTAAGTTACGGTGGAGGCCAATTTGAAATAAATATTTTTAGATCATGAGATTTCCATTGGGGTTTCCTTCCATTATCATTTATCTTGTCTTCTACCGTTATTTGGATTATCAAAACTAATTGTTAAGTTGGTTTTGAACACAGGTATACGTCGAGAGCCCGGATGAAGATAAAGCGTCGAGCAAGAACTGAACACATATTAAATAAAGCTTCCGCAAGTTGTTTCGTTCGTTATTCTAAAAACGGCGAATTAAATCGCATTATGTTATATGCCTATAAAATTGTAAAAAAGTTTTTTTTAACAAACCCGTATTTTCCGTATAATCGTGATTGTAATTACATGATTATGAGTTTAAATTATACTATAAACGTTAAATAATAACAAGGGCGTTACAAGTTGGTATCAGAGCCTTGGTTTAAGAGATTCAAGTATGGTGGGAAAACTATGCTTGGACTTAAACCTTATGCTCTTAATAAAGATTGGTGTTCGGTTCGTGGCTTGATCGCAAATCCGGTAAGTACATGTATACTAAAGTGTTGTAAACAACACATAGGGCTATCGTGTGATACACGATACCCCAATTAGAAGGATTGATATGGTTGATGAAAACACGCGCGTCGACACGTATGGTAGAAAAGCCTAGTATTATGATACGAGCATTTAGTAAAGTTGACATTACTAACTTTTGTGAATGTCTTGATTGAAGGACACTTGCACTTAAAGATGACAAGAGTTGAACAAATTAAGGATATGATAGAAGAACGGTCCGAAGTATGACTAGAGGAGCATGCTCACCAAGGACTAAATCGCGTAACGACCGCGAACAAGGTTAATGGCAAGGAACGCCTGTCGGGGCAAGCATTACCAGGTGCACACTTTAAATTTAATTGCACAAATAGTAATATGCAACAAATATGTAGAAATTGAAAGTTGCATATGTAGATTAAAAACTTGGAAAAACCCGAATAGAAAATGTATTCGGGATATTGTTTCCAAGAGAAACAAATAGAGGCATTACTTACATAGGGCGTGATGTGAAAACTATAAAAAGGTCATGCGTGTCATATGTTAATCGCTTACTCTGGCCAAGTAAGTAGTGGCATATGATACCATGAACTTCTTATGGTGGACACGTTTACATCCGATGTAGTAAGGGCGGGGTGAATGGGACTAATTAAAAAGTACCCAAATGAATCAGATAAGCAAAATATTTGATAATAATGTAAACGCACAACCGAGTGACGGAAGCGTATTACATTAGGATAATGAGCCCGAGTGAAGGGACAAAGAAGCATGTAAAATGATTTAGACAAGTATTGGGAGGGAGTGTACTTACACTCGAACCCAGAAAACGCAAACATGTAAAATGATTTAGACAAGTATTGGGAGGGAGTGTACTTACACTCGAACCCAGAAAACGCAAGCATGCAAAATGATTTAGACAAGTATTGGGAGGGAGTGTACTTACACTCGAACCCAGAAAATGCAAGCATGTAAAATGATTTAGACAAGTATTGGGAGGGAGTGTACTTACACTCGAACCCAGAAAACGCAAACATGTAAAATGATTTAGACAAGTATTGGGAGGGAGTGTACTTACACTCGAACCCGGAAAATGCAAATATGTCCCTTAACGGGTCGTTTTTGTAAAACGTCAAACTTAAGGACAAAGTAGGAATATAAAAAGCGAAACGAAGTCATAATGCATACCGTAAGGGTTGCAATAATAACGACTTCGGTAAAACACCCGGTTGGGGGGTAAGGATTGAAACACATGCGTAGACCGAGAAACGGGAACTCGAATGGGAAGTTAAAAGACTTGGGTTTTGAGTCATGACTAAAAGATGACAAGATAAAGTAAATAGAAGTTTTGGATAAATCATGTTCAACTATTTTAAAGTTGAACGGGTCGAACAAATATTGAAGTTTGACATTCATAAGTGACGAATTTTCACACGAACAAGTTAAACGGGTCAGATAAAACGTAACATTGGAAGGGATAATGAGCCCGGTAATGGGACGAGATTGAATACAAATATGGGAACAAACCAAATAAATGAAAGCGCAAGTTATTAATGAACCCATGTAATGGGTCGGAAATTAAATATGAATTGATTGCAGACGCGAATCACAGTCGGAGTGAACAAAATTTCGATGCAAATTAAACATGACGTGACACTATCACGGTCAAGAAATGCAATGTGAAGTGGAATCACATTATAACCAGGCGAGTGGTAAAAAGTAACTGGACTAATAAGCCTAGTTAGTGAGACCGGTTAAAGTCATTTAAATAAAATTGGTCGCTTGTAAGCGGTGGATTCAATATAACTGAATCGAATAAATGAGAATGAAAAGAAAAGAAATTGTTGCTAAAAGTGAAAGATTTCACTAAAGGCCTTTAAACGGTTCAAAGTAACTGGTTCATAAGGAATTCGATAGTATATGAAAGCGACGGATATCGCTAAGTTAACTAAACTAGTGGAAATAACGAGATTACGTTATTTCGAAGTTACACTATGACGGAGGAGATATGTAGACAATTAGTAACCAAAAAGATAATACCATACTTTTCGGGTAATACTAACGATTGGTTAAAAAGTATAATTAATGTTTAAAATATTTCTCGGATAGAATACATTGAGTTTAAACTCAATGAATTATGTAAGAAAAGGTTTCGAGGACGAAACCTCTTTAAGGGGGGTAGACTTGTAACACCCCTAAAACGGGTTTGGTAATCATACTCCGTTAATACCGAAAGACGGGTAAAGTACCGTTAGCAGTAAAGTTAACCCGGTAAATATTTGGATTTAATAAGAAATCCTAATAATTTAAATACAAGCGAATCAAAGAATTAAGGAATTGAGTTTATAAGAACCCGAGTCAACGGGACTTAAAATAAAACGGGTTTTTAGCTCCCGGAACCCACCAAGTTAACTAGGTAAAATTAACCTAGTTAGTAATGGGTAATTAAATAATAAACTATGAGTTATAGTTTCATTTATGAATCACTAAACTTAAGGGACTAAACATGGGCAACTAGGATAGTGTTTTATTAAAACACTTAAAAAATATATATATAGAAATCAATACACACACATACGTATGCGACCAGGGGAAAGCTCCATGGGTGCTCAAACCCTAACTTCAACAAATCAACAAAATTGAAGGATCAAACCAAGTCCAAATCGAAAATTGAGCATAGATTAGTGATCCTCATCACAAGGGGGTTACAAGGTATGTAAAATTTGGTGTTAATTCTCTGTTAGAAATTCTCATGAAATTGGGAAATCTGAAAATTGATGTTGCATGTTTGCTATTTGAGTAGATTAGGGTTGATATGGTGTCTAGGAGTAAAACCTAGACAATAACATGTGAAATCATGGCTAAATTCTGAAAAAGTTCATGAACACATTGAAGGTGATTCATGGGTTTTATGAGAAAATGATGAACACTAGGATGTAGAATGCTAATCTAGTGTAAATTGATGCATAGAAACTGATTTCTGAAAATATGATGTGTGGTTCATGAACACTAGACATAGAGGTTTGATTTGTGGTGTAAATCTTGGTAAAAATAACTAGTTATGAACTAGTTAGTAAATATGTAAAATTTTGCCTGCTAGGTGTTTGTTAAAATGCCTAAACGAAGCTAAAATGTTGAAATTCCATGTGAAGTGTGCATTTTAGTATGTTGATAGATCAATTGACTTCTAGGAAGTCAAACTAACCAATGATTTAATCAAGTGATAAAGTCGACATAAGACCCGTTAGATGGAATAGTCATAATTGATAATGACTAATTTAACCATCTTATGAATTATGATGATAGTTTGACGCCTAACGAGCTAGGTGGAAGCTTGAAGAGTGAGCGGGTCAAACGAATCAAGTGTGAAGTAAAAGTGTATTTCGGATGCAAGGTAAGCGACGCTTACATCCTTTTGTAGAATATGCATTATTTTGTAAACTATAAATGCGATTAGTGTAATATCCGAATTAAGGGTTCCGATGCTATTAACATGAGTCGGAACAAAAATAAATGATAAAAACCATGGGTCATGGTGAAAAGAGGCGAAACGGTAATTTAGTCATATAATGACTAATAACTAAGGAGTTTGCGTTAAGATCATTTTAAAGTGCAACTAATACCGAGAAAATGAGTAAAATGGAAATTTAGTCAAGCATCGACTAAAGCAAATTATAGTTAAAAAGGGGCACCCGTGGCGTAAGCCGAATGGGTAAAAGTATAAGAAAATAATTTAAGAGAAAAAGGGGTCTAGTGGCAAAAATCCGAAATGGGTCGGACGAACAAATTGGTAACTATTAACCATGTTTTGCTACTTATGAAAATGCTTGGTTTTATAGGTCAAACGGGTCAAATGGTGTGATAACACCATTTGACAATATCGACTAATGTGGTTGTCAAGCTTTGTGTTAACAGGAGCGATTAGCGATTCAGACAATTGCGTCGCCATAGAATATGTGATAATAAAAGCGAGGTATAAATTGGGTCTATTTGTTGACCCGGGTCAGGTATGCCATTATAAGGATGTAGTTAGAAGTGATATTTTGGTCAACTATTAGTGAAAGTCCTTCGTTACAAAAAGAAGGACTAAAATCGACCAAAAAGCCCTTGATGGGTCAATACGGGCAAACGACCCTTAGAGGTTGTTTAGAAATTTATATTATGACCATTCAACCCTCGGATGCGTATAAAAGTTGTAGGAATAAACTTCCTAGGGTTAAGCGCCTTAAAATGCGTCTTGCCGTAAAATGACATATCCAAGGGATAAAATTTGGAATAAGTATTTAAGTTCGATAAATCCACCACAATTATAATTGTGGCGGAAGACTATTCAATATAAATGGGTGGACTTATGTTGCATACAAGGGACGAGCGTAAATTAAGCTTAAAAGTACATAAATACCCTTAACGGGTCAAAACAAGCATTTAAGCGTAAACGGGCTTTTATTATGTAAGAAACCCGTGATTTGAGATTAACAAGATAGGCGACATTGAAACTATGAATTTCATAAGTTTAAAGATCAAGTAAACATGTTTGATGATAAAAACATGAACGGGTCAAAAGTTGGTAAAAATGGCATTTAGCCGAAGACATAAAAGTCTGAATTTTTGTTAAACCGGATGTTGGAATTTGACCTCATAAGGTGGGAAATCAAATTACAAACACGTAGGAAGAAACGGTAGGTCAAACGGACAAGCGGTTTGAAAGATACGCAAGTTTTCGTGTCATAAAGCGGCAAAATGGAAAGCTAGAATGCAGGAGCCACCGTAACTTACGGTGCCACCGTAAGTTACGGTGGAGCCAAAAGTGTTACGGTAGGATACCCCTGATTTACGGTAGGGGAAATTAACAATCAGAGGCCACCGTAACTTACGGTGCCACCGTAAGTTACGGTGGAGGCCAATTTGAAATAAATATTTTTAGATCATGAGATTTCCATTGGGGTTTCCTTCCATTATCATTTATCTTGTCTTCTACCGTTATTTGGATTATCAAAACTAATTGTTAAGTTGGTTTTGAACACAGGTATACGTCGAGAGCCCGGATGAAGATAAAGCGTCGAGCAAGAACCGAACACATGTTAAATAAAGCTTCCGCAAGTTGTTTCGTTCGTTATTCTAAAAACGGCGAATTAAATCGCATTATGTTATATGCCTATAAAATTGTAAAAAAGTTTTTTTTAACAAACCCGTATTTTCAGTATAATCGTGATTGTAATTACATGATTATGAGTTTAAATTATACTATAAACGTTAAATAATAACAAGGGCGTTACAGTTCTGCCAATGGTTATTTCTGAAGTTGAAACTGCAAACAGGGGCGGACCTAGAGGTGTACAAAAAAACTGGTTTTAGAACCGAAACCGGAAAAAAACCGAAACTGGTTTTTTTTAACCGTTTTTTTTTAACCGCCGGTTTTTATACCGGTTACTATTCTTGACTTCAAAAACCGGTTATTAACCGAACCGGTTATTAAAAAACCGGTTATTAAAAAACCGGTTTTTTTGGGAATAACCAGTTAAAAACCCGTCCCAACCGGTTATACCGGTTATTGTTTTGGACCTCAAAAACCGGTTAGTAACCGGAACCGGTTATAAAAAAACCGGTTTTTATTTTGGGTGAAAAAACCGGTTTTTTAATAACCGATTAACCGATTTGTACACCTCTAGGCGGACCTGCCATTTGTTCAGGGTGGGCGGCCGCACCCCTTGAAAAAAATAATTTAGTGTATATTTTAGGCAAAAAAAACTCGACCGCACCCTTCGAAAATATGGTTGAACATCTCATCCGCACCTCAACAAATAATTTTTGGGCCCGCCACTTACTACAAACGAACAACAACAAATAGTTAAGATTACTAAAATCTAATATTCCATAAATATTTTTTGTAATTAGACTCAACGACCTATTTCAAGGAAAGAAGAAAATATATGTTTGTGTAACTCTCGGATAGACTGAAAATACTGTACATTAATTCAAAAGTGTGAGAAATATTGTGGAGATGACATTTGTCCTTAATCTAAATTAATTCAAAAGGGTAAACAATTAATTTTCTTGTTTATTTAATTAAGTGATAACCATCCATAACCGCCACCCTTAATTATAGGAATATGAATTAAGAATTAATCTACGAAATTATGTCATCTCGTTCATCAATTATTAATTCTGAAGATCCCAGAATGACAATTTATAGAGTGTTATATAGTGATGGATGCAGAATGAAGGTTTTTATATAACACTACAAATCTCTATAAAACACTACAAATAACATATAACACCATATAACCCTTTTATAACTCTATATAACACTACAACATTATATATAACACTGCAACAACCATTCAGAATTGTATAGTGTTATATATTTT
The DNA here is from genome assembly GCA_030545235.1 of Helianthus tuberosus. NCBI lineage: Eukaryota > Viridiplantae > Streptophyta > Magnoliopsida > Asterales > Asteraceae > Helianthus > Helianthus tuberosus. The sequence goes on from CM060410.1 coordinate 164,116,039, forward strand.
TATATAGTGTTATATAGTGTTACATAGTGTTAACCAACTGGGGTAGCCCAGTTGGCCACCGACACCCACCTCTTCCCAGAGGTACCGGGTTCGAGTCTTGGGAGTGGGATATGTCGCCCAGGGTAAGAACTCGGCAAAAGGAATTCACCGCGGAGCTAGCTTGGTCGGGTAGCGGCTCCCGGAGTGGGATCACTCCGACGGTTGGGAGGACTGTGCTCTATCCTCCCTAGTGTTACATAGTGTTATATGTGGTATTATATGGTATTATATAGTGTTATTTAGAGTTATATAGTGTTATATTATTTTGATAGCATGTCTATGATAGATATATAGTGTTATATATTGTTATATAGTGTTATATGGTTTACATAGTGTTATAGGTGTTATATGGTGTTATATAGTGTTATATGATGGATGTATATTGTTATATATTTCTTGTAGCAGTTACATATTTCTGCATTTTTTAGAATGACTGGATTTTAGAATAAGTTTAAAATTGAATCGTTAGAATTTAGGAGTAAATCGCTAGAATTTATGAGAGGTTACCTAATTTGAAACATATACAAAGACACTATTACCCCTACAATTTTCAAATCAGTCTAATTAATTAAAACACAATATATAATTTAGTCCCTATTAATCTCAACCATCAGATCAAAAATTTAATGGTTTAAAATACTTTTTACACTCCTCACACTTTAGACACTTTGTACACTATTCCTACCCCTCTCGAATATAAAAGGTTACATTTATTGTTTGTGATGCAAGGAGCATCGGTTTATCCACAAGTTTGAATTTTAAATATTTTATCTTTTTGTTTGTTAGTTATATTTCCTAGCTCATAGTTATCTCTAATGGTTTTTCAACAAGTTTGAATTTCAAATACATAAAATTACAATCCTAGGTCATAGTTATCTCTAACGTTTTTTCAACAAGTTTGAATTTCAAATTCAAATACATAAAATTACACAAATGAAACTTTATCTTATACATAAACTATACTTAATACGTTTCATTATTAAATCAGTCAAATCCAACATTTATGTTCATGTTTTAACACATGGGTCAACCTTTAACATTAACATCGTTTATTTTTTAGATTAAGTTACTTCACATGCAAGGGTATTTCTGTCTTTTCTCATATCTTTTATTTAATAATTTTTTTAACTAAAGTCAACCTCTTCCTTTCTCCCTTGATTTAAACCTTAAACAACCATTTCATACCTTTTTTGTCTCATATACAAAAGAGTAAAGTTTCATTTTGCTCCTTGTAGTTTGGTGTTTAACGGTTTTGTCCTGATCCTTTTGAAAAAGTCATTTTACTCCCTAATCTATAAAACCCATCACGATTTCACTCCCCGCCCCAAATAACATCTATTTTAAACGTTAAAAATTGTCACATGCATAACACATGATAAACAACTATGACCATAACTAGACCAAAACCTAGACTAAAACCTGACAATTTTTAACGTTTAAAATGGACGTCGTTAGAGGCGGAGAGTAAAATCATGATGGGCTTCATAGATCAGGAAGTAAAATAACTATTTTGAAATGATTAGGGCAAAACCGTTAAAACGTCCAAACCACAGGAAGCAAAATGGAAGTTTACTCTATACAAAACAACGCTAGCAGCCACAGATCAAACGTATTTACCCTTTTCTCTCTCATACACCTTCCATCACCACTTAAATAATCGTTGGATCCCTTTCTCTCAATCGACAACGTCAAACAGATCTACTTCTATTCTTTTCTTTGTCGTCTGTGCGACTTGAACCCAAGACATTCCCTTCCCAACCTAGGTGTTTTTAAAGGGTTTGGCTTTGCTAATGGACCACCACCCCATTGATTCTATTCTTTTCTTTTATTTGTTGTAATTTTAAGGTGAATGTGGTGGGTACGGTCGGAGGAGATACGGTGGTGAAAACACCACCAAAACAACATCAAAAGGATCTACTTCTACTCTTTTCTTTTCTTTTATTTGTTCTACTTTTAAGGTGAAGGGTGGTGAATGTGGTGGGTACGGTCGGAAATACAGTGGTGAAAGGCGAGGGGGTGTAGGGTTGCGAGGCGGAGATACAGTGGTGAAAGAGTGCTCTGTTTCAACCTTCTTTCCAATAATAAACTCCTCAAATTTGATTAATGAATATAAGGCAATATGGTATACTTTCACGCCCCTTAACTACACGTAGGCATCACATCACCTACTTGACCCTCTTTCACTTCACCTCACACAAAGGAAATGGTTTAACCCCATTAACGCCCCTTAAATTAATTAAAATACATATCTCTATCTATAATAAATCAAAAGGGTTTGTGCTGAGGTGTCAACACCACAAGCACCCCCCTTCTTCTCTTTCCTACATGGCAAATTCTCCATTCATCTAACCCTACACGCGCTCCACGGTCGTTCTTTCCCTTTCCTCACCATCTGATTCAAACTCAGAACCTCACTCTGTCATTCCACCTTTCCTCAAATAACTTTACTCATTCAAAATTCAAATTCAATGTTTCCCCAAACTACGAGCCCTTTTCATTTTCGTTCTATCTCTCTCCCTCAAAGATCTAGATTTGGATCTGTGGATTCAAAAGGAAAAAGAATCAGAGATGTAGAGATGTGTTGTTGATCTACAATATCAGAGTGGAATCAAAATCCTCATCTTCGTCTTCCGACTTGATACAGAGCCGGTGTGGGATCTGAGTTTGTTCTTCATCTAGGGTTTTGAGGGTTTTGATGATGAGAGCAATTGTGTGACGGGCTTGCCTTGCTCTCAAGAAATTGGTTAGTTTTTTTTCTCACGATTATATGATTCCCTGTACCTAGGGTTTTGTTTCTCACGATTTTCTGCTTTGTGTGACGGCGGCTAGGGTTCCGCCGCGAGCGGAGAGACAACTTCTTTGTTGTTGTTTAGACTCAACCAGAAGAGAACCGTCTGGAGCTGTGACGGTGGCGTACGAACGGGGATTCAGGTCAGCGATGGTGGTTGTGGCTTTGAGTAGAGGTTCGACTATTCATCAGCAAGGTAAAGCAAAGTTTTATTGAAAGTATTGAGTTGCAGGTTTGCAAAGTTATACAATACTTAATGATGAATAGGTTATTGAAAGCAAGTTTTATCTTTCATTGATGAAATGGAAGCTGTTCAACATTTTTAAAATGATCTCTAAACCGGATTGTGATAATTGCTATAAAAGTTTAAAGATTGTTACAATAAATTTGATCAATTTTCACACCAATTGTGCTTCAAGACATGCATTTTTGGACTCTTTGTGCCTTTAGACATACACATTGGGTGGTATTTTTTGCTTTTTTTTTCTTCTTCTGTAAATTTGTTATTTTTTTGGTTAATTACATAAGCATGGTTTTTGGCAGCATTCGTGACTTTACGACCGCGTTAAATTTCTTTTTCACAAACACTAGACTGTGATTTTGTTGTTTATACTTATACTATGTTTTTATCAAACTTTAGGTGCTCACTAATGGCATAGAGGTGAAGCTTCAAAGGAACGCGCTAAGTGTGATTGAAGCTCCTACCAGTAATGAAGATGATGATGATCTCGAGTTTGAAAACAGTCACTGGAACAACGGCTCTGATCTGGGTTAGTCATGCTTTCAAAGCTTCCTCACAAATTATTGATTAAGTATTTTTATAATAATATATGAGAATTATAATTTAATTACAAAGTTAAGAAGATGTAGCCTTTTGTGGAAGCATGGAGTAACATATCTTGAAACCTCAAAGAAGGCAGGCAAAACTGTGAATATCATAAAATTTCAATGGCAAAAGAGTCTTTTAATATCATAACTATGATATTGATGAATCTTTGCATTTTTTTTACATTGGATACCTTAGTCACATGGTAGTACTTGATCTTTTTTACTACTGCTAGAAACTCTATTATGCATTCCATTAAAGTTGTCCATACAATTTGTTTTTTTATAGAAGGTTGATTTGAGCAAACTAGAGATGGCGGCCCTACGAAGATACTGGCGTCACTTTAATCTTGTAAGTAGTATTCAAAATTATATAGAAAACCAATTTTAAGTAGAGAACTGACCAAATTTTATGTGTTTTTTCCTTAAACGCTCTCTATTTAATATATATGTTATGTATTGAGCGGCACTCTTATAGTATATATGCATATATATCTATATAATAATCTTTGTGTGATTTCTAGGCGGGTGCGATGAGAGACAGAAGTGGCAATGAAGGAAAAAACCCATTTATGTTCATGGTAAGCTTTAAAATCTTTTTTGAATTTGCATGCTATTTTGAAAGATTGACACATTGTCTTTTTTCTATTTTGCAGCCATGAGTGAGATGAGAGACAGAAGTGGCAATGAAGGCTTAGATTAGACACACTTTAGATTATCCCAGATGCGGTTCCATCAGTTTTGACTTAATCGCCAATTGTAGAAGAGTCCCCATAAACTTTATGGTCGGGAAAGATCATTTTTCACTAAGTTATGAGCACCAAGGGAAGCTTGTGGCTCATCTTGCGTGTTTATTACTGAGTCGTTGGTTGTCAAAACATGACAATGCAACAAATTGGGGGAAATTCCGTACACGATTATGTAAGAGTTTCATTTAGTTTCTTTTGGTGATGTGCTGATTTGAATGGTGTAAGAAATACTGATTTGAATTCCACACTAAATTAACTGACAATGTGCATAATTGTCGTCGCTTTACTTGAAACCGACTACAAAATCGGTTTCTACGTATCCGTTCCCGGTGGGCATTTTTCATGTTTTTATTCTGAGTTTCATGTGAAGTTAAGCTAACTATGTGTCTGTTATTGAAAACAGAAAAGTTAAGATGGCCGGTTCTTGGAATCGCGATACTTGCTGCGGTTGTCGGAAGCCAAGCTATCATCACCGAGACGTTTTCTATTATCAAGTAGTGTTCGGCATTGGGTTGTTTCCCGAGGGGCAAAATAATCCACACATCGCCTACTAATAAGCACCGTCAAATCTACATTCCCTAGATCAACTGGACTTTGATGCTTTTATGCTTAGCCGTCACAATCGGTTTTCGTGACACCAAACATATAAGCAATGCAGCAGGTACTTGACCCGTGACCCATTACCTGACCCTCCCCGTCTTTGTTTTGATGTTAGTCTGACTTTTGTACAGGTTTGGTGGTTATTACGGTTATGTTGGTCACGACCTACTTAATGTCACTTGTAATGGTTTTTATGCTGGCAAAAGAGTGTTTTTGTTTTTTGAGGATCCCACAAACCAGCAGATGTTTTTATTTTTGGCCCGTATAGAAAGGTGACTATTTTTATGTTTTCTCACTTTATTTTTTAATTAAACCAAATGTTTCCTAGCAGAGAATCATATTTATCACTTGGTAATGAATCGTTAATTGAAGCCGAGAGAAATAGACGGGTGCAGAAGGAGCTGTTTGCAACTTTGAGCATCATCTTGGTGAATGCAGTTTACTACTATAATAAATCAAAAGGGTTTTTGCTGAGTTGTCAACACCACATTAAAAGAAGGTTTGAAAATATGAGGTGTCACAATTCTAAGCCCTCCTTTAATCTTTATCCTATATTGGGGGGTATGTTGGAATTCATAGCTCTGGATTTAGGGATTTTCTTTTGAAGCCGGAGTTGCTTCGTGCTATTGTGGATTCAGGGTTTGAACATCCTTCTGAAGGTAACTTCTTATAATGTTATATGTTTTGGTTGCTTTTATGATTTCTATGTGTGTTTGAGTTTATCTTTTAATCTTGCTGGGATGCTGTATTTTTTGTAGATCTAGGGTTTCTGGCATCTTCAAGTTGGGTTTATGGCATCTTCAAGTGGTTTTGGAAGGATTGGGTGTTGGTCTACCATGTTTGGATGCAACTGGAGGTTGTTTGGTCAGGTAATTCGGTTCAATATGCGTTTTTACGACGTAATTGCTTTAGTTTTACAGTTTGATTTGAGTAATTTGAATACAATCAGCATTGTATGCATCATATTGAACTTTTAATCGGTAAACAGGTTCATTGTAGAGTTTCATATTTGTGAGCTTTAATCACAACATAATTCATGTGTATAAGAAAAATATATTAGTTATTACAACATCTCCTAATAACCCGAGAGTATATCTTAAAAATTGAAAATATAAAAGATGAATTTGGTTTTTAGATTGATGATTTGCAATTAAGATACAATTTTTTTTTAAATTAATCATTATATAGTTTTACTTTTGGTGCCAAACTAAGAAGTCTTGGTGCCGTTTTTAGCCATATAACTTTTACTAGGTTATATACCCGTGAGCTTCACGGGTTATGGGTTGTGTTAAAAAAATATATTTACAAAACAAATTTTAAGCGTCATTTTTTTCCACTTGACTCATTATATTTTAGATGACTTTCGACCCGTTTCATTTTAAGCGTCACTTTTTTCCAATTGACTCATTAAGAAAGAATACATCACAAAACGATTAATTCTTAAGATATGTAAAGATTGCCACTATGGATTCTAAAATGACCCACATCAATTTTGTTAATATGTACAGATTACTTGTATCTTATGCATGAGCTACTTATACATGGGTAATACTTGAGACTTAGGTTTCTTTTGATTTTACATAAACCTTTTTTGGTTTTACATAAAGTTTTTTTATATTTTTAGTTTAATATTTTAATCTTGTTAGTGTGTAAAACTTTAAAAAGTTAAAATACGATAAGTAGAGAAACCATTGGTAGTTTTATAAATACAAACATCTCGCATACGTGAAGTACTCTATCCTCACATATAAGCTTTCCGAAACGGCTCACATCTTTTAAAGCAAAGGACAGTCTCATCTCCGATCTCTCCAAAAGGAAAAGGTAACACTTCATTCATTTATGCGTTAATCATTGATAAAGAAAAGGATAAAATATGTGTTAATCACTTAACTGAATCCAAACTATAATGATTTCTAAAATACCTTTGATTTAGTTTTTGCTGTGTTCTCAAGTTTGGTTGGATTTCATCTTAAGGTGCTGCAAAACGTTTCAAGTAATATGATATGTTTGTTTTAGCCATGAGGCATAATAACTTTGTATATCACAATTTCACAAACTCTATTTTGCTATTAAACACGGTTCTTGCTTTAAAGATATTTTGCTATTAAACATGGGGAGTTCGACCGATACCGACATTCTTATGAAAGTCGTGGTATGGTATCGACATTCGTAAACAGTTCCAAAACCACTAACCACTAATATAGGGACCAATGTTATTCAATGGAAATCGGTCTAGTTTGTCACTGCACTGTTACTATTGTTCGCTTCTATAAATCATAAATCAAGTACTTTCAATATAAACATCATTACCTTGTAATGCAAAACTAAATTAACTCAAATCAATAAACATCAAACAAGATTTATATAGTTGAATTAGGAGAAAGGAAGTTTGATTTTAATAGGTACTTAATCAACTACATTTTAAAAGAACCATAGCTTTTTGCAATAAAGAAAATACAAAAAAAAAAATACTAAACATAAAAGAGTATTGACAGTATACAAAAAGGTCTGCATAATGAATAATTACTTGCTTTCTTTAGAATAAATATCATAGAATTAGGTGCTCCCAAATCTTGATAGGGCTGGCCGGTACCGGGATCTTCGGTGGTGGTCGGCTAGCATGCCGGAGATTGCGTCTTGACTAAGCAACTATTAAGATCATCTATTAGTTGCACTAAGAAAGATAGTCTCTTAAGTTAGTTCTGTAGTACTCCTTAATCCAATGAAGAAACTATATACATAGACAATATTAATGAGATCAACTCGAATGTGAAACCTATTACGGGGGGAAAAAGTTTTTAACCATGGGCCATAACAAAACATTAAAAAACAATGATATATAAAATAACATTAAACGCATATAAACTCATGATACATGACAACGTCATTCGAAAGGCAACTGAATTCCAACAAATCAACTTCCTGAGTTTCGATGGTTACCAACTACACATGCAAGAAACTAATAATTGTTGCTCATCAAAGGCCAATAGATTGTGTTTAGACATACATCAGATCTGGAAATCCGTGTACGCTTTGTATCATTATTATGTTATACTGTTTAGGTTTAATGCAACAGTTTTGTTGCTTTGTTGTGATTAATTTTTAAACTACTCTAATAGGTTTATCAAAACTCATCAACCAATTAAAAATGTCTCAGTTGACTCTTGTAAGAAACCCGTTCAAAAAAAATTATCATTCGACATGTTTAAAAAGACTGACCCGCTTGAGCCATTTAATATAAACCAAGCGTTTGACCTGTTCTATACAGCTGGATTGTTTGACCCATTTAATAAAACTCCAGAACTTTAAAACTCACAAAAAATGCTGAAAATAATCAAAGTGTTGATGTTAGCTTATGAAAGCTCATCAGCCTACTAAAACACCACCAGTTTACTTTCTATGGAACAATGAAAAAAAATGAATTTACCAAGGTGATGACTGTATACTTAACAATGAAAATAAATTTGGTCATGACATATATTTACTATTCACTATTCAGAGTGAATGTTGAATAAATTATATCACCATTTTGTATACATGTAAAACCAAAATAAACAAACTGTAAAACATTATTACTTCAACAACTGATCAAACATTCTAATCCATTTAAAGAAATTTAAAAACCATATCAACATACCTTCAGACGTCTCCCAAACAATGGCTCGGACAAACACCTTTCTGTAAAAAATGGTGTTTTAGTTGACCTGTTTGAAAGGGGTACCTACAAATAGATTCAACCATCATCGATACGTGCACCATATTATCCGAATCAAAGCTTTGTATCAAAAAGTTCTTGACAGAGCTTCAAAAGATGTTCAAATCGAGTCAGTTGGTTACTTCAGCTGAATACCATAAAATAAATTAGAAGTCGTAAACACAACCCATTACGAAACATGTTCAAAGAAGCTTCATTCAAATCAATGATTTTGGCACGAAAGGTGTTGATTTTGTGGTTTTTAATGGCAAACACTAACATCATTAACACAGTGGTTTCAAACACTGTTTAACCTAACAGTGGTTTCAAAACATTGTTTTAACCCAACAGTTGTTTCAAAACACTGTTTTAACCCCACAGTGTTTTGAAACCACTGTTTTAACCCAACAGTGGTTTCAAAACACTGTTTAACCCAACAGTGGTTTCAAAACACTGTTTTGGTTTCAAACCACTGTTTTAACCCAACAGTGGTTTCAAAACACTGTTTTAACCCCACAGTGTTTTGAAACCACTGTTTTAACCCAACAGTGGTTTCAAAACACTGTTTAACCCAACAGTGGTTTCAAAACACTGTTTTAACCCAAAACAGTGGTTTCAAACATTGTTTTAACCCAAAAGTTGTTTCAAAGCTGGCATTTCATATATTAAACCTTGATTATATTATTTTAATCCACTAAAATATTATTTATAAATGGTAAATATGTTTTCCCATCCTTTTTTCGCTTCTGAATTATCAACTTTGCAGCATGAGAATCCATTGGCACCTTGACAACAGCCTCTAGTGTTTTCCTTCTCGTTTCTTGTGATCGCCTTCAGATCATTTCCGTTCGGAAGTGTCGGTTCAAATAAATACATCTGGTAATATATCTTTGTAATTTATGCTTTTAGTATACCTCATGATCTTCTTTCATTCTTGTTTTTTACCTGTTAAGTTATCAGCCTTCTCGTTACATGCCAGCTTTTGAAGAAATTTATCTTTTGACAATTGCTCAATTCGGGCTCTGTTTATTTCAAATGGGTCAAATAAACAAAGTTAGCTAAAAGCTGAACGGGTCAAAACAGTTAGAAAATCATCACAAAATACTTTTAATGCGCATGTCCTCTTTTTATTCATAGATTTGGATTATTGCTTTTGTAATCATAACAACTTTGTTAATTGTATTAAAGGTGTTTGTGGGTCAATCCGACTGTCTTGATCCGCACTGAGATGACCCTTTCTGACCCGAATTCATTTTGATTCGTTACGCATTACAGGTTTCAGTGCCGGCATGTTATTAAGGGTTTGGCTTGCAAGTCTTCACCCAAAGAGTGAAAAGTACATCACATGGCATTTTCATAGATTAAAGTGAAAGAAATGAGAAACACAAATATTACTAACCTGGGATTGTTCAATGGACCAACAATATTGGCAAATAAAAGTGCATTATCTCCTACACTATACCGATGATCAAACGATGAAGCTGTAATTTGGGGGAAAATGAGGTTTATGGTTATCAATAGCAGCAAAAAGAAACAAATCTGGCCCGTTATGGATGATCTGGAAGAAGGGTTTCAAGAAAAATCAACAAAATGAATGATCTAAACCTAGGGTAACTGATTCAGGTTTCAAGATGGATGGATGGTATCGATTGTTCAAAGATTTGAGTTAGGGTTTTCATATTAAAAAAAGGATAGAGTCAAAAAAACATATAGATTCGTTACTTTCATCACTTTCATTTTCGGTAGGATGGGAGATAAACATAGTGATAACTTGTTTTAATTTAACATGTGGGGCCACATAAATATAAATTCCAAGTAGGTGTATAGAATAGGGTCTTACCAAAGATATCAGGTGCTCACACTCTTCATCAGATAAGAAACCTTTGTACAAAAATACCCTGTCCATAAAAACATCATGTTTGTCAATAGCATCTCTGAAAAGGCGATCTCTATATGCTAATGTAAACCATTTCTTCCACACACAAATATTTTATGTTGATAAAAAGCAGTCAAAAGTTAGTATAGATTAACGAATTCAATATTTTCTACAGCCGAAACAAAAAGCATTATTTTATGGATCGGAGTACTTGACCTTGGCCGCCAAGAGAGTTCAGTAACTCGTGACGGATCAATTGTGTTAGAAGGAACTGCACGCCCCAACCGTATAACGCTAAATATTGCGAGAACCGTGAGAACGAATGAGAAACCAACCAAAACCATTTTTTTTTAATACAAACCTCATTGTAATTAAAATATAACATCAAAAAAAGAATTTACAACATCAAATAATACATTTCTCATCTCATAATCACTCTTATTAGATTTTTTACACATGTGTAAATATAACAAATTTACATACGTGTAAATGGTAAACTTACACATGTGTAAATTTTCTTTATTTACGAATTCACGAAAATTTAAATGTGTAAATTTAATTTCTAACATTGTATTCGAATAATAATGATAGGTGCAAAAAGAAATTTTGAATTTGAATTGTTTTTGACCAAGTTCTCGTGGTTTTTTCATTTGTTCTCACGGTTCTCGCGATATTTAGCGTTCTCATTTAAACCCTTCCCTATATATATATATATATATATATAGCATGTTGTTGTGTGTGCAAATTTTGAATGCTTGATTCTCTCCTAGTTAACTTCTTAACATGTGAATCTTTTAATGCCTCTTAACACCTTTCAGGAGCGGTTTAACAGGTGTTAACGGATGCCAACTAGGATTAACACCTATGGGTGTTAGAGTATACCAGGTAACCTAAGTATAAATGAGGCGATTTAAATAACCAATTCAAATCAGTGCCATTAAGCAAGTTTCTCACATCAGTTGGATTACCAAATTATTTTCTGAAATGAATCGGCACATCAGCAAGCCGTTTGTACATGTAATTTGTGGAAATGAAAGCAATGTTATGTAACTCTAAGAGCATGTGCTCCTTGTCTAAAGCACACTCATGATTCTAGGTGAAACATAATAAAAGAAAGATACTCGATCATCAATTCCAATATCTCAAGTTTTTCATTAGAAATGATGAAAATATGCACTTTTAAAACTTCAGGAGAAAGGATCTAGAGAAGGGATGTTGCTAAATGTACCTCTTTTTTTATTTTTACCGAGTATACTCCCCTTAGTTTATAAATAATTATAATCAAACCTTCTATTTTGTAATTTCTTTAAAACTTGAATCTAATGTTAAGTTTTTAATTCAATTTAGGTTTTCACTCTCAATCAATCCTTACCATTTTATTTATTTAACAGAATTGTAGGGTCTCTTTCCTCAAAATTCCCTCGAATTGCAGCACCACTATGTAAGATTAAATATTTATTTATTTATATTTAATCTAGTAGCCATCATTATCATTTATATAATATAGATCAAAATATATTAATAACCTATTAATAATTAGTTGGTAATTGTTGATGGACCATATTACCCTTATTAACTAATTGGGTTTCCTCTTACATCACCATCATCACTTTACACCCTAAGGAGGAACCAGATCAAACTGACAACTATGTCGGACTCCATGGCTGCGTCTCTGACTGGATTCTCTACTGATGCAATAAAAGGTATGTTATTCCTGTTTTCCTTTATGTTTTAAACAGAACTGATCAACATGTGGTATCAGAGCATATGTTGATAAATCAGTTCTGTTTTCGTATCCATTATTCTGGGATCAAAAATCTGGAAAACAGAAAATTTTTTAAGCCTTCATGATCACGGCTGTTTTCGAGTTTTGTTGCCGAAATCCCTGTTTTCGGAAGTTGATGTTTAATGAATTTGACTCGAAATTATAATGGGTAAAACTAATATTCGAAATCTGATAACAGAACTATTAAAATCTAGATTTCGGAACCCAGAATTATGTTTTTATTTTTTTAGGGTTCATTACTTGTTCTTAGGAAAACTCGAAAAATTCCTTAAGTTTTGGAATATAATTTGGATTAATGGGTGTTTTTCATGATTTTGATCTTAATTTTATCTATTAAATTTTCGAAAATTGTTAATAGATTTTCAGTTATTATTTTCGAAATCTTTTGATAAGATTAGATCAAAAATAAAATAGGAAATACTATCCCAAAATCCCTTAAATTTCGAGTTTCAGTTATTATCACAATAAACAGCTGTTAACAGAGGATTCGAGACCATCAGACTACGACTCGAGACCATCAGATCTCCACTCGAGACTACAAGGTCTCGACTCGAGACCACAAGGTCTCGACTCGAAATCATAAAGGTCATCAAATCTTTACAACTCGAGAACAGAAGCTTACAACTCGAGACCATCAGGTCTCGACTCGAGACTACAAGATCTCGACTCGAGATCATAAGGTATCAAAACTTCACAACTCGAGACAACAGTCTCGACTCGAGATCGCTGGGTTTTCGACTAAAGGCTTCATTCTTCGCCACTCGAGACCATGGTTGCGACTCGAGATCTCAGTATGGACTCGAGATCTCATAAAACACACTAGTCAAGACCATAATCCTCACAACTCGAGAACAAGGTTGCGACTCGAGACCATAAGGTTAGAACTCGAGACCAAGGTTGCGACTCGAGACCTCATAACTAACTCGAGATCTCATAACTCAGTCGAGACCTGACTCGAAACCTCATTACTTTAAGCTGTTTCATGTGACCTAAAAAATTTTTCGGGGCTCCCGCCCCGAACTAACTCGAGATCTCATAACTCAGTTCGATCCGCGCTAACAGGTGGTTTGCTATTAAATACTTGGTTTTGTTCACACTTAATTAATTAATAAGGATCAAATAATGTTTTACAAAACCAAACTAGCTTAACTTGAATGAGCTTCTGATGTATCATTTCTGCCCAAAGCTGATTTAATACATCTATTTATTGTTCAAGTATTATAAAAAGCTATGTTGAGTATGCATTACAAACGTGAAATGTCTTAATTCTGGCCAAAGCTGATTTAATTCATTTATGTTTAGGATGCTTGACAAGTGCATAACTAAAGTGATTGTCTCATTTCTGGCCAAAGCTGATTTGTCACGATTACTTTGCACACATACTTAAATGATTACACTTCTGGCCAAAGCTGATTTGTCTTCATTCAAGTAGAATTTTACTAAGTCTATTATTTTGATGTTAGTAATAGACATATCACAATCTCTTCACATAATGATCCTTATATTAATGATCCTTAATTAATTTTATGATCATTTCGTCTGTCTTATTCTTAGTACCCATAATTTTACTCACTATAATTTACTTCTACATATATCTCATCCACTCTAATTCCTAAACCTAATATATTTTTGCTTTATTTAAAGTTTCTATTAGAATTTGCTCTTAAATTAAATCCTTGATTATTTCTTAAGACACGATAATCCTATTGCTCTCTTCTGATAAAGATTATAAAGAAGAAAAATTAGAGCATGATGATTAGGACAAATCGAACATGATGTCTCTTATGATAATCAAGAACTCTCTAACATAATGCTATCACTAAAGTTATTTTAGATTAAGTCTTTCCTAAGGCTAATCTCTTATATATGGAATAATCACTAGAACTCCTAAGATGCTTGCCTTCTTTTAAAATTCTAAACTATAAAGTTAAGTGGTATATGTGAATACATAATAATGTACAATACCATGACCCATTAAGTTAAGGGCTTACGCATGGACATAAGTACATTTTCCAGTACATTACATATTACGATTTTCACTTGTACAATTTGATGCCTTATAAATCAACTATAACACTCAAACATATCAAAGTATAATGAGTGTGTTGATACGCAACATATGTACAAAGAAATAAATGTTTGAAGCTGGAAAATAAGTTGTTACTCACCTTACAACCACTTAAAACCTTAAAAGAGGATTGTTCTAAGGTCCATAGACAAATTACAAGTGTTAATTCCACCTCTAAGGTTCTTCAAGGGAAAATCTCACTGCATAATTATGTCATTAGACTAGACATAAGCAACGAGACTATCCATTATTCTAAAGAACAGTTGGATGAATTCATTAGATAGTCACTTATTAAAGATATTTAAGTCTACTAATTATAATATTCCTATTAACACATGATTAGTTGACTCTAGTTTTTTAAACGTTTCCTTACCAGAAGCTAACAAATAACTAACATGAGAGTTAGTGACAAAATTAAATGTTAAGGCTATAAAAACCATAATAGGCAGTCTTCTAACAAAGCTATTCGATACCTTACAAATTCTGAATATTAATCAGAATATAGTATCATAATTAAGCAATGTTATGAAGGTTGTGAGGTTTGCATAGTCAACATAACGTCACACTTACCTTAAAACTCTCATTTTATTTGTTCTAAATATCTGGATTGAAACATTACTAAGATAAAACTAGATGATACCTTACATTTTCACAACTTTTGTCATCATGTAAATGAGAATTTGATAAAAGGAAAATGAGACTTACAAATTTCATCAATTATAACCAAAATTCATGAGTAATCATGACATGGTTAATGAGGATGATTTTTTTTAACTAATCTCATTCTAAGTGATTTTAAATCATGACGTTATAGCCCTAAATATTACTTGGCTTAAGGAATAAGTATGGGTCCATCATAAGTCATTCATTGACATTCGTGGAACTTATTCCAAATGGAATATTCAGACATAATTCATTTATCAATTAAAGACTATTTGCTTGTATCTAAATTAGTCTCATATGGCCCATGGTCTTAAAGAAAGCTATTCATATATGTGCTTAACATGATTTCTATTAAATATGCCCCTAAGTTTCTTATGACATCTGGACATTAAGGACATCAAGTAAAGTCTAACATATATATGATAGGTTCTCACGTCACATACCTAATTGAAACTTATCTTGTAGCATTTATAGAGATATCATAGATCAGTAAGTGTCTTAATTATAACTTGTAAAAAGTTGCAAGAGGTGGGGGAGTGAAAACTTTATATTACTTCAGTTTACACCTCTTGTACAAGACACTGCTCCATCTTGACATTGTTCTATCATCACTTGTCTCCTTAAAATCTAATGCTACTCTTACAAAAGTTTCATTGTTACTTAATCGTGGGCACACTTAAATTTCTTACCTAAACTAACATAATCCTCAACAAGAGAAACTACAATGACTAACGTCATTAATATGTTTTCTCTATTAGAATTTGTTTGGTCGTTAAATATTGATCCTAAGCATGCTGAGTTCCTAAAGATTTCTAAGGTCAGTGGGAGTAGTCAAAGTCCTTATCATGACTTGCAAGGAATACAAGAGGCGGGGGGAAGAGTGTCATTAAATTTTACTCTGAATTTAACTCCGATTACACCTCTTGTACACCATACTGCACCAACTCTTACAGACTTAGAATCCTGAAAATGATAGCAACCTAACCAAGAGCTAATCCATAAAACTGAAACTTTTAACAAACCCAATAATCAACTCAGGAGGTCATCTAGGTTTAAAAATCTATTAACCTTGATGATTACATAACCTCCCTAATTTGAAGTTGAAATGGATTTTGGAAAAGTTTACTGATCCTATCTCTTCTAATTAAGCCATTAGTGTCAATCAATCTTCTGAATGGAATAAAACAGTTTTCTAGTAAAACTGATTTTATGTGTTCGCATAACGTTTGGGATTTGATTGAATAACCTAAGAGTGTTCATAACTAAACCAAATCCTGATATAAACGTTAAGACACAAAGAAGCATGATTGATTGTCAAAGGTTGTACTCAGGAAGAGATAAATTATTAAAGAATCTTTATTACATATCTAACAAAAGATTTCTTTTAGGATCATCACTGTTTTAGTAGCTTATAATAGTTTTGAGCTACATTAAATGAACATTAAAACAATTTTCCCTAACAACTGGCTGACATATTTACATGTTCATAAAACAACCTGAAAGTTCTAAACTTAAGGTTAAAGAACAGTTTGTCTATAAGCCAATAAAATCCATGTATGGTTTAATGCAAACATCATAATGTGATGAAATCTTAACGCAATTATTTTCATCAAAAACCAAGTGGAATAATGTACCTACCTCAAGATGAGTGGGAGCAACTAAGATAAACTTGTCTATATAGATGATATTCTTTTGACAAGTAGATGTTACATAAGTCAAAGCATTGTTAACACAAACTTTGATATAATAGATCTCAAAGATATCTCTTACATAATAGATATCATAACATGTTGAGATAGACCAAATGGGACATTACTTCCGTTCCATAAGTTTAACATTAAATTGGTCCTTACATATGTAACAAAATACTGCTCTCCTTTAGAGGATAATAGGATAAATGAGATTATTTCTTACGCTTCATTAATTAGATGCCTTATGTAAGTTTAAGTCTATACTCGTTTAGATATTACTCACATTGCAACACACTGGATATGTCTAGATTAATGTGAAGCATTTAATAGAGTATTACAATATCTTTAAAAGAAATGAGAGGCTATAATTTAAAGAAGAAGTGAGAACTCAAATCGGTTTATTACTCTAACTTTGTAATATTCAAAGATGACAAAATGTAATTTTGGGTATATCTTTATGTCAGCAGACAAAACCTATCTCATGGAGGAGTCATAATAGACTGATATCAACAACCTAAGTTATAACAACATAATATAGTCACTAAATGTTGTTGGAAATTTATCAGTGGACTCATGACTTTATTAACTCCATATAATTAATATATTGAAGTCTTGTTGTGATAAAGTCAGTTACCATGTCTCCTTGAACAGTAACAGTTCGAGAGGTGCTGCATTAAATTTCGATACGCAATTAATTATTCGTTTATGAACGAATTGAGGAAACTAAGTTTTGTATCGAATACATTCGTGATATGCTTAAGGATCCTATAACTAAAAGTCTATCACCCATAACTATTATGTAAGCGCTTATAATAATCACGGGTTTATTGATGACTATGTACAACTGCATATCGTACTATGAATGATTAACTTTTAATATTCCTCATCAGTTTGATTTTGTATGTCTCTTACATATGTTCTGCCGGTGTAATGACATATAGACAACTATAAATACAAATCAAACGTTAAAGGGCTTACTTATTTTGATCATAACTGTTAGGTTTTAAATTAAGGCTATAGTATGACTAATGGGGGTCCTGAGTCGCATAATGATTCAACGACTGTATTTCTCTGCTATAGTACTTGTTTAAGGCTAAAATGAGTATTAACTTCTGATCAGACTTATCTAATACTCATGATAAATGATTATTCGGCTAAGTGGGAGAATGTAAGATTAAATATTTATTTATTTATATTTAATCTAGTAGCCATCATTATCATTTATATAATATAGATCAAAATATATTAATAACATATTAATAATTAGTTGGTAATTGTTGATGGACCATATTACCCTTATTAACTAATTGGGTTTCCTCTTGGGTGTATATATAAGGAGATTATTAGAGAGGTAAAATGTTAGACACACAACCTAATAACATAACATCACAATTCGCACCTCTCTCTCCATAACCGAAACCTCCCTAGTTTCGGTTTCATCACCATCATCACTTTACACCTTAAGGAGGAACCAGATCAAACTGACAACTATGTCGGACTCCATGGCTGCGTCTCTGACTGGATTCTCTACTGATGCAATAAAAGGTATATTATTCCTGTTTTCCTTTATGTTTTAAACAGAACTGATCAACACACTACGATCAAGCTGAAGTCTTGTACACGATCTATGAATCGAATTACCAACGAGCAAAGCCATTTCTTTATATGTATCTTCTTCCTCAGTTATGTCTTGACAACTTCATTTATATTGTCAATAGCTTGAATTTCTGATTGGTCCTCAATTCCTTTGTTATATAAACAGTCAGTTCTCAAATAAATTATCACAAATTTACCAATTCAATAAACGTTGGAACATCATATAGTATTTATAAAAATAAATACACAATTCATCAAACCCAAATGCGGATTAATAATTTAACTACAAGTTCAGCTAATAACAGTATAAAGTAACTAATAATGAGCGCCTTGAATTAACTTTTCAGAATTTTATTAAAAAATCAAGATTAACCCAACAAGGCAACAACTTGTGCGACTTTAAGTAAATGAATATTGAGCAATGATTTATAAATGAAAAAGAAGTCGTACCCAGGTGATTGGCCACTGTTCATGAGTAGGGGTGTTAAATGAGATTAAGGATCAATTATAAGAAAAATAATTTTTAAAAGGGGTGAAATTTGTAATGTTTTAAACTAGTATTTTTGGAAAAAGGGTATGAAAAGTAAAAATGATGGTGCATTTAGCTTACCCCTTAAAAAGTTGTAGGTTTGGTTTGTTGAGTGAAAAGGAAAAAAATAGGAAAAGTTTCAGGCTATTTGGGTTTATGGAGGGTTATTAATTAAAAAGTAATATATTAAATAAAAGATATGGGAAAACACATAAATATCCTCACATGCTTTGCACGTGACTTAACCCAAAAAACAAATGGTGTTAGTGTTAAAGGTTGACTCTTGTATCAAAACATGAACATAAAGGTTGAGTTTGACCAATTTCATAGTAAAAAGTATGAAATGCAGTTTATTTATAACATAAAGATTAATTTGTGCAATTTTGTCTTTTAAATATTTTATCTTTTTATTTGTTAGCTATATTTCCTAGTTCATAGTTATCTCTAATGTTTTGATCTATTTAAATACCCGTAGTATTATGAGTTGAGTTAGTTTTTAGTCTTTGTTGTTGAAACATTTGGTTTAATTTATTTGTTTTTAATTAGATTTTATATAGAATTTTAACAGCCTTGTAAAGGACAATTGAACAAGACGGGGTGAGAGTTGGGCAAAAGGAAGCATTAGTTTGTTTCTAATTAGATTTTATATAGGATTTAACAGCCTTATAAAGGACAATTGAACAAGACATGGTGAGAGTTGGGCAAAAGGAAAGGTATGCATACGTGTTGTTTTACATGTTTATTTTAAATTTTAATATACTATATTACTAAAAACGATAAATTTTTTGTCTTGTTTTACAAGTTAATAGTGATGTTTTACCATTATAGTAGACATTGTGTTTTTCATTGTAATGGTATGACCATCTCCAACGCTAAATGCGTCCTTAGGTGTCCTTAGCTGCCACATTATCTGCCACGTAATATCCTTACAAATCTTTAAAAACATCAATTTCATCTCCAACCCTACAAATATCCTTACTCTTCTTAATTTCCACATCATCACCTATTCATTACACACAATATTTAAATAAAACATTCTTTTTTCTTACTTTGGGCCCACCTTATCGCATGAACCGATGCAAACACATGCCCTTGTGGAACGGCATGTCACCTAAGGGCATGCTATGATGGATGAACTCCTATGGCAAGGATCTCTAAGGGCATGATCTCCAAGGACCCATTGGAGATAGTCTTATTAGATCATCTGTTATACCCACCAGTCATCACTTGCTACCAAGTTAACACCACATCACAAATTCTTTTGTTATGCACCTCTATCACCAGTGACGGACTCGGGATTTTTTTCTACTAGGGTCTATTTTTTGTTGTAAAATTTTTTCACAAACAAAGATTAAAATTTTCGGGCCGGTCATCGTAGTCGGGTCGGGGCTAGGAAATAATGTAGAAGTATTTAGTGGACATGCAGACGCTACATTATTAAAAAACATTTTTAAGCATCAAGTTATCAAATAGTGGTGATTAATAAGTTGCTTGAAACCAACAATTACCTAAACAACACAATTACTTTAAATAACTTCAAAGTTTTGTTTAAGTTTTTTGTATTTATTTTTATTTATGAATATGAATGCCACTATAAGTGCTATTTGGTAATCAAATGTGATAAGACTAGTGGCTTTATAGCCTAGTGGTATCTTGGGGGTGAGATAATACTTTGGACCAATAGGTTCTTGGTTCGATTCTCACAAGGGGGTTTTTCCCATATTTATTGGGTTTCCTCCTGAATTGGTGTATAGGCATTATGCCTAATGGAGATGGATATGATCGGGTGGTTCCGCTGGTGGCACGATGATACTCCAGTGGTCCGTCAGTGATCCAAATTTGCCGTTAAAAAAAAGGTGATAAAATCATTAGAGGCATTCAATTGAAGTAAATTAGAGGATTCAATTTATTAAGTTAAAGAAGCAAACTAAAAAATCAATGGGTAGCTGTGCTATTTTAAAACACTAGTTTAATTTGAATGAAAAAAAATAAACAAAGTGTTATTTAATAATAAAATGTGAAATAAAATCATTAGCATTCAATTTATCAATTTAAATTTTAAAGAAGGAAATTAGAAGATCAATGGGTGGCTGTGCTGAAAAAAACTAAAAAGCAAGACATGTAAGACTTGAACATGGGATACATATGTTGGTAAACAAAGGATTAACCACAATACCATCTTTACTTTTAATACCATGAGGTCCAACTAATTATTTTTATGGGGTCCTTAAAAAATTTTGCATACCGGTTCTACTAATTTTTGAAAAAAAAAACATTAGGGCCCGTGGACTCCGACTCGCACCATATAGGTCCGCCCATGTCTACCACTCAACCTATGTCAGAGCATTCACATCCCTTTGTCATTTTCTACCTTATAATTTAACTAAAAATCATACTTTTCAAAATTTATTTCTCATTTTAAAAAAGCTCTCACATCCTATCCACCATACCTATATCTCTATTTTTAATTATTTTTTCTCTTGCCTTTTTACTATTTATTTCTTTATATATGTGTGTGTGCGCACACGCTCGCATAGGTGGGTGTGTGAGAGAGATGATATAAGAATGAATAATAAATTTTTAAATTTGGAGGAGTGCGTTGTTTTTGTTAAATTTTAAAGGGTGTAGATAAAGATGGTGAACGAGATGTGGTGATGTTTTTGTTAACTTTTTAAAATTTCAAAGATGTGGTTCTCTTATTCCGATGACTTATTAGTCACTCTTTTTAATACTTATGATTCTTATTAATTTTTATAAGTTTAGTAACCTAATAAAAATGAAATACATAAGACGGCCAAGAATTATATAGGAAGTATGCTTTTATGAGAAACCTTAGAATCCGTATGATATTGACGCATGTCTTTTTTAAAGTTTAAGATGGTGGGATATTTTGGCATATTTACTTCTTTATCTCAAAAGCCCTATATCTAGATCTATAATACATCTTCATAATCTCCACCACTACCACTACCACCACCACTAGAACACACCACCGCCACAACAACAACAACAACTACTACCTCCATAACCACCGCCTCCACCAAATCCAACCTGCATCGTCACTACCTCCGACAACCCACCACCACTATCATCACCAGCTACTGCCCTACATCTTAACATGACCACCACTCCTTCACCGGTACCACCTCTACTCAGCAACACTGTCACACCATCCACCCTACACAACCACTTTCACCACCACACCACCATATAACCATTAATCACTACTGTTACACACCACTGGTCACAACTACCGTACACCTTCATCGCCTATACCACAATAACCACCTTTGTCCGTATAGTAAACAACCGCCCGCCATCACTGTGAACAACTACTCGCCACCACCTCAACCTTCATACCTTAACCATAGTACACCATACCTATTCTTTGTTTTAAACAATTAAAAGAACAGAGTAGAAAAAGATCAGTTGTTTACATTTAGGGTTTAAGTTTAAGGGTGGTGTTGTTATTTCATTTGCTCGTAGAGTAACATGATTTCTATATGCATTTGATGGGGTTATATTGCGAATTATGTAAGATTATGGTATTTATTCATTCATATTGTGAATTTGCAGGTTTAGATGTTGTTTGTGATGAGTTTGGATGAAAACCTGAAGAAAGAAGGCAAAACTGAGCGAGATAATGCGACAGGGAAGAAGTTGAGCTTCTAAAAATCTTATCTTTTACATTATGGCAGGGTAATGTTTCACAGTTTAATGAATCTTCCACTTATTTGATGGGCTGGTTAAGAGATTATTTATGTGCTAGGAAATGAGTTATGGGACGCGTAATATATCACTGTTGACTATTTCGATGATCCGGATCCAAATTTGTGGTTTGTGGGCCCTAATTCTAAAGTTACGGGTCGTACTATTCAAAGTGGTTACCGGCACTAATCATCAAAACTTCATCGGCGCGTTCACAATGTTGTTATTGGGCTCTGGGCTTTACTTATTCCACTAAAAGGTTACAGGTCGTAAGCCGCCAAAACGGGCCCAGACTCTTGAAAACCCTAGAATCCAATATTTAAGACTCTATGACGGCAGAAAACAGGAGAGAACTTGAAAAAGAGGTTGAGAACGCAACATAACACGATTTTGGAGGCAGAGAAGGCTGTTTAGGAGCAGAATTGAAGATCCGGAGGTCTAGAAGCTTGAGGATTGAAGACTCTACCATTTGGTTTGCATCTACTTGCACATATCGATTTTGTTTGCTTTTGTTTTTAGCTTCTATCACATCCATGACTTCTTTTAGATCTACTTTTGGGTTGTTTTTAATTACTATGCTTTGTTAAAATTTTGTAATCCATTTAAGCTAAGATGATTCTTGTGTTTGGTTTGATTTATACATTGGTTTTTACGTATGATTGTGTGATTTTAGTAAAGTTTGGTTATTTTGGTCTTATGATGTGTACGATTACTTGTTATTATTTGTTTTAGATCTGATTTGTTTGGTCCGGTTGATCTTTCTATGAAGTTATGCATGCTATATTCAACAAGTATTATTTTAGGTTATATTAGTGTACTTATAATATGAGGCTTGAATCCTTAATCGGTAATAGATAAATTAGTAATATAATTGGTAAAACTAGTGAGGTACCTACGGGAAGGGTCTGAATAAAAAGATCTAGAAACTAGTTAGGGTTTGCTTTAAATTGAGTAATATGGATAGTAGTTCACTTGGTTCGTTAATCTACTATTACTAGAACAATATAAGAACCTTGCTTCACAAGATTAGGTTTTGGTGTGTATCTATAACATTGATTCTATAGTTTTGTGGGATTAAAATCCCTATGAAGCCTCTAATCCATTTTAACACTTTATACGCTTTTTCAACTAGTTAGTAAAATAGTCTTCATAACCAATTAAAACCGATAGTCATTCCAGTTAAGATGAAACAAAGTCTAAATGGTTAGCTTTCTAATCTGATTTCACTAAATCCACAATTTGTGTCTAGCTACAACCATTAGTCTCTTCATAAATCATTCTTACATCGGTTAGATATTGACAAACAATAGATTATTAGGAGCCATTGTGTCCTTAGGATCGATACTTGGTTCTTACCACTACTATATTACATATACGATCCATGCCTTGTGGAGTTTTGGCGTTGATATAGTGCACAAACATGTAAAATCTTGTAAAAATGGTGATTCTTTTTTATGAAAAAAAATTAAGTTGAGAGGATTCTTCAGGTTCCATCTACAGAGACACAGGTATCGCACGGCCGTGCATCTGATTCACACGACTGTGTACTTCATAAATGCATGTGTCCGAGAACTGTTTTGCACCCCCGGTGCTTTTTTGATCCGAACGGTTATGCAACTCATCCGTCTGACCTTGTGCGCGTGCGAGAATAGTAAAAATTGGGGGGTATTTAAGGAAATTTTCTGCAAAAAAAGAAAAAAAAAAAGAAAATTCAAAGTAACAATCCTATAGTACACAACCGTTCTGTTCGTTTTCTCCCCTAACAAATCAGCACTTTTTGCAAGAAATAACCCAATATCTTCAATAAAGGTATGAATTCTTTTGTGTTTTCATTTTTAATCTTGTTTTCTAGGTTAGATTAGTGGTTTTCTTCAAGAAATTTTAGGGTTTCTTCATAAACACAAAAGACCCTAAACTTTTGATATTGAGTAAACTTCTGGTTTGCTCCTTGTGGTTTGGTCACTTTAACGGTTTCGCCCCAAACCTTTAAAATTAGTCATTTTCCTCCAATAGTTTGCTACGGTTTTTCCATTTTGCTCCCTGTGGGGAGCAAAATGGAAAAATAGACAACTTGGATGGAGTTAGAGGCGGGGAGCAAAATGGAAAAACCATAGCAAACTATTGGAGGAAAATGGCTATTTTTAAAGGTTTGGGGCAAAACCGTTAAAGTGACCAAATCACAGGGAGCAAAACGGAAGTTTACTCATTGATATTTTTGTGCAAATCTAGTACTTTAATTGCACATTTAGAGTCCATCCCAATGAAAAATACTTAAATTTGTGTTTTTTTTTGTTGAAATCAGTGTTTTTGGGTCTGTTTTTGGAAATCCGCAGTAAGCGCACGACTGTGCACTTGGTCCTCACGGTAGTGCGTTTTGGATATCTTTTATTTTCTTAGTTTGTTATGTTTTATTTGGGGTTTTCATTTTGGTTGTCTTAAAAAAAAAAAAAAAACCGCCCGGACATGTTTTGTTTATTAAAACAATTTGCTACTTTTTATTTTATTTTATTTTTAGCTAATGGATGGTATATTGGTATGCTTACCAATCATTTGATCAGTTGTGATGCTTTCTGTTTTCTATAGTATGTTGTATTTTGCAGGAAAATGGGGATACACTCCGAGTATGCACCTGGGAGCGTGGGGACAATGGAGCTAAGTCCATGGATCTTCTCTAGTTTTCTTCAACATCCAGGGAAGTGTTATTCTCATTTTTCACACTATAGTTTAGCTATTCATAACTACTTAACTATTTTTTGTTTCACATTATGGACAATATGAAGTTCAAATGTGGGGAAGGGTATTAACATTGTTAACTTTGTTTTTCCTCAAAATTTTTGCAAAAACTCCCATTTTAAGTTTTGTGTCATTTATATATTGAAAAAAAAAACTAAACGGTTAGTTGTTGTTCTAAGAAAGGATCAGATCAAAACTGACAAGTCATATTAATTTTGAAAAAGTTAACTATAAGCGTAACAAACAAAAGAATGACTTGCATGCTAATTTTTATACTTGCACCCATTCCTTTCGTTTAAGTGAGCATATTTTTGAGCATTTTTCTGCTTTCTTGACATGCTTGTTGTTTTTGAGAAATATGAGTGAGCCGAATGTTTTATGCAATTTAGAACTTGTCATTAGCATAATTTCAAGATCATAAATGTGTGAAACAACATGGATATGATAGAGGCACTTAGGATACCCTTTTGTGTTAGCCTTTTTCTTTTATTTGTTTCCCGAACCCAACATTATCTATTAATTAACCTTGTTGAGCCAATTTCCCATGTTTTTTTTTTCAACTTTACCCAACAATTCACCTACTTAGCCAAATTTAGCTGTTTTATTTTTGAACCTTTGTGTTGAAATGTGGTTAAAGTTATTGTTTCACTTGTGTTCTTTGAACTTAGTTCCTTTCGTGTAAAACCATTAGAGTTCTTGTATATAGCTTATATATTTGGGGTAAAGTTCTTGTACAAATAATCTTAACATACTAAACATACAAATTGAAGGAAAACTCAAAAAGACAAGGTGGCATTTTTGTAATTATCAATAACTATCAAAGTTACTCTACAAATATACCTAAAAAAACCTAACCACTCCCCCCACCCCCCAAAAACCTAAAAAAAAACCTAACCCCCCCCCACCCCCCAAAAACCTAAAAAAACCTAACCCCCCACCCCCCAAAAACCTAAAAAAAACCTAACCCCCCCCCACCCCCCAAAAACCTAAAAAAACCTAACCCCCCCCCCCCACCCCCCAAAAACCTAAAAAAAAAACCTAACCCCCCCCCCCCCCCCACCCAAGCTAAAATGCTAAAAACTAAACCCCCAAAAAACCTAAAAAAATCTAAAAAATAAAAAAAAAAACACACAAATTATTTTATTTTATTTTTTTAACATTTTTTATTAAAAAATCGCTACTTTTAGTAGCAGCAAAATTTTTTTTTTTTTTTTTTTTTTTTTTGCTAACGAAATGTAGCGATTTTTTAATAAAAAATGTTAAAAATTTTTTTTTGTTTTTTTAGGTATTTTTGGTCGTAACTTTGATAGTTGGTGGTAATTACAAAAATGCCACCTTGTCTTTTTGGGTTTTCCTTCAATGTGTATATTTAGTATGTTAAGATTATTTGTATTTGATCTTTTGCCTATATATTTGTTCTTCATATAAAAAACCTCGAAAATAGAACACCCTAGAATAGGGTGAAGATGACCAACTTAGAGCAAGTTTAAGTGCTAAATGGTTATAATCTCGTTGTTAGCTTGAAAAGGTGAAATCGTCGTTGTTTGCGTTAGTTATGTATAATTCTTGTTTATTTACACTTGTTAAACATAACTGCTGAGTTTTAACCATTTAGCCACTTTTAAATGTCCATTCCACACCCTTAACCATTGCCTATCATTACAACCCTTAAAGACCTCTTGATTTGTACCTTTTCGCATGTTAGTTGATGGAGATTAGATCTTTTGACAAGCATATGACATTGCATGATTCATTGCCTTGGCTTCGAGTCTTTTACAAATACATATTATATGTATGATTCACAAATATAGCTGAGTGTGTGTGAACATTGTGAGTAGTGTGAAGATTTTGTATTATTGTAGCCTTAGTGCAAAAACACTAGTTTACTTATTTTATAAACAAACATTAGTATGTTAATCTTGTTTGTATGAAACTTTGGTACTTCTCATGTTTAAATCTTGATGATCATATGGCAAACATGTTTCATTGATGTTGGATTCTTGATTATATTTGGTTATCTTGGATGATTAATGAATGTTTTGTTGAGATATGTTGAAAAGTATCCCTTGATTAAGCACTTATTAGTAAGTTGTGAACTTGTTAATATGTTTACACCATGAAACTAGAAATGGATATTGGTTTAATAAAAGGTAAATCAAATTTTAATTAAGAGTGCTTTCTTGCACGTAAGAACCCTAACCTATTAGATGGTGTAGTTACAAGTCCTTGACATGGTTCATGATCTTTGCTTAGGGATTTTGGTTGAAATTGCTATCTTAGTAGATTTGTGTTATGGAATAGTTTGTGATGTGATCTACTTTATGCTTGTCTCGGTGGTCATATTGTGATTTTATATTATTTTTCTTGATCAAGTGAGGTTAGAAAACTCTTAACGAATGACTAACTTATCTTTAGAAGATTTGCATGAAAATATATCAATAGCACACTAATAAACGATTTTAGGTGGCTAAAGTGTGTCTATCGCGTTAGCTTTCCGAAGGATTGTCATGTTAGGATTCCGGAAAGGGATACTAATTGTCTACATAATTGGAGGATTGATCATGCGTCTTTGTGACATTTCTCGATTTAGTTAACATGCTTAGGTTGTTTGTAAAACAAAATAATATATATTTTTGCATTTGGAGTCTTTTATGTTTTAAATATAGGTTTTGATAAATTTAGTTAAAATAAACTTCATTTACCTATCTTTTTACCGATAAACCAGTGACAACGGTTTAGTACTTTTGTATCTGCTGCGTCCATGGATCGATATATGGTTCTTACCTAAACTTTACTACATATATGATATGGTACATTTGTCCTTTTGTGAGTGTTTTAATGTTAAGGTATAAATCATTTTTATAAATATTAAAACCAAGTTCGTGTGTAAAATTCCTTGTAAAGCTAAGTAAGTCCGGATATCGAACCCACGAGACTCAAATTAATTACGCTAATTACGTTATCTTAGACGGACGCTGACACTAAACTTAACTATTTTTGTGTTTTAGGGGGGGGGGGGGGGTTCTAAAAATCCTAAGAAGGTAACTAAAACTAAAATTAATTAACTAAGCTAACTAACGAATTGTTGTGGACTTTTCATAGATGACGAAAACACTGCCTAGATTGGAATCCTGATTGCTTTTAGTTAAGATTATATTTGGAAGTTGTCTACTATGGAACCAGGATCTTAAAATTCTCACATCTCGGGAAATCTAAAGGACCCCTAACCCTTCTCAAGAGCACGCTATGATCCCCTAAAGGTTGTTAAATTACCGGTTATTAGACTCCTTTGCAAGACATCTAATGGATTTATAGAAGTATCCTATGAGGCTCACTCCCTCTCGAGATCTAAACCAAGGATAGGCTTGTTTTCTCAGTTAGACTTGCTAGACAGCAGCTAATAGGTTTACTTCCTAAGAAGGACCCACCTGTCGGTTTAATCGCTTAGACCTAACAATAATCTCGCACCTTGCAGCTATTGATGATTAGTAGAACACTTGATTTTATAAGATTACCAAATATTACTTCTAAGGTTAGTTGCACAATTTCACCCTAAAGAGTTAAGATTTATTATATGATATAGACACTCACCAAAATCTAAAACCCTAACACGACTCTATTAATTGATAAAGACCGTCACCAAGAATTATACGAAGCAATAATCATATTCAAACAATATCAAGCACGCATATACATCTAACCGATAGAACAAGTCGTTTACAATTCATAAATAACCCATAGCTTCCATAAATCTATGATAGAGTAAACTTCCGTTTTGCTCCCTATGGTTGGTCACTTTAATGGCTTTGCCCCAAACCTTTAAAAATAGCCAGTTTACTCCCTGATCTATGAACCCCTTCATGATTTCACTCCCCGCCTCTAACTCCATCCAATTTAATTGTTAAATCTTGGTCACGTGCCCCTCACATAAGGGACATTCTAGTCTTTTCCCATCCTCCATAATAAAACCTGGAATCTTGTTCAATTTCAATCTCTGTCTCTCTTTCCTTCTCTCTCTCTAAACTGTAACCATCACCTCCATCTACCCGGTTGCCGCCCCCTTTTTCTTCGAATTCGTAAATTCTCTTAATTCCAATCTCCCACACCCAATTTCTCACCCTAATTTGCTGATTCTTTGGGGTTGTTACCAACAATATTCTTCTTATTGTTTGCGGTTGTTACCACAACAACAAGTTTGGTGTTGGATTGTATTGATTTTTTTTATAGTTTGGGGTTATTACCACGGGAAGTTTTTTGGTGATAAATTGGGTGATTACCAACAAAAGTTATTGTTAGTTTTTGTGTATGAGGGCTGTGTGGGATTGAAGCCGGACAAGTCACCAGCGGTGGTGCTCTAGCCGTTCTTTCTCGACACAGCGATCCGCCATCGTTACGCTCTAGACGAGGCTCATTTAGCCTACTGTCATTCCCTCAGAAATGTCGGCGTTTCGCTACATCGTTTTTTGGACATCCACTCCACCGCCGTGCACGGTGGCGACAACCCTCTGTCGCCTATGCTCAACCTTCCACCACAAAGAAAAGGGTGAGAAATTCCGGTTAACACCTTCACTTTCACTCGGATGAAGATTCCGATGACGAAGATCCTCTCCATTTACAGTCCGTTGATGTAGACGGTGGAGTGGGGTGGGTGTGGTTTTTTGGTGAGGGGTTTATTGTTCAAATATGCAATTAGAGAGGGGTTGGGCTGATCTAAGGTTTATGTATTAGGACGGTGATGATGGTGATAGGCTGATTTTGCCCAACTTGTGGTGGTAGGGGATGGTAATTGGCGGCAAGAAGAGAGAGAGAGAGAGAGAGAGACGGTTTAGGGATTAATGACAGAATTGGCTGATCTAGGTTTGACGATGGCGGCTAGGTTTAGCTGGTGGTGGCTGATGGTGGTTGGTGGTGGTGATGGTTGCTGGTGGAGTGGTGGCAGAATGTATTACAAAGAATAAGTAGGAGAGAAAGGGATGAATGAGAGTTAAAAATGAATTTAATGATTAATTATGAACAATTAAACTATTATTTGTAAAGTTATCAAAACACCCTTCCCATTACATGTAAAATTACCATATTGCCCTTCTTCTTAACAAACATTTTGGATGGTGTTAGGGGCAGGGAGTGAAATAGAGATGAACTTCATAGATCAGGGAGTAAACTGGCTATTTTTAAAGGTTTGGGGAAAAACCATTAAAGTAACCAAACCACAGGGAGCAAAACGGAAGTTTACTCTCTATGATATAATCAAAACATAAGCAATCAATCATCCATGTCTAGGTAGTTCAAAGGATTTAGCCAAGAATAGTCATGAAAAACATCAAACACAAAGTATTAACGAGAACACAAAACATGGCGGTGAAAGAAAGACGAAAGTAAAGACACCCAAATGGCAACTATGCAATCGGAATGATTCCCGCACTTCGTATCTTCAACCGGTAGCTTCCCGTGCTCGAAAACGCTTCAAAAGAACTCTGAAATTCGTCCACAACTCGTTTGATTCGTAATTAGGGTTTTTGAATGATTATAATGACTTTATATGTTAAACCCTGGTCCCTTTACAAAGAATTGTCGTCATTTACTCCTGTCACGTCGCGCGACGGTAATGCACTTCTGGGTCGTGTAGCGCGACGAACTAATTGGCCAGATATCAATTGTTTAATGGTAGCGTGACGCGATGTGTAAGGGGCTTTAGTGTGGTGTGACGCGAGACCCTACTTTTCACAGACTTCTCCGTTTTTCAACCAGCTTCAGCATTGCAACTATCCAGAAATTATTCTAACTCCCAAACTCAACTAATTACTCTTCGTTTCGCGACATTTTCAGCACTAAAGACCTAGAAAACGAGAATTGATCATTGTAACGAAATTCTAACTAAATCTAAATTAAACGAATACGAAATATGCATAAACTTTACATGATAAATGGATGTATTTTGCAATACATCAAATATCCCCACACTTACTCTTTTTTCGTTCTCAAAAAAGAATCTATGCACACGGAATCAGAGACGGATAAATACTCGGGTCAAATCTTATTTATACTTGTTAGAATCAAAACTTGTGTTAGCTGCGATTGCAAATATACTTGTCCCCTTAAACCCAAACCCGATTCTAAGCCCCTTATCATGCAAATTTAATTCAAGTGCGGTCAATCTACCTAGGGTCTCACACTAGAAGCCACGGTCCACCTAATCCCGCCTCAAGGTTATAGAACAAAAGGAACGATCACTGGACCAATTCCTAACCGTTTTATACCAAAATCAAGAGAATTTGAAACCAAATTTTTTTCTTATTTTTTTTTTCTTTCTTTTTTTTTCTTTTGAGCTTAGACGTTGTTTTACCTAACCCAGAGGCATTCCCAATCAGAGTCACCATCCCCGAGAGAGATTACAATAGGCGTCGGTAATTTTATTGCAATTTTGATTTCACACATCCTAGAGGCATTCCGGGTCAGAGTCACTATCCCCAACCAAGATTACATAGGTCTGCGCGACTTTTCTTTAGTTTCTAGCTCATTTATTCTATTTTTTTCTTTTCTTTTCATGATAAAAAATTCTAACGATTTTGACTTATAACGGCTGATGTGCGTGAAGTGTGTTATGGTTTTAATGTTTATTTTTAAGCCCTTTTACACTTTTTAGCCAAGTTTTAAATTTATAAAACACGATATTTACTAACACTAAACACACATATGGGCAAGTGCACCCATCGTGAGCGTAGTATAGTGTTGGCAAGATACCGAGGTCGTCCAAGGACACAAGAGCTTTTAGTACCGGTTTATCCTCAACGTCTAATCAAATCAAAAGTTTAGAAAAATGTTTTAAACTAAGAAAATAAAAACTAACTAAGATGTTGAAAGTAAAAATAAAAGAAAAAACAGATAGACAAGATGAATCACTTGGCTCCGACTCGTGTTTAGTGTAACCTTTGATTATTTCCGCACTTTTGCACTATTTAAGAGATTATCTTAGTTATTGTAGTAGACCCCTCTTTTGGAGGCGACGTTACCCTCAACCCAGTAGTTTGAGTCAGCAAGGATACAATCCTAAAGGGTCGGATTATTGAAAGATAATTAATTAAGTTATTAACGCATATTGTGGTAGGCCCCTCTTTTGAAGGCGACGTTATCCTCGGCTAAGTAGTCTGATTCAGCAGGGATACAGTCCTAAGTAGCCGGGTTAAAGTTTTAATCGTAGTTTAACTTATGCGGGGATCAAAGAGTTTAGACCCCCGCCATCCAATACCGTTAAGTATTGAATGAGGTCCTACTAAATTTGACCCAGGTCCTTTGCAGGATCTATACACTGAACAATGGCAAGACTCTTACCAAACCGTTCCCCTAACCCCCGACCAGGTAGCCAACATACCTCCATATAGACCGTGGAGATATGAATGGTGAAAATCTTTTATTTTATATAAACAGTAAAATAATGCCAAGACACCACGGACAAACGATAAGGAAGAATCACCTTCAACATAAGAAACTAGCTATTAAAGTCATTAATACATAACCAATTAAAAAGTGCGAAAAGATTAAAAATAAAAAGTATTACACTAGACACTTTGTCTTCACCATGTGATGTAAGTGACTTAGGCAAACATGGCCTTGATTGTCAAGAACTCTTATGATCAATCTTGGATCCCGAGACGACTCACACACTCTATGATGGACAATGGATGATGGTGGTGGATGATGGTGTTATGGTGGTGGTGGGTGGTGGGTGAAGTGTGAGAGAGGTGGTGTGCCAAGGGATGGTTTGAGCTTGAGCCAAGCACTCCTATTTATAGGCTGAACAGAAGCTTGGGCACGGCCCCGTGTCCACATCCTTCTCTATCTTCATTAATTGCTCTTGTCTGTATTAGTTGACCACGGCCCCATGTCCGCTGGGCACGACCCCGTGTGAAGAAGCATATCTGTACTATCAAGATTTGCCTGGATTCTGCGAATCTTATAGTTGACCACGACCCCGTGTCCGCTGAGCACGGCCCCGTGGTGGGCGATCGAAGCTTCTACAACTTTGTCTTTTATGCTGACACTTGGGCACGCCCCCGTGTTCACTTAGCACGGGGCGTGTTCAGCCTTCTGTTATCTTGTTTTGCTTGGGAAGATGCTTTCGGGGAGGTCGGGTATGCCACGTTTATTCCTTTTCTTGTATTTATGTTAGATTTAGCTGCCTTTTTGCTTCTTTTATTAATTTGAGCTCATTTAATCCTGAAAATACAAAAGGAAGACAAAAACACACTTTTTTCAACATTAGTACTAAAAAAGGGTTAGTTTTATGCCACAATTGATGTAATTTATATGTTGCATTTTGCACACATCAACGACTTTCTGTATACTCTTATTGGCGGTTTCAATTTCCCATTTTTCCCAGATGAGTACCCACTAGTAGACCGACAATTAAGGTAATATTAAATCATAGGGACCTAAAACCAAACCGGGCCTATTCACATATCCCAAACTAGACACAATCTCAACTTAATTAATCTCTTATTATCATTATTTGAACCCGAACAAAAATCCATCTTTCCTATCATTTTCCGTTTTAATTTTGCAAACTTCTTTATTCAAAAGACATTTTCTAATTTTTCAATTTTTTTATTTTTTTTCAAATTTATTGACTCGACACACTAAGTTAACGAACTAAACTATGACTACCATGCCTCATCCCCACACTTAAAATTTGCATTGTCCCTAATGCTAGGATGAAAACATACTAAACTACCTAAATTACCACTATCAAACCAAACTAACTAAATACCTAATAAAATAAAATAAATGTACAAAATATACAAGTGGAAAATGACTTAGCCGATATGTGAGACTGTCAATGTACCAGTCGTTTCCACATAAGCCCTCCAATTCGAACGCGCTCAGCAAACAATTCCTAATCTCGGACACACGAACGAACCTCTGTCAATGTGCCAGTCGTTTCCATCCTCTAGTCTATCCTGCCCGGTCTGAATCATCTGCTCAAGCCTAACAAACCTCTGCTCACATAGCCAGATAAAGACTGCAAAGTAAGCGGCTCAGGAGGCGGCTGCCTACGAGGATACTACGGTGCCGGCTTCTCGTGCCTCTGTGGTGGTCGCTGGCGATGAGTGGGGTCCATCTGTGCCATGACATCTGCAGCTGGATGTCCCTCATGTGGCTGCACCTGTGGCCCCTGCCTAATCTCCTCCCAACCATAAGGCTCAGCTTAAGAAACAATACCCGCTTGCTGCAGCTCCCTTATACCAAAGATGATCGTCTTAGGTCCTTCATGTAAAAACCTGGGGTTATACTTATCAAACACCCCTAAATTCAACGCAAGATGGGTGATATATGGACCCATAGCCAATGCAGCCCAGTGACCTCCTCTACGCCCCTACTAAACGAGGCAACTAACACAGTTGCCAGATTCATCTCTCTCCTTTCCACCCGGCACATCAAGATAAATATACCAATCCAATTCTCTTTGTTCTCACCCGATTTCCGCCCCACAAGAGTAGACGACAATATTTTCAAAGCATATCTATATACTGGATTACGAACCGAAGTGATCAGGTTCGTCAATGCAAAAGGGTGATCGGAAATGGTGCTCCTAAACGACATAACTATACTGCTCCAACACTATACTCTCTATCAATAGAGTATGCCCCTCTCAAACTAGTAGCAAAACCGGGCTGCTGAACTTCCTCATCTGTATAGAAACCAGAAGCAACCGAGAACCGAGCCATGTTTATCTCAAACACTCGCCTACCCAGACTAAAAGACACAGCTTTGTCATCAGCAAACTTTCCCTCTTTATGCTTCCACGTACTGTGGAACTCCAAGACTAACTCCTCATACTGGTCCAAAGCACAATCTAACATCATTCCCAACTTTGGAACCAAGAGATCCAACACCTCCTGTCTAGAACCTATCTCATCTAACCATCCCCAATCAATGGCCCTATGCTGCAACAGATCAGTATCCTGGATGAGGATCATTACAAAACACTAACTATTGCGAGAACAAAAAGAACAACTCTAAAATACTAATTTTTAGGATTTAAAGTACATATCTTTTAAATTTTATGTTTCTTACATTCATATGTGTATCATATATACACAAAAAAACCAATGATTTTGACCTACACATAGCCTACATACATGTTGGTAATTTAACCTACAGATAACCTACATATGTGTAGGTTATACAAAAAGTGAAAATTTTTCATATTTTGTTTTGAATTATAGTGTAAGAAACAATAAATCTTATATTTGTAACATTTTCATTTACTTTTTAGGTTTTTCGGATAGAAAAAATGGGTGATTCATTGTGTTCTGCGTGTTCTCGCAATATTTAGTGTTCTGCATAGAACCTTCCCCTCAGTATCCTTCAGCCTACCATATTTCTTCCATTCATTAGTATCGAACTCAAACTGTAGCAGTGGGTGATCAGCTCTGTTATTAATTATGCATATCGGAATCCGTTCAGGAGCTCTATATTTGATTTTCCTTAATATCCAATCCGGCATATCCACTTGCAACGCCGGCTCCACCCGCTGACCTGGGCCTCTCTTACGAGGCCTCTCACCACCACCTGAACTACTTTCCGCAGCTGCCATATCTGCAAAACAAGTATTCAACAAGACAAAACAGGCAGATAATCAGTGATCACAAGCTATTTTTGGTAATTTTAATTTTTTTTAATTTTTTTGAAAATTGTTCTAAAAAAATTAGAATAACCGTATAGCATTTCATTCGCGGTTTAATTCTGAAAATAAAGTTGAATTAAAAACAACCGGGTTACCTTTTTACAATTTCTAAGTAAGAACTAAAGTCGCCCGAATGGAGATTGAGTACGGGCGAGCCTAATTAACTTGTACGTGCAAGTAAACCCAAGTCCGACTAAACTAGACTCGAACTAGACTCAAACGACTAAAACGACACTATAACTTGGACTCAATGCACACTACCCCTTCCCGGTCCTCAATTAAACTCAAGTGACTACCAAAACATCATTGATATCTAACCTTGCTGAAATTCAGCTACGTATTAGTTCAAAACAGATTTTAGCGTTGAAAAATTCCGCCTAGTTGAATGAGGTTTTTATCTTTGAAAAAAGTCCGATTCAATGTGCAAGGTGGAAACTTTAGGCGTCAATGTACTACATACCATTCAATATTCAGCAAATCAACTTCCAATGTCCCAAACTGACACCACCCGCACCCCAAATAACGATGCTAAGCAAAGTGACTACACTTGCCAAACTAAAAATTCGCTAAGCATAACCCCAAGAGTGACAAGTGAGTCTCAACTTCTGAAAATCAATATTTATCATGCCCAAATCATCAACCCATTGCAAATAACTGACACCAAATGCTCCCATGTTACTCCCGATGCAAGACAACACATCATTAATCAACTTCAAGATAACCAAACCAAACATCCCACAACCCTGCAATGTATTCAAACAAATATCCGGCACTGACCTAACTTGACTTGATACGGACTAAGACTGACTCGATCGACCAACACAAAAGACCACAAAACTTAAACAAACTAAACTAAAAAAAGACTCAAACAGACGTGACTAATATGTATGAAAGAATTTAAACAGAAACCATACCTGAGTCACCGAAAAATTTGCAAGAAAAGTTAAAAATTTCGTGAATTGTGAGTCCCGAGATGGAAAGATTCAGTGATTAAATGGGGATTTCCGTAGGTGGGTTTTGTTAAGTGATGAATTTCGATCACAAGGGTGGTAATATGGTGGACTTTGGTGAAGTAATGGTTGAATTACGGGGAAAGAGGGTGGTCGGCGATGGGTTTTGTGGAGGTTAGGGTTGGGAAAGTTTTGGGGAAGACAACTGCTGTAAAAAGACCTTAAACGATTTAGTATGCAGCCACGCTGCGTGACGGGAGGTTAAGGGACATGTGGCGTAATGCCAGGGGTGGGTTAAAAAGGGGGGGGGGTCATGTTAGGGGGTCGCGTAACGCGATGGTTCAGGCTAAGGTTGGTCGCGTAGCGCGACGGTAAGGTTCAAGAGCTGTTGGTGGACTGTGGGGTAGCATCACGCAACGAAGATGCCTATTTGGTTGTGGCGCAGCGCGACAGGTGCTTTTTCACAGTAAGTTGTGTGAAAATTCTTGTTTCATGCCTTAGAATTTTTTTCAACTCTTACCCAACCATCCCAAAACCATCCCAAATTTTTTCTAACACTGGGACTTACTTGGAATGTTGTTTTCTTTCTAAAATTCAGCTCCTCGTTGAATGTGAGTCCTGCAAAATACTCAAACACTCAAAACAAAGACACGACACACTACGACAAAGTACCGCTAGCTACGAAAGGACTCAAAAACGACACGAAAACAAATGATACAAACTCTACACTTAAGATTGCTCTCAAAACTCTAAACGCTGATGTTCGGAAGATCTTCGAGAGGAGTTTCCTCCTTCTCGGTGTTGTCAATCGGACCTCCTAAGTAATGCTTTAAACGGTGGCCATTCATTTTCCATGAGCTCTCACTAGCCTTATCGTATAGCTCAATCGTCCACTTTGACTTCAACTTTCCGGGAAACAATTTAAACCTCGAATTATAAAGGAGCACTCTATCACCAACTTTAAACTCCTTCAACCCTTTAAGCTTTCTATCATGCAACGCTTTCTTTTTCTCTTTGATACTCCAAGAACGCTCATACGCCGCATCTCTAAGGGCTTCTAACTCATGGATTTGGAAGTATCTCCTCCTAGTCGCGGGAGTAAGATCTAAATTCACGGTTTTTAGAGCCCAAAACGCTCGCTGCTCCAATTCAACCGGGAGATGGCAAGCTTTGCCATAGACTATCATAAAGGTGTGGTTCCTAAAGGTGTTTTGTAGGCGGTACAAAATGCCCACAAAGCATCATCAAGCTTGTCCGACCAATCCTTACAACTTTTTCCTACCGTTTTCTCAAAATTCTCTTCACTCCCCTATTTGCATTTTCTACTTGACCGTTTGTTTGTGGATGATACGCGGTAGACAAACGGTGAGTAATTCCACATCGCTCCAAAGATTTCTCCATCACAGAATTACAAAAGTGCGCTCCTCGGTCACTAATAAGGGCTTTGGGAGTACCGAAACACGTTAACAATTTCTTCAAGAATCTCACCACCACTCGGGCGTCATTTGTAGGCAAAGCTTGAGCTTCCACCCACTTTGAAACGTAGTCGATCGCCACGAGGATGTACCTATTCCCACTCGAAGGAGGGAAAGGTCACATGAAATTAATGCCCCATACGTCAAAGATTTCGAGTACTTGAATGGGATTTTGGGGCATTTCATTCTTGGATGAGATGTTGTCGGTACGTTGGCAAGCATCGCAAGTCCTAACAAATTCTTGAGCATCCTCGAACACAGTAGGCCAAAAGAAACCGCAATCGTAGACTTTTTGTGCGGCAGTGTGTGCACCATGATGACCTCCCATCAACCCCTCATGCACATGCCTAAGAATATCTAAGCCCTCTTCCTTGCTAATACACCTATGAATACGGTCACCTCCTATCCTAAAAAGGTAAGGATCATCCCATATGTACTTTCTAGCATCCCTAATCAACTTCCTCTTTTGTTGGGCATTCATATCTTGCATCACATCCCCATTTGCAAGATAATTCGCTAGATCACTACACCACGGCAACCCCCCATTCTCCACCATAACAAAATCTATAGCCTCCTCAGGAATCTCTTCCCTATTCGGATCCTCTAAACGCGAAAGGTGATCCACCGCTACGTTTTCCGCTCCTTTCTTATCCCTAATCTCTATGTCAAACTCGGAAAGGAGTAGAATCCAACGAATGAAATGGGGCTTAGCATATTTCTTTTGGAAAAGATAGCGCAAAGCCGCATGGTTGGTGAAAACTATGGTCTTGGAAAGCACAAGGTATGAACGAAACTTATCAAAGGCAAAGACACCGAATAGGAGTTCTTTTTCGGTAGTAGTGTAATTATCTTGAGCGTCATTGAGGGTTTTACTCGCATAATAGATCGGTTGAAAGTGGTTCTCCAGTCTTTTACCCAATACCGCCCTGACCACGTAGTCGCCCTCGTCGCATATGAGCTCAAAAAGTAAGCTCCAGTCGGGGGATACAAGAATGGGTGCACTCACGAGTTTCTATTTAAGGAAATCGAACGCTTTAAGACACTCCTCATCAAAGACGAATGGAACGTCCTTCTCAAGGGTCAAGTCATGGGGCGAGTAATTTTTGAAAAATCCTTAATAAAGCGCCTATAAAAGCCCGCAAGACCTAGGAAACTACGGATGGACTTGACACTAGTCGGTGGAGGAAGCCGACGAATAGTATCTATCTTTGCTCAATCTACCTCTATCCCGGCTCTAGAAATCTTATGCCCTAAGACTACCCCCTCCGTAACCATGAAGTGACAATTTTCCCAATTAAGCATCAACTTCGTCTCAACATACCTCTTCATCATTCTTGCTAAATTCCCTAAACAATGGTCAAACGAATCGCCATAAACTGAGAAGTCATCCATAAAGACCTCCTTAGAACTCTCAACCATGTCTTGAAAGATCGTTATCATGCATCGTTGGAATGTAGCCGGAGCGTTACATAGCCCAAAATGCATGCGTCGGTACGCATATGTGTCGTATGGACATGTAAACGTCGTCTTCTCTTGGTCTTCTGGCGCGATAGGGATTTGGAAATAGCCAGAAAAACAATCAAGGAAACAATAGAATTGTTGCCCCGCAAGACGCTCAAGCATTTGATCGATAAATGGAAGTGGGAAGTGGTATTTTCGGGTGGGGTCATTGAGCATGCGGTAGTTAATACACACACGCCAACCGGTAATCGTACGAGAAGGGATGAGCTTGTTTTTCTCGTTCACGAAAACAGTCGATGTGTGTAAAATGCAACGTATAAATTACATCAGATGAGGCATAAAACTAACCCTTTTTAGTAGTAATGTTGGAAAAAGTGTGCTTTTGTCTTCCTTTTGTATTTTCAGGGTTAAATAAGCGTAAATGAACAAAAGAAGCAAAAATACAGCCAAATCTAACACAAATACAAGAAAAGGAATAAACGTGGCATGCCCGACCCCTAGACAACATCTTCCCAAGCAAAAACAGAACATCAGAAGGCTAAACACGACCCGTGCCCAGCGGACACGGGGGGCGTGCCCAAGTGTCTGCAGAAAAGACAAAGTTGTAGAAGCTTCTATTTCCCAACACGGGGGCGTACCCAGCTCTACACGGCCGTGGTCAACGCTAAGATTCGCAGAATCCAAGTAAATCTTGATAGTACAGATACGCTTCTACACACGGGGCCGTGCCCAGCGGACACAGGGGCGTGGTCAACTAATACAGACAAACTGCATTAAATGGAGAAAGAGAAAGTGGATGGACACGGGGCCATCCCCAATGGACACGGGACCGTGTCCGGGCTTCTGTGCAGGCTATAAATAGGGGTGCTTGGTTCATTTCAAAGGCATCTCTTGACAAACCACCTCTCTCCCACTTCACCCACACTCCACCACCATCACAACCCACACATCCACCCCCATCATCCATCTTCCATCATAGAGTGTGTGTAGTAGTCTCGGGATCCAAGATTGATAGTAAGAGTTCTTGACAATCAAAGGCCATGTTTGCCTAAGTCTCTTACATCACTTGGTGAAGACAAGCATTTAGTGTAATACTTTTGTTTTTTTATCTTTTCGCACTTTTTATTTGGTTTTGTATTAATGACTTTAACAACTAGTTTCTTATGTTGAAGGTGAAACTTCCTTATCATTTGTCCGTGGTGTCTTGGCGTTATTTTACTGTCTAAATAAATTAAAAGATTTACACCATTCATATCTCCACGGTCTATATGGAGATATGTTGGCTACCTGGTCGGGGGTTAAGAAAATGGTTTGGTAAGGTTCTTGCCTTGTTCAGTGTATAGATCCTGAAAGGACCTGGGTCAAGCTTACTAGGACTTCCTTCAATACCCACTGGTATTGGATGGCGGGGGTGCGAATGGCTTGATCCCCTCATATGTAAACTACTATTAATACATTAACCCGGCTACTTGGGATTGTATCCCTGCTGACTCAAACCACTTAGCCGAGGGTAACGTCACCTTCAAAAGAGTGGCCTACCACATTACGTATTAATAACTTAATTAATTATCTTCCAATAATCCAACCCTTTAGGATTGTATCCTTGCTGACTCAATGTCGCAACCCCCGTCCCCTAATAACCCGGGAACGGGCGGCCGCGACCAGTTTCGGTGGTATCTGGTGTTTTATCAATTTTGGCAGTGGAAATTTCATCACGACCGTAGTTAGGAAATATTTTATCAGAGTAAAATACCACACTTTCATAATATTAAACACATGGGGTAAAACCCAAGTTTTCAGTACACACATTTTCATAGGAATAAATCCTATTTTTATTTAATAAAAAACATCTATTTATTTTAGGTAACTTTATTGCCACTTTTTCAAGCCTTCAGTGCTGTCCAGCTGGCTTCTATTTGGCTTTCACATTTTGTTACCTGAAACGCGTTTTAAACATTTTGTCAGTGGGAAATACTGGTGAGTGAATCCCAGTTTAATCAAGTGTAAATAAAACCCATTGTACAGTATTAAGGGCGGTTTCGCAATTACATTTGTTTCCAAGTCATATCAATTACCATCCACGGTACTGTCAAACCCGACTTGTGGAAATGTTACTCCTCGCAAGGGAGAAACAAATTTTGTATACAAAACCCCAACATACCGACGATAATTGTATCCTTAAAAATACTCAATAACTGCTTAATATATAATTAATCGTGTGAGGTTTTGTAAAAACAGTTAACAAAAAGGAGATTACTCACATTGCTGTCTTAGGTTTTCAGTAAGGATTTCCTGGGAATAATCTATAAATTACACAAATGCACGCGTGTTAGTATAATAACCCATTTTAACATTAGTAATACCATCCCCGAGATGGCATTCCAACGACTACGTCGGGCAGAACCACGACAGCCGTTACGGAACCCTAGATCAATCGGGCAGAGTATCTAATACGTATCCAGGGGTTAGGATACTTACAACGGAGCATAACCTCGTTATTTAGGGGGTATTACACCCGGAGATTATATTAAATCTTCAGAATTTAGAGAAAGAAAACGCTTGTGAGCGAATTTCGACTGAAGGCCCGATGCCTTCTTATATAGGGCTGAAATCTGGTTCTCTCGCGGCCCGCGGAAAAGTAAGCTTAGGCTTACGCGGCCCGCGTAATAGGGGGTTAGTCCGTAGGTGATCCGGGTCACGAACTAGGTTCGACACGTTGCTGGCACGTGTCAACACCGGGGCTCGCCTGACCCTAGAGCTGTCGCGGCCCTCGTAAGCTCAAGAGATGGCTTACGCGCCCCGCGTAAACTTCATTTTTCTTGTTTTCTTAATTATTTTTAATGATATTTCATATTTTGGGCTCGATTTTCACATACGGGGTGTATTTTAAGACATATTGGGATATTTTAAATATTATTAGGGTGTCGGAAAATATTCCGAGGGTGTCGGTTTATTTTAGGGTCGTTATATCCTCCCCACGTTATTTTAGAGCTCGTCCTCGAGATCTACTGGAATAGGTGTGGATATTTCCTTTGCATTTCTGATTCAAGTTCCCATGTGTATTCTGATCCTCTTTTGGAGTCCCACTTTACTTTGACCAGAACTAATCTCTTGTGCTTGAGGTTCTTGACCTTCCTGTCTTCAATCTGCAGAGGTCTCTCTATGAACTTTAATTGCTCATTTACCTCTATATCCTTTAGAGGCACTACGAGTGATTCGTTAGCTAGGCATTTCTTGAGATTAGATATATGAAATACATCATGTATTCCTGCCATTTCCTCTGGCAGTTGTAGCTGATAGGCTACAGGTCCTATTCTTCTAATAATCTCAAAAGGTCCAACATACCTAGGACTTAGCTTTCCCCGTTTGATGAATCTTACCACTCCTTTCCAAGGAGAGACTTTTAACAATACTTTATCTCCTATCTGAAATTGCAACGGTTTGCGTCGGTTATCAGCATAGCTTTTCTGTCGATCACGTGTTGCTTTCAGTCGTTCCTTGACTTGAATAATCTTGTCAGTTGTTTCTTGCACTATATCAGGTCCGGATAGTTGCTTTTCCCCAATTTCTGCTCAACAGACTGGGGTTCGGCACTTTCGTCCATAAAGTGCTTCGAATGGTGCAGTATTGATACTTGTGTGATAACTGTTATTATAAGAAAATTCTATTAAAGGTAAGTGATCGTCCCAATTACCTCCGAAATCAATTACACAAGCTCTAAGCATGTCCTCCATTGTCTGAATTATCCTATCGCTTTGTCCGTCTGTTTGAGGATGATAAGCTGTGCTTAGATTCAACTTGGTTCCCAGAGCTTGTTGGAAAGTTGCCCAAAATTGAGAGGTAAAACGAATGTCCCTATCAGAAACAATTGATAAAGGAATTCCATGTAATGAAACTATTTCATTTACATACAATTTAGCTAACTGTTCCATACTGAAAGTTTCTTTCATTGGTAGGAAATGAGCTGACTTGGTTAGCCTATCTACAATCACCCAGATTGTATTATTACCTTTTCTTGTTTTGGGTAATTTGGTAACAAAATCCATTGTTATCAATTCCCATTTCCAAACTGGCATCTCTAGTTGTTGCAGCAATCCTGAGGGTTTCTGGTGTTCAACTTTAACTTGTGAACAGGTTAAACATTTAGAAACATAGGCTGCTATATCTTTTTTCATTCCTATCCACCAAAAATTCTTTCTTAAATCTTGATACATATTATCATTTCCTGGATGCATCGTATATTTGGACTTATGAGCTTCTTCTAATATACGATGAGGTAGGTTCCCTAATTTAGGTATCCACATTCTCTTTTTATGAAACCTCCAAATTCCATCTGTTCCATGTTCTAATTCTTTAATCATTCTTTTTAATTTTTCAGTATCATCCTTGATTACTGATTCTTGTGCTTTTCTAATTTGATCATTTAAATCTACTTTTAGATTTAATTTAAGAGAACGTACCCTTTTTGGCTTTTCGTGATACTTTCGGCTTAAAGCATCAGCCACTATATTTGCCTTTCCTGCATGATACTGGATATTACAATCATAATCACTAAGAATCTCCATCCAGCGTCTTTGTCTCATATTTA
The DNA here is from genome assembly GCA_030545235.1 of Helianthus tuberosus. NCBI lineage: Eukaryota > Viridiplantae > Streptophyta > Magnoliopsida > Asterales > Asteraceae > Helianthus > Helianthus tuberosus. Next base: position 164,160,542 of record CM060410.1, read on the forward strand.
ACTCTTTTTGCCCGAAAACATACCTTAAACTTTTATGATCAGTGAATATGGTAAACTTACTACCATAAAGGTAATGTCTCCAAATCTTAAGGGCAAAAATTATAGCTCCTAATTCCAAATCATGGGTTGAATAATTCTCTTCATGATTCTTAAGTTGTCTAGACACGTAAGCTATAACATTTTTACGTTGCATTAACACACATCCATAACCTAACTTAGAAGTGTCACAATAGACTACAAAGTTTTCAGTTCCCTCTGGTAATGCTAGTATTGGTGCGTGGGTTAATCTTTGCTTAAGAATTCTAAATGCTTCTTCTTGTTTTGGTCCCCATTCAAACTTAATGAATTTATAGGTTAACTTAGTTAAGGGAATGACTATTCTAGAAAAATCCTTAATAAATCTTCTATAATAACCAGCCAATCCTAAGAAACTTCTAACCTCGGTTGGTGACTCAGGGGTTTTCCATTTGGTAATTGCCTCGATCTTAGTTTGATCTACATGAATTCCTTCATGGTTGACTAAGTGTCCAAGAAACTGTACCTGTTCTAACCAAAATTCGCACTTTGAAAATTTAGCATAAAGCTTTTCCTTTCTTAATAAACTTAAAAGTACGTGCAAATGCTTTGCATGTTCCTCTTTACTTTTAGAATAGAAGAGAATATCATCAATAAAAACAATTATGAATTTATCCAAATATGGCTAACAAATTCGGTTCATCATGTCCATAAATGCGGCTGGGGCATTGGTTAAACCAAATGGCATGACAGTAAATTCATAATGACCATACCTTGTTCTAAATGCGGTTTTAGGAATGTCCTCTTCCTGTACCTTTAATTGATGATATCCTGACCTTAAATAGATTTTTGAGAAAAATCGAGCTCCTTGCAATTGATCGAACAGATCATCGATTCTTGGTAATGGGTACCGGTCCTTAATTGTGACCTTGTTCAGTTCACGGTAGTCAATGCACATACGCATTGATCCGTCTTTCTTTTTGACGAATAAAATCGGTGCTCCCCATGGCGATGAGCTTGGCTGTATGAATCCCTTCTCTAATAATTCGTCTAACTGTTTCTTCAGTTTCTGCATTTCGGCGGGTTCCAAACGGTAAGGTGCTTTGGCGATTGGAGCTGTTCCTGACAATAGGTGAATTCTGAATTCAACTTCTCTGTCTGGTGGTAGTCCTGGTAATTCTTCTGGAAAGACATCTGAAAACTGAGACACTACTGGAATGTCTTTTAGTTCTTTCCTTTAGTGTTAGTGATTATAGAAATCAAATATACTATAGATCCTTTTCTTATACAACTTGCAGTTTTCATCACAAAGATGAATTTTGTGGATCTAGATGGTTTATCTCATTTAATTGTGATATTTTCACCCCTTGGTGAATTTACTTGGATTGACTTCTGATCACATAAAATACTGGCTTTATTGGCTATTAACCAATCCATTCCTAATACAATATCAAATCCTGCCAGATTCATTGGGTAAAGGTTTGCAATAAAATTATGATTTAAAAATTCTATTCTTGCTCCCTGCAAGATTTCGGAAATCCAAACCGTTTCTCCATTCGCTGTCTCGACTAGACATTCTTGTGAGAGTTTAGTTAATGGTTGATTGAGAAGTTTGCAAAATGAAGTATTAATAAAACTTTGGTTTGCACCAGAGTCAAATAATACTTTAGCAAAAACATCATTAACTAAAAACGTACCGGCTATGACGTCTGGAATCATTTTGGCTTCATCTGCCGTTAGAACAAATGCTCTAGGATTTTTAGTGTTCTTGTTGTTCGCAGCTGGAGCCAATTTCGAAGAGTTTAGCTTGATGTGACCTTTTTCTCCACAGTTGAAGCACAGTCCATTACTGGATTTCCTCCTACAATCTTCTTCCTTGTGTCCTGGCATCTTGCAGAAGTTGCAGTGAGTGGAGCATGTTCCCGAATGCTTCTTTTTGCAGGCCTTGCAGTATGGTGCAGAGGTAGAACCTACATTCCTACGGTTGGAATTCCCAGAACGGAATTCTTGGGTAAGTCTTTGAGCTAGGTTTCTCCTTTGGTCTTCTTCTCGTGTACGTACTAATTAATTAGTCAAAGTATTGGCTAGTTCTACAGCTTCTTCTATGGTTTGAGGTCTAGCTGCCTTGACTACATGCCTAATTTCTCCAATTAATCCCCAGATGTATCGGGAGATTAATACCGGTTCAGGTGATGCAAGGGTTGGTACTATTCTAGCATATTCAAAGAATGTGGTAGTATAACCCTTACTATCTACCCCGGTCATCCTAAGGTTCAGAAATTTATTTGCTATCTGTTCCTTTTCATTGGGAGGGCAGAATTTCCTTTCTACCATATTTTTAAATTCCTCCCATTCCATGTTGTAAACCCTATCACTTCCTCTTGACTGGAGGATAGTGTTCCACCATTCTAAGGCTGAGTTTTTAAATAGGTTAGAAGCAAACATTATCTTGTCTTCTTCAGCACACTTGCTTATCTTTAAAACAGGCTCAGTCTTTTCTATCCAGCGTAGAGCTGCAATGGGTCCTTCATTGCCCGAGAATTCTATTGGTTTGCAGGACCATAATTCTTTATAGGACAACCATAAGGCATGGTTCTTCTTCTTTTGGGAATGGGCACTTGAAGTACGGGTCCATTGTTTACGCTGTGTTCTGGTTCAGTTGGTCGCTTACCGCTATGCTTACTTTTATTATCAGCTCCCTTAACAGTTTGAATAATAAATGGCATTGCATCTATGATTCCTTGTGCCACTATGTGTTGGATGGCACTATTATCCACTTGGTTTCAATTGTTATTATTGTTCGGATTCTCATTATTCAGATTATCGTTATTCGGGTGGTTATCACTCTGGTTTTCATTGTTCAGGTTTTCCGGGTTCACTTCGTTGTCCATCTGAATTTTAAACATTTACCACGCATTAATATTACGAAAGAGTATTTAATATAGCAAATCACATGACATGCACTTTGGTCAAAAGCGTCGATCATTGCGACTTTACTCTATTCATATAATATGCATCCATTACAAACCAGTACTGAAATTAAAATTACAATACCGACTAAAATCTAAAGCTACACTACTAGTAATAGGCATCCGTAGTTTTTTTTCATACACATACACACATATTTTATTATTATTATATTATATTATTATTATTATAACCTTCTCCATCATCACTTCTACGGATATGGATTCATCCAGAAATCCATATTGCGCTTGTCGTACTTCCAGACGAGTCGCTCTCCCACCTGTCTCATCCTTTCACTACTCTCTAAAATTTCCTCACCAAATGTCCTAAGTTCTTGTACGTTTTCTACACTCATTGGGGGTGCAGGTTCTAGGACTGGGTTCGGAATCTGGGGTGCAGGTTCCTGGTATGGAGGTATAGGGGCCTAGTATGGGTAAGGATTTTCTAGAATCTCCCTAATGAATACATCATTATCGTAATAGGGATCTAGAGGGTCCAACCCTGGGTAGGCTCCTAGGTTCTGCATGGGTACGTCTTCGTGTATTGGGTAACGTTGCACATAGTCCCTATTGTCATCCCACCATGGGTCGTAATTTGGATCTAAGGGATTTGGTGCGGGTACCCTAGGTATTTCCTCCGGATTAAAATCATGCATTTCTACTTGATTTTTAAGGTTTTCTATCTCCATCGGTTGGTCAGGAATTGGTGGTTGGGGTTGGGGTGCTAACATTTGATCAAGGTTAGGGTCAGCTGTAGTGGTTACTAAGATGTGAATGTTTGCTATACCCCTATTAAGCATGTCCTGGGCATAGGCATCGGTTTCTCTTTTGGCTGCGGCTAGTACTCTCTGTTTTTGTAACTTTTTTCATACGCTTTCTACGTTCATGTGCTCCCGTACTGAACCATCCCCTCTTTTTATGAGGAAATGGCTCTTCAGATTGAGCCTTAAATACGAATATTCCTTCTTTCGTATCAGCAGAGTACCCTGAGAGGGCAGGCTGAGAAGAGGCACCTTCGCTTCTAGGCGAACCAGACAATTGACGGTACACGTCAGATGGTCCTTGGTCGCTTATACTTTAAACTAACAAATAGTCAAATAACACATAACAAGAAATACAATTGTGCACGTATTCCCGTAATTTATTTCCTAACAATTTGAATTTTGGTGTCAGCAGAACACTTTTGTGGCTGAATCAGTGGCTTAGCTCTGATACCACCTTCTTTCGCAACCCCCGTCCCCTAATAACCCGGGAACGGGCGGCCGCGGCCAGTTTCGGTGGTATCTGGTGTTTTATCAATTTTGGCAGCGGAAATTTCATCAGGACCGTAGTTAGGAAATATTTTATCAGAGTAAAATACCACAGTTTCATAATATTAAACACATGGGGTAAAACCCAAGTTTTCAGTACACACATTTTCATAGGAATAAATCCTATTTTTATTTAATAAAAACATCTATTTATTTTAGGTAACTTTATTGCCACTTTTTCAAGCCTTCAGTGCTGTCCAGCTGGCTTCTAAAGTGTTAAAAAGGGCTTAAAATATACTTAAATATATATAACGCTACACACGCATCAAGTTTTTGGTGCCGCTGCCGGGGACACAAGGATTTTAAGAAAGTTAGAAATCAACGGCCTAATCGTTTTTCTTATTTTTCTGTTTTTTAGGATTTTTCTTAGATTTTCAGATTCTGCAGAGCTCAGCACGGGCCGTGCCCGCTGAACACGCTCCGTGCCCAATCTTTGGTACTGGCAATCCTGTTTTAAGTCAGACAGTAGCTGAACACGGGGCCGTGCCCACTGAACACGCCCCGTGCCCAAGCTTCAGATACTGTAAACTGAGCCGTAAGATCCCGACGGCTGGTAATTTCTGACGCAATCATGAGTGATACTGATAATCTTTACCTTCACTCCTCTTATGGTACGTGGTGTCAATTATGTGGCGGAAATCATGAAGATTTAAAATGTTATTTTTTAAATTATACTCCCCACTATATAGACCCATTGTTTTTCTGTAGCCTTAAGAGGGGTGAAAGTAAAAATAATCCCTATCTCTCCCTCGAATGCTCTCAATCATCCCTTTTAGATGAAATGCTTCTTGAAGAATTCTTTCAGCTAGAAGAACTAATTCTCCGATGGATAAGAGAACTTGAGATGGATATAACTAATTCATCTCAAGACGACATCCAAGAAGAATTAATGAGATCACATTCGGATAAAAACAACATCGTCGCTCCCGAAATCACCTCTAACTCTTGCGAAGACTTGATCGATAGTCATCCCTGTGTCGATTGTGCCGTGAAGGACTCCCCATCGACTTCCGTCGATGCATACATAGACCTGAGCGATTCGACATACACCTTCTTTAACAAGAGCCCGGATAAGGGTTGGACTTGTCCACCTACATTTAGCATAGGAATCACCCTTTCCGATAACCTCTTGCGTTCTCGTCTAAATCTAGGGCAACTTAGGTATCTCAGGCACTTCGGTGTTGTTCCATGAGTAAGGAACCGCCCGATCCAGATAAATTCCTTGAAATTAGACAAAACTTCATAAACAGCCTCTTGGCTCGGGGCCGTGTCCAGGTCAACACGCCCCCGTGTCCACTGAAAGATTCTCGTCTGACTTTCTGTTAGAATACGGACAAAATGTGTCAGAATCTTGTCTGCACACGGGGCCGCATCTAGCCGACACGGGGCCGTGTCCAGCGTGCTGTCGTTTTCTATAAATGCAGCAAAGATTCCTGCACATTTGGACCATTCCAAAGACAGAGATTTGGTGGGATCTTCACACATACCATCCTAGGTATATTCTAAAGAAGGTTCTCAACAACCATCTTGTCTTTTCTACTTTTGTCCATTGCCTTCTTTTTCATTTTTACCTCAAACACCTCCATTAGAGCTTGAAATCAACAAGGTTTCAAGCTTTATTATTTGTTAGATTTTTATTCAAGGAATCTTGTTAAAAATAAGTTTTATCCAAGATTCCTTGTTTCAAAAATCTGCAGAAATGTGAACACGGGGCCGTGCTCAGTGAGCACGGGGCCATGTTCGAGGTACTGTTTCACTAAAATGAACTCTTTTCGGTTTATTTTCGTAGAATTTCAAGCCAAAACAGTGGAACCTCTTCAGCACATTCCAGAAACAGTCGTAGAGAACGAAGGCCTTCAATCGAAGTAACTCTTGTACGCTATGTGATGGCACTACGAGAAGCTCTCGATGAAATGACATCCGTAGAAGAGGTCCTAATCCACCGTATAAATTATCTAACGGTGGGGCTGGAAAATAGTTTCCAAGAAATCAACCTCTTGCACCAGAGGTTGAATATTCTTGTGACACCTCCCATGGAACCAATCCTTCCCCAAAAAGATTGGAACTTAGCACTAGGAGTCAACAACCCTACCGGGTGGGACGACATCCCCGCGTTACCCCCTCTTGACAATTTGCAAGAAGTTACGGTGGAAGTTACACCCCCTAAAAATGATGATGCCAATGATCCCGCCTTTCTTCTCCCTAGGGAGATAGAAGAATGGCTCACCGACGTGTCAGGGACCATACCCGGAGGAGAATTTCTTCAAGCCTCGTTTAACCGATAAAATTATCTTTGTCAGAAATGTTGCTCTTAAAATAATCTATAGGCTAGAACTTCTTTTCGGTTTTAGATTTCTTGTGTGTTTTCTGACCTACTTATTTAAGTTTTAGTTTATGTTTTTATTAGGAACTTATTGTAATTTTCTCTAATTAATGAATGATGGTTTTAAAATTATTTGGTGTTTGGATGATGTTGTAATGGGTAAAACACACTTGGATGGTGAAGGATACTAAGGGAGACTTGAACCAACACCCCATGCACAAAAAAAGAACCTCCCGAACATTTTTCTTCATTACAGCAAGTTCAGCATGGGCCGTGCCCAGCCAACACGGCCCCGTGCTCAAGGGACTACAGAAAAACGCTCAATTCAGGTAACTGGACACGGGGCGTGTTCATTGAACACGCCCCCGTGCCCAGCCTTCTGTTACTTTTTGTTACTGGCAATCTGAACACGGGGCCGTGCCCGGTCACCACGGCCCGTGTCCAGATGCCCAGTAACATAAATTTTTGCTTTTAACACACCTTTTTTACACATTCAATCAACCTAAAAACTTATTTTTGGGACACATTGAGGACAATGTGTAATTTAAGTGTGGGGGAGGGGGGGGGGATGCTAAAACCTTGAATTTTGCAAGTCCTAATTACAAGCCTTACACAAAACTCTATTGGAACCGCTAAAAACCCCAAATTTTTTCAAAAACTTTTTATTTTTTTTACTTGTCTTGGTTTAAATTGGGAATAACAAATTCTAAAAAGGTTATATTTTTATAAATTTACAACCGATAGCGTCGTGATAAAAAGAACCAACATAAGAAAATTATGAAACGGCATGACAAATCTAGTTAAAATTTAATTATATGTACTTGGTCAAATTAAAAACCCATTCCCACAAAAAGTGAGTTTTGAGTCTTTATTGAGCATACAAATACACATCTTTAAACTAAATGCTCATTTTTCGTTTCTTGTGTGAATAGCCGCTTGGTTTCTTACGACTCTGGAACTTGCCATGACAATACATTCCCGATCCTTACCAACTTAAATCCAAGTAAGTAAATGATGGAGGCATTAGGACTAACCTTTTTTATTTCAACACCATTATTATTTTTTTCTTTTTTTTACCACCTACCCAAAATCCCCTTAGTTAACCCCTTTGAGCCTAAACCTTTTTATTTCTAAACCCAAAACAAACACCCTTTACCTACCAAAATCTTTTTTCATTTTAAACCCTTTATTTTAGTAAAAATCTCGGTTTTCTTGTGACTTCCTTATAAAAAAATGATGACGAAGTTAGCAATAAAAAACAAGGTCATCAAAAGAAACTTTGTTTGAAAAATGCTTAATTAGAATAAAAAGTCACAAAAACAAAATGTTTTACAAAAACAGACGCTTTTTACGCTTTTCGCCTTTTTTACTAACTACTAACCCAAACCGCATACCTTTAACCCAAGCCTAACCCTTCCCCAAAGTTCTCTTGATATTTACAATGGTTTATAGTTAAAAGGAGGAGGATGGATTGCTTAGCGAGCATATGGTAGAAGTAAGTTCCATGCCGGTCTCGAGTGTTTCACAAAAAATACATATTCGGCCGAGTGTTGAGTGATCTCCCGTGAGGTATGTGAACTTGTATATAAATGGAATTTTAAAGAGGCATGTTACGCCCAAATAAGTAATTTCTCTTATGAAACGTTCTAAATAAATCATAACGAATAGCATTGTAAATAACATAAAAATAAAACCTAATAAAAATCTTGGAATCCCGACACTCTAGACAAGCCCAAAAACTTCTTTTCTACCCATTCCATTTGGGTGTGTAAGCCACAAAATAAGGAGTTTTTCTTGAGGACAAGCAAATATTAAAGTGTGGGGGTATATGATTTGTGTACAATGTAACATATAAATTACATCAAATGAGGCATAAAACTAACCCTTTTTTAGTACTAATGTTGGAAAACGTGTGCTTTTGTCTTCCTTTTGTATTTTCAGGGTTAAATAAGCGTAAATGAACAAAAGAAGCAAAAATACAACCAAATCTAACACAACTACAAGAAAAGGAATAAACGTGGCGTGCCCGACCCCTCGACAGCATCTTCCCAAGCAAAAACAGAACATCAGAAGGCTGAACACGCCCCGTGCCCATCGGACACGGGGGCGTGCCCAAGTGTCTGCAGAAAAGACAGAGTTGTAGAAGCTTCTATTTCCCAACACGGGGGCGTGCCCAGCTCCACACGGCCGTGGTCAATGCTAAGATTCGCAGAATCCAAGCAAATCTTGATAGTACAGATAGGCTTCTGCACATGGGGCCGTGCCCAGCGGACACGGGGGCGTGGTCAACTAATACAGACAAACTGCATTAAATGAAGAAAGAGAAAGTGGATGGAAACGGGGTCGTGCCCAATGGACACGGGGCCGTGTCCGGGCTTCTGTGGTGGCTATAAATAGGGGTGCTTGGTTCATTTCAAAAGCATCCCTTGACAAACCACCTCTCTCCCACTTCACCCACACTCCACCACCATCACAACACCCACATTCACCACCACCATCCATCATAGAGTGTGTGTAGTAGTCTCGGGATCCAAGATTGATAGTAAGAGTTCTTGACAATCAAAGGCCATATTTGCCTAAGTCTCTTACATCACTTGGTGAAGACAAGCATTTAGTGTAATACTTTTGTTTTTTTTATCTTTTCGCATGTTTTATTTGGTTTTGTATTAATGACTTTAATAACTAGTTTCTTATGTTGAAGGTGAAACTTCCTTATCATTTGTCCGTTGTGTCTTGGCGTTATTTTACTGTCTATATAAAATAAAAGATTTACACCATTCATATCTCCACGGTCTATATGGAGATATGTTGGCTACCTGGTCGGGGGTTAAGGGAATGGTTTGGTAAGGTTCTTGCGTTGTTCAGTGTATAGATCCTGCAAGGACCTGGGTCAAGCTTACTAGAACCTCCTTCAATACCCACTGGTATTGGATGGCGGGGGTGCGAATGGCTTGATCCCCTCATATGTAAACTACTATTAATACATTAACCCGGCTACTTGGGATTGTATCCCTGCTGACTCAAACCACTTAGCCGAGGGTAACGTCACCTTCAAAAGAGGGGCCTACCACATTACGCATTAATAACTTAATTAATTATCTTCCAATAATCCAACCCTTTAGGATTGTATCCTTGCTGACTCAAACTACTGGGTTGATTGTAACGTCACCTTCAAAAGAGGGGCCTACTACTATAACTAAGATAATCTCTTAAAAAGTGCAGAAAACATCAAAGGTTACACTAAAGGTGAGTCGGATCCCAGTGATTCATCTTGTCTATCTGTTTTATTTTTATTTTTATTTTCAGCAGTTTTAGTTTTTATTTACATATTTAAAACCTTTTTTTCCAAAATTTTGATTTGATTAGACGTTGAGGATAAACCGGTACTAAAAGCTCTTGTGTCCTTGGACGACCTCGATATCTTACCAACGCTATACTACGCTCACGATGGGTGCACTTACCCATATGTGTGTTTAGTGTTAGTAAAATATCGTGTTTTATAAATTTAAAACTTGACTAAAGTGTTAAAAAGGGCTTAAAATATACTTAAATATATTTAACGCTACACACGCATCAACAGTCATCCCCCCTTCTTGGGGACAACTTGAGTAGGGCTCACCCAAGAGGAGTCGGATATGGGGTAAATCAAACCGGCTTCCTTAAGCTTCAACACTTCTTTTCTAACAACCTCTTTCATGTTGGGATTTAAATGCCTTTGAGGTTGCACCACCGGTTTAAATTCATCCTCTATAAGAATACGGTGGGTTCAAAAAGTGGGGCTAATCCCCTTGATATCGGACAACTTCCATGCAATCGCCTCTTTGTGCTCCTTTAGCACCTCAACTAATTTTCTCTTCTCCTCCTCCGTCAATCTAGAAGAGATAATGACGGGATACTAGAATTTTCCTTAAGAAAACATACTCTAGGTGGGACGGGAGAACCTTAAGCTCTAGGGGTGGAGTATCTACGGGTTTACTCTCACTCCCCTCCCTAACCTCACAAAGCTCTACGGTTTTGGGAACCCAAGACGAATCTACCTCCTCACCCTCATCAACAAACTCCTCTTCAACTTCTCCCTCACTAACTAGGTCGGCCCCACTAATGAAATCTATGCACCTATCAACGCACGAGATGAACGAATCTAGGAAGTAAACGGAGTGACATGGACCGCTAGAATCATCGCTACCATTAGGATGCTGCATGGCTCTATTTATCTCAAAGGTAACTATGTCATCGCCCGCACGAAGTGAAATCTTACCGTCAAAGACGTTAATGACGGACTTTGCGGTTCGAAGGAATGGACGTCCAAGAATGATCGGGAGTCTCTCATCAGCCTCCATGTCTAAGACCACGAAGTCTACGGGGAATACAAACTTATCTACCTTAACAAGCAAGTTCTCTATGACACCACGAGGATACTTAACCGATCAGTCGGCTAAGGACGATGACATAAGCATGGGTGTAAGCTCTCCTAACCCTAGCATCTCATAAAGAGAAAACGACATCAAATTGATGCTAGCACCTAAGTCCGCTAAGGCATGAGCTAGGGTAATGGCACCCCCGAAGAAGCATGCAATAGTGAAGGTACCCGGGTCGGTTAATTTCTCCGGTAGCTTATAAAAGACCACCACGGAACAACCTCTGGTCAACGGGATGTTTGAAAGCTCACCTAACTTATCCTTACGTTTGAGAAGGTCCTTAAGGAATATGGCGTATTTAGGCATGGACTGTAAGGCTTCGATGAAAGGAAGGTTGATTTTAAGCTGCTTGAACATTTCAAGAAACAACCCATATTCCTTAGCATATTTTTGATGCTTAAGGCGGGTGGGGTAGGGAACGCGAGAATGATCAACTAATTGTGAAGGCCTAACCCCTATGGGAAGTTTTTCGACACTCTTTTCTACTTGAGGCTCCTCGGTGTGTGCGGTACTTGCTGGGTCTAGCCTATGTTGCAACTTACCGGGAGCTTCCATCTCAATCTCCTCGTCTACCTCTTCCTCATCCTCTATCTCTACTCTCTCTCTCTAACTACCTCCCCTAGACTCTTGCCACTACGGGTAGTAACAGCCTTAGCTGAATGGTTAGCCGGGTTCGGGTAAGTATTTCCTGAAAACTGACCAGGTGGGTTCTCTTGTAATTGTTTGGCTAAACCACCTATTGTCCTCCGAAGGCCTAAAAGTGCGGATTGTTGATTTTTAAGCTGAAGCTCCTGATTTTTGTTTATTTGCTCTTGATTTTTAGCGAAATTACCAAATTTAGTTAAAGTTTTCTGTGTAGCCTGATCTCTCACCATCAACTGAGCAAACATCTCTTCAATCCCACTTAAACTACCCTCTGAACCCTTACCACTAGCCTGACCCTCTTGATTTGACCCCCCACTAGCAAATTGACCCCCTGAACTTGAACCACTAAACTGACCTCCTTGACCTGAACCACCACTAGAGTATAGACCTGGCCCCCTGTTTTGATATTTACCGGATGGGAAACCAGGAGGATTACCGGAAAAGCGAAAACCACTATTATTGCCACTACGCCAGTTGGAGTTATAATTAGAATTATTATTAAATGGACCCCTAGACTGGCTGGCTATAAACTCTACCTGCTCGAGTGTAAGTGTAGGACAATCTATTGTATCGTGGCCTCCCCTTCAAACCTCACACCTATCAACTTTTTTCCTAATCTCATTCAGCTCCTGTTTAAAAGATCTCTCCATCCTCTCTAGAGCAGCAGTTAAGGATAAATCCAAGCCAACTTGGTTCACCCCTCGAGTGGCCGAGGAGGTAGTCACAGGAATGGAAGTCCTGCTGGTAGTGCTATAGTCCATATCAGAATGGGCGAAACTATCAAACAAATCATTACACTCATTAACTGTTTTCTTACCCATGAGTTGCCCTCGAGCAGAAGTATCAAACCAGGCTTTGATCTCGGGGGTGAGACCATTGTAGAAATTTTCTACGAGTGCCTAATCCGACAAACCATGCTGAGAACAATGAGAAATCAGAGTTTGGAAACGCTCCCAGGCCAGGTGATAAGGCTCACCAGGCTCCACCCGGAACGAATGGATCTGATCGCGTAGACGAGATGCTTTGGCAGGTGGGAAGTATTTAGCTAAGAAAGCATCCCGTAAACTTGCCCAGGTGGTGAAAGTTCCCGCTGGCTGCGTATCGCACCAGACGGCTGCGCGGCCAGCAAGAGAAAATGGGAAAACCTATAGGTTCCTGGCATCTAGATTAACACCCTCAATAGAGAAGGTGCTGCAAAGGTGGGTGATTCAGTTTATGTGGGCGGGAGCATCTTCATCATCACGGCCATGGAGTTAGCATGAATTAGTGATGGCCGTCATGATGTAGGATGGGATCTGCCAGGACCTATCATTAGCAATGTTGGGAAGGGTGATGGGGTAATTAGCACCGGTGAAGCCGGTGGTGGCTTATTGGTAAACGGTTCTATTGGCCATTTGAGTATTAGGTGTAGGACTAGGTGTACGGGAATGGGAAGGTGGTGGGGAGTTGTGGGGTGACGACTTCGGGGTGAAGTCAAAGGCTGGTGGTTTAGATTGGAGTGTAGAGTCAGAAGCGGCGGAAGATGAAGTGGACGATTTACTATCCTTTAAACTAGAAGACAAGAAGGCAGACAAGTTAATCGATGGCTTCGGTGGTCCCTGAGAACATGTGTGGGGCATTCACTGCAAAACCAAAAATCGACAAGTAAGACGACTCTAACAAAAGAATCTAGAATAAAAACAAAAGACACTAGGAATATTTAGACTCCTACGACTCGAAAACACACAAATAGCACGTAATGATATCAGATGAAGGCCAAACAAAGTAATCAACGCAATTGCCAAGAGTCCCCGGCAACGGCGGCAAAAACTTGATGTGCTAAAAGTAGTTTAATAAAAACAACTAAAATTAACCTAAATCTAGACTCAACGTAATACTCTAGACTCTCTAAGCTCGACTAAACCACTAACCGGCAAGTGAACCAGTCGACTATAGTAAAGCTAAGTAAATCCGGATATCGAACCCACGAGACTCTAATTAATTACGCTAATTACTTTATCTTAGACGGACGCTGACACTAAACTGAACTATTTTTGTGTTTTAGGGGGGGTTCTAAAAATCCTAAGAAGGTAATTAAAACTAAAATTAATTAACTAAGCTAACTAATGAATTATTGTGGACTTTTCTCAGATGACGAAAACACTACCTAGACTGGAATCCTGATTGTTTTTAGTTAAGATTATATTTGGAAGTTGTCTACTATGGAACCGGGATCTTAAAATTCTCACCTCTTGGGAAATCTAAAGGACCCCTAACCCTTCTCAAGAGCATGCTATGATCCCCTAAAGGTTGTTAAATTACAGGTTATTAGACTCCTTTGCAAGACATCTAATGGATTTATAAAAGTATCCTATGAGGCTCACTCCCTGTCGAGATCTAAACCAAGGATAGACTTGTTTTCTCAGTTAGACTTGCTAGACAACAGCTAATAGGTTTACTTCCTAAGAAGGACCCACCTTTCGGTTTAATCGCTTAGACCTAACAATAATCTCACACCTTGCAGCTATTGATGATTAGTAGAACACTTGATTTTATAAGATTACCAAATATTACTTCTAAGGTTAGTTGCGTAATTTCACCCTAAAGAGTTAAGATTTATTATGTGATATAGACACTCACCAAAATCTAAAACCCTAGCACGACTCTGTTATGTGATAAAGACCGTTACCAAGAATCATACGAAGCAATAATCAATATTCAAACAACCTCAAGTACGCATATACATCTAACCGATAGAACAAGTCGTTTACAATTCATAAATAACCCATAGCTTCCATAAATCCATAATATAATCAAAACATAAGCAATCAATGCATTTGTTGAAACGCATAACATGCTGGTTTCGGATGTTATTATATCATAAACCGCATGTATAAAACATGGAATCAATATGTTATTTCGCATGGTTTGAGTCCAATAGTTTGCACGTGATAAAAGTTATAACATGCTGGTTTCACATAAAATGTACCATAAACTGCATGTAGTTTTCATTATATATAAAACATGCTGAAGTTATATAAATCGCATGTAGCTTTATATAGATTTGTGTAGATGAAAACGGCTTTACATCAATAATTCATATCAATAATTCAGTTCAACAATTTAGTTCACAGTGTTTTTTGTTTTCATATAGAGTTTTCTCTTTATATCCCAATCTCAAACTACTTATTTCTTAATTCTTATCTTCTAAAAAAGGGCAGACTTCCCAACATCCTCTTCTGCCTCGTGTTCTGATTCAAGTATCAAACAGGCTTTGTGAAAAAGGATTCAGGAACAAATTCAAGAGGATCACTCATGTCAAGAGATGTTGGAAACTAATCTTTCTCGTGTAACAGAAAACATGAAGAGAAGACAAGACAAGAAATCGTGAACTTGTTTTCTTAGATGCAAGTGAGTAGTCTTCGAGAAATCACTGTGATGTTCATAGTTGATCTGGGTGAGAGGGATGAAAAGTAGTTGAAAGAGCTGGCGGATGCAATAACTATTTAAAATGCCCGATGGACATGAAAATGAAGTTTCTTTCATCTTTCGAATGACTTTGTTGATTTATAAAACATCTAATAAAATTATGTGTATCTTTGTACCTTTTTCTTTTCAAGTGGTTATCTAATAAAACATCAAAATTTGTAATTGTATCTTTCCCCTCTTTCGCATATTGTTATGGTTTAGAAATTAATTTCGCATGTTATGTTTCCCATATTTCGCATATCATATATTTTCCCATGTCATGTTTCTAATACTTCAAACATGCGATTTCAAAATAAAAAAAGTAATGTCATACGTACAATAATCCAACATCAAACATAGACAAGTTTATACTAACCTTCAAAAGTATTCATTTAACCTCTCTAGGATTTTTTTATCCAAATCTTTCATAAATGTGTCTTTGTCCGGCCTTTTATCGAATGCATTTGTCTCTTTAATTATTCTTTGACGCTCCAGATTGTACTCGGATAGAATAATCTTACTAAGATATCTGTGTCTCAGGAGATAGAGTTATGAATTTTGTCTATTGTTTACCTTATTTTCTTTCACAAATCCAGATATCCACGGTGTTTTGCCCTTATATGTTTCCATATGTCGCATTGTAAACACTCCACAATCTACTCCATTAGTAACAATTCTCCACTCCATCTCTTTTCTTTCTATAGGTGATTCTTCAAGTTGTTTGATAGCTGTTGTAATTTTTACGGTCTTTTTTTAGGTATAAAACTAGTGCCATTCTCTGTAACAAAGCAACAATGTGTCAGTAGTTTTACATCATTATAACATGGATATGAACAAATTTAGTATTACCAAGGTGTCTGGAATCCCTTTGTATCTATCTTTAAAATCTTGTTCAATTGCTGAGTTGTCAATCAATTCAACTTGGCCGGTTTTCATGTGGAAGCACATGCAATAGAAATGGTCACCTTGAAGTACTGGAATAAACAAAAGGTCAACCAATCTAAGTTTTTTTACCTCATATTTTTGTAAGATGCCTTCAAGATTTGAGCCAAATACGTTTAGCCGTTGGTTGTCGGTGTAGTTATCCTTGTACATGATATCTGGCTGTATTTTAAGTAAATACACGTAAGGTCAATTAATGTATTACCATGTGAGTATACATGCAGAATTATTACATGCAAAAAGCATTGATCATGCCAAAACATTGAATATGTGAAAATGTTTTACATGCAAAGTGCTTACATGTGTATGCGGAATTGCTGAACATGTGATTTTTGTTGGATATGCCATGCAAAAATGTTTACATAAACATGCAAATGCTAAATCATATTGGGCGAAAATCAGAAACATTACCAGCATTGTACTATAAAGGAAGAGTCTGTACGGTGATGATTTTCTATCCTTCTTCTTTTCTTCTTGGTTGAGCACATCTACAAATGCATCGATACTGTTTGATGCTACATATGGATTTCTATAGAAGCTTTCAAGACAACTTTGTATGTTTGAACCCCAGTTTTTGATTGGTAAAACAATGAGCTGCCAGACAAACATTATGCAATTAACTTTTTTGAGCATATATATATATATATATACATGTGTTTAGTTGATCTAATCGTTTACTTACTTCGTTCCCTTAAGCATAGCAAATGTGTATCTAATCACACTCAATTCACGATCTTGGAGTGCTTCATTCATATTAACCACTCTGTTGCAGTACGGGGAACAACTCCAAGGTCTGCATACCTTTTCTCATTTTGAATTTTTGCGAGTTCTATTGTTTTATAAAGGAGATTATTTAACCCCTTTGGTTCCACCTTTTTTGTTCTCCTCGTCCCTTTTTTCCTGCTTTTTGTTTAGCAGGTGATTGTTTTTCAGCTGGATTTGAGATCTGTTTCCCCTTAGCTGGGTTCCTTCCCTTGTGTACTACTAGGTTGGGTTGTTATGTAGACGGAGGTGGTGCCAGGCTCAAAAGTGATTCAACCGATTGCAATTCTTCATCCGTCACTGAAGAGTATACCACGTCTCTCTCTTTTTCACTTTCGATACCCGAATCCTTTTCTTGCGGTTCCTACTGTGTAGTCTCTGCTAAATTAACTGCTTCCACTTTGGTTTCAGATTTATGCTCATTGTTTGGCCCAGAATCTGCAAGCGTGTTTCGAATTGTTTTAGTAAAAAATGTTAAAAGTTTAACCTTTTTTTATTGGAATAAATTTTTGTACATGTGGAAGTATGTTTTTTCTAGAAGGTGTTGTGTAGATTCGGCTAAATTTACTGCTTCCATCGCAGT
Organism: Helianthus tuberosus; assembly: GCA_030545235.1. NCBI lineage: Eukaryota > Viridiplantae > Streptophyta > Magnoliopsida > Asterales > Asteraceae > Helianthus > Helianthus tuberosus. The sequence continues at coordinate 164,177,953 of CM060410.1, forward strand.
TTCAGCACTTTCTGCATGCGAGTTTAAGTTAAAAAATATAAGCTTTTGTTCTTTTTTTTATTTTGTAATAAAAGTGTTTACCTTGCACTAGTGAGTCGTAAACGTATTGTAACACCCCAAAATTTTAGAAGTCATAATAAGATATTTAATCTAGATGTGTTTAAAAAGAATAATGCAAATGTAAATTTTTGTTAAATGAAGCTAAATTATGAGCTAGTAAATAAGTAAAAATGACTAACCAAGTTAGTCATTGTAAGAGTGACTCTTGTGTAGAGGGGATGAAAGTTGTGGTTGAATAAATAACAAATGAAAACTATAAGGGCTTAAAGTGAATAATTGAATGAAAGTTAAAAAAACAAAAAAAAAGTGCAGTGTGGGTGTATGTGTGTATATCGAGAGAGAGAGAGAGAGAGAGAGAGAGAGAAGGAGAAAAACCTTCACGTTCAACAACAAAAAAAAAATCAGCAATCAAAGATGTTATAGGGCTGAAATCGAATGCATGAATTAGGGTTCTTGATCATCTAAGTATTCTAAACATAAGGTAAGTTGAACTTTATGATTTGATGATCTTTCATGAAGAGGGTTGTAATCAATCCATGAAATTATATGAAATTAATCATGAATGTTGGTTAGAATCATCATGTAGAAGATGAATTATGCTTGATTATGACCATTTTGATGATTTGAAGTAAAACCCATATGTAGTAGTAGGATGATGAAGTATGATATTCTTGAGTAATGTTAGTTGTAATATAATATGTGCAATTGAATTATGCTTATTGGTGTTAGATAAACCTGAGAATTTGAAGAAATTATGTGTTAATGATGATTGCCATGATTTGGAAAAGACTTGGTAAGAATATGCTTATAATGCTTGTACATTAAGCTTGTTAAGTTTTACGCACACTAGGTGCTCGATGAAATGCCTTGGGCTGAATTTGATAAGTTTAATTTAGACATTTGTTGTCAATATGTAATGATAATCAAAGAGAATATGATTATGTTAAGTTGTTTTTATGATGGTTCAAAGGGGTAAAAATGTGAAATGAAAGTTTATGTAAAGTCTAAACGGTATGATGCAATGTTTAGGAACAAGAAAGGAAGAAAGTTCAAGTCGATCACAAGCAAAGGAAAAGCAAGGCCAAGGTAAGTTCTTATGAACTTCAATTTGTTAGAATGTAGATATTTTTTTATGTTAGTTTTTATAATGTAAATTTGATTGAAGTCCATGTTGAGATTTATGGTTAATGTTATAACGAGGAAATTGGTGAAGTATTGGGTTAAATGGAAGGTATATTCGATGACCCGTATGAACGGATCGAAAGCATGAAAAGTAAATTATGTTGATGATGTAAGGACCCGTAGTTAAACGGGTCAAATAAGATGGAAACACAAGGCGATTGTAATGGCTATGTGTTGACTTTTAAAAAGGTCAAACTAGCAAAGTATGTAAAAGATGGATGTGAGTCTAAGAAAATGACCCGTATGAGCGGGTCGGACGAAACGTTAAGTATTCACGATGGTAGAGATGGAAATGTGCAATATCCTTTTAATTGGAGTTGTTATTTGTGAAGGATGAATGAAAGGGTAATTTGACTTAGTAACGGGTCGAATAAAGAAGTAAGGAAAGTTGCATTAGTAATGTAATTTAAATGAACTAACATGTAAGTTGTTGTTATGGATGTAGGTAAATCACATGCTTGAACTCGGCGGCTTGGAACGAACACTCTACAAGGCCTATACGCGCTTCCGAATGCAAGATTTGTCAAACGGGTCGAAACTTAATGTTAACTTTTGAAACTTTGTAAATTTAGCTTTTATGGTATTTTGTTAGTATGATAAATTGATGTAAATTAGTTGTGAAATTTATGACTATCGAACCGTTGGATGAATGTTTTAAAAATTTTAAATTCGGTTTGATTTTTTGTAAGGGTATTTTTGTAAAAATACTAATGTTAGTAAAGAACGTTATCATGTTGTGTCGTTTTGATCGTTTGACAAAGATGGGTGTTTCACGTATACACCCGGTTCCACAGTTTATAGTTTTGCAATAAAGGTGTCTATTATTCCCCCATCATCTGTCTCTGTTACTCCTCCATCATCTGGCTGTAGTAGTCCTACACACAATTTTTTGAATTTTAATAAGCTAGAATCAAAATCGCATGTTATATATGACATCGCATGTGTAGATGAAATCAAATGTATATATGAAATCGCATGTGTATATGAAATCGCATATTTACCTTCTGATTCCATGTGTCTCACACTGTCCACAACATTGGCTATGACTTCTTGAACTTCTGCATTCCTTCTACATTCTTCATTTGCGTTATCTTCTTGATCAACATCACAAGCTGCAGATTCAGGCTCACGAACTGAATCAGGCAGCACACAAACCGGTGTATTTCGAAGCGTATCTTCCCACTGTTTACACAGTTGCATAATTTCCAGATCCCAAAAACACTTAGTTTTTGCATCCGAAACCAAGTTGTCCATTTCTTGAACAATTGCATTGTATTTTTTTTGATATTGCTCGTCATTCATTTCAACAGATTCTGTAATATTTTGGTACAATAATCCACTGAGAATATCATCAATGTTTGTATGTAAAAATAAATGAAATTAATTTTGAGGGCATACCCGTTTATTGATGTTCGAAGCCTCTCGTTGTTGTTGTTGCTCGGAACCGTAGATTACAGTAAGAGAAAGTTGAACAAGAGTGTTGCAATAGTCCATCATTTTCTGTGTCTGTGTTCTAACTCCCACCACAAGGTTGAATTGCAAAGTTTCCGGCATGTCAATGCTGAAATCAAGTATATCATCTGTGTGCCCGCAAGGGTCCTCTTCGTCTTCTATTACAGGCGCAGTTTTTTTTCTGTAAATTTCTGTGGCGTCAATGGGTGGTATTGTATACTCTTCCGTTGAACGACCTTCCTCTTGCTCTAGTTCAAAATCATTTTCGTTTTTATTATCCGTCAGAGGTCCGTTATTGGAAAAATGTTCTTCAACTTTATCAATCAGCTCAGATGTGATATTGGCATCTTCTACAACCCTTTTTTTCTTGTTGTTGTTCACTTTCCTCAATGTGGATATAGGCATCTCAAAGTCACCATCATCATCAATTTCTACAAAATCGCATGTTAATCAAAAAAGACTTCGCATATTATAAGAAGCACACTAATATTTACACATGTATTTCACATGTTATAAGAAACCACACTAATAGTTTCGATCATGTGTATTTCACATGTTTTGTAAAACCATGTTTTAAAAACACATATATATGCAATGTATAATCAGAAATCGCATATTAGAATAATCCAAACATAATTCTTACATCTATTTCGCATATTATAAGAATCATAACCAAGACATAACCTAATAGTTTCACATGTACTTCGCATATATTGTAGAACTTTGTTTTAAGAACACAGATATATGCAACGTATAATCAGAATTCACATAATACAATAAACCAAACATAATTTTTACATCTATTTCGCATATTATAAGAATTATAACCAAGACATAACCCACTCAAAACCCCCTAATCATACCAAATCGCATGTATCACACTAAACCATTATCAAAACCCCCTAATCATATAAAATCATATGTATGAGATAATAACCCTTATCAAAACCCATTATCAAATCGCATGTATCGTACAAAACCCTTATAAAAACCCATTATACAAAATCTCATGTATCGTACAAAACCCTTTTCAAAACCCATTATCAAATCGCATGTATAATCAATAACCTGGATTCATCTTCTTCGATTACGGTCGATCGTTGTTAGTCTTGCTCCGTTTCTCCTTTACAACTCCCAAATCAGTAGTCCTCATTAAAGTTCGATGAAATCGTACCGGAAGAGTCGAACGGAGGTTGGGGAAGAGGAATGTAAGGTTTTTGATTTTGATTTAGGGTATGACTTTCAAGTATCTTCGCTGATTTACATGGATTATGATTTCGCAATGACGATTTTAACCTTCGCGGTTTGATTTATATATATATTAATTTGATTAATTTAATTATGTAAATTAGTTTCGCCCCCATTTAAATGATAGAAGATCGTACGACTGTGGGCATCGCGTACATATTGTACGATAACGGCCATTGTACAATAACCGGCCTCAATATATATATACATATAGGATTAGGTTCAAGAGTGAACACTAGTGTAGCTTGCGAACTGAGTGAACTAATCCTGGCCATACACGTGTGTAGATCAATGGTCAGGATCTGATGTTGAAATACACTAGTGTATTTTACGATTTGATGATGAGATCCTGGCCATACACGTGTGTAGATCAATGGCCAGGATTTGTTCACTCAATTCGCAAATACACTAGTGTTCACTCTAGAACCCCCACCATATATCTATATAATATATATATGATGTTTAATTACTTAGATTATGCTTGGTTTTGAAACGATCATCACATACATGTGATCCATGCTTGATTTTATGCTTGATCATAATAAAAATTGGTGTTTTGATGGATTATGTATTTGATGTTGTTCATGGGTTTATGCATGAACATGAACACATAAATTGGGTTTGTAAAACTTGAACGTGATTGTCTTGAGAGATTCAAGTCTTCATAACCAAAAAACCAAAAACTGATTTATAATCTGGAATTTTAAGAATTTCTAAAGTGTTTTTAATGTTACAAAATGATAACGAAACTTGTGTTCCGTGATGATGATTATTATGTATATTAAGTGTCCAAAAGTTAACTTTTATATATGTGATTAAAAGAGTGTTTTTGGAATGATTCATATGATTCTTGAAATATGGACATAAAATGAAGATGTTATGCTTTGATAAACATATTTTTTATAAACAAAAGGAAAAAAATGGTGGGTTGATACAAAATAGACAACTTTTTATACATAAAACTAAGGCTAAAAAAATATGCTAATGAGTTAAATGCCATTTTAGTCCTTGTGGTTTGGGCCATTTTGACAGTTTAGTCCAAAGGTTTCAATTTTAATCTGTGGGTCCAAAAAGGTTTCACAGTTGCCATTTTAGTCCACTGGGTTAAGTTCATCCATTTTTTCTGTTAACTAGAAGGTCATTTCGGTCATTTTATATGGCTGAATTGCCCTTTTAGTTAACAGAATTACATACAAAATGACCAAATTGACCTTCTCGTTAACAGAAAAAATGGATGAAGTTAACCAAGTGGACTAAAATGACAACTGTGAAACCTTTTTGGACCCACAGGTTAAAAATGAAACCTTTGGACTAAACTGGCAAAATGGCCCAAACCACAGGGACTAAAATGGCATTTAACTCTATGCTAATTTAGTAAAAAATTGAGGGTTTCACTTAGGTCTGGTTTTGGACAGAAATAAACCAAATATCTTAAAAACTGTCTTAAAATAGAAGATAAAACTTATTTTTATGCATAAGTTTGGTGCTGTAATACATATATTAAGGTCATGGAATAAAATATGACTTTAGACGGTTTTCGTCACATAAGTTGACGCGACAAAGTAAAAAATGGCAAGTATAGGTGATTTTTAACTAAATTTATGTAATACTATTTTTATGGCTAAAATGTAAAATTTGTATGCATTTGATGTGAAAAGATGTTTATTTGACAAAATGATGAATTTTAAATAATAAACATTAACCATTTCCCCGCGAACGACTATACAGGAAAAGTAGACCCTAAAAACGTCAAATTTACAAGTTTTGAGAACAATATATATACATTCAATATAAGTATTTGAAACTTAAATTTTAAATGTTTATAAATAAAGTTCATTAATATAATTATTAATGATTTAAAAAGGTGATTTTAAGGTTTAATAACAATAGAGTTATAGTAAAAATGAATTTTTAAGAAATACAAGTCTAAGGGGGTGTTTGTTTCGTTCTTAGTGGGATATTAATGGTTCAGATCTTTTACTAGTTCAGCACCTAATGGTTCAGACTCTTTGTTTTGTGAGCAGATGTCTGAATAGTTAAGTATTATATTGTGTCTGAATGGTTAAGACATCTAATCTAAATTAGTCAGACATTTGCCTCTTTGCATCTGAATGGTTAAGCTTTATACTGCCTCTTAATGGTTTAGACCTCTTACTGGTTCAGCATTTAATGGTTCAGATCTCTTATTGGTTCAACACTTAACCATTTTGAAGTTGCCAAATAGCCCCTAAGATAGTATTTTTAAGAAATATATATCTATATATATATATAAACATGATAAATAAGGGCTTATGTGTCATGTTATGAGGGCTTGCAAAATGATGTGGCATCTCCTTAGCCAATCTAGAAATTGGTTTTGGCTCCAAAATTCGGGTCAAAGATTTTGATAAATGGGTTTACACGGGATCCGTATTGTGTTTTTACGACCCACACGCATATACACGTTCTTTTGTGAAACCCTAATTGTATCTCCTTCTCCTGTACGCTTCTTCTTTCGAAAACAATCTCCTGTACTCTTCTCCCTTCCAAATCCATCATCGAAACCCTCAAGGTAAGTTTGAAATTAAGTTCAACGCGGATTTTATTCGACACCACGACGTTTGATTTACTAACATTCATCTATTATCTGAGTATGTTCATGGATTTGGGGGTTTTTGATGATTCTGATTGAATCTCATCTGTTTTTAGGTTTTTTTTTTTTGAGGGCTGCGTTTTTGGTTTTGATTCTGCTTGGATTTGGCGCATACTCAAAAAAGGTCCGATTTCAATCTGAATTTTTTTTTGTGGTGACCAGCGATTGACATACTTGGTATGGGGTTTGGGGACACCTTTTATCCTAGCAATGAATTAGATCCTTATCTTAAAAATACAAATGTAAGTTGCATAGTTCCTAATTAAACTGTTGTTTGCATTTTGATTTTGAGGTTAATTTTGTAACCTTAATATATTCAATTGCTTTTCTTGTGGATAATGACTCCAAAGAGGCCGAAGACATGCTCGTCAAACCCGAAGATGCTGTTGTATTTTGCGCACATGTTAAGGATTAGCAGGGTCGGTTATTGGTATGTAATTGTAATAGAATATCACCTTAGTCATTCTTGATATTTTGATGTGCTAATTTGAGTGTTTAAACAGGTTAATATAAGAGAGGACCAGGACGGTGATTTAAATCATTATGTTCGCAATGATACTGATATCACTGATTTTCGTCTTTGCACAACATGGCTTGATTGCCCAATTAAAGGTGGAGAAAAGGTAACATGCATGCAGTTCCAGTTTTTCTTAACTATTTTGATAAATATGTTTTATTGTCTATTTTCTATACCCTTTGATATTTATGTCTTAAAAATGTTTTAGTACTGTTACTCAAAATGTTCTCTATCGTTGGATAGTAGGCATGACGTTTAATAGTTCAATGATATCGTATGCCTGCAGGGAATTTAATGGCAGTGGGAATGATGGACCCCGGAATTTGAATATGGGACCTTGATATCTTATGGAGATTTCGACTTTTGTCATCAATTGTAGGTTTTAATCATCAATATATTTGAATATTGTTTTAACATGTGCTCCCAATTCTTCAGATTAGTGAAGACGAACTTGTGATACTCACTTTAGGTGGTATCGCTGAGATTCAGATGTCTTATGTGATAATGCTTGTCTCGAATGTTATGATTTTATAGTGAAACTGTTTGAGCACTTTATGAATTCAGTAAGGTATAACGTTTCGCATAGAGTAAAATGCACCCATACTTCTTTTTTATTAGTTACCGTAAGTCTATAACATGTTGTTTCGTTTTTATTTTCAGGGACCATCACCTTGGTAACGTAATGTTTTCGTAATTTCAAAAAAAAACCTTTTTATATATAGTATATTTACGTGCTTTATGTTTCGACAGGTTGTCGATACCGCGTTGGAAGTGGTATCATCAGAAGAAGATGTTGCCCTAGTATGAAATTTTGTAGTTGGCATTTTTTTAGCTTTTTTTAACGATATGCTTTGCTAGATAATATTTAATAAGATGAAAAACATTTTCTCAATCAGGTAATGAGCAATGGAGATATGGTAACGCGGAACGAAGAAAACGTTGATGCCAAGCATTCTTGAAATCCAGAAGAAGTTGTTGACGTTAACGATATGAGAGATACGAAGGATACATCGGCAAAATCAGCCGAACCAGTTGTTGAAACTGTTCATGGTGATAAAGGTTGGCTTAATGAACAAAAAGTTAACAAGTTTTCATTTTTTAATCACATTTTTATGAAAAGTTAACAAGTTTTCATATTTTATTCTCCGTATGTTTCTTAACAAGTTTTCATATCGTTAACAAGTTTTCATATTTTTATAAAAAGTTAACAAGGTTGCCTGCGATTCTGACAACCCAGAGTTCCGATGGTGATTTTTCAGAGATAATGAGCACTAATTTTGTTTTTATGTGAATTTAGTAGGGTAATAAACAACTTGCTATGTTAGCTCAACAAATTAGGTGGTTTCCCAAATGTGTCGAGTCAAAATTGGCTAAAATTTGGCTATCAAATCCCAGGCATGCAGATTTCAACTCCTGGAAAAGTTGAATTATATCAGTATTTGCAGCATGTATAAAATTCATTTACTGCATTATGAGTTTATGTACAGATCGCAAAATGGGTGGGTTGCGGGTCAATTTTGTTTCGATCAGTTTGGATTCACTTATTATACGTTGTGTCTAATTGTTTATTGATTATCCGATAGCGAGTCAGTAATGATTGGAAAACTTATAATATTTTAGTAATAAATTATTTTTTTAAAGAATGGATTACGAGTTTTAAGTTTTAACCTGTTTAACCTGTTTAACGTGTGCTTTTTTAAGCTTGGATGATTCCTCTATCTCTTTCCCGAGTTACGCTACGTTGTTATCAAATTGTTGTCTCTGTTGGATTCGCCTTGGGCAAGCTGATGTGTGTAAAATGCAACATATAAATTACATCAAATGAGGCATAAAACTAACCCTTTTTTAGTACTAATATTGGAAAAAGAGTGTTTTTGTCTTCCTTTTGTATTTTCAGGATTAAATGAGCTCAAAAACGCAAAAGAAGCAAAAAGACAGCCAAATCCAACATAAATACAAGAAAAGGAACATTAGTGGATTGCCCGAACCCTCAACGGCACCTTCCAAAGCAAAATAGAGAAAACAGAAGGCTGAACACGCCCCGTGCTCAGCCAGCACGGGGCCGTGCCCAAGAAGCAGCAGAAAAGACAAATCTATAGAAGCTTCTATTGCCCACCACGGGCCGTGCTCAGCGGACACGGGGGGCGTGCCGAAAGTACTGCAGGCGCATTAATTGTAATTGCGAATTACAATTAATGAAGAGAGAGAGTGTCAGACGGGCACGGGGCCGTGCCCAGCGAACACGGGGCCGTGCCCAGGCTTCTGTTCAGCCTATAAATAGGAGTGCTTGGTTTCATTGCAACTCATCCCTTGGCACACCACCTCTCTCACACTTCATCCACCACCCACCACCATCACAACACCATCATCCACCACCATCATCCATTGTCCATCATAGAGTGTGTGAGTCGTCTCGGGATCCAAGATTGATCGTAAGAGTTCTTGACAATCAAGGCCATGTTTGCCTAAGTCTCTTACATCACTTGGTGAAGACAAAGTGTCTAGTATAATACTTTTTATTTCTAATCTTTTGCACTTTTTATTTGGTTTTGTATTAATGACTTTAATAACTAGTTACTTATGTTGAAGGTGATCTTTCCTTATCGTTTGTCCGTGGTGTCTTGGCATTATTTTACTGTCTATATAAAATAAAGGATTTTCACCATTCATATCTCCACGGTCTATATGGAGGTATGTTGGCTACCTGGTAGGGGGTTAAGGGAACGGTTTGGTAAAGGTCTTGCCATTGTTCAGCGTTTAGAGGTCCTGCAATGGACCTGGGTCAAATTTAGTAGGACCTCCTTCAATACTTCACGGTATTGGATGGCGGGGGTCCAAACTCTTTGATCCCCTCATAAGTTAACTACTATTAATACTATAACCCGACTATTTAGGACTGTATCCCTGCTGACTCAGACTACTTAGTCGAGGGTAACGTCACCGCCAAAAGCGGGGCCTACCACAATACTGCATTAATAACTTAATTCATTATCTTCCAATAATCCACCCCTTTAGGATTGTATCCCTGCTGACTCAAACTACTGGGGTGAGGGTAACGTCACCTTCAAAAGAGGGGCCTACTACAATAACTAAGATAATCTCTTAATTATGTGCAAAAGTGCGGAAATAATCAAAGGTTATACTAGATACGAGTCGGAACCAAGTGATTCATCTTGTCTATCTGTTTTTATTTTTATTTTTATTTTCAGCATTTTAGTTAGTTTTTATTTTTCTTAGTTTAAAACATTTTTCTAAACTTTTATTTTGGTTAGACGTTGAGGATAAACCGGTATTAAAAGCTCTTGTGTCCTTGGACGACCTCGGTATCTTACCAACGCTATACTACACTCAACGATGGGTGCACTTGCCCATATGTGTGTTTAGTGTTAGTGAAATATCGTGTTTTATAAATTTAAAACTTGGCTAAAATAAGTGTTAAAAAGGGCTTAAAATATACACCTAAAATATACGACACTTCAACGCACATCAAGTTTTTGGCGCCGTTGCCGGGGACACAAGGATTTTAAGAAAGTTAGGAATCAACGGCCTAATCATCTTTTATTTTTCTTTTTATTTTTTTTTAGGATTTTCTTAGTTTTTCAGCTTCTGCAGAGCTCAGCACGGGCCGTGCCCGCTGAACACGCCCACGTGCTCAATCATTGGAACTGACAATCCTGTTTTACATCAGACAGTAAGCTGAACACGGGGCCGTGTCCACTCAACACGCCCCCGTGCCCAAGTTTCAGTTACTGAAAACAGAACCGTTAGATCCCGACGGTTGGTAATTTCTGACATAAACATGAGTAATAGTAATTATTTTTACTTTCGGCACTCTTATGGTACGTGGTGTCAATTATGTGGTGGCGAACATGAAGAAGTAAAATGCTACTTCCTAAATTATAGGCCCCACTACATGGACCCACGATCTTTTCACAACCTTAAGAGGGGCGAAAGTAAAAATAAGCACTATTTCTCCCTCGAATGCGCCCAGACAGATATTCTAGGGGAAATGTTCCTTAGCGAATTATTTCAACTAGAAGAGCTAATTCTGAAATGGATAGAAGAGCTTAGGAAGGATTTTATTGATCCGCCCCAAGACGATACCCATGAAGAAATGTTGGAACCGCATTCCGACAACCTCGTTGCTCCCGAAAATACCTTCGTACCTAGCAAAGACTTGGACGATAGTCGTCCCTGTGTCGATTGTGCCGTGAAGGACTCCCCATCGACTTCGTTCGGTGCATACATAGACCTGAGCGATTCGGCATATACCTTCTTTAACAAGAGCCCGGAAAAGGGTTGGACTTGTCCACCTAGAATGAAAATAGGAATTACCCTCACCGACAACCTCTTGCGTTCTCGCCTTAGTCTAGGACAATTAAGGTATATTAGGCACTTTGGGGTTGTTCCAACCAGTAAGGAACCACCCGATATCGGGGAGATCCTTGAACTAGCAAAACTTCATAAAACAGTCCGTAGGCACGGGGCCGTGCCCAGCCAACACGCCCCCGTGTCCATCAAAAGATTCCTTTCTGATTAGTACGTCAGAATACGGACAAACTGTGTCAGAACTCCACCTGCACACGGGGCCGTGTCCACTGAACACGGGGCCGTGTCCAGGTTGCTGTCATTTTCTATAAATGCAGCCAAGAATTCTGCACATTTGGACCAACTTGGGGCAGAGATTTGCAGGAATCTTCTCTCAAACTATCCTAGGTAAGTCTAAAAGAAGGTTCCAACAACCCATCTTGTCCCTTCCTCTTTTAGTAATTTCCTTCTTCTTCATCTTTCTCCAAGAACTACCATTGAAAATTTGGAATTCCTCCAACTCCATGGTAGGGATAAATGAGTTTTGTTCAAAGAATCTTGGAAAAAACATGTTATGAAACATGGTTTTAAGTTATTAGTAGCCAAAAAGGGCCTACAACATTCAGAAAATAACTTAAAAATACAAGTTTCCTTGTTCCAAAACTCTGCAGAAAGATGGACACGGGGCCGTGCTCTGTGAGCACGGGGCCGTGTCCGGTTACTGTTTCATTAAATAAGCTATTTTTAGTTTATTTTTCGTAGGATGTCGAGTGAAAACAGCGATACATCTTCTGTGCATTCGTCAAACAACCGAAGAGGAAGAAGACCCTCCATTGAAGCTACACTTGTTCACTATGTGATAGCATTAAGGGAGGCTCTCGACGAAATGACTTCAGTAGAGGAGGTCCTTATCGACCGTATTAACGATCTTACGATGGGACTTGAAAGCAGCTTCCAAGAAATTAACCTCTTGCACCAGAGGTTAAATATTCTTGTAGCACCTCCAATGGAACCAGTCCTTCCTCAGCAGGATTGGAACCTGGCTCTCGGAATCAACAACCCTACCGGGTGGGAAGACTTTCCGGCGGAACCTCCCATGGAACACCAACAAGAGATCCCGGTGGAAGTTGAAACTCCTCAAACTAATGCCAACGAGCCTTCTTTTCTCCTTCCAATGGAGATAGAAGAATGGCTCGCCGACATTTGAGGAGAACCACACTCGGAATAAGGAGTTCACTAAGGCCTTGTTTAACCAAGATTGTGTATTTCTTGGAAATTTTGCTAAATTAAAATAAAGTAAAGGCTAGGACTCCATGGTTTGTTATTTCTTTTATCTAGTTTAATTTAGGATTATGTAAGTTCTCTCTATGATGAAATGAAATGATGGTTCTAATGTTTGGATGGTTTGTAATGAATAAAACACACTCATGGTGGTAAAGGATGAAAAAGGGAAACGAGAAAAATGATCCCATGCACAAGAACGAGGCAACCCGACAATTTTCTCCCTTTCAGAAGGTTCAACACGGGCCGTGCCCAACCAACACGGCCCCGTGTCGAACCACCTGCAGAAAACGCCCAGTACAGGTAACTGGACACGGGCCGTGTTCACCCAACACGCCCCCGTGTCCAGACTTCTGTTTCTCTTATTTCAATTTTGTTACTGGCACTTGAACACGGGGCCGTGCCCGGATAACACGGGGCCGTGTTCAGTGCCCAGTAACACAAAATTTTGCTTTTTAAACACTAATTTACACATCTAATCAACCTAAAAATTTATTTTTGGGACACATTGAGGACAATGTGTAATTTAAGTGTGGGGGGGATGCTAAAACCTTGAATTTTGCAAGTCCTAAATACAAGCCTTACACAAAACTCTATTGGAACCGCTAATCACCCCAAATTTTTTCAAAATTTTCAATTTTTTTTACTTGTCTAGGTTTAACTCGGGAAATTCAAGCTCTCAAAAAGGCTATATTTTTACAAATTTACAACCGATAGCGTAGTGATAAAAAGAACCAACATAAGAAAATTATGAAAAGGCATGACAAACTTATTTAAAATTTGATTATATATACTTGATCACATAAAAACCCATTTCCACAAAAGTGAGTTTTGAGCCTTTATTGAGCACACAATTTCATATCATTTGACTAAATGCTCATTTTTCGTTTCTTGTGTGAATAGCCGCTTGGTTCTTACGACTCTAGAACTTGCCATGACAATACATTCCCGGTCCTTATCAACTTAAACCCGAGTAAGTAAATGATGGAGGCATTAGGACTAACATTTTTTTTCTACACCATTATTTTTCTTTTTCTTTTACCACCTACCCAAAAATCCCCCTAGTTAGCCCCTTTGAGCCTAAACCTTTTCGTTTCATCACCCAAAACAAAAACCCTTTCACCCACCAAAACCTTTTTTATTTTTAACCCTTTATTTTAGTAACAAGTTCGGTTCTTCGAAAAAAAAAAAAAAAATGAAGCAAAAAGAAAATAAACAAACAAAGTAATCAAAAATAACTTTGTTTGAATAAAAGCTTCATCAAAAATAAAAAGTTGCAAAAATACGAGAACCGACACTTGTTACGCTTTTTAGCCTTTTTTTCTACTAACCACTAACCCAACCACCTACCTTTAACCCTAGCCAACCCTTAACCCACAAAATCCTCTTGATATCTACAAAGGTATAAAAGTTAAAAATGAGGAGGATTGATTTCTTGGCAAGCCTATGGTAGGAATAAGTTCCGTGCCGCTCTCGAGTGATTCACTAAAAATACACCTTCGGCCGAGTGTGAGTGATTTCCCCGCGAGGTATGTGAACTTGTATATAAATAGAATTTTAAAAAGGCATGTTATGCCCAAATAAGTAATTTCTTTTATGAACAGTTCTAAATAAATCATTACGAATAGGAGTGTAAATAAATAAAAATAAAACCCCAAAAAGATCTTGGAAATCCCGACACTCTATGACAAGTCCAAAACCTTCTCTTCTACCTATTCCATTTGGGAGTGTAAGCCAAATATTAAAGAGTTTTGCTTGAGGACAAGCAAAAGTTCAAGTGTTGGGGTATTTGATGTGTGTAAAATGCAACATATAAATTACATCAAATGAGACATAAAACTAACCCTTTTTTAGTACTAATATTGGAAAAAGAGTGTTTTTGTCTTCCTTTTGTATTTTCAGGATTAAATGAGCTCAAAAACGCAAAAGAAGCAAAAAGACAGCTAAATCCAACATAAATACAAGAAAAGGAACATTAGTGGATTGCCCGAACCCTCAACGGCACCTTCCAAAGCAAAATAGAGAAAACAGAAGGCTGAACACGCCCCGTGCTCAGCCAGCACGGGGCCGTGCCCAAGAAGCAGCAGAAAAGACAAATCTATAGAAGCTTCTATTGCCCACCACGGGCCGTGCTCAGCGGACACGGGGGGCGTGCCGAAAGTACTGCAGGCGCATTAATTGTAATTGCGAATTACAATTAATGAAGAGAGAGAGTGTCAGACGGGCACGGGGCCGTGCCCAGCGAACACGGGGCCGTGCCCAGGCTTCTGTTCAGCCTATAAATAGGAGTGCTTGGTTTCATTGCAACTCATCCCTTGGCACACCACCTCTCTCACACTTCATCCACCACCCACCACCATCACAACACCATCATCCACCACCATCATCCATTGTCCATCATAGAGTGTGTGAGTCGTCTCGGGATCCAAGATTGATCGTAAGAGTTCTTGACAATCAAGGCCATGTTTGCCTAAGTCTCTTACATCACTTGGTGAAGACAAAGTGTCTAGTATAATACTTTTTATTTCTAATCTTTTGCACTTTTTATTTGGTTTTGTATTAATGACTTTAATAACTAGTTACTTATGTTGAAGGTGATCTTTCCTTATCGTTTGTCCGTGGTGTCTTGGCATTATTTTACTGTCTATATAAAATAAAGGATTTTCACCATTCATATCTCCACGGTCTATATGGAGGTATGTTGGCTACCTGGTAGGGGGTTAAGGGAACGGTTTGGTAAAGGTCTTGCCATTGTTCAGCGTTTAGAGGTCCTGCAATGGACCTGGGTCAAATTTAGTAGGACCTCCTTCAATACTTCACGGTATTGGATGGCGGGGGTCCAAACTCTTTGATCCCCTCATAAGTTAACTACTATTAATACTATAACCCGGCTATTTAGGACTGTATCCCTGCTGACTCAGACTACTTAGTCGAGGGTAATGTCACCGCCAAAAGCGGGGCCTACCACAATACTGCATTAATAACTTAATTCATTATCTTCCAATAATCCACCCCTTTAGGATTGTATCCCTGCTGACTCAAACTACTGGGGTGAGGGTAACGTCACCTTCAAAAGAGGGGCCTACTACAATAACTAAGATAATCTCTTAATTATGTGCAAAAGTGCGGAAATAATCAAAGGTTATACTAGATACGAGTCGGAACCAAGTGATTCATCTTGTCTATCTGTTTTTATTTTTATTTTTATTTTCAGCATTTTAGTTAGTTTTTATTTTTCTTAGTTTAAAACATTTTTCTAAACTTTTATTTTGGTTAGACGTTGAGGATAAACCGGTATTAAAAGCTCTTGTGTCCTTGGACGACCTCGGTATCTTACCAACGCTATACTACACTCAACGATGGGTGCACTTGCCCATATGTGTGTTTAGTGTTAGTGAAATATCGTGTTTTATAAATTTAAAACTTGGCTAAAATAAGTGTTAAAAAGGGCTTAAAATATACACCTAAAATATACGACACTTCAACGCACATCACAAGCTGACCGGGCGTTAACTGATGCACAAGCGTGTAGGGAATTGAGACCCAACTGGCAGAAAGCTTGGTATAGAGAGGGTTCAGCTTTGCGTTTGATGCAGGCATGCACTGTTCTTCATTTAATCTAAAATATTTCTTAGTTTTTTTAGTAAAATGTCAATTTCGCCCAAACAAGGCTGCAAACAAGCCCACATTGGGTTGGATATACACTCCTGTTATTAGGCATTTGTTCTTGATTAGTTGTCCTATTTAAGGAAGTTGTTACATTGGTTCCCGTTTATTCGCTCATTTAGCTTTACTAACTGTATTGGCGTATTAGAAAAACTTATATGTTTTCGTGTTCCTTACATATCAATGCTCTGAAAATTATATTGTATTCTCGTGTGCTCTACTTCTATTCTAAATATCTTTGTTTTGTTTATTTCACCGGAAGAAGAATCACTTCAAATGGCCTACGGGACATTGACAAGTTGCTTGGCGAATGGTCGTTGTACCTTGAAAGGTCAATCGTTTGAATTTGGTCACATTATTTTTTTACTACATAGACTTGAAAAAACGATAAGAAAGTGCACATTTTGCTGCCACTTTTAGAAAAATAAAATCCTACATCAGAATTAGTAGTTTAGAGGTTAAAAATGTTATTTATATACTTTTATTTATTGTAAATTAAATTTTCCTACCCGGAAAGTTTCCGGGTTATAACCTAGTTTATACATAAGCGTAAAATAGGCTTAAATGTGGAATTTTGTGCATAAATATGTGTGTATATATATAGGGGACCGCTAAAATGAGAACCACCTCCAGTTGTAAGAACCGTGAGAACTTTTTGATCCGGGGCGAGTTGGACCAAAATTTTTTTTTCATAAACGTAGAAGCTTGTATTATAAACACATTTGTAAAAAAAATTCAAAAAAAAAAATGTCGTGTGTGTAGTTTTGAACACCACAAGTTTGTGTTTACGGGTCCCGTAAACGCAAATTTTGGGTACTCAAAACTATACACCCGACATTTTTTTTTTGAATTTTTTTTACAAATGTGTTTATAATGCATGCATCTACGTTTATGAAAAAAAAAAATTTGGTCCACCTCGCCCCGTACGGTGTAGTTCTTACGGTTCTTACAACTGGGATGGTTCTCATTTTAGTGATCCCCTATATATATATTATGTGGTTTACGAATGGTGTTTTAAAATAAACGACGGTGCTAAGTATCTTTGTGTGAAATATTAACTTTAACACTTATAAAAATATATACATAAACTTAACAAAAAGTAGAATCACCAATGGGTCGTCTGGACTGTGTTTTTTTTTTTAAATAAAAACATTATTTTTTATTAAAATGTTTTCGAAAGATAAATCGTTTGTTTCAATATCATAAGTTGGGTGAACAACTTAGAAAATATAATATTAGAATGGTTGTCCAAGCGTACCTTATGCTTGACATGAGTGGATCACTTTTGTTTGTAGGCTTTTGGAAAATAATTTCTAGGACTAACGCTCTTGAAGGTGATTTTCAGGACCCTTATTTTTACTGTTTTTAAACGTTTTGGGGTAAAACATGCTTAAATAGTTTTATAGTCTTTTACTATATTTTATACGTAAGTCTTCATGGCCCCGCTTCAAATAAAGTTTTATAAACATTTTTTGGGGAAGACACGTAGCTTGAAAATAGATATGTTAAATTTCCAAGTACATAGGAATATATCATTCATTAGCATGAAACCAATTTGTATCCATTGTAGTACCACCATGGAACCTTCCGGACCGCCATAATTATTTGCCTCGGATGAGGGCAGAAGAAGAATTGATATATCTATCGGGTTTGATCACCCACGTCGCCGACCAGTCACTCTGGTTCCAGTGCGGGAAATACCTTAAAATTTGTCTAGGGGAACTATGGCTTTTGTTGATTATGAGCTTATGGTATAATATATTCTTAGCTAGATTATGAATTTGAAAAGTTGATGTTTAAAAATTTAAATATCACATGCTTTTATTGGAACAAAGAATGATGCGGTTTGCCTAGGCATTTTGTTTTAAAATTGGAATATGCGCTTGATTTGCCTTTGGTTTTAAAAGAGAGTTTCACATAATGAACTTCCTAAAGCGTGTTGATAGGAAAATTTGTATAAAATTTATATATTTTATAAAGGAAAACTTATTATTTATATATCTTATAAAGGAAAACTTATTATGATACCTATTTAGAAGATTTTCTATTTAGTACATGTGCGTTAAAACAATACAATTATGAATGTATACTAGAACTAGCAATAAGACCCGCGTGCGTTGCGATACGGGTACATCGCAAGCATCGAATGAATTAGTCTAAACGTTAGGTGACGCGTTAACTATATGAAAATGTGCATTTAGACATATCATAGAAAACGTAACGGGTAACGGAAAAGCTGACACATAATCAAAAGAGAATAATTAGAACTTTTGAAAAAGAAAGGAAAAAAAGAAATTACAATTTGACTCCACTTGGTTCGAAACAAAATTAACGAAACATTCATAAAATAAGCACATAAACACATTATATTTGAACTCACTGATTTCTCAAAAAGTTTATGTTAAAACATACACCAACTCGAATTTACACTGAAACGCACATAAAAGTAAGCACATAAAAATGTTTTTTTTAACAAAAAGTATTATATTTGATCTGGCTCGTTGCAGAAAAAAGTTTACGACAAATAGAGCAATCGAATTCATACCGACGCGTAAATAAAAATGTGCACGTGAAAATTTGTTTTTTAAGTAAAGGAGGTATAAAGGTAAACTCGAAACAATTTTTTTTAGTGTTTTTTAAGTAAAGGAGGTATAAAGGTAAACTCGAAACAAAATTTTAGTAAAAAAAATTAATAGGTTAAAAACGTTTGTAAAATCGCCAAGTAGCCCCATGCCACACCACAAACAACAAAAGAGCTCGTTAAATTAAATAAATAAAAAAAGAAAAATAACATTGAACGAAAAACAGACGTAAAATCGTTGAATTACGCACACCCGTAGCGACGTGTTAATGCGAAGAAATTATAACGAAACATCAAATATAGAAATAAAAACTAAGTCGATTTAGGATCCACACATTGGAATGAACTTGTCAAACGGAGAATAATAGACGTGTTGCGACGGACCTTTCAAATGGGAAAAACAGACAAAAAACGTTGAACCACATACACATGTTACGTCGTGTTGACTCGCAAAATTTTGAACGAAACATAAAACGAAAAACTTGAGAAAGATGAAAATTATAGGGGACCAAAGTTGAAAATAAAAAAATGTTACGATTAAATTGCCACACATGAAAAACTTTCGGTTAAACGTTAAAAAAATCAAAGAGGTTAAAATTAAAAAAATAAAAATATTTGAATGAAAAATAAAAATTTAAAATTCTTTTATGAAAGACCATGCATATGGTACAAAAACATGTAAAACTACATAGCATTGAAGAAACTACACCATACTCAAATTAAAAATAAAAAGTGGTCTATTTTATGGTGTAAAATTTTCTGTATATAATATCATATGAAATGTCATAAATTTTTCTGTATATAATATCATATGAAAAGTTATTTACCAATTAAAAAAAAGAGAAGAAGTTTCAAAAAAAGTTACAAAGTATACATTAAATATTGATTTTCTTTCCGTGTCACATGTCACGATAAGATTGCTTATCAGGCTTTGTTAGACTATCTCTATTTTCTTTCATTGTCACATGTCACGAAAATCATGCATGTATCCATGTTAGAGTTACGTAATAACTGAATGATATATAAATGTCTAAAATAACGCAAACCGTGTGGAATATTTTTTTTAATAAAATATATATATATATAAGATAATTTAAAATCATTTATAACAAAACCCATTCTATTTTTGCACATGTAAACATATTTCAAACCGTGTGTTCGTAGATTTATTATTGGAATAATTTTTTGAACCGATTTGAAGAAAAAAGGGTAGTGAGGATACACACAAATACAATGAATTGTCAATATTACCACATTAATATAAATTTATTTTTCTTCATTGTAAAGAAACATCCTATATATAACTACCTATATCTCTAGTCTTTCTCCCACTTCATTCCCATCTCACCGGAATCCTTACCGCCACCATGTCAACCCCCGGTGGTAGCATAAGGAACTCCACCGTCTCCACTCCTATCGGCAGCAAACGAAACTCCAACGTCTCCACTCCTAGCGGCAGCAGACGAAACTCCAACTTCGAAGAAGAGAATAGCGATCATATCCATAGTGAACGTACACCCGATCATCTACTTACTGAAAGCGAATTCTCAGGCTTGAAGCGTCACGATTCCTTAGATATCGAGGCTGCTAAAATTGGCGGCCACCACGGTCACCATAACACTAAGGTTAGATTTTAATTATTTTTGGGTACCATTCTTTTGTACCTATCACATGGGGTAAAATCTTGGCCGTGCATGTTTCACTGATGAACGCTCAAGATTTTACCCCATGCGATAATACCCTAAACAAAAAAAGAAACGTTTTATCGCTTGTTATTCACAATATGTAAATTTTTATGAAGGATTGGGGGGTGATACTAAGACTTGCTTTCCAAAGTATTGGAGTGGTCTATGGCGACATCGGGACATCGCCGTTGTACGTGTACTCGAGCACCTTTACAAAGGGGATCAAACATGAAGATGACATCTTGGGTGTTTTGTCACTGATCTTCTACACGATAACCCTAATTCCTGTTATTAAGTACGTGACAATTGTTTTGCATGCCAATGATAACGGTGACGGTGGGTATTTTCTCTATTGATTAATTTAATTCTCTTAGTTGATAATTGATATGACCAAAGATATATATAATATCCCCTAAATATTCGAGTTTATGTTAACGAAAACTATGATGAAATTGGAAAAACCAATGATTATTAATGAATTATGAACATGAAAATAAATACAAAATGAAGGAGATCAAATAAGTATTTCATAGATGACAGTTAAGCTGATTTAAATTAATGCATGATAGAAAACTTAAATAATATATTATAGCTAGATGCAATGCATAATTGAAAACTTAAATAATACAGTATATTAATATATTATACCTAGATGCAATAAAAAATTAAGGTTAGATCTATATACTAAGTAGGTGGTAACTGATTTGTATAAACTAATAATTTTTCTAACGAATATTTTGTGATAACGCGTTGACTACGTGAAATCTAAGTCAATAAATAAAAAGAAAAACAAGCCTTTATATATTTTAATTTTTAAATGAGAAGTTTTCATTTGTTTAAAACATATTATTAAACATATACATAAAAATGTATAAAATATAAAAAATACTGAAAATTACGTTAACAATGAATCGACTAGCTATAATGATTTTTTTTGGCAACAGGGGGTACTTTTGCGTTGTACTCGAAATTATGTCGATATGCAAAGGTAGGTTTGATCCCGAGCGAGCAACCAGAGGATCGGGAGGTTTCAAATTTCCAACTTGAATTGCCAAACAAACGTAACACAATATCATCAAAGGTCAAAAATAATTTGGAGCAAAGCGGCTTTGCTAAGTTTGCACTTCTTTTTGTTGCGATGCTTGGGACTTCTATGGTCGTTGGTGATGGCATCCTGACTCCTTCAATCTCAGGTGAATAGGTTTACCCTTTTTGTTGTTCTCATGCCGGTGATTTCAATCATCTCTAATACATGTAATTCTCGGTATAGTATTATCCGCTGTATCAGGACTGAAAGAAGCAACTGATTCAATGACAGAAGGTTAGTTTTGGGCATTCAACTATGACTCTTGTCTTTTCTTAAACGTCAATTTCTTTACTTTGCCATAAAATACAAAAATAATAATAAAAAATACAAACAATACGATACACGTCTTATTTTTAAATGTGTGTCATCTTATTAGCCTTGTTACATGGCAATTTCCGACGCAAGGTCACATAAAGACGAATAATATGGTTACCAAAAGTGGTTTCAAGTAATAAACATGCGGAACAAAAATATATTTTAATAAATTATTAAAAATAGTTAAATAATGAACAGCCCAAAGAATATTCCGATCTTTTGAGTCATATTGGTTATGTTCATGATTTATTGCTCCAATCTAATATTTTGGTCATGAAAATGGTTGGATGCATATTAATAATAATTAACTATTTAAACTTACAATGGTTAAATTTTAGTGTGAATTATAATTACTTGATTACTAGAGATTAAATATTCAGTTTTAAATAAATAATTTGACAGTGGTTTTAATGAAAGTAATTGCGAATTGATAAAGATATATACTAAGACCATTCGTAATGGTTAATGTCCTTTTAAGGGGCATTTTCCGTCACACCAGCACTATAACATCCCTTTAATAAATGTGTAATTGTTAACGCCCTTTTCATGCCCCTATAACATCATTATTTTCCGTTTTGTTTTCTCTCAATGGAGCATTATACTAGAAACACCCCTCCCTTTTCATGCCTCTATAACGCACAGAGGGGCGGTATTGGGCGTTATCAAGTCACTTCAGTTCACGCTCCTATAATATTCTATTATGCATGACCTAATGTCCTTGTTTTTATCTATGGAGGGCTTAAAGAACTAGTATTTATGAATAATTTAAAATTACAAAAGCAATTATTACCCCTATATTAATTTACAAATTGTTCTTTACACTCACAATTACTCTTCAATTTTGTATAATCTTTTAAGCCTTATATACTACTACTACTATATGTATAGCTCTTCGCACTCAATTTTTTTTGTCCAATTCTTCTTTCCCTCTAATTAAACCTGTATTACCGTCATTTTTTACATTCATTTCATTTTATAAATTTACTTTCTTCTGTAAAATATACTATAATAAACTTCTACAATGTCTTCGAGTGTCATAAAAAACGAATATTATCTCATTACTTAGGTCCGTCGGGTTTAGCTAGATTATATATACGATTACGGGCTATTATATAACTTTCTTATGTAAAATATACAATGATAACTTCCGAAATGTCATATAAATTGTAAAATTGATTTGGATCTAATAAGACCATGTGTAGTGGTAACAACTTATAATGCCCCCACCATGGAGCATTATCCGACACGTGGCGTCCTAGTCAGCAATGGGGCATTATAGCAAAAGTGGCGTAGTGGGCCATTATTCCAATAACGCCCATATTATTTTTAATGAAAAAAAAAGCACACAACATACAAACGAAATTCAGCAACTTTCAAAAAGGTGTCAGAGCATGTGGGTACATGTGGGTAAATGTCATTGGTGGGTCAACAATCACACAAACCACTTTAGCGTTTTAAATATAACGCCAAAAACAGAATTCTCAAAAAAAAAAAAAAAACGCCGGGTAACGCCTACTGTAGTGGGGGAGGGGGCGTTTTGGGGTGTTTTTTTTCAATTTAAAAAAAAAAAAACGCCCCACTACACATGGTCTAAAAGTGGATATTATCACATTACTTAGGTTCATATGATTTACGTAAATTACGTATACCATTGCGAGTCCGTCGTAATACGCAGGTTCTAAATACTAGTTGGTTTTAGTTTATAAGCTTCCACAAAACATTTTATGCAATTTAATTAGTTATTTACGCTAGTTAATTAAAAAAGAAAACATGTATGAACCATTTAATACAGCTAATTGCTATATTTTAATTTCTTAGTATTAATTATCAAATGATCAATCAAAAAATATTCAAAACAAAGTAGTAATCAAATTTAGATATAATTTTCCTATAAGACCACCCGTAGTGGGGCGGTATTTTAAAAAAAATTGAAAAAAACGCTCAAAAACGCCCCCCCCCATTACATGGGGCGTTTTTAAAAAAAAAATTCAAAAAATTGAATCTGGCTTTTTTTTAATAACGCTGAAAGAGAATTGCATGTGGCCAATGGGAGTGGTCCAAGGTTTGACTGGCCAATGATAAATAGTTTGCTTTTTTTTTTGTTTAATGATTTGAAGGGGCATTATTCCCACTACGCCACTTTTGCATTAATGCCTCATGCTGACTGCATTGACACATGTCGAATAATGTCCCATGGTGGGGGCATTATTTTGTTTAACCACGTCTAATAAAGTTTTATAATTGATACAAACTAAAATCGAATAAAGTGAGATTTAACCGTTACACACTACGTTAACCCTTGGGTTAAGTCCAAGTGTCATTAATATAATTCTCCGATGAACATGGAAGCGTGGATCTCTAAATCACGTTTCCTTTCATATTATATGATAAAAATCCTTGGAATTATTTAATTATTATAAGATGTAACTATTTTATTATATGCTTAAACTAATAAAATCAGTTCGTACTCTTTACTTATTGACAATGGTGTATAGTTCACTTTTAATATTTATTACTTAAAAAGTATTTAATTAAATTCATAGGTCGCACAATATTTTCTTGATCAAACTCAACTAATTATGTGATATAAGTTTTCTAACACCATGAAAATGAATTGATGCAGGGAGGATCGTGATAATATCAGTGATAATCCTGATAATTTTATTCATGGCTCAAAGGTTTGGAACTGATAAAGTTGGCTACGCGTTCGCCCCCATTATTAGTGTCTGGTTTTCGCTCATTGCTGGAATTGGCGTGTACAATTTCATCACGTACGACCCTTCAGTCGCAAAAGCGATAAACCCTAAATACATCGTCGATTATTTCAAACGAAACGGAAAAGATGGGTGGATTTCGCTTGGTGGAGTAGTTCTTGCCATTACAGGAACCGAAGCCATGTTTGCTGATCTTGGACACTTTACGGTCAAATCGATACAAATAAGCATGGGTTGTGTGGTTTATCCGGCTATAATCACTGCCTATAGCGGTCAGGCAGCGTGGCTAAGAAAGCATAGTGAATTAGTGGAGGACACATTTTTTAAGTCGCTTCCAAACGCTTTGTACTGGCCGGTTTTCGTGGTGGCTGTGATGGCCGCGATTATAGCAAGTCAGGCTATGATATCTGGGACATTCTCGATCATCAAACAATCGCTTTCGCTGGGATGTTTTCCTCGTGTTCAAGTCGTGCATACTTCAGCCAAGTATGAAGGGCAAGTTTATATACCCGAAATGAATTATCTTCTAATGATTGGTTGTGTTTTAGTTACTGCTTCATTCAGAACTACTACAAAGATCGGTAATGCTTACGGTAAGAGTTCCAATCATTTATTTATTAAAAAACATCAACGGTTTTGTGGTATTTAACTAATTTCTAACATGTTAAACTATGTAGGAATTGCGGTGATATTTGCTGAGACTCTAACCTCTGGATTTTTGGTGGTGATCATGCTTGTTATATGGAAAACCAATATACTTCTCGTGATGTTATATGTGCTTGTGATTAGCTCCACAGAATATCTTTACTTAAGTGCAGTTTTCTACAAATTCGCGAAAGGCGGATACTTGCCATTTACATTTGCTCTCGTGCTAATGTTCATAATGTGCACTTGGAACTATGTTTACCGAGCAAAATACAACTATGAGCTTGATCACAAAGTGTCACGAGAAGCCATAAAAGACATTGCTACGGACCCGAACATTAGTCACATGGGAGGACTTGCAATTTTCTATTCGGAGCTCGCCCATGGCATTCCACCAATCTTCAAACACTATGTTAACAATGTGCCTGCTTTACATTCGGTTATAGTGTTTGTTTCCATCAAGTCGTTGCCAGTTAGTAGAGTGGCACCAGAAGAGAGGTTCTTGTTTAGAAGAGTGAAGCCAAACGAGATGTATGTTTTTAGGTGTGTGGTTAGGTATGGGTACACTGATGTCCGCAATGAAAAAGAGTCATTCGAGAAGATTTTGATCGAACGCTTGAAGGATTTCATTGCATTTGATTATGGAACTGACCCACAGCAAGGTCGTATTGCGGACGAGGATGTTGTGAAACTAGACAAAGCTTGGCGATCTGGAGTCGTGCATTTGGTGGGCGAACACGAGATTGTGTCGAGGGACGGGTCTTCGCTCGGGAAAAGGTTCTTGATCAATTATGCTTACAATTTTATGAAGAAGAACTTGAGGCAAAGTTATAGCGTGTTCGATGTTCCTCATAAGAAGTTGTTGAAGGTTGGAATGACTTATGAGCTTTAAGGAGAATGATTCCTAAATACTGTTGGAAAATGCTTCAATAGAGACATGACACAAATTTACTTTATATATGTGGTTTTTTACGTCTTTCGTGATAAGGTTTATGTTTTTCTTTGTGTTTTTTATTTTTGTTTGTTTTGCTTTCTCTTATTACTTTTTTAAGGAAAAACTTTGTAATGAAATTGTAAATTTCTTAATGTAATAAAGAAAGTAGTATACATAAGTTTTTATTTATATTGAAATTTACATGGAGGTTTGCATTTAGATATGCTATGTTGCATGAAGAGACTATTGGGCCATAAAGACAAGAAGACATATGTACAAGATGAAAGTAGCAGAAATGAAGATTCTAAGGTGGATGTGTAGGCACATGAGGTTATAGCGGATAAAAAATGAGGTTTTGTAAAGGAAATGTTTGGAGTGACGAGTATATTGGAAAAGATAAAGGGGGAAGATTGAGATGGTTTAAGAATGTGAATAGGAGGCAGTCGACATCGCAAGTTAGAGTAATGGAACCCTTAATTGTTGAGCGGATTAGACATGATTTATTAGAGTTGCATCTCTCTAAGGACATGATCAAGGATAAGGGTTTGTGGAGATGATTAAGGTTTAGGATTTTTAAGAGATGATACATTCATGTCTTAGTGTTGTGGTACATGCTTAGATTTCCTTAAACTTTGGGTTTTGCATGTAATTGTTTTTCTTTATATATATGTCTAATATCTATATGTAGTCTTATGATGGGCTTGGCTATACAAGAAACCCCATATTTTTTAAGAAACCTTGGAAACCCAATGTGAGCCATTGATTGTCTCTCATCACACTTGATCAATGGCTCTCATAATTTTGGTAACAATTAGATTTAAAAGAAATGTAATAATATACATTAGTCAACTGAAAAGGGCATTTTGGGTAGAACATTTCCTTCTCTCTCCACTGTTTAGTCCCATCATCTCTCTTTAATGCAATGATCTTTCTCTCTCTTCATATCCAATTCAAAATCACAATCCCTCTCTCTAAAATCACAGATTTCATCTTCTCCTCTTCAAAATCACAATCCCTCTCTCTAAAATCACAGATTTCATCTTCTCCTCCCCGAATCAAAACCCTAGCCCCCATGACTTTCCCTTCTCTCTACACAACACTTACAACCTGCAAGCCTAGAGAGAGAGTGAGAGCCGTGAGAGAGAGTACCAGAGAAATCGAAAGAGAAAGAGAGGTCCAGAGAAATCGAAAGAGAGAGAGAAAACAGGTGGGTTTCCAGCCACCCACGGCAGCAGCAGCGCTGTGGCGGTGGTGTTGTTGACCGTTATGGTTGGGGCAGGGGAATGAGTGAGGCATGATGGTGGTTGCAGATCTGGTGGTTGGTGGAAGGTGGTGACTGGTTCATTCTAGGGTGTTGGTGGTTGATAGCGGCGACAGTGGGTGGTTGTAGAAGGTGGTGGAGAGTGGGTGGTTGGTGGTGCTGGATGGTGACGAGATTGTTCGAAATTGAAAAGGGGGTTTTCGTGTGTTGGATGGTG
Source organism: Helianthus tuberosus (assembly GCA_030545235.1). Lineage (NCBI taxonomy): Eukaryota > Viridiplantae > Streptophyta > Magnoliopsida > Asterales > Asteraceae > Helianthus > Helianthus tuberosus. Next base: position 164,205,738 of record CM060410.1, read on the forward strand.
GCAGGTGGGGTTGTGGTTTGATTTGGTGTGTTCTGTTGGATGGTGGCTGGGGCAGTAGTGGGCAGTGATGGTTGATGGGGCGGTGTTCGGCGGTGATGATTTTGTTTTGACCTAACCCTTGCTACAACCGCCATCGTCTTCTGCAACTGAATCATGGTTTGGTGTTTTTTCACAATTAAATCATTCTTAATTTGTTTTTGTTATGAACCTGTTTTGTTGAGATTTGTGGATGTTTAGGCAATATAACAAATGTGTATATACATACTGACACAGGTGTTAAGTGACTGAAAAATGTATAACGTGTGTTAAGCATCTATTATAACGTGTGTTAAGACTTCCATAATGGATGAATAAACTCCAATAGTAACTTAATAACAACAGAGTAAAAACCTGATATAACATGTGTTAAGCGTCTATTATAACATGTGTTAAGACTTCCAGAATGGACGCATAAACTTCAATAGTAACTGTAACAGTAGTGGTACAAATACGGGCGCCTCCACCATTATAATCTTGTTGTAACCCGACTTGTATTCATGTGTATGAAAGTGGTTTGCAAAACACTATGATGTGCATATACTGATCGTAACACGTGTACAAGTTAATATGGAACATACAAGTTAATATCGTAACACCGTAACATGGTGTCATGTATAAGCTATTGGTTTCCAAAACACCATGATGTGTATATACATACTGTAACATGTGTTAAGCGACTGAAATGTATAACGGGTGTTAATCATTTATTATAACGTGTGTAAAGACTTCCATAATGGATGAATAAACTCCAATAGTAACTTAATAACAACAGAGTAAACCTGATATAACGTGTGTTAAGCATCTATTATAACATGTGTTAAGACTTCCAGAATGGATGCATAAACTTCAATAGTAACTGTAACAGTAGAGGTACAAATACGGGCGCCTACAACAGAAAATGCGTTATTAAGATACGCAAACGGGTTGTTGTTCATGTCCTGGGTGGACGGGCTCGGAAACGACGAGGTATTGATATGATGGGATCGGGGTAGGGAATGATGAAGACGATGGGCTCGGTTTTTGGGAAGAACATGGAGTTGTAGCATTGGAAAAATATAATATGAAACGGGTCATTTGTTTTGCACATTCTGGAATGTATAACATGTGTTAAGCCTCTGTTATAATCTTTTTGTAACCTGACATGTATTCATGTATAAGCTAGTGGTTTACAAAACACCATGATGTGTATATACTGATCTAACATGTGTTACAATTTGTCTGTTCGAAACATGTAATTGCTTAACATGTGACAAGGGTGAAAACAGTCGAAGGGGGCGATGAGTTTAATGGTGAGCTTAGTTAATATTGTAATCTTGTTGTAACCCTAACATGTAAGCATCCATTATAACCCGACTTGTATTCATGTAAATGAAAGTGGTTTGCAAAACACCATGATGTGCATATACTGATCGTAACACGTGCACAAGTTAATATGGAACATACAAGTTAATATTGTAACACCGTATACCTGGGATAACATGTGTTAAGCCTCTGTTATAATCTTGGTTTAACCTAACCTGGTGTCATGTATAAGCTATTGGTTTCCAAAACACCATGATGTGTATATACATACTGTAACATGTGTTAAGCGACTAAAATGTATAATGGGTGTTAATCATTTATTATAACGTGTGTAAAGACTTCCATAATGGATGAATAAACTCCAGTAGTAACTTAATAACAACAGAGTAAACCTGATATAACGTGTGTTAAGCATATATTATAACATGTGTTAAGACTTCCAGAATGGATGCATAAACTTCAATAGTAACTGTAACAGTAGAGGTACAAATACGGGCGCCTACAATAGAAAATGTGTTATTAAGATACACAAACGGGTTCTTGTTCATGTCCTGGGTGGACGGGCTCGGAAACGACGAGGATGACGGGCTGCATTGATATGATGGGATCGGGGTAGGGAATGATGAAGACGATGGGCTCGGTTTTTGGGAAGAACATGGAGTTGTAGCATTGGAAAATATAATATGAAACGGGTCATTTGTTTTGCACATTCTGGAATGTATAACATGTGTTAAGCCTCTGTTATAATCTTTTTGTAACCTAACATGTATTCATGTATAAGCTAGTGGTTTACAAAACACCATGATGTGTATATACTGATCTAACATGTGTTACAATTTGTCTGTTCGAAACATGTAATTGCTTAACATGTGACAAGGGTGAAAACAGTCGAAGGGGGCGATGAGTTTAATGGTGAGCTTAGTTAATATTGTAATCCTGTTGTAACCCTAACATCTAAGCATCCATTATAACCCGACTTGTATTCATGTATATGAAAGTGGTTTGCAAAACACCATGATGTGCATATACTGATCGTAACACATGAACAAGTTAATATGGAACATACAAGTTAATATCGTAACACCATATACCTGGGATAACATGTGTTAAGCCTCTGTTATAATCTTGGTTTAACCTAACATGGTGTCATGTATAAGCTAGTGGTTTCCAAAACACCATGATGTGTATATACATCTTGAAACATGTGTTAAAATGACTGAAAATGTATAACGGGTGTTAATCATCTATTATAACGTGTGTTAAGACTTCCATAATGGATGAATACACTCCAATAGTAAGTTAATAACAACAGAGTAAACCTGATATAACGTGTTTTAAGCCTCTATTATAACATGTCTTAATACTTCCAGAATGGATGCATAAACTTCAATAGTAATTGTAACATTAGAGGTACAAATATGGGCGCCTCCAACAGAAAATGTGTTAAGTCTAGACCGTTTTAACATCGTGTACTAGAGAAAACAAGAAGAGTATCACATTACATATAGTGAGTAAACAAAAATACATAGCACTAACACGTGTTACGTTGTATGGGTTTCATGTCACATGTAACACATGCATGTCCTGAAGTAAACTAAAATACATAGCACTAACACGTGTTAGTTGTGTTGTGCTGTAACATAAACATGGTCATGATCCTTAAGCATCTGATCCACGTTTGACGAAACCAACGGTCCCGAGAATTGGATCTTGTTTCCCTTGTATCCATCACCATCCTAATAACAAAAAGATAAGATAACCGTTAAGTCGTTAACCAGACATAAATATTAACACATTCATAGCCAGAAAATCTTTTTTCTCAGATAACATCACAAAAACAGTTACTATTCAGATCAAAAGCCCCAAACAAAGCAACCAAACCAACAAAAAACAGTTACTATTCAGATCAAAAGGCCAAACAAGCAACCAAACCAAGCACAACTTTTTAACACAAAAATAAAAAACCTGCAAATTAATCTTACACAACTGAAACAACAACTAACAAAGGACACAGAACTAAAAACCTGCAATTAATTCGTCATACCCTAATACATGTCTCTAATACGTCGTCATACCCTAATACATGTCTCTATAACATGTTACTATGGTTTAGCTGTGAAACAGGAGTTCAGACTATAACACGTGTTACATTGGTTGTGCTGTAAGACAAACTTGGCTTAGCTGTGAAACAGGAGTTCAGACTATAACACGTGTTACGTTGGTTGTGCTGTAAGACAAACTTGGCTTTTCGTTTCTAAAAACAGATGTGCCGATTATTAACACACGTTATATATCATTCTATCAGGGGCTTAACACATGTTATACATGAACACAGCAACCTAACCAACAGTTACTATTCAGATCAAAAGCCCAAAACAAAGCAAAAACAGTTACTATTCAGATCAAAAAGCCCAAAACAAAGCAACCTAACCAACAAAAAACAGTTACTATTCAGATCAAAAAGCACCAAACAAGGCAACCATACCAACAAAAAAACAGTTACTATTCAGATCAAAATCCCCAAACCAACAAACACATTTTTTTAACACAAAAATAACTAATCCATGGATCAAAATCAAACGAGTTTGAAACCAAAACAAGTAATCCATGAATTAGTAAAATCAAACACATTTTTTCAGCAATTAATTCAGCAACACCTAATCAACAATTAGTAAAATTAATCACATGTTTAGTAAAATTAATCTTACACAACATTAACAAAAAAAAAAAAAAAAAAAAAAATTTAACAACTCTTAACACCTTACAATTTCAACAAATTATTTCAAACAAATCACATACAAAACAATAACCAAAATCTGAAACAACATATACAAATCATATTTTATATAAACTAAAAAAGTGTAAAAAACTCACAAATATTCAGATCTAAAACAACATATACAAATCATATTTTATATGATCTCAAGAGCTCGTCGACATCGGTTACCTTTGAGCAGTAGTTGATGATGGCAACATTCAGATCTGGTGCCATTTTGAGGATGCTACGGACCCACATGGTTCTTCAAGGAATAAAGTATAGCCATTTGGGTTGAATATATTCAGTTCCACATCTGAATATATGGGTTGGGGTTGGGGGATGGCGGTGGTGGAGGGGCAGTGGTGGGGGTTGTGCAACAGGGTCGGAGGGGTTTATGGTGGTGCCGGAGGTAAAATACTGATGGTGGTGTGGTGGTGATAATGGTGGTGGTGCGGTGGTGTGGTGGGAAAAAAAGATAACGATGAGAGAGAGATTTGATGAAGAGAGAGAGAGATAGAAAGGGAGAGAGGTGTATAGATCTGGAGATGGAGATGGTATAAAGAAGAAAGAGGATATGGTATAATATGTCAGGAAGAGAGAGAAAGAGCATTGTAAAAAGACCAAAATACCCTCTGTTTTGTCATCTATATATGAAGGTGGCTGGGACACGTGGACAAATCTAGACCATGTGATGGGTTTTCAAAGTTTTTTAAAAATCTAAGGTTTCTTGTGTAGCATTATCCTAATTCTCTATATCTTTTTTATTTTTGTATGTTACTCCTCTACCACTTATGTTATTTGATAGATCTCTATTTCTATATTTTTAGGGCTGGTTGTTTGTATAGAAGCACCCTTCCTAGACCGTATCAATTACTGGTGTCGGTGGTCTCTATAGAAACAACCTCTAAATATCTATAGAAGCACCCTTTTCAGACCCTATCGATTTTTTCTTTTTTGTTATTTGTGGGATTTATTGGGTATGGTTGTTGTTGTTTATATTGGCGTTTGAATTATTATAGTTTTTATGGGTGTCTATAGTTGTTATACCATATCATTGATCATGGAGAATTGGGTTTTTTTCCATTTGAAGGTAATAATCATTTGGAATTTATATAGTGAGCAACTTATTTGGTCACTAATTCAGTAGCCATTAGAAATATAGTGACCACTTTTTGCATTTTGTCTCCAATCAAATATCAAGGGACTCATAGCGATGAAACAAGAGCACCTGGTTTTTTTGGTCACTGAATTTTCACAATAATTGCGTTGGTGACACTCGCAACTCGACGATATTTAAGTTGGCAACACTCAAAAACTTGGTGAGAGTTGAGTTGGAAACACTCTTCTTAACCTACGACATTCTTAGCTAACACAAGTTAGCAACTTTGACTGTTGCTCAAAGTTTCCTAGCGACACTTTTGGTGACGCTCAAAGCTTAAGTCATAAATTGCTTGGCATCATTGATCAAAGAACACCCACTTTGTCCTAGCAACTATTAACCATCGACACTCTCTTGCGACACTCACGATTCTAAACAAAATTCTTAAACAACGACAACAATTGCAACTTTTAAATCAATTGAAAGGGCATCTCAGAATTTACACATATTTTCCTTTACTCTTTCTCCAACAAATTATGGCTTGCGGAAAACCATGATCAAGCCCTTCCTAATAACCAATAATTTGCTGGGTTACTTTGATGGTTCCATTTCATGTCCAAGTCCCACTATTACTATCACATCTGATCCCAATTATCATGCCTAGATTGCAAATGATGCTTATGTCCATATGATCGTTATCTCAACAGGCTCTGAAGCATCGTTCATTCATGTTCAGGGAACTTCGGCTCGTGAACTGTGGGACTCTGTTGGTAGAGCTTATGCTTCTCACCTAGCTGCCGCCTTCCAGGGAATACAACCTAAAACATAATTTCTCAAACTGAAAATGAAAGGGGATGAGACACCCCTCACGTATCTCAGTGGTGCACAGGAGCTTGCAACCGCACTTGCAAATATTGGTGAACTTGTGAATGACAAGGATTTGGTTCTCCATGTGATACATGGATTACGTGAAAAATACAATGGTCTAAAAATAAATGATCTGGCTCAACCGATTCTCTTAGTTTTTAATGAGCCGTTTGATCTACGTACAGACCACGACTATATGGTTACAAAGCCTCCACAATCCACTGATGTTTCTGCTTTTTTTTTTCACCATAACACTTGTTCAAACTAACCAATAAATCCAAATATTACAACAAATGACATCTTCCCTTGGTTATCAACTGATGCCATCCATTTCAACAGCTCAACCACATCAAGCCTACTATAATGTTCATCCTCCAACAAATAGTGGCCACAACAACAGAGGATGTAAAGGTGGCTATTGTAGGGGATACAATAACAAAAACAGTGGCACTGACAACTATAGCAACAATGTTAAAGGAGGAGGTTATGGTTGTGCTGATAATCGTAATCAATTTTCATGGGCCTCTACATAAAGCATGGTTTATGGTTGATCCAACCGTTGTGGAATTGGACATATTAATTTTGACTGCCCTAATCGTGATCCTTCCACAACGTAACCGCCCACATTGCAACTTTGCAGGTTATCAGCCTCAACTAGGGTTTTCCAGAGACTCTACCTAGTTCCATGATAATAGAGCCACTAATCATGTCACACAAGATTTGACAAGTCTGGAATTCTAAGGACTATCATGGTAATGATTCCCTTCGTGATGGTAATGGTAACGGGCTACATATCTGTCACACCCCGATATTCCACGTATTACCAGTGGGCCCGGTGGGGAGTAGCGTGACGTAGTTGATATCATCATAGTCAATAATCACAGTTCAATGCACAGCGGAAGACTAAAGTAATAATATTACAAACCGATTCGAAAGTAACATTAAATATCACAACGGATTGTAAGATGGATCCACAGGCGGATCAAAACAAACGGAGTATTGTTCAACAAACTTAAAGTGATAAAAGCTTGCAAGACTCTTTATTTATTCACTCAGGAGTTCCAGCCCATTACGCTTAGTACCTGCACTTAACCTTTTTGAAAATACGTCAGTTTACACTGGTAAATACAATTAACCGACACTTTTGAAAATATTTAAGAAAATTGATTTAAATGCACAAGGCATAAATATTCTTTTATAACTTGGGATAATTATTTAAAAATAATCTTGTAAAAGATTAGTTTATTATACATTCAGGATCCGGGATAGAAACCCATGGCGAGTTATTCTCAACAAGCGGGTATATCTTTTTACATACGCACCGGCAGGTGTATGCCTATACCCCGTGCTTAAGTCGTGGCCATTTCAATGAATGAGCCGATGATATCCAGGACATGGTCATTAACCCCCCAAAGGCTTAAAATAAACAAAACAGATTAAATGGGTTATCTCAATGATTTAACCATTATTCGATTAAAAATTCAATACCCTACCAAGCGGTATTATTAAATACCGTACCCCAATCCCATATAAGGGAAAATATGTTAAAAGTATTTACCTGAGCTAAAATATAAATTTAATCCCAGCCGTATATCAATTCAGCAAAACACAGGTAGCTTTTACTGGGCTCCTAATCTGGAATGAAGGTTTTAATAACCAATTAGATTCCTAACGGATCTTATTTAAGTCTTGACTTAGACCGGTCAGTTTTAATGAAAGGTTTACGATTCAAAATGCAAGATTAAGCGAAGACCGGATTAAAATGTGATTTAGACCCAACAAGTTTGAAGACTTGTACAAAATGGGTAAACTAAATACATTCTGGATTTTGAAGTAAAAATGATAAGGTTTGACCCGTTTCGGTTAATTTATGCAAACTAGTTACCTAAACCACACCGAACACGAAAAATGCATAACGGGTAACCAAATGAGTCATGTACAGGTTCCATAAGTTAATATGCTTAAAATATGTTATGATATCAGTAGGATACCTTCCATTATGCCCCAAACGAATTTAAACTCAAGTTAAGCCCCGAAAGGGTATTTTGGTCATTTTAAAGTTTATAAAAGAGGTTAAATAGTAATATGAGGTTCTGGTCTAAAATAATCAGTAAAAATATTTATTTTAATAAGTTATATCAGTAAGATATCATATATATGTGAAATTTATCTTTTATGACCAAACTATGCACCGTATGGGCATTTTGGTCATTTCACACATGCTATAAGGGTCAAATTTGGAAATCTGTTAGGCCCTAAAGTGTGAGACTGACACATCAAATTAACACAACGGGTTATGGTTACGAACTGGGCTTTACCGGGTTAGTTATATTAGGTTTTGGACCTTTATAGGTCACTTGGGCCAAGCTTTAGGCCATGTGGGCCAAGCAGGCCCAAGGGAAGCCCATGTAGGGAAGCGGGCTTGGTTAAGTATATAAACAAGTTTCTAACTTGTTTTTAGGTTTGAACCTCCTTGTTACATAATTTTCTCTACAGCTAGAGTGGAGGGGATTGGTGGTGGTGTACTCATCCCAGACGATTTTGCTTGTTCAAGTAATAGAAACGTGTGTGAGTTAAAAGTATTTTCTGTGTTCTTGCTTGTTTTTGGTTTTCTTGAATCATCTTGTGTTTGGTTTCTTCACTCTCACAAGATAAGGTTTGATATCATTGAAAGATCCGGTTTTCAGGACTTACAAGTGGTATCAGAGCCATTAGAACCTGTTTATAGGCTCCGTGTGATATCAAGGATTCAAGATTTTCGCTATTTTTGGGTTGGTGTTCTTCACGTTCTTCATTGTGTTCATTCAAGTTTTATAAAAAGTCAGTATATTTTGGTACTTATTTTTGAAAAGGTTGTTAAAAGATTACACGAAATCTTTTTATTTTTTCTGAAAATATCCTGTTTTTTTTAAATTCCCAAAGTTTCCGTGGAGAGTTGTTGAGTTGATTGAAACTCTCCATATATTTTTATAAAATACTACAACTTGAAGGTTTGGAGTTATCCTACAACAGATCTCGAGTCCAATATTTAAGGAAACAGTGGTTGGAATAATTGATTTCAGAGGTCTCGAGTCCAACAGTCTCGACTCATCCAGATTAAGTTTGCAATCACATTCCCATCCACAGCAAGGTCTCGACTCACAATTATAAGTAAAGTGAAGGTCTTGACTCACATCACAAAAGTTTGGATATCACATCTAAGGTCTCGAGTCATTGAACTTCACAACAGGTTTCTTGAGTCGACTCATCCAGATTAAGTTTGCAATCACATTCCCATCCACAGCAAGGTCTCGACTCACAATTATAAGTAAAGTGCAGGTCTCGACTCACATCACAAAAGTTTGGATATCTGAACCAAATCCAGTCGAAACCACGGTCTCGAGTCATCAACTTCATCACCGGTTTCGACTCACAACATATTCTTCAAGGTCTCGAGTTGCAAGCTTCTCCGTCTCGAGTCGCAACCACTGTCTCGAGTGAGGTCTCGAGTCATTCATAATTTGGTCGCAACCTCCACAGTCGCAACCGCGGTTCCGAGTCCGACGTTTTCGAGTCGCAACCATCAATCCATTACCGTATACCTGATCACCTGCAACTATCTTCTTCTCCGTCTCCGACAAACTTCTCCGATCACTCACCTCCGATCCTCAAAAATCATAAGTAATCATTATATAATCATTGCTTTCTTAATAATATAATAATAATAATAAGTATTTATTTAATAATAAAACAAAAATTATTTTCTAATTAAAAAATAATAAAAAAGGGAGGTTTGTTTGGTTTGTGACAAGTTTTGACAGGTTTTGAGGTGCGGTTCAGATAGCGGGTTCAAAGAGTTTGAGTTAGCGAGTACACAGATTCTCGTCTGGTTTGTGTTTTGAGGAAAAGAACAAAAGTGTCAACCACCCACTGACATTATGGCATTCATAGTTCACAAACCCGTGGCTCAAGAAATGATTGTTGAAGATATAATTTCTGTCTTTTGCACTCCTGAATGTAGAGAAAAGGTTGAGGCATATAGAATACACAACGTTGAGCTAATACAAGATTATCAAGACATAAAAAATAAAAATTTTACTTTATCAAAGAATGAAAAGCTTTATAAAGATAAAATTGAAGCTCAGCGAAAAGACATCATCAAATTTAAGGATGATGTAAGTGTAAAAACAGCCCATTTCTTAGAAGCTCAGGAGAAAGTATGCATTTTGATTAAAGAACTGGAAGATATTAGAGATAGATATCAAATCAATGAACTCAATATTAAGAAATATGAGTCTTCTAGCAAACTAGTTAAAAATTTATGTGATCAACAACTTGCATATCAGAAAAAGAAAGGGTGTGGATTGGGTTTTAATCAGGCTCCTCCTCCTTACAATGATAATTACACATATTTACCTATGACTGAGGAGGAACTGATGAATGAAAGTAAAATGACTTATGGTCCCAAAAACAATAAGTCATCAATTAATGGCAGACCTGTTGAGAAACATGGATTTACTTCAATTAATTTTGTTTCTAAAGGCTCAATTGATCCTAATGCTTCGTCTTCATGTGCAGATGAAGTACCTGAAGTAAAGTGTGGAGATGTTCTTGGGAATGAACAAGTTTTTAATTATGATATTTTTGAAAATTATTTTGATCAAACTGATTCTGGTGATGCTTTTGGAAAAACTTTGTTTGAGTCGTTTTGTGCTTATGTGTCGTCGAGTGAGCCTGATGTTTTGGGCAAGACTGATGATGTTTGTGTTAAATCCTTGAACAATAAGTGTGGTGATGATTGTTTTTCAGTTAATGCTTGTGATTGTAATGTTTCTAATTCTTCAGTTGATGATAGTGTTACAGGTGAGGTCCCTCAGGACACGTTCAGTGAAACCATTGAAACTCCTTCTCAAGAAAATCAAGAATATCCTGATTCTTCTTCTGAATCGGTCTCAGTGGGCGTCCCTAATGTTGAATCTAGTGGGACCCCATTGGAAACCATAGCTGAAAGCAAACCTAAATCGGATTCACATGATACATATGTTGAAGAAACATGTGTTGATGAAATTTCAACTAAGTCAGAATCGATTAATGTAGAAAAGAAGGTTGAAAGAAGCAAACAGTCACTGAAAAATGTTTTTGAAAAAAGTTAAAACTGAAACAAAACCGGTTTTTCAAAATGGTCATGATAAGAGTAGTATAAAAGACGAAAAACATCATCCGTCTGCATCTCATACATGTGCTAGTTCTGATCAACAGGTACAGAAGAACTCAGAAAAGGTACATGGAACACAAGCAACGCAAGCTCGGTCATCTAGACCCATCAGATCAGCTAATGCTGCTAGCTCTCAGAATCTCCATACATTAAAACGACAGACATGTTTCAACTGTGGAATTCGTGGACCCATTGCTAGAAATTGTGTTCATCGTCCAAAAGTGCAACAAAAAGCCAACAATCACTCTTGTGCTGGTGTTTGTGAGCCGGTTCAAAACACACAAAAGGAGCCAAAACGAGCAGAACAAAATCGAGGGTATAAGAAGTCTGCTCATCAAGGACAAGGCAGTAATAATCCTTATAAGGCACGTGACAAGGTGAATGAAAGCTCCAATCAAGGAGAAAAGACGAAGAATGGTGATCATAGCAAAAAGAGTTCTGCAAACAGCAAATACAAGCACCCAAATTTGTCTATGTCTAAGAGTAAAGTGCAGGCGCATCCAACGCAAAAAAGACCGGTTTGTCCTTCAGGACCTGCTAGAGCAAATCAAGCTGCTCAAAACGTCTTTCCAATGAAAAGACAGACTTGCTACAACTGTGGCTTTGCGGGTCATAATGCTAGAAACTGCACACGTCGTCCCTGTGTACCCTATTATATGCAAAATCAGAGGGTTACACCAAAGGATAACTACCATTCTAAGCTAATGAAGGTATCTTCACCTAAGGCAATGAAGAATGTGAATCCCAAGGTTAAACCTTCTGATGTGTATTGGAATGCTGCTAAAAACAAACGCAAGGCTGTTCAAGAACAAAAACGTGTTTCTAAAACTAACAAACCTAAAACAGCTAAAGTTGCTCAACCGAAGGCAACAAACGCGTTTGCTAGACCGAAACAGATTTGGAAACCCAAATCCAAAGCAGCAAAGTCTCCAATCCTTGAAACGAAAGGGGACTTGTGTTTGAAAGAAGTGTCCTATTTTGATGGTTCAGGAAATCCAAGGACCACGATGGCCTGGGTACCGATGTCTTACTAATCTCCTTATTTTTCAGGAACAACTAAGGAGGAGCTGTAGAAAATCTCTGGAATGTTGATAGCAGTTGTTCCAGAGATAAAAATGGGTAACATTTCACTGTTTCAAAAAGTTCAAATTTTTTTTACAGATGATATGTTTCCTTTGGAGGAGATAAGAGAAGTAAGAAATGATCAGCAAAAGGTACCGTTTAAATTCAGTACTTTGATTTGAAATTGATTAGTCTTCAATCTGATGACAGAACGGTTAAGAAAAAAATATTTTTCTCTTTTTCTTAGTTTATAATTTTGTATATAAAGTGTCCTTTCTCTAGTAAATGGTAAATTTGCGCAAAAATACAAGATTTATGCACAAATTTAGGGGAGGGGGAGAGGGACATATAGATAGATATAGAGTTTAGGGGGAGAAAACTCAGAAAAGAAAAACACAAAAAGAGTTTGTTGTATATATATGTATTGTTTTAGGGGGAGAAAATGAGGAAAATACAAAAACATTTGAAAAATGAAAAAGCAAAAAAAGATAAATTGCATAATATGGGAAGTGAAATAAATGTTCGTGTTAAAGGGTTTGACTAACACATGTAAGGTGCCATAGCTGAAAAGTCTAGGATCTACTGCGATATGTCGATAGGCTTGACGCTCAAAATGATAAAAGATACTAAGTGATATAAACATAACGAACTTTATACCATGTGGGTAACATACCAACGGCGTATGATTTTATGGTCTTAAATCTTCCGTTGATAGATAGCCAATGTTGGGATTGAACCCTATCAGAGGAACAGATAATTAAAGCCAAAACTGGTTCACAACAGTGGATTCATCATAAGCAGTAGTTTACACCAGGCTTTCCCCTTGAAAGTGTTTATAACATCTGATGTCCTCTATCCACTGTCCGTATACAACAGCTGCTGTCCTTCAAACTGCTAATGAAGCCCTAAAGACTGTTAAAGATTAAACAATGCTGGTTCAATCTACTGATGCTATCTAAGTACTGCTGTTGATTAAAGAACTGTCCACTCAAGGACTGATCAACTTTGAGGAAAGCACTGATAGTCAAACATCAGTGCTTGGCATGCAATAATGGAAGAAGAAAGCATTAGTTTAGTTTGTCACTTATATTGTATAGAATCATTGGTTAAGTTAACAGTGTTTGTATAAGAACAGTGGTTAAAGGTTGTTAGGTTGTTAGATGTCACTTTCATGGTGACGTCAGCTTAGATGCTTTAGTGGTTTGTTTTGCCTATAAATGGAATAGTACCCTGTACTGTTACATTTGGTTGACTGAGTGAGTTTATCTCCTCCAATCCTTTCATCTTGAGCGATCAACCAGTAAGCATCATGCTGAGGGGGAGCTTTAGTATGTAAGCATATCTGTAATCATTTCTGTATTGTAAATCTTTCGACTAATGAGAAACATGTGTTTACTGAAAACTATTTCCCTTTGATTGTGTTTACAAAGTTTGTTTTCAATTCCGCTGCATTAGATCCCTGTTTTACATTCATTCATTATTCAAGTATTACAAACAAACACAATCATGAGGGCCTCCGATCTTAACAATTGGTATCAGAGCTTGGACAGTCAGCTCACGTTCAAATTTGACATAACAGTTTAGCTCAAAATTCATTGATGCTAAGGTTGATCGTATTTAGTTGAAAAACAGAGCAAAGAATAATCACGTTCAAAGTTGTTATTCAAAAACTCTGTAAAACAACCAAGATGTCATAAGACACACAAAATCCTCGTAATATATAATGTCATGCATAAATCACCAATAGTTCCAGATCTGAAATTCGTCTGGTGACTTTGGTTGGATTATTCTCTTTACAAAATCAATTTCAAATACTGTTATGAAGTTTGTGATGTATCTATCATGTCTACTGCTAAGATGTTTACCTCCTGTCGACACTAATCCTTGTTTAGCTAAAAACATTAGGATTTTGTTAACATAAAAAGAGGGATATTAAAACTTTAGTTATTAGATCTTACGTATTGAATAACAGGTTGAGAATCCTCAAAAGACCAAATCAACTTTGTTAAAAATATGTTAAGAAAATCAGGTGTTAAAATAGTTCAAATCATATGTAATGTGAGATTTGACATAAGCATGTGCAAAAATGACCAAGTCTCTCTAAACATTGCTGTAAAATGATTCTGGTCTAAGTGTTCTTTTTGTAAAAACCCCCTAGTGAGTATTTCAGTACTTACAGATGGGAAGGGTAAAATTGGAAAGAAGAAAAATCACAAAAACTCATAAGTTTGTTTATCTCAAAACTTTTGAAATCAAAAGGAAAAGAGCATAGATATAAAATACTTTAGAGTCCACAAATTGGGTTAACGGTGGTCATCAAGCAACTGTGTGCATTCTTTAATACAGGGAAGTTCAGGTAACAAAAGTATCATCAATAATTAAAACGTACAAGAGGACTAGTCAAAACTTTTCAAAATCATCACATGGTGATAAGGCTTTTAAAAGGCTTTCAAAACTATTGTGAACATGTCTCCTCATTTTTGCAATCAACTGACAAGGAAATGGTCCCAAACAGTGGCTAAAATGTATTTAAAACTACTGACCATTTTCCTAAATTTGAGAATGATGTGATCATGATCTTATAACAAGTGATAATTGGAAATGTACCAGATCCTATTGATGTTGTTTTCAGAAAACCTTTAATTATTTTTCTTGAAAAGGTTTTTTCTCAAATAAACAGGATATATTATTCTTTATTTTTTCTTAAGAGTGATATATTTTGTACTTTTACTTGTTTTTTATTATAAAAGTTCAAACTCCTGTTAGGATATAGAACCTTTTATTTTTGGTGATATATTTCCTTGGAAATGGATCAAAAGGAGAATGGTGTTTATATTTGAGTCATTTCATTCGTAAACTTGGATAGGAAGTATGGTTGTCAAAAGGTTGACCCTGCAGGTATCCCATAATCATCACTGACATATGCTGAATATGATATTGTGCTCTCAAAATTCAAAATCACCTTCATCATTAGAGCAGCAGTTGTCCAAACCAAGTTGTCAAAGCTGATCCACTGATGCACTAACAGTTGTTGACAAAGTAGCTTTCAAATCCTTACCATCACTTTACCCCTAACTACTGTTGATAAAGATTCATCTAAAATGGATAAAAATCATCAGCTGTCAAAACTATCTATAATCAGACATCACTCTGTGAGGGATTGCTATGAAAAGGTTTGATTCTTCTGTCTCATGGTTCAACCTAAAGGTCAACTGAAAGATGTGCTAAGTTAAAGCATTTTTCCTTGAAAAGTTGATTTTTAGATCTGGATTGTTTAATGAAAAGTTGATTTTTAGATCTGGATTGTTTAAAAATGTTTTCAGAAAATCAAATATCCAACCTTAAAAATAGCTAAAAATGAAAACCCTCATTAATCCTTAAAAGTCTGTCATAACCACTTTTTGGTTCAAACCTCTGTCTGTTAAATGCTTTCTACTGCTAAAAGACAACCTCTGTTCCGTCTTTACCATTGTAAAAAACTGTTGTAAAAAATCAGTACTTTAATCCACTGACAAAGGCTATCCATTGATAGTTAAAGTCACCCATTGTTTTCAGTTTCCCTTGTAAACCACTGATAATTGACCCATCAGTGGTTACCCAAACAACTGTCATCCATTTTCATCAGAGGTTGTCACGTGGATAGTATTTTAGCCGTCAGATCTTTGTAACCATTGCCACATCAGCATACACTTTTTCAGTCTATAAAACCCCGATCAAAACCCCAAACAGGGCTTTTACTGTCGAATCGAATTCAAAATTCCTTTCTAAAAGCAGTTTTCCCCAAATACTTTCACAACCCTCATCATCTTCATTTCATTTTCGTCATCTCCGATTCAATCATGGTGAAAAAATCCAATAAAACCACACAAAAGGATTCACCCAAAATTGAGATTCCGTTCAAATTTTCACACAATTACTTGGGTATCTTTGAAAAACCTAGTGAAACCATAATATTTGATTCCATTATCGACACACTTTCATCCACAAAGTACAAAACTTTGCTCACCTACGATGCAAATGTCTATCTTACTACTCAAAGGGAGTTCTGGAAAAATGCAACCCTCGAAAAGATGGACAAAGAGGTTATAGCAATAAATTCTTCGATAAAAGATGTAAAATTTTCTATCACACCTCAAAGTATCTCTGAAGTTTTTAAACTCAACGATCATGAAGGTAAAAGTTCTTTTTCCAAAAACAGAGTATCAAAATGATTTTCAGGAAAGAGGTTATGATGAACAAATGAAGAAAGATACTCTGCAGAAAGGCAGCTTTCCACTTGCCATGAGATTTTTCTTTCATACTCTTCTTATGTGTGTTTCTAATAAGACCACAGGGTTCAATGAAATTCCATTAAAAATCCAATACTTGGGGTATGCTATTTTGCAAAAAGAAAATTTTAATTATTCCCAAGGTTTTTGAGTTACTATTTTGAGAAAAAGTTCTCAAAAGAAAATGTTCATGTGCTTAAACAGGGTGCTCCTCTTCAAATAAACAGTTTAACTGCAGAAACATTCACAAGGATGTTAAAACCTTCCAAAACACAAGCATAGGTACCTGAGCAGACTTTAGCAGCAACCATTGCTCCTGAGGTATCTGCTGTTGAGCCCACTGCTCCAGGTGATCATAGTAGCACACCCACTGCTATGAAACCCACACCTGCCATTACCAAAAAGCCTATAAAGAGATCATCCAAAAAGCCCCCCAAACCCACTAAAAAGGCAACTCTGGAAGATGAGATCCCAGAGCCACTGCCAGTGACAACACAAATGTCACCAATAACCACTGTTGCTACTTCCTCACAGCAGATGGAAGAAAGATCTCCACCCTTGCCTCAAACTCCTCCTGCATCTTCACAAAAAATCAGGTTGTAAGCACAGGGACACCAAATTATGATGCTCTAGAATCACTTGATTCTATCATCCACGGTCCACTTCTCGGGGCAAATTTTCTTTCTACACCTATCCCCACCTCAAAAATTCCACCATCAATAAAACCCTTGTTGGAAGCAGTTGATATTGCCCTGACACAAATCAGTTCTTCTCAATCACCTGTCAATGAGAATATACTTCAACAAGTGACTGAGTCTGGTGTTTCTATCACTGTTAACCCACCAACATCAAATGAGGAGGCTACACTGCTGGATTTACCTGTACTTCCTGTCAGTAGTTCAAGTGGAGCAGCAACTACAAGTGTTGGATCAACAGATCTACATTTGGCCAGGTGTTTCATCAATCAGACTCCCTTGAAGGCAATTCCTTCTATAGCACCTCTGATAACCACAAGTGAGTTTGTTTTGACCATTGGTACCATCAAAAGGTTATCAAGTGTTGAAGGAAGAAGACCCCAGTACCAAGAATAAGGGGCATCAATGGGTGACTTTTGGGATTCATTCCCTAAATCATACATTGATACAACCACTACCGGTGGGGAATCAGATGATCCCATTAAGATGGGTGATGATTTAAAATATCAGGAATTGACGGTTAGAATTGACAATCTTGATATATCTGTTGCTGAAATAAAAGATATGATGCAATAGTTGTTGAAGGCTCAAAAGGTCCCAACCACTGCTGCTCCAGCTCAAGCATTTGCACCACAATATGCACCTGCTGCAAATGAGCTTTGGAATTTGTTTAATCCATTGCTCATCCATCAAAACTAAGTAGATGATCAGAAACATGAAATACAGGTTCAAAAGATCATAAATACTATGGAAGCAAGATTTAAAGATACTCAGGCAGATATCAAGGCAATAAAAGCTCATTTATTGAACACCACTTGCACCGCTCCCTCCCACTGTTCTCTTCATTGATAACCCCCCTCTAGATAATGCCAAAAAGGGGGAGAAAATCAAGCAGTGGAAGAAGAAGGGAATTGAAGATGGCCTCTATATTGAACCAGAAAAAGAAAATATGACTAAAAACATTCCTTTGCCAGATGGTAGTAAAAAAGATTGATGCTACAACAAATGCACTTGCTGAAGCAAAAACAAGTGTAAAAAGGGATAGAGAGGCTAAGGATAAAGCCAGGTGGGAACAGGAGAAAAGAGCTTATATGGAGCTGAATGCACAGGGTACTTCTGAGCCAAAGGATGATGAAAATCCTAAGGATGAAAAGAAGAAGCGCACTAGACAAGTGAGGCAACCCAAATCCACACCATCCAGACCAATAAAGCATGCCTCCAAACCACCTCCCAAAGGCTCCAAGCATCAAACCTATACCCAAACAGCTGTTGTAACTCCTGTTGTATCAACAACTGTTGGTACATCAGTGGTTTCAGCAGTTGTTAAAACTAAAACCATCACTTCAACACACACCACAAACACTGCCCTACCACCACCACCTAAAATCACTTCACCACTAAAAACCATCACTTCAACAACATCACCACCCACCAAATCACCACCTGCTGAAAAGCAGAAGACATTTATTGACACATCAGTAGCTGTAATGACAACAGAGGTTGAAACACCAGTTGTTTCAACAGCTGGTTGCCAGTCATCTACCACTCCCCACACCATTTCAACAATCACCATACAACCCATTGTCACATCACAACCAAAACCCCCTTCACCCAAAAAGCTTTACACAAGGAAAAGGAAATTTCAGGAGAATAATGATGATATACCAGCACCTATTCCTTTATCCTCCACACCTTACAATGTTATCAAACCACAACAATCCATTCCACCAACTCTAGTCAAACCAATAAACCCTGCTAATGTTGTATCCATTGCTGCAAGTTATCCACTGGAATTGGAAGCTGTAAGGGATGAGATGAGACAATTCTATACAGTGGATGATCCCTCAAAAAGAAGATTTCCTTCTCTCATGGGCTTCAGGAATCCATCAAATATGGACGAGTATCTAAAACTCAAAGCCAGGCAAGCTGATATAAGAGCTAGACTAGAATGTAAAGATCAAGGTGATAAAGTCATTTCTGAAAGAATGGAATTTTTACTCACTAAGGTCAAACAAATGGAAGATTATGCAAGAGACCTAAGCAAAGATATGTCAAATCTACCACCTAGAGCTGTCATACAAAAGGAAATGAGAAAGGATTATCTTGCATTTATCATGAATGAAAAAATTTATCCAGCTAAAGAAGAACAATTCAGTGAATGGCCACTCATTGCACTAAAGCAAGAAATAAACAGAATCAGGAGGATCAAGAATGATCCAGGTAAGAAAAGAACAGCTCCAAACTGGAGCAAATACAAAAAGGCCATTGATGATCTTACCTTGGAGTACAAAAACAAGAAACAAGAGCTGGTGAATGCAAAGGTTGGAACTGCTAAAGCCATATCAAAATGGACAAAGCAATATACAGATGAGCCTTATGAAAGGCTAAGGAAAAGAAGGATGACAGATCCTAACATCCCAAAGAGGCCTGACTACAAAATGCCAAAACAGCAGATCAATACTTCTGAACCATTGTTCACATCAGCAGATATCTCAGTCATTGAGCTAAATCAAAGGAAGAGACAAGAGCAGATTGAAAAAGAAACTGCAGAAGATATAGCTGCAGCAAATGATATCATAAAATGGCTTTCAAACAAATGTCTGCTGAAAATTCTGAACTAGCAAAAGCTCGGAGTACTACTCAACAAATTTTCACAAGGCCAAAATCTCCCAACTCATCTGTAAATAAACCTCTCCGAAGAAACCCATTGGGTTCAAAAATACTAAAATGGATGTCTGATCAAAAGACCCATGTATTGACACTGATCAGATCCAATGGAGAAGTAAAGCACATATCAAGGGAACAAGCACTGGGCCTGGGTGTTGAAGATCTACAAGATCTCCTTAAGCTTATACTGTGTAGGGATGAGGATGATACAAGTTCTCTGGATTTTGAACTGCAATTTAAAGGACAAGTTAGGGAACTTCTGATGAGATAATAAAGATCCAGAATAATGAAGGGTTTTGGCATTATCTGTTCCAAGGGGAGATTGTTGGGATTGAACCCTATCAGAGGAACAAATAATTAAAGCCAAAACTGGTTCACAATAGTGGATTCATCATAAGCAGTAGTTTACACCAGGCTTTCCCCTTGAAAGTGTTTATAACATCTGATGTCCTCTATCCACTGTCCATATACAACAGCTGCTGTCCTTCAAACTGCTGATGAAGCCCTAAAGATTGTTAAAGATTAAACACTGCTGGTTCAATCTACTGATGCTATCTAAGTACTGCTGTTGATTAAAGAACTGCCCACTCAAGGACTGATCAACTTTGAGGAAAGCACTGATAGTCAAACATCAGTGCTTGGCATGCAATAATGGAAGGAGAAAGCAGTAGTTTAGTTTGTCACTAATATTGTATAGAATCAGTGGTTAAGTTAACAGTGTTTGTATAAGAACAGTGGTTAAAGGTTGTTAGGTTGTTAGATGTCACTTTCATGGTGACGTCAGCTTAGATGCTTTAGTGGTTTGTTTTGCCTATAAATGGAACAGTACCCTGTACTGTTACATTTGGTTGACTGAGTGAGTTTATCTCCTCCAATCCTTTCATCTTGAGCGATCAACCAGTAAGCATCATGCTGAGGGGGAGCTTTAGTATGTAAGCATATCTGTAATCATTTCTGTATTGTAAATCTTTCAACTAATGAGAAACATGTGTTTACTGAAAACTATTTCCCTTTGATTGTGTTTACAAAGTTTTTTTTCAATTCCACTGCATTAGATCCCTGTTTTACATTCATTCATTGTTCAAGTATTACAAACAAACACAATCATGAGGGCCTCCGATCTTAACAGCCAACGTCTGAGGTTTCAGGTCTTTATATTGTTGAATCATCCGGGGATATCTTGGCTATCCTTCTGTTGCATCCAGATTATATGTAGATCTAGACACAGTCAGGATATCTTAAAAGATCCCAAGAGGACAAAAACCCTAAGGAATCAAATCTCAAAATGAGAAAATTCCAAATGCTCAAAGAGACAAATTCGTACCAAAAAGGTATTTGCCTCGCCCTCGTTGGACAAAATCATTGGTCGCTCCGCTGTACGAAAGTAATGACCTGTCACCAATGGTCTAACGTTGTAAATAAAAAGGATGACATCTGTATACTCACCTGTTACGATGAATCGTTGTGCTTACCTTGATCGCGGGGGTATGCCTTGGAATGGGACACACAGGTATAATAGTATAATATTACCTTAAGAATATCACGAAGTTGAAAATTGAAAGTTGAGCGTTAAAGTTTAACTGGACAAACATATTGGCAATCGCATAGACCAGATTGATTAGGCTCGTACTGAAAAGTGTTCCTTAGTCTGCCTGAGAACGAATTTTGATCCCATTGCAATTGTAATTGTATATTATGGTACTTGTTTATATTTTGAGTTCTTATTTGTTTCTAGTTCTTAAAATTAAAAAATTAAAAAAAAAAATACAAAAATAGTGTCTTGTTTTTTTATAAAATCAAAAATCCAAAAAAATAAAGTGTTTATTTGTTTTTCTTAAAATTTAAAAATGTAACCGTTCTTGAAGATTTGACTGATCATCAAAAGTTGAAAGAATTTAAATTGTGAAATTTGATGTACCTAGTGTTCATGTGGTACGTTCCTCTGTTGCATTAGAAATGTTTGCTTATGAATTTCTGAGCATGTGCAGAACTTGATTTCAATCAAGAAACAGGGGTTGACGAAGATTGAGATGCTGTTAGATGCTGACAAAGCATGAAGCATCACAACAACAAGATGTACCTGAGTCAGAAGAACTGGATACGAAACCCCGTCTGACAGTGAAATTACATTTGAAGAAGTACCGTGAACCTGCTTGAAAGACAAAGATTGAAGAAGAAAAGAGATGTTGAGAATCCTCCTCTCACATTCTTTTTAACAAGATTTTCAAGCAAAGGTGATCATGATCCTGATATGAAGCTAACCACAAGAGCTGAAGAAAGAGATCCAGTGCTAAGAGTTCAGAACTCAAGAACTTCCACAACATCTGTAGCATAGCGACAACCATAGACTTCATTGAAGATGTTGCCGATTTCATGTTATGAAGACAATTTGATGGCATCAGTCTACGGGGAGATTGTTAGGCCTTAAAGTGTGAGACTGACGCATCAAATTAACACAACGTGTTATGGTTACGAACTGGGCTTTACCGGGTTAGTTATATTAGGTTTTGGACCTTTATAGGTCACTTGGGCCAAGCTTTAGACCATGTGGGCCAAGCAGGCCCAAGGGAAGCACATGTAGAGAAGTGGGCTTGGTTAAGTATATAAACAAGTTTCTAACTTGTTTTTAGGTTTGAACCTCCTTGTTACATAATTTTCTCTACAGCTAGAGTGGAGGCGATTGGTGGTGGTGTACTCATATCAGATGTTTTTGCTTGTTCAAGTAATAGAAACGTGTGTGAGTTAAAAGTATTTTCTGTGTTCTTGCTTGTTTTTGGTTTTCTTGAATCATCTTGTGTTTGGTTTCCGCACTCTCACAAGATTAGGTTTGATATCATTGAAAGATCCGGTTTTCAGGACTTACAAAATCTGAGTTCAAAACTTTTACTTACTGTTAAAGTATAAAAATTTATTCATAACATCAGTAGGTAACAAGTCTTAGGTGTCTAATATGGTTTTAAACCATACTATGCGCCTAAATCGCATAGAAGTCAGTATTTGACGATATTCGGGTTGATTAAAGAAATCTGAGATTTTAACCAGCCTTTACAGTTTAAAATAACTTATTTATTATATAAAATCAGTAGAAAAAGGTTTGATATGTAACGGATGTGCAAAACTCATTTTATTAGCGAAAAGGGCATTATCGTCAATTACCGAGCCTATGCAAGAACTCTATGTTATGATCAGTTTAAAATTTAATAAAAATTTCCAAAAATCCCTAAATATTATATTACATCAGTGGGTAAAAGGTTTGGTGTCAAAATTTGGGTTTAAATAGGATTTATGTCAAAAATGTCGTTTAATTAATAAAAACGCTTCCATTTACGATATTGTGCATAACTCTCATTTTAGAGCATGAACTGATGTCAAATTTTGAGGACATGTTTATAAATCAGTAATAAAGGTGTTTGTCCTCTTACATTTTCAAAAATCTCATTTTTATATAAAAAGGGCATAATGGTCAACATTTAAGCATTTAACGGAAACATGCAATGGAATCGGATTACTAAGGAACCATGTAGCATAACCTCAGAGGGTTTTAATAACATATAATATGGTCCTAAAGGAACCTTAAGGCATATCTAAAACAAGCTAAATCGGGTCAGAACTGAAAGTCAAAGCAAAAGTCTACTTTTGCGACTTTTTTTTCTGAACCGAGCGTAAACTCAGAATTGTCGGGTTGAACATGCCTAAACATGTTCTTATATTATTTACCAAATTATTTTAGTGTTAAAACATGTTCCATAACCTCTGTATTGCTAGTTATGAATTTATTTGCAAAAAAAAAAGATTCTTTTGACTTTTTATTAATAAGTTTGACCCGACAATTGACCAAGTAAAAGTGATAATCAGTAGGTGCCCTTCTAAGGGTTTATTACCTATATAATTACCAACTCATAGCCACTTTCAATTCGAATAATGGCTGGACCATTAGTGATTAATCACTAAGTCAAAGCTTAATTACGATAGCTTTGACTTTTGGTCATTAAACTAATAAAACTTAAACTAGAGAGGATAAGAACACTTACTAGAGTACTTAGCACAAAATAAGAACTGAGAAAAACTTCTTAGAGCTCCAAGGGACTCCAGAGAATGAGTTGTGAACTAAATTTGAGAATGTGCAAATGAACAATGAAAAACAAAGGCCTTATATAGCAAATTCCACTTCACAAGATCATTCCACATGCCCCTACATTGATCCCAGATGTTACCAGGTATCCCTAGTGCATGAAAAACCATTGGCACAGTCCCTGGTATCGAATTCAGGCATGCAAAGGCGGTGGAACTGGCTGAACATGCAGCTGTCATGCTTTTCTGCATCTAACACTCTTACGCGGGCCGCGTAAGACTTATAAGAAGTCTACGCGGGCCGCGTGGCTCCTCTGTCACCGGAAAACAACTTTTAAACACTGCAATTTTGGTCCCTGGTCCATAATAAGTTTATTTAACTTCTATTTATTGCACTTATGACCCCCATAGTTAACTTTTAAGGACCTTGGGTCATAAACTAACTCCGTTAAGCTCCCGATGAGTTGTACGATCACCCGAAAAGTCTTGATTTCTTCGAAACTCCACAAAATTAATATCTGAAATTCTTGAGAGAAAAATATACAATTATTTCAATGTTTTTGGGACGTTAAAAGGTCACTCAGAGGTATCTTTTAACATGTTGACACTTTTAACCCTTATATTTTGTAAAATCCTTATTTTAAGCACAAACGACTTTGTATGTTCGACAAATTATTCGTTAAAGAATACGAACGTCGTGTGAGGTCAAACAGAGGCACAAGAATGGCATGTTGACACTTTGGATCCTTTTACTTACATATTTACATTGTTTGACAATTTCAGTCCCTCGGAAACAATTCCTTAGACGTTTAAAGTCCATGACACGTGTCTTTATTATATTGGACATGGTTTTTACGAGGTGTTACAATATCCTTCGTATTGGTTCATCAAAAATTCATTTTTCAAACAAATCTTTTAACACCAAATTCTTCATGTTCTTGAAATTAAACAATAACTTCTATATGTGCAGCAATTTTGTTTAGACAATAATGTTTTCTTTAAATTTCACTATTTTTTTTTTGCTGTGAAGGACAAGTATACACGCACTACCCTCCTCACGGGCCCTAGTGAACATGGACTCTACTCTCTTTGACTTCTGCTTCTTCAGTCTATCAATAAGTACACATTCTCTACCATTTGCACATCTTCTGACGTCTAGCACCGAAGTCTTGGCCATCCACACGAGTGTCTTTTCAATTTCACGCTTCCTAGTTATTCCTTATCTGTAACTAAGGCATCTAGTTTCGTTTCATGTACTGCTTGATCTATGGCCAAGTCAACAAAAATGTGTTAATCTGTTTCTAATTTTCACAATGCATATCCTTTTGATCTTTTATATTGTGATGTTTGGGGGCCTGCGCCTATTTTATCCTCTGATGGTAATTGATCTTTTTTTTGCTTTGTGTAGATCATTTCTTTCGATATATGTGGTTTATCCTTTAACCAACAAATCTGACATTTACAACACATTCACAAACTTTGTTCACATTTTTTATCGTCAATTTATAGCAATAATCAAACAAGTTCAAACAAACTGAGGGGGTGAGTTAAGACCTTTGGAAAGTTTCACTCAATCGCTTGGTATAATCCATCGATTACCATGTCCACATACATGTGAGCAAAATGGCTTCGTTGTTGAAAATGGTCTCACTCTTCTTGCACAATCATCTGTTTCCAAACGATTTTGGCACTTTGCCTTTGACACAATCGTTTATCTTCTCAACTGAATGCCATTTAGAACATCCTCTAACAAATCTCCATTCGACCATCTTTTCCATCGACACCTGGACTACTCCTTACTTCAAGTATTTGGTTGTCAATGTATCCCTCATCTTCGACCCCATAATCCTCACAAAATGGATTTTCGGTCCATAACATTTTGGGTATCGATGCTTCAATCCAACAAATGATCGCATCTACATTGCTTGATATTTCAATTTCTTGAACCAATTTCCCCTTACAACAAAACCTCTTTTCCACTCCTTCTTCATTTCCAAATTCCAAGCCTTACACATATTTTTTCCGATTCTACTTGTTCTTTTGATATCCACAACCACAACCTCCTACTGAGCCAACCACCCCTCCAATATATGCGTCCACACTTACTCATCTATCCTCTCTGATGTGGTCAGGTATGCTTATAAAATGATGGTTTTTTAGGTTGTTTTATGCACTAGTTCAAGTTTTCTTAATTTATAAAAACACGATCTAATACTATCACACTACAACTCACGTTGGGCAAGTGCACCCATTGATGGCGTAATATAGTGATGATAAGATACCGAGGTCATCCAATGATACATGAGTTTCAGTACCGAGTCATTAATGCCTAGTCAAGTCCAAAAGTTGAGTTTTTAAAAAAGAATAAATAAAAAGAAAAGAAAATAAATGGCTCAAGAGAAAAATAAAAGATTGAAATCAATGATAGGAAAAAGGGTGTTTAGGATCAACATACCTCTTGATGCTTCGTTAACTAGATCTTACGGTAACTTGGGCTCGATTGTTAGACGAGGAGCAATGTGTGTGAATGTGTATTGTTGTGCAATATCTGGGTCAGAATCCAAACACACCCGATCCTTCCTCTTTGAATCAGCAGGGAAACGCCACTCGATGCCGAAATATATTATTAATTAGATAGTTTAAGAAGTTTATATTACTTGTCCCTATTTAGTCCGTCAGTGAGTTGTCAATTCCCCTAAGGTAGTTACTTTTATATAAACTAAGTCCTTTACACTTTGGTGTTATCTCCACATAAAGGCAAGAGCTTACCCAACCCAAAGTCCTATCCAATACCTTAACCCCCGATAAGAGCATCAACATGCTTTGACTCTACATAGACATAGAAAATATGAACGACCCGACTAAATGGCGTTGCAAGGTTGTTGGTAGATTTTAAGGATTAAGCGGAAACTCTAATGACCCAAGTTAATGGCGACATTATTATTTCATTCACTTTCAATAAACTATGTTAATTAGTTAATTAACATACACACACCTTGTTCACCCATGATCTTCCATAGTTACCTCAACATTAAGGGGGGTAAGTTTCCTCCAACACCCTCAAGAATCTAGCCAAGAATGGCCATGGAAAAATGTGACATCTGTGTCTCTATGACCATCAAACAAATACCAAATCAATTAAATATTGTGTTCCATACTTGGGATTTGTATAAATATGTGTATCATTTGCACATATCTATTCTTGTTCGATTTCGAGCTCTAAATTATACGCGAACTGATGCGTAAACGTAATCAGTTTAACTCGAAAAACACCCCGAAATAGTTACATGGGCTTAACATACCTTAAATAACCTTTACATAACTTAGAAATAAGTTTTGGAGGGTTCGGTGTGTCGAAATCAAGTTTATTCGATCGCAGGGACTATTTGCGTCAAACTGCAAAAGTCTGCTGATTCGTATGGTATCGAACATTCCGGAACTTTACCATAAGTTAAACATACCATAAATATCCTTTACATAGCTTAGAAATAGGCTTTGAGGGGTTCGGTGTTCAAAAATAAACTTTTTGGTCAAACAGGGACTAAAAGCGTCAAAAAGTGCATAAGTTTGCCTTTTCGCGCATATATTACGTTCTGAATATATCCGGACAACCAAAAATTTATGTAATCATTAAAATATTTTATTTTAGTGATTGGCATGATAAAATTCCATTCGTCGCGTAATTTGGATCGTTTTTCGCGTCCGTTCGTGTTTCGTCGTAATTAACCGAACAACGCAACCTTACGACCAAACGAACCGACATCCAAGATATTTTTAAGCATATTTCATGTTCCCTATACTTTGACTTCATTTTAGAGCTATGAAATGGGGTTAACGGGGCTTAAACGTGTCAAAAATGCATCGAAAAGCAAGTTCTGCACATTCAGGGGCCATTTCTGACATTCTGTCATTGTTATCTCTGGCGGGGTGCGTAAGAGGAAGCCTCCTCTTATGCGGGGTGCGACAGCTACCCAGATCAGCAAACCTGTTTTTCTGTTTCAGCAGCTGGTTTCCTGGTTTTGGACATGGTTTCTTCATACAATGAGCTTGTTTTAGGCACCCATAGGTTTGTAAAATCAGTGGGCACACATTGAAGGCCAAGATTGAAGCTCAAAGTACGAGGAACGATCCTAACGGTTATCCAATTTCTATAATTACCCACCTTGATTCAATTTAATCCTCACATTTGATATGAGTTTATACTCTAAGTTGAAGCCTTTGCTTCATACCTGAGTATCTTAGATCAAATTCTTCATCACTTGGACCTTTTGTAAGTTTCTTTCATGCGTTTTTAAGCGTGAAAGTCAAACAATGTTTGACTTTCTGCTTTGACCAGTCTTTGGTCAACACGAAGTTCGTTTGAACTTCGCAACGTGAGCGTAATCACGATGGTTATAGTCCCTTGTGACTATACCTACTGATTATCACGTTATTTAGACATAGTGACGAGTCATAGTTTTGGTCAAAATGCGCGTTTATGCGTATTTTGCAACCAAACTATTATTGGTTATCAAAACCCTTTGTTTTGATATCAAACTTGATTTCTAACTTCGTTAAACATGTTTTAACATGTTTAGCTCGTCACTTTTAGTTTAGTGCTTATATAGGGTCGTAAGATAAGTGGTCTAAACAACCACTTAGACTTTCGAACCCGACCCGTTTAGTCGATCAGTAGGATCCGACCAAACACATTTTGTGACCATAGTTGTATTGGGAATAACCTTCCGAGGTTATACCTTATGGTCACTTCGTTTAGTTAGTTGTATGATAGGTAATTTATATGCCTTAGGAAAATGACCAAAATGCCCTTTTCACGCATAAATTCATTTTAAGCATATGTAACCTAAATTTTTACATCTAAACTGAGTAGGTAACATTATTAGACGTGTTAAGGCATATAATATTTGTCATAGGACTAGTTAGGCGGTCCAAATGCATTTTACGCGAACGAGGCGTTAAAGTAGCGTAAGCTACCTAAACGGGTCGTAAGCAGAGGCGTCTCTGAAAATTCACGTACCCTGTTCGAGATTGAAAAAATGTGCCCTTCCGTTATGTTTTGTTATTATTTAAAAAAAAAATCAAATTAGCATTGAGCTCAATAAAACTTATTTCAAGTGGGCCAAATTCTAAATCATAAAAAATAATTTGTAAATGAGCCTATATTGTAAGTGGTATGTGTTTACTGTTTAAAAAAATAACATATACGTATCGGATTTTTTTTTAAAAATCGTATGCCCCTCGAAATCGCGGGCCTTGTGCGGAGGTCCTCCCCGCACACCATCAAAGCCTCCCATGGTCGTAAGCACTTAGGTTAGGTTTCGATTTAGTATGTAGGCTTTGTTAAACCATATCATATGAGTTCCAATACTCATTTGGTTTTACCAAACCTCATCCTATCCGATCTTCCAATTTAGGTCTAGTTTATTAACATAGTTACCTATATTAGGTGCCGTTTGATTTCCGTGATCCCTCTAGCTTTTCTTGGTTGTTATTCAAGACTTCTAAGCATTCTCAGGTTAGTACATAGACCCCTCTTTTACTGTTTTCAAACATTTTGGGGTGAAACACATGTGCGTACTTGTTACTTTCATGTTTTTCGTGCTTTCATAATATATACTTGCTATGTTCATTAGTACACATATAGTACATGATTTCATTATGTTTTGCTATGTATGTTCACTTAGCATGCTAGCACATTGATTTTCGTAATTACTTTTGTTGCATATGTTCACTCAGCATATGGACACATTGATTTTCATTTCTACTTTGTATGTTCACTTAGCATATTTAGTACATTATTTTCATATAACATGCTTACACTTGGTATAACATTTGGTTTGTTTAACGAAACTAATACATTCATTAACACCGATCATGCCGCTCGGTATTAGGTAGTGGTACCATAGGACTTGACAACTCCCATTCCTGAAATCCTAGGTTTGTTTGGGTTGAAGGAATGACCGAATCCGAATTCATTTTTGGTATACCTCTAACTTGTTCTAGGGTTTATCCTTCAGTCGCAAGGCTTGAATGTAGACGTTAGAACATTACCGCATAGATATTGGTATCAGTAAAGCATTAATTTTACAAAACATAACTTTTGATTTAAATTATGATTTATCAAATACATTGTTTTGTACATTTCTTTCTTATAGGGTTGAGTAAATGCTTTTATTCACTATACATTACATTTGGTTATACATGAACATTTTTACATTGGTGGTTTGTTTGGGTAAGTGATTTAAATAATGAGGCGTGTGTAATATGATAAAAACATGGTGGATAAGCCGCTGGTACTTCCTATATATAAGTGCTTTTATGATATTACATATCGTAGCGTTATTTAAACCATTTCAATTAGACATATTACATTTCACACAAATAACATATCTTCATAAAACATTGTTTTACAAATAACATATTTATACAAACTCATTTTACTTGGTTTTCATTTAACCATACATCTTTCTTTTACATCATCTGATTTCTTATCGATTTTCGTATAGTTTATAAAAGAAAACATTTTTAAGGTTCATGACTAACTTTTGTTAAACATTTTCTTTAAACTTACAAGTCATGAATCCTATTTTAATAAGACCTATGTATCTCACATGCATTTTTATGCTGACGTACCTATTTTCACATGTGTTTCAGGTGCTGTTGTTAGAAGATTATGATGCAAACATAGGATTGGACGAGGGACTTAGTGACAATAAAAGATGCAAGACTAGTTAATTATGTTATGTTTATTTGTTTTTAAGATGATGTAAACCCTTGAAATTTAATAAAACAAAACTTCAATTTCCATGTGTTATGAAACAATGATTCTGTTACGACACTCCCCGACGATTCCGCCGCGGTTTGTTGTGTTACGCGGTCGGGGTGTGACAGAAGAGTTGGTATAGGAGCTCATGGTTATAGGGAATTAGGTTATTAGTAATGCTTTGACCTAGTCTATAACCTTCCTGGGACCCTAACACAAGATCCTTGTGTTTAGATCTTAAAACAATACCGTCACTTATCTTTAGGTGACAACCACAACAAGAACACAAATTTCAAATCCGCTTTGAAAACCAATCGTCTGTTCTAGGATGATTTATTATAAGGTTTTTAACCTTCAAAGTTTCCAAAATGATTTTGAAAATAATCACCCACCCTTTTGGATGATTCGTTTTTGGCTTAGTGCCTTTCGAATTTTCAAAGTCTCGTCAAAGTTTGGGTCTTATAGTGTGAACACGTGCAATCTGGAAGAGTGGATACCTGTATCCCAAGCTTTCTATCTAAGGCTAGAGTGTTCGTACAAATCCACATAATCGGACCAGTCACTCTTACTTGGGAACTCTTGGGGTGAGTGTCCACTTATAGGCTAAAGCATGTCTTCGCGATACATTAATATGACCCGCTTACTTTGATTAGTCACCGTCTCATTTGTTTGCCTTAGGTAACAAACAAATGATCACCATTTTTATGCGTTGTCATTCTGTTTTGATTATCCGATAACATTTCACTTGTTTCCTCCTATGTCTTCCATTTCCTTTAGGATGTCTCTTCATCGCAGCGACACTCAAATGTACGAGCAGGCTACCAAAATTGCCCAACGAATAGGCGTAGTAATCCAGAAGACTGTTGAATTAGTTGTTGTCATGCCTCGTCTCAAGGATGAAGCCACTCAAGAATCACCAAAGGAAACAGAAGCCAAGCCTTCACCAAAATCAAAGAAGCGTAAAGCTTCAAAGAATCCTCCAGCCGTTGCACCAAATCAAGCAGGACCTAGCCAGGTGGCAGCACCACCAGCCAAGAAGCCGTACAAGGGAACTACTCCATGGTGCAATCAATGCAACCGTCATCATCCGAATCACATACCCTGTTTTAAATGTACCCACTGTGGACGATGGGGACATTTGGTTTACGTGTGCCGCTTTGCTACCCAAAACAAAGCTGTTGCAAATCCTGTTGCTGCTCAACCTCCTACAAGGAAACCTTATGCCGGTATTGTGCCAATGTGTAACAAATGTAATGCACCTCACCTAGCTTACCTACAGTGTCGTCTGTGTGCATCATGTGGGCGAATCGGTCATCTGGCAAATGCTTGTCGATTCAACCTAAGCCAAGGTGGTCCAAACCAACCCCAAGTCAACCTTGCTCAAGCTCGTTTTCCTCCTGGTATTTACTACAACTACGGCGAGATGAGTCATTTCAGGAACAAATGACCAAAGGTTGTCAATGCAAATCTGACCCACGGATGAGCATTTGGCTGATTAGAAGATGCTGCTACTTTGAATAATTCGAATCTTATGCTTTTGTTTTTTTTGTTTTCTTGAACTCTGAAACGATCTGTTTGGTTTATAAATAAATCGTTGTTCCCAATTCTGATGTACAAGTGTAGTTACATGTGTGTATGGCATACCCCTACGATACCTACACCAAAGAACCATGTTCTTTACAAAACAAACTACTCTTGTAGTTCTCCCATTCATGTGGTCGCTCATGATTTCCTCGAAAATTCTGAGTACCCATTTCATTCTAAGAAACGAAGTACAGAATATAAGTGACAATTTTAGATGATTACTCAAAATGTCACTTTAAATCCTTGGTTAGATAACTAAAGGGATTTTTCAACCTCATACCCATATCATTACATTCTAGTTTCCATAACAACATGCATAGTATATATTTTTCAAAAAACAACCTTCATGATTTCAAAATATTTCATATAGTTTGAAAACAATTTTAACACAGTATATTTACTTAATATATCAAATGCATGATTTCAAAAGCATCATCCAGGTTTTCAAAAACCTTATGCATAATTTCAAAATTCATTTCACATGATTTTAAAACAATTTATAAACATATTTACCAAATACATCTACCACATGATTTCAAAAGTATTACGTAAGGTTTTAAAAACATTAAACACATTTCCAAAGAACCCCATGCATTTCTTTCAAAAACATTCTGCTCTTATGATTGACTTAACATACGTAATACCCAACCTCCAAACTCTGCTTCATATGTCGCCTTGGCATATCTAGCACCTCAACCTCATGAACATTCTACCTCGTGTATCGACTTAAGCACATCTAGTGCAAGATTTCGAAACGTCTCCCGTTATTCAAATTCCAAAATCCATATAGGATCTTCTTATCTTCACAATTAGATCCTTGTGGATGATTATCACTCAAATCGGAGTCCTTAATTGAATTCATTGTATGCTTTAATACGTACATTACGATTCAATAAGGACAAAGCCGAATTCCTATTAAGATCTTCCTATCTTCATAGTTAGATTCTTGAAAATGTTTAAAGTGCCAAATGAAATCCACGGATTGGATTCCTGGTGTGCTTTAAATACTCGTGATCAAGTTAAGAAACAAATTAACAAAATGATAACAAATTAAAGATCAAGTTAAACAATTATGTGATTTCGTGATTATGTTTTATGTGTTTTGTTTTTGTGTAATCTGAATTTTCGTTATCCAAATCCTCGTAGAATTTTCCATATCTTCATATGAGAGATTCATAGTAGGATATCCAAAGGTACTACCTTAAATCCTTAATGGGCTTCTACGTAATAGTTAAGACCCTTGGATTATAAAGTACTATTCCATAATTCAAAAGAGACCCTTTGATTGGTCTAATTAAAAAGATTGATTCAGAATCTGGTTAAGAATGGCATGTTATGATATAGCTGAAAAGACTCCTTGGTGG
This sequence comes from Helianthus tuberosus, assembly GCA_030545235.1. NCBI lineage: Eukaryota > Viridiplantae > Streptophyta > Magnoliopsida > Asterales > Asteraceae > Helianthus > Helianthus tuberosus. The sequence goes on from CM060410.1 coordinate 164,239,471, forward strand.
TCTATTTAAAGAGATCATTTATTGATTTAATTAAAAGGACCCTAGGGTGGTCTAGTCACAATCATCACAGGTTCGTTAATTGTTTTTCTTCCCCCACACATTATAAAATGCAGTGTGTGAACTATGCAAGGAATTACGTAATTATGGATGCATACATAATTATGAAATTCAGTGCACGAAAACCACAGTAAGATTTATCATGTGTAAGAACCGATAGTGGCAACAATAACGAAACGTGAACAATGTAATGGAGGTACGATGGACGCACCAATGGCGCTTCATATACTTGTATATAAGTGTCCCTCTTACATTGCAAGCATGATGTTATTTAAAGTTACTAGAAGTTCAGAACCCTAACCAGTGTTGTTTTATCTTTTCGACTTCATGTTTCGAGCTTTCACAAGTTTCCTCTAAATAAATTTCGGGACGAAATTTCCTGAAGTAGGGGAGACTGTGACATCTGTGTCTCTACGACCATCAAACAAATACCAAATCAATGAAATATTGTGTTTCATACTTGGGATTTGTATAAATATGTGTATCATTTGCACATATCTATTCTTGTTTGATTTCGAGCTCTAAATCGCTTTCTGGAAAGTTATACGTGAACTGATGCGTAAACGTAATTAGTTTAACGCGACAAACACCCCAGAACAGTGACATGGACTTAACATACCTTAAATAACTTTTACATAACTTAGAAATAAGTTTTGGAGGGTTTGGTGTGTTGAAATAAAGTTTATTCGATCGCAGGGACTATTTGCATCAAACTGCAAAAGTCTGCTGATTCATATGATATCGAACATTCTGGAACTTGAACATAAGTTAAACATACCATAAATATCCTTTACATAGCTTAGAAATAGGTTTTGAGGGGTTCGGTGTGCAAAAATAAACTTTTTGGTCAAACAGGGACTAAAAGCGTCAACAAGTGCATAAGTTTGCATTTTCGCGCATATCTTACGTTCTGAATATATCCGGACATAAAAAATTTATGTAATAATTAAAATATTTTATTTTAGTGACTGGCATGATAAAATTCCATTCGTCGCGTAATTTGGATCGTTTTTCGCGTCCGTTCGTGTTTCGTCGTAATTAACCGAATAACGCAACCGTACGACCAAACGAACCGACATCCAAGATATTTTTAAGCATATTTCATGTTCCCTATACTTTGACTTCATTTTAGAGCTTTGAAATGGGGTTAACGGGGCTTAAACGTGTCAAAAATGCATCGAAAAGCAAGTTTTGCACATTCAGGGGCCATTTCTGACATTCTGTCAAAGTTATCTCTGGCGGGGCGCGTAAGAGGAAGCCTCCTCTTATGCGGGGCATGACAGCTGCCCAGATCAGCAAACCTATTTTTCTGTTTCAGCAGCTGGTTTCCTGGTTTTGGACATGGTTTCTTCATACAATGAGCTTGTTTTAGGCACCCATAGGTTTGTAAAATCAGTGGGCACACATGGATGGGCCAAGATTGAAGCTCAAAGTACGAGGAACGATCCTAACGGTTGTCCAATTTCTATAAATACCCAACTTGATTCAATTCAATCCTTACATTTGATCTGAGTTTATACTCTAAGTTGAAGCCTTTGCTTCATACCTGAGTATCTTAGATCAAATTCTTCATCGCTTGGACATTTTGTAAGTTTCTTTCATGCTTTTATGCGTTTTTAAGCGTGAAAGTCAAACAAGGTTTAACTTTCTGCTTTGACCAGACTTTGGTCAACACGAAGTTCGTTTGAACTTCGCAACGTGAACGTAATCACGATGGTTATAGTCCCTTGTGACTATACCTACTGATTACCACGTTATTTAGGCATAGTGACGAGTCATAGTTTCGGTCAAAATGCGCGTTTATGCGTATTTTGCAACCAAACAATTCTTAGGTATCAAAATCCTTTGTTTTGATATCAAACTTGTTTTCTAACTTCGTTAAACATGTTTTAACATGTTTAGCTCATCACTTTTAGTTTAGTGCTTATATAGGGTCGTAAGATAAGCGGTCTAAACAACCGCTTAGACTTTCGAACCCGACCCGTTTGGTCGATCATTAGGATCTGAGCAAACACATTTTGTGACCATAGTTGTATAGGGAATAACCTTCCGAGGTTATACCTTATGGTCACTTCGTTTAGTTAGTTGTATGATAGGTAATTTATATGCCTTAGGAAAATGACCAAAATGCCCTTTTCACGCATAAATTAATTTTTAAGCATATGTAACCTAAATTTTTACATCTAAACTGATTAGGTAACATTAGTACACATGTTAAGGCATATAATACTTGTCTTAGGACTAGTTAGGCTGTCCAAACGCGTTTTACGCGAACGACCCGTTAAAGTAGCGTAAGCTACCTAAACGGGTCGTAATGGGTCGTAAGCACTTAGGTTAGGTTTCGATTTAGTATGTAGGCTTTGTTAAACCATATCATATGAGTTCCAATACTCATTTATTTTACGAAACCTCATCCTATCCGATCTTCCAATTTAGGTCCGGTTTATTAACATAGTTACCTATATTAGGTGCCGTTTGATTTCCGTGATCCCTCTAGCTTTGCTTGGTTGTTATTCAAGACTTCTAAGCATTCTCAGGTGAGTACATAGACCACTCTTTTACTGTTTTCAAATATTTTGGGGTGAAACACATGTGCCTACTTGTTACTTTCATGTTTTTCGTGCTTTCATAATATATACTTGCTATGTTCATTAGTACACATATAGTACATGATTTCCTTATGTTTTGCTATGTATGTTCACTTAGCATGCCAGCACATTGATTTTCCTAATTACTTTTGTTGCATATGTTCACTCAACATATGGACACATTGATTTTCATTTCTACTTTGTATGTTCACTTAGCATATTTAGTACATTATTTTCATATAACATGCTTACACTTGGTATAACATTTGGTTTGTTTAACGAAACTAATACATTCATTAACACCGATCATGCCGCTCGGTAGTAGGTAGTGGTACCATAGTACTTGACAACTCCCATTCCTGAAATCCTAGGTTTGTTTGGGTGGAAGGAATGACCGAATCCGAATTCATTTTTGGTAGACCTCTGACTTGTTCTAGGGTTTATCCTTCAATCGCAAGGCTTGAATGTAGACGTTGGAACATTACCGCGTAGATGTTTGTATCAATAAATCATTAATTTTACAAAACATAACTTTTGATTTAAATTATGATTTATCAAATACATTGTTTTGTACATTTCTTTCTTATAGGGTTGAGTAAATGCTTTTATTCACTATACATTACATTTGGTTATACATGAACATTTTTACATTGGTGGTTTGTTTAGGTAAGTGATTTAAATAATGTGGCATGTGTAATATGATAAAAAATGGTGGATAAGCCGCTGGTACTTCCTATATATAAGTGCTTTTATGATATTACATATTGTAGCGTTATTTAAACCATTTCAATTAGACATATTACATTTTACACAAATAACATATCTTCATAAAACATTGTTTTACAAATAACATATTTATACAAACTCATTTTACCTGGTTTTCATTTAACCATACATCTTTCTTTTACATCATCTGATTTCTTATCGATTTTCGTATAGTTTATAAAAGAAAACATTTTTAAGGTTCATGACTAACTTTTGTTAAACATTTTCTTTAAAATTACAAGTCATGAATCCTATTTTAATAAGACCTATGTATCTCACAGGCATTTTTATGCTGACGTACCTATTTTCACATGTGTTTCAGGTGCTGTTGTTAGAAGATTATGATGCAAACATAGGATTGGACGAGGGCCTTAGTGACAATAAAAGATGCAAGACTAGTTAATTATGTTATGTTTCTGTGTTTTTAAGATGATGTAAACCCTTGAAATTTAATAAAACAAAACTTCAATCTCCATTTGTTATGAAACAATGATTCTGTTACGACACTCCCCGACGATTTCGCCGCGGTTTGTTGTTTTACGCGGTCCGGGTGTGACAAAAAAGATATGATCAAACTTAAAAATAATATATAAATTATAAAAATCTTGATTACATTAATGATTCTTGAGTTTTTCCTAATGATTTGTAAGGTCACCACGACCTATCTAGATCAGGATCTCACTCGAAAACACAATCACAAGGTGTGCAGAATCCACCTTATAATCACCACTGTAGTAGCCAAGAATGGTTGAGGAAAAATATATGATCAAACTTGAAAAGTATTATACAATTCATAAAAATCTTGATTACATTAATGATTCTTGAGTTTTTCCTAATGATTTGTAAGGTCATCTAGACCTATCTAGATCAGGATCTCACTCGAAAACACAATCACAAGGTGTGCAGAATCCACCTTATGATCAGCACTGTAGAGATTTGATTAAGAACGAGTATAACAAAGAATGATCTGAGAATACACGGAGTATTCTCAGACGAAGATGAATGACGTCACACACAGTAGCCGCCAACAAACATACATAAATGATTAGGGTTTCTTGGCAGACAAATCCACAAAAGAAACGATGTCTTGTCATTATCAAATAAAGGGTTATATACAAGACACATCCGGACACACATGGCCGGATACAAAATAGGCCCAAATCCCAATACATAAACAAACTCGTACTGAGACACAGGAGTCTCAAATCCGGACTAAGCTAGAACCATCATAAACTCAGACTACTACCTAAGTCTGGATATACAAAACGAAACATAAATCCGGATTAGGTTAAACCCTCATCCGGACACACAAACTTGGACATCTAAAGGTAAATTCGGACAGACAGCATGTCTAAATTCGGACAAGCTTCAAGTTTATTACAAGTTACACTTAGACCCTTAAACTTGTGGAGATCTTGCACTTTATCACACAAGTGCATTTACATGATTACAATGATTAGAGAAAGTTGGATAAATAGAAGTATGTAGTGGAGAAGAGGGGATATAATGGTGGAGAAGGCCTCTATTTATTTGCTGGCTAGGGCCAGGCACGGGGCGTGCCTGGATGGCATTGGGCATGCCTAGACAAATGACCGGCTATTCGTGGTTATCGAGGCACGGGGTATGCCTTGTCAGCACGTGGCGTGGTCAATTTTGTGGGGCCCACGGGATCTTCCAAATCTTCCAAAAGCTTTTCCTTCATCTTATACTGCTGAGGCACGGGTCATGCCTGGATTTCTTTGCTTGATGTTCGCACAGTGGGATTTTGCAGGTGTATAGTGTCTTCCGGATCTGAAACATGGGTCGTGTATGGATATTTTCTTCCATCTTATTCCGATTTTCGCCCAGTTTTGCATCCTTTGATATTTATGTCTTGAAAATTCAATATAAACCAATTTAAGCTTATTTTGAACACTTCATTAACAAAACATATTAAAAATGGGTTATAATTTGATATAAAAGCATGTGCATTTGAGCTCATATTACGCCTCGCTTGCGGTATGCGCATATAATGTATATATGTGTGGGCCATCGGGGGGCAAAAGTAAAAGTGCACTAATTTTAACGTTATTTTACTAATTTCGTGAAAATAACGTTAAAAGTGGAGGACGGTTAATCATGCATCATGTGGTGGCGTTGATAGCTGAAAGACAAAAGGGTACATGCACTAATCGGTCTTTGTCCCGATTGCCGAGTGTTATGTGCCTTATGTCCAAGGCTTGATGCAAAACTACTATCGAGCTGGGGGTCTCACTGGAAGCAGCCTCTCTATTCCTACGGGGTAGAGGTAAGGCTGTCTACATCTTACCCTCCTCAGACCCTACCTTTGCTTTGCTATTGGTGGGATTTACTGAGTATGATGATGATGATGATGATGATGATTTGAGCTCATATATTTCTCCCACAACCACCTCGTGCCCATCTTCTTCCAACAATTCTTCATCTAGAACACCTCCTCCTCCTCCTCCTCCTCATAATCAACGTCTTCCCAATCTTCTTTGAAATTCAAAACCCCAGGTTCCTTACAACTCGTCTGCCAAGATAGCCTATCCTTCCACATCTCTAAATGTTGAACCCATTCATTTTACCATTGCCAACCAACATCCGGTGTGGCGTCAAGCCATGGCCAAGGAATTTAAAGCACTTGTAAAAATTAATACGTGGACTTTGGTTCCACTTATCCCTTACACTGATATAATTGATTGTACGTAGGTGTACATGGTTAAGAAGGATCAACATGGAGTTATCACACAATATAAAGCTAGCCTTGTTGCTTAGAGTGTTTTTTTTACAACAACATGGAGTTATCACGCAATCTACAAAGTATGCAAATATATGCATGCTCTCATCGAAAACCACTGGTCCACAGCAAAGTGTGTTATTCCATATCTTAAGGGTACACTTGATCATGGCTTGCACATTCTCCATGACTCTGATTCTCATCTACAAGCCTTTACTAATGCTCACTGGTAGGACTCCACACTACGGGCCTTTAAGGATGCCGATTGGGCTTTTGTAACAACCCGACTTTTTTGAAGTCAAAGTACAAGTCAAAGTCAAAGGAATAAAAGATTGCTAATTGGAATCTGTCGTTCCTTGATCAATCATTGCTTGTACTCTTTGACTGTTAATGTCACACCCCCAAAATCCACCCGCGGAGTATCACCGCTTGGAGGCGTGACTGACCAGGATCAAGCCACCAATCATATTGAACAGAGTAAATAGTAAATGTCATTCGTCAATACGAGAGGTGTTTTCAAAACCAAACATAACAAGTGAGTAGCGGAAGCAATAATGTAAAAACCCAACATAAGTATTAAGTTGAAATGTCATAAAAGAGTTTATCATAACATCCACAATCCGTGCCCACAACGACCGCGCCTCCCGTGCAAGCTCCATGAGTACCTATGGTCCTGCAAGGCATGTAACAGAGAGTCAACAACTAGTTGAGCGAGCTCACAGTAAGTAAGTTCGTAATAGTAAGTTTGCTTCGTAACATGTGGCGCTACTAGGCCGATAGTATGTTCTATTAGTGGGGGCTTCCCATGTTTGTATTTTCTATCAGTGGGGGCTTCCCATGTTTGTATTTTCTATCAGTGGGGGCTTCCCATGTTTGTATTTACACTAGACTATTTGTAACCATAAGTGTTCTTCTTAACCCGAGAACAGTAGTACGTACAAAGTTTACGTAGGTTTTACGTAAGTGTCCTTCACAACCGAGGACAGGGGTACGCGGGGGTTTACGTAGGTTTTACGTAAGTGTCCTTCCTGACTCCGGAAGACAATTGTATGTGTGAGATCACGTAGGTTTTACGTGAGTGTCCTTCGCAACCTGAGGACAGTGATGAGTACAAGTATACGTAGGTTTTACGTATGTATCCTGCGCATCCGAGGACGATGGTAGATAGTCTAGTAACAGTGTAAGTACGAGTATCTATTCAAATCTCATTCCTTAAATCCCCATTCCCATACCCTGGGAATCCCATGCCTTAGTAAGAGTGTGAACTCACCTTGGTTTGCTCGGTATGCTAAGTATGCTCATAGTTAATCAATCACGTCCTAAAGTACGCACGTATACATAATCAGTTTGTATTCACGAAGTTCACGTATAAGCACATAGCACGTATTCAAAATCATACCAGTCATGCTTAACCTTTAACGACAGTTAACTAACTCAATTAACTTTAACAGAATTATAGCAAGTTACGGTGCTGGTTTCCCCTTCGACGAAACACCCTTGTTTCGTCATGAAACCCTCGACGAAACACATCAGTTTCGTCCAGTTTGGTTTCGACGAAACGTATTTGTTTCGTAGTGTATTATGTTTCGTCAACAAGTCTGTTACATCGTTCTATCAGTTACCCAGAAACCCTAATCATCGGTTACAGTTACATGATCAAGCATCACGAAAACATTCACACAAATCATCGATGTGTTTACAAAACAGTAACACGAAATCATACAGCACTCAGTTTACGAAATCCTCAACATGATCATTACTCCTTAAATCCATTCATAACATCACCATCCCTATAATCCATCTGATACGACAACTGTTACAACATTAAAATTATTATTGGACCAATGATGGATAAATGGATTAACAAATTATTGGGCATGTCAAAGTATAATCATGTGGCTGACAATATACTAAATACATTCGGTTAGTGGGCTGACACATCTATTCACATGACCATGAATCCTATCATTCAACATAACAGTTACATAATCAATTACCATCAATGTTGTTATGATCATCTCACATAAAGTCATAACCCTTCTAACACTCTATCATCCAAAACAAAAGCAATCATGGCCGACAACGATTTAATCACCCCCATAGGTTATTGGACCAATTACTTTGGGTAGGTTTGAGTACTGTTAGGTTAAACAAGGAATCACATGCAAGCTAGCCGACAAATCTTAAGCCATCACATGCAAACATTGACTTGGCTGCACTTTCAATACAATTCACATGCAATATATATATTAAGTATGGCTGGCACTATTATCATCATTCACATCGGTTTCCATGCATCAATCATTTATCAATTCCTAATTTCCATTATAGCAAATATCGCACAATTGCACATAAGATCACATATCATTGCATCGATCATGATATCACCACTAAATATCATCATACAAAACAACTAATATTCACATAATTGACAAGGAGTAGGGTGATTAACTAACCGAAAGTTGATGCCTCGAGGGGGAGGGTGTCTCCTGCTACCGTCGCAAATAGAGGAGGGTTACTAGGGTTTTCTATTTTGTTAGATGTTTCTCAAATGATATGTTCGCGTAGTATATACCCAGTTAAAACAACTGGACCCCTAATGGGCTTTGTCGAAGGTTGGGCCAACGAAATCAGGGGTATTCGTGTGAGGGGTGTTTTCGGGTGAGATGATTTCGTGAGGGGAAGGTGTTTGGCATGACTTTATTAATTACACAAATTACACTATTAATACAATATTCATACATATCACATTCGCACTTATAAGGCACACCAAATATAACATATCAGTCACAGTACGATTTAACAAGTTACATACGTGTACAGTTGTGCACAAACAAGTCGTGTAATCAAACAATCTAAACAATTAATCGTGCAATAATGCGAAGATGGAATCTCAGAAACTCGAGTTGTCACATTATCCCCAACTTGAAAGAAATTTCGTCCCGAAATTTAGCATGCGGTTACTGAGGAAGCTAGGTAAGTTGTATAGTTTACTGGTTTTCCTGGGGTGTCACATCATCCCCCCGTTGATTTGAAATTTCGTCCCGAAATTCAGTAGTAGCTTCAGCCTCAGTAGTGGTTGCACTGTTTCCGAATAACCGGGGATACTTGAGTTTCATCTGATCTTGGCGTTCCCAGGTGAACTCTGGGCCACGACAGGAGTTCCAATGAACTCGAACAAGAGGTGTTCTGGTGTGCTTGAGGACCTTAACATCCCGGTCCGTGATTTCAACTGGTTCCTCGATGAATCGCAACTGCTCGTCGATAGTGAGCTCCTTCAAAGGAACTATGAGGGTCTCATCTGACAGACACTTCTTCAGATTCGACACGTGAAAGACGTTGTGAACTGTACTGAGTTCAGCTGGTAAGTTCAATCTGTAGGCCACCCTGCCTATCTTCTCAATAATTTCGAATGGTATGACATATCGCGGACTGAGCTTGCCTCGTTTGCCAAAACGAACTACACCCTTCCAGGGTGAAACTTTGAGTAGCACTCGATCCCCAACCTGGAACTCGAGTGGTTTCCTGTCTTTATCGGCGTATGCTTTCTGACGGTCGCGAGCTGCCGCCATGCGTTGTCGTATCTGAGCAATCTTTTCCGTTGTGACTACTACCAGTTCTGGACCTGTGATCTGACTGTCACCCACCTCTGCCCAACAAAGAGGTGATCGGCATTTACGCCCGTACAATGCCTCGAATGGAGCAACTTTAATGCTGGTGTGGTAGCTGTTATTGTACGAAAATTCCACAAGTGGCAGATGCTTTTCCCAGCCGTTGTCAAAGTCAATTACACATGCACGAAGCATGTCTTCTAGAGTTTGAATAGTGCGCTCAGACTGCCCATCCGTCTGAGGGTGGTAAGCTGTGCTCATGTCTAAACGAGAGCCAAAAGATTTGTGCATTGCTCGCCACAGTTCTGAAGTAAAACGTGTATCACGATCAGAAATAATGGAGGTTGGCACCCTGTGCCTTGAAACCACTTCTTTTAAGTAGATGTCTGCTAGAGTAGAGAACTTGTCTGTTTCCTTGATGGCCAAGAAATGTGCAGACTTTGTGAGTCGATCCACGATCACCCAAATAGTGTCATTTCCGCGCTGAGATCTAGGTAGGCCAATAACAAAATCCATGGAAATTTGTTCCCATTTCCATTGCAGTATCTCTGGTTGCTGGAGTGGGCCTGAAGGTTTCTGATATTCCGCCTTGACTCTTGCACAAGTCAAGCATTTGCTAACGTATGTTGCTATGTGGGCCTTCATGCTAGGCCACCAATATGTAGTCTTCAAATCGTGGTACATCTTATCCGAACCAGGATGTACTGAGTAGCGAGACTTATGAGCTTCATCCATTACAAGCTCGCGTAAGTTACCATAGAGTGGGACCCAGATGCGTCCTGTTACATAGTAGGCGCCGTCTGCCTTTTGTTCTAACCGTTACCTTGAGCCGCGTAGAGCTTCAGCCCTGACGTTTTCTGGTTTCAACGCTTCTACCTGAGCATCTCGTATCTGAGAAGGAAGGCTAAACTGAATAGTGAGCTGTAGTGCTCGTACACGCCTAGGTGTAGTATCCTTTCGACTGAGGGCGTCAGCCACCACATTGGCTTTGCCCGGATGGTACTTTATAGCACATTCGTAATCGTTCAATAGTTTAACCCATCGTCGTTGTCGCATGTTCAACTCTTTCTGCTTGAAAATATGTTCGAGACTCCTGTGATCAGTGTATATAGTGCACTTGGTACCGTACATGTAATGTCGCCATATCTTGAGTGCAAAAACAACAGCTCCTAGCTCTAAATCCTGAATAGTGTAATTCCGTTCGTGAATCTTAAGTTGGCACGAAGCATAAGCAATGACTTTATCCCGTTGCATCAACACACATCCAAGACCTTGGATGGATGCGTCGTAGTAGACTACAAAATCGTCCGTGCCTTCAGGCAATGAGAGGATAGGTGCACTACAAAGTCTATCCTTTAAGTGTTGAAACGCTGTTTCCTGTGTAATACCCCAACGATAAACACCTTTCTGTGTCAGTAGTGTAAGCGGCTGTGCAATCTTTGAGAAGTCTTTGATGAACCATCTGTAGTATCCCGCCAAACCCAAAAATTGACGTTTTTCGGTTGGTGTGCGCGGTGCAGGCCAGTTCTTGATCGAATCTACCTTGGATGAATCAACATGAATCCCATCCTTGTTTACCACGTGGCCTAGAAAGTGGACTTCACGAAGCCAGAAGTCACATTTTGAAAACTTGGCGTACAGCTGTTCCGTTCGAAGGAGTTCCAAAATAATTCGTAAATGATGCTCGTGTTCCTCCTGACTCTTCGAATAGATCAGGATGTCATCGATGAAAACAATAACGAACTTGTCAAGATAAGGTTTGCACACCCTGTTCATAAGATCCATGAAAACTGCAGGTGCGTTTGTTAACCCGAATGGCATGACCAAAAACTCGTAATGGCCGTAGCGAGTTCTGAATGCTGTTTTGGAGACGTCCTCACCCCGGACTCTCAGTTGGTGATACCCTGACCTCAGGTCAATCTTCGAGTAATAGCTCGACCCTTGCAACTGGTAGAATAAGTCGTCGATGCGTGGAAGAGGATAGCGATTCTTCACAGTCACCTCGTTCAGTTCGCGGTAAGCAATGCACATACGGAAGGTACCGTCTTTCTTCTTCACAAATAGTGCTGGAGCTCCCCAAGGCGAAGAGCTTGGACGTATGAAACCCTTTTCCAAGAGTTCTTGCAGTTGCTTAGATAGTTCTTCCAGTTCGGTTGGAGCTAAGCGATAAGGTGCTCGAGCTATGGGTGCTGCTCCAGAAGTTAGGTCGATCTGAAATTCGACCTGACGATGAGGCGGTAACCCAGGTAACTCCTCAGGAAACACTTGAGGAAAATCGCGTACCACTGGAATATCCTCCATCTTTTTCTCTTTCTTCGAAGTATCTGTTACGAGTGCTAAAATAGCTTTGTGACCCTTTCGCAACCACTTCTGTGCCTTCAAGAAGGAGATGATGCCACTCACGACACCACTCTTGTCGCCTTGAACTTCGAGAGATTCTTTGCCAGAACGGGGAATGCGAATGATCTTCTCTTTGCATAGGATCTCTGCTTGCTGTTGGGATAACCAACCCATCCCAATGACGTTGTCAAAACTACCCAGAACTATAGGAATGAAATCGATAAGGAAAGTCCATCACCACGTTAGGATCATTCCTTGCGTCGCCCTGACCAATCACGAACACTCGACCCCTGGCACCATTGCCGTCATTATTACCCCCGTTGTTGTTCCCATTGCCCAGATTATTGTTGTCGTTGTTGGTTCTGATTCGCAGGTCGCGAGCTCCTGCAATCCTTAGCTTCATGACCCATCTTGAGACACCACTGGCAACGACCCCTGTTGCACTGACCACTGCGGTGCCTGTTGCATCTATTGCACTTTGGGTGATTTCCTCGATATCCACCCTGCCCTTGACTACTAGAAGATTGCTGACCAGGGCTCTGATAGTCATCAATCTTTCGCAGCTGTGCCTGGGACTGAACTGAAGTTGAACCCTTGCTGAAGGTTCCATCCCACCTTCTCTTGTTGTCGCTGCATTTAGGCAGCTTGTTCTGTTCCACTGCCTGGTCTGCGAGACGATGAGCAAGACGAGTAACATCTTGAATGGTAGCAAGGTTAGCAGAAGTCACATGACTTTGAATCTCTGGTACTAAGCCTGTGAGGTACAACTCAATGCGCTTGATGGGAGGATCCACCATAGTTGGACACAAAATTGCCAGTTCGTTAGATCGCTTCGTATATGCCTCTATCTCTGACCCCGTCATCTTTAGGTTAAAGAACTCCGCTTCCAGCTTGTGGATGTCATCACGACTACAGTATTCGCATTTGATCAGTTCCTTAAAATCATTCCATGGGGTGGCATTAGCAGCCGCCAGCCCCAGCATCTGAACTTGCGCGTTCCACCAAATTAGCGCAGTGCCTTCGAGAGTACCAGTGGCGTACTTCACCCTGCGAGCCTCAGGGCATTCGCACATCTCAAAAAACGGACTCGAGCTTTTCAAACCAATGGAGGAGTCCAACTGCTCCTTCAGTGCCACTAAAGTACTAGGATGACAGTCCATGAAAGTTTTGAGCGTGCACACAAGTGGCTGAGCGTGTTGACCGGTCGTGTGCGTAAGAGTAAACATACTTGAGCACGAGTGTTGGTTTACGAGAGTAGGATCTAAAGATCCTAGAGTAAGTGGTGATGGCAGGTTACACCTCCTGCCTGGGCAGCTGCGAGTGCTGCAGTAACTTGTTCAGTGATCGAAGCCGCCAACTGGGCTTGAGTTAGGTTGACGTGTCCACTCATGATCTTGATAGCAACGATAACATAAGTAAGAGAGGTTCGCGAATAGTGCGATGACAGAAGTGAGTGAGCACACAAGTATTCTTAAGCAATAGGGGTTATGTGTATCTAAGCATACCATGAGCGAAGTTCTATGTAATTCTAGCAAGTAGGCAATAAAACATATACCATATTACCTAGGATGTTGAATCTTGCACGTGGAGCGAGGCGTCGTTGTGGATCGTTGAGCACTGTACTGGTTATAGTCTGGTTTTAATAAAAACGTATTTCCCTTATTAAAACCGAGTTCTCTATAACCAATGGCTCTGATACCAATCTGTCACACCCCCAAAATCCACCTGCGGAGTATCACCGCTTGGAGGCGTGACTGACCAGGATCAAGCCACCAATCATATTGAACAGAGTAAATAGTAAATGTCATTCGTCAATACGAGAGGTGTTTTCAAAACCAAACATAACAAGTGAGTAGCGGAAGCAATAATGTAAAAACCCAACATAAGTATTAAGTTGAAATGTCATAAAAGAGTTTATCATAACATCCACAATCCGTGCCCACAACGACCGCGCCTCCCGTGCAAGCTCCATGAGTACCTATGGTCCTGCAAGGCATGTAACAGAGAGTCAACAACTAGTTGAGCGAGCTCACAGTAAGTAAGTTCGTAATAGTAAGTTTGCTTCGTAACATGTGGCGCTACTAGGCCGATAGTATGTTCTATTAGTGGGGGCTTCCCATGTTTGTATTTTCTATCAGTGGGGGCTTCCCATGTTTGTATTTTCTATCAGTGGGGGCTTCCCATGTTTGTATTTACACTAGACTATTTGTAACCATAAGTGTTCTTCTTAACCCGAGAACAGTAGTACGTACAAAGTTTACGTAGGTTTTACGTAAGTGTCCTTCACAACCGAGGACAGGGGTACGCGGGGGTTTACGTAGGTTTTACGTAAGTGTCCTTCCTGACTCCGGAAGACAATTGTATGTGTGAGATCACGTAGGTTTTACGTGAGTGTCCTTCGCAACCTGAGGACAGTGATGAGTACAAGTATACGTAGGTTTTACGTATGTATCCTGCGCATCCGAGGACGATGGTAGATAGTCTAGTAACAGTGTAAGTACGAGTATCTATTCAAATCTCATTCCTTAAATCCCCATTCCCATACCCTGGGAATCCCATGCCTTAGTAAGAGTGTGAACTCACCTTGGTTTGCTCGGTATGCTAAGTATGCTCATAGTTAATCAATCACGTCCTAAAGTACGCACGTATACATAATCAGTTTGTATTCACGAAGTTCACGTATAAGCACATAGCACGTATTCAAAATCATACCAGTCATGCTTAACCTTTAACGACAGTTAACTAACTCAATTAACTTTAACAGAATTATAGCAAGTTACGGTGCTGGTTTCCCCTTCGACGAAACACCCTTGTTTCGTCATGAAACCCTCGACGAAACACATCAGTTTCGTCCAGTTTGGTTTCGACGAAACGTATTTGTTTCGTAGTGTATTATGTTTCGTCAACAAGTCTGTTACATCGTTCTATCAGTTACCCAGAAACCCTAATCATCGGTTACAGTTACATGATCAAGCATCACGAAAACATTCACACAAATCATCGATGTGTTTACAAAACAGTAACACGAAATCATACAGCACTCAGTTTACGAAATCCTCAACATGATCATTACTCCTTAAATCCATTCATAACATCACCATCCCTATAATCCATCTGATACGACAACTGTTACAACATTAAAATTATTATTGGACCAATGATGGATAAATGGATTAACAAATTATTGGGCATGTCAAAGTATAATCATGTGGCTGACAATATACTAAATACATTCGGTTAGTGGGCTGACACATCTATTCACATGACCATGAATCCTATCATTCAACATAACAGTTACATAATCAATTACCATCAATGTTGTTATGATCATCTCACATAAAGTCATAACCCTTCTAACACTCTATCATCCAAAACAAAAGCAATCATGGCCGACAACGATTTAATCACCCCCATAGGTTATTGGACCAATTACTTTGGGTAGGTTTGAGTACTGTTAGGTTAAACAAGGAATCACATGCAAGCTAGCCGACAAATCTTAAGCCATCACATGCAAACATTGACTTGGCTGCACTTTCAATACAATTCACATGCAATATATATATTAAGTATGGCTGGCACTATTATCATCATTCACATCGGTTTCCATGCATCAATCATTTATCAATTCCTAATTTCCATTATAGAAAATATCGCACAATTGCACATAAGATCACATATCATTGCATCGATCATGATATCACCACTAAACATCATCATACAAAACAACTAATATTCACATAATTGACAAGGAGTAGGTTGATTAACTAACCGAAAGTTGATGCCTCGAGGGGGAGGGTGTCTCCTGCTACCGTCGCAAATAGAGGAGGGTTACTAGGGTTTTCTATTTTATTAGATGTTTCTCAAATGATATGTTCGCGTAGTATATACCCAGTTAAAACAACTGGACCCCTAATGGGCTTTGTCGAAGGTTGGGCCAACGAAATCAGGGGTATTCGTGTGAGGGGTGTTTTCGGGTGGGATGATTTCGTGAGGGGAAGGTGTTTGGCATGACTTTATTAATTACACAAATCACACTATTAATACAATATACATACATATCACATTCGCACTTATAAGGCACACCAAATATAACATATCAGTCACAGTACGATTTAACAAGTTACATACGTGTACAGTTGTGCACAAACAAGTCGTGTAATCAAACAATCTAAACAATTAATCGTGCAATAATGCGAAGATGGAATCTCAGAAACTCGAGTTGTCACAGTTAATCGATACTTTAATTTTATGATACTTTAGTTGTATTATGTGGAGTATATGCAATAAATCGTTAATCGACTTATCGCTAATCGCATCGCTATCGCAACTCGAATTACAGGTTATGGATATAGTCTTACGTGTGTGTACTATTATGTGTTACTTGTGCATGTTATGTTTATGTTGAGGTGATTAATTGCAAACGCAATCGCAACTCTATCACAACGCAATCTCATCGCGAACTCGAGATTTAAGAATTACTTTTATGTTAGTTAGTAGTTAAGTTATTTGTGTAATTAATGGGTAATACTATCGCATCGCTTACTCGCAACGCTCAACGTACGAAACGAAACGTCAAAAACCAACTCAAAAAACCCATCCGATCGAATGACCATTCGATCGAATGGTCATCCGTCCATCCGGACGGACCACACTCCGATCCATTACTGCACACCGCCTCTTCTCCTCTCTTGCCTATAAATAGCACCTGTCACATCACTGTTCATGTGATGTGACAGCTCTCGTTCTTGTAAGTTTTCCACTCAAAATCTTGTACTTCTTTGATCCACACACACTACTTCATCATTTTCACCATCAAATCTTAACTCTTCACCATGAAATCGGTGGATTTGGGGTGTTTTAGGGTGATGTCATCATGGGTTCTCAAGAACACCAAAGTGTGACCGCATTCCACCAAGAACAACTCAGGTCCAAAGGATTTCTACAATGTTTAAACACTGATTTCACCTAAATCTAAACATAATCAAAGTGTTTCAAACTTTTCTTCAATAATTTCAACTTTTCACATAAAACCGATAGGATCCGAGCTCATTCAGGCCTTCTACTCATTCTTTAGTGAAGTGTCGGTCTGAGAGCGGAATCCTATTGAAGAGAAGACCGATTGAACGGGTTGAACATGAATAACCGTCAAGAACAGTTAACTGATCAGACGGGGTGATTCCCATCCGATCGGATGACTTGGACTTGATGGGGTTCCGTTGTTTGACACGTTGTTATATCGTCTCGGTACAATCGCAAAACTTTCCCAACATAGAAAATTGTTACAAGTTTCAGAAGGAACAGGTTGCTGAACGGACTGCCGTCCGATCGGATTGCCAACCGATCGAACGACAATCCGATCAGATGACTTGTGACATTCAATACTTGTAATATCTTTCCAACACTTAGACTCTTTCACAAAATTTCAAAGGAGTTAGTTCAAACGAATCGCCATCTGAACGGACGACCATCCGTCCGGATGACCATCCGGCCGGATGACCATCCGGCCGGATGACCTGATTGGTAGAAACACTTCTTGTTTTATAAAATGCTACAACGAAAACTTCAAAGTCACATCATACACAAACACATCCATCCCAAACGAATGACATACCGACCGAAAGGCCATCCGACCGGATGACCCTTTATCGCTTAGTTCACTTTGCACTGTTTACCGCACCGTTCATCGCTTATGCTATCGTTCTGTAATCAGGCTAACTTTCCAACGCTCCCTTCAATCCAAGACTGCGTTTACTTGTTAAACACGATCTGTGAGTATACTCGATCCCTTTTTGCTTTAAGCACTTTTGGGTGTTACATACGTTACTTATATCAAAATCACCGTCGACACACAACGCAAACACTTTTATACGCTAACCGCTCTACATGCTATACGTGTTATTCGATGAATGCTAGTATGTTATGTTTACACAGTGATTGTTGCCTAACACCTTAGCAACAATAGTACTATAGTTTGGACTCATCACCTGTCGTGGACATGGGTTGTTAAGGGCTTTTCTTCACGTGTCACAGTGGTGATATGTGTTGCGCATTCTACAACTCGCAGTGCATATTTCATTGTCGATAACCTACCTGCTTCACATTATACATGTTACATGTTACATGTTACATGCTGGTTACGCGTAATCCGCTTTCGCTATCTATTATATTGTTAAACTTGTATGCTCATCTTTACACTATGTGTATTGACTTCTACTTTAACGTATGTGACAGGTGTTTTGGATGTTTGCTCTACTTGCTAGAATCAAGCTAGGATGGAGTCTAGAAACAAATCTAATAAAATCTGAGTTGTTGGAACATTTTATCTGTCTTTGAGAAAACAATGTCTGTAATAACTGCTTTTATTTGATATATTATGGTATGGGACATAATGTAAAATATCCGGTTATTTTAGTTGTTGTGGATTTCTCTTGGACAATCTGTTTCACTCAGTGCCGCACCCCGATGTTTCCGCCATCGATTGGGGTGTGAAAGATTGGTATCAGAGCCATAACTATAGGGAATTAGGCAAGACTCGACCTAGTCTGGGTCGATGTCTTAGAAATGACCTAGTCTATAGTCTAAGTACCAACAGACCGACTTGTGCTAACCCGGTAGGGGTTTGGTACGAGCCTACTTGATATTCTCGCTCGAATTCGCTGAACGCTACACTCTTGCGCGAGCATCGCATACTATTGTTCCGCACAAGATCAGCCTTTCCTAAGGCTAGCAACACACATAAACGAATGATCTGATTGAGATTAGGTGTGAAAACCGCAAACTCTCGATCAAATCACTCGTTCAACACACACATTTTACTATAAACATGAGAATTTGCGTTGAATCAGGAGTAAAATCCATACTTCGACGCGATTCTCCATACCCGAACCTTGATAACGTGTTCCGTTCTCTATTTTTGGTTTTACAAAACTCTCACCAAAGTCTCGATGGATTCCAACGACTCAGTTGCGTGAATAACCGAAAGGATGCGTGCCATTCGTCGTGTGCCGGTGATAGAGCACAGTCTATTAGGCCAAAGCATATGCTCAAAGTCCTTGGGAATAGTCGAATCACTTTGGGTAGTCGACGTCTATCAGCCGACACAATCCCCTTTCGATTTTATGTGTTTCAATTCTGAATTTCACCCCCGCTGGCTCTGTGATTTATCGATTTATGTGGATTTGATGTATTTTATGTGATTATATGTTTAAGCGTTTCGATTTTTGGTGTTTGACTCGCTTTTCGCTGTTCGCTTCGATAAACACGCACAACTCGCACTACACATTTATCTCTAAACGTTAACAAATCGCATGCTACGTTACTCGCTTACGCTATACTACTCGCTGTGCTACTCAATGTATACTCGCTACTCACACTCGCAATACTCGATCGCTTTACGCCGCTGTGAAAAGATAGGTGAATGCGTGCAATATATGTAGGTGAATACATGCAAAATATAGTGGAATATGTGCTTATGTGGATTACGTGCTTCTGTTCTCTACGTGCCTATGTGAATTATGTGACTACGTGATTATGTGCCTTTGTGTTGTATGATTGGACGTATTCCTGAGCTTTATCTAGTAGTAGCATATTGTGAGGTGAGATTCGAATGTGTAGTGTTTGAATCCTATGGCGATGTCTGTTGCAGACAATGTCGTCATTTGGATCGCACACTTCCCGAGCCGCCCGCCGAAACCATGAGGACAAACGCATCGCTGCTCTAGTCGCAAAGCAGATGGCTAAGGTCATTTCGCAAATTTTCAGCGAGCTTAATGAGAACGCTAGCAAGTCCACCGAGGAATCAAGGACTGACTCACCTAAAGGTACTTTCAGCTTTAAGTAGTTTAAGGCCTGCGGCCCCAAAGACTTCACATGCGAAGACGGACCAAGTGCTATGTTTCAATTGTTCAACTCAATTGAAGTCACGCTACGCCAGAGCGGATGTCCCGATCACCTACGCACTGTCAACGCAACAGGAGTCTTCCAGTCCAGGGCTCTGGATTGGTGGACAGCCGAAAGGAACAAGCATGGGAACGACGCAGGCTATGGGCTTACTTGGGATGAGTTGAAGGAACTCATGATGAAGGAATCATGCCCACCCCATGAGCTTCAAAAGCTGGAGAACGAATTTTGGAACATCAAGCAGGATGGTGGCAACAACGCCAGTCTGACAGCTCACTTTAACCAGATAAGTATCATTTGTACTAGCCAGGTGGCAACACCTGAAATGACGATCAAGAAATACATCCGTGCTTTACCGGATTGTGTTGCTGACTTCGTTCAAGCTGCAAAGATGACCACTATCGAAGAAACTTATCTACTCGCTGCCGAGATCAATGATAAGAAAGTATTGGCTGGTTACTTTGATAAACCCACCAAGAGTCTTCATCAAGTTACCGCTGCTCCCACCGCTGAAACCGCCGCACCGCAAGCTTCCAAGTCTTCACGCCGCAAGAGAAAGAACAAAAACACCAGCAATAAGAACTGCGCAGTAACCCCCGCTCCACTTCAAGCTGTCCCTGCTCAACCGCAACCTCAGAACCGCCAAGTAGCGTCGCTAGTGGCCAATGCACCACCGGCCAAGCGTGCATATACTGGTCCACACCCGTTCTGCCCTACTTGTACCTATCATCACCCGGTTGGAATCGCGTGTCGATTTTGTGTTCACTGCAACCTGTACGGCCATTTCACTGCCAACTGTCGTACTGTTCCCCGCCAAGCCCAAGCTCAAGTTCAAGCTCCTGCTCTACCAGCTCCTCAGGGACAATAAGTAGCTCCTGCTCACGCAAGAGCCTGCTATGCGTGTGGTGATCCAAACCACTTCGCAAATGTCTGCCCAAACAGGGTGGTGAAGCAAGAGCCACAACAGCAACAACAACCAACACAGCAGCAACACCAACAGCAGCAGCAGCCAACCCAGTAAGCAGCCCGCGGGGGATTCTTCAACATCAACGCCCGTCAGGCTCAGGCAGACAATGATGGAGAGTGCAAAACACGAGTGTTAAGTGTGTTAAATTACGTATGTTATTGTGTTTTAAGTGATTATGCGTTGCGAGTATGATAACTATGGGTTTTTATGATTTTACATGTAAAACGCGTAATATGGCGAGGTTAGATAGTTTAGTGATGAAACGATACAAGCATGGCTGATTAGAAAGAGGTATCGCATTACTTGGGAACGTTTCGGACCGAATGATAATGTGAAATTGAAAGAAACAGAATATTAAAAGCGTTCACACATGCTTTTGGGGTATTATAAATTTTCATCATCCAAGAATCAACATCATAAATATGTGTTGAATTTTTGGAACATTGGGAAACTACACACGTGCAAGGCCATTAAATCACAATACAAATATCAATAAAAATATCATCACAAGTGGGGCCGCAAGAAGTCTAGAAATTGGATATTGGGCATTTAT
This sequence comes from Helianthus tuberosus, assembly GCA_030545235.1. NCBI lineage: Eukaryota > Viridiplantae > Streptophyta > Magnoliopsida > Asterales > Asteraceae > Helianthus > Helianthus tuberosus. Next base: position 164,260,991 of record CM060410.1, read on the forward strand.
GATCATGGGCATTTATTGTCATGGAATAATTTTTCCATATAAAGAACGCATACATCAGACGAAAGAAAGGAGGAGATTTACCATTATTCAAGCCTCATCAAAATGCTCAAGCCTTTGAAGATCATAAGACTACCATGAGTGGCTAGTCTCTCTCGTGGCTTCCTCCAGGCGGACGGTTCGTATTAGATTTTTACTTTATTCAGTTTATATTCAGGTTTGGATGTATTTTTGACCTTGACAACGTTGTATGAATACATTGATGTGTTGGTTTATTTGAACTATTTGCATGTGTTTTGAGTTCTTGCTTTACAACTTGTTCGGTTGATGACAAAACCTAGTAACTTGTTGAGTGACATAGAGTAGGTTGACTCATGCTAGTAAATAGGGTTAATCGAATTATAAAAGATCTGATGACAAAGACCTATTTTTGATTACCATATTTAATTAACCAACTTTCCAATATCATGTCTATGTGATGGCCAATTAACTGAAAAAACTGAGTTTTGTGAAACCTAGAACCTGAAGTTTGGAGGAAGTTACGCTTTAAAAATCTAATATCTTTTCTCGTAATTAGTTTAAAGTTTTCTTTCAAATTAATCAAAACCCTCAATTCTAGATTAGTAGTAGTTAATTAAATAATTTAGCTAAACACTGACCACATATTCCCCGTGGATACGATACCCTGCTTACCCTAGCTACCTAGGTTAATTAGGTTTTTGCATAGACCCGACGACAGTCTATCAAAATGGCGCCGTTGCCGGGGAATTAGTGCGCTTAGTGTTTTTTTTAGTAGTAGTTTTTTTTTTCATAAAAAAAAAAATTATTGAGGTGGGGCAAAGTTGGACTAAAAGAAAGTAGGTCACGTGAATTTTATGGTGGGAATAGGAATTGGTGGGCCACATGACATTTCAGTTTGAGAATAATTAGGAATTGGTCACCGTCGAACGCTACGAAAAGTTTTAATTTTTTTATTTTTGCATGTTGTGTTGTGTGGTTTCTTTTTAATTTTTTTTCAATTTACTTTATCCATGCTTTTAATGTCACCTACATAACACGTACAACAAACACTTTTATTTTTTAGTATAATTCTCATGTTATTTTTCTAGTTTTCTAAAAAAAAAAAAAACAAAAAAAAAAAAAAAAAAAAAAAAACATATCTTATAATAATAATAATAATAATAAGTTTGTGTTGACTTTTCAAATAGATAGAAGTTTATTGCAAACGAAAAGTTTTAAGATAATATATTATTTAACTTTTCACATATCAAACCAATTATTATCTTTGTTTATGATGTAGTTTCTTTTTCCACCCGTTGAATAGCGTTAAAAAAAAAATTATAAAAAATAAATAAAAAATAAATAATATTTTTCTTTCTATTTTTTTTATTTTTTATTTTTATTTTTGTTAGTTCGATATTACGCTCGGGTATTTTGTTTGTGTTTGTACAGGTCTTTGAATCATGGATCGAGCTTATCAGCCCGAGTTTAATGAATTCGAGGATGCTGAATTCTCACAATATAACCAACCAATGCAACAACAAATGAGCTTTCAAAACAGACAATCACCGACTCAAAACCGATATGCTAGATATGATATAGATGAAGTGAACGGGTATTATGACCAAGTTGGATGTGAAGAATATAATGATTTTGTGCCTCCACCGCAGCAGTTTATTCAAAGAGGTCAGAATCGGGTCAATTTGAATCAGCAAAGGTTTTATAATGCTCAACAGAATGGTTATGGAGGATCGCGTGGTCCAGCTGAAGGTCCGAATGATGAGATAATGGAAATGCTGAAACAAATGAAGAAGGATCTAGAGTTACGACCTAAGGCATATCAAGCATTAAACAAGCAAGTAGCTCAGTTGGCGGTTGATGTGAAGGAAATGGCAGACTCAAGAGACCAAGATAACTGTGAAAGCAGCTGGCATACTCAAGAGAATGAGCAAACGGTTCAGCATGTGTCAGATAATAACTCCATCAATGAAAACTTTGACACGATCAGGGAGTTTTTGAATGATATTCAGAAAAGCAACGAGGTCAGAGATAGGGAAGTTAAGGCATTGTCACAGCAGGTTGGACAATTAGCTGAAGAAGTGGCAATCATCAGAAGAAATCAAGATCAGCTTCTTAGTAATTGTAAGAAAAATCTAGCTCACAATTCTTCTCACCCGAGTGTCCATATAGATGAGGTAAGTACTCCTTCTCTTTCTAAAAGTTCTACTGTTGAAACTCAGTCACCACAACATGTTGGGGGTATGGTAGAGGATGTGATTGAGTCTGAGGATGAGAGTGAACGTGATCAAGAAATTGGAAATTTTATAAAATCTAAGCATGGTTCAAATAAAACGTTTTTTGATAGTAATAATGGGAATGTAAAGGTTCCATTCCCCATGGCTTTACTTGCACCCAAAAATTTAAATAAACGGAAATCGTCTAAGAATGAAAATTGGGAAAGTTTTGAAAAGGTAGAAATAAATAAACCATTGCTTGAAAAAATTAAGGAAAGTCCTGATCACGTTGAATTTTTTGAAGAGTTGAGTACCCGAAAACGACGTCACAAGTTGCTTAAACAACTTGATACAGTGCATGTGAACGCCGTTTTGATGGGTACCCTTCCCCCGAAACTCCAAGATCCAGGAGCACCTATTATTTCGATACAAATAGGTGATTTTAAATTGGACAGGGCGTTGTTGGATCTTGGAGCCTGTGTAAGTATATTACCAGGGAGTTTATATGATCAGTATGATTTTGGGCCATTACAAAAAGTTGAAACCATAGTGGTGTTGGCTGATCAAACTCCTACTTGTCCTCGGGGGATTGTAAAAGATGTGATTGTGAAAGTTGGGGAGTTTTATTATCCTGTCGATTTCTTGGTACTTGACTATGTTAAAAATAACCAACCAACTGTTATATTGGGCAGACCGTTCCTAGCTACGGCTCATGCTGTAATTCATTGTGTTGAGGGAACGGTCAGGTTTAGGTTTGGGGATCAAAAATCAGTTTTAAAAATATTTTCAAACTCAACCAAACCTGTTGCTAACAAGTGTGAACCTTCTGAAAAGAAGAGTCGTGTGGACGAGAAAGAATGTTTTATGATTGACAGGTTGGTAGAGGTTAAGAAAAAGAAGAAGAAATCAAGGAGGAGTAGGAGAAAGAAAAGGAAGGAGGCACAGAAGATGGATGGAGAAGAAGAAAAGTGCGAGTTGAATAACTGGTGGTTTTTGAACAAGCTGGATGGTGTTTCGAAGTTGTGGATGAATAGATTGATGAAAGTGAGAGATTGCAAACACCCTACACGCCCACCATGATTTGATAGGTATGATCTGGCTGAAGATCTAAAACTTAGCGCTTCTTGGGAGGCAACCCAAGTTTTTGTTTTTATTTCATTTGTTTTTGTGTTTTTGTGTATGAACCGGACAAGTGTGGGGAAGTCTGAGGAGGTTTGGTTCGTCGAACCGGTTTTTGCTTGTTTATCTTCGTTTACTGACTTGTTTAACCTGTTTGGGAGCTTGTGAGTGTTATTTTGCAGGTGACGATCACTTTTGTCCATACTCAATCTCCATTTGGACGAAAGTGATTCGAATAATTTCAAGTCAAGCGTCCCGTGTTGAAGCAGCCGCGAATGAAATGCTATACGGTTGCGGTGGAACAAGGCTCAGAAGATTCATCCGTGTCAAATCAGGGGAGTCTGTTCCATTTATCTCTGTATTTTCATTTATTTTTGTTTTTGGTGGTGTTGAACTATTTATGTTTAGGGAATGTCTTTACGTTATTTGTGTTAGGAATGGTCGCTCATGAGGTTTGTTAGTTGGTATTCCCAGGTTTTGTTTTAAAAGCATTATACATTGGGGACAATGTCGCCCAAGTGTGGGGATATGGAAACCCGGGAAGGGAAAGGCTTGGGAAAGAGTTTGAAAGAGGTTGAAAAATGATTGAAAACGATGAAAACTAAAAAAATTAAAAATTTTGAAAATTTTAAAGAATTTCATCGCCTTAAGTGAACTAAATGGATATGAAAACCGAACGTTTCAATCACTAATGGGTTCCTTGCCGGTACCAAACTAACGTAGTCCCTTGTCATGGTCGTTCCTTTAAGTTTCATGAGAGTAGGTCCGACAGGTGTTTTCAGGAAAGAGAAGTGAGAAGAGATATCTATTTAGGGGTAACATGCTTTAGATTGCATATGCTACATGTCGGTAACCCTTTTACCCTTCTTTGGTGAGAATTTTGAGCCTGTAGAATGATAGAATGATTTACATTATGACTTCATTTGTTGAGAGCAGGCCGCATGTTATTCTGTGTTAGAACTTGTGTGAGTTGATACATGCTGAGACTGTGGTTTGATATGTGCACGTACATGATAAAGGCATTAGGATACACCTTACAACCGCTGTGTTTGTTTCATGTTTACCTAATCATTACCCTTAGTAGCCTTGTTGAGCCTATTTACCCTTTCATTTGTCCACCCAATGTGAAATTTGTGATACCAACCGTGAACGGCGGATGTATGAAAAAAAAATGAAAAAGACAAAAAAAAAAATAGAAAAGAAAGAAAAGGAACAAAAATAGAAGTTTTATGAATATTGTTATGTTCTTGGGTAGAAACCAACCCAAAAGTATGTTTATGTTTGCAAATAAAGTTGTCACAGTTCGGTTATTGTTTGTTCGCCATGAAAAAGAAAAAAAATATATCAGCCAAAAATTCCCTACCCTTAGCCTAAGCCTAAAACCGAAAGTCCTTTTGATATGTGCCGTGTTATATGATACAGTGGAGGTGTGATTGCCATACAAGCATATGACTACAGAATTGCATGTTTGGTTTTGAGTGTTATACATACTAGCACATTACATGCTAGTTCATATGTTAAACCGAGAGGAGAGTTGATTGTGAGGGGCGTGTAGCATGTGTTATAATCCCAAGCACGTTAGTTCTGAATAGACAAGTCTTAAGTAAAAAAAAATTGCATCAATTGCTTGTCGGACTGTCAATCTCGATTGTGTCAGTCTATGAAACGGGTATGACTTGAGACTTAAATTGTTGAATCGGTTTAGGGGTTTAGAGGTTTTGTTACTATGATGAGTAGTTCTGTAACGGTTTGCTTGAGGACAATCAAAGGTAAGTGTGGGGATGTGATGGAGAGTGCAAAACACGAGTGTTAAGTGTGTTAAATTACGTATGTTATTGTGTTTTAAGTGATTATGCGTTGCGAGTATGATAACTATGGGTTTTTATGATTTTACAGGTAAAACGCGTAATATGGCGAGGTTAGATAGTTTAGTGATGAAACGATACAAGCATGGCTGATTAGAAAGAGGTATCGCATTACTTGGGAACGTTTCGGACCGAATGATAATGTGAAATTGAAAGAAACAGAATATTAAAAGCGTTCACACATGCTTTTGGGGTATTATAAATTTTCATCATCCAAGAATCAACATCATAAATATGTGTTGAATTTTTGGAACATTGGGAAACTACACACGTGCAAGGCCATTAAATCACAATACAAATATCAATAAAAATATCATCACAAGTGGGGCCGCAAGAAGTCTAGAAATTAGATATTGGGCATTTATGATCATGGGCATTTATTGTCATGGAATAATTTTTCCATATAAAGAACGCATACATCAGACGAAAGAAAGGAGGAGATTTACCATTATTCAAGCCTCATCAAAATGCTCAAGCCTTTGAAGATCATAAGACTACCATGAGCGGCTAGTCTCTCTCGTGGCTTCCTCCAGGCGGACGGTTCGTATTAGGTTTTTACTTTATTCAGTTTATATTCAGGTTTGGATGTATTTTTGACCTTGACAACGTTGTATGAATACATTGATGTGTTGGTTTATTTGAACTATTTGCATGTGTTTTGAGTTCTTGCTTTACAACTTGTTCGGTTGATGACAAAACCTAGTAACTTGTTGAGTGACATAGAGTAGGTTGACTCATGCTAGTAAATAGGGTTAATCGAATTATAAAAGATCTGATGACAAAGACCTATTTTTGATTACCATATTTAATTAACCAACTTTCCAATATCATGTCTATGTGATGGCCAATTAACTGAAAAAACTGAGTTTTGTGAAACCTAGAACCTGAAGTTTGGAGGAAGTTACGCTTTAAAAATCTAATATCTTTTCTCGTAATTAGTTTAAAGTTTTCTTTCAAATTAATCAAAACCCTCAATTCTAGATTAGTAGTAGTTAATTAAATAATTTAGCTAAACACTGACCACATATTCCCCGTGGATACGATACCCTGCTTACCCTAGCTACCTAGGTTAATTAGGTTTTTGCATAGACCCGGCGACAGTCTATCAGACAACAACGTGGTTAATGGTACGTTTCTCGTAAATGGTATACATGCTTCGTGTTTGTTTGATACTAGAGTCGATAACTACTTTGTATCGTTCGAATTCGAAAGGCTCCTAAACCGTAAACGCGTTAACCTCCCATCAACATTCGACGTAGAAGTTGCCACTGGAAAAACTGTCACTGTTAGTTCCATTCTACGTGATTGTACCCTCGAGCTCAACAATCACGTTTTCTCGATCAATCTTATCCCGATGAAGCTTGGTAGTTTTGATGTTATAGTAGGCATGGATTTCCGTCGGGAGAATCATGCTGAAATTGTTTGTTTCGATAAAATGATTCGTTTCTCTCTCGCAAATGGTGATCAATTGTGTGTCTATGGCGAAGTTGCTTCGAAGAAGTTACAACTCATGTCGTGTGTCGAAGCTAGCAAGTATCTTCGCAAGGAATACCAAGATTTCTTGGCACACATCGTAGTAGCGGAGAAAAAGGAAGTTAAGGTAATGGACAAGGTTCCTGTGGTTCATGATTTTCCTAACGTCTTCCCTGATGACTTACCTGGTTTACCGCCCACTCATGATATCTACTTTCGAATTGATCTCATTCCTGGAGCAAATCCTGTTGCTAGAGCACCTTATCGTCTCGCTCCATCTGAAATGCGCGAACTCTCGAGTCAGCTCCAGGAATTGCTTGATAAAGGCTTCATTCGCCCTAGCACCTCGCCATGGGGCGCACCTGTCCTTTTCGTCAAAAAGAAGGATGGATTGTTTCGGATATGCATCGACTACAAGGAATTGAATAAGCTTACCATCAAGAATCGTTATCCCTTGCCCCCCATTGATGATTTGTTTGATCAGCTACAAGGTGCTACGTGTCTCTCGAAGATTGATTTACTCAGGCTATCACCAGTTACGAATCCAAGAGGAAGATATACCTAAAACTGCTTTTCAAACCCGATACGGTCACTATGAGTTTGTTGTTATGCCCTTTGGTTTAACTAACGCTCCCGCAGTTTTTATGGATCTAATGAATCGCGTGTGCAAACCTTTTCTCGACCGCTTCGTCATCGTGTTTATCGATGATATCCTGATCTATTCCAAGTCAAAAGCCGAACACGCGCAACATCTCCGTTTGGTTCTTGAACTACTCCAGGGAAACCGTCTCAATGCCAAATTCTCCAAGTGTGAATTCTGGCTTGAGGAGTTTCAATTCCTCGGTCACATTGTCAATAGTCAAGGTATTCACGTCGATCATGCGAAGATCGAAGCTGTCAAGAGTTGGGTTACACCAAAGAACCTGTCCAAAGTTCGTTCTTTTCTCGGATTGGCGGGTTATTACCGTCGATTCATCGTTGCTCTAAGATCGCTGTTCCTCTTACCTCGCTTACGCACAAGGACAAACCTTTTGTTTGGGGAACTGAACAAGAGGAGGCCTTTCAAACCCTGAAGCTTATGCTCTATAACGCTCCCGTACTCTCCCTGCCTGATGCAAACGACGACTTCGTAGTCTACTGCGATGCCTCTAACCTCGGCCTCGGTTGTGTTCTCATACAACGAGACAAGGTTATCGCGTACGCGTCTCGACAGCTTAAGATCCACGAGAAGAACTATACAACCCACGATCTCGAGCTTGGTGCAGTTGTTTTTGCGTTAAAGATTTTGTGACACTACCTTTACGGTACCAAGTGTACGGTCTTTACCGACCACAAGAGCCTACAACACATCTTTAGCCAGAAAGAGCTGAATATGCGCCAACGCCGATGGGTTGAACTCCTCAATGATTACGACTGTGAGATTCGTTACCATCCTGGCAAAGCAAATGTCGTTGTCGACGCTCTCAGTCGACGAAGCTATTTGCATAGCGTTCGTAATACTCAAGCCCAGCACAATCTCGAAGCTCTTATCCGTGACGCCCAACATGCTTGTTTTACCGAACGCGCTCTGAAGAAAGAAAGGATCATCAATAACGGTGAACAACTGGGGAATAAATCAAATGGTATATTCCATTATCTAGACCGAATTTGGATTCCCAAGCGCATCAAGTTTCGACAAATCTGCTAGACGAAGCCCACAAATCTCGATATTCCATTCATCCTGGTGGCGATAAAATGTACCAGGATCTTCGCTACAAGTACTGGTGCCCGGGCATGAAAAGAGATATCGCTATCTGCGTTTCGAAATGCCTGACTTGTTCAAAAGTCAAGGCTGAGCATCAACGCCACTCTGGCTTACTCGTCCAACCTGAGATCCCTATGTGGAAATGGGAGAGTGTATCCATTGATTTCATAACGAAACTACAGCGCACACCATCAGGTTACGACAACATCTGGGTTATCGTTGACTGTCTCACCAAATCTGCTCACTTCCTACCGATACGGGAAGACTACAAGGTAGAACGATTAGCACGGATCTACACTGACAAAGTCATTTGTCGACACGGGACAACTTGTGACATCATCTCTGACCACAATGGCTGATTCACCGCATGTCTCTGGGAAACATTTCAATCTGCTCTCGGTACAACTCTCAATCTTAGTACTGCATTCAATCCCTAGACCGACGGTCAGACTGAACGCACGATTCGTACCCTCGAAGACATGCTTCGCTCATGTGTGATAGATTTCGGTGGTAATTGGGATTCGCATTTACCTTTAGTCGAGTTCTCGTACAATAACAGTTATCACTCTAGCATTCAAATGGCACCTTTTGAGACATTATACGAAAGAAAGTGTTGATCGTCTATCGTATGGCACGAGATCGGGGATGCACAAATTACCGGTCCTGAGTTACTGCATGAAACGACTGACAAAATCCTCCAAATTTGAGACAATCTCCTGAAAGCTCAGAGTCGACAAAAGAGTTACGCCGATAGACGCCGCAAGCCCCTTGAATTTTACGTTGGCGATCACGTACTCCTAAAGGTTGCACCTTGGAAGGGGGTGATCAGATTCGAGAAGAAAGGAAAGCTAGCACCTGGATATGTTGGACCCTTTAAAATCCTGGAAAGGATTGGCAAAGTGGCCTACAGACTCGAACTTCCGGAGGAACTTAGCAACGTCCACCCGACTTTCCACGTTTCGAACCTCAAAAAGTGTCTAGCCGACAAGGATTTACATGTCCCTCTTGGGGATCTTCAAGTGGACGAAACATTACACTTCATGGAGAAACCAGTCGAGATAATGGATCGAGAAACCAAGAAACTCAGACGCTCACGCATTCCCATTGTGAAGGTTTGCTGGGAAGGCAAACGCGGCGTCGAGTTTACCTGGGAACTCCAGAGTGATATGAAGACTAAGCACCCACAACTGTTTGTTATGCCTGCGCCTTAAATTTCGGGACGAAATTTCCTAACGTAGGGGAGGCTGTAACAACCCGACTTTTTTGAAGTCAAAGTACAAGTTAAAGTCAAAGGAAGAAAAGATTTCTAATTGGAATCTGTCATTCCTTGATTAATCATTGCTTGTACTCTTTGATTGTTAATCGATACTTTAATTTTATGCTACTTTAGTTGTATTATGTGGAGTATATGCAGTAAATCGCTATTTAATGGTTAATCAACTTATCGTTAATCGCATCGCAACTCGAATTATAGGTTATAGATATGGTCTTACGTGTGTGTGCTATTATGTGTTACTTGTGCATGTTATGTTTATGTTGAGGTGATTAATCATAAACGCAATCACAACTCTATCACAACGCAATCTCATCGCGAACTCGAGATTTAAGAATTACTTTTATGTTAGTTAGTAGTTAAGTTATTTGTGTAATTAATGGGTAATACTATCGCATCGCTTACTCGCAACGCATTGCAACGCTCAACGCACGAAACGAAACGTCGAAAACCAACTCACAAAACCCATCCGATCGAATGACCATTCGATCGAATGGTCATCTGTTCGGATGACCATCTGATCGGATGGCCATTCGATCGAACCGCCCTCTGATCCATTATTGCACACCGCCTCTTCTCCTCTCTTGCCTATAAATAGGACCTGTCACATCACTATTCATGTGATGTGACAGCTCTCGTTCGACCAGCACGTTCCAGCCCTATTTTCTCCCGATTCCTCGCAATTCTTGTAAGTTTTCCACTCAAAATCTTCTACTCCTTTGATCCACACACACTTCTTCATCATTTTCACCATCAAATCTTAACTTTTCACCATGAAATCAGTGGATTTGGGGTGTTTTAGGGTGATGTCATCATGGGTTCTCAAGAACACCAAGGTGTGACCTCATTCCACCAAGAACAACTCAGATCCAAAGGATTTCTACAATGTTTAAACACTGATTTCACCTAAGTCTAAACATAATCAAAGTGTTTCAAACTTTTCTTCAATAATTTCAACTTTTCACATAAAACCGATAGGATCCGATCTTATTCTGGCCTTCTACTCATTCTTTAGTGAAGTGTCGGTCTGAGAGCGGATTCCTATCGAAGAGATGACCGACTGAACGGGTTGAACATTATTGGGATTGAACCCTATCAGAGGAACAGATAATTAAGGCCAAAACCGGATCAGAGCAGTGGATCCAGAATAAGCAGATGTTATGTATACAAGTCTCTCCCCTTGAAAGTGGTTTCAACATCTGATGACCCCCAATCCACTGATCGTTACAACTGCTGACTTACAACTGCTGATCAAGTCAAAGACTGATGAAGACTAAAGCCCTGCTGTTCAATCTACTGCTATGGGTCAAGCACTGCTGAATACATCAAGTACTGCTGGGTTCACATCAGTGGAAGGATTCAGCAGTAGTTTAGTTTGTTTTTATGTAATGTATTGTAATCAGTAGTTAGCATAAGCAGTGTTTGTATTAGATCAGTTGTTAGAGTTTGTTAGGAGGTTAGATGTCACTTTCATGGTGACGTTAGCAAAGATGCCACAGTGGTTTGCCCATGCCTATAAATAGAACAGTACCCTGTTATGTTCTATTAGCTCTTCACCATCTTTCTTCCTGTACGAACAAATCACTGTGAGCTCAGGCTGAGGGGGAGTTTGTTACATGCATGCATTGTAATTGAATCTTGTAATAAATTCAAGCATTCGGTTCTTTGTTGAAAATGTGTGTTGAAAGCAATTCTCCTGTTTGATTGTGTGCAAAGTTTGTTTCCATTTACATTCCGCTGCATTACTTGTTCATTGTTCATCTTAATTCAAACACAAAACATAATCAATCCAAACTCATATCCTAACAATTGGTATCATAGCTCGGACAGTCAAACTTGATTTAACAATCATTTTGACATAAATAGTTTAGCTCACAATCGTTGATACTGATAGTTGTTCGTTTTGTTGAAAAACAGAGCAAGGTTTAATCACCATCAAAGTTGATTAATCAGTTTCTGTAAAACAACCAGGATGACGTCACAATCACAAGATGATAAGAATAACATCGGCTCACTTTTCAAACCACCCATGCTTAAACGTAATGAATACAACATCTGGGAGAGAAGGATGGGTCACATCCTTGCTCAACAGAATACTGGATGTTGGAGATCTGTTGTTTTTGGACCACATGTTCCCATGGTGCCAAGTGCTGAGGATTCAAAGAAGTTCGAACCTAAAAAACCTGAAAATTACACTGAAACTGATTTCCAAAAGTTCGAACTCGATGCCAAATCATTTAGTATCATTGCATCTGCATTACCCAATGAAACTTATGATGGGCTGTTACTCTGTAACAGTGCCAAGGAATTATGGGATGCACTTAAGGAACAATTTGGGGGAACTGAAGAAGTTATTGAAAATAATAGGGAAATTCTGAATCAGCAGTATGAAACCTTTTGTCACATCAAGGGTGAATCATTGACTCAACAGTTTGAGCGATTTAGTTATCTCATTAGTGAGCTAAGACTTGTTAAAGTTACATTTCCTAATTCAACACAAAATAGCAGGTTTCTTAGATCACTACCTGAAAAATGGGATACAATTGCTTTTGTAACTAGAAATTCAGCTGAGTTCAAAGATCTGACCCTGACCCAACTTCATGGTAGACTCCTGACTTATGAAAGGGAGTTAAACCAGAAAACGAAGTTGCAAGAGTCTGGTAAAGTTGCTGATGATTATTCATTTGGCAACACAACTCTTTTTGGTCAGGAAGAATCTGGTAGCAGTAGTAAGGATCAGAGTTATGATCATTTTATTGATATAACTGCTGGTGGAAACTTTAACAACTCTGATTCTCACCCTGCAAATTATTCTTTTACTGCAAATTGTGAAAACTAGATGTTAGATAACTTGAGCTTTGAACTAAATGACTTACAACACTTTGATCCAAATGATCTTGAAGAAATGGACATTTTGCATCAATTGGCATTGCTTAGTTTAGTGTAAGAACAAGAAAATTTTACAAAAGGACAGGGAGAAAATTCACAGGGTTGCATGAGAATTTAAAAGTGGGATTGGATAAGTCAAAAATCAAGTGTTACAAGTGCAATAGGCTAGGACACTTTGCTAGGGAATGTAGGAGTCAAACCACTGGTCCAATTGTTACTCATCCCAGCTCAAACCCTAGGCCACAAAATCAAAGCACTGTGCACTATTCCCATTATACCCCTGCTGCCCATGTAAACACTGCTCATTATGCAAACCCTGTTCCTGTGCATTATGTTCAAACCACTGTCCCTCAAATTCAGTATGTTCAGGCTCCTGTACCTCAGGTTCAAGTGCAACCAGTTGCACCAAACTGCACCACCAACAGTGGTTCAACTAGATCAGCAAAGCTTTTTCACCTAAGGCTTTGTTGACTGGAGCAGCTTACCTGACGAGCTAGGGGATGAAAATTTTGCACTCTATGCTACTAATGATGCTTCTAATGATGAATTTTGTCTTATGGCATTAGAGTCAATACCAGAAGAGTCGGATGCGGAAAAGGGGCAAACAAGTGTGAAACAGTGGATGAAGTTGCTGAAGCAGTGGTTACTGCTGTTGCTGGTGAACTACTGCTGGGAGAAAATTCAGAAACCCTGATTGAACCATTGGTTGACCCCGGGTCCAAAGAAGAAGAAAAAGAAGAAAAGGAAGAAGGTGAGAAAGAAGAAAGAGCTGATGAAGAAAATGATCATCAATGTGACTGTGCCATGATGGCTGTAGCTAAGGTATCATCTCAGGTTCTTGAAAATATGTGTTCAGACAGGTGCATTATAGCATTTGCTAACATCAAAGAGGTGAATGAAAACCTTAGGGATAGAGTGTTGAATGATGAGGTCAAATTTGAAAAGTCTTTAAAAGAACTTAAAAACAAATTGGCTGAAAAAGACAAAGAAATCTGCAGCTTAAAAGAAGAGCAAAGCATAACCAAGAACCAACTCCAAACTATGGTAGAAAAATATCAAGTTTACAAAAAAGAGTTGGAATCCACCCAAATCACTTGTGAAAGATGGGTGGAATCTTGCAAAGGTTATGAGGTCATGCTAGAAAAACAGCTTGAAAGCAATGTGAAATTTGGCATAGGCTTTAGAAAATATGATGAAATTGAAAACACTGCTACTAAACAAGCTGGTTCAGTTGAAATGACACCAACAAACAAGAATGGCCAAGAAGTTAAGACAACTGACAAACTTGGTAACAAAATCACTCTGGAAAGATCTGTGGGATCCTCAACTTTTGAGGAAATTGAGAAATACCAATTTAAACCCACATGGTCTGATGAGCGTGACATTCTTGAGAATTTTAAACCAATGGACTTCACAACCACTGATGGTGTAAAAGCTCCTAAAGCAAAGGTCATTCTTCTCAAAGACATCCCAACAGTGGTTAAAAACTCTGTTGCTAAGGAGTCTGAGAAAAGGAAGAAAAGAGAAAAGATCAAAAACCTGTTTTATGATTTTTGTAAAAAGAAGAATCATCTAACAAAAGACTGTTTTCATCTAAAAGCATATGATCTAAACAAAATAAGTGTCATTGTACCTGCTGAGAGCTGCACCATCTGTGGTAAAACAAACCACAAAACTCAAGAATGTGTGTATCTCAAAAACTTTGATGTAAAAAAGAATGAGTACACTGCAAAAACATCCTTAAGTTTATCAACATCATCTGTCAAGTTCACCAAGAACCAACCACTGTTTGTGCCAGTCCAAACAGCTGTAACAAAATAGTTGAACCAAACATCTGTCCAAAGAGATGTTCAAGTGACTGATGCACCCCCTGCCAATCAATACAGAAGATGCAAGGGACAACCATCATACCAAAAGATCCCACATGTTTATGAGGCTTAGAAAAGGCCTTCTAAACCAAGAGTGAACAGGCATCCTTTTGGTTATCAGCAGATCATTGGGCAAGACCCCCAATAGTGGTTAGAGAAAAAACAGTCCCAAAACTGTCCAAACCCCTGACCTAACCACTGTCCATCCATCTGAACTCATCCCAGACACTGTTGAGACCCCATCCAAAGCCTTATTGGCTTTGGAGACCCTAATGAACTAATCCTTTTACTTAATGTGCAGGGAGCTTCTGCATGCTTAGATAGCCTTTGGTATGTAGATAGTGGAGGCTCCAGGCACATGACAGGATGTAAAGCCCTACTCAAAGATTTCAAAATCCATGGAGGGGGTGATATATCCTTTGGTAATAATAGTAAAGGGAAAGTTCTGGTGTAATAACCGAAAATTTAAAATCATTATTCTAGAAATAAAGGAATAATAAACTAATAATTTAACGACCCTCATTAAAAGACCTAATTATTTTATTAAATTAACCCATAGGAAACCCTAATTAAGACACCCAAGTAATTTCGTACAAACCCTAAATTTTTCAGAATTTTCAGAATCAGGATTAGGGCCCCTAAAACTCAGGGGGGGGGGGGGGGGTAAAACCTAGTTAACGATTATCCTAATAACTTACGGAAGAAGTTGAGATTTTAAAAACTGTTGATTCAGCTAGGCTAGTCCCACACGTGGCAACCCTATGCCCAAAATAAGTTGCCACGCGGCCCGCGTAAGAATAGTCTTAAGGTCACGCGGGCCGCGTCAAGGTCAAAATTTGGCTATAAATAGAGGAGGTTGGGACTTGAATTTGGGCACAAAAACGACGAAGAAACTCTGAATACTCGCTGAGATATCGTCCAATTACTTTCCAAATACACACGAAACACTAATTAAGTATAGCGGGGTGCTGCAGAACATGGTAATAACTCGATCGCTATTACGATTCATTGTCCGATCGATCAATATATCCAATGGATGTTTAAGTGCTGCCCACATTAGGGTTATACTTTGTCGTTCGTCATTAATTTGACGGATCATCGTTAATTCGATGGATAAAGTATTGTACTTTGTCGTTCGTCATTAATTTGACGGATCATCGTTAATTCGATGGATGAAGTATCGCACTTTGTCATTCGTTGTGAGAATTTGATCTCGTGAGTTATCGTAAAGGCTGTATTAAGTTACTAACCTAGTTGTGTGCATGTTATTTAAATTAGGTTAAAAGACTAATCAGTAGTCTAAACTCTGCCCGTATAAATCTGAAATATTATCACAAGGTAGCATCACTTTGGAATTATTAAGGTACGGATCCTTACCCCACTCCTTATTGCTTCATATTCAAATTGTTATAAACCACTAAATTAATATATCTTTTAAAAACTCCTCACGTCTTTGATTATCGATTCATTTGACAGTCCGTTCGATTCCTATTTGATTTAGCTTTCATGTCATGCGATAGTATTATGTTGTTATACTCATTATCGCATGTTCCAATATATGTTCCGTTTTGTTATGAAAAATAAGTTTTATAATTTATATGAATAAGTCCAATTGTACTCTGATACCCTGAGTATCGCTTCTCGTGGAGTGTCCCACGAGCATGTTGTTGCGGCATCGACATCATGTGCTCCATCCGTGACGGAGAGATCAGTTCACGGCGTCTCTTAAGTACAAGTGTGGTACATAAGGCTATTAGGAGGCGTATGGATCGATCCTAGGATTTAAGTATAAGGAGGTGGATAACGGGTATGCCAATTCGCCATCTCATGTGATAATTATGCAGGAGTAGCTACCTGTGTATTGTCACGTTTTAAGTTTGCTCATGGGTACATCCGTAAGATATGATTATGAAAATTCGTTCTTTGCATCAAGTTTCATCCAAATAAAGCGTTAATTGTTATTTGAGCCTAATATTACGTACTGAGCATTCGGCTCATTCCGTAAAATTGTTGTGTATACAGGTCAGCAGGTTACTTTGGGCGGGGAAAAGAGAGAAGAATAAAGCCTAGGAATAAATCTGAAGATGTTAGTTAATAAAGTTGAATGTCTCCGCTTGTATAATTAACCTTAAGTTTAGTTGTTATGTCGTTGTATCCTTGTCCCATAAATAAATAAATGAAATTTTGACTTTTGTTTATGATACTGTTATTGTGACACGTCAGCCCATTCCGGGTTGGGGTGTTACATCTGGGGTCTGGTACAGTACAATCTGGCAATGTAAAATTTGAAAATGTCAATCTGATAGACAATCTAAAATTCAACCTCCTGAGTGTTTCACAAATGAGAGATAAGGGCTATGGCTCATTCTTCACAAAGGATTGTTGGACCAGAAATGGTTGAAAAGATTGAAGCAATAATAAAAACTGGAAAAACCAAACTTGTTGCTCAAAGAAGTGGCAATGTTTATGTGGTTGATATGTCAAAAGAGAGCCCCAGGACTGATGCCTAACTGTTCTCAGCTGCATCAAACAAAGAGATAGAATTATGGCACAGAAGATTGGGACACACAAATCTCAAGACAATCACTGCCATTTCAAAACAGGGGTTAGTAAGAGGTTTACCTCAAAAACTTTTCACCTGTCCTGAGCATTGTGTTTCCTGCCTAAAAGGAAAACAACATAAAAGCTCATACAAATCAATTGATGAGTCCAAAACAACCAAATGTTTGCAAATGCTTCATATGGATTTGTTTGGCCCAGTTAAAGTCATGAGTCTTGAGATTGTTGATGACTTTTCTAGGTTTACATGGACTTACCTTTTACACTCAAAAGATGAGACTGCGGGCATTCTGTGTTTCCTGCCTCAAAGGAAAACAACATAAAAGCTCATACAAATCAATTGATGAGTCCAAAACAACCAAATGTTTGCAAATGCTTCATATGGATTTGTTTGGCCCAGTTAAAGTCATGAGTCTTAAGAAAAAGAGATATTGTTTGGTTATTGTTGATGACTTTTCTAGGTTTACATGGACTTACCTTTTACACTCAAAAGATGAGACTGCAGGCATTCTGCAAGACTTTGTGAAACAGGTTGAAAAGCAGTTTGACCTTCCAGTAAAAATCTTCAGTAGTGATAATGGCACAGAGTTCAGGAACAAGGAGTTAGATGATTTCTGTGTGTCAAAAGGAATTGTGAGGCAATACAGCAATCCAAGAACACCAGAACAAAATGGGGTTGTTGAAAGAAAGAACAGGACCTTGATTGAGGCTGCCAGAACCATGCTTGCTGATTCAGGTTTTCCATTAACTTTTTGGGCAGAGGCAGTAAACACTGCTTGCTATGTCCAAAACAGGGTTTTAATCAACCCCAGGCATCAAAAGACTGCCTATGAACTGCTGTATAAGATAAAGCCATTGATTTCATATTTCAGAGTTTTTGGTTGCCCATGCTTCATTTTAAACTTAAAAAACTCTATTTCCAAATTTGCAGCCAAAATTGATTGTGGTTATCATCTGGGATACTCAACCACTGCTAAGGCCTACAAAGTGTTTAACACAAGGACCAAAACAGTGGAAGAGACTTTGAATGTAAAGTTCAATGAACTTTCATCAATGAAAATCCCAGCAAATCCTGCAGACTTATTTGATCTTGATAAATTCACATTTGAAAGTGTTGCTGTCAAGACTAACAATGCAGGTACATCAAAAGATTCATCACCAGACTTTGGGTATGAAGTCATCATTCCTCAACAAAGGTTTGTCTCTTATTTGGTTTAATTCCTATGTTTATTCGTATAGATATGCCTCCTCGTCGTCCGCAACGTAGGAGTACTCGTACTAACCATGTGTGTAACAACACTTCTTCGAATGAGACTCCAGTTGATCCAAGCGTAATTAATGCTATCAACCAGGCTGTTGCCGAGTTGCTTCCAAACCTTGTTGCTCAAACAGCTGAGACCGTTATTCAACAAACTCGTCATCCAGAACGTAATAACACGAATCCAATTTCTGGTGAAGAAACTCGTGAGAATACCACAAACCATACTACCTATAGTATAGACATATGGATTAGTAAATTCCAAAAACAAAAGCCGAAAACCTTTAGTCACGCTACTAATCCAGTCGAAGCCAGAAACTGGATAGCTCATGTAGAAAAGATCTTCGGAGTTCTTGGAGTTCCGGAGCAATATAAAGTTAGATTGGCTACCTACAAACTCGAAGATGACGCACAAACTTGGTGGGAAGGATATAGGCAAGTCAAAGGAGGGGATGATTTTGACGCTAATCTTTCATGGGTCGACTTTCGTAATATCTTTTACGACAAGTATTTTTCGACCGCTGATAAAGAAGCTTATATCAGGGAGTATGCAGTGATTCGACAGGGGAGTGATGAACCAGCCTCTGAGTTCATTACTCGATTTTCAAAGTTGGCTAGTATTGTAGGAGACGTTGCAGGATCAGCAGAAGTCCAGGCAGAAAAATGCAAGTGGGCAGTCAATGATCGAATTCGGAAGTCGATCATGTATATGAAATTTAAGGATATCACCGAAGTTGCTGATGCAATCAAAACTTTTGAATTCGAAAGGAAAGAATTCTTATCTCGAACTGGGGATAATAAAAAGAGAAATAGGGAAGGACAATTTAAGCAGGAAATTGGCCAATCATCCACTACGCCACAGCATCAAGATCGCAAAGTGCAAGGAAATCAAAACTCCGGAAATCAGGCACGTCCATGGCAACCTAGACTGCAAAACCCGAGACCTGCTCAAAACCAGATTCAGTTGTATGCAGAACCTATTAAAGCTCAACCACTGAATCAACATGTAAACCCGAATCAGATTACATATCCTTTATGTAATACTTGTGGTAAAAGACATCAGGGCGTATATCACCGAAGTACAGGAGCATGCTTTAGATGTGGCCAAACTGGACACATGATTAAGGAGTGTACTAAGAAAGACACTAGGAAGAATAACCAACCCAATGTTGGAGGAAGAGTTTTCGCACTCTCTGCTACTGACGCTGCTAATGCTCCAGGTACTGTATCTGGAACCCTTCAGCTTGGTAAACGTAGTATCTATGTGTTGTTCGATACAGGAGCGACTCATTCTTTAGTATCCCATTCGTTTACTAAGTACCTTCCGATAAGACCAACTCTCTTAAATCATACCTTAACCATTTCCACTCCCATGGAAAATTCATCCGTAATCACTTCCGTATATAAAGATTGTCCGATCCGTATTGAATCTATTGTGTGTAAGGCCGATCTATTTCCAATACATATGTGTGACTTTGATGTTATTCTAGGAATTGATTGGTTGTCTAGACATCGTGTAACTATAGATTGTCATTCTCGCCGTGTTATTTTTGGCGATCTTCATCATCCTGATATTATATATCAGGGATCTCAAGCTCATAAATCTCTTAAGATTATCTCTACGCTTAAGGCTCGAAAGTTCTTATCAAACGACTGTGCTGGATTCCTAGCATCGATTAAGGATACTTCTGCTAATGTTAAGAGTATCGATAGCCATTCCGTTGTTCGTGAATATCTTGATATATTTCCGGATGAACTACCAGGATTACCACCCGACCGTCAGGTAGAATTCACCATCGACCTGATCCCCGGTGCCGAACCTATTTCTAAAGCTCCATACCGTATGGCCCCGATGGAATTGAAGGAGTTGAAGGAACAATTGCAAGAATTGTTAGATCTAGGATTCATAAGACCTAGTGTTTCACCTTGGGGTGCTCCGGTATTATTTGTGAAGAAGAAAGACGGTAGTATGCATTTATATATTGACTACCGAGAGCTGAACAAGATTACTATTCGTAATCAGTATCCTTTGCCTCGCATTGATGATCTCTTTGATCAACTTCAGGGGGCTCAGTTCTTCTCAAAAATCGACCTGAGGTCCGGGTACCATCAGCTAAGGATTAAGAATGATGATGTTCCTAAGACCGCATTTCGTACTCGATATGGTCATTACGAATTTTTAGTTATGCCTTTTGGGTTAACTAATGCACCTGCAGTCTTCATGGATTTGATGAATCGTGTATTTCACAAATTCCTAGACAAATTCGTAATTGTTTTTATCGATGACATTCTGGTGTATTCTAAGAGTCACGAAGAGCATGAAGCACGTCTACATGCAGTACTTGGAACCTTGCGACATGAGAAGTTGTACGCTAAGTTTTCCAAATGTGACTTTTGGCTTAGCCAAGTGGCATTTCTAGGTCATGTCATATCAGCAGAAGGAATTATGGTAGACCCAACAAAGGTTGAAGCTATTACAAAATGGCCAAGACCCACTTCTGTTACTGAAATACGAAGTTTCTTAGGTCTTGCTGGCTATTACCGAAGATTTATTGAAAGATTCTCGGTAATTGCTTTACCACTCACAAAACTCCTAAGGAAAGGGGTGAAATACTCATGGAATGAAGAACAAGAGAAAAGTTTTGAAGAATTGAAGAAACGACTCGTATCCTCTCCGATACTCGCTCTCCCTTCTGGATTAGGAGGTTACCAAGTCTATAGTGATGCCTCAAAGAAAGGATTAGGTTGTGTGCTAATGCAACATGGAAAGGTTATCGCTTATGCCTCCCGTCAATTAAAGCCTTATGAAGTTAACTACCCTACACATGATTTAGAACTAGCCGCAGTCGTCTTTGCACTTAAGATTTGGCGACACTATCTGTATGGTGAAAGTTGTGACATCTTTACCGACCACAAGAGCCTCAAGTACATATTCACTCAGAAAGAGCTGAATATGAGGCAAAGAAGGTGGTTAGAACTTTTAAAAGATTACGACGCAAATATTCAATACCATCCAGGCAAAGCCAATGTTGTAGCTGACGCATTGAGCCGAAAGAATTCCAGGACTATATCTTGCTTACAAATTCAGCCTCATATTATGAGGGATCTCGAAAGGATGAACATTTGGCTTCAGGTTAGTAAATCTGATGGATATCTAGCTAGAATGCAGATTGAACCCGACCTCATATCACGGATCAAAGATACACAAAAGCAAGATGGAGAACTTTGGGCAATTGTGCAAAATCTTGAGGTGGGTAAGCAATCTGAATTTCGTATAGACCATCATGGGGTGATTTGGTGCGGTAAAAGACTTTGTGTACCCGATGACTCCACCCTTCGTGAGTCATTGTTAGCCGAAGCTCACAGCTCACCAGTTTCAATTCACCCAGGATCTACCAAGATGTATAGAGATTTAAGACAGAACTTCTGGTGGAATGGCATGAAGGAAGACGTTGCTCGCTATGTAAGTAAATGCCTCACTTGCCAACAAGTGAAAATTGAACACAAACGAGCAAGCGGTCTGTTGCAGCCATTAGATATTCCCATATGGAAGTGGGATGAGATCACAATGGATTTTGTTACCGGTTTGCCTAAGACTTTCAAGAAGAATGATGTTATATGGGTTGTTGTCGATAGATTGTCAAAGTCAGCACATTTTCTCCCGATTCAGCAAGGATTTTCGGTTAATAAGTTATCCGAAATATTTCTTCAAGAAATTATTCGACTCCATGGCACACCATCTTCCATTGTTTCCGATAGAGACCCACGTTTCACCTCACGATTTTGGAAAGGTTTTCAGGCAGCTTGGGGTACACGACTGAAGTTTAGTACGGCTTTCCATCCACAAACAGATGGACAGTCAGAACGCACGATTCAGACCTTGGAAGACATGCTCCGAGCATGTGCACTTGAATGGTCTGGAAATTGGGATGAATATCTATGCCTTGTTGAGTTTGCTTACAACAATAGTTGGCAAGCAAGTATTGGCATGGCACCTTTTGAGCTTTTGTATGGTCGGAAATGTCGTGCACCGATATGCTGGGATGAAGTTGGAGAAAAGATTATTGAAGGGCCAGAACTAGTTCAGATTACAAATGAAAAAGTCACTATGGCCCGAGAAAAACTAAAAGAAGCTCAGAGCAGACAAAAGAGCTATGCAGATCAAGATAGACGACCACTCGAATTTAAAATCGGCGACCACGTTTTCTTAAAAGTATCACCTTGGCGTGGCGTTCGTAGATTTGGAATTAAAGGGAAGCTTAGTCCCCGTTTCATCGGTCCGTTTGAAATCCTTGAAAGGATTGGAGAAGTATCATATCGACTAGCTCTACCGCCTCATCTCTCTCACGTTCATAACGTTTTTCATGTATCCTCGTTAAGAGGATATAATTATCATCCACTCCATGTCATTAATTATCCGTTACTTACAATTCACGAAGACTTGTCCTACGAAGAGGAGCCAGAAGCCATCTTAGATCGACAAGAAAAGGTTTTGCGTAGGAAAGTAATTCCGTTTGTTAAAGTCCTTTGGAAAAATCACTCTGAACACGAAGCAACATGGGAATCTGAAGAATCAATTCGATCTCTATACCCTAATCTATTCTAGTAATAGAATTTTAGTCGAGTAACGGTAAATCTTGCTCTTTGATATATATTCATTTGTTTCTGTTTACGGTCATTCATGCTTTGTCTTATGTGAATATATCTTAGCCATGACTAAGCATATCTATGTAGGAAATATCAGTACTAATAGTCACTCTAAGTATCTGTAAGTCTCTATTGACTTATCATACGGTAAGATATTTTATTAAGATACGTTATAAAAGGACCATTAGGGCACATATATAAGGAAATTGACAAGTATAGTCATGACCTTAGTTATGAATTTCAGATATACATGTGTGGTTAGGAGATTTTTGTTATATAAGTTAGTAACTCTGCTATGAAAATTCCATTCCCGTTACTTATACGATATATTTGAAAATTTTCGAGGACGTAATTTCTTTTAAGGGGGTACTAGTTGTAATAACCGAAAATTTAAAATCATTATTCTAGAAATAAAGGAATAATAAACTAATAATTTAACGACCCTCATTAAAAGACCTAATTATTTTATTAAATTAACCCATAGGAAACCCTAATTAAGACACCCAAGTAATTTCGTACAAACCCTAAATTTTTCAGAATTTTCAGAATCAGGATTAGGGCCCCTAAAACTCAGGGGGGGTAAAACCTAGTTAACGATTATCCTAATAACTTACGGAAGAAGTTGAGATTTTAAAAACTGTCGATTCAGCTAGGCTAGTCCCACACGTGGCAACCCTATGCCCAAAATAAGTTGCCACGCGGCCCGCGTAAGAATAGTCTTAAGGTCACGCGGGCCGCGTCAAGGTCAAAATTTGGCTATAAATAGAGGAGGTTGGGACTTGAATCTGGGCACAAAAACGACGAAGAAACTCTGAATACTCGCTGAGATATCGTCCAATTACTTTCCAAATACACACGAAACACTAATTAAGTATAGCGGGGTGCTGCAGAACAGGGTAATAACTCGATCGCTATTACGATTCATTGTCCGATCGATCAATATATCCAATGGATGTTTAAGTGCTGCCCACATTAGGGTTATACTTTGTCGTTCGTCATTAATTTGACGGATCATCGTTAATTCGATGGATAAAGTATTGTACTTTGTCGTTCGTCATTAATTTGACGGATCATCGTTAATTCGATGGATGAAGTATCGCACTTTGTCATTCGTTGTGAGAATTTGATCTCGTGAGTTATCGTAAAGGCTGTATTAAGTTACTAACCTAGTTGTGTGCATGTTATTTAAATTAGGTTAAAAGACTAATCAGTAGTCTAAACTCTGCCCGTATAAATCTGAAATATTATCACAAGGTAGCATCACTTTGGAATTATTAAGGTACGGATCCTTACCCCACTCCTTATTGCTTCATATTCAAATTGTTATAAACCACTAAATTAATATATCTTTTAAAAACTCCTCACGTCTTTGATTATCGATTCATTTGACAGTCTGTTCGATTCCTATTTGATTTAGCTTTCATGTCATGCGATAGTATTATGTTGTTATACTCATTATCGCATGTTCCAATATATGTTCCGTTTTGTTATGAAAAATAAGTTTTATAATTTATATGAATAAGTCCAATTGTACTCTGATACCCTGAGTATCGCTTCTCGTGGAGTGTCCCACGAGCATGTTGTTGCGGCATCGACATCATGTGCTCCATCCGTGACGGAGAGATCAGTTCACGGCGTCTCTTAAGTACAAGTGTGGTACATAAGGCTATTAGGAGGCGTATGGATCGATCCTAGGATTTAAGTATAAGGAGGTGGATAACGGGTATGCCAATTCGCCATCTCATGTGATAATTATGCAGGAGTAGCTATCTGTGTATTGTCACGTTTTAAGTTTGCTCATGGGTACATCCGTAAGATATGATTATGAAAATTCGTTCTTTGCATCAAGTTTCATCCAAATAAAGCGTTAATTGTTATTTGAGCCTAATATTACGTACTGAGCATTCGGCTCATTCCGTAAAATTGTTGTGTATACAGGTCAGCAGGTTACTTTGGGCGAGGAAAAGAGAGAAGAATAAAGCCTAGGAATAAATCTGAAGATGTTAGTTAATAAAGTTGAATGTCTCCGCTTGTATAATTAACCTTAAGTTTAGTTGTTATGTCGTTGTATCCTTGTCCCATAAATAAATAAATGAAATTATGACTTTTGTTTATGATACTGTTATTGTGACACGTCAGCCCATTCCGGGTTGGGGTGTTACATCTGGGGTCTGGTACAGTACAATCTGGCAATGTAAAATTTGAAAATGTCAATCAGATAGACAATCTAAAATTCAACCTCCTGAGTGTTTCACAAATGAGAGATAAGGGCTATGGCTCATTCTTCACAAAGGATTGTTGGACCAGAAATGGTTGAAAAGATTGAAGCAATAATAAAAACTGGAAAAACCAAACTTGTTGCTCAAAGAAGTGGCAATGTTTATGTGGTTGATATGTCAAAAGAGAGCCCCAGGACTGATGCCTAACTGTTCTCAGCTGCATCAAACAAAGAGATAGAATTATGGCACAGAAGATTGGGACACACAAATCTCAAGACAATCACTGCCATTTCAAAACAGGGGTTAGTAAGAGGTTTACCTCAAAAACTTTTCACCTGTCCTGAGCATTGTGTTTCCTGCCTAAAAGGAAAACAACATAAAAGCTCATACAAATCAATTGATGAGTCCAAAACAACCAAATGTTTGCAAATGCTTCATATGGATTTGTTTGGCCCAGTTAAAGTCATGAGTCTTGAGATTGTTGATGACTTTTCTAGGTTTACATGGACTTACCTTTTACACTCAAAAGATGAGACTGCGGGCATTCTGTGTTTCCTGCCTCAAAGGAAAACAACATAAAAGCTCATACAAATCAATTGATGAGTCCAAAACAACCAAATGTTTGCAAATGCTTCATATGGATTTGTTTGGCCCAGTTAAAGTCATGAGTCTTAAGAAAAAGAGATATTGTTTGGTTATTGTTGATGACTTTTCTAGGTTACATGGACTTACCTTTTACACTCAAAAGATGAGACTGCAGGCATTCTGCAAGACTTTGTGAAACAGGTTGAAAAGCAGTTTGACCTTCTAGTAAAAATCTTCAGTAGTGATAATGGCACAGAGTTCAGGAACAAGGAGTTAGATGATTTCTGTGTGTCAAAAGGAATTGTGAGGCAATACAGCAATCCAAGAACACCAGAACAAAATGGGGTTGTTGAAAGAAAGAACAGGACCTTGATTGAGGCTGCCAGAACCATGCTTGCTGATTCAGGTTTTCCATTAACTTTTTGGGCAGAGGCAGTAAACACTGCTTGCTATGTCCAAAACAGGGTTTTAATCAACCCCAGGCATCAAAAGACTGCCTATGAACTGCTGTATAAGATAAAGCCATTGATTTCATATTTCAGAGTTTTTGGTTGCCCATGCTTCATTTTAAACATAAAAAACTCTATTTCCAAATTTGCAGCCAAAATTGATTGTGGTTATCATCTGGGATACTCAACCACTGCTAAGGCCTACAAAGTGTTTAACACAAGGACCAAAACAGTGGAAGAGACTTTGAATGTAAAGTTCAATGAACTTTCATCAATGAAAATCCCAGCAAATCCTGCAGACTTATTTGATCTTGATAAATTCACATTTGAAAGTGTTGCTGTCAAGACTAACAATGCAGGTCCATCAAAAGATTCATCACCAGACTATGGGTATGAAGTCATCATTCCTCAACAAAGGTCTGTCTCAATGGGAAGAGCAGCAGATGTTCAAAACAGCTGTCAAAGCTCAACCACTGCTACCTCAATAGTTGTTGATCAAAGTAGCCCTTTAACCCCCTGCTCCCACATCATCAAACACTGTTGATAGTCCTCCATCAGTGGATAAAAGTCAGCATGTTTTCACACCAGTTCCACCTATTCCTCCACCTCCATTTGAAGCCACTGCTGGATCATCAAAGTCACTAGTAGTGGTTAGCTCAGATGATTCACATCTGCAGCCTTCACTATTAAATGCCATTGTTCCATACCAAGGAGATCTTATCTTCTTGAAATCTCATCTACCTGACCAAATCATTGGCAACATCAATGAAGGGGTGCTCACAAGAACTCAATCCCAAAACATTTGTCTTTTTACTGGTTTCCTATCTCTCCATCAGCCAGTCAAGTACCAAAAGGCACTGAAAGACAACAGCTGGGTAGAAGCCATGCATGAGGAGCTCCAACAGTTTAGAAGACAACAAGTTTGGGAGCTTGTACCATTGCCAGAGGGTGTAAGTCCTATTGGCACAAAATGGGTCTTCAAAAATAAAACTGATGAAAGGGGTATTGTTGTCAAGAATAAAGCTAGGCTTGTGGTTCAAGGGTTCAAACAAGAAGAGGGCATTGACTATGATGAAACATTTGCCCCTGTAGCAAGACTTGAAGCTATCAGATTATTTCTGGCCTTTGCTGTCAACCACAAAATCAAGGTGTATCAAATGGACATTAAATGTGCATTCCTCTATGGTAAGATCCAAGAAGAGGTTTATGTTTGTCAACCTCTAGGCTTTGAGGATCCATTTAATCCAAATCATGTCTACAAGCTAAATAAAGCTTTGTATGGCCTGAAACAAGCACCAAGGGCCTAATATGAAACTCTTTCCACTTTCCTACTATCCATTGGTTTCACAAGAGGTAAAATAGATAAAACATTGTTTTTAAAATGGAGAGGAAAGGATTTGATGATTGTCCAGATTTATGTGGATGACATCATCTTTGGAAGCACATGTAATAAAATGTGTGAAGAGTTTAGGAAACTCATGACAGCTGAGTTTGAAATGAGTGCAATGGGTGAGCTCCAGTGCTTTCTTGGTCTCCAAGTAAGGCAACTGCAAAATGGCACTTTTATCCATCAAGGCAAATATGCCAAAGAACTTTTAAAGAAATTTGAGATGGATGATTGTAAGTCATGTAGTACACCCATTGCAACCAATAAAATAATCATGTCTGATGAGAAGGATGAGTTGGTTGATCAAACTTTATATAGAAGCATGATTGGGTCTTTATTGTACCTAACTGTATCCAGGCCAGACATCATGTTTGCAACATGTCTTTGTGCAAGATCCCAATCAGCCCCTAGAAAGTCAAACCTTATTGCTGTAAAAACGATATTCAGATACCTAAAAGGTGCTCCCACACTTGGTATCTGGTATCCAGCTGATGGTAAAATTGAGCTTTCAGGTTTCCCAGATAGTGACTTTGCTGGATGTGACAAGACAAGGAAGTCCACTTCAGGAGGGTGCCAATTCCTAGGCAGCTGTTTAGTGTCTTGGCAAAGAAAAAAGCAAGCAGCTGTTTCTACATCCACTGCTTAGGCAGAGTATATAGTTGTTGCAAGCTGTACAGCCCAACTGCTTTGGCTTTAAAATCAGTTGCTGGATTTTGGTATCACTACCTTAAAAACACCACTCATGTTGGATAGCCAGGCAGCAGAAAATATCATCAAAAATTCAGTTTCCCATTCAACCACCAAGCACATTGACATCAGACATCACTTTGTGAGGGATTGCTATGAAAAAGGTTTGATTTCTCCGCACCATGTACCAACTAAGGATCAGCTGGCAGATGTGCTAACCAAAGCATTAGAAACATCCACCTTTGAAAGCTTGATCTCTAGGATTGGCATGCTAAACATGGAATAACAGGCAAAATCATGTTTTTCTATTAATAAAAGCATTAAAATGTTTTCAGAAAATCAACAATCCATCCTTAAAAATAGCTAAAAATGTTTCATTAAATCCTTAAAAGTCTGCCATAACCAATGCTTTGTTCAAAAACATGTTCTACTTAAAAGTCTGTCCATTGCTGAAAGTTAACCCATGTTCTCTCTTTTCCTTGATAAGCACTGTTGTTCAAAATCAGTGTTTTATCCACTGTTATGCTATCCACTGATAGTAAAAATAACCCACTGCCTTCATTATTACCGTTGCAACCACTGATCTTGTTCCATCAGTGGTTTTCATAAAAACCCTTGTCCTTCATTTCATCAGGTGTTGGCACGTGGACAGTACACAGCGGTCAGATCTTTTGTAACCGCTGCCACGTCAGCATTCACTTTTTCCTTTATAAAACCCTCTTCAAAACCCAAACAGGGTTTTACTGTCGAATTAAATTCACAAAAATTCCTTTCTCAAAGCAATTTTCATCTCCTTCTCTCAAATCCTTCATCGATCTTCTTCTTCAAAATGACTAAATCAAAGTCATCCGCGAAATCCACTTCAAAATCATCTTCTGAAATGGCCACTCAAATGGCTACTACACCCATCGAAATACCAAACAAAGCTCCTCACAATTATCTGGGTCTCCTTACAAAACCCGGCACCACTGATACCTTCGATTCCATCATTGACACTATGTCTGCATCAAAGTACAAAACTTTATTAACAACAGATGCTCCAATTTATCTGAAAACCCAGAGAGAGTTTTGGAAAAATATTACCCTTGAAAAACAAGGAGAAGACGTCATAGCCATTAACTCTTCTCTAATGGGTAAAGCAGTCAAAATCACACCACAATCCATCTCGGAAGTCTTTGAACTCGATGATCAGCAAGGTAAAACTTATTTTCCCAAAAATGAGTTAAAAACTGATTCCCTTGAAAGGGGGTATGCAGATACAATAAAAAAGGATACCTTACAAAAAAGGTAATTTTCCACCTACAACAAGATTTTTGTTCCATACCCTGTTAATGTGTGTTTCAAACAAAACAACCTCCATTAATGAGATACCATTAAAGATTCAAAACCTGGGATATGCTATTTTACAAGATGAAAATTTCAATTATTCCCAGGAAATCTTTAATGATTTAGTTAAAAATGTTGATAAAAAGCCATTCTTACTTTTTCCAAGATTTCTAAGTTATTATTTTGAAAAGAAATTTGGTAAGGATAATGCTCATGTAATAAAACAAGGTGACTCTTTTCAAATAAACAGCTTAACTGCTGAAACTTTCACAAGAATGTCAACACCTTGCAAAACACAAGCAGAGGTCCCTGAGCAGACGTTAGCAGCTACCACTGCTCCTCAGGTATCTGCTGCTGAGCCTACTGTTCTAGGTGATCATAGCAGCAAAACAACTGCTTTGAAACCCACACCTAAAATCACCAAAAAGCCAAAACAAAAGAAAACTCAAAAGCTCCCCAAACCTACCAAAAAGGCAACTCTGGATGTTGAGATACCAGAGCAACTGCAAGTGACAACACAAAAGTCACAAGAAACCACTGCTACTACTTCCTCACAGCAGTTGGTAGAAATATCTCAACCTTTGCCTCAAACTCCTCCTGCTTCTTCTAAAAAAGAACAGGTTGTACATATAGGGACACCACAATATGATGCTCTGGAATCACTTGCTTCCATCATCCACAGCCCAATGCCCGGGGCCAATTCTCTTTCCACACCCAACCTCACCTCCACAATTCCCCCACAGACACAAATATTATTGGATGCTCTTGATCTGAACCAGGCACAAACCAGTCCTTCTCAATCACCTGTCAATGAGAACATACCTCTACAAGTGACTGGGTCTGATGTATCAATCATTGCTAACCCACCAACAACACCTGAGGAGGTTACACCCCTTGAGTTACAAGTAACTCTTGGTTGTAGTCCAAGTGAAGCAGCCACTACAAGTGCTGAACCCACTGGTTTGCATTTGGACAGTGGTTACATCAATAAGACTTCCTTGGAGGCAATTTCTTCTCTGAAAACACCTGTGTATCCAGTTTACACTGGGTCACTAAAAAGTGTCTTTCAATTTGAAGGAAGAAGTCCCCAGTACCAAGACAAAGGGGCATCAGTGGATGACTTTTGGAATACAATCCCTGAGTCAACCACTGTTAGTGGGAAATCAGATGATCCCATTAAGTTGGGTGATGGTTTAATGTACCGAGAATTGATGGACAGAATTGACAAACTGGATACTTCTGTTGCAGAAATTAAAGATATGCTGCAACAGTTGTTGAAAGTTCAGAAGGTACCAACCACTGCTGCTCCAGCTCAAGCACCTGCACAACCTGCACCTGCTGCAAATGAGTTATGGAACTTATTTCAACCACTGCTCCAACAACAAAGACAATTGGCTGATCAGCAGCATGAGATTCATGTTCAAAAGATGAGAAACATGATGGAGTCAAGGTTTAATGATACCCAAGCTGACATCAAGGCTATAAAGGCCCACATCCTGAACACCACTGGCACTGCTCCTCCCACTGTTCTCTTTATTGATAACCCACCACCAGATAATGCCAAAAAGGGGGAGAAAATCAAGCAGTGGAAGAAGAAGGGTATTGAAGATGGTCTTTCTATTGAACCAGAAAAAGATAACATGACTAAAGACATTCCCTTGCCAGATGGTAGTAAAAAGATTGATGTTACCACAAATGCACTTGCTGAAGCAAAAGCAAGTGTAAAAAGGGATAGAGAGGCTAAGGATAAAGCCAGATGGGAACATGAGAAAAGAGCTTTTATGGAGCTGAATGTGCAGGGTCCTTCTGAACCTATGGATGATAAAAATCCTAAGGATGAAAAGAAGAAGCCCATTAGACAAGTGAGGCAACCCAAACACACACCATCCAGACCCACAAAGCATGCTTCCAAACCACCTTCCAAAGGCTCCAAACCTCAAACTACCACCCAAACAGCTGTTGTAACTCCTGTGGTATCAACAACTACTGATACTTCAGTAGTTTCAACAACTACCAGCCAAAAACCTACCATCACTTCAACACACACCACAACAACACACACCACAACCACTACCTTACCACCACTACCAAAAATCACCTCACCACCTAAAACAACTTCACCACCATCATCACCTCCTGCTAAAAAGCAGAAGACAACAGATGTTACAACATCTGTTGTAATGGAAACAGTGGTTGAAACACCAGTTGTTTCAATAACTGTTAGTCAGCCACCTTCCACCACTCAAATCACCACTTCACAACCATCCAACACACCACCAGCCTCTCCTAAACAAAAAAAGGAGAAGGATAATTTTGCCTGATGATGATTCTCCATCACCACCACCAACATCTTCACAACCTCTATCACTTGTTACTATACTGATGTGTGCAAAATGCAACATATAAATTACATCAAATGTGGCATAAAACTAACCCTTTTTTAGTACTAATGTTGGAAAAAGTGTGTTTTTGTCTTCCTTTTGTATTTTCAGGATTAATGAGCCCAAATGAACAAAAGAAGCAAAAAGGCAGCTAAATCTAACATAAATACAAGAAAAGGAATAAACGTGGCATGTCCGACCCCTGACAGCATCTTCCCAAGCAAAAACAAGAGAACAGAAGGCTGAACACGCCCCGTGCTCAATGAGCACGGGGGCATGCCCAAGTGTCTGCAGAAAAGACAAAGTTGTAGAAGCTTCTATCACCCACCACGGGGGCGTGCCCAGCGGACACGGGGCCGTGGTTAACTCTAAGATTCGCAGAATCTGGGGAAATCTTGATAGTACAGATACGCTTCTACACACGGGGTCGTGCCCAGCGGACACGAGGGCGTGGTCAACTAATGCAGACAAACTGCAATTAATGAAGAAAGAGAAGGAAGGTGGACACGGGGCCGTGCCCAATGGACACAAGGCCGTGCCCGAGTTGCTGTTCAGGCTATAAATAGGGGTGCTTGGCTCATTTGCAAACCATCCCTTGGCACACCACCTCTCTCACACTTCACCCACACTCCACACTCCACCACCACAACACCATCATCCACCACCATCATCCATCATCCATCATAGAGTGTGTGAGTCATCTCGGGATCCAAGATTGATCGTAAGAGTTCTTGACAATCAAAGGCCATGTTTGCCTAAGTCTCTTACATCACTTGGTGAAGACAAGTGTCTAGTGTAATACTTTTTATTTTTAATCTTTTCGCACTTTTTATTTGGTTATGTATTAATGACTTTAATAACTAGTTACTTATTTTGACGGTGATTCTTCCTTTTCGTTTGTCTGTGGTGTCTTGGCATTATTTTACTGTCTATATAAAATAAAATATTTTCACCATTCATATATCCACGGTCTATATGGAGGTATGTTGGCTACCTGGTCGGGGGTTAAGGGAACGGTTTGGTAAGAGTCTTGCCTTGTTCAGTGTATAGATCCTGCAAGGACCTGTGTCAAATTTAGTAGGACCTCCTTCGATACCCACCGGTATTGGATGGCGGGGGTCCAAACTCTTTGATCCCCTCATATGTAAGCTACTATTAAAACTTTAACCCGACTATTTAGGATTGTATCCTTGCTGACTCAAACTACTGGGTTGAGGGTAACGTCACCTTCAAAAGAGGGGCCTACTACAATAACTAAGATAACCTCTTAAAAAGTGCAAAAGTGTGGAAATAATCAAAGGTTACACTGCACACGAGTCGGATCCAAGTGATTCATCTTGTCTATCTGTTTTTATTTTATTTTATTTTTCAGCATTTTAGTTAGTTTTATTTTTCTTGTTTAAAAACCTTTTTCTAAACTTTTGATTTGATTAGACGTTGAGGATAAACCGGTACTAAAAGCTCTTGTGTCCTTGGACGACCTCGGTATCTTACCAACACTATACTACGCTCACGATGGGTGCACTTGCCCATATGTGTGTTTAGTGTTGGTAAATATCGTGTTTTATAAATTTAAAACTTGGCTAAAAAGTGTAAAAGTGCTTAAAATATACATTAAAAACTATACACACTTACGCATACCAAGTTTTTGGCGCCGTTTCCGGGGACACAAGTATTTTAAGAAAGTTAGGAATCAACGGCCTAATCGTTTTTTCTACTTTTTCTGTTTTTTTAGGATTATCTTAATTTTTCAGCTTCTGCAGAACTCAACACGGGTCGTGCCCGCTGAACACGCCCTGTGCCCAATCTTTGGAACTGGCAATCCTGTTTTAAGTCAGACAGTAAGCTGAACCCGGGGTCGTGCCCATGCAACACGCCCCGTGCCCAAGTTTCAGTTACTGAAAGCAGAACCGTAAGATCCCGACGGTTGGTAATTTCTGACACAAACATGAGAGATACTGATATTTTTTACTTTCGGCACTCTTATGGTACGTGGTGTCAAATATGTGGTGGCCCTCATAAAGATTTAGAATGTTATTTTCTAAATCATAAACCCCATTATATAGACCCGTTGTTTTCCTGTAGCCTTAAGAGGGGCGAAAGTAAAAATAATCCCTATCTCTCCCTCGAATGCTCTCAACCGGACCTTCTAGGAGAAATGCTTCTTGATGAACTATTTCAATTGGAAGATCTAATTCTTAATTGGATAAAAGAACTTAAGATGGATTTCAATAATTCATCTCAAGACGTTACCCAAGAAGAATTGTTGGGATCGCATTCGAATAAAAACAACTTCGTTGTTCCCGATATTACCTCTAACTCTAGCAAAGACTTGGGCGTTAGTCGTCCCTATGTCGATTGTGCCGTGAAGGACTCCCCATCAACTTCGTTCGGTGCATACATAGACCTGAGCGATTCGGCATACACCTTCTTTAACGAGAGCCCGGGAAAGGGTTGGACTTGTCCACCTACAATTAGCATAGGAATCACCCTCACCGACAACCTCTTGCGTTCTCGTCTTAATCTAGAGCAATTAAGGTTTCTTAGGCACTTTGGGGTTGTTCCATCCAGTAAGGAACCACCCGATCCGGATAAGTTCCTTAGAAATAGACGAAACTTCATAAACAGCCTCTAGGCACGGGGCCGTGTCCAGGTCCACACGCCCCGTGTCCACCAAAAGATTCCTTTCTGACTTTTTGTCAGAATACGGACAAAATGTGTCAGGGCCTCTCCTGCACACGGGGCCGTGTCCAGCCGACACGGGGTCGTGTGCAGCGTGCTGTCATTTTCTATAAATGCAGCCAAGAATCCTGAACATTTGGACCATTCCAGGGACAGAGATTTTGGGGAATCTTCACTCATACCATCCTAGAATGTCAAGCCAAAACAGTGGAACTTCTTCTGCGCACTCCAGAAACAGTCAAAGGGAAAGAAGGTCTTCAATTGAAGCAACTCTCGTTCGCTACGTGATGGCAAAATGCAACATATAAATTACATCAAATGTGGCATAAAACTAACCCTTTTTTAGTACTAAGGTTGGAAAAAGTGTGTTTTTGTCTTCCTTTTGTATTTTCAGGATTAAATGAGCTAAAATGAACAAAAGAAGCAAAAAGGCAGCTAAATCTAACATAAATACAAGAAAAGGAATAAACGTGGCATGCCCGACCTACGACAGCATCTTCCCAAGCAAAAACAAGAGAACAGAAGGCTGAACACGCCCCGTGCTCAATTAGCCCGGGTGCGTGCCCAAGTGTCTACAGAAAAGACAAAGTTGTAGAAGCTTCTATCACCCACCACGGGGGCGTGTCCAGCGGACACGAGGCCGTGGTCAACTCTAAGATTCGCAGAATCTGGGGAAATCTTGATATTACAGATACGCTTCTACACACGGGGTCCTGCCCAGCGGACACGGGGGCGTGGTCAACTAATGCAGACAAACTGCAATTAATGAAGAAAGAGAAGGAAGGTGGACACGGGGCCGTGCCCAGTGGACACGGGGCCGTGCCCGAGCTGCTGTTCAGGCTATAAATAGGGGTGCTTGGCTCATTTTCAAACCATCCCTTGGCACACCACCTCTCTCACACTTCACCCACACTCCACCACCACCACAACACCATCATCCACCACCATCATCCATCATAGAGTGTCTGAGTCGTCTCGGGATCCAAGATTGATCGTAAGAGTTCTTGACAATCAAATGCCATGTTTGCCTAAGTCTCTTACATCACTTGGTGAAGACAAGTGTCTAGTGTAATACTTTTTATTTTTAATCTTTTCGCACTTTTTATTTGGTTATGTATTAATGACTTTAATAAGTAGTTTCTTATGTTGAAGGTGATTCTTCCTTATCGTTTGTCTGTGGTGTCTTGGCATTATTTTACTGTCTATATAAAATAAAAGATTTTCACCATTCATATCTCCACGGTCTATATGGAGGTATGTTGGCTACCTGGTCGGGGGTTAAGGGAACGGTTTGGTAAGAGTCTTGCCTTGTTCAGTGTATAGATCCTGCAAGGACCTGGGTCAAATTTAGTAGGACCTCCTTCGATACCCACCGGTATTGGATGGCGGGGGTCCAAACTCTTTGATCCCCTCATATGTAAGCTATTATTAAAACTTTAACCCGGCTACTTAGGACTGTATCCGTGCTGACTCAGACTACTTAGCCGAGGGTAACGTCACCTTCAAAAGAGGGGCCTACCACATTATGATTTAATAACTTAATTAATTATCTTTCAATAATCCGACCCTTTAGGATTGTATCCATGCTGACTCAAACAACTGGGTTGAGGGTAACGTCACCTTCAAAGAGGGACCTACTACAATAACTAAGATAATCTCTTAAAAAGTGCAAAAGTGCGGAAATAATCAAAGGTTACACTACACACGAGTCGGATCCAAGTGATTCATCTTGTCTATCTGTTTTTATTTTATTTTATTTTTCAGCATTTTAGTTAGTTTTATTTTTCTTGTTTAAAAAGCTTTTTCTAGACTTTTGATTTGATTCGACGTTGAGGATAAACCGGTACTAAAAGCTCTTGTGTCCTTGGACGACCTCGGTATCTTACCAACACTATACTACGCTCACGATGTGTGCACTTGCCCATATGTGTGTTTAGTGTTAGTAAATATCGTGTTTTATAAATTTAAAACTTGGCTAAAAAGTGTAAAAGGGCTTAAAATATACATTAAAAACTATACACACTTACGCATATCAATACCAAACTCTGTTCCTCTCTCTTCAGCCCAAGTTCAACAACCAATCACTGCCATCACTCCAGCAGGTTTCCAATATCCTCTTGAAATTATAGCAGTCAGAGAAGAGATCAAATCTTTCTACTTTGAGGATGATCCTGCGAAAAGGAGTTTGCCATCTGTTGAGGGATATCCCAGGCCTAACAACATTGAAGAATACTTGAAAGTTAAGGCTCAACAAGCAGAGGATATCTCCAAGAAAAATTAACAAGGAAAGTCTGACAAAGAAATACAAAGGCATTATCAATTTCTGCTCACACAATTCAAATCTTTGGAGCAGTTTGCAAAGAATGTGTGTCAGCAAATATCAGAAAGAGCAGATGAATCCCTTAAAAAAGTCTATATTGAAAATATCATGACTTATAAGAAGTATAAGGGAAAAAAACATATGTACAAAGAATGGACCATTCCTGAGCTTGAAAGTGAAGCAGCCAAGATTCAAGAAATGATTAAAAACAAGGTCAAACACACTCCTCCTGATTGGGTAAAGTACAAAAAGAATGTACCTGAAAAGACATTGGAACTGAGGAGAATGAAAGAAGAATTGATCACTGCTGAATTTGGGTCAAAGAATCAAGTGATGAGGTGGAAAGAAGACAAAGTCAGGGTCACTTATAAAAAGTTGGAGGAATTAAGGAAGAAAAATCCAAAAATTCCACAAAAACCTGACTATCCTGAAGCAGAGGTTTCAACAAGACCACCAAAGCTATAAATCAGGAGATCCACTGCTCCAGCTAGTGCTGCCATCTATAAAAGAAGACAACAAAAACAGTTGGATGTTGAAACAGTGGAAGAATTAATGGCAGGAGATGACCTTGTAAAAGAGGGTATTAAGAGGATAATAGCAGAAACTCTTGGATTGAATCAACCTGCAAGCACTGCTCAGTCAGTCATCACAAGGCCAGCATCACCAAACTCCTCATCTAATAAAAATCTCCCAAGAAACCCACCAGACTCAAAAGTACTAAAGTGGAAAACTGACAAACAGACCCATGTACTGACTGTGATCAAGTCTAGTGGAGAAGTGAAGAAAATAACAAGGGAACAATCACTTGGCCTAAGTATTGAAGATTTGCAGGATCTCCTTGATCTTCCACTTTGCAGGGATGAAGATGACACAGATGCCTTAGACTTTGAGTTACAACTCAAAGGGCAAATAAGGGAACTGTTGATGAGGCAATAAAGATCTACAAATAATGAAGGGTTTTGGCATTATCTGTTCCAGGGGGAGATTGTTGGGATTGAACCCTATCAGAGGAACAGATAATTAAAGCCAAAACCGGATCAGAGTAGTGGATCCAGAATAAGCAGATGTTATGTATACAAGTCTCTCCCCTTGAAAGTGGTTTCAAAATCTGATGACCTCCAATCCACTGATCGTTACAACTGTTGATCAAGTCAAAGACTGATGAAGACTAAAGCCTTGCTGTTCAATCTACTGCTATGGGTCAAGCACTGCTGAATACATCAAGTACTGCTGGGTTCACATCAGTGGAAGGATTCAACAGTAGTTTAGTTTGTTTTTATGTAATGTATTGTAATCAGTAGTTAGCATAAGCAGTGTTTGTATTAGATCAGTTGTTAGAGTTTGTTAGGAGGTTAGATGTCACTTTCATGGTGACGTCAGCAAAGATGCCACAGTGGTTTGTCCGTGCCTATAAATAGAACAGTACCTGTACTGTTCTATTAGCTCTTCGCCATCTTTCTTCCTGTACGAACAAATCACTGTGAGCTCAGGCTGAGGGGGAGTTTGTTACATGCATGCATTGTAATTGAATCTTGAAATAAATTCAAGCATTCTGTTCTTTGTTGAAAATGTATGTTGAAAGCAATTCTCCTGTTTGATTGTATGCAAAGTTTGTTTCCATTTACATTCCACTGCATTACTTGTTCATTGTTCATCTTAATTCAAATACAAAACATAATCAATCCAAACTCAGATCCTAAGAAACATGAATAATCGTCAAGAACAGTTAACTGATCGGACGGGGTGATTCCCATCCGATTAGATGACTTGGACTTGACGGGGTTCCGTTGTTTGACACGTTGTTATATCGTCTGGGTACAATCGCAAAACTTTCCAAACTTAGCAAGTTGTTACAAGTTTCAGAACGAACAGGTTGCTGAACTGACTGTTGTCCGAACGGATTGCCATCCGATAGAACGACAATCCAATCGGATGACTTGTGACATTCAATACTTGTAATATCTTTCCAACACTTAAACTCTTTCACAAAATTTCAAAGGAGTTAGTTCAAACGAATCGCTATCCGAACGGACGACCATCCGTCCGGATGACCATCCGGCCGGATGACCTGATTGGTAGAAACACTTCTTGTTTTATAAAATGCTACAACGAAAAATTCAAAGTCACATCATACACAAACACATCCATCCCAAACGAATGACAAACCGACCGAATGGTCATCCGACCGGATGACCATCCGTCCGGATTGTCATCCGTTCGTATGACCCTTCGTCGCTTAGTTCATTTTGCACCGTTTACCGCACCGTTCATCGCTTATGCTATCATTCTATAATTAGGCTAACTTTCCAGCACTCCCTTCAATCCAAGACTGCGTTTACTTGTTAAACACGATCTGTGAGTATACTCGATCCCTTTTTGCTTTAAGCACTTTTGGGTGTTACATACGTTACTTATATCCAAATCACAGTCGACACACAACGCAAACACTTTTATACGCTAACCGCTCTACATACTATACGTGTTATTCGATGAATGCTAGTATGTTATGTTTACACAGTGATTGTTGCCTGACACCTTAGCAACGATAGTACTATAGTTTAGACTCAACACCTGTCGTGGACAGGGGTTGTTAAGGGCTTTTCTTCACATGTCACAGTGATGATATGTGTTGCGCATTCTACAACTCACAGTCACGTCTGTGTATATTTCATTGTCGATAACCTACCTGCTTCACATTATACATGTTACATGCTGGTTATGCGTAAACCGCTTTCGCTATCTATTATACTATTAAACTTGTATGCTCACCTTT
Source organism: Helianthus tuberosus (assembly GCA_030545235.1). Lineage (NCBI taxonomy): Eukaryota > Viridiplantae > Streptophyta > Magnoliopsida > Asterales > Asteraceae > Helianthus > Helianthus tuberosus. The sequence continues at coordinate 164,300,726 of CM060410.1, forward strand.
TATACTATGTGTATTGACTTCTACTTTAACATATGTGACAGGTGTTTAGGATGTTTGCTCTACTTGCTGGAATCAATCTAGGATGGAGTCTAGAAACAAATCTAATAAAATTTGAGTTGTCGAAACATTTTATCTGTCTTTGAGAAAACAATTTCTATAATAACTGCTTTTATTTGATATATTATGGTATGGGACATAATGTAAAATATCCGGTAATTTTAGTTGTTATGGATTTCTCTTGCACAATCTATTTCGCTCAGTGCCGCGCCCCGATGTTTCCACCATCGGTTGGGGTGTGACAACTTTTTGTTCAGATGACCGTCGATTTATGTGGGGATTTTTCACACCCTGATTTCCTGGTGGGCATGGACTTGGGGTTTATATGTGGCAATTGATAACAGATATTCACATATAGCACAACGGAAGTTTTAGGATTATAAATTAATTATTACCAGTACAATCGTCCGAATAGTTCAAAATAAATATACAGACGGAAGGTGTACTAAAAGATCCACATGCGGATAGCAAATAACAAAAATGAACGTTATGACTACTAGGCCTTGCGTGGAGTCGCAAATTCCAATATGCATAAACCGAGTAGCTCCACCCTATTTCATATTTGCTAATAAACCTGCACTTAGTCTTTTGAAAATACGTTAGTTTTCACTGCTAAATACAATTAACAGACACATTTTGAAAATATATCCAAAATCGTTTTATACCATTTGGTATATCATTTTATAAATAACTTGGGACAAAGTGATATATCTTGTTACCAGTTTTACATGCTTGTCAATACATATGGGGCTCGGAACTAAACTCCGATACATGATTAACCGACATGCCACATTTTCAATAAAAATATAATATAGCATTAGCGTCTATCAGGTGGATGCCTATACCCCGCGCTTAGGTCGTGGCCACTTGCAATTAAGTGAGCCGCGGATATCAAGGACAATGTCGCATTGACCCCCAATGTTTAAGTTATCGAGCAAAGCGGATTAAAACGGGTTATTTAAATTTTAAGCATCATTCGCCCATGATTTAATACCCGACCAAGCGGCTAATGTCGTATCCCAAACCCGTATAGGGAAAATAGGCTAAGAGTATTTACCTGAGCTTACCTTTACAAATCAAAGATGTTTTAAGCACAACCGTTAATCAAAACAACTAATACAGGCGCAATTTACTAGAGGGTCCTAGTCTGGAATGGACGGAATTATGATCCGTTAGAACGTTAACGGGTCTTATTCAAGTCATAGGACGTGGACCGGTTAACTTAAATAAAAGACACGGTTTGCTAGATTAAGCGGAGACTGGGTAGAATGTGGTTTAAGCCCTCACGAGTATAATGACTCATATACTACGGGTCAAATAACCAAATATTCTGATTAGAACTGATTTGGAAAAGTTTTGGCCCGATTTGGTTAACTTATATAAACTATGCTATACAAGTCAATCGTCGCGCATAGGCGGCATCGGGTGATCGGATGGGTCTATGGTAAGTCCAATATGCCAAAACATGTTTATTATATTACCATATCAGTCTTCAGATTATATGTTCATTATATTTTAAAATCAATTTATGCGCAAAAAAGTTGTTTTAGGCATTATTAGGCATATTGTAAGAACTTTGCATAAGACCCGACAAATGATATGATCAGAAGGTATAACCCTTAGGGGATATTCCTTACAATAATACAATCATATGACAACTTCAAATCAGTATCTAAACTATCCTAAACGATTTAGAATCGAAAGTCAAAGTAGAAGTCAAACTGTTTGACTTTCGGTTGGGAACCGAGCTCTAAGCAGGAAATGACGTGTTGGACATAATCTAACATGTCCTAATATGTTATATAAACTGTTATAATGTCATAATTTATGGTTTTGATACTTAGAAGTTCATTTAACATTAATTACGAAAATCTGTGTTTTTTTACTTTTATTTAATAAAACTTTGACCCGTCATTTGACCAACATAACGTGATATTCAGAAGGTGCCCTCATAGGGGATTAACACCTACATTATTATGATCACGTAGCCATGTTCAATTCGAACATTGGTTTGACCGAAATGGTCATAACCGAAAGTCAAAGAAAAAGTCAATTTGCTTGACTTTCGGCTAATAACTAGCCTAATAAATGAAACAAGACTGAGTTAGAACACTTACAAGTGTTCAAGGAAGACTAAGCTTCAAGTAGGAGGCCTCTTTAGATCAGAAGCACTCCAGGAGATAGAGAGAAAGAATGTAAGAGGTGCAAATCCAAGTGAAGCAACACCATGGCTATTTATACTTGAGTTCATGCCCTGAATTCTTGCCAAGTGTGACCAGGGATACTAAGGAGGTGACTAGTGTCAGCTGCAACTGCTAGCTGCACATGAACTGCTAGCGACCCTCTTGCGGACCATAAGAGGTGAAGCCTTACGGTCCACAAGAGCTTCTTGCGCCCACAAGATTCAAATACCTTACGGACCGCAAGTCCGTAAGGGACCGTCAGAGGACAAAACTTTGGCATTTCGTCATATTTGACCCCTCAACCTTCATCTTTCCACAAATTTATGTATTTGGTCCCTCTCGTTCAGCTTACCGGGATTATTTGAGAGTTAAATAGACACGTGTTTCCATATTATTCACCATGAATCTCTGAGGTGTTACAGGATTCGCCATATACATGGCTCTAATCTCATCTTATTGGTCACACAGAAATAGAAACTGATTTCTCAGTTATCCAAAGAGTCTGAATACAAGCCCTAGCTGACATAGTAGTTGAACTGACATGGCTTGAAGCCTTACTAAAAGAACTTCGAACGAACACAAATTCGGCTCCAATCCTTTGGTGTGATAATCTTAGCGCTACATATATGTCCAAGAATCCAATCCTCCATGCCAGAACAAAGCATGTTGAAGCTGATTCATTTCGTACGAGAAAATGTTTCATAAGGAAAATTGATTTAAGGTCTAGTTTATATCTACAAGAGATCAGATTGTGGACACCTTTACAAAGCCTTTACCTACTCATAGGTTCACATTTTTACGATCCTAGCTACATGTCGTTCCCGACCTTAACTTGCGAGAGAATATTAGACAATAAAGTAATTAGAGATAGTTAGCGGTTAATTTTGTAAATATTTGAATTAATATTGTGCAAATGTGAGTTCTATAAATACAAATCCCCTTGTAATCTAATTCACGATACAAGTCATAATTACACACAGTTAAAGGTGTTTTAATTGTAGAAAATATACACATGAACACTTACCTCATTTACCACATATTTTCATATCCATCTTTTTTTTAAACGGCAAATTTGGATCACTGATAGAATCACTGAAGTATAATCGTGCCACCTGTGGAACCACCCGATCATATCCATCCCCACTAGCCAATAATGCCTATACACCAAGTCAGGAGGAAACCCAATGAATCTGGGAAAAATCCCCTTATGGAAATTGAACTCGGGACCTAATAGTCCCTAAGCCTTATCCTACCATGAAAATGTCACTAGGCTATAATGCCATGGGCAATTTTGATATCCATCTGACCCAAAAATATAAACACGAATTAGTGGTGTAACAAAGACACAATTACAATAACATGCATGGAAAAGTTTAATTAGATTATGAAGCCATTTGACCAAAATATTCTTTAACTTGTTTCGAGAACAAATAAGGTCTTAGGGTATACTTTAACTGTCCTTAATTTCACTAAAGTGCCACATAACCTATTTTTCCCTATTTCACTCTTTCTTATTCTAAGGAAATGGTTTAATCCCATTAACTTCATCTAACACTACTTTTTAGTGGTTTTGGTTTAAAACAGATAAAAAACAATTAATTCAATCTCTTAACATTCGGTTAACATGTTAACATATAACTCATTTAATGCATCTTAACACAAGGAGGGAGTGGTATGAAATACCAGTTAACATGCCATGTTATCGTTAACACCCAATATATCAGAGTACACCACGTGGCGTAATCTAAATGACTTTTCAATTTAAAACTCTTGAAAGTTGATTTAAATTAGATGAAGAAAACTGATCCTAATTCGAAAATTTGAATTTTGGTTACTTCGATTTGATTTGAATTATTAATAAATTGTTCGCCGCGAAACAACCGTCGGTCAAACCCACGTTCAAGTAGATCCTGACCGTAATAATTCAGGTGGTTACCTTCAAGATTTAATCTCATCCGTTCAATCCCAAAAAATTGGCAGTTTGATTTTTCAACGCAAGTTAAGTTTTGCTGTGTTTTCTGCATGTTTCTCACTACGTGGGTACGCTCTCTCAACCTTGTCGGTTCATCTTGGATAACTTCTACGTGGTAGTTAGCATACAAGATGTATATATATGTCCGTGAATTCTTTGCATTACATCTTTTTCAATAAAGCATATCACTGTAAGGTGGTTACATATTTTATGTGTTAATGATGTTTGTTATGCTTCGATAATAGTTTCTTATTTAGTTTGTTTGTTTTGCTTCAGTTATGATCGATGGATAATGTTGTGTATGATGAGGATTCAATTTTGGGGGAAAATGTAAGATGCTAATTTATATGGTATTGTGTTTATTTAACCATGTTTGTTCATTTGAATAATGATGCTTTGTTTTTCAGTTTGCTGGGTTGGACAGCGTTGTGGAAATGAAGCAGCCAGCAGATATGATGTCTTCTAATATAGTTGGAAATGTAATATCATTTTGTTTTGTCAAGTATTCGGATTTACATAGCATTGTGTTTTTTACAATCATTTTGTGTTTGTAGGAATCCTTTGTGTTATTATAGTAAAAAATCATTGACATGTTTTTTTTTGTCAGGTTGTAGCTGACGAGTGTGTGGATGGTCATTTGCATGAATTTTCTTATTGCTCTAATGAGAATGTACAATTAGAAGCAAGTTTATGATGAAGTTTCTGTTATTATTTATGATATTGTGTGTTACTTAGAATCATTGTGTTATTTACAACTATTGTGTTTTTTGTGATGTTTTTTTTTTGTAATATATTATGACAACAGTGGTTGACAGTTGTTTTTTTTTTCTTTTCTAGGTGGTGGCTGACAAGATTTTTGTGGATGATCATATTCAAACGTTGAGCAGTACATGTGATGAAGTTGGAAACGTGCGTAATAATTCTTGTAAAATATTTTATCATGTTGTTTATTTTTAAAAATCATTGTGTTTTTTTACATATACTGTGTTTTTTGGTTTATCTTTGTAATATACTATGACAACAGTGATTAACAGTTGTTTTTTTTTTTTCCAGGTTGTGGCTGACAACACTTTTGTGGATGATCATTTTCAAAAGTTGAGTAAGATATCTGATGAAACTGGAGATGTATGTAACAATTCTTTTATAACTGTAAGATAACATTGTTTTAGTTCAACATGGTAGTTTATTTTATTAATGAGTATATTGTTTTTCAGTTTGAAGAATTGTTTGGAGTACTTCCTGACTTGACTATGTCTTCAATCGGAGCTGCAAAGGTAAATCGTTTATGTTAAAGTATGTAAATTATTTTGTTAGTGATAGATGGCGATGTTTATGCTGAATCTTATTATGTTTGCTTATATTTTGTTTTGTAAATTTTAGAACAAATCTAAAGGCTTTGACTTGGAGTTTGATGCTTTGGTTGGATGTCCCAACAATTCTATAAAGCATGAGATCAACAAGTTTGGTTCCATATCTTTATGTTTAGTTGTGTTTAGTTAATATTCTAGATGAATGATTGATATATTATTCTCTAGCCTCGTAAATTCAGAAGAATTAATCAAAGGGTAAAGGCGCTGAAGAATTGGAAGTGGGATGAGGTGATTGAAATCGACAGTTTTGGCGAAGATTAGTTATGTTGTTTTTTTATGTATGATGATGGTTATTATATTTTGGTAATGATACTCTGTTGAGTTGGAGTTTTTTTATGTGTGTATTTTCTTTTCTCTTAAACATGCATGTTTTTCTTTGTTTGTAATATTTTCGTTATAATTTAATGGTAATTAATATTTTCGTTGATTGATGCATAGTTAGCCGTGTACCAGTTTAAGTTTCCCGTGTTTAATTAATGGTTTGTGTGTTTATAGTAATAACTGTATGTAAACGTGTGTCTCTTCAGTTTTTTGTATGATTGTATCGTTTCCCGGGGCAATTTTTACATCATGTAACCGTTGATGCCATTAATAGTTCCGCGTTTGTGACCATAAGCCTTTTATATATATATGCAGACATTTCATGTATATCGTATCTCAAGTTATTTAAGTTTTACAGATTTCTAATTAAAAAGTTAACTTTTTTCAATGGCTTCATCAAGTAATCAAGGAGAAGATTTGAAGGAACTGTTTTATAAAGCAATGTTGGAAGATTTGGAAGCTGAGTTAGAGTTTTCTAAAGATCTGAGGAAATGTTTTCAATCTTTGAAGACTGGAGTTGGCTCTCGTGATGATGTAACTGAGACGTTGCGTTTATTGCCTGCAACTGTTGTTCGTGACCTGGCACTGTTGAATAATGGTGAGAGTGGGAATAAAGATGTTCAGTTAATGGCACATATGTTAGAGATATATAGACAAGTTAATGAGTCAATGGAGTTGAAGCGTAGGTTTTTAGTTTCCTTATAAGTAGGTTTTTTAAGTTTAGTGATAGTTGTTATAGTGAAGTGGTTTGTATTCAATTATTATGTATTTTTTATTTTAATGGAATGTTTTGTTTTGTTTCTTGAAAGTCTGTTTCCTCTTTTCTTTGATAAGTATTGTTATAAAAATTCATTTTTATTTTAATGGAATGTTTTGTTTTGTTTCTTGAAAGTCTGTTTCCTCTTTTCTTTGATAAGCACTGTTATTCAAAATCAGTGTTTTTATCCACTGATATGCTATCCACTGATAGTAAAAATCACTCACTGCTTTCATTTGTCACCATTACAGCCACTGGTCTTCTTATATCAGTGGTTTTCATAAAATACTTGTCCTTCATTTCCATCAGAGGTTGTCACGTGGACAGTGTTTCGACTATCAGATCTTTGTAACCGCTGCCATGTCAGCATTTACCTTTCCTGTCTATAAAACCCTGATCAAAAATCCCAAACAGGGTTTTTACTGTAATTCAAAATTCCCCGATTCAATCATGGTGAAAAAATCCAGTAAAACCATACAAAAGGATTCACCCAAAATTGAGATTCCATTTAAATTTACACACAATTACTTGGGTTTCTTTGAAAAACCCAGTGAAACCAGAATCTTTGATTCCATCATCGACAAACTTTCATCCACAAAGTGTACCAAGTTTGTTCATTTGAATATATGGTATTGTGTTTATTTAACCATGTTTGTTCATTTGAATAATGATGCTTAGTTTTTCAGTTTTCTGGGTTGGACAGCGTTGTGGAAATGAAGCAGCCAACAAATATGAAGTCTTCTAATATAGTTGGAAATGTAATATCATTTTGTTTTGTCAAGTATTGTGATTTAGATAGCATTGTGTTTTTTACAATCGTTTTGTGTTTGTAGTAATCCTTTGTGTTATTATAATAAAAAAATCATTGACATGCTTTTTTTGTCAGGTTGTAGCTGACGAGTGTGTGGATGGTCATTTGCATGAATTTTCTTATTGCTCTAATGAGAATGTACATTTAGAAGCAAGTTTACGATGAAGTTTCTGTTATTATTTATGATATTGTGTGTTACTTAGAATCATTGTGTTATTTACAGCTATTGTGTTTTTTTTGTTATTTACAGCCATTGTGTTTTTTACAATGGTTTGTGTTTTATCAACGAAATTGTATATTATAGTTTATATTGTGTTTTTTTTTTTGGCTTTTGTGTAATATCCTTGGGAGATCTTGATAACATCAATTGTTTTTTTTTTCTGTATATGTAACCTGCATGTTTATCATTTATTACAACTCATGAATGTGTGCTAAAAAGTAGTTGTAGAAGAGTGAAAATTGTTAACATCAACAGTTGATTTTTATTACTTTTATTATAGATGTAGGTGAAGTTGTCCTACAGACCTGATAATAAGAATTGTGTTTTTTACAGTGATTTGTGTTTTACTTACGAAATTGTATATATATCCTATCTTTTATGTTTATAGGATGATGGTCTTGTGCGATTTCCAAATGAATTAAAAACTTTGGTGGATAAACTGTTTGCATTCAAGATTGAAGTCAGTGAGACTAACTAGACATATTGTGACGAAGAATACGAGATTCAAAGAAAAACTGACGATGAATCAGTTGTTGATCTGGTTAAGCAAATGTCTGGGATTAGTCACGTACTGTGACCTTTTAACTGAAGTATTATAGTTGTCTTTTCCATTTTGTTGTCTTTTGTTAATAAACCTTTTCAATTTTGGTTTAGGGCTGTATGCCTGATGATAAGAAGAATGGTAGTACAATTTCGCTTGTGTTGAGTTCTGATGGTGATACAATTGATAAAAAAAATATGTTCAATATATAACATATAAATTAGAACTAGAAAACGTATATACTTATAAACACGGTTACATAGTAGCCGTCCAAACTATGTAAAGTTTGGAACTAACAAACATGTTAACCTACTTACAAACAACTATTTTAACACTACAGAAGCTACGCTAAGTTTCTTCGTTTGCCAAAACTACCATATGTTATGGTTCAACCCTGTTTCAAAGTTTCAAACATCACCACTAGCGAAAAACATCGGTAAGGAACAAAGCACGAATATCTGGAAAGTACTGGAACGTGCAATGATCACCTTTTTTTATGTTGTTATCTTTAAGCCATTTCGCCCAGCCTTTGACAATGTATTTGATAGTGTTTTTATTTGGCTCCGTCCTAACATCATGTTTTGTCTCTACATGTTGTCTGTTGACGATCTTAACTTTCAAGGTTTTGTCAATTCCTATCATCTGTGCTACTGCAACCGGTATGCGCTATAAGTTACAAAGCATAATAATAATTTCCATTAATGATGTTGAAGTATTAAAAAATACAAAAGTTAACCAAATTATGTAAATATATTAGACGCCTATTAAGATATAATTTTGTTGGTACTTACAAACCGTTTGGTGTATGGCACAAAAAATATGAGCGGATCAGTCTCATCATCATCAAACTCCTCTGATTCAGCCGAAGAGTCTTCAGAATCCGATATGACGATAACATCGTTTTCAGCTCCAGCCATTCTAAGAAACATTTAAAACGTTGACCCATTTTAGTAACGCGAAATTTATTTATTTTTTTCTTTTTGTTGTACATTAAAGGAATGACAAACATACATAATTTATTTATTTATTCAACCTAATCATATAAAACACCTCACTATTGTTGAAAGTTTTACTTTAACAAAATGATGCTTTTGTTAAGTAAAAAATTTTGCATACAGTCATTTGTTCGAACACCTGGTGTGCATCTTATATTTAATGTCTTTTAGCATTTCCCTGTGTTCAGTTGATTTCCTAAATCTGTTTTTTTTTCATACCCGAAGACATGTATGTAGTCAATACAATAAGAACATATGTATGTTATGTAACTGAATCAAGGTAAATATGTCAACCAAACAAGTTACATCTACGTTTCTGTATACAGATTGCCATTTTCATTAACTTATTCCAACCAACAAATGGCAAATGAACATCAATATTGAAAAAAAGGAATTACTTTACCTGATTTTTGTTGACTTAGAAATCGTATGTTGGAGAAATGAGCAATGCAAATGAGAGAAATTTTGAAACCCTTATCACAAATCCACTAACCGAAATGATCTTTGTTGGAAGGGTAGTCATAAAGAAGTTCAGGTATGATGGATATTTTGACTTTTTGATACACCTTTAATTATGAGAGAGAATATGGCTTTGATGAGAAGATTTCATAAAATCTGATATATTGTTGCTGCCGCCGTTTTGTTTTTTTTTTATAGATATTTTTTATTATTCGTTTATCTTTTCATATAAAAGATTAAAATTCACATATTCTGTTTTGGTTGATAATTTACAAAAATGAAATTTCATAATATATTTAGAGAATATTATAATAGTAACTATTTTTGATGTTCTATTAACAGGTCCTAAGATGGAAAGGTAAACTGTTGTGTTCATCGATTCTAACTCAATTTTGATGTAGAGGTAGTTAACTGGAATGGTTATTATTGTGTAATTTTTTAAGAAATTGTGTTGTTTTATGAAGAGTGATATTTTCTCTTATTATATGACAATGTATGTGTTAGAACTTTTGTATTCAGGTTTAACTATTCTTTTGTAGTTGTGTGTCTTATCTTATCTTATTGTATATCATTAAATGCTGTGTTTATAAAAGATTTTAGGTTAATAAGTTGTTGTAGTCTTTCTTGCATGTTCTCCTACAAAGATGGTAAGGTAAACTGCTGTGTTGATTTCAAAATGTTTCTAGAAAGGTCAATATTTGCTAAAATCAGCATTTGTTTAAGATTGTGCTAATACAATGTTAAACTGCTTTCATTAACAGTTTTTTTTATATAAGTTACGTGGTTGGTTAGTCTTATTTTATCATCCAGTTGTGTATGAAAAGCGGCTGTATACATTGTGTTTATATATAAACATTTACATATCAAATTGTCTCAATTGTATTTCATTTATTATATTTTATATTGTAGCCCCATAGATTATAAAATGGAAAAGCTTGGGTTTGCATTGATCTTTGATGAAATATTCACAAGGCTCCCTGCCAAAGCTATTGGTTGTTTGAAATGTGTTTGCAAAGATTTCCGTAAGGAACTGTCAACTCATTTTTTTGAGATGAGGCATTCTTGTCGAATTGGAAATTCACATAAGAAAAATCTCTCCTTGCGAGGTATGTCAATTGTTGTTGACAACGTAATAGGTGGGAATTTGGATGTGTTTACAAGCAAACAGATCAGTTTTCCTGGCAATGCTGACCCTGTATTCTTACGTATTCTAGCGTCGCTTAATGGGCTGTTGTTAGTGTCTTTTAATGCGAGATGCTGTGAGCTGATCCTTTGGAATCCAACAACCAGGTTCCATAAGTTGTTGTCCGTCTCAGACTTTTCTCAGCGGTATGTTCAAAAATGTGATACAGGTGGAATGTATTTTGATGAAACCAATGATCTTAAAGTGCTTCACATCAAATATTATTTGTTGAATAATGTCGTTACTGCTCGTGTTTATTCACGACGTTGTGAGACGTGGAGGGAAATAGATTTCTTGAGGGGAGTTAATTTCGGTGGTCGGGGTTATTCAATGTCTTCCGGGATTTATTCTGGCAAATCCATATATTTCGTGTGTTCAAGAAGTTGGTATCCTGACCCTTTCGAGAGGTATATAGTTGCTTTCAATGTTATTTCCGAAACTTTTAGAAGCATTCGTTTTCCTGAAAGTTTGGAAGTTACTCCTTGGCCAGGAAAAATTATGAGCATTGCAAAGAAGCTCCATTTTATTGTTGTTGAAGGGTCTCCCGAGTTATCTGTTGGTTTGTACAAAGTTGAAGATGAAGCCTTCATCAAGATGTTTTCTATCAATAATATTCATATTATTAGTTATGAACAAAGTTTGCGTTGGTCTACTATATTTCAAAACAACAAGTGGTTGTTTAGAAACGTTTGGATTCGTCCTGTTGAAGCTAAGCTGAGCAATGAAGTTTTTAATTACCTTCAACATCTTGATTCCTACATTGGTGTGGAACTAGCATTATTTATCGAGACCGTTGTTTCGCCGATTGATTAGAAATTATTATGCTATATTATAGGGAATGGTGGTCGTTTTTTCGAATTTTGTTTATTGTTTCAAGTAGTTCCGTATGTATAAGTGTATTAACAGTTGTCTGCATGGATATTTATTTCTGATTGTTGTTATTTAATCATATATTATTTCGAACTTTTAATATTTTCAGTTTAATTTGTTTTACTATATATTTAGGTGAAGAAGTGCTACAAACCTGATATCATCAATTGTTTTTTTTTTTTGTATATGTGTCATGTATGTATATCATTTAGTACAACTCATGAATGTGTGCTAAAAGGTAGTTGTAAAAATAGATGGTATGTTTATCAGTTGGTTCTATCCTTCTTTTGTATAATATTGTGTTATTATATTAAATGAAATCTTTAATATGTGTAATTTTAATATATGGTATGTACTAGCGGTTTATAATGCAGGATTTTAGGTTAATAAGTTGTTGTAGTCTTTCTTGCATGTTGTCCTACAAAGATGGTAAGGTAAACTGCTGTGTTCATTTGTTAGTAAACCTCTCTTAACCGATCCTAACTCAAATTTAATGTAGAGGTAGTTATCTGGAATGGTTATTATTGTGTAATTTTTTAAGAAATTGTGTTATTTTATGAAAAGTGATTTTTGAGTAAACTTCCGTTTTGCTCCCTGTGGTTTGGTCACTTTAATGATTTTGCCCCAAACCTTTAAAAATAGCCATTTTCCTCCAATAGTTTGCTATGGTTTATGCATTTTGCTCCCTGCGGGGAGCAAAATGGAAATACAGACAATTTGGATGGAGTTAGAGGCGGGGAGCAAAATGGAAAAACCATAGCAAACTATTGGAGGAAAATGGCTATTTTTAAAGGTTTGGGGCAAAACTGTTAAAGTGACCAAACCATAGGGAGCAAAACGGAATTTCTTATTATATGACAATGTATGTATTAGAACTTTTGTATTCATGTTTAACTATTCTTTTGTAGTTGTGTGTCTTATTTTATCTTATTGTATAACATTAAATGCTGTGTTTGATGTGTAATAAATATTTTGTGGCAGATAAATTAATAAATTCCCTTATTGGATTATAAGCTAAGCATCCGGAGTGTTTATGATTGTGTGTTTATATAGTATTGTGTTTTTTATTTTATATGGTAGTATTATGATTGTGTTTTTTCTATATTATTGTTTTTTTTTTATTTTACATGCTATACTTTATGTATTATTTGTTTTACAACATGGTATGTATTAGCGGTTTACTACTTATGTGTTGTCGCCCATGTTCCTACAAAACTGGTGTCATCAACTGCTTTTTATGGTGTATAAATATCCTATTACTTGATTATTTAATAAACATATCATACTCGATTATGTCCAGTTTTATTCGTAAGGTTTGTTTAGTTCATATTCTTTCTGTTTTGAAAACAAGTGCATTGCATTATGTGATAATTGTCTGCATTGTTTTTGTATAAGAAACTCAGTTGTAGTTACTAATCGCAATCGAATAAAAAGTTATTATTATCTTAAATATAGACATGGTTATTGATGTTCTTAATAGTTGGATAACAAGTCATTGTGTTTGTTTCAACGGTTTGTGTTTTGCCAACGAAATTGTATATTATAGTATATATTGTGTTTTTTTTTTGCCTTTTGTGTAATATCCTTGGGAGATCCTGATAACATCAATTGCTTTTTTTTTGTATATGTATTCTGCATGTTTATGATTTATTGTATATTATAGTATACATTGTGTTTTTTTGGCTTTTTTGTAATATACTTGTGAGATCTTGATAACATTATCTACTTTTTTTTGTAGGTGTATCCTGCATGTTTATCATTTATTACAAGTCATTATTATCTTAAATGTAGACAGTGTTATTGATGTTCTTAAATAATATTCTCATGACATAAATATAATCTACGTTTGATTGTGTTGATAGTTTTTTTTAATACTTTTGTAAACATCTAACATTGATAGATCTCATTTATCTTCATTTAATGGTGTTAGCAATTCCTACGTTTATCAATTACAAATAATTAACTAAATATTTTAAATTGTGCGAATTAGATGTAAGATTTTAAATTAGTATGTATGACAATTCAAGAAGAGTTATAGTTATTAATCGAAATCAAATTAAAAGTCAACATTATTTTAAATATAGACATAGTTATTTATGTTCTTAATAGGTAGATAAGTAGTCATCGTTATATTAAAATATACAGTGAGTTTGGATGATTTTAATCATATATACACGGACAGCAGTGAGTTTGGATGATTTTAATCATATATACACGGACAACAGTGAGTTTGGATGATGTTAATCATATATACCCGGACAGCGGACGGGTAAACTACTAGAATCATTGTGTTATTTACAGCTATTGTGTTTTTTGTGATGGTTTTTTTTTTTGTAATATACTATGACAACAGTGGTTAACAGTTGTTTTTTTTTCCAGCTTGTGGCTGACAACATTTTAGTGGATGATCATTTTCAAAAGTTGAGTAAGATATCTGATGAAACTGGAGATGTATGTAATAATTCTATTATAACTGTAAAGATAACATTGTTTTAGTTCAACATGGTAGTTTATTTTATTAATGAGTATATTGTTTTTCAGTTTGAAGAATTATTTGGAGTACTTCCTGAATTGACTATGTCTTCAATCGGAGCTGCAAAGGTAAATTGTTTATGTTAAAGTATGTAAATTACTATATTGTTAGTGATAGTTGGTGATGTTTATGCTGAATCTTATTATGTTTGCTTATATTTTGTTTTGTAAATTTCAGAACAAATCTAAAGGCTTTGACTTGGAGTTTGGTACTTTGGTTGGATGTCCCAACAATTCTATAAAGCATGAGACGAACAAGGTTGGTTCCATATCTATATGTTTAGTTAATATTCTAGATGAGTGACTGACATATTATTCTCTAGCCTCGTAATTTCAGAAGAATTAATCAAAGGGTAAAGGCGCTGAAGAATTGGAAGTGGGATGAGGAGATTGAAATCGACAGTTTTGGCGAAGATTAGTTATGTTGCTTTTTATGTATGATGATGGTTATTGTATTTTGGTAATGATACTGTGTTGAGTTGGAGTTTTTTTTTGTGTGTATTTTCCTTTCCCTTAAACATGCATGTTTTTCTTTGTTTGTAATATTTTCGTTATAATTTAAAGGGTAATTAATATTTTTGTTGATTCATGCATAGTAAGCCGTGTACCAGTTTAAGTTTCCCGTGTTTAATTAATGGTTTGTGTGTTTATAGTAATAAATGTATGTAAACGTGTGTCTCTTCAGTTTTTTGTATGATTGTATCGTTTCCCGGAGCAATTTTTACATCATGTAACCGTTGCTGCCATTAATAGTTCCGTGTTTGTGACCATAAGCCTTTTATATATATATGCAGACATTTCATGTATATCGTATCTCAAGTTATTTAAGTTTTTCAATGGCTTCATCAAGTAATCAAGTAGAAGATTTGAAGGAACTGTTTTATAAAGCAGTGATGGAAGAATTGGAAGCTGAGTTAGAGTTTTCTAAAGATCTGAGGAAATGCTTTCATTCTTTGAAGACTGGAGTTGGCTCTCGTGATGATGTAACTGAGACGTTGCGTTTATTGCCTCCAACTGTTGTTCGTGACCTGGCACTTTTGAATAATGGTGAGAGTGGGAACAAAGATGTTCAGTTAATGGCACAGATGTTAGAAATATTTAGACAAGTTAATGAGTCAATGGAGTTGAAGCGTAGGTTTTTACTTTCCTTATAAGTAGTTTTGTTAAGTTTAGTCATAGTTGTTATAGTGATGTGGTTTGTATTCAATTATTAAGAGTTAATTGGTGGTATTTTTATTTTAATGGAATGTTTTGATTTGTTTCTTGAAAGTTAGTCTGGGTGAATTGTGTTTTTTATTATGTCGTTTTTTTATTGTGTTTATTTAATCATATATTATTTCAAACATTTAATTTAATATCTTCAGTTTAATTTCTTCGAGTGACCATTTGGAGAATTGTATTTGTTTTGGTTTATTTTGATGTTAAATTGTGCCTGAATATAGAGTTGCACACATAAAAAAAACACTATCTATATCATAAACATCTTTGATAGATTAGTCAGGTACTATCTATACTATCTATAATAAGAGATTATGAGCTGATGTAAATTTGTCTATGTGTCAACTTCTAAGGTATGCCACATGTCAATGATGATGTCATAATTCCGGTTTACAATTTACATTGTTGGAATTGAACCTTAACAGAGGAACAGTTGATTAAGGCGAAAACCGGTTCAGAGCATTGGAACCAGAATAAGCAGTTGTTAGGCTTCAGACTTTCCCCTTGACAGTGGTTCAAACAACTGCTGATCTATAATTCTGATTTGTTTTATCCACTACTTAGCATAACAGCTGATGTGAAGACCAAAAGAATGCCAAAGACTAAGTACTGCTCTTCCAACTTGTGTGATCGACCAAGTAGCATCAGGCTGAGGGGAAGTTTTAGTTTGTAAGCATGCAATGTAATCTTTTGATTTGATTTGTAATCTTTCGATTGATGAAAAGCATGTGTTTATCAAAACTATTTTCCTCCTTGATTGTGTTTACAAAGTTTGTGTTCATTTCTGCTGCATAAATCATTGAATCATATTCATTCATTGTTCATCTATTACAAAAAAACACAATCAATTTAACAATCAATTCATCTATTACAAAAAACACAATGATGACGACATCTGAGCAGCAGATGTACAAAACAGATGTTAAAGCTCATCCACTGATATACCAACAGTTGCTGATCAAATTAAACTTCAAATCCACTATAAGACAGAAAGTTGGGTAGTGTCATATAAGAGGAGCTTCAACAGTTCAGGGAAAACAAGTTTGAAAGAAAAACACTAACAAACGAAATACTAAAAGAAAAAATATTGGTTCTGATAATACCAATAGCAGAAACAATACCATTCAGTTGGATTGGTTTTGGTTCATTATGTTAGGGAGAAAAAAAACTGTAAAAGGCGAAATACTTAATAAATAAAAGTAAAGTAGAGTAATTAAATATGTATATCAACAAAGTTAAAAGTAGATGACGTAAACATGTATATAAGCAAAGTAAACTAATGGGGAATCAAATTTATTAAGTTAAGGGACTAAATATGTATATTAGGAAAGCTAGAGTAGAAGGACAGCAAAGTTAAAGTAGAGGGACTAAACATGTATGCTGACCATATAAAACATATGTTTGATGTATCCGACACATTATGTGATGTGCTGATCATATAAAACATATGTTTGATGTATCCGATCAAACTGAGTGTAACCTATATAATCATTTGTGGTTATAATGTACAATGATGACAATAACGTTTGATGCACGCACGTGACATTACACTTTTTTACTTTGTTACAAACGGTACCTTCGTGACATTAACGCCATTATATATATATTATATAGATGATAAGGTAAACTGCTGTTTTCATTTCAAAATGTTTGTAGAAAGGTCAATATTTGCTAACATAGCAGTTGTTTAAGATTGTGTTAATACAATGTTAAACTGCTTTCATTATCAGTTTTTTTTTATATAAGTTACGTGGTTGGTTAGTTATATTTTATCACCCGGTTGTGTATGAAAAGCGGTTGTATTCATTGTGTTTATTTTTAAACATTTACATATCAAATTGTCTCAATTGTGTTTCATTTATTATATTTTATATTGTAGCCCCATAGATCATAAAATGGAAAAGCTTGGGTTTGCAATGATCGTCGATGAAATATTCACAAGGCTTCCTGCCAAAGCAATTGGTTGTTTGAAATGTGTTTGCAAAGATTTCCGGACGGAACTGTCAACTCATTTTTTTGAGATGATGCATTCTTGTCGAATTGGAAAGTCTCTACATAAGAAATATATCTCCTTGTCAAATATGTCAATTGTTGTTGACGACGTAATAGGTGGGAATTTGGATGTGGTTACAAGCAAACAGATCACTTTTCCTGGCAATGTTGACCCTAGATTCTTACGTATTCTAGCGTCGCTTAATGGGTTGTTGTTAGTGTCCTCTGAACCGAGTTGCTGTGAGCTCATCCTTTGGAATCCAACAACCAGGTGTCATAAGTTGTTGTCCATGTCAGACTTTTGTCAGTGGTATGTTCGAAACAGTGATACAGGTGGAATGTATTTTGATGAAACCAATGATCTTAAAGTGCTTCACAAGAAATATTTTTTTTGAATGTCGTTACTGCTCGTGTTTATTCACGACGTCGTGAGACGTGGAAAGAAATAGATTTCTTGAGGGGAGCTAATTTCGGTGGTCGGGGTTATTCATGGTCTTCCGGAATTTATTCTGGCAAAACCATATATTTCGTGTGTTCAAAAAATTGGTATCCCGCTTTGGAGAGGTATATAGTTGCTTTCGATGTTATTTCCGAAACTTTTAGAAGCCTTCGTTTTCCTGAAAGTTTGGAAGTTACTCCTTGGCGAGGAGAATTTCTGAGCATTGCAAAGAAGCTCCATTTTATTGTTGTTGAAAGGTCTCCCGAGTTATCTGTTGCTTTGTACAAAGTTGAAGATGAAGCCTTCATCAAGATGTTTTCTATCAATAATCTTCAAATTATTGGTTATGTAGAAAGTTTCCATTGGTCCAATATATTTCAAAACAACAGTGGTTGATAAAAAACATTTGGAATGGTGCTGTTGAAGCTGAACTGAGCAATGAAGTTTTTAATTACCTCCAACATGTTGATTCCTACATTGGTGCGAAACGAGCATTATTTATCGAGACCACTGTTTCGCTGATCGATTAGAAATTATTATGCTATATTATAGGGAATGGTGATTGTTTTTTTTGAATTTTGTTTATTGTTTCAAGTAGTTCTGTTATTCCGTATGTATAAGTGTATTAACAATTGTCTGCATGGATATTTAATTCCAATTGGTGTTATTTAATCATATATTATTTCGAACTTTTAATATTTTCATTTTAATTTGTTTTACTGTATATGTAGGTAAAGAAGTCCTACAAACCTGATATCATGAATTTTGTTTTTTCCAATGGTTTGTGTTTTACCAACGAAATTGTATTTTGGTAGCATACATCGTGTATTTTTTGCCTTTTGTGTAGATTCTGATAACATCAATTACTTTTTTTTTGTATATGTATCATGTATGTTTATCATTTAGTACAACTCATTCATGGGTGCTAAAAGGCAGTTGTAGAAATATATGGTATGTTTATCATTTGGTACTATCCTTCTTTTGTATAAGATTGTGTTATTATATTAAATGAAATCTTTAATATGTGTAATTTTAATATATGGTATGTTCTAGCGGTTTATAATCCAGGATTTTAGGTTAATAAGTTGTTGTAGTCTTTCTTGCATGTTCTCCTACAAAGATGGAACGGTAAACTGCTGTGTTCATTTCTTAATAAACCTCTTTTAACCGATTCTAACTCATTTTTGATGTAGAGGTAGTTAACTGGAATGGTTATTATTGTGTACTTTTTTTTAAAAATTGTGTTGTTTTATGAAGAGTGATATTTTCTCTTATTATATGACAATGTATGTGTTAAAACTTTTGTATTCAGGTTTAACTATTACTTTGTAGTTGTGTGTCTTATTTTATCTTATTGTATATCATTAAATGCTGTCTTTATGAAAGATTTTAGGTTAATAAGTTGTTGTAGTCTTTCTTGCATGTTCTCCTACAAAGATGGTAAGGTAAACTGCTGTGTTGATTTCAAAATGTTTGTAGAAAGGTCAATATTTGCTAACATCAGCAGTTGTTTAAGATTGTGCTAATACAATGTTAAACTGCTTTCATTAACAGTTTTTTTTTATAAGTTACGTGGTTGGTTAGTCTTATTTTATCACCCGGTTGTGCATGAAAAGGGTTGTATACATTGTGTTTATATATAAACATTTACAGATCAAATTGTCTCAATTGTATTTCATTTATTATATTTTACATTGTAGCCCCATAGATTATAAAATGGAAAAGCTTGGGTTTGCATTGATCTCCGATGAAATATTCACAAGGCTCCCTGCCGAAGCTATTGGTTGTTTGAAATGTGTTTGCAAAGATTTCCGTAAGGAACTGTCAACTAATTTTTTTGAGACGATGCATTCTTGTCGAATTGGAAATTCACATAAGAAATATGTCTCCTTGCGAGGTATGTCAATTGTTGTTGACAACGTAATAGGTGGGAATTTGGATGTGTTTACAAGCAAACAGATCACTTTTCCTGGCAATGTTGACCCTATATTCTTAAGTATTCTAGCGTCGCTTAATGGGCTGTTGTTAGTGTCTTTTAAAGCGAGAAGCTGTGAGCTGATCCTTTGGAATCCAACAACCAGGTGCCATAAGTTGTTGTCTGTCTCAGACTTTTCTCAGCGGAATGTTCAAAACTGTGATACAGGTGGAATGTATTTTGATGAAACCAATGATCTTAAAGTGCTTCACATCAAATACCATTTGTTGAATAATGTTGTTACTGCTCGTGTTTATTCACTACGTCGTGAGATGTGGAGAGAAATAGATTTCTTGAGGGGAGGTAATTTCGGTGGTCGGGGTTATTCTATGTCTTCCGGAATTTATTCTGGCAAATCCATGTATTTCGTGTGTTCAAGAAGTTGGTATCCTGGCCCTTTCGAGAGGTATATAGTTGCTTTCAATGTTATTTACGAAACTTTTAGAAGCATTCGTTTTCCTGAAAGTTTGGAAGTTACTCCTTGGTCAGGAAAATTTCTGAGCATTGCAAAGAAGCTCCATTTTATTGTTGTTGAAGGGTCTCCCGAGTTATCTGTTGGTTTGTACAAAGTTGAAGATGAAGCCTTCATCAAGATGTTTTCTATCAATAATATTCATATTATTAGTTATGAACAAAGTTTCCGTTGGTCTACTATATTTCAAAACAACAAGTGGTTGCTTAGAAACGTTTGGATTCGTCCTGTTGAAGCTAAGATGAGCAATGAAGTTTTTAATTACCTTCAACATCTTGATTCCTACATTGGTGTGGGACAAGCATTATTTATCGAGACCGTTGTTTCGCCGATTGATTAGAAATTATTATGCTATATTATAGGGAATGGTGGTCGTTTTTTCGAATTTTGTTTATTGTTTCAAGTAGTTCCGTATGTATAAGTGTATTAACAGTTGTCTGCATGGATATTTATTTCTGATTGGTGTTATTTAATCATATATTATTTCGAACTTTTAATATTTTCAGTTTAATTTGTTTTACTATATATTCAGGTGAAGAATGCTACAAACCTGATATCATCAATTCCTTTTTTTTGTATATGTGTCATGTATGTTTATCATTTAGTATAACTCATGAATGTGTGCTAAAAGGCAGTTGTAAAAATAGATGGTATGTTTATCATTTGGTTCTATCCTTCTTTTGTATAATATTGTGTTATTATATTAAATGAAATCTTTAATATGTGTGATTTTAATATATGGTATGTACTAGCGGTTTATAATCCAGGATTTTAGGTTAATAAGTTGTTGTAGTCTTTCTTGCATGTTCTCCTACAAAGATGGAAATGTAAACTGCTGTGTTCATTTCTTAATAAACCTCTTTTAACCGATTCTAACTCATTTTTGATGTAGAGGTAGTTAACTGGAATGGTTATTATTGTGTACTTTTTTTTAAAAAATTGTGTTGTTTTATGAAGAGTGATATTTTCTCTTATTATATGACAATGTATGTGTTAGAACTTTTGTATTCAGGTTTAACTATTACTTTGTAGTTGTGTGTCTTATTTTATCTTATTGTATATCATTAAATGCTGTCTTTATGAAAGATTTTAGGTTAATAAGTTGTTGTAGTCTTTCTTGCATGTTCTCCTACAAAGATGGTAAGGTAAACTGCTGTGTTGATTTCAAAATGTTTGTAGAAAGGTCAATATTTGCTAACATAAGCAGTTGTTTAAGATTGTGCTAATACAATGTTAAACTACTTTCATTAACAGTTTTTTTTATAAGTTACGTGGTTGGTTAGTCTTATTTTATCACCCGGTTGTGCATGAAAAGGGTTGTATACATTGTGTTTATATATAAACATTTACAGATCAAATTGTCTCAATTGTATTTCATTTATTATATTTTATATTGTAGCCCCATAGATTATAAAATGGAAAAGCTTGGGTTTGCATTGATCGTCGATGAAATATTCACAAGTCTCCCTGCCAAAGCTATTGGTTGTTTGAAATGTGTTTGCAAAGATTTCCGTAAGGAACTGTCAACTAATTTTTTTGAGATGATGCATTCTTGTCGAATTGGAAATTCACATAAGAAATATGTCTCCTTGCGAGGTATGTCAATTGTTGTTGACAACGTAATAGGTGGGAATTTGGATGTGTTTACAAGCAAACAGATCACTTTTCCTGGCAATGTTGACCCTATATTCTTAAGTATTCTAGCGTCGCTTAATGGGCTGTTGTTAGTGTCTTTTAAAGCGAGAAGTTGTGAGCTGATCCTTTGGAATCCAACAACCAGGTGCCATAAGTTGTTGTCTGTCTCAGACTTTTCTCAGCGGAATGTTCAAAACTGTGATACAAGTGGAATGTATTTTGATGAAACCAATGATCTTAAAGTGCTTCAAATCAAATACCATTTGTTGAATAATGTTGTTACTGCTCGTGTTTATTCACTACGTCGTGAGATGTGGAGAGAAATAGATTTCTTGAGGGGAGGTAATTTCGGTGGTCGGGGTTATTCTATGTCTTCCGGAATTTATTCTGGCAAATCCATATATTTCGTGTGTTCAAGAAGTTGGTATCCTGGCCCTTTCGAGAGGTATATAGTTGCTTTCAATGTTATTTCCGAAACTTTTAGAAGCATTCGTTTTCCTGAAAGTTTGGATGGACGGGTAGACATTGGTGCAAGGAAAACTATTTGTTTCCCTGGTAAAAGTCGGCCTTTGTTGTTACATATTATTTCTACTATTGGTGGGCTTTTATTAGTTTGCAACGAAAGGCCTTCATATCAGATGATGCTTTGGAATCCAACTACTATGAGTTTCAAAATTTTGTTCGATGAGCACTCTGATCGTATATATGATTGGCAATCGGATGCAGCTGGTATGTATTTTGATACATCCTCCGATCTTAAAATATTACACATTAAACGTCGCCATAATTATGATCTTGCTCGTGTTTATTCACGACGACTCGGCACTTGGAGAAATGTAGATTTTCTTATTGGGAAAAAATATGCAGCGGGGTGTTATATTTGGTCTGTTGGCTCTTTTGTGAACAATACCTTATATTTCACTGTTAAACAAGTGAGGGTACGAGGTGACATTCATATAATTGGTTTTGATGTAATTACTGAATCGTTTAAGAGGTTCCCTTTTCCCCCAGTTAATGACCTGTATGTTTATGATGGACATTTTCTCACTGTTAACAATAAGCTTCATATGTTTGTTGTTGAAATCTGGCCTAATGTTAATGCGAGTCTTTTCAAATATCAAGATAATTTATGGTCTATGGTGTCGTCTTTTCCAAATGTTGAAACATTCTCATTTGTGGAATGGTGTGGAGCATCGGATGTGGCAAACGGCAAATTGATTTTGCTCCCCAAATTTGGGAATATTGCTGAAGTATACATGAGTGTACAAGATTTTGAATACCTTCAACATGTTGATTCGTTTTGTTGGCTTAAAGGAGCATTATTTGGTCGTAAAGGAGCATTATTTTTTATATTAATTATGCTTTTTTTTTAACATTATGGTTTTGGAAATTATTGTGTTTGCGTATGTTTCTTGATTATTGCAGTATCTTGGTGCATGTTGTGTTTTTTTTTACGTATGTGGTAAGCTATAGGATTGTGTTTTTGTATTTATATTGTATGTTGAATATTATGTGTTGTTTTACAACATTGTAATGTTATACTTCCTGATAGTATTTTGTTAAAATTGGCAGAATAAGTTGGAGAAATGTAATCAAACTCGGGTGTATCGAGTTTAAAATCATCAAATTAAGTATAGTTTGTGCTTTCTGATTGTGATGACTAGATAATAATAAAAAACAGGTTGATAAATATAACACAATGTTTAAATTATAACACTGTGATATATTAACAAGTCAATATTGTATTGTATGTTGTAGTTATTAGATAATGTCAATAGTAGGATTAAATAACGTTTTACAATTAATATTTTTTATGTGTTTTGTTTCTAATAAAATGTGGAGAGACATGAAGGATCTTTGTTTCGTGCTGCTGTGAAACGAAAGAGTGAAGGTATGTTATAGATCAATTTAAAATGATTAAATATAATATACATTTTTTTCCCTTCATAGTTTATTATTTTATTTGATATGCTGCTGCAGTTTTACAGGCAGGCTGTGGTGATGCTGATGATAATGATGATGTTGATTTTGTTAATCCTGCTGTATCAAAAGTAAAAAAACCAGGTATTTATTTAAACATGAAAATCTTAGTTGTAGTTTGTTTCTAAAATTCGTTAAGTTATATAATAGTTGATGATACCTTACCAAAGAAGAGACGTCGAAAGGACCAACCTGAGGAATCAAATCACCATCAATGTAAAATTAGCGGTTGTTTGAAATGTGTTTGCAAAGATTTCCGTAAGGAACTGTCAACTAATTTTTTTGAGATGATGCATTCTTGTCGAATTGGAAATTCACATAAGAAATATGTCTCCTTGCGAGGTATGTCAATTGTTGTTGACAACGTAATAGGTGGGAATTTGGATGTGTTTACAAGCAAACAGATCACTTTTCCTGGCAATGTTGACCCTATATTCTTAAGTATTCTAGCGTCGCTTAATGGGCTGTTGTTAGTGTCTTTTAAAGCGAGAAGTTGTGAGCTGATCCTTTGGAATCCAACAACCAGGTGCCATAAGTTGTTGTCTGTCTCAGACTTTTCTCAGCGGAATGTTCAAAACTGTGATACAAGTGGAATGTATTTTGATGAAACCAATGATCTTAAAGTGCTTCAAATCAAATACCATTTGTTGAATAATGTTGTTACTGCTCGTGTTTATTCACTACGTCGTGAGATGTGGAGAGAAATAGATTTCTTGAGGGGAGGTAATTTCGGTGGTCGGGGTTATTCTATGTCTTCCGGAATTTATTCTGGCAAATCCATATATTTCGTGTGTTCAAGAAGTTGGTATCCTGGCCCTTTCGAGAGGTATATAGTTGCTTTCAATGTTATTTCCGAAACTTTTAGAAGCATTCGTTTTCCTGAAAGTTTGGAAGTTACTCCTTGGTCAGGAAAATTTCTGAGCATTGCAAAGAAGCTCCATTTTATTGTTGTTGAAGGGTCTCCCGAGTTATCTGTTGGTTTGTACAAAGTTGAAGATGAAGCCTTCATCAAGATGTTTTCTATCAATAATATTCATATTATTAGTTATGAACAAAGTTTCCGTTGGTCTACTATATTTCAAAACAACAAGTGGTTGCTTAGAAACGTTTGGATTCGTCCTGTTGAAGCTAAGATGAGCAATGAAGTTTTTAATTACCTTCAACATCTTGATTCCTACGTTGGTGTGGGACAAGCATTATTTATCGAGACCGTTGTTTCGCCGATTGATTAGAAATTATTATGCTATATTATAGGGAATGGTGGTCGTTTTTTCGAATTTTGTTTATTGTTTCAAGTAGTTCCGTATGTATAAGTGTATTAACAGTTGTCTGCATGGATATTTATTTCTGATTGGTGTTATTTAATCATATATTATTTCGAACTTTTAATATTTTCAGTTTAATTTGTTTTACTATATATTGAGGTGAAGAATGCTACAAACCTGATATCATCAATTCCTTTTTTTGTATATGTGTCATGTATGTTTATCATTTAGTAGAACTCATGAATGTGTGCTAAAAGGCAGTTGTAAAAATAGATGGTATGTTTATCATTTGGTTCTATCCTTCTTTTGTATAATATTGTGTTATTATATTAAATGAAATCTTTAATATATGGTATGTACTAGCGGTTTATAATCCAGGATTTTAGGTTAATAAGTTGTTGTAGTCTTTCTTGCATGTTCTCCTACAAAGATGGAAAGGTAAACTGCTGTGTTCATTTCTTAATAAACCTCTTTTAACCGATTCTAACTCATTTTTGATGTAGAGGTAGTTAACTGGAATGGTTATTATTGTGTACTTTTTTTTAAAATTGTGTTGTTTTATGAAGAGTGATATTTTCTCTTATTATATGACAATGTATGTGTTAGAACTTTTGTATTCAGGTTTAACTATTACTTTGTAGTTGTGTGTCTTATTTTATCTTATTGTATATCATTAAATGCTGTGTTTGATGTGTAATAAATCTTTTGTGGCAGAGAAATGAATAAATTCCCTTTATTGTATTATAAGCTAAGTATCCGGAGTGTTTATGATTGTGTGTTTATATAGTATTGTTTTATTTTATTTTATATGGTATTATGATGGTGTTTTTTCTATATTATTGTTTTTTTTATTTTACATGCTATACTTTATGTATTATTTGTTTTACATCATGGTATGTATTAGCGGTTTACTACTTACTTATGTGCTGTCGCCCATGTTCCTACAAATCTGGTGTCATCAACTGCTTTTTATGGTGTATAAATATCGTATTACTTGATTATTTAATAAACATATCATATTCGATTATGTCCAGTTTTATTCGCAAGGTTTGTTTAGTTCATATTCTTTCTGTTTTGAAAACAAGTGCATTGCATTATGTGATAATTGTCTGCATTGTTTTTGTATTACATTCTGAGTTACTGACAGCAAAGTTGATGCATTACTGCTTTCTAATTCTATCGGGTTGCAGGCGGTTATGGATGATTTTCTAAAGAATGTTGTTTTTAGTAACATCGATGATGTGTGGGAAATTAGTGAAGTAATCATAGACCATTTAAAGTTTCGTATTTCAATATTTACATTAGATGTAAGTGGATATATTTATATTTTTTACAGCCACGATCTGTTATCATACTGGGTACCGTAAAGGAAATATCCAAGGAGGTTGGTTGGTTTTCTTTGAAGTGTCCTAATTGTTTAAATGAGGCTTGTACAAAAAACATGGGTTTAACTAAATCTGACGGAGGTTGTGATGAAGACCAACATACGTTGTATGTGTGCACTAATGAATTTTGTCGAAAAAATGTTATTGATGAACCGGTTTTAAGGTATTGTTATTATTTTGTTGTTATTTACGTTGTCATTTTGTCATTGTAACTTTTTTCATCACTTACCTTATTTTGGTTTATGTAATTCGTTTTAATTCAAATTAAGTTGTTATGTTATCAATTAGATTGAAGGTTCGTGTTGAGGATAGCAGTGGTGATGTATCTCTTATTTTGTTTCATAATACGGCTAACCATGTTATCGAGAAGTCTGCAAAACAGTTGATTCAGGATAACATAATGGTAGTATATATTTAGTTTCTATATCTCAATTTATATATTTTTTGTAAGCTAACTTTTTGGTTATATATCCTGTCTTTTATGTTTTCAGGATGATGGTACTGTGCGATTTCCAAACGAATTAAAAACTTTGGTGGATAAATTGTTTGCATTCAAGATTGAAGTCAGCGAGACTAACTTGACATATTGTGATGAAGAATACGAGATTCAAAGAATAACTGACGATGAATCAGTTGTTGATCTGGTTAAACAAATGTCTGGGATTAGTCAGGTACTATGAACTTTTAACTGAAGTATTATAGTTGTCTTTAGTAGTTTAGTTAATAAACTTTTTCAATCTTGGTTTAGAGCTGTATGGCTGATGATAAGAAGAATGGTACTCCAATTTCGCTTGTGATGAGTTGCGATGGTGATTCAATTGATAAAAAAACATGTTCAATGGTTTGTAAAGATACGGCGTCTAAGCGTAAACTGCTTGATCTTTACAATTTGGATGTCATTTCGAACTCGAGCATCTGTGAAAGTACAAGTAATAATATTCTGGAGACCGTGAAAGATGTTGGTAAGAAAGAGATAAAGTTTACCCATTTTAATGAGTGAGATGTAGTTTCTTTTGTTTGTTGCATTTTAGAGCGATGGTTTTTATGTTTTGTGTTTGCTCAATGTTTTTTTTTTCTGGACATAAACTTTCTCTTTTGTTTTTTTTATTCACGTATGTTTTGATGCTGTTCAGCTTTCTTATGTGTGAGTATCTGAAGTTCAGTTTACGTATTGGTTGTTAATAATAACATGCTACATTAGTTAAGTTGTATATAGAAAAACTTATAAGAGGAACATAAATATAACCATCATTCATTGACAAAACTACACATAATAACAAAATTTGTCAATACATTAGATGTGGAATCATGTTGGTCGTTAAGTATGAGATCAAAAAGCAAAAACATAAGGAAGATGTCCTACTATCATGGAAAGAAACCCCATACCAACAGCTACATGCACATCAATCAAACTAATTTGCATTCAGTCTAATAAGCCAGAAATTTAGTAAGAGCTTGCTTTCCTTGGTTGGTTTTTGCTATGTATTGGTCAGCTAAGCTGTTTGCTTTATCAAGAAGATCCTCTGTCTCCCTTTCTTCATCAGACAGAAGCAATCCAGCAATGTACTGTTCATGTGAAGGTGGGTTGCTCATGATCTTCATTTTCATCTTCTTATTCTCCCGTAGTTGCTGTTGAAGTAGTCGTGTTATGTCAATCAAGGTGTCTCTGATCTCTCTTTCTGTGTCTTCATGTTGACCTTTGAATCCTTCATAGATATCCCTTTTAACTTGGGACAGTTCAGACCAACCTTTGGAGTTTGATGTATCCATTGTAGTTAGAACAGAGAAGAGTTGAGTGAAGTTAGAGAGTCGTTGAAGAGGTTAGAAAAGGATGTAGTTAGGAGGTATTATATATAATAGGATTAACAACTTGTGTTAAAGAAGAGTAATGATTTGTTATTGGCATCCGAGCTAAGATGCAATGATGATTTATTGAAATGGTCTTTTCATTTGCAGTTGAGTGTTTTCAAGTAATTAATGTAAAGTGGTTTAGAAGAATATAATAAGATATAAATATATAAATTGTGTTTTTCCAAAGTCCGTTATTTTTATAGTCTAGAGAACTTACATGATATATTTTAGTTGTGTATATATTCTAAATTATAGTTGTTTTTTTTTTCATATGCATTGTGTTATACGCAAGCCAATTGTTTGTTATGGTATGATGTTGTGTTTTTTCTTATAATTTTTTTTTTGTTCTACTTCATTGTGTGTTTTATTGTGTGAGTTGAGTGAAGATATGCAAAGGTTGAAAAGATGATAAAAAAAGATGTAGTTAGGAGAAGTATTATATATAATAGGATTTAATATTGGGTGAAATGATTACTATTGAATTTATGTTGGACTAAGGGTTATATGCAATTATCGAGTATGAAATGGTCTTTTTCATTAACAGTTTAGTTGTTTGATAATACTCTATGTAAGGCGGGTTTTTTTTTGTTAATATATTGTTGGTTTTTATATTCAAAACTTATTAAGTCAAGTGCTGTGTTTTTGATTTGTGACGTGGTAGTTTAGGAGTTACTACAATAATTGAAGTCTTTTACTAAGTAGAGTCCCAGTTAAGGCAGTTTCTTACGCTTATTTGTGTATTTACTTTATGTATAATTTTATCTTTTTAATGTAGGTTATAGCATGTCAGACATTGGAATCGAAGTTGTTGTTTCTGAAATACTATCCAGACTCCCAGTTAAGGCAATCGGTCGTTTCAAATGTGTTTGTAAACAATGGCGTGATGAGTTATCAAGTTGTCAGTTTGCTGCTTTGCATTCTAGCCGGATTGGTAGTTTAAAATGTCGGAAACGACTCACCATTCAACCTCTATCAATATTTATTGATAGCATAGTGGATGGACGGGTAGACATTGGTGCAAGGAAAACTATTTGTTTCCCTGGTAAAAGTCGGCCTTTGTTGTTACATATTATTTCTACTATTGGTGGGCTTTTATTAGTTTGCAACGAAAGGCCTTCATATCAGATGATGCTTTGGAATCCAACTACTATGAGTTTCAAAATTTTGTTCGATGAGCACTCTGATCGTATATATGATTGGCAATCGGATGCAGCTGGTATGTATTTTGATACATCCTCCGATCTTAAAATATTACACATTAAACGTCGCCATAATTATGATCTTGCTCGTGTTTATTCACGACGACTCGGCACTTGGAGAAATGTAGATTTTCTTATTGGGAAAAAATATGCAGCGGGGTGTTATATTTGGTCTGTTGGCTCTTTTGTGAACAATACCTTATATTTCACTGTTAAACAAGTGAGGGTACGAGGTGACATTCATATAATTGGTTTTGATGTAATTACTGAATCGTTTAAGAGGTTCCCTTTTCCCCCAGTTAATGACCTGTATGTTTATGATGGACATTTTCTCACTGTTAATAATAAGCTTCATATGTTTGTTGTTGAAATCTGGCCTAATGTTAATGCGAGTCTTTTCAAATATCAAGATAATTTATGGTCTATGGTGTCGTCTTTTCCAAATGTTGAAACATTCTCATTTGTGGAATGGTGTGGAGCATCGGATGTGGCAAACGGCAAATTGATTTTGCTCCCCAAATTTGGGAATATTGCTGAAGTATACATGAGTGTACAAGATTTTGAATACCTTCAACATGTTGATTCGTTTTGTTGGCTTAAAGGAGCATTATTTGGTCGTAAAGGAGCATTATTTTTTATATTAATTATGCTTTTTTTTTAACATTATGGTTTTGGAAATTATTGTGTTTGCGTATGTTTCTTGATTATTGCAGTATCTTGGTGCATGTTGTGTTTTTTTTTACGTATGTGGTAAGCTATAGGATTGTGTTTTTGTATTTATATTGTATGTTGAATATTATGTGTTGTTTTACAACATTGTAATGTTATACTTCCTGATAGTATTTTGTTAAAATTGGCAGAATAAGTTGGAGAAATGTAATCAAACTCGGGTGTATCGAGTTTAAAATCATCAAATTAAGTATAGTTTGTGCTTTCTGATTGTGATGACTAGATAATAATAAAAAACAGGTTGATAAATATAACACAATGTTTAAATTATAACACTGTGATATATTAACAAGTCAATATTGTATTGTATGTTGTAGTTATTAGATAATGTCAATAGTAGGATTAAATAACGTTTTACAATTAATATTTTTTATGTGTTTTGTTTCTAATAAAATGTGGAGAGACATGAAGGATCTTTGTTTCGTGCTGCTGTGAAACGAAAGAGTGAAGGTATGTTATAGATCAATTTAAAATGATTAAATATAATATACATTTTTTTCCCTTCATAGTTTATTATTTTATTTGATATGCTGCTGCAGTTTTACAGGCAGGCTGTGGTGATGCTGATGATAATGATGATGTTGATTTTGTTAATCCTGCTGTATCAAAAGTAAAAAAACCAGGTATTTATTTAAACATGAAAATCTTAGTTGTAGTTTGTTTCTAAAATTCGTTAAGTTATATAATAGTTGATGATACCTTACCAAAGAAGAGACGTCGAAAGGACCAACCTGAGGAATCAAATCACCATCAATGTAAAATTAGCGGTTGTTTGAAATGTGTTTGCAAAGATTTCCGTAAGGAACTGTCAACTAATTTTTTTGAGATGATGCATTCTTGTCGAATTGGAAATTCACATAAGAAATATGTCTCCTTGCGAGGTATGTCAATTGTTGTTGACAACGTAATAGGTGGGAATTTGGATGTGTTTACAAGCAAACAGATCACTTTTCCTGGCAATGTTGACCCTATATTCTTAAGTATTCTAGCGTCGCTTAATGGGCTGTTGTTAGTGTCTTTTAAAGCGAGAAGTTGTGAGCTGATCCTTTGGAATCCAACAACCAGGTGCCATAAGTTGTTGTCTGTCTCAGACTTTTCTCAGCGGAATGTTCAAAACTGTGATACAAGTGGAATGTATTTTGATGAAACCAATGATCTTAAAGTGCTTCAAATCAAATACCATTTGTTGAATAATGTTGTTACTGCTCGTGTTTATTCACTACGTCGTGAGATGTGGAGAGAAATAGATTTCTTGAGGGGAGGTAATTTCGGTGGTCGGGGTTATTCTATGTCTTCCGGAATTTATTCTGGCAAATCCATATATTTCGTGTGTTCAAGAAGTTGGTATCCTGGCCCTTTCGAGAGGTATATAGTTGCTTTCAATGTTATTTCCGAAACTTTTAGAAGCATTCGTTTTCCTGAAAGTTTGGAAGTTACTCCTTGGTCAGGAAAATTTCTGAGCATTGCAAAGAAGCTCCATTTTATTGTTGTTGAAGGGTCTCCCGAGTTATCTGTTGGTTTGTACAAAGTTGAAGATGAAGCCTTCATCAAGATGTTTTCTATCAATAATATTCATATTATTAGTTATGAACAAAGTTTCCGTTGGTCTACTATATTTCAAAACAACAAGTGGTTGCTTAGAAACGTTTGGATTCGTCCTGTTGAAGCTAAGATGAGCAATGAAGTTTTTAATTACCTTCAACATCTTGATTCCTACGTTGGTGTGGGACAAGCATTATTTATCGAGACCGTTGTTTCGCCGATTGATTAGAAATTATTATGCTATATTATAGGGAATGGTGGTCGTTTTTTCGAATTTTGTTTATTGTTTCAAGTAGTTCCGTATGTATAAGTGTATTAACAGTTGTCTGCATGGATATTTATTTCTGATTGGTGTTATTTAATCATATATTATTTCGAACTTTTAATATTTTCAGTTTAATTTGTTTTACTATATATTGAGGTGAAGAATGCTACAAACCTGATATCATCAATTCCTTTTTTTGTATATGTGTCATGTATGTTTATCATTTAGTAGAACTCATGAATGTGTGCTAAAAGGCAGTTGTAAAAATAGATGGTATGTTTATCATTTGGTTCTATCCTTCTTTTGTATAATATTGTGTTATTATATTAAATGAAATCTTTAATATATGGTATGTACTAGCGGTTTATAATCCAGGATTTTAGGTTAATAAGTTGTTGTAGTCTTTCTTGCATGTTCTCCTACAAAGATGGAAAGGTAAACTGCTGTGTTCATTTCTTAATAAACCTCTTTTAACCGATTCTAACTCATTTTTGATGTAGAGGTAGTTAACTGGAATGGTTATTATTGTGTACTTTTTTTTAAAATTGTGTTGTTTTATGAAGAGTGATATTTTCTCTTATTATATGACAATGTATGTGTTAGAACTTTTGTATTCAGGTTTAACTATTACTTTGTAGTTGTGTGTCTTATTTTATCTTATTGTATATCATTAAATGCTGTGTTTGATGTGTAATAAATCTTTTGTGGCAGAGAAATGAATAAATTCCCTTTATTGTATTATAAGCTAAGTATCCGGAGTGTTTATGATTGTGTGTTTATATAGTATTGTTTTATTTTATTTTATATGGTATTATGATGGTGTTTTTTCTATATTATTGTTTTTTTTATTTTACATGCTATACTTTATGTATTATTTGTTTTACATCATGGTATGTATTAGCGGTTTACTACTTACTTATGTGCTGTCGCCCATGTTCCTACAAATCTGGTGTCATCAACTGCTTTTTATGGTGTATAAATATCGTATTACTTGATTATTTAATAAACATATCATATTCGATTATGTCCAGTTTTATTCGCAAGGTTTGTTTAGTTCATATTCTTTCTGTTTTGAAAACAAGTGCATTGCATTATGTGATAATTGTCTGCATTGTTTTTGTATTACATTCTGAGTTACTGACAGCAAAGTTGATGCATTACTGCTTTCTAATTCTATCGGGTTGCAGGCGGTTATGGATGATTTTCTAAAGAATGTTGTTTTTAGTAACATCGATGATGTGTGGGAAATTAGTGAAGTAATCATAGACCATTTAAAGTTTCGTATTTCAATATTTACATTAGATGTAAGTGGATATATTTATATTTTTTACAGCCACGATCTGTTATCATACTGGGTACCGTAAAGGAAATATCCAAGGAGGTTGGTTGGTTTTCTTTGAAGTGTCCTAATTGTTTAAATGAGGCTTGTACAAAAAACATGGGTTTAACTAAATCTGACGGAGGTTGTGATGAAGACCAACATACGTTGTATGTGTGCACTAATGAATTTTGTCGAAAAAATGTTATTGATGAACCGGTTTTAAGGTATTGTTATTATTTTGTTGTTATTTACGTTGTCATTTTGTCATTGTAACTTTTTTCATCACTTACCTTATTTTGGTTTATGTAATTCGTTTTAATTCAAATTAAGTTGTTATGTTATCAATTAGATTGAAGGTTCGTGTTGAGGATAGCAGTGGTGATGTATCTCTTATTTTGTTTCATAATACGGCTAACCATGTTATCGAGAAGTCTGCAAAACAGTTGATTCAGGATAACATAATGGTAGTATATATTTAGTTTCTATATCTCAATTTATATATTTTTTGTAAGCTAACTTTTTGGTTATATATCCTGTCTTTTATGTTTTCAGGATGATGGTACTGTGCGATTTCCAAACGAATTAAAAACTTTGGTGGATAAATTGTTTGCATTCAAGATTGAAGTCAGCGAGACTAACTTGACATATTGTGATGAAGAATACGAGATTCAAAGAATAACTGACGATGAATCAGTTGTTGATCTGGTTAAACAAATGTCTGGGATTAGTCAGGTACTATGAACTTTTAACTGAAGTATTATAGTTGTCTTTAGTAGTTTAGTTAATAAACTTTTTCAATCTTGGTTTAGAGCTGTATGGCTGATGATAAGAAGAATGGTACTCCAATTTCGCTTGTGATGAGTTGCGATGGTGATTCAATTGATAAAAAAACATGTTCAATGGTTTGTAAAGATACGGCGTCTAAGCGTAAACTGCTTGATCTTTACAATTTGGATGTCATTTCGAACTCGAGCATCTGTGAAAGTACAAGTAATAATATTCTGGAGACCGTGAAAGATGTTGGTAAGAAAGAGATAAAGTTTACCCATTTTAATGAGTGAGATGTAGTTTCTTTTGTTTGTTGCATTTTAGAGCGATGGTTTTTATGTTTTGTGTTTGCTCAATGTTTTTTTTTTCTGGACATAAACTTTCTCTTTTGTTTTTTTTTATTCACGTATGTTTTGATGCTGTTCAGCTTTCTTATGTGTGAGTATCTGAAGTTCAGTTTACGTATTGGTTGTTAATAATAACATGCTACATTAGTTAAGTTGTATATAGAAAAACTTATAAGAGGAACATAAATATAACCATCATTCATTGACAAAACTACACATAATAACAAAATTTGTCAATACATTAGATGTGGAATCATGTTGGTCGTTAAGTATGAGATCAAAAAGCAAAAACATAAGGAAGATGTCCTACTATCATGGAAAGAAACCCCATACCAACAGCTACATGCACATCAATCAAACTAATTTGCATTCAGTCTAATAAGCCAGAAATTTAGTAAGAGCTTGCTTTCCTTGGTTGGTTTTTGCTATGTATTGGTCAGCTAAGCTGTTTGCTTTATCAAGAAGATCCTCTGTCTCCCTTTCTTCATCAGACAGAAGCAATCCAGCAATGTACTGTTCATGTGAAGGTGGGTTGCTCATGATCTTCATTTTCATCTTCTTATTCTCCCGTAGTTGCTGTTGAAGTAGTCGTGTTATGTCAATCAAGGTGTCTCTGATCTCTCTTTCTGTGTCTTCATGTTGACCTTTGAATCCTTCATAGATATCCCTTTTAACTTGGGACAGTTCAGACCAACCTTTGGAGTTTGATGTATCCATTGTAGTTAGAACAGAGAAGAGTTGAGTGAAGTTAGAGAGTCGTTGAAGAGGTTAGAAAAGGATGTAGTTAGGAGGTATTATATATAATAGGATTAACAACTTGTGTTAAAGAAGAGTAATGATTTGTTATTGGCATCCGAGCTAAGATGCAATGATGATTTATTGAAATGGTCTTTTCATTTGCAGTTGAGTGTTTTCAAGTAATTAATGTAAAGTGGTTTAGAAGAATATAATAAGATATAAATATATAAATTGTGTTTTTCCAAAGTCCGTTATTTTTATAGTCTAGAGAACTTACATGATATATTTTAGTTGTGTATATATTCTAAATTATAGTTGTTTTTTTTTTCATATGCATTGTGTTATACGCAAGCCAATTGTTTGTTATGGTATGATGTTGTGTTTTTTCTTATAATTTTTTTTTTGTTCTACTTCATTGTGTGTTTTATTGTGTGAGTTGAGTGAAGATATGCAAAGGTTGAAAAGATGATAAAAAAAGATGTAGTTAGGAGAAGTATTATATATAATAGGATTTAATATTGGGTGAAATGATTACTATTGAATTTATGTTGGACTAAGGGTTATATGCAATTATCGAGTATGAAATGGTCTTTTTCATTAACAGTTTAGTTGTTTGATAATACTCTATGTAAGGCGGGTTTTTTTTTGTTAATATATTGTTGGTTTTTATATTCAAAACTTATTAAGTCAAGTGCTGTGTTTTTGATTTGTGACGTGGTAGTTTAGGAGTTACTACAATAATTGAAGTCTTTTACTAAGTAGAGTCCCAGTTAAGGCAGTTTCTTACGCTTATTTGTGTATTTACTTTATGTATAATTTTATCTTTTTAATGTAGGTTATAGCATGTCAGACATTGGAATCGAAGTTGTTGTTTCTGAAATACTATCCAGACTCCCAGTTAAGGCAATCGGTCGTTTCAAATGTGTTTGTAAACAATGGCGTGATGAGTTATCAAGTTGTCAGTTTGCTGCTTTGCATTCTAGCCGGATTGGTAGTTTAAAATGTCGGAAACGACTCACCATTCAACCTCTATCAATATTTATTGATAGCATAGTGGATGGACGGGTAGACATTGGTGCAAGGAAAACTATTTGTTTCCCTGGTAAAAGTCGGCCTTTGTTGTTACATATTATTTCTACTATTGGTGGGCTTTTATTAGTTTGCAACGAAAGGCCTTCATATCAGATGATGCTTTGGAATCCAACTACTATGAGTTTCAAAATTTTGTTCGATGAGCACTCTGATCGTATATATGATTGGCAATCGGATGCAGCTGGTATGTATTTTGATACATCCTCCGATCTTAAAATATTACACATTAAACGTCGCCATAATTATGATCTTGCTCGTGTTTATTCACGACGACTCGGCACTTGGAGAAATGTAGATTTTCTTATTGGGAAAAAATATGCAGCGGGGTGTTATATTTGGTCTGTTGGCTCTTTTGTGAACAATACCTTATATTTCACTGTTAAACAAGTGAGGGTACGAGGTGACATTCATATAATTGGTTTTGATGTAATTACTGAATCGTTTAAGAGGTTCCCTTTTCCCCCAGTTAATGACCTGTATGTTTATGATGGACATTTTCTCACTGTTAACAATAAGCTTCATATGTTTGTTGTTGAAATCTGGCCTAATGTTAATGCGAGTCTTTTCAAATATCAAGATAATTTATGGTCTATGGTGTCGTCTTTTCCAAATGTTGAAACATTCTCATTTGTGGAATGGTGTGGAGCATCGGATGTGGCAAACGGCAAATTGATTTTGCTCCCCAAATTTGGGAATATTGCTGAAGTATACATGAGTGTACAAGATTTTGAATACCTTCAACATGTTGATTCGTTTTGTTGGCTTAAAGGAGCATTATTTGGTCGTAAAGGAGCATTATTTTTTATATTAATTATGCTTTTTTTTTTTAACATTATGGTTTTGGAAATTATTGTGTTTGCGTATGTTTCTTGATTATTGCAGTATCTTGGTGCATGTTGTGTTTTTTTTTACGTATGTGGTAAGCTATAGGATTGTGTTTTTGTATTTATATTGTATGTTGAATATTATGTGTTGTTTTACAACATTGTAATGTTATACTTCCTGATAGTATTTTGTTAAAATTGGCAGAATAAGTTGGAGAAATGTAATCAAACTCGGGTGTATCGAGTTTAAAATCATCAAATTAAGTATAGTTTGTGCTTTCTGATTGTGATGACTAGATAATAATAAAAAACAGGTTGATAAATATAACACAATGTTTAAATTATAACACTGTGATATATTAACAAGTCAATATTGTATTGTATGTTGTAGTTATTAGATAATGTCAATAGTAGGATTAAATAACGTTTTACAATTAATATTTTTTATGTGTTTTGTTTCTAATAAAATGTGGAGAGACATGAAGGATCTTTGTTTCGTGCTGCTGTGAAACGAAAGAGTGAAGGTATGTTATAGATCAATTTAAAATGATTAAATATAATATACATTTTTTTCCCTTCATAGTTTATTATTTTATTTGATATGCTGCTGCAGTTTTACAGGCAGGCTGTGGTGATGCTGATGATAATGATGATGTTGATTTTGTTAATCCTGCTGTATCAAAAGTAAAAAAAAACAGGTATTTATTTAAACATGAAAATCTTAGTTGTAGTTTGTTTCTAAAATTCGTTAAGTTATATAATAGTTGATGATACCTTACCAAAGAAGAGACGTCGAAAGGACCAACCTGAGGAATCAAATCACCATCAATGTAAAATGTTTTTCCCATATACTGCTGAGAAGATTTTACCAAGATGTTCACCAAGCACTCTATATGATTGGATGTTAGAGTTTAATGACAAGCAAAAGAACGTTGTAAGAGATATTGGTTTTGGTCCTATTCTAAATCTGAAGATTCAGCATGTTCCTACAAGCTTGGGACTTTGGTTGGCTAAGAACTATGATGATTCAACAAGAATATTAAATCTTGGATCTCAGTCAATAAAGTTAAGTCCAGAATTGGTTCACAAGGTATTGGGAATTCCGAACGGATCAAGAATGATAACAGAGAACAATAGGCCAAACATAAAAAGTCCTGTTGTTAAATTGTGGAGAAGTCAATTCCCAACAGGCTTCACCAGGTTTCTTATACAAGAAACACAAACTTATTTGGATAGGCGAAGCAAGAGAGAACGCAATGATTGTGGAATGTTGTTTGTTCTTAACTTTTTGGTGTTGATGTTTACACATCTAGGCGAAGGAACGAAAAGTGGCACTGTCAACCAAAGATTTTTGCCATTAATAACAAAGGATGTTGACATAAAAGAACTGGGTTGGTGTGATTACATGTTAACTTTGTTAGACAGAGCGAGAAAAGGCTGGCACCCTGCTCAAGTTTTTAATGGGCCTCTGTTTTTGCTTGCGGTAAGATCATAAGTAAAAAATTAATGTCATTTGTGGCATTTATCCAAACAAAACCGAGTGACAAATATTTTTTTGTTTACAGCTTATCTATGCAGATCATACAAGCAAGTTGCATGATGTACGTGTTAAGCGTAAAGGTTTGTTTGTTATAGAATATATTGAAGAGTGTACATTATGCAAACTGGAGGACATAAAGAATAAAGGACTGAAGTCTAAGAAAAGAAGAAAGAAAGGTACTTCAAAGTCTACAACAGGATTAAAGACCAAAAAATCAAATGAAAGTGAGGTGCGTCAATGTTCTTCAACTGGTGAAACCATGCATGAAAATGTGGAACAGCAAGTCGATGCTGACGAGGGCAAAGACAATGATGGTGCTGGTGTTGAGGAGGATTTGATTCATGAAGATATACATGGAGAGGATGAAAGGCAAGTGGATGATGATGAGTGTAGAGACAATGATCGTTATACTCGAAATATACATTCGAATAGGCGGGATGAGAATGCAGATGTTGGCAGGGAATCAAATATTTCCGTGGCAGAAGAACGAACGGAGGAAGCAGAATCGGTAATACACAAAAACATATAGTATTTCACTCTGAATATATGATATATGTATATATATATATATAGTTTTTATCATCTTTTATTGTTCATATTGAAACAGGTTTTTGTCAGAAATTTGACTGTAGAAATTGAAAAGGCAAAAGAGTCTTTGAAGAATGTAGAGACATTGCTGAATGAGGGGTTTACGTGCTATGCAGATAATCAGGTGATTAAAGAAGTTAAAGCTCAATTGGATCCGTTGATTTCATTTGCAAAAAATGCAGGTTTTATGAGCAGAGATCCAGGTTCATCTCCAAAAGATGATAATGAAATACAGAGTAAGGGAGAAAAGAAGACTCAAAGTCAATAGACGAAAACTGATTGTAATACGGGTGTAAATGTAAATTCAGTTGAAAACATGGAAAGTGTGCATTCAGATGAAAAGGATGAAGAAAATGTAGTTGATTCTACGGATGAGACTTTGGTGCCAGGATCTCCTTACATTAACCGGGTGGTGGAATTGAGTGAAAAGTTGACATTTGTAGAGAAAATTTATTCTGATTGGATTTTCTCTGCCAGAGGATTTGAAATGTATGTGTTTTAAATTCTTTTATTATAATGTACTATGATTATAAGTTGATTGATGTTTTAACTCGTATTCATTGTAGGGACGTTGTTTTTCAAATTGAAGGTCAGCCAGATTCAGGTCTAACAAGGATAGTGCTAGAAACATTGAGTCATGACGAGTATCTCCATTTTGCTGTTGTTAATGTGTGGGCCAGAATCTTAAATCACGAGGAGAAGTTTAAGGCTGATGACAAAATTAAGCGATTGTTTTGTACATATCAGATGCTGGTAAGTAAATAACATAAGTGAATTGTTTATTTATTTATTTTAGTAACGTTATTATAACTGATACACAGGATGGTGGCACATATGGTTCAAGCTATGAGATGATGCAAGCTGAATTTTTTGGAAATATGATTAAAGTTTTAAAAGAAGAACAAGTAGCATCGTTGAAAGAAGTTGATCTTTTATTCATACCTGTTTTGCAATCTGATCACTTCTACTTGGTATGCTTTCATTTGAAAAAGTGCCAAATAGCTGTGATTGATAACAGCAGTCTATATGATGATAGATCTGACTTAAAATACCGAGGCTGGCCAGAAAATTTGGTACATTCCTTGACATTTAAAAAACACAATCATATGTAAAAGATAATTTTTTATATTTATTATCGTTATATTGCAGAGGCATTTAGTAGCAGATTTTATGTTAAGTCAAGGTGTTGTGGGTGGACGTAAGATGCACAAAGCTCAGATAAGTCGACTAGAAATGCCGTGGAGAACCGTAGACAACAAAGTTGATTGTGGTATATTTTTAATGAGGCATATGGAGTCATTCGAAGGGAGTTCTTTATGACATTGGCGATGTGGGTTTGTGAAAGAAGTAGATTGTGGGCAGAAAGAACAATTAGATGAATTAAGATGCAAATATGCAACCAAAATATTGTTGCATTATCTTAATGCTCGAAGGGAGTTTGTGTATAATGATAGTGAAGCTTACGTTGTGCTGGACGCAATTGAAAGGAATAGGTTGAAAGAGCAAGCACGAGGAAGTCGTGTGGAGCGAATGAAACTGTATTGTCCTGTGTGATGTATTTGTGTTGCTTAAAACATTTGGATATTAGGTTGATTGTTTATATGTAGCTGTTGTTGTTTGAATGTGGTCTGGTCAAATGAATGTTTAGGTTTAATGCTTATGTATGAATGTTATAAGCTCTATGTTGTTGTGAAAAGTGTAATGTCTATAAACAAAAACAGTATTTTTATAAAAACAATAAAAACATTTTTTTATACAAAGCACAACATCTGATAAGATTTGAATTTTCATTCATACAAATTACAATGTCATAATATGGTTGCATTTCAATTAATAAATTAATCTTTAGTTGTAAATCAACTAAAGTATTTTGTTTTAGATATAATGGATTGTGTTTTAACGAAAGCTGTTTATTTTATGGTATAACATTGTGTTTTTTCTTTTGTGTTTTTTTTTCTTTTGTGTTTTTTTTTGTTAATATACTTGTGTTTTTATATTCAAATGAATCAAAACTTATTGAGTAAACTTTCGTTTTGCTCCCTGCCTCTAACTCCATCCAAATTGTTTGTTTTTCCATTTTCCTTCCTGCAGGGAGCAAAATGGAAAAACCATAGCAAACTATTGGTTGAAAATGGCTATTTTTGAAGGTTTCGGGCAAAATCGTTAAAGTGGCCAAACCACAGGGAGCAAAACGGAAGTTTACTCAAACTTATTGTATCAACTGTTGTATTTTTTTATATGTGACACGGGAGTGTAGTAGTTATGGGGAAATGAGCCTTTGCCGGTATAACTTTTGTTAATGAAGAGAAGTATTATATGTTGACAAGAGGTATACCCCTGATATATTTAACTCCTATGATTCTTGTAAGATGCTTTGGGATTGTAACACAAGTATTGCATAGGACTAAAGGTAATTGAACTAGGTAGATGAGTAGGTGTGATTTTTTTTTCTATGAAGCTAACTTGTGGTTCACAAGCTAAAACAAATGATAATTTATCTATAATTTTTAGATAAATTCTTTATGCTTCATCAGTGCTTTGACTTAACAGTTGTGTACAGGATCATCAGTGTTTTGACTTAACAGTTGTTTACAGGATCAGTTGTTGAGAAGAGCAATTCTTTATGGGAAGTAACTACCCACTTCCCATTCTCCCATATTATTTGTAACAATTTAGGATGTAGCCTTATAATTTTGATTAGGATATCAATTGGCGGTTTGTTATATAAGTTATATTAAACTGTTTTTTATTTCCTTCGAAATCATGTTCTCCTATAAAACTGGAAATATCAACTGTTCCATTATCTTGACATGTGACGTGTGTATATAGTTGTTGCTACAATACTTGAACGTGTGTTAAAAACCGTTGTAGAATAGCTTATATAATAAGAACATGTTAGTATAAAACTATTTAGGTTTGTGAATTTGTAGCAGAATTTTTAGATTTATCCTTCAAATATTGAGCAAGTGATGGAGAAAAATGCATCTACAAGAAGTAATAATCCTGTTCATTTAGGTGATGACCGGCAGCAGTCGTTTATCAATCCTTTAAATCGTCAAGAACAGGTAATTTAGTAATATCATCAATAAATAAAGTTTATTTGTAATATTTTAATATTATTGTTTTGTTGTTTTGGTATTTTTATTTTGTTTTGATTACAGGCCGACAGTGGTAGTGTAGAGATAATTTCTGTTGGGCCATTTAGTCCTTATAAATCCCATCTTTCCCGTGAGTTCAGTGAGGAGGTGATATATATTGAAGTTGTAATTTTTTAAATCTTAGTAAAATTTGTTATGTGATAGTTTCTAGCTCATAATGAAACAAGTTATTTCTCTTACCCAGATACGAAGGATTGAGAGGCAGCGTAAACGATCTAGAGACTTGCTATATTGGAATTGGGATGATGTTGTTTCGATCAGCAGCTCTCACGAAGAAATTGAGTTTATTGATATGACTGTTGATGCTGATGTAGATGAGGTTATCGGTCAGTCTGGTTTTGACCAATTTTCTGATTCTGAAGATGAAGTTGATGATACCGCTGATTCACTAGAAAGTTACTATCGGAAACTTAAAGTTCCAAAAGTTTCAATTCACCGTCGTTCTCATGTTGTGAAACTTTGAATTTATCGTTTTATTTTATGTATAAAATGTTGGTGTATAATTTTCTCTGTGTTGTTTTTTGTTGCAAGTATTGAACTATGTTTTGGTGTTTTTTGTATGTTTTTTTCTTTTCGTATGTAGTTAGTAATATATAGTATGATGAATGACAATTTATGTGTTGGTTTTTGTTCTAATTATTTTATCATGTTTTGGTGATATTGTTAGTTGTTGCTTTTGTTTTTGGGAGTTCTTAGTATGTTATAAATAGAGTGATGAATGAGAATAAGTATGAAGTTTCAGGAAATTGTATTTTCTATATTTAAAGAAATATAACTTTATATATAAATGATTGTGTTTTTTTTATGCTTCTTATATATGGGTTCGGTTTATTAGGTGGTTTTTTTGTAATAAAACTAAACATTCGTTTGAGTGGTATTCAGTATGGGGGTGAAAAGGTATTTGATATTAGTGTTTTTAAATTATCTGTATAATAACTAAAAATAGGGAAAAGGGTGACATTCAGTTTTACCGCAAAGTTAGGGCTCGAAGTTATAGAATTTGCGATTGTTTTTGTTGTTTTATGTACCAATCTTAATCATTTGGAAATACTTTTGCAATGGCGTCCACTCCAAACATTGACTTGCGATTTACAAGTAAGTTGTTCTCATGGTGGTGGTAGGTGATACCGTTAGAGCAACTCAAGAAAAACTCAAGAAATTACACTGAAGATGAACTAGGTGATACCGTTAGAGCAAGTAAAAGACAAGAGGTTGACGTGGAATTTGCAAAGGAACATATTAGAGGAAATAGAAAGAAATCATTTTGTACAAGCAAACTTAAAAGAATTGTAGGAAGAGGAGGTAATTGTGTTTCATATATTTTTGGTATGATTTATTTATCATTTTTAGTGTTAAAAAGAAGTTGTGTAAGTATATTGTGTTTTTAGATTTGTGATTTTGTTTCGAATAATGTTTCTACAAGCCGGTTAGTTTTCGTATAAATATGATGTGTATGCAGACATCTGTTTTTGTTGTATAAATTTGTGTTATATCCATTTTTGTTGATTAAAATTTAGTTATATCCAGTATGTGTTTTGTATTAATTGTGTTTTTTTTATGTAATGGAATCAAGTGTAGTTGTGGTTTCTAATTCTGATGAATAGATAATAATAAAGAACAGGTTGATATATATAACACAATGTTTGAATAGAAAGGCTATGATATATTATAAAGTCAGTGAGGTATTGTATGTTGTAGTCATTAAATAATGTCAATAGTTGGA
This sequence comes from Helianthus tuberosus, assembly GCA_030545235.1. Lineage (NCBI taxonomy): Eukaryota > Viridiplantae > Streptophyta > Magnoliopsida > Asterales > Asteraceae > Helianthus > Helianthus tuberosus. The sequence continues at coordinate 164,345,043 of CM060410.1, forward strand.
TTAAATAACGTCATACAATCAATTTTTTTGATGTGTAATTCAATTTAAGCATGTTTATTGTAATTCAGGTATATGTTTAAACATCGTTATAGTGTAATTCAATTTAAACAGCAATAGTTACAATTATTAAATATTTGATAAACATCGTTGTGATTTTACATATTCATAGTGTATAAAACATCGGTTTATGAGAGATGTATTTAGTCATGTATAACCTCTATCCACTAATTTCATGTTTTCCGAAAATTTTGTGACCTTAGGCAGTTTTCAGTTTTTTATTCAAGTAAATATAACTTACCTGTCCAATTAAGTTTAAATCAAATATGTATTATAAATACATGTTCAAAGTTGTTTCAAATTCACACATTAGAAGAGAGAAGTCTGTCTTTGAGGTTGAATCTGAGAAGGTATGATTTTATATTTTTTTCTCTAATCTTCATGTTCTCTATTATTTTATTACTTCCAATTTTTATTTTGTGCTATTCGTATATTAAAAAGTTTTGTATTCAATTTGTAGATGTCAAGTGATGAATTTATCATAAAGTCTCCGTTGAAAAACGTGTATGACCTTTGGCAAATCATGAAGGTTTGTTTAAATTTTTATAATTCAAAAAGTACAAATTTTTTTTTTGTTGAACTAAATTATTTTTGTATTTTTCAATTTATACAGCCTCAATTTGTTATCATAATTGGTACTATTAAGGCTATATACAAGGATTTTGGTTGGCACTATGTGGAGTGTCCTAAATGTTTAATGGAGGCGGGTACAGATCTTGTAGACTGCGTGGGTTTGGAGTCACATTATTTTCATGTGTGTTTCAACCGTGATTGTGATGAAAGTGTTATATATCCAGTTCCAAGGTAATATTACCTTTTTCTATCTATTTTAATATTTATATGTTTTATAAAATAATGGATTTTGTATATATGTGTTTTTATATTTAACTTAACTAGATTCAAAATAAAAGTTCAAGTGGAAGATAATACTGAGGATGTTCAACTAATATTATTTCATCCTCTGGTTGATGAAATCATTGAAAAAGTTGTTCTCAGGTCGGCTGTTCAATTGCTTAAAGAAAACTCATCATCTGTATGTATAAATAATCTTAACTTCTCCTATATTTTTTTTCTCATTGTATTTAAATATTTTTTTATATTAATTGTATCATAAAATATTCTGATTCACAGGATGTTGAAGAAGTAATGTTTCCTGTTGATTTAGACAAGTTGATTGGAAAGATGTTTGCTTTTAAAATTGAGATAACAACTTATAATCTGACTAATTTTGATGAAATGTATCTTGTCACAAACATGACTGATGATGAGTCAATTATTAATGAGCTCAAAGAAAAGATGAAGATTACTGAGGTATTTTTTATTTCAATACATGATTCGTATTTATACATTTATATTTACATCATATTTAATTTTATTATTATTTTCTTAATTTTCACATTTGTTTCAGGGAAACGATAAAGAATTTATAAAAAAAAAGTCACATTTCAAGTGTTAAGATTGATGATGCTAAAACCAGTTGTGATACCAATGAAATCAACAAACGTAAATTGGTTGACGTCTATAAGTCTTCAACTCCAAGTAATTTCAAGGATTTGGAGAAAGTTAGCAAGAAATAAACTTATCTCATATCTCTATTAATTTAAATCAGTTGTTATGATTTTTAGGTTTTTTCCAATGGGTATTTTGGATATTTCAGTTTGTTTTATTAAAATTTAGTTATATGCAGTATGTTTTTTATATGAATTGTTTTTTTTATATGATGGATTCAAGTGTAGTTGTGGTTTCTGATTCTGATGAATAGAGAATAATAATAATAAAGAACAGGTTAATAAATATAACTCAATGTTTAATTAGAAAGACTATGATATATTAAAAAGTCAGTGATGTATTGTATGTTGTAGTCATTAGATAATGTCAGTAGTAGGATTAAATAACGTTATACAATCAATATTTTTGATGTGTAATTCAATTTAAACAGCGTTAATGTAATTCAGGTATATGTTTAAACATCGCTATAGTGTTATTCAACTTAAACAGCTTTAGTTAGAGTAATTAAATATTTGATAAACAACGATGTGATTTTACATATTCATTGTGTATAAAACATCGGTTTATGAGAGATGTATTTACTCGTCTATAACCTCCATGCACTAATTTTTTGATTTCCGAAAATTTTGTGACCTCAGCCAGTTTACAGTTTTTTATTCAAGTAAATATATCTTACCTGTCCAATTGAGTTTAAATTAAAACTTTATTAAAAATACATATTCAAAGTTGTTTCTGTCACACCCTGGCTTTGCGGAAGCGTGGGTTTATTTGGTGTGACTTCTTAATACCATAGCAACAATCACAACAATGCTATATGATAAAAATACGAGATGTTCATTCATTAAGAATAGTGAGAAAATACCACAATATCATTGTTTAGAAACATCGACATTTGAAATAAGTTACAAACCACAAATTATTTAAAACATTTTCATAGGACACCAAAAGACTTTAAATAAGACGAGGTTTAGAGATATGTAACCCGTCCAGGAATAGGTTACACTTCTCAAACTTCACAGCTTTGGATGACATCTATTTATCCAACGCAGCTAGACACATGCATACCCTGCCAGATCCTGCTAGTTCCCTGAAATACATGTAGTTTGAAAAATCAACAAAAGGTTGAGCGAGTTCATGTAAAGGTGAGTATGTATAAACCTTCAAAGTATGAATAAACGTCCCTGGTATGTAGCAATAAGGAAAAAGAGATCACCATTGGGTTGCAAAGCCAATGATATGTGTGAAATGCTGTAGGAAGACTCAAACCTAGCAAATTTATGCGTCGGGCTCAAAGTCACCCCATGGTCCGTACTGTGGACTTAGGAGCTGGGCTCGCTACACCCAAATAGATCTACCGCTCATGACCCTCGGTCCTACAACGAGGATTAATGGCCTTAAGTTCCACCTACCCACTCACATGATCTAAGTAGTAAACCCTCCTTAAGCTAACCATACCATGTATAAAATGTCGGTAATAATTGTAACATGTATTCCACCCCCGAAGTATAAAACTGAAAACTGTTAAGAGAAAAGGGGGACATGAACTCATAGTATTGCGTCTTGAACCGTGTCTCAACTCTGTCAGCTACACGACAACCTACAACGTACTAATGTCTATTAGACGAACGGGCCGTGCCTTGGCTTAGAGTTAAATGTTTTGAGATACGTTTCTTTTATTATTCCGAGTAATAATTATTTGTCAAAATAATTAATATTTTAACTTAATCATATGTCGTGTTGGAATATTTGGTTCGTGCAATATTCTTGTATTAATACTTCCAAAGTATTTTATATATAAATGTTTCCTTCCCAAGGATGGGACATTTTACATACGTATGTTCGTATCGGAAATATATTTTTAAGTCCCCTTTTGAGATTATATACTTAATCATTTTTATGTATAAAATCATCCTCCGATACTTTGTACTTTGTTATAAAATTTATGGCGAGGTTTATCTTTGATAACATAATCTAAATATACTAATAAACACTTGTCCAGAAAATATTTACTAAGTGTTAGGATTTTCGGAAAATTTCGCCATAGTCTCCTTTGTAAATGGAGGTGTCCATGCTTAAAAAAATATCATTTTTTCTTTACATATAACCTGTAGATCGTTCTCACATAGTCAACCCGACAATTAGACATGCAATAAACGACTTATGTCATTTCAGCTTTATTAATCAAAACTGGACTGTTTTCGAGCATTTTAATAAAATAGTTAACCTTCTCCAAAAATTCTCAATTTTTTTACAGGATGTCATATATAATCCAAAATTTATTGTGTAAAAATATCGGGGTCCATTTCATTACCAATATTTTATAGAAATTAATTTACCGGACTGCAATCAGATTCGTCATTTTTCTGACCACAGTTCACGGAAAAATTCATTTAAAATTCATCGTAAGTTCGATTGAAGAAATTCCAGTGGGAGAATTACAAATACATCTGTGATCATCTACTGTATAAATTTCATGATCTGACTCTACACATAATTCAGTTTATGACGGAAAATAGGGCACTTATTTTCAGCAGTGAAAAGACAGCTTGAGCTGCTGTTACAAAACGGGTCTTTAAAAATAGTAAACGAAGTCCAAAAATTATGACTCCAGTGTCATTTGCTTTGTTTTTCGAAAATACACAATTTAGACTCCAGAAAATAAACTTTTCGATTTATAATGATCCGTTTACAGCTAGTTGAAGGTGGCTGAAAATGCTAATCAGCAAACTTTTTATAGGTTAAATGTTACTAAAACGCATATATACGATCACCATACTAACTTTTTAACCATGGAACAAGATGAAAAAGGGTGTACAAGTAACTTACTACTAGCACAAGGCTAGGGATGATCAAGAGAAGTAATGAAGTGGATAAAAGCAAACAAGAGAGGTTCTTCAACTTCCGAAAGTTCCAAGCTCCCTTATGCACCTTCTAACACCTTTGAGTATATGTAGATTGTATGGAACTTGAAAGAAAAATGGAGGTTATGTGGGAGTGGGTATGACCGTAGGTTTAGAAGGGAGGAGTGAGTGGTCTTGAGGAATGATGAGAAATATAGGCCACCATACTTATATTAATGTCTTCTAATATTTTATGTAAAGAATCATGCACTAAATATACCAAATAATTAAAGTAGGATCTTAGGAGATATGTTGATGATTATTTGGGTCCATGATGACCGATTGTTTTGATTATGGGGAGGGTTATGATTGCAAAATTTCCACTAATGTAACCATAGATTATATTGTAAGTAAAATGATGGTTATCTAACAATCCCACTTTAGTGTATATGATTACCAAAAAGAATTAAATAAATTTCCACTAATTCCATGATAATGACAAGAATCAAAAATTAATTCAACTTGTGGATATGGGGTCCCTTAGGGGACGTTCACATTGAGGGGGGGGGGGGGGGAGGTATATTTGCAATAATTCAATTAAGTGGTAACCAAAAGTTAGATTATAAGTAATATGATGTTACTTGCTAATCATAAGGTTTTTAGTGGGTGTTATGGCAAACGGGGATCATGTCTAGCCAAAAATAATAAAACAATGTTATTGACAAAAATTTAGTATCCCGGGTAATGTCCGGTTGTTCGGTTGGGTAACGTTCCGTTAAAGTGTTAAATTATATCGCATAGGGTCTTTTATACATCTTTTTGTAACGAATTTAATTCCAACACTTAGGAAAGCATACAAGATTGTTTTGCCATATTTATTTTTTTGCAAGTAACTCACATGATTAAAGGCTGAATTTTATATTAAAGTGCAGAATTTTGTAATTAACACATGTTTTAGGCACACCCGGTCACTATAATTATTACCTAGTGAAGCTGTTTAACAATTCTCACCTCCCTACACTCCCTACTAGTGTAGTAAACTATTCTCGGCTCATACTGGCCTCAGATACAGTAACTGTCTGATGCTGGCTATGTCAGCATGTTTACTGGGTATCCCGTATAGTGTGTTCACTGTGCTTTTGTGCATCAAGGTTGTCACTAAGGTTTGTGTGTAAGTAATGGAGTGACAGTATAAAATGTGATGCATGAGTATGTACGTATCAGGAATCAGTAGGCAGTTTAATCATAGTTATAAGCAAGCACAGTAATTAAGTAGTAATTAAATATTAATTAATTCGTACGGATACCTGGTTTGGTGAGGGTTGTCACATTCTCCCCCCGTTAAAGAAATTTCGTCCCGAAATTTAAGCTCTGCTACTAGATGCAGGGTTCTTAGGAAATAAATGGGGGTATTTCTCTTTCATACGATCCTCACGTTCCCACGTGAATTCAGGTCCATGCCTTGCATTCCAACGAACTTTGACGAGTTTGACACTGCTCCTGCGAGTTTTATTAACTTTCCAATCTGTGACCTCGACGGGTTCTTCAGTAAAGTGGAGTGTGTCGTCGATATGAACTTCGTCAGCAGGAATAACAACTGTCTCTTGAGTTGGACTCTTTTTCAGATTAGATACGTGAAATGTATCGTGAACACCATTAAGTTCAGCAGGTAGGTCCAACTTGTATGCTACCAAACCAACCCTCTTCAGAATTTTGAATGGACCAATGTATCGCGGATTCAACTTCCCACGCTTCCCGAAGCGTGCCACACCCTTCCAGGGTGAAACTTTCAATAAAACCATATCTCCAACTTGGAATTCCAAATGTTTCCGGTTTGGATCTGCATAGGCTTTCTGTCTGTCGCGAGCCGCTTCGATGCGTTTTCGAATTTGCGCAATCTTGTCTGTCGTCTCTTGGACGATTTCGGGACCAACAAGCTGCCTATCACCTGCGTCAGCCCAGCATAGGGGTGATCGACACTTGCGTCCGTAAAGAGCTTCAAATGGCGCGGCTCCAATACTGGTGTGTGGTAGCTGTTGTTGTATGAGAATTCGGCCAACGGTAAATGCTTATCCCAGCTACCACCAAGATCCTTTACACATGCTCCCAGCATATCCTCCAATGTCTGAATAGTTCTTTCACTTTGGCCATCAGTTTGCGGATGAAATGCAGTACTTAGGTTCAATTGCGAGCCAAAAGCTTCTTGGAAGGATTGCCAAATCCTTGACATGAGCTTCCCTCTCTATCAGAGATAATTGAGAGAGGTACTCCATGACATGCAACTATCTCTCGCATGTATATTTCAGCCAGTTTACTCGTGTTATCCTTTTCCTTGATTGGCAAAAAGTGCGCAGATTTCGTTAGACGGTCTACAGTCACCCAAATTGTATCATGGCCCTTGGGTGTCCTTGGAAATTTCATAATGAAATCCATTGAAATCTGTTCCCACTTCCATTTGGGTATTTGTTGTAGAAGACCTGAAGGCTTTTAGTATTCGACCTTTACCTCGGCGCACGTTAAGCATTTGCTAACATATACCACAACATCGCCTTTCATCCTAGGCCACCAATAGAAATCCTTAAGATCTTGGTACATTTTATCCGCTCCTGGATGAATCGAGCACCGTGATTTGTGTGCCTCATCAAAAATAACTTTTCTCAATCCACCAAATAGAGGAACCCAAATCCTTTTCATAAAACATAACGTTCCTTCCTCGTTTGGCATTAATTGATTCTCCATCCCACGAAGATATTCTTGTTCAAGGTTTCTTTCCTTAAGTGCTTCTTTCTGCACGGTACGAATTCGCAGAGAAAGATCTATTTGGATAATCATTTCTAAAGCCCTAACCCTTATGGGCTTAATCCTTTCTTTACGACTCAGGGAATCAGCGACCACGTTCGCTTTCCCTGGGTGATACTTGATCTCGCAGTCGTAGTCGTTCAACAATTCAACCCAACGTCTTTGTCTCATATTCAGCTCTTTCTGGTTGAATATGTGCTGCAGACTTTTATGATCCGTAAAGATGGTACATTTCGTACCATATAAATAATGTCGCCAGATTTTCAACGCAAATACCACTGCACCAAGCTCCAAATCATGCGTGGTGTAATTTTTCTCGTGGATCTTCAATTGGCGTGACGCGTATGCTATAACTTTATGTCGCTGCATCAAGACGCAGCCTAAACCCTGACGCGAGGCGTCGCAATATACCACGAAGTCATCCGTTCCTTCGGGTAGCGATAAGATCGGTGCATCACAAAGCTTGTTCTTCAACAACTGTAAGGCCTCTTCTTACTTGTCTCCCCAATCAAACTTCTTATCTTTCTGAGTGAGAGAGGTCAAAGGTTGAGCGATTTTCGAGAAATCCTCAATGAACCTGCGATAATAACCAGCCAAACCTAGAAACTGTCGAATCTCGGTTGGCGTCTTTGGAGTTTCCCAGTTCTTGATCGCCTCGATCTTTGTAGGATCCACATAGATTCCATTTCCATTAACCACATGACCAAGAAACTGAACTTCGCGTAACCAGAACTCGCACTTTGAGAACTTTGCGTACAACTTCTCCTTTTTAAGTAGCTCTAAGATAGCTCTTAAATGTTGCTCATGCTCTTCTTTCGTCTTCGAGTAGATTAGAATGTCATCAATGAACACAATCACAAACTTATCGAGGTACGGTTTACAGACTCTGTTCATCAAATCCATGAATACTGCTGGCGCGTTCGTCAAACCAAACGGCATAACCAGGAACTCGTAATGTCCATATCGAGTTCTAAAGGCCGTCTTTGGAATACTTTCCTCTTGTATCCTTAACTGGTGATAACCTGATCGTAGATCGATCTTTTAGTAAAAACTTGAACCTTGTAATTGATCGAATAGGTCATCGATCCTTGGTAAAGGATATCTGTTCTTGATTGTCAACTTATTCAGCTCCCGGTAGTCTATACACATGCGAAAACTACCATCCTTCTTTTTCACGAACAAAATTGGAGCTCCCCAAGGCGAGAAACTTGGTCTGATAAATCCCTTGTCTAATAACTCCTGGAGCTGCGTTGACAGCTCCTGCATCTTTGAAGGTGCAAGTTGATAAGGTGCCTTAGCTACAGGCGCGGCGCCTGGAACTAAGTCAATATGAAACTCGACTTGTCTTTGTGGTGGCAATCCTGGCAAGTCTTCTGGAAAGACTTCAGGATACTCCTTAACGACTGGGAAGTCTTCAAGTTTTGGCTCAGCGGCTTCCTTATCCACGATGTGTGCCAGGAAGGCAACACATCCCTTCTTCAAACATTTTTGAGCCTTCAAACAACTAATGATCCTTAGGGGCGTATCGCGCTTCTCTCCGTGTACTACGATCGTTTCTCCATCCGCCATTGGGATGCGAATGGTCTTCTCGTGACATACAATCTCGGCTCTGTTGCTTGACAACCAATCCATCCCTACTACCACAACGAAGCTTCCTAACTCGACTGGCAGTAGGTCTAATGTAAACTCGTGTTCTAATAAAATTTTGAATCTCAAGTAATAACTTAAGAATTTTGAACGAATAGTGATCCTTAGCTTGGCCCGCAGAATCCACCAGAATTCCCATGCACTACAAGTTGTTATTACGTTGGCCACCGTAATAATAAATTGCCTTGCATGGTCACCCTAGCGTTCTCTCGTACGAAGCAGCCGATCAGTAAGAGAGGAAACACTATTGTTAATATACCTTCAACATAGAAGGAAACTTCGTGATAGTTCACGTGTCAACGTTCGTTGTCATTACTCCGCAGAACGGCACAACATTAAATGAAATAAAGATAACCACTGGAGGGGCACCTTCAAGATGAGTACTTCATGTTCCTTGTCTGGACAAGAGTGTCTTCAATTATGATTTGTATGAGCCACAGGGACCTCGCCCCACTAATGGAGTTGTTGTCCAAGGCTACCACCTCCGCCTTATCGTCACTATTGAATTTAGGCATTTTAGCATCTGCGAGAAAGCAACCATTCTTCCACGGGATCAATGCTTTATGGTCTCACTCAGGAACCACGTTCGTTATAAGCTCCGCAATAGGCGTGAGGTCGATATTCTTATGGGAGATGTTTTGTATAAAATATGTTATGTTTTGAAATAGAGTATTATGTCTTGTGTAAAGGATGTTGTGTCTTAACCATGTTATGTGAGTCAAGGATGACAATGGAATTCGAAGTCGAAGGCGTTTTGTTTTTTTTTTTTGCCAAATATTTCATGCAACAAATATATGAACAACCTATATATATAATCATGTAAAATCCTATCAATCAAGGATTTCTATCTTGTATAAGCTGAACTTACAAACTGTTTATAATGCGTAAACTGATAATGTAATGTATTGTAGGCACATAGTCTATTAATGTATTGTGTCTATTTCTCATAGACTTCACCCATGGAAATGGGTATCAACATGTAGTAAAATAAGCATGTAAGTCACAATCAATGTAATCAAGTAATCATCCTAGTCTTCCCCAGACTATCCCACCCAGTCTCTTAGACTGAACTCCCTAGTTTCTCAAACTAACTCCCTGGCTTCTAAGACCAAATCTTCCCAGTCTCTAAGACTAACTCCCTGGCCTCTAAGACCAAAACCTCCCCAATCTCTAAGATTGAACCCCTCAGTCTCTAAGACTGAACCTCCCTCAGTCTCTAAGACTGAACCATCCCAGCCTCTAAGGCTAAACTCCCTCAGTCTCTAAGACTGAAATATAAATTTTTGAACTGTGTATTTGTGCCTTTTGTTTGTAAAATGTTTATGCCCCGGATCTGGACTTTTAGTGTATGCAATGTAAAAATGTTTGAAAACATTTTCGTGAGAGCCCTAGTGATCATAGTCTAGACTCAAGAAAGAATCCTAGTTCGCTATGATCGAGGCTCTGATACCAAGCTGTCACACCCTGGCTTTGCGGAAGCGTGGGTTTATTTGGTGTGACTTCTTAATACCATAGCAACAATCACAACAATGCTATATGATAAAAATACGAGATGTTCATTCATTAAAAATAGTGAGAAAATACCACAATATCATTGTTTAGAAACATCGACATTTGAAATAAGTTACAAACCACAAATTATTTAAAACATTTTCATAGGACACCAAAAGACTTTAAATAAGACGAGGTTTAGAGATATGTAACCCGTCCAGGAATAGGTTACACTTCTCAAACTTCACAGCTTTGGATGACATCTATTTATCCAACGCAGCTAGACACATGCATACCCTGCCAGATCCTGCTAGTTCCCTGAAATACATGTAGTTTGAAAAATCAACAAAAGGTTGAGCGAGTTCATGTAAAGGTGAGTATGTATAAACCTTCAAAGTATGAATAAACGTCCCTGGTATGTAGCAATAAGGAAAAAGAGATCACCATTGGGTTGCAAAGCCAATGATATGTGTGAAATGCTGTAGGAAGACTCAAACCTAGCAAATTTATGCGTCGGGCTCAAAGTCACCCCATGGTCCGTACTGTGGACTTAGGAGCTGGGCTCGCTACACCCAAATAGATCTACCGCTCATGACCCTCGGTCCTACAACGAGGATTAATGGCCTTAAGTTCCACCTACCCACTCACATGATCTAAGTAGTAAACCCTCCTTAAGCTAACCATACCATGTATAAAATGTCGGTAATAATTGTAACATGTATTCCACCCCCGAAGTATAAAACTGAAAACTGTTAAGAGAAAAGGGGGACATGAACTCACAGTATTGCGTCTTGAACCGTGTCTCAACTCTGTCAGCTACACGACAACCTACAACGTACTAATGTCTATTAGACGAACGGGCCGTGCCTTGGCTTAGAGTTAAATGTTTTGAGATACGTTTCTTTTATTATTCCGAGTAATAATTATTTGTCAAAATAATTAATATTTTAACTTAATCATATGTCGTGTTGGAATATTTGGTTCGTGCAATATTCTTGTATTAATACTTCCAAAGTATTTTATATATAAATGTTTCCTTCCCAAGGATGGGACATTTTACATACGTATGTTCGTATCGGAAATATATTTTTAAGTCCCCTTTTGAGATTATATACTTAATCATTTTTATGTATAAAATCATCCTCCGATACTTTGTACTTTGTTATAAAATTTATGGCGAGGTTTATCTTTGATAACATAATCTAAATATACTAATAAACACTTGTCCAGAAAATATTTACTAAGTGTTAGGATTTTCGGAAAATTTCGCCATAGTCTCCTTTGTAAATGGAGGTGTCCATGCTTAAAAAAATATCATTTTTTCTTTACATATAACCTGTAGATCGTTCTCACATAGTCAACCCGACAATTAGACATGCAATAAACGACTTATGTCATTTCAGCTTTATTAATCAAAACTGGACTGTTTTCGAGCATTTTAATAAAATAGTTAACCTTCTCCAAAAATTCTCAATTTTTTTACAGGATGTCATATATAATCCAAAATTTATTGTGTAAAAATATCGGGGTCCAGTTCATTACCAATATTTTATAGAAATTAATTTACCGGACTGCAATCAGATTCGTCATTTTTCTGACCACAGTTCACGGAAAAATTCATTTAAAATTCATCATAAGTTCGATTGAAGAAATTCCAGTGGGAGAATTACAAATACATCTGTGATCATCTACTGTATAAATTTCATGATCTGACTCTACACATAATTCAGTTTATGACGGAAAATAGGGCACTTATTTTCAGCAGTGAAAAGACAGCTTGAGCTGCTGTTACAAAACGGGTCTTTAAAAATAGTAAACGAAGTCCAAAAATTATGACTCCAGTGTCATTTGCTTTGTTTTTCGAAAATACACAATTTAGACTCCAGAAAATAAACTTTTCGATTTATAATGATCCGTTTACAGCTAGTTGAAGGTGGCTGAAAATGCTAATCAGCAAACTTTTTATAGGTTAAATGTTACTAAAACGCATATATACGATCACCATACTAACTTTTTAACCATGGAACAAGATGAAAAAGGGTGTACAAGTAACTTACTACTAGCACAAGGCTAGGGATGATCAAGAGAAGTAATGAAGTGGATAAAAGCAAACAAGAGAGGTTCTTCAACTTCCGAAAGTTCCAAGCTCCCTTATGCACCTTCTAACACCTTTGAGTATATGTAGATTGTATGGAACTTGAAAGAAAAATGGAGGTTATGTGGGAGTGGGTATGACCGTAGGTTTAGAAGGGAGGAGTGAGTGGTCTTGAGGAATGATGAGAAATATAGGCCACCATACTTATATTAATGTCTTCTAATATTTTATGTAAAGAATCATGCACTAAATATACCAAATAATTAAAGTAGGATCTTAGGAGATATGTTGATGATTATTTGGGTCCATGATGACCGATTGTTTTGATTATGGGGAGGGTTATGATTGCAAAATTTCCACTAATGTAACCATAGATTATATTGTAAGTAAAATGATGGTTATCTAACAATCCCACTTTAGTGTATATGATTACCAAAAAGAATTAAATAAATTTCCACTAATTCCATGATAATGACAAGAATAAAAAATTAATTCAACTTGTGGATATGGGGTCCCTTAGGGGACGTTCACATTGAGGGGGGGGGGGTATATTTGCAATAATTCAATTAAGTGGTAACCAAAAGTTAGATTATAAGTAATATGATGTTACTTGCTAATCATAAGGTTTTTAGTGGGTGTTATGGCAAACGGGGATCATGTCTAGCAAAAAATAATAAAACAATGTTATTGACAAAAATTTAGTATCCCGGGTAATGTCCGGTTGTTCGGTTGGGTAACGTTCCGTTAAAGTGTTAAATTATATCGCATAGGGTCTTTTATACATCTTTTTGTAACGAATTTAATTCCAACACTTAGGAAAGCATACAAGATTGTTTTGCCATATTTATTTTTTTGCAAGTAACTCACATGATTAAAGGCTGAATTTTATATTAAAGTGCAGAATTTTGTAATTAACACATGTTTTAGGCACACCCGGTCACTATAATTATTACCTAGTGAAGCTGTTTAACAATTCTCACCTCCCTACACTCCCTACTAGTGTAGTAAACTATTCCCGGCTCATACTGGCCTCAGATACAGTAACTGTCTGATGCTGGCTATGTCAGCATGTTTACTGGGTATCCCGTATAGTGTGTTCACTGTGCTTTTGTGCATCAAGGTTGTCACTAAGGTTTGTGTGTAAATAATGGAGTGACAGTATAAAATGTGATGCATGAGTATGTACGTATCAGGAATCAGTAGGCAGTTTAATCATAGTTATAAGCAAGCACAGTAATTAAGTAGTAATTAAATATTAATTAATTCGTACGGATACCTGGTTTGGTGAGGGTTGTCACAGTTTCAAATTCACACATTAGAAGAGAAAAGTCACTCTTTGAGGTTGAATTTTTTGAATATTTCAGTTTGTTTGATTAAAACATCGGTTTATGAGAGTTGTATTTAGTCATGTATAACCTCGATCCACTAATTTCATGATTTCCGAAAATTTTGTGACCTTAGCCAATTTACAGTTTTTATATAACTTAGTAACTTACCTGTCCAATTGAGTTTAAAACCGTTTAAATATTTACCTATATAGAGGTGTGTTCTATTACATTTTCGTTGTAGTTGTTTGAAGAACATGAACGTAGATGTTTATAAGTTAGTGGCAAATGGTGCCAAACCGGAAGAAATCATTGGCTGCCCTGTTTGCAATGTCATATGCCTTAATGAACAACAATATAGGCATCATGTAATGTCAAGGAAGCATACCACAAAGGTATAAGTGTTTGAAATATTAATCATTTTGTGTTTTTACTTTGTAATTTTGTTGTTTACTCATTCGAGTGTTAATCCAACAGTTACAAGATTTATCGTATTGTTGTGTGGATTTTCATTGTGCTCTATGTGACATATATTGTACAAGTGCAAATCAGCTTTATGCTCATTGTAAAGGAAAGAAACATGCAAAGATGTTCCGGCTTACTGTAGGGGATATGCAAGTTGAATCTCATTCTGCGTTTGATGCTTCTGGTGGTAATAATGTTTCGGGTTACGAAGGAGATTGTGACGAGGGTGATCAACAACTGATGTCTGCAGAAGATAATCAAGTCAGTGTAGTCAGTAGTGATATCGAAACTGGAGATGTAGATAATGTTTGTGATGTAGAGGTCACTGATGGCTGTGATGTTGATGGCGGTTTTTCTGTTTGTCCCGGTCATGTGTGTTATGCGTGTGACATATATTGTTCTTCACCAATTAAGGTGCCGTTTTGTGTTGAATGTTATAAATATATATAACTAAACACGTTGAGGCGGTGATTAGTTTAAATGATGTATTGTTTTGTCGTTTTGTTATATTTCAACTTTCGTAATGTTTGTTCTTATTTGTTTCGTCATGTTTCAATCGATTGCTTTGGTGCCTTAAAAAAACCAGCACAATCTATTTATTGTCTATATTTAATATATAAAGTACCACATAATCTGTGTAGTAAAAGTTTGCACAACAATGTTGGGATTACCCAAAATCATATATATTACATGTTTTTTAAATCAAGCTACGAAGCATCATAATTAAATATAATATCATATGAACCTACAACCAAACATTTCTTAAACTCATAAAACATAGGGTACAATACATATATGTCCTATGAATCTACAACCAAAAATTTTTTAAACGCATAAAAGATGAAATAAATAATAATAAAAATAAAGATAATAATAAAATATAATGTCGTATGATCATACCACCAAGCATTTTTTAAACTCATAAAACATAAGGTACAATACATATATGCAATCCTAAACTATAGGTGCAACCAACCATCGCAAAAAGTCACCCTATAAGCATAAAGTACAAACAATGATGCATAACTTTGTTTTAAATTATAATATATAAATGTTTTGTTTCTTTAAAGAACCTTGATTTGGTATTGATTTGTTTTGACCTAGCCAAAGTGGACATTATGATGGTGTGGTTATGTTGGGCTGTTACAGATGGTATTAGTGCTAGGGATTGGTCTGGTGTGCCATCGAGGATGTTGGGACCTGTAAGGAGTGTGATTTGTAACATCCCACATTGGTTGTGAAGGGGAATGAAGGCTTCGTTGTAAGGCTCTTCATACATTCAACATCATGACGCGTTTTAAATCAGTGAGGAGATGTTGGAACGTCTTGGCTAAAGCGGATAGTATCATGGTGTGGTTAGCTTGGGATGTACATTGTAGGAAAGTGTTACCATGCTGGAGATTCCGATTGACTTATGTTTGAGATATTGCCAAATCTTACTGCAAGAGACGTAGGCCGTTATAAGTTGGTGTGTAAAGAATGGTGTTCTTTTCATTTGTATTGTAATATACTTTGGTAATGTTAGAAGATATTTTATTTTTGTATGGTATTTTAGTTGCTGATGTTCTTTGTTATATATATGGTTATCAACTTCTTAGAGTAAGTTGTATGTTGTGTATTATAAATTGTTGATTTCTTGTAATTACATAAGTAGTATGATAATATGTGATGTGTAACTTGGCAGTTAATTATTTGAATAAATTTTAGCAGGTATAACCCCTAATGTTAAGGAGTGGTTATTATTGTGTTTTTTTATTTTATTGTGTTTTATTTATTTATTGGTTTTTATTTATTGTGTTTTTGTTTTTTTTGTGTTTTTTTATTATTGGAGGGCTAAAATGAACTCTAAATGTGGGGCCTTTTCCAGTTTTTAACTTATATATGTTTTCAATACTTTATATTAAGAGAAAAATGCAATTTCCGTCCCTGTGGTAAGTGTGAAACATCAACTTGAGTGGCTAAGTAACACACATTATCATAAATAATAACAGAAACTTCATCATAAACTTGCTTCTAAATGTACATTCTCATTAGAGCAACACTGTCCAACCCAGCAAACTGAAAAACAAAGCATAATTATTCAAATGAACAAACATGATTCAACAATATCAGTGGTTGCAACGGTTATAATGAAAACAGTGGGTGATTTTATCTATCAGTGGATAGCATATCAGTGGATGAAAACACTGATTTTGAACAACAGTGATATCCAAGGAAATGAGAGAACAGGGGTTGACTTTCAGCAGTGGACAACTTTTCACAGAGCAGATGTTTGAACAAAACAGTGGTTATGGCAGTGGACAACTTTTCACAGAGCAGCTGTTTGAGATTGTGTTTTTTTCATGTGTGCAAGTGCAAGTCTATATTCAGGCACAATTTAACTTCAAAATAAACCAAATCAATTACAATTCTCCGGATGGTCGCTCGAAGAAATTAAACTGAAGATATTAAATGTTTGAAATAATATATGATTAAATAACCACAATAAAAAAACGACCATAATAAAAAACACAATTCATCCAGACTAACTTTCAAGAAACAAACCAACACATTCCATTAAAATAAAAAGAGTAAAATGAAATTTGCGTCCCTGTGGTATGTCCCAAACATCAACTTGAGCCCCTAAAAACATTTTTTTGCATTCTGAGCCCCTGTGGTATTCATTTCATAACACTTTGAGTCCCTGCCGTCAGGTTGACTGTTAGAGGCAGGGGTAAGACCGTCTTTTTGCATATATTAATAACACTTTGCGTCCCTATGGTATGAGTGAAATATCAACCTGAGCCCCTAAATTCTTTTCTTGGTTTTTTGTTAAGAAATCTAATAATTAAATTTATACTATATATAACAAATTATTAAAGCCTAAATTGTATATTAAATGTAAACTTTTTATACATACAATACAGAGACAAAACGTCATACCAACTTCGTAGAGTTGGCGGAAGTTACAGACTCGATAACAAAAGACTGTAACATACAATACAGAGACAAAACGTCATACGACCACAAGCAATTGTGGATTTTTACTGACGGGTGCACTTCGGGAAGCTGATCCAGATATGAATGAATATAACCCCAGTGTATCTAATTACATATCTGCCACTTGGGTTATATTCATTCATATGAATGAATATAACCCCAGTGGTAGATATGTAATTAGCGAGCTTTGGAATTTCAAGGAAAATCGAAGAGCTCCACTGGGGTTATAATCATTCATATCAATCACTTCCTTATGTGCACCGCATCTTCTAGGAGGTTGTCAAGTGTTTTCGCCTTCGTAGTTGGTGTTTTGCGTATCTTTACATCCGCAGCCATTCTGTACAACAAAACACATTCAAATGAGGAACACATTCGAATCTTATCCGATCAGTTCTTAATACAACAGTTCTTAATACAACAAAACACATTCAAATGAGGAACACATTCGAATCAAACCGAAAATAAATATGATGAACTCACAAGAATCAAAATCAAAATACATTGCAAATAACACATTCAAAACAAAACACATTCTGTACAACAAAAATCAAACCAAAAATCCATTCAACCCTAAACCCACAAGAATCTGTACAAACCAAACCAAAACACATTCTGTTGATACCCTAAACCCTAAACACATTCAAACCAAAACACATTCTGTACATCCGATCAATTCTTAATACTAAGTTGATACCCTAAACCCTAAACACATTCAAACCAAAACACATTGCTACCCTAAACCCTAATCCCAAATGCCACTTTGTTTTGATGCATTTTGAACAAGAATCAAACCAAAAAATCCATTCAACCCTAAACCCACAAGAATCAAACCAAAAATCCATTCAACCCTAAACCCTAACCCCAAATAACACATTCAAATCATCAAATAAAATCCAAAATACCCAAATAACTGTTATCATCGAATCAAAATGAGGAACTCATTCAATCAAAATAACACATTCAAACACATTCAAAATGAGGAACCTAAAATCAACCCTCTGTTTTTCAAAATCAACCCAAAATCGTCGAACGGAACCCAAAATCAAACCCAAAAACATAGAATGGAACCCAAAATCAAACCCAAAATCAACGCTCTGTTTTTTCACAATATAAACACATAAACACATCGAATGAAATCAACCCTCTGTTTTTTCAAAATCAACCCAAATCATCGAATGTAACCCAAAATCAACGAAAAATCATCGAATGGAACCCAAAATCAAACCCAGAATCATCGCTCTGTTTTTTCACAATATAAACACATAAACACATCGAATGACCAATATGAGGATGAAGATGAACCTGATCTGTTCGATGAAGATGAAGATGATCTGTTCGATGTTCGATGGAGATGATGAGGATGATCTGTTGATTTCTTTGATGAAGATGATGATCTTGGGAGTTGGGAGAGGAGAGCTGTTGATGATGATGATATTGGGAGTTGGGAGCGACTGTTGATGATGATAATGAAACTGGTTGTAGATATTAAAGGGTGGGGGGTATTAATAGACTTTTCACAACTGGCAAACAGTCAAACTGACGGAAGACTGACGGCAGGGACTCAGATATTATTGCGTTTTTATATGACATGATATAAATTTTGTTTTGTATTATTTTACCGGATAAAGTGTATTAGAAAGTTGGAGATATCATCTGCTATGTTGCCTTTTTATATATTTATATAGAAGTTTTGCCGTTTAAAAAAAATCAACTGCTATGTTAGTGGTTACTAATCCTTTTATTACGTGATTAGTTATTAAGCATTTCTCTCCCATTATCTCCAGTCTTTTATGGGTTGACGTTTCTCTCTCACATCTTCCTATTTATATGATTATAGGGTAACATTTCAGTCAGAATTGTTCCAGATCTTTGAGCAAATAAAAGTTGCTGTTTGTAAGTATCTTTTTTTCAATTTGTTATTTTGCCTTCTATTCTTCATAACTATGATTTACACTTTGATGTTAAAGTGAAATGGACTAACTAACATGTGTTGATCTAATGTGAGCAGTTAATCAATATTTGTTATGTCGGAGTTGCTTGTAGAGATATTAATGTATGGTATTTTTACAAAACTTTCTGCAAGAGATATAGGTCGTTGCAAGTTGGTGTGCAAAAAATGGTTGTCTATCCTGTCCACACCAGAGTTTCCATTAATTCATTGTCATAGTACGTCACCGTCAGCTACCAAGTGGGTGCTTGCGAAATTAGATCGTTGTGGTTCTCTTGAAAAATTGTTTTATGCATGCACGGGCTTTTGTGGTCCTAAAATGATGTCTGTTAAACTATTCAAAACCCGACCAGATGAATTGATGATATTAGGGAGTTTGGATGGAATGTTATGTGTGTGCCTGGAAGAGACTTGTCAAATTTTAATTTGGAATCCTCTTACACAGGCAAGTACAACTTTTCCATCATGTGAATCACATGGTTTCTTTAAAAAAGATTCTGATTCTGCTGCTTTCTATGTGGATTCTGCAAATGAGTACAAGGTTTTACATGTTATAAGAAGACGTGGCACAGAGGCAGTTTATATTTATTCTACCCGACTACATTCCTGGAGGAAAATTACAGACGTTCTGTCTGTTAAGCATGGTGGAAAATGGTCATTAGGTACATTGTGTGGGGATGGTGTATATTTCATTGTTGATTCATGTTCTGGTGATTGTGTGCAGTCAATTGTACGTTTTGATGTTAACCTAGAGCAATTTTCAAGTGTTCCATTACCATGTGATTTTTATGGAGGAGGTTTTGATGGATCTTTGGTCAGTATTGCTGGGCAACTTCACATTTTTATGCGTTATAAATATGATATGTATTTAGTTGGTTTGTGTAAGTTGGGATATGAAGAATGGATTAACTTATGGGTTCTGCCTTGTATTGGTGTTGTTCCATCGAGTTTCCTCGGGTTTGTAGAGTATGTAGAGTCTACTGATGAAATGATGTTGATGACTACTTGTGGGGATATTTATATGTTAGATATGAAAACTATGCAAGTTGGGTACTACTTTCCTTGGAAGTACATGACTGCCTTACAAGGGTCTGTCTATTTTGAGAGCCTTGTGTCTCCAAATTACTAAAGGTATCAAGCTTCTGTTCTTCTTTGTGTTTTGATGTATCATGTTTGGTTATAGTTTATGTTAATGTCTTTAGTATTTTAGTAATTTAATGTTAATATAGTGGTTTATTGTGTAAGGATCTTCTAATGTTCGATATTATGTTTTATTATTTGATATATGGATGATGTTTAATGTAGTATTATTTAATATATTAACGATGTGTAATGTAGTTTATTGTTCGGGTAGTGTAACAAATTGTATACAGGTTTTGTGTTTTTGATTTAGCATTATATATACAGATTGTTAAATGATCAAGTCAACTCTATTGTGGTTTGCAAGGTAAACCATTAAGAAAGCTACATCCAAAATGATCGTATCACTAACAACATTAATTGAAAATCCTAAAAGTTATAGTGATTTCATATTCAATTTTTAAATAACCAAAAGTTTTTTTAAGTTCAAATTATAAACATAAACTCAAAGTTATGATTAATTATCCAATTGTAACCTAAGCTTAAAGTTTATCATATTTTATTATAAGTTCAAATTAGAAACATAAACTCAAAGTTATGATTAATTATACAATTGTAACCCAAGCTTAAAATTTATCATATTTTATTAAATTCATTGAAACATTTCAAACAGCATGGGTCCATTTTTGTGTTTGTCACCGGAAGTCTTGCAATGTTTTTTATTTTTGGTTCCATGTTATTGAAAAAAAGTCAATCTGAATTTAGAATTCATGTCATTGTTTTTGAAAACACATATAATACATAAAAAAGATACTACATTTAAAATATTCTAAAAATAATATTTCGGTTATTTAGTTGATTAATAAAAGACAAAACAATATCTTGAATTGTGTTATGGATAATGTTAATTGTGTTTTTTGCAACAGGCATCCAGTGACTTGAGTGAAGATGAGATTAACTTTACTATTACATTAAAATGTATGCAGATTTAAATATTTTTATCACTATACGTCGTTTGAACATAGCTTAAAATTTTGATGTGTTATTTTAAACTATTGATTATAGCTCACGTAGTGTCTCATTTATTCAATTTATTAAAAAAAAAACAAAACGTGGTTGGTTAGTTGTCATCTTTTTTTGACGAAATAAATGGTGTGGTGACATAATTTATGAATCTTCCACGTATTTTCTGTTAGCAGGGTATCCATGTTTTATGCTTAAGTTTGTTAGCGGTGCATATATATATGATTATATGTATGTATGTATGTATGTATAAATATAATCGTAAAGGAATATTTGAATTCTTTAACCTCTGATTATATCATTCGTTTGTATAATTATATCTGGTTTCCGTCGTTTTAACTTTTAAATAAAAGTTGGTCGATGAGGTAGTTTGGCAGTTACAGATGGATGTCTTGTATATGACTGTTTTGAAATTCGGTTTCAAACGAAAGTGTGAAGTGTTGCATGGAAGTTAAGATTAATTATCTAGAGCGATTTTAGTACTCATGTTTGTTTTTTATTTTTCTATGTCTCTTATTTCTGGTTTTTTTTTTTTTTGTAGGATAGTATTTTAGTTTGTATAAAAGCGGCTTTTGTTTCAGTTATTGTATTTCTTACAATTAAAGTTAGGCCATCTTTACAGAAAAGAGTGTTTGATTTATATAGTTTGGGTTGTGTTTGTGCTTTTTTTCCACTTAAACAAGTTTACATTGATAATCAGAATTTAGTAAAAAAGTAAGCTTTAATAAAAAAACACAATGCCTTTATTAGAGCTTAATATTGTATAAAATATACATACAACAACAAATAGTATATAAGGACTATTGCAATAGGGTAACGTACTATTCTAAACATAGTGATTTCGTATAAGCACAATCTTTTCCATAATAAAACACAATGTAATCAACATCATAAATGGTATAGGACAATATTAGTATATATTATTACATTTCTATAAAAACACGTTTTGTTTAAAAAAACTTAAGTTAGGTTAACACACCTAATGTTTGTAATTATAATTAGCATTTTAAGTTATGCATTCATTTGTGGTAGTTTCGTGTTTACTTTGTTTTTGTATAAAATATATAATATTATCTAATTAAAGACAATTATAATTCCTACAATTATGGTGCATGTTCAAAAACTACCCATTATGTTGCCCCATTATTATTTGAACTTTGATAACCGTTTTTAATAACCCAACTGTTGTCTTAATATTTTTTACTACAGTTCTTTAGTTTCCCTTATCAATAGGTTTTGAAAAGTTGTAGTTGGAAACGAAGTATCAAAGGAGCTACTATCTATTTAGCAATGTATGTGTGATTTTGTTTTTCATAGTGTGTATAGGTGTTTCATATTCATATTTAATTTCATTGCTTTCTTTTGTTGTTACATGTATTTAATGGTTGGTTGCATGTCTTCTTATAGCTATGTTTGTTGCTATTGTGTTTTGTTAATTTAAATTATGTAGTATAAATAATAGATTAGGGTATAGCTTGACAATTAATAGCGTATTTATGATCGAGATGTTTGCTTTACCTGCATGAAACAGTGTTATGTTCTAAGTATGTATATAGATCCGATGGTGTTTCTATATAATAGTCGTCTATTTTCTTGGAGTGATATCAAGTATGGATACGGTGTTTTGTGCTTATGTAATGATGGGTTGTGAGATGGTATTTTGGAGTGCATTATACGCAAAACAAGTTTATACAGTGATAACAGGAAGTTTACTACAAAATATTTTCACATGTTGTTGGTTTATCTGCTGATTCTTCTAACAAATGTCAGAGCTTGCATATAGTGTGTAAGGCTGGTGCGCATTGGTTGTTTGGTATAATCCATGATATTATGTATGTATGGATTGGTAAGTATTGTGTAGAGCTTCCAGTATGTAATAGCTATCAGTATGAGTAGTTGAGGTATTTAAGGACTAGATATGAAGAGGAAGAAGATGGAGAATAAAACATTGACATTATTCAACAAGTGGTATCAAATGAATGTTGTTTGTATACAGATCTTGGTGGTATGGATAGTGTTAATATTAATCATGGTATTGTAAGTGATTCTGAAATATTATCAACACTGTCTTCTTCATCTATGTCGACATTTCGATCTGATGAAACATCCCGTAATATTAGACGTCGTGGTCGTCCTCGATTACGAGATCACCCTGCTGGTTCAAACATTGAAAATATGCCAGTTCAACGACGTTGTTATGGTACGTATTGTTAATTTTTTTTATGCCAAGTAATGTAAACGTGTTCATGTTTTTAGGACACGTCTGATTGTATCTACGTGTATTGTAGTTGGCCCAAATTCAAATCAATTCCATGGAACTAATTCAATGAATAGTGATGCACGTTTTGTATCACATTCTTTAACTTCGGAGTTTGTTTCAGCATCATCGCCATCTATGCACAACCGGAGGTCATCTTGTGCTGGTGTTTACCAAGATGAAAACTCATCAAGTATGGATTGTTCATTGATGACTGTTAGTTGTTTGAATGCCTGATTAAAATGATAAATATAACTTTCTCTTATATGATTGTTTTATTTTGTATAGGAGATGTATCATATTGGGATTGTGGAATTACAGAATATGTATGTCCTTATTGCAAAGCGGTCTTGTGGTATGGTGAGAGAAGTACTAAATATCTTGCTCCGTCTAATCCAACTTTCTCTATTTGTTGTGGTAAAGGCAAGGTTGTTTTACCTTTACTTCGGCATGCTCCGGAACCATTGCGGCAGCTTTTACAGCTGAATGGTGAACCGCGATCTAAGGTGTTTAAAGAGAATATCAAGCTTCTAAATTCAATGTTTTCGTTTACTTCTACTGGTGGTAAAGTCTGTTCGGATGTTAATGATGGAAGTGGTCCCTATACATATGTGTTGAATGGACATAATCATCATAGGATTGGTACTTTGTTACCTCAGCATATTGATGGACGGCCAAGATTTGCACAACTATATATTTATGACACAGAAAATGAGGTTGACAATCGATTAAAAGCACTTGAGAAGTGTATTCAGTCTGGGAATGATGATGCATGTATTCGAAGTTTAGTTAATGATTTAATTAAAATGCTTAATCGGCACAATCCATTAGTTCAGAGCTTTAGGATGGCCAAAGAAAGATTTACTCAGTTTTCGCAGCAACTTGTTAGACTTAGACTGCTTGGTACACGAAGAAGGGATGCGAGATAGTTTAATTTTCCTACGGTCAATGAAGTTGCTGCATTGATTTTGGGTGATGGTAATCCTACAGATTGTCGTGATATTATTGTTGAAGACCGTGGTAGTACAAATGCGAAACGTATTTCTGAACGTCATCCCAGTTACATGTCGTTGCAACATCCATTACTTTTCCCGTATGGAGAAGATGGTTTTAATGTGGGCATTCCTCTAAGTAATATTAGTGCTGAAAGTAAAAGAAAAAATGTTTCATTGAGAGAATACTATTGTTTTCGGTTGATGGTTAGAATGGGAGAAGGTAAAACATTGCATAGTTCTGGCCGGTTATTTCTTACATTTGTTGTTGATGCATATACGCAAGTGCTTGAACATGACTTACAATGGTACAAGACTCATCAGACAACAATTCGTTCGGAGTTGTATAATGGGTTGCATGATCGTATATTAGAAGGTGAGACAAACTGTGATTCTATAGGTCGACGTGTTGTGTTGCCAGCGTCCTTCACCGGGGGGCCTAGGCATATGATACAACAATATCAAGATGCGATGGCAATTTGTCGTTGGGCTGGTATTCCGGATCTTTTTATTACCATGACGTGTAACCCAAAATGGCGTGAAATTCAACAGCATTTGCAGGAAAACACAGTGGGTCACTTAGTATCTGAAAGACCTAATATTGTTGCACGGGTATTTAAGATCAAACTTGATGAGCTCATGAAAGACATAAGGAAAAAAGCATCATTTTGGTGTTCCTAAAGCGGGTAAGTTAAATGAATTTTATTCTCAATGGTTGTATGTTAACATGTGATTAATGTGTTATTATGATGTGTGTTAAAACATTGTGTTTTTTTTCTGTCTTTGCAGTTCTTTACACAATAGAGTTTCAAAAACGTGGTCTGCCACATTGCCACATTCTTGTGTTTCTTAGTCAAGCTGATAAAATTTCTTCACCGGATGAAATTGATAGATTTATATCTGCTGAGCTGCCTTCTGAATCGGGTGACCCAATCGGTTTTTTAAATGTTGGTACTCATATGATGCATGGTCCATGTGGTAACCTTAGACCTTCGAGTCCTTGTATGAATGATGGCAAATGTACTAAAGGATTTCCGAAGAGTTATTGTGACGAAACTTTTATTAGAAATGATGGGTGGCCGTCGTATCGACGACGTAATAACTCACGTAAAGTTCGTGTTGGTCGGCAAGATATTATGCTAGATAATGGATATGTTGTTCCTTATAATCGTGCGTTGCTTATAAAGTATGGTTGCCATATCAATGTTGAATGGTGTAACCAAGGAATGTTGGTTAAATATCTTTTCAGCTATATTAACAAAGGTCAAGATCGTGCTACCGCAGTATTGGAAGGTCAAGGTGGGAGAACAACATTTACATCACTTTTAAATCATGAAAATGAGATTGAGCAGTACATTAATTGTAGGTATATTTCAGCATCAGAGGCGTGT
The DNA here is from genome assembly GCA_030545235.1 of Helianthus tuberosus. Lineage (NCBI taxonomy): Eukaryota > Viridiplantae > Streptophyta > Magnoliopsida > Asterales > Asteraceae > Helianthus > Helianthus tuberosus. Next base: position 164,370,941 of record CM060410.1, read on the forward strand.
TGGAAGATATTTGAGTTTGACATGCATTTTCGTTCAGTGGCTGTTGAAAGACTCCCATTTCATGAAGAAGGGTGTAATAGAGTATATTTTAAGAATCATGAGCAAATTTCTGATGTTTTACAACGAACAACAGCTGCAATGTCAAAGTTTACTGAATGGATGGCTGCAAATGAAAGGTATGAGTTTGGCCGGACATTGACGTATGCCGAATACCCAACTTTGTTTACATGGCATGAGAAGGAAAGAGTGTGGGAGCCCCGTAAAGGTTCATTTCAAACTATTGGACGTATATATTATGTAAGTCCTACGATGGGTGAAAAGTATTATCTTAGAATGCTATTAAATGTTGTGCGTGGTCCGAGAAGTTTTAAAGAGATTCGAACTGTTGACGGGGTGGAACATCCAACGTATATGTCCGCTTGTAAAGCATTAAGTCTTTTGGGTGATGATGTTGAATGGGTTGATGCTGTACGCCAGGCTTATCATTGGCAATTTGGGGATCGCCTTCGTGAATTGTTTGTTACAATTTTGTTATTTTGTACTGTTAGTGATCCTCGGCAATTATTTTTTGATTGTTATGAATACCTATCAGAGGACATTCTTCATAAATATCGAACAATTTTGAAAAAAATTTCATTGAATTTCTCAGATGCTGAAATATTGAATTATACTATGAAAGAGATTGAACAAGTGTTGATTCAGAGTGGCCGGTCGTTGACTTCCTTTCCAACCTTACCGCAGATTGACCATACTTCGGAAGATAGATTTATCAACAGGTTGGTTCAATTTGAGAGAATGTATGATGCTAATGAGGAAAGGACACGTTTTATTAAGCAATACGCTGCGTTGAATAGTCAACAAAAGGAAGTGTTTGATAGTATATATTCTGTTGTTCAGGCTAGAAAAGGAGGCATATTTTTTGTGTTAGGTAGTGGAGGAACTGGGAAAATGTTCTTATGGACGACCCTTATAGCTCGTATTCGATCAAATAATGAGATAGTTTTGACTGTTTCGTCATCTGGTATTGCTTCCTTATTACTACCTGGTGGGCGTACAGCACATTCTCGGTTTCGCATCCCTATTGAAGTTGATAAGGACTCTTGTTGTGCCATTGATGTTGGTTCAGATTTGGCTAAGTTAATCAATTATGCTTCACTTATTATTTGGGATGAAGCACCTCTACAACATCGCCATGTATTTGAAGCTGTTGATCGAACATTGAGGGATGTGTGTCGAGACAGCATGGCTGGTGCTGAGCATAAAGTATTTGGTGGAAAGGTTGTCGCATTTGGTGGTGACTTTCGGCAGATACTTCCTGTTGTTCAGTTTGGTTCACGGAGTGAAATTGTTGCTTCAGCTATTAACAAGTCGCCGAATATATGGAGGTCATGTAAAGTGTTTTCTTTGACAACTAACATGCGTTTACGTGATCCAAGTATTTTTGGTAGGGATCTTATTCAAATGCAGGAATTTAGTAAATGGCTTTTAGACATGGGGACTGGTTGTCTTCCTTCAGTTTCTGTGGATGGATCAGATGATGATACATGGATTCATATACCAAGAGATATGTTAATTTATGTAACTGATAAACATCTTGAGTCCGTTGTGTTAAATACGTTCCCTAATATTATGAACAGATTTAATGATGTCGATTACTTGAAGGAACGTTGCATTCTTTGTCCGACTAATGATGAAGTTGATACGATTAACCAACATGTTCTTGAGAAGATACCAGGTGAAATGTATACATTGTTTAGTGCTGATAAGATATGTGTGAGTACACAAAATGTTGAAGAATTGCGTGCTATGTATGCTCCTGAGTTTCTTAACAGTTTGAAATTTTCTGGAGTTCCGAATCATGTACTACATCTCAAGGTTGGTGCACCTGTTATTTTGTTGCGTAACCTAAACATGCAATGTGGCTTGTGTAATGGGACGCGGTTGGTTGTAAGTCAAATAAGTCGTCGTGTTCTTGAATGTACGATTATTACAGGCCCACATGTTGGAGAGAAAGTATTCATTGGTAGAATTGATATGACTCCAAGTAATTCGTCTTGGCCTTTTGAATTTAAGCGGCGACATTTTCCTATAAAAGTTTGTTTTGCTATGACTATTAACAAAAGTCAAGGCCAAACTTTTAATAATGTTTGTGTTTACTTAGTAAAGCCCGTGTTCTCCCATGGACAGTTATATGTTGATGCATCTCGTGTAACATCTCGTGCTGGACTAAAGTTCTATGTGGATAATAAAGAAAAATGTCCTAACAATATGACTAAAAATGTTGTGTACAAGGAAGTTTTTTATAATTTGACATTATCGCCAGCTGATAGTATTGTGTAATTGGTGTTGTCAAACTAGGTTGTTCAAAGGTAACATGTTTTCTTTGTTGAGTATTATTAGCCTTGTGTGTATGTATATGGGTCTATATGTGTAGTCTTTGTTTATAGTGTTATGGATTATATGTGTGATGTTGATTGCAGTCTTATATATATTTGCAGCTTATTACTTTATAAAATGAATCGTGCAAGTATTTCGGATTTACGTGCTTATTTTACCAACAACTGGCAAGTTGATGTGTTGGTCTCGCGTGTTTGGACATCGTTCAACCCTAAAACAAATCGTATCCTTTCGTTTGACATGATTCTATCTGATGCACAAGTAAGTATTTCTTTGTAATGCAATATTGTTTAGTTTTTGATTTTACATTGGTAATTATCTAATCTTAAAATGTATATGTTTTTTCAGGGTTCATCTATTCATGCAAAGATTCCATCTAACTTGCTGAGGTTATTTCAGAATGCGTTTAAAGAGGGATGTGTTTACAGGATTCATAAGTTTGTTGTTCATAAGTATAGTACCATGTATCGTCCATTGCGGTGCGATATTTTCATTCAGTTCTTGTATTCAACAAGTATTACTACTTGTCCGACGCATCCGTCTGTCTTAAGACGATATGTGTTTGATTTTCTTCCATTCAATCTGTTAGCCGATCGTGTTAATGATGACAAATATCTTACAGGTATGTATGCATTTTATTCTGTTAGTTTTTTATTCTTCAAGTTTTCTAATGTTATATATATATGTGTGTGTGTGTGTGTGTGTGTAGATGTTATTGGTGTTCTTAGGGAATGGGGCTCTGTTCAGTATCAATTGGAATCTGTTTCATCTTGCAATCCTGGTGTACGAAACATTGTTATCTCTGACACCAAGTATGTTAGTGTTGTCTATATTAATTCTTTCGTCTATATTGTTTATTTTTACTATCTCATTCTTAAATATATATAATTCAGTGATATGAAGGTGAATGTTTCATTATGGGGACATTTGGTGAATCAGTTTAGCGATGGTTATATTCGAAGAATTGCAAAAAATACAGTTGTTATTATTTTGTCATCTTGCAAAGTTCGATCTTACAAGGGTATGGTGTTATGTATAGGATATGTTGCATTGTTAATTTTGATTATTTATAACTTATGTTTAAATGTTTGTATTGAATTAGGTTCTACAAGTTTAATGACAACTGTGGCGACTCAAATTTACTTGAATCTTTCTATACCTGAAATTGATGCCTACAGGATTATGTAATTATGTGATTTGGCATGTTTTATTAAATGCATTATTATTTTATGTTTTATATATGTTGTATTTTTTGTTTTCAGTGAGTCTCCTCAAATTACTATCATTGAAGTCAATGCAGCCACCTTTCAAATTACGAGTATTGCAAACATATACAGCCTTCTTACAGAAGGAGATGTGGCTGAGGTATTGTATTGCTAATACAACCCAAATAAATTATTTTTTGTTAGTTTTTTTACTTTTAATCATTAGTTTTTGACTTTAAATAATGTACAGGGAACAATTTTCAACATTGATGCAAACATAAGTGGTGTGGAAATGCATAGTGATTGGAAATATGTTAAGTGTAACAAATGTCGTAAGAAGGCGTCAATGATTGACGGTTACTATTTGTGTTGGAACTGTGAAGAAGATGTTGTCAATCCACATTATGTGTAAGTTTTTTTAATATTTTATTTGTTGTTTGTTTTTCGTTTTATTAATCGTTTCTGTTTTGCAGATACAAATTGGAACTTTGTGTTACTAATGGTACCAATGATGAGATGACATGTGTTGTTTTTAATGAAGCTGCAGTATCTCTACTTAAAATATCTGCTGATGAGTTAGTTAATAAGTCTTTGTTAGAGGTTTATTTTACATTTCCTTTTACAATTATTAGTTGTTGAATTTTTTGCATGATTAGTATATATTAGTTTGTTCAGTTGTGTTGATAGCTTATTATGTTTTTTGTAGGGTGTTGATGATCCAAATTGGATAGAATTGTATTTGAATGAAAATTTATGTTCTCGAAGGGTTATTTTTGTTATTAAGATCGATCCCTATAATTTACCGCCTAAATTTTCCAATCGTTTTACTGTTTCTAAGTACCTCGGAGATGATATCAATGCGCTTATACAGCCTAGGTCTATATCTACAACTGCTGACACTGCCAATCCTCCATCAGCTGGTGTTCTTCAAATTGATGAGGAAACCGAAATGTGTGCAAAGATCAAAGATGTTGAATGGGAGATGGCTGATGAAGTATTTAGCTCATTAGTTGATAATGCTGTTACACCGTCAAAGCAATCATCGGTAACTCTTTATGTTTTTTGTTTTTTATTTTCAATATGTATTTGTGGTTTGGTTTTTTGTGAGTTTCAAACTTTTAATTGTTTTCATGACTGTATTAACTTTGTAATATAGGTTACTGTTACTATTATTTTAATATTACTTAATATGGTTAATTAGAGTTAGTTTAATTATTGGTTTGTTTTCTTAGGTTATTGTTGGTAATGGGCGAGATGCTAGCCTTAGCCAAAGTGTTGTACAGGTAAATGATTTGTTTTATTTGGGTTTAAGTGACTTTACCTTAGTAAGTTGGTTTGTTTGATAATAGTAACATTACTTCATATATGATATCAATGTGCTTATACAGCCTAGGTCTATATCTACATCTGTTGACGCTGCCACTCCTCCATCAGCTGGTGTTCTTCAAATTGATGAAGAAACTGAAATGTGTGCAAAGATTAAAGATGTTGAATGGGAGATGGCTGATGAAGTGTTTAGCTCCGTAGTTGATAATTCTCTTACACCGTCAACGCAGTCATCGGTAACTCTTTATGTATTTTGTTTTTTATTCTCAATATGTGTTTGTGGTTTGGTTTTTTGTGAGTTTCAAACTTTTAATTATTTTCATGACTTAATTAACTTTGTAATATAAGTTACTGTTACTGTTATTTGATTAATGGTTCGTATGTTACGTTTAGATTATTGGAGATAACAAGACAGCTGGCAACCATTTGCAATCTGAAGTAGAGGTTAAGTGTATTTTTCTCTAAACTTTATAGTATTAGTTAGCTGGAAATTGATTTTGATGTTATATATAGGTTATTATTCATACGGAGGTAAATGATTGCCTTACTAAAGCGAGACTTCAGGTAAATGATTCTTTTATTCGGATGTGTATTTTTATGTACTTTGAATGTAATATTGGTTGTTTTGTTATGGCAGGATATTGGTAATGATAAGAAGCATGATGACAGTTTTGGTCAATCTACGATGGAGGTGAATAAATCGATTTATTTTTATGTTATTTTGTTGGTTATTTTTTTTATGTACTTTGAATGTAATATTGGTTGTTTTGTTATGGCAGGATATCGGTAATGATAAGAAGCATGATGACAGTGTTGGTCAATCTGTGATGAAGGTGAATAAATTGTTTTATTTTTATCTTATTACGTTGGTTATTTTTTTAGTGTAACATGTTGGTTTGTTGCATTTAGGGTATTGTTGGTACTGAGCAATATGAGGGCTCTGCCAGACAAATCAATAAAGAGGTAATTGGTTTTTTGTATATCATTTTAATAATTTAGAAATTATAGAAGTGTTTCATGTTGTCTATGTTTCATGTAGGGTGCTGTTCAAAATGATCAAATGACTGATTCTAACAAAAGTCATATAGGAGTGCAAGATGCTGTCAACAATATGTCTGATTCAACGGTTGGTGGTTCTATGGTTGCTAAACAAATTGGAGGGAACTACAAGAAGAGACTTAGGAATAATTCGGAGAAGGTGAAACGCGTTAAGAAGTAGTTCGTTTCCGTCGTTGTCTGTTCACATTCCATAAACGGTTTATGCTTATGTTTTTTATTTTATTTTAATGCAGTTAGTATGTTTGTGTGTTCAAGTAATTCGTTAACTTTATGTTTGTACCTTGTAATGCCGTTTTTGTGATTGCGAAATGTTTTGTTTTCTTTGTTTTTTTTTTTTTTTTTGTATTTACTTTCAAAGCTTTTGACTGGTGTATTTTGTGTGACTATTATTTGTATTAGTCTGTTATTAATGTTCATAGATGTCAATTTGTGTGTAGATAATAGTTAATTACTTTTGTAATAGATAAATTTATATTAGATTAATATTTAACAAAGTTAACATATAACAAAAATGCAGTATTTATGGTAATGTTTCCCAAAACCACATTGTTATTATTAACACAATGGCAATAACACAATGGTATACGTTAAATACAATTCTTTTGTAATATCAACAGGCATTTGTAAATTAACAAATACGTTTCATCTACTGTCTTATATTTATTGATATTTTACACGTAAAATAATCAACCTAAATATTGTAGAGCAATCTTACACAAGTTATGTAAGAAAATAAACGTTTATTAACTATAGCTGTGTTAATACTTTACAATCAATTAGTATACATACTTCTATATGTTACTTGATCATGTGTTTTGTAATATGTTACTTTATGTAATACATCTAAATTCTAAGCAAAACAAATAAAATTTTTGGTAAAATGGTAAAATAGAGTCATTAGGTAAATTTGTTATAAGACATTGTCAATATTTAAATATGTTATTACATTAAGTAGATAGGATACACTTGTAGAAGGTCAAATACATGAGCGATCAAAAAAAATAAAAGTAATCATTAAACGTTTCTAATAGTTTTTCATTATAGTAACCCTTTCGTTCTTCGTCTTCATGTACTCCCACAAGGTATCCTTGAGTTCTTCTAACGAAACTGCTATGTTTTTCTTTATCTGTAACTGTTTATCCAGATATTGTATAATCTTTATTTGATCTTCGTTCTGTAGCCCATTCGAAATATACTGCAGAACGTTGTAGTTCATGTCAGTATTGTTTCTCTCTACATCTGCAGTGGCGGTGTTATGCATTCTCTGTAGTGTTCGTAAGATTTCTGAATCCTTTTGATCCTCTACAAAGTGTGCAGTGGTTATAATTTTCTTGGCCTCTGTTGTGTCTCCGAAATGGTAGTGTGATCCAGGCATGATTGTAGTTGTGTTGAATGTAGAGATGTTTCGAGTTAGTGTTAAAAGATAGGTGATGTGTTATGGACTTATGGGTTAGTTTATTTTATAGGTGGTCAGGGGTAGGGAATTGAATAGGCGGTAAAGCGATTGGATTATTCCGTTCAAAAAAACAAAAAAAACAAAAAAAAAAGATTGGATTATTATGTTATAATTACTAAGGTTATTAATATTTTTCGTTGATTCATGCGTAATAAAGCGTGTATCAGTTTATGTTTCCCGTGTTAACTGAATGGGTTTGTGTGTGTAGTAATAACTTTGTGTAAACGTGTGTCTCTTCAGTTATTCGCATCGTTTCCCCAAGCAGTTTCTACATTATGTAACTGTTCCTGCCATTAACCGTTTAGTGTACCCAGATCCAGGTTTATCTAATTTTACTAACTTTTAAATTGTTTCATAATTTATAAATAAATAAAAAAACCAAATGTGTGTTGGTTATGTACAAATATGTTATACAATTGTGTTTTTGTCATTGTGTTTTTATGTCATTATTTTTGTGTATGTGTGTGTGTCATATATTACATTGTTAATTCCTTCACCAAGGGTTGGCACGTGGACTTTTGTAATTGTTGCCACGTCAGCATTCACTTTTTCCCTTTATAAAACCTTGATCAAAACCCCCCCAAAAGGGTTTTTAATGAGAAACATGTGTTTACGAAAACTATTTTCCCTTAGATTGTGTTTACAAAGTTTGATTCCACTTCCGCTGCATTTAATCTCATTTTACTTTCGTTCATTTGTTCAATTATGCCAAACAAAGTCAATCATAAGAAACTCAGATCCTAACAAAAATAAAAGTAAACGTGAAGTCTCTGTGTTATGTGTAATCATATATGTTATACAATTGTGTTTTTTGTCATTGTGTTTTTTATTTTGGTACTTTTTAAGTAGTTTGTATGTTATGTATACCATTCTTTTTAAGTAGATTTGTGTTACTTATCATAAACGGACTGTACGGATGAAATTATCATGGCAATCGGAATTTAAATATTAAAAAAAACCAACGCATTGTACTACAAACATAAAAAAAGGGGGATCGAAAAGTAAATGTAAGATATATGTTTTCCGGGTTTTCAATATAAACTGAAACTCTATTGTTGTAACACTTCTGCTTGCTGGAGTTTCGTAACCAATAGCCTCGAATTCGTTTTAGACCAGTTGAAAAACCAATCGTCACCTAAGGAAATATGTTCAGCTTGAAGTATATGTTTCCATCCAACAACACCGTACCTATGGTAGAAAAAGTATGAAAAATTTTGTTAGTGATCTATACACATTGGGTAAATGAGAAATAATAACTAAGATAATAAATTGATTGACAAACCTTATTTGACCATCAATGTTGTGTGTACGAAGATTTGTAACCCAAATATTTCCTTTAACAACTTTGATCTTTACTTCAGAAAACTCATTTAAACCAGTTAAGTCAGTAATTAACTTGGGAAGGATCTACATTTTGTAAAAATGTTAAAAATATGTAAATGTTATTAAATGAAAAACACTAAAAAACAAAAAAAAAATTAACATAAAATAGGATAGGATAGTATAATACCAATTGATGAGTTACTGTCATTGCAAAAAAAGGATAGCTAGGATCGTCACTAACTTGTCGATAACCTTCCACATTGCTAATATGTTCATATTCTGGCTCAAACAAAGGAGTGTTGTTTAACAAAACTTGACGACCATCTTTATTGAATATGATAATATTAATATGATTCACGTCCTTTTTTTGAAAACACAGAATATCCCCAGGATTTAACCTTAGATCTTCAATAAATTTAAACCAACCATCAGCAATACAATAATTTGGCCCAATCTTTCTAATACGGACTTCCCATTGATGATACTCGGATACATTAAGTATAACCATGTTATCCGGTAAACGATAATCATAATGTTTTGAAATAAAAGTATCTGGTAGAACCTATAAAAAAATAATTATTACAATTTTATGTGTATTATGTTTTTTTAATAAATCGTAATAACAAAAAATAAAAAATAAAATGTATAAGAAAATTACGTACCGTTGGACTTTGTATAGGATTTTGAATAATTTTACAAAACGATTTTCCAAACTCTTTATTTGGATCATGAGAGAAGAGGTTGAACTTGAAAGTATGATCACCAAGATAGTTGAAAATCATGAAGAAAGATTCATGGCCGAAGTAGTTTAAAACCTCACACCATCCGTCCGTAAAGTAGAATACATCTTTTATTAATTTGATAACAACAGACCATGAATGTGTTTCATCAAATTTAAGACTAACAATTGAAGATTCTAACTTATTCATCCATATAAATCTACTCATACATATAGGTATAGCCTGAAAACCAAAAAACAAAAGGCAAATTACTTTTGAATAAAGGATGAAACAATAGGAATCGTTACTTTAAACAAATAATTCGGAAAGGTATGTACCTGTTGAAGGGATAGCGGATCAAGTATAGTTATGATAAAATTCGGACCATGACGATAGATGTTAACCCAAACACGAAAAATCAGAAAGAAGACTAACAATCAAAGAGTACTTGCAACACATACAATGAAACAAAATATTTCGAGTATGTATTTATAAGAGAAAGTTGCCATATTATACTTAAAAATACGATTGAATCAAAAGTTGTTATTACTATTTATGTAAATTATTATTCAACTGAATATTTGCCAAAAAATAAAATTAATGTAAATGTGTACTAAAAATTTAACCGATTTAAAAAATCTGGATAGTTATCTATTTAATAACTACCTACTACTCGTAATTGTAGGAGCTCTAATATACGTGTGTTAACTACTGCTTGTGATAATATTTGTTGGACTTTCATCTTCTTAGGAATCTCTTTTCATATTTGTTGTATTGATTGTCAAAGTGTTTGTTATTTAACCTACATTGACAATGATTGTGAAGTTTCTTCCGTCTCTGCTGATACTGATGAATATAATCCCAAGACTTCCGTCAAAAGTTGTTACACAGTGCAAGGTTGTGTGTAAAGATTGGTTAGTCTATCTTTCAACACCTGAGTTTGCTATGAATCATTGTCGTTTCATGCGCAGATTAGATGATCATAAGATAATTGCCGTTAACCGGTTATTGTGTGATATTCGTTATGTGGATAATGAATCCCCTAAATGTTTCTTAGGTGATAAAGTTCACATTCCCTTCACCGCTCATCCGTGCAATATTTTATTTCTAGCAAGTTTGGATGGGATGGTATGTGTTTGCCTAATCAATACTGGTGAATTGGTAGTTTGGAATCCATTAACTCGTGTGTTCAAGATGCTATCAAATTCTAATTCACAGGGTTTTTTTAATCCGAATCAGGATAGTCTTGGGTTTTGCGTCAGGTCTTCTGGTGATTACAATATTGTGCATATTAAACGGACACATATGATGTTGGCTGTTAACATTTATTCTCTCAGTGAAGGGTCATGGTCAACTCCAATGTTCTCAAACTATAGTCTGTTTAATGTTGACGTCTATAGTTGGTCTGTAGCCACGTTTTGTGCAAATTGTTTGTATTTCGTATTGACTAGGTTGTGGTGTGTGGGTAACGCATGTGTACTTCGTTTAGATGTTGATAGCAGGGTAATTTCTGATGTTGGATTCCCAGATACAATGGATGTGGAAGCTACAGGTCACTTGGTTAGTATTCGAGATCAACTCCATATGTTGGTTAGTATGGGATTCTATAGTGTGAATATGGAATTGTAGAAACTTGAAAATGAAAAGTGGTCAAAAGTATTTTTTTGTCCACCTGCTATTTCTATGCCATTGATGATTGGGTCGTCTGTGCACTATGTCAACAGAAATAAGAAGTTCATTATAGTTCAAGAATGGGGTGATATTACTGATGTAACTGTAGAGGCAGAAGAAAAGCATGTTTTTTTGCCTATCATCTTTACTCAAGGTGTGAATGGATCTGTTTATTTTGAAACTGCCATTTCACCAAATGTTTAGTTATGCTATTTTATGTAGTTCTTTTTTTGTTCTTCGTTGTTTTGATCAATTAGTAATTGATGTTTGTGGTTGTTTTTTATGTGTGGTATAGTTTGTCACAATGAGATTGAATCTTTATGAATTAATGTGCTTATATTATCATGTTAAATATTCATTGAGAGTGTATGATTTTAATATTTGCTTTGTGCGTATTTAATTATGATTACATGTGATTGTGGTTTAAAAGCAAAAAGGTCTACAAAAAAAACACAATGGGCCCTTGGAGACCAAGCCCTTAGAGCAGCTTGGAAGCCCTTACCATTGTGCAGTTACATAGAATTAGAAACTTCCCACATTGTAATAGGTGCAGTTAATGATTAGTTTTTATTTGAATGATTTCTTTTAGTATAGTCATTGTGTTTTTTGAGTATCATTGTGTCATTGTTTTTCTGTTTTTTATATATTTGATTTCTTTTGTAGTTGACTATATTTAAATATAACATTGTGTAATTAATTCCTACTTTTTGCTGTCTTTCTCATTCTTTTTTAATAGTGGTTACATATTGTACAGTTAAGGACAATTAGAAACTTCCCACTTTGTAATATGTCCAGTTAAGGAATAGTTCTTACTGGATTTTTTTGTTTTTGTTTTTGTTTTTTGCTGGAATATTGTCATTTTATGTTTTGTTTATTAAAGTGTTATTGGTTTTCTGTTTTCCATATACTTGATTTTTTTTTGTAGGTGTCTATTTTTATATATTGTATTGTGTAACTAACTTCCTATTTTTTAGTTGTGGTGTCCATTATTTTTCAATAATCCTATTATCATAAAAAACAATATTTTTATAAAAAGTACAAAATAATATATAAAACCCAATGCCAAAAAAAAATCTACGATGTAATTATTTTCACAATTGTAATAACACAATGTTTGACAACTAACAAAGTAATTTATAAAAATAAGATTAATTAATAAAAAGTATATTTGTGTATGTGATTGATTAAAAAGTATCTCCATGTATGTGTATATGTTTATCTGTAAATTAGAAACGGTTTCTAATATATATTGTTATTTAATTTTATTTACCCCCTATCGCCCATAGTGTGTGAAAACCGTTTACCACCACTACTCGGAGATTTAGGAGGTTTTACTCACCTGTGTCAACTGTTAATTGGGGTAGTTTCTATGTAGTTATTCATTTTTCAAAGGAATCGCTTTTCGTATGTGTTTTCTTCCTCTTTCTATCAACGTCAGTATTTTTAATTAAAGTATAATCGTAAGTGAATATGAAGGATCTTCCATCTCTGTTAATATTGATGAAGATTATTCCAAGACTTCCGGCAAAGGAGGTTATACGGTGCAAGGCTGTGTCTAAAGAGTGGTTAGCCTATCTTTCAACTCCTGAGTTTGCTAAGAATAATTGTCGTTTCTTGCGAGTATTAGGTGACCAGAAAATAATTGCTCTTGACAAATCATCGTGTGTGATTCGTTATGTTGATGTTGCATCTCCTAGATGTGTTTTAGGCAATAATATTCACATTCCCTTCGATTGTCATCCATGTAATGTGATCTTTTTAGCAAGTTTGGATGGCATGGTATGTGTTTGCTTATGTAATACTAGTGATTTGGTTGTTTGGAATCCACTAACTCGTGTGTTCAAGATGCTGAGAAATTCTAATTATCAGGGATTTTACAATATGGATGATGATAGTCTTGGGTTTTGTGTTGACTCTGCTGGTGATTACAAAATTGTGCACATTAAACGCACTCATTTCAGGTTGACTGTTAATATTTATTCGTTTAGTGAAGGTTCATGGTCAACTCCAAGGTTCTTAATTGATAGTCCATATGATATTGTTGTTTATAGTTGGTCCGTTGGGACGTTTTGTAGGAAAAGTTTGTATTTTGTACTGACCAAATTTTGGTGTATGGGTAACACAGCGATTCTTCGTTTGGATGTTGAGTCGAATGTAATAGAAAATGTAGGTTACCCAGATACATTGAGTGTGGAATCTATAGGTCAGTTGGTGACTATACGAGATGAACTTCATATGTTGGTTAGTATTGGAATGTGTAGTGTAGATGTTCAATTGTGGCGTCTACAAAATAATACTTGGTCGAAAGTGGTGTCTTTTGTACCCCGTGTGTTTATGCCGTTGATGATAGGGTCATCTGTGCACTACATTGATGGTAATAACAAATTAATTATAGTGCACGAATGTGGTGATGTTTCTCAGATAAACGTAAGGGCAAAGAAGATGCATGGTTATTTTCCTATCATCTTTACACAAGGCATTGTAGGTGCAAGCTATATTGAAACTGTAGTTTCACCACATGTTTAGTTATGGTTTTGTATTTAGTTGTTTGTTGTTATCATTGTGTTATATACATAGTATTATGTTTGTGGTTGTTTTTGTGGTTGGTATTTTGTTGTATATGGAGAATCAATATTCGAAATTAATGTGTTATTTTAATTGTTCTATTATGTTTATAATATGTTTGGTGTGTAATATTTTATGCCAGTAAATATAATCAACGTTTGTTTGTCATCAGTAGTTCTTTCAACACTTTGTAAACATCTAACTTTCATATATATTATCTAAGTTCATCTAATGGTGTTATTAATTTCTACGTTTATCAATTTACAAATAACTAATTCATTTTAAATTGTACCAATTAGATGTAAGATTTTAATTTGCTATGTTTGACAATTCGATGTATGACAATACAAGAATAGTTGTAGCTTCTAATCGCAATCGCATAAAAAAGTCATTATTATCTTAAATATGGAGACACTTATTTATGGAGACACTTATTGAGGTTCTTAATAGTTGGATAAGAAGTCATTATGATATTAAAATATGAAGTGTATTTGGATGTTGGAAATATTACCAATAAGACTTCTAATGTTGTATACAGGAAAACACAGCTAAATTTATAACTAATATGAACTTCGACTACCGTTTGCAAATTATAATTCTAAACAAAATATGTCATCCATGCCCTAATATACTAATAATTGTCATCAATGTTAGACTACCAACCAACCAAAAAAAAACCAATAAATTGTACCAACATGTCCAACCAAAAACCATCAAATGATGACGACAAAAGGCATTAGTTTATATACGCAGACATCTGCATCATTAGCATATAACGTTAACTGTTAAGCTTGGCTGACTGCATCCACATGCGTCAACATGAGGAGGTTTGCTGATTCTACATAGGTTAAATGCATATTGTCACCCGTGCTAATATCATTTTCCTTTATGAAACTTGGCCACCCTTCAATCGCATACCTAAATCCATTTATGTCCTTTTTTCGCTTAACTATCTTCGCAACTGTTTTCCCATCCATGTTTCTGACATTCATCTGATGCACCTTCTTTGTTAGCCTTGCCCTGTTTACAACTTCTACAAGTAATCGCTGCATTGATGTTAGAGTTAAGAAGTATATTAGCCGTGTTGGATATAATTGTCAGCAGCAACAAATATCAATTGTTAATTTTTGAATAAACATAATTTTGTACGTATAAATAGCCTCATGAATGGTGTTGTCAATTGTTCTCATTAAATAACAGAAATGACATACCATTCGATAATTTGCTTTCCTGTTGAATTGATACGCACCACTTTCTTGATCATAATTTTGATGTGCAACACGTTTTTCGTCTTCATTGCTTACCTTCAACGCCATCCGACTTCTTTTCCCGTTTTTGTTAACCTTATCATTTCAAACATGCATTTCCTTTCAATATATATATATATATATATATAGTATATATGTTAATGTATAAGAAATATTTATTGCAATATTTTGTTAACTTATGCTTAACTTACCAAACGATCACGTGTTTGTCGTCCATTTGCTGACAAAGTAGAATGATCATAAGTTGTACAGCATATCAGTTGTTTAGGTTCTTCAGATGTAGAATCGGATGCAATCTGTTTACCTTTCTTTTTAACCTGTTATTACAGCCCGTAACAATAAAGCAAATTAAACTACAATCGTCAACTAAGAATGTATAATAATATGAACAAATAACTTATCCGTTATTATGTTTCAAAGACTTACATCTTCTTTTGTCTGGTTGTTATTTCCTTCACTTACAAAACTCTTTCTTTCAGACTTCAACTTTTCTTTTTCAACACTTTTCTTATTCACATCATGTTTCTCATCATTCATCTGCATCCAAGATTTTTAAAATTCATTAACATCTGAGGATCAATATATTGTATTGTAAAAATATGTAAACTCATTACCCCAGTAATCAATTGGTTGATTGAGT
This sequence comes from Helianthus tuberosus, assembly GCA_030545235.1. Taxonomy (NCBI): domain Eukaryota; kingdom Viridiplantae; phylum Streptophyta; class Magnoliopsida; order Asterales; family Asteraceae; genus Helianthus; species Helianthus tuberosus. Next base: position 164,386,570 of record CM060410.1, read on the forward strand.
CTTCTTGATCAGTAAAGATCTGTTATACGATAACATCCGTAAATAAGTCGTATTGACTAGCAAACTATTTTAACTTACTTTAAATTACTTACAGAGTTGAAGTGTTCATAGTATGTGTGTTTAGGTATTTCAACAACTGAGCTGTCTTTAGTTGTCTCCTTCTTTCTAAAAACAACCTCAACTCCGCTACGATAAAGTGTCAAGTCAAACGATCCGCTGTCTGTTTTCATTAACATCAGTATATCACCTTCTTCTATGTTAATGTATTCAAACATCTCCGGACACCCTTTAGCAAAAACGTAGCATGCATTTATTTTTTCGGTCTCAACTTTCCAACACTGACCTGCTGCGTATATGTTATAAGAATCTTTTACTGGCCAGTAACAGTAAAATTTGTTCACATAAGCTTCTGGAATGACCTGAAAAGTTGTGAAATATTTTATAAACATATATTCTTTTTTTTCCATTTGCTGACAAGTATAACAAAAAACAAATTCCTACTAACATATAACTATACTTACTATGATCTTTAAATCTCCGTAACGGTTGACTGTCAAGAACGATTCATCACAAACGTTTTCTATGAAACAATGTATTTGTAGACATTTTTCTTTGATTATCCTCAAAACCAATAAGGTGTTCTTTGTCAATTTAAGACCTTTTACAATACTTATCCATACGTCAGTGACAACACTTTCACCTCTTACACTTCTCAGCCATGCTGTACAGCTTATTCCGCTTTCATGATTTATCGTTATCTTTGTCCGGTTCCAGTAATCTCCTCCCACAAGCTTTACAAACTCAATTGGTAATGCCTGTAGTTACATTTACTAATTTCAGTTTACGTAATGAAGTTTACACTTACTTATTGAAGGCATTACAGCATACCAGTTTCAATGATTTAGGGTTTTGTAATAGACACAGACAGGACGTAATCATTTTTGTATACCTGTGATATATAACATTTAATATTAACTGTTAGTATTAATACACAATGTATTAAAATGTAATCTTATGTCATGAGAATATTATTCCTAATTCATAATGTGCAATAGATCTCTTCTGTATACCGTTTCAATATATCAGTAAATATATATATTCGTAAAATATCTCTTTTAGCGTAATCGTACATGGGTCAGGTTATTTTGGAGCAACTTATATCTTATTGACTTATAAAATTTAATAAGTTGTGTTTATAGTGTTTGGGTTAGCTTATTCAAGTTATTTTTGTGTGTTGAGAAGTTGTTTTTGATAAGTTAGTATTTGTAACTCCTCACTTATGACTTATATAAGTTAATAAGTACTTTTAGTGAAGGAACCCCAAAAATAAAAAAATTTATAACAGAATCATATGTTTTCATTTGGGATTCCTTCTTAAAAATGACTTATTAACTTATATAAGTGACAAGTGAGAAGTTAGAAATTGTGACTTCTCAAAAATGGGTTGTCAACACACAAAACCCTTTAAAATAAGCTAACCCAAACACTCAAAAAACAACTTATTAACTTTTATAAGTCAATAGGTCATAAGTTGCTTCAAAATAAGCTAACCCAAACACCCCCAATTGTTTGATTGCAACTTTTTCATATATTATTATCATTATAATGTAAACATTAGTTCGACAATGTCCATAACATCCAATACATAAGATATATATCAACTATACATAACATATGAGAGGTTGAAGATGATTGAAACCTAAAATCAGATTTGACGTCTACAAACAAGTTATTCGCCGCAGTAACCATCATATGTGGCTGATTAAGAATCTAACAGAGGTTTAGAAATCTAATAGAAATTAAACCGTTAAGACTTACAATCGGAAGTTACCTTTTTGTCGATCAAATCTTCGGCGGCGATGATCTTCAAGGAGATATGAAACGCCGGTGATGATGAAGTTGTTTTGATTGTGATAGATATGATGTTGATTGCGTGTCTTTTATTATCTTTTATATTTTATTGTTTGTTTAATTAAATAAAGAAATACTTGAATATTGGTGGTATGGATAGTGTTAATATTAGCCATGGTATTGCAACTGTTTCTATATATTGTGTTATTTGCATCTAATTGTTGTGTTTTGCAACTTAGATGGGTTTTCTATACATTATGTTATGTGTTCTTGTCATTGTGTTTACTTTGTATCCAATGGATGTTAATTTTATTAAATTAAATATAAAGAAAGATTAAAGAGTGAAATATGTATAAAATATTATACGCTACAGTTAACACTTCCTAAGATTTCAACGACTCTCGCCTTCTTCCACGCGATTTCATTATTTCTTTTGTTTTGCATATCGGCTAGGATTGTGGCAGATTTTCTGATCCTGTTTCAACAGTTGTGTGATAAACTCTTCTGCGTTGTTCTTGAAATCTGATGGGGGAGAGTGGAGGACTTCGTCAAGTTATCCGATGCTGCTCCTGGTTCGCTTGTAATTGTTATCACTGATAATGCTGACTTTTCTGTTTAGTTCTTCATATGCTCCCTTTTCTTCGAGCGACCATAGAGAGATTTGTAATTGATTTAGTTTATGTTGATCTAACTTTGATAGATCTCATCTATCTTTATTTAATGGTGTTAGCAATTGCTATGTTAATCAATTTAAAAATAGTTACTTAAAATTTTTAAATTGAGTGAATTAGATGTAAGATTTTAAGTTAGTACGTATGACAATTCGATATATAAGAATATAAGAACAGTTGTAGTTACTAATCGCAATCGAATAAAAAGTCATTATTATCTTAAATATAGACATGGTTATTGATGTTCTTAATAGTTGGATAATAAGTCATTGTGTTTTTTACAATGGTTTGTGTTTTGCCAACGAAATTGTAAATTATAGTATATATTGTGTTTTTTTGCCTTTTGTGTAATATCCTTGCGAGATCCTGATAACATCAATTAGTTTTTTTGTATATGTATTCTGCATGTTTATGATTTATTGTATATTATAGTATACATTGTGTTTTTTTGGTTCTTTTGTTATATACTTGTGAAATCTTGATAACATTATCTGCTTTTTTTGTATATGTATCCTGCATGTTTATCATTTATTACAAGTCATTATTATCTTAAATGTAGACACTGTTATTGATGTTCTTAAATAATATTCTCATGACATAAATATAATATACGTTTGGTTGTGTTGATAGTTTTTTTTTAATACTTTTGTAAACAGGATTAGGTTCAAACGTGAACAAAATCCCAAGCGTGAACTGCGTGAACTAATCTTGGCCCTTGATTTTGTTTTAGATGGTAAGGGGTAGGATTGTCATTAACCATATAAAGTTAATTTTATTTTTTAAATTATATATCAATTTTTAAAGAGATTTATCACAATCAGTTACCAAACATGATAACTTATTCCTATAATCTTGTGATTTCAATATTTCCCTCAAATGAATCAAGATTCGAATGCAAGAAATTAAGCAAAAAATCAAAATCGCAAGTTTCTTTTCTTCGTTATTCAATTTGGTTTTAGAATTGAAAAAACATTTACTTGGATTTTGGTTTACAGCAGAGAGCTTTGAAAAAAATACAATTGTTGGTTGTATATGACATCATCAAATCATCATCATCAACATCAATCAATTCTTCTTCATCGGTTCAAACAAAATTTGCCACAATATCCAATTCACCCTAAACACCTTTTCAAAGGTTTGTTGGCCAAGTTTTTTTTCATATTATCGCACGGTGTACATATTTGTTTTGTATCTGATTTTTATTTTTATTTATCAAAAGATGCTTTTCGATGTTTCAGTTTTGTCGCTTAACGTCGTGGGTGCATGACAATGATCTCAAACGGTTCCCTTGTACGCTGGAAATATGATTGCTGATCCAGAAGAGCACTAGATGGGATGAGTTTGACTACATCTACTTTCTTGGTTTTATATTATCCCCATGTTATACACATATGTACAACTCATTTTTTTTCTTTCTAAATCTTACAGACTTTTTGTTAATGGTTGTTTATGCACATGTGTACATCGAAATTTGCTTCAATAGATGCCCTTACTGTTTTAATGGTACACATCGATTTTTACATATGCATACCTATATTTACAACAAATGCGTTTATTGGCTGCTATAATAGTCATTCTAATGTGCATAATTACAATATTTTGTTTACAACAATGTTTTTTAAACAACAAACTGATTTATCACTTTATTTTCCACATATGGGTATTTTATTAACAAACACACGTATACACATATAAACAGGTGCAGAACTAAATGAGTTTACGATCAATACACAAGTGTAAACATACATATACTCTATGTGAGCATAGACCTAAAATTCCCAGTAAAGCATCGTACACAAGTTACATAAACCGCAAAAAAATAAAAATATAAAGTACGTTACACTGTATGGTTTTTGAGTTAGCCTGTGTACGATACACAATACACATGTGTACAACTTGAACATACACATGTGTACACCGGTAATTCCAATGTACACATGTGTATATCGAACAGTAATACACACACTAGTCCCTTTTCGCAACAAAAAAAAAAAACAAATAAAACTTCTTCATCACCCACAATGTCTATCTGCCTTCTTTTCTTTGATAATAAAAAAAAATTTAGGAGATATTGATAGATAATGAAAAAGATTTGAAAGTACACTATTTTTTAGGAGAGATTATGAAATATTCAACAAATCAAGAATTTCGGTTACAAGATTCCATAATTGCTAATTGTAAATATACAATAATACCCTTTTATATTTAATTAAATATATAAATTTAGCCCAATAATTACAATCTTGCCATTTTCTTATAATCTCAAGATGATGAAGATCAACGGTCCATACGAGTTCACGCAGTTCACTCTTGGGAGGTTGTTCACGCTGGAACCCTACCCTTTGTAAACATGTATCATTGATAGATCTCTTTTATCTTCATTTAATGGTGTTAGCAATTCCTACGTTAATCAATTACAAATAATTAATTAAATATTTTAAATTGTGCGAATTAGATGTAAGATTATAAATTAGTATGTATGACAATTCAAGAAGAGTTGTAGTTATTAATCGAAATCAAATTAAAAGTCAACATTATTTTAAATATAGACATAGTTATTGATGTTCTTAATAGTTAGATAAGTAGTCATCGTGATATTAAAATATACAGTGAGTTTGGATGATGTTAATCATATATACCCGGACAGCAGTGAGTTTGGATGATGTTAATCATATATACCCGGACAGCGGACGGGTAAACTACTAGTTAAAAATAGCTACTATACAATAAAACAAATCTATGAAGCTAATAAATCAAATCCAAATCGCAACATCCAACTCTGTGATGAACTGATCCAGATTGATCGAAAAAACTAATTATACAAGTTGATCATTAAGGTTTGGTCCAAATAGCCCAATCATATTAAAGAAGCCCACTATTTTTCTGAACAAAAACATTCATTTTCTCAATATTAAAAATTTTCAACATATAAGAAAACGACTTAAATACAATATTTATTTACTTCTTTAAAATTATTTATTTAAAGAACCGACACATGTAAAAATAATACCTACACATTACATATTCACATGTAGGTAAACATTTAAAAAAGATATGAAGAAATTAGTTTAATGAAAACAAAGAACGAAGTTTGTGTTTTATAGGTTGTGAACTATTCCATTGTTTTGTTGAAACAACAATGCTTTATGGAAGAGTGCATGTTAGTTTTGCTGTTAACAAGTTGACTGTTAATTTTGTTGATAGATTACCATCAGGATTAAACACTTAGTTTTTATTTTTGGAACAATGATATCAATTTGGTTACTTTTGATGATCTTTCTTTCTGGCAGTATTAACTTCCTTACTATTAATCGTTGCTTTTGTCAATAATAATGGGTAGGCTAAATGTACCACATCTTATTACTTTTTATACCCTCTTTAATAAAATCACATTAAACTTGTACCCCCTATACAAATTATCATTTTAAAAAATATTCTTTTTGTTACAAAACAAAATCAAAAGTGTAAAAAAAGATTACAAACGTTTTAAAAAAAAAGATTTGTTTTTTAATTTTTATTTAAAAAACATATATATATTTTTTTAAAAGTTCTCGGATATTGTTTTTAAAGAAACTTTCTCAAATAGTATTTTGATTATGTTTTTTTATTGAACACTTTACAAATAAATAATAACATTTTTATAAAATTAATAAAAAAAGTTGTGAACTCTCTTTTTAAAAAAAAGTCTATATTATGTTTTTCACTCTTCTAGTTTATATTTTAAACGTCTTACTTTTATAATTTTTAATACTTTAAATTTGTTTATAAAATAATTAACAATTTTTATTTATTAAAAAGTAATAAAGTTTTTCTTTTAAAATAGTGTTTATAGCCCTAGTACATATTAAATCATTCCAACCATCTAGATAGGTGAACAAATAAACAATAGGTACTAAAATAATTTTATCAACCTATAAATTAACAATCTATATAAGTTCAAATTTAATTAGTGTAAGGAGTATGTTATAAGGTGACCCGGGGTGGGTACGTGAAGCGTGGAACAATACCACACACCGCCGCCACTCACATCCACCACGCGTGGAAGAGTTAACGCGTTGTGGTGGTCACGCGTTGAAAGTTTGGAACTTTGTGTATGGTGGGTTGTACTCCAGTGCTGAGGAGTTGTACATTGATGGAATAAATAAAAAGGTTGTGAGTGATGACCATTTCCACTAAAAAAGGTTGTGAGTGATGGAAATAATGGTTGATGACATGGCAGAACCTGATTGGATGTTGCGAGTGATGGAATTGTTTGTGAGTTATCACACCCCTACCCCCTAAGCATGTTAAAACCAGTTTAATATAAAAACAAACAAAAATTTTGAAAAAAAACATATACAATAATTTTTTTACATTTTTGAATTTGTTTTGTAACAAAAAAAATACTTTTAAAAAAATATGACATGTATAGGGGGTAAATATAATAAATTTAAATGTAATTTTATAGAAAGAGGGTAAGAAAAGTAACAAGATGGTGTACATTTAGCAACCCTCATAATAATTTGGGTTTTTTTTAACAAACTAACATATATTGCTAAATACTTTTATACATACACTTTGCAGGATTTGAATCATCTATCTCATGGTTAGAAAAGAAACACTTTACCACCACACTGTATCCCTTAGGTATAACAATATCTTAGTTAATAATGATGCTTCCACTCTCAAGTCATCTTTTATTTTTAGATACAAAGAATTGTTTTGTTTTTAACAATTTGCAAAAAAATAAAATAAAAAACATAAACATCAACATGTATTAATGTTTGAAAACTAGACCGTTGTTATCCTTGTTGAATCAGTTCTATTTAGACATAATGGAAAACATGAAAACATACCTGATACAGCAGACAGTGCAGTGGGGAATCCAGTCAGAGAAGATGACATCGAGTTCGACATAGTTGTCAGTGTGATCTGGTTCCTCCTTAGGGTGTTGACTGATGATGGTGATGATGAAAACCGAATAGGGGATTCGGTTATGGAGAAGAGGTCGATTGATGTTATGCTTAATAGGGTATGTCTAATTGTGTAACTGAGTAACCCTTTAACCTCTACATAAGTCCCTTTATATAAGCACCCAGGAGGAAACCTAATTAGTTAATAAGGGTAATATGGTCCATCAACAATTACCAACTAATTATTAATAGGTTGGTATATATTTTGATCCATATAATGTAAATGATTATAATGGCTACTAGATTAAATATAAAATAAAATATATTTAATCTTACATTCTCCCACTTAGCCGAGTAATCATTTACTATGAGTATTAGATAAGCCTGATCAGGAGTTAACACTCATTTTAGCCTTAAACAAGTACTATAGCAGAGAAATACAGCCGTTGAATCATTATGCGACTCAGGACCCCCATTAATCATACTATAGCCTTAATTTAAAACCTAATCGTTATGATCAAAATACGCATAAGCCCTTTGTTTGATTTGTAACTTCATTTGTCTATATGCCAGTATGCTAGCTTGACATATTCTTAGAGACATATAAAATCAAACTGATGAGGAAAATTAACTAATACTTAGTCATTCATAGTACGATATGCGGTTGCGCACGGCCATCAATTAATACCCGTCTCTGAGCTCTCTTAATAAGACTTATGGGTAATAGCCATTCAGTTATAGGATCCTTAAGCATATCATGAATGTATTCGATACAAACTTAGTTTCCTCAATTCGTTCACAAACGAATAATTAATTGCGTATCGAAATTTAATGCAACACCTCTCGAACTGTTACTGTTCAAGGAGTCATGGTAACTGACTTTATCACACTAAGTCTTCAAAATATTAATTATATGGAGTTAATAAACTTATGAGTCCACTGATAAATTTTCAACAACATTTAGTGACTATATTATGTCGTTATAACTTAGGTTGTTATTATCAGTTTATTATGACTCCTCCATAAGATGGATTTGTCTGCTGACATAAGGATATACCCGAAATTACATTTTATCATCTTTGAATATTTCAAAGTTAAAGTAATAAACCGGTTTTAATTCTCACTTCTTCTTTAAATTGTAGCCTCTCGTTTCTTTTAAAGATATTGTAATACTCCATTAGATGCTTTAATCTAGACATATCTAGTGTGTTGCAATGTGAGTAATATCTAAACGAGTATAGACTTGAACTTTCATAAGGCTTCTGATTAATGAAGCATAAGGAAATAATCTCATTTATCCTATTATCCTCTAAAGGAGAGCAGTATTGTTTGTTACACATGTAAGGACCCATTTAATGTTAAACTTATGGAACGGAACTAATGTCCCATTGGGTCTATCTCAGTATGTTATGATATCAATCACGTAAGAGATATATCTGAGATCTATTATATCAAAGTTTGTGTTAACAATGCTTTGACTTATGTAACATATACTTGTCAAAAGAATATCATCTATATAGACAAGTTTATTTTAGTTGCTCCCACTCATTTTGAGGTAGGTACATTAATCCACTTGATTCTTGATGAAAATAATTACGTTAAGATTTCATCACATTATGATGTTTGCATTAACCCATACATGGATTTTATTGACTTATAAACAAACTGTTCTTTAACCATAAGTTTAGAACTTTCAGGTTGTCTTATGAACATGTAAATATGCTAGCCATTTGTTAGGAAAAATTGTTTTTAATGTTCATCTAATGTAGCTTTAAACTATTATAAGCTACTAGAACAATGATGATCCTCAAAGAAATCTTTGATAATTTATAACCTTTGACAATCAATCATGCCTCTTCGTGTCTTAACGCTTATATTAGGATTTGGTTTAGTTATGAACACTCTTAGGTAATTCAATCAAATCCCAAACGTTATACGAACACATAAAATCAGTTTTACTAGAAAACAGTTTTATTCCATTCAGAAGATTGATTGGCGCTAATGGCTTAATTAGAAGAGATAGGATCAGTAAACTTTTCCAAAATCCATTTCAACTTCAGTTAGGGAGGTTATGTAATCATCAAAGTTAGTAGGCTTTTAAACCTAGATGACCTCCTGAGTTGATTATTGGGTTTATTAGAAGTTTCAGTTTTATGGATTAGCTCTTGGTTAGGTTGCTATCATTTTCATTCTAAATTTGTAAGAGTTTGTGCAGTATGGTATACAAGAGGTGTAATCGGAGTTAAATTCAAAGTGAAATTTAATGACACTCTTCCCCCCGCCTCTTGTATTCCTTCAAGTCATGATAAGGACTTTGACTGCTCCCACTAAGCTTAGAAATCTTAATGAACTCGGCATGCTTAGGGTCAATATTTAATGACCAACAAATTCTAATAGAGAAACATAAATTAATGACGTTAGTCTTTGTAGTTTCTCTTGTTGAGGATTATGTTCATTTAGGTAAGAAATCTAAGTGTGCCCACAATTAAGCAACAATGAAACTTTTGTAAGAGTAGCATTAGATTTTAAGGAGACAAGTTTTGATAGAACAGTGTCATAATGGAGCAGTGTCTAGTACAAGAGGTGTAAATTGAAGTTATATGAACTTTTCACTTCCCACCTCTTGAAACTGTTGCAAGTTATTATTAAGACACTTAATGCTCCCACTGATCTTTAATATCTCTAGAAATGCTACAAGAGAAGTTTCAATGAGGTACGTGACGTGGGAACCTATCATATATATGTTAGACTTTATTTGATTTCTTTAATGTCCAGATATCATAAGAAACTTTAGGGACATATTTAATAGAAATCTTATTAAGTACATACATGAATAGATTTCTTCTAAGAACGTGGTTGATAGTCTGTTAAATGATAAATAAATTATGTCTGAATATTCTAAGTTCTACGAATGTCAATGAATGACTTATGATGGACCCATACTTATTCCTTAAGCCAAGTCATGCTTTAACGTCATGATTTTAAAATCACTTAGAATGAGATTAGTTGAATAATCATTCTCATTAACCATGTCATGATTTCTCATGAATTTCGGTTGTAATGGATGAAATTTATAAGTCTCGTTTTCCTTTTGTCAAATTCTCATTTGCATGATGACAAAAGTTGTGAAAGTGTAAGGTGTCATCTAGTTCCATCTTAGTAATGTTTCTATCCAGATATTTATAACAAATAAGATGAGAGTTTAAGGTAAGTGTGACTTTATGTTGACTATGCAAACCTAAAAACCTTCATAACATTGCTTAATTATGATACTATATTCTGATTAATTTTCAGAATATATAAGGTATCGAAAAGCGTTGTTAGAAGACTGCTTATTATGGTTCTTATAGCCTTAACATTTAATTTGGTCACTAACTCTCATGTTAGTTATTTTTCGAGTTCTGGTAAGGAAACGTATGGAACTAGAGTCAACTAATCATGTGTTAAATGGAATATTAAAATTATCAGACTTAAATATCATTAGTAAGTGACTATCTAATTAACTTATCCAACTGTTCTTCTAAATAATGGATAGTCTCGTTGCTTATGCCTAATCTAATGGCACAATTATTCAGTGAGATTTTCCCTTGAAGAACCTTAGAGGTGGAATTAGCACTTGTAATTTGTCTATGGACCTTAGAATAATCCTCTTTTAAAGTTTAAGTGGTTGTAAGATGAGTAATAACTTATTATCCAGCTTCAAACATTTATTTCTTTGTACATATGTTGCTTATCAACACACTCATTATACTTTGGTACTTTTGAGTGTTATAGTTGATTTATAATGCATCAAATTGTACAAGTGAAAATCTTAGTATGTAATGTACTGGAAAAATGTACTTATTTCCATGCGTAAGCCCTTAACTTTATGGGTCATGGTTTTGTACATTATAATGTATTCATATATACCACTTAACTTTATAGTTTAGAATTTCAAATGAAGGCATGCATCTTAGGAATTCGTATGATTATTCCACAATTATAGATTTGTCTTAGGAAAGACTTAATCTGGAATAACTTTAGTGATAGCGTTTATGTTAGAGAGATCTTGATTATCATAAGAGACATACTGTTCGATTTATCCTAATCATCATGCTCTACTTTTCTTCTGTAGTGCTTTATCAGAAGAGAGCAGTAGGATTATCGTGTCTTAAGAGATAATCAAGGGTTTAATTCAAGAGCTAATCTTATAGAAACTTTAAATAAAGAAAACATTTTAGGTTTAGGAATTAGAGTGGATGAGATATATATAGAAGAAAATTATAGTGAGTAAAATTATGGGTACTAAGAATAAGGCAGCTGAAATGATCATAAAAATAATTAAGGATCATTAATATAAGGATCATTATGTGAAGAGATTGTGATATGTCTATTACTAACATCAAAATAATAGACTATTTAAAGTTCTACTTAAACAAAGACAAATCAGCTTTGGCCAGAAGTGTAATCATTTAAGCATGTGTGCAAAGTGGTTGTAACAAATCAGCTTTGGCCAGAAATTGAGACAATCACTTTAGTTATGCACTTGTTAAGTATGTCGTCTATGAAGGAATTAAATCAGCTTTGGCCAGATATTAAGACATTCATGTTTATGACGCACACTTAACATAGCTTTCGTAATACTTAAACGATAAGTAGACGCATCAAATCAGCTTTGGCCAGAAGTGATACATCAAAAGCTCATTCAAGTTAAGCCATTTTGGTTTTGTAAAACATTATTTGATCCTTATTAATTAACTAAATATTTACAAAAACCAGTTATTTAATAGCAAACCACCTGTTAGCACGGATCGAACTTATCTTGCAACAGCCTAAATAATGAGGTTTCGAGTGAGATCTCGACTCAGTTATGAGGTCTCGAGTGAGGTCTCGAGTCAAGTCTCGACTTATCTTGCAACATTATGAGGTCTCGACTCATTAAGGTCTCGAGTCGCAATCTCAGTCTCGAGTCACAGCCTCAGTCTCGAGTCGCAATCTCAGTCTCGAGTCACACCCTCAGTCTCGAGTCGCAATCTCAGTCTCGAGTCGTAATCATGGTCTCGACTAGTATGTTTTATGAGATCTCGGTTCCTTGATGAGGTCTCGAGTGGCAACCATGGTCTCGAGTGATGAAGATTGAAGTCCTTAGTTGAAACCTTTAGTGGTCTCGAGTCGAGACCTTATGGTCTCGAGTCGAAATCTTGGTTTCGGGTCGTTAAAATTGATCTAGAAACTTCCTGTTTACAGCTATTAATGCAAAACATAACTGAAAATTCGAAATTTAAGGGATTGTGTGATAGTGTTTCCTGTTTTAAGATGATCTAATTTTATCAAAAATATTTCGAAAATTATAACTGTATATCTTTTAACAGTTTTCGAATAAACTTAACAGATTAAATTGGATCAAACAGGGAAAAACACTCATCAATCCTAATTACATTCCAAAACATAACAGAATTTTCGAATTTTCCTAAGAACATGATGAACCCTAAAAAATTAAAACATAAATTCTGGAACCCGAAACCTGAATTTTAAGGCTTTTCTAAAACAGATTTCGGTTATAAACATAATCCAGTTTGATTTCGAGTGAACATGTAATTAATCTTTGTCCGAAAACAGTAATCTCGAGTGAACCTTTATGACTCGAAACCGGCTGTCAGGTTTATTAGGTTATCAAAATTCCGTTTTCCAGATTTCTATCCCAGAATTGATGGATACGAAAACAGAACCGACTAATCAACATATGCTCTGATACCACATGTTGAATCAGTTCTGTTTAGACATAATGGAAAACATGAAAACATACCTGCTACAGCAGACAGTGCAGTGGAGAATCCAGTCAGAGAAGATGACATCGAGTTCGACATAGTTGTCAGTGTGATCTGGTTCCTCCTTATGGTGCTGACTGATGATGGTGATGATGAAAACCGAATAGGGGATTCGGTTATGGATAAGAGGTCGATTGATGTTATGCTTAATATGGTATGTCTAATTGTGTAACTGAGTAACCCTTTAACCTCTACATAAGTCCCCTTATATAAGCACCCAGGAGGAAACCTAATTAGTTAATAAGGGTAATATGGTCCATCAACAATTACCAACTAATTATTAATAGGTTGGTATATATTTTGATCCATATAATGTAAATGATTATAATGGCTACTAGATTAAATATAAAATAAAATATATTTAATCTTACAATCCTCACTATATTTTCAAGTGTGAAGTTATTCATGGTTAGTTTTATCTAATGGTAATTGGTGGTGCTTGACCAAAAGTTCCGCGGAGATAAAAAGTCATGGGACCGAAACAATTTTTTTACTATCTCTATGTTTCAGATTTGAGTCGGCTATTCGATTTGGGTCAGGTCAAACAATAATACATCCAAATAAAACTAAATAATCTCCATTCATTCAAGTGAGCCGTTCTTACACATAAAAAACTAAATAATGTTTAACAAACAAAATATCAAAATATTTATAATGATGCGAGGTAAATTGTAAGTATCTGCTCTTGCGGCTCACTAGTGGAAGCTTTGTGACATTTACTCTCTTGTTCATCATCATTTCTTTAAAAAAAAGAATGAAGAATTTTGGCATTTCTCATGATATACCAAACAAAAAACAATCAATAGAATTGGGTTAAACTACCATTTCACCGTACTTCTTCCTTAATTGATCATCTTCCCCAAATCCCCATTTCCACCATTATAAACCCTAATTTTGGAACATTGAACAATAACCACAATAGATGCAATGTATAGGTTAGTCTCATATTAAATAATACAATTAAGGGTCTAGAACACTAGTAATGCCCAAAGTTTCGATTCAATACCTTCAAGAACTAAACAATAGTGAATGAGAAAATAAATTAAATGATTACCTTGCTTAAATTCATGATTAAACGCCTCTATCCAGCTTGATTTCTTCCATGTTTCTGTCCAATGTGATGAAGTATAAAGGATTGAAGGCTTCAAGAACCATGAATACAAAACTTTTTTTTCATCTGTTAAAGTGGAACATAGATGGGTGCTCAAATCCCTTACGTATTGTTCTTTTTTTGGTTTAAACATCTTTCAGTTAAGACAAAAATGAACACTCATGTTTCATTTATATAAATACTAGTTTCAAATTTTATTTAAACTAACTTTAAGTTTAAAAACAATTATAATTAAAGTTTACTAATAACCCCATTTGGCACGTTTTTTTAACTCAATACGAAAATATGTATAGATTTTTGGACAACAAACTTGGTTGGGAGCGGGAATTTTTAGGCAAAATAATTGGTGGGGGACGGACCGAGATAATTTTAAAATTTTCAGACGAAAAATTGGAAAAATTACACTTCTAATCAAAGCCGCAATAATTAGCAATCATGGTATTTTTCAAGTTCGAAGTTCAAGATCTCGGTATCACTTTCTCCACCTTTGCTACTAATGTATATATTTGTTGATGCAAAATGCCGCAATAATTAGCAATCATTGTCTTCATTTCTCGGTATTTTGAACTACATGTATCATCTGAGCGATACGTGTAACACCATACTTTTTAGCACATTATCAATGATTGGGTCCTACAATACGTCGACCTAAGCACGAGCCAACACCTTTTCTTCTTTGGAAGTCCACTTTAGAGGAGTATTGGACACACTGATTTTCTTTCCTCATCTATGATTGACTTTGGACGGTTTGGGTTGTGTCTCGGTTTAGGGTGTGGTTCGGTGTCAGGTCGCGACTGGAATTGGTAGTTCCAAAAACCATACGATGGCGTTTGTGCTTGTGGTACGTAGTATTGTTCGTTTAGATTTGAATGGAGGTAAGGATCGTACTGACGAATAAACAAATCTTTAAATAGGGAGAATACAATAAGCCCTACCACTATTTTAGGACTAGATATACATAGATATTACAAATAAAAAATAGATAATAATAGTAGTGGTGGTAGTAGTGGTGGTAATAGTAGTAGTAGTAATAATAATAATAATAATATCGGTTAAGACACCCCCACAGTTTGAGCGGGCGTAGGACATGCGTTCAGACTGGAACGAATGGAACGAAAGGTCTGGAACAACTGGCTGGAGATCCCTTTGGTGAAAATATCCGCATACTGCAAAGATGAGGGGACATGAAGAACACGAACATGGCTGATTCAAACTTTCTCTCGGACAAAATGAATATCAATTTCAATATGCTTCATTCGCTTATGCTGAACAGGATTATCTGACATATAGACTACAGAAACGTTGTCACAATACATAATGGATGCACGTCGTAATGGAGTATTCAACTCAAGCAAGAAGTTTCAGATCCAAGTGGCTTCAACCATAGTATTAGCCACACCAAGATACTCATCTTAGGCACTAGATCGTGAGATCGTTGGTTGGTTGGCGTTTGGACGACCACGAACTAAGATAGATCCAAGTGGCTTCAACCATAGTATTAGCCACACCAAGATACTCATCTTAGGCACTAGATCGTGAGATCGTTGGTTGGTTGGCGTTTGGACGACCACGAAATAAGATTGTAATCTAAGAAAACACAACTGCTAGTCCAGGAACCGGCGAGTTTGACGGAGCCTCGGTCCCAAAACTACATGTTCGGTGTGTTTATTATGACTAAGAAAGGAGTAGAAGATAGACACGACACTGAGCAGTCACTTACAATCTGCTCTCTTATTCATATCTGAAAGTTACAGCACCACGACACCAGTTGGACATCATTTTCATTCAGGGACCAAAAATAGGAACCCCACATCCCTATTTATAGGCAACAGCCTATCCAGTCCAAATGAGCCTATGTCCATTCGTCCGGATGGTCATCCGTCCGGATGGACTTTTACATTATATCACCTATTCGACCGGATGGGGTTTGGACTATTCTGTTGTCCATCCGACCTGATGGTCATCCGTCCGGAAGGACTTTGGCAATACTAAAACCTGTCCAACTTTCTCTATTCAATACAATTTTCAAAACACGCTCTATTTAACTATTCGCACAGTGGCAGACATATGAAATATGCACCAACAGATTCCCCCACGACTGTCACTGTCAAATCATCTCTAATACTTTAAGAACCTTGAGCTGTGTTTGAATATTCTATAATCTTCAAGTATTCTGCAACTTCAATCTGGCATCTTAAAATCTGACAATAGAAATAGATTCCCCTTCGATTGATGATTCGGGTTTGCTTTTGGCAGTGTAGAGCACTAATTCCCCCTGAAATGAATCTTCAGGTCTTTTGCACAGTTCACGACTCTCCTCTGATTTGCTAAACTGCAATCTTCACGAACAATCACCAACTTGAAACTAGTCAATGCAACATCCTCTGTTTCAGCTTTAACCGCATCCGAGTTCAGTTTTTGATATGTCGTATCAGCACCACGATCTCCCATTCCGCTTGCTCGATATAAGAATGTACAAAAACTCAACTGGAAATTGATAGAAACTTTAAATATCTCACTCGTTAACTTCAAATCCGTGATTCCCCCTGAAGATCTGATATCCCGTTTACCATTATCAACGTTAACGCACTGTAAGAATGACAGATCCGTGTAAACGGTATTCTCCACAATCAACAAATCTTCATCGGAAAACAAATCATCTGGTAATGTAATCCGATCTCTAAAGCATTCGTCCACAATCAGATTCATCTCCTCGGATAATCTAGATCTTAGAAGCTATCATCTACGATCACTCTCAGATCTCTTATGTTTTCGTCCACGATCAGATATTAACACCTCAGATCATCTTGATCTCGGAAGCTTTCACCCACGATCAGATTCACATTCCCCCTGACAATCTGAAGTCGAAACCACCCGAATACTGTTGCAGTGTCACGAATTTCAAAAATGTCGGAATTTCAACATATGACATTGAAATTTTTATTCCCCCTCGTTTTTGCAAATTCTAACATCTCTATCACTGAATTCCCCCTCAAACTGAGCAATTCAGTCCTCTTTTTTCTCTGAAAAACTCGACTATGCCGAAAATATGACAATTTTCCTCAAAACGTCAGTTTTTCATCATTGTGGATTTTACGTTTTGGCCCATAAATAGTCAGATAACCTGAATGATAAACATTCTGCACCAGTATCATGACTACCCCACTAATTTCCACAATCCATGATCGCATCGTCAGATCTGTCCACTGAAGCCCCAGACGGTGTCCTCGAACAACCCAGCTTGGTCGTTAAAAACCCGAAAAAACTTAAATCACCAAATTTTTTCTGGAGACTCTCCTCGTCGGTGCGATTAAAATATGCCTTTTTTTAAGGCATTTGTTCATCTGGTCGAATGTCATGTTGTCGGATGGTCATCCGATCGGATGGTCATTCGATTAAATGACAAAGTGGACAAACTTGTGTTAGTGGATCGGATGGTCATCCGATCGGATGGTCATCTGATCGAATGAACATTCGAGTGAAAACCAATTGGACATTCAAACACAAGATAATGACATGGGTCGGATGGTCATCCGATCGGATATGTTCTATCAGCTCAAGAACACTCCGAATCACGTTTTTTCGATCCAGAATCTTTATTTGTGTGAATTTCATGATGAAACTTCACATGATTGTGCGCGAATCAATTCCGAACAGAATGATGTCTTCAATTCCAAAATCCATCCATGAATTGACCTTTATTTTGATGATTTTCTCTGTTTAACGTCAAAACTCCCATTTTAACCCAAAATTGATGAGCTTTGGGTGATTTAACCGACTGTTAGATCGATTAAATTGGTACCGTAACTCTGATACCACTGCTAGTCCAGAAACCGACGAGTTTGATGGAGCCTAGGTCCCAAAATGATATCTTCGGTGCGTTTATTACGACTAAGAAAGGAGTAGAAGATAGACATGACACCGAGCAGTCACTTACAATCTGGTCTCTTATTCATATCTGAAAGTTACAGCACCACGGGACCAGTTGGACAACATTTCCCCTCAGGGACCAAAAGCTTGTCCAAATGGGAACCCCACATCCCTATTTATAGGCAACAGCCTATCCATTCCAAATGAGCCTATGTCTATCCGTCTAGATGGTCATCCGTCCGGATGGACTTTTACATTATATCACATATTCGACCGAATGGGGTTTGGACTATTATGTTGTCCATCCGACCGGATGGACTTTGGCAATACCAAAACCTGTCCAACTTTCTCTATTCTATACAATATTCAACACACGCTCTATTTAATTATTCGCACAGTGGCAGACGTACGAAATATGCACCAACAACAACAGCCACTCGTGGACCTGCGAGAATCCGGGAAACCACCCCAATAAGCATCAGGATAAGCTATCAATGACTGGGTTAACTACCCGTAGACCATAATCCATAGTACCCTGTAAATACTGTATGACCCGTTTCAAAAAGGCAAAGTGAGTATCACGGGGATCATGCACAAACAATCTAATTTGTTGCACGACATATGAGATGTCAGGTCGGGTAAAAGTTAAATATTGCAGTGCTATAGGTAAACTTTGATACAAGGTAGGATCATGAAAGGGAGCGCTGTCTTCAGCACTAAGTTTGGTAGATACGTCTATCGGTGTGCCACAAGGTTTGCAATTCAACATGGATGGCCGTGCGATAATGTCTTTACATACTGTTCCAGAGATAAAAACAAGCTCTGTGACTTCAGCCTCCAACTCAAGGGTATGATGAATTAAATCCTTCTAACCTTCAAGCAGCTTTTGCTACCATGCATCTTCAGCAACCTAACCCAAACTGGAACATAGATACTTGCGTCGAGACCCATGTCTCTCATGATCAAGGTATGATTCAAAACCCAACTATACCTCCTGTTTTCAGTAAACTTTGGCTGGAAATGGTGAATTTTTACCAATAACAGGATCAGGCACTGACTACCACACCATCTATGACCGCACTTATATCCTACCTAACATCCTTCAAAGTCAAAAAGTTATCAAAAACTAATATTTATTAGATGTGTTACTCGTAATAACAATGATCTATCAAATTTGAATCGTTTGGCTTTTTCTTTGAAGGACCTCAAACTGGACGAATTATTTGATGCCACAATAGCACATGAGATCTCTATCCGCTCACCACTCCACAACTTCCGCCTCAATCCTGCTCATTGACATCTGTAAGGACCTGCACGAAATTGCCCCAAAACACTCTGTAAGTAGAAACCCGGACCCCTAAAACCCTAATCCTTATGAAAAATCAAGAAAATCTGAATTTATTGATCTGTCGCGGGCCGCGTAAGACTTAAGGATAGTCTACGCGGGGCGCGACAGCCAGGCTAAACTTCGGATAAGCTTTAGGCCACGTGTCAGACCTACACCGTGACACGGCAGCCCTAGCCGTAGCTAGGGTGGCCCTCGCGGGCTGCGTAGGTGTTCCTTCGAGTTTACGCGGGCCGCGTGTCACACCCTGATATTTCCACGTATTACCGGTGGGCCCGGTGGGGAATACCGTGACGTAGTTGATATCATCATAGTCAAACAACACAAATTTAAATGCACAGCGGAAGCAAAAGATGAAATATATATTACAATCCGATATAAGTAATATCAAAGTACTACAAACGAAATGTAAAAGATCCACAGGCGGATCAAAAGATAAAAAGAAACTTTGTTCAACAGACTTTAAGGCATCCAAGCTTGCGAGACTCTTATTGATGCTAAGGAGAGGCCAGCCTATTACGAGTAGTACCTGCACTTAGCCTTTTTGGGAAAATACGTCAGTTTACACTGGTAAATACAATTAACTGACTCATTTTGAAAAGGTTTAGAAAAATTGATTTGAATGCACGTGGCACAAAACATTTTATAACTTGGGATAATTATTTGAATATAATACTTGTAAAAGAATTACATGTTCCTTATGCGTTCAGTAGCCCGATCCGTAGACCGGGTTAAAGATCAATAGACACACCACATTATTTATTTAGGCACTGACGGGTGTACGCCTACACCCCGTGCTTAGGTCGTGGCCATTTCGTAAAATGATGCCAAGGATATCCGGGACATGGTCATTAACCCCCCAAAGGCTTTAAGCAAACAAAACATTTCAAAACGGAGCATATCAATGTTTTAACTTCTATTCGATTAAAGATTCAATGCCCGACCAAGCGGTATATTTTATATACCGTACCCCAAGCCCGTATAAGGGAAAATAAGTTAAAAGTATTTACCTGAGCTAAATATAAATTCAATCCCATCCGTATCAAATCAGCTAGTACAGATAGCTTTTACTGTGCTCCTAAATCTGGAACGAAGGTTTTTAATAACCTATTAGATTCCTAACGGGTCTTTAATTAAGCCTATGCTTAGACCGGTTAGTTTTAAAGGAAGATACGGTTCAAAACGCATGATCAAGTGATGAGCGGTTTAGAATGTGGTTTAGACCCGAAAAGCTTGTATACTTGTATAATAAGGATAAACTAAACACATTCTGGATTTTGAGATAAAAATGATAAGGTTTGACCTGTTTCGGTCAATTTATGCAAACTAGTTACATAAACCGAACCGAACGCGAAGGATGCGTAACGGGTAACCATAAGAGCCATATACAGGTTTCCTAAGTTAACATGCCTTAAATATGTTGTGACATCAGTAAGATATCCCCTATTATGCCCGTAATGGATTTAAACTCAAATTATGCCTCGTAAGGGCATTTTGGTCATTTAAAAGGTTATAAAAGAGTTTAATTAGTAATCTGAGTTACAGGTCTGATTTATTTAGTAAATATACTTAATTTAATAAGTTATAACAGTAGGGTACTAGATATATGTGAAATTTATCATTTAAAACCAAACTATGCGCTGTAGGGGCATTTTGGTAATTTCACATAAGCTTATAAGGTCAAAACCAGAGTTCTGAGTTTAAAACTTTTCTTTACTGTTAAAATATATAAATTTACTTAAAACATCAGTAGGTATTAAGTTTCAAATGCCAAAAATAGTTTTAACTCATACTATGCGCTTAAAACGCGTAAAAGTCGGTTTTAAGCGATTTTCGGGTTTAAATAGGAAATCTGAGTTTTTGATCAGTTTATAAAGTTCAAAATATTTTATTTATGATATAAAATCAGTAGCAAAAAGTTTGGTATCAAAATATTATGTAAAACTCATTTTATAGGCCAAAAGGGCAAAACCGACAATTACCGAATTTAAGCTAGAACCCTATGTTATGCTCAGCCTAAAAATAAATAAAAATCCTTAAAAATCCCAAAATATTATTTTATATCCGTAGGTAAAAATTTTGGTATCGAAAATTGGGTTTAGATAGGATATATGCTAATTATGCCGTTTAATTAATAAAAAGCTTTTCTTTTACGCTAATGAGCATAACTCCTAATCTAGACCTCAATCTGATGTCAAATTTTAGGGACAAGTTTATATATCAGTAATAAATATTTTTGTCCTCTCACATTTTCAAAATTCTCGTTTTAGGGTCAAAAGGGCATAACGGTCAACATTTAGGCATTTAACGGAAACATGCATGAACTAGGATTTCTATGGAACCAAGTTGTATAACCTCAGAGGGTTATACTAACCTATAATATGGTCCTAATGAAATACTAAGGCATATCTAAAATAAACTAAATCGGGTCAGAATTGAAAGTCAAAGCAAAAGTCAACTTTTGCGACTTTCGGTTCCGAACCGAGCCTATACTTAGAATTGTCGGGTTGAATCATGTTTAGGCATGTTCAACTAATATTTACCAAGTTATTAAAGTGAGAAAACTGATTTTATGGCTTTTATATTAATAGTTATGTAATTTATTTAAAACTAACCCGTTTGACTTTTATTTGACCCGACAATTTAACTAAGTAATCGTGGTAACTAGAAGGTGCCCTTTTATGGGTTAAACACCTACCTAATTACGGTCACATAGCCATGTTTGTTGTGAACCATGGCTCAACCGTTTAAAAGTCAAAGCGTTTATCGAAACGCTTGACTTTTCGGCTATAAACGCTAAACAATTAAACTAAGCACGAAAGGACACTTACAAAGGGTCCAAAGGACAGAAGGTGCAAATGAAAACCAAGATCAAGTGGGTTTATATAGGATTTCAAGAACCGTTAGGATCGTTTCTCGTAACCCGTGCTTCAATCTTGGCCCTCCATGTGTGCCCATGGTTTCTAAATACAATGGGGGTTGAAAACCAGCTCATGGTATTGAGAAATTTACATAAAAGCCCTTTAAAAATGACCAAAATGCTGAAAATTAGAATCTGCCCAGACCTGGGCGTAGGCTACGCTGCAGGGGGCGTAGCCTACGGCCTGCACAGATCAAACAACTTTCAGAAGTTGCAGTTTTGGTCCCTGTATGTGTTTAAGCCCATATTTGACCTGTTTAAAGACCGTTAAGCCATTATCAAGGCTCTACAATGATTTCTAAACATAGGGAACATGAAACATGCTTGAAAACATGTCGGATGTCAGTTCGTTTGGCCGTACGGCCACGTTGTTCGTCTAATTACGACGAAACACGAACGGACGCGAAAAATAATCCAAACTACTCGACGAATGGAATTTTATCAAGGCATACACTAAAATAAAATATTTTAGTGCTTACATAAATTTTTGGGTGCCCGGGTATATTCAGAATGTGAGATATGTGCGAAAATGCAAACTTGTGCACTTTTTGACACTTTTAGTCCCTGCATGACTTAAAAGTTTATTTTTTGTGCACCAAACACCTCTAAGCCTATATCTAAGCTATATAAAGGATAAATAGGGTATGTTTAACTCATGGTCATATTCCGGAAGGTCCGATACCCTACGAATTGACATACTTTTGCAGTTTGACGCAAATAGTCCTTAAATTGCGCAAAGTAGCGCGAAATGCCGTTAAATGTTATCCAAGCCTTCCATGGCCCATATTTATCCTTCCCAAGCATATAATTAAATATTACTACGCTCTCGTTCGCTTAGATGGTCACCGAAAGGCGTAGATTCAAAAGTTGACGCTTTTGGTCCCTCTATTGCGCAAACTTGCGCATCTCATCAATTAATAGTATTGAAGCCTCATCTAATCCATATTAGGCATTCTTAAAAGTATTATTAAACATCACGATGATTCGGGTTCGCTAAAAGGTCATTCAGAGGTATAATTAAACATATTGACACTTTTAGTCCCTCTAATTTGCAAAGTTGCGCGTAACCTTACTTATAGGCATAAAAACCTTAGATGGCCAATAGTTGGCATTCCCGAGAGTATAATCAAATATCATGAAGCTCCCGATTTGTTAAAAGGTCATTCAGAGGTAAGAATTAACATGTTGACCCCTTTCACCCTTCATTGCGCAAACTTTCAGTTAATCCCGCAAACGGCTACACTCGATCGCCAAGTGGCTCATTTGTGAACATAAGTATCATGAGAGGTTATTTAGAAACTTATTTTTGGTAAGCTAACACTTCCAGTCCGTTCATAATCAAAGTTTTCGATTTTCGAAAAATTAGTCCCTTAAATTCATTGTTTGACTTCATTAGAGTTTATTACACGTGTTAATACATCATTGGACGTTATTTTATGAGGTGTTACATCCTCACCCCCTTAAAAGAAATCTCGACCTCGAGATTTGCTATAATCCTGGAAGTTCTTTTTGTCGCATAATGGACTTAACTTCTATAACCTATCTAGAACCTCTCCAAGCTCCCAAACTGACCTCTAATATGTACATATATTCTTTTTGGAGCTTCTTAACCTGTCGATCCTCAATCGATACAGGTTTCTCATCATACCATCCATTTGCATATCATTATGTGATAATGCTTCTCGACTTATTGGTGAAACACATCCTTAAGTCATTAGTGTGCAATGTATTGCGAGCTCCGCCAATAGATTTTTAGCTTATAAGCTAATTGATCTTGATACATTCGATTCTCTCGAATGATTCTATATATTCAGAGTTCAACTAGTCTGATAATTAACAAATTGGCACACCCTCCCAGGGTGATATCTTTTGTTGAACCTTCTTCCTCAACAAGAACTCAAGAGGGTTGCTACTCTCATTAATCCTTGATTTTCTGCCGAATACTGGCATCTTACAGATGATTATGGATTCGTATGATCTTATTCGTTGTTTCCAAGGCAACTTTCAGATCCTGATAATTGGACTTACTAATCTTCTGTCTAACATTAGATGTTTAACATTCCATCTATACAAGGTTTCCAAAGAGGCAGCCTTGATACTTATATAACAACTATTATAGAAAAGCTTATTTTAAGGTGAGATGGTTATTCCAACCACTGCTTGAAACTAAACTTAAGGAATAACTAATCCTTGCCGTTAGTCGAACAAATCGACGATCCTGGGCAGCTGATGGCGATTCTTAATTGTTGCCTAAATAGGGTTGCGGTAATCAATGCATAAGCAAAATGAACCATCTTTCTTAATTAATTATACCGAATTCTCAGAATATTGAGTTAGGCTATATGAATCCTTTATTTGAAAACTTACTTAATCAGGGTTTCGATTCTTCCAATGATGGTACTAGCCGTCTTGGAGATTTCTTAATAATACAGCCCTAAATGGGATATAAATCTTAATTCTACTTGCCTTTCAGGAGGGAAACAGGGTAATCTTAGGAGAAGATAATCAAGATACAAGGAGGTTACAGAGATTTTTCCAAATCTCAGGCTCCAGTTCATCCATCATTTCTTGCGTCAATTAAGTGACACTTTTACGTTACGAGTCCACGAATTCCTTGATCGAAGACCTTTACTTGGACAATTCCATTCTGGATATCTTCTTTGAATACCATTAGTTGACCTTAGTACCATATGACCATCGAGGTATCTTTGTGGTCCCATGCATTAAACCTCCATACTGATCAGGCATGGAAGCAATCTATGGAACATATTAAGATACACCAATTCTCTTATGGCGCTTTTATCATACCGTCTGGTATTCGCTATCGATAGAGATCAAAGAGATATCAACTATGTATGCTGATGCGCTTCCTCTAGAGAGAGGATACTTCTAAATTATACGACTGAAGGTTTCTGACAGGAACAGAAGAAATGGTTCTTATGATTTCGCCTGTAAGTTTTACCTTACACTTAATATCTGGGGTTCTTACGGGAAAATTTCTAAAAGTTTGCTAAGCTTATGGTCTTATGAGAGACTTAGCAGCACCTGAAATCAAACGTAACTCCTAGCAATAAAATTACAATAAGGGATTTATCTGATGTCATTAATGTGAGCTGCCTCTACTCCTTTATCAGGAGGGTTAAACGCCTCCATTCTTAATCCTTTTAAACTTAGCTGCGAAATCTTTGACAAATTTTAGGGCAGTCTTAGCTTTGATTGGTTATTTCTTAACCTATAAAACGTGAGTAGCTGAGGTAGGTCCATTATGAATTCATAATAAGCAGGCTTTTAATTCTTAATGCGCCCTCTTATTGCCGTTGCTAACCACCAATAATTATTGCATCATGCTTAGATTCTGGGTAATTTGAATAGAGCACTATCTCAGCCAATGAATTAAAATCTGTAACATATTGTCGACAGTCTAGAACTTTTATGGTGAGAGTCATAAAATTTTCATTCCATCTGTTTTTTTTCATGAAGCGGATAATAGATTTTTCTAATAAGGTCCTTAAAACTTGGACCATCCCATAATGTATAAGAGGAACTTTCTTGTGGACTCCATTAATGTCCTTACTAATCAATGGTATTGCCATCGAATGACTGTGACGCATACCTTACCGTGTCCTTTCCAGCATAACTGCTGACATACCTAATGGTTTCTACTTCATTTAACAATTTCCTGCAATCGATGGTCCCTTTTTACTATTGAAGTCTCTTGACTTCCAAGAGACGAAGTACTTTTAAGTAAAACCTAAAAAGAATGGACTCCTTGCCACATATGATTTTATTTGGATTATTCTTCGCATATGAAGTATGAAAAAAGATCTTATTATGAGCAGCGACATGTGTCTTAGTGTAAACAGCATTTGGCTTCTTGAATCTTCTCATGACTTTTCTCATAACCTTTCTAACAACTGCGTTAATTACAGTTTTGGAGATTAACTCCATTAACATTGTGGTTCACTTTGGATGCACCATCAACATTTGTCGCATCTCTAGCATCACGACTGTTATTTGTCTCTTCTGAGTTTCTCATACTCGAACCTTTGGTATTTAATACCATATTCAACAAGTGCTTAGGCAATCCATATCCAGTGTCTCCTTGAATTGTCAAAGGCTCACCATAAGGAGTCTTGATAACTACTTGCTTCTTATCACTCTCAATATAGGCTTGACTTTTAAGACGACCAATTCATTCCTATCACTATATTGGGTCCCTCTTATTTTAATGGAAACAAGGACAGCGGAAAGAATGATTCCTAATGGATATAAAACATCCATCTAATATTGCTGAAGAAGTCTCTGAGGTACTATCGGCCAATTCTACTTTATACTTAACGCTTAGAGTTTTAACAGGCAGATTTAATGATTTACAAATTCTATTGTCTATGAAAGACTTATCTGAACCTGAATCAAATAATACTCTAGCATGAGCGTTATTGATAAAGAAAATACCTGTTGTGACATTGTCATCCTGAATAGCCTCTTGAGCATCCACTTGAGAGCTTCCATCTTCGGTCTTCTTAGACTCCTCAGGCTTCTTGGTTTTATTTGGGCAATTTGTCTTGATGTGCCCTATTTCATTGCAACCATAGCAGGTTGCGTCCTTTATGTCTTGGCACTCCAAGGTCTTGTGCCCTTTCTTCTTACAAATCCCACAAGGCCTAGCTTGTGACTCCAGAGTGCATTTCCCTTTAGTTACCTTCTTTGGGCAGCGGGTATTTATGTGCCCCTTCTCGCCACAATCATAGCAAGTGGCGTCCTTCAAGTCCTTGCACTCCTGGGTCTTGTGATCCATCTCTTTACAGATGACACATCCCCCGGTCTGCTCATAGAAACATTTTCCGAAGTGCTTCTTCTTGCAGGTTTTACATTTGGGTTTTGCCTCCTTTGGCTTGGACTGGTTATAGTTTGAACCGGTCTTACCCTTTTTGTAATCTTTATTTGGGGTATTATCGCACTTTCGCTTCTGATCCTTCAATACACGGTCCACGGCTTTGTTCACGGCTGTATCCAACATAGCCTGTAACTCGGTGCCCGTTAAGTTAAGTCTTGCATCATTATTCTGATCAACTGGATGATTGTGAGCTTCAGAGGAGTCAGCCATGGTGAAGCTTAGTAGGCTACAAACCAAGTAGAAATAATTGGTTTAATTATATGGTGAATTGTCGAATTTGATGATTAAATAGCCATGGTACAAATAAACCATATAGGAGAATAGATAGTATCAAATTTATTTGATTATGTTTTGCCTAGGTTTTTAAATAAACCATCTTTGGCGTTTAAACGGAATATAACCCTACATATTTATTAGACAGGGGACATAAGTCACGACTGTCAATGTCGTACTGACGTTTTATATATAGCACAAGGGCTTGTTCCCAAGGACTCTCTGATGGCATAGATGCCTTGTCACTAGGGAAATTTTAAAACATAATCGATGATTCCTTTGGATCGGAAAATTTCATAGTTCATTGTTTTGACAAGAAGTTATGAAATAAAACTATCTTTTTATGTATACATCTTTGCCCGAAGGTATTCATCCCAATGGATGTTTTGATGTGTTCATCATGTTCGATGTTTATTAGCCATGATTCCTCTTGATCATTTAGGCTAATTTAAGGGGTTTGGAAAATTTCTAATATAAGGATGACAAGTGTGATTTTATCGCATCACTGTTGTCAGAAGTGTTAACATGTTTTCAGATGTTAACAAGGATCAGAATTTCTTTTAAACAGGTCTTACCACCATAGCTAGGTCTTTAATGACATCCTAGCTAGGTTATACCTTTTAGGATTCTCTTTTAACATGTATACTGGCAGAAAAGGAAATCATCCTAAATTTAATTAAAATAAACTATGGCACAAAAGGCCAAGTCACAAGGACAACTTAAATTTATAAGCCATGATTTTTGTAGAATCAACGTATTTAGGCTTGAACGTTGTTCATTGCCTTTTCTTGACAGGGAGTTGTAGGCTACGACTGTCTTTTGTCTTATGTGACAATGGGTATAGCCCGTAGGCATTATATTCCTAATGGAAGTTTAATTCTTCAAAATAGGAGAGGATTTCGGGAGAATCCATTATAAGGATGATTTGTGCGATTTTTTATCCAATCATATTTTGCCAGGAATGTTAACATGTTTGCGGATGTTAACAATGATTTGAATCTTTTGAATAGGTTTTTACCATCTTGACCTTGTCTGAAATGACATGTGTCTAGGTTTACCTTTAAGATTCTTTTTAATTTTTAACACAGAACAATCCTAAATTGAGACGTTAATAAGGATCTGAATTTAATTGAGGAACTGCCATCTTGGCCCTGTTCTTAAAATGACACATGGGCTAGGTCTTGTTCTTTTTAGATTTTGCCATTTTATTATAATGGTAGATCTTATAAAAGGAATGTTAATATTTCATATTTTATGTTCATATGCAATGATGAATAAATTTAGATAAAACATTCCAATGATTCTTAAAGGAGGTACAGAATTGCCCTAAATGGGACTTGAAAGAAAAGATGTTGTCCATGAAGGGACTGAAAGATAAGTATGCCCTTATAAGGACTTACTAAGGAAACGAACTTCAGCAAAAGGAGTTTCTTCTTCATTTTACTTCCGAATGTCTTCTCCTTGGTTGTACGTTAATCCTAGTCGCAACATGAAGCTCGGCCTTTCCAAGGCTTCAAATGGGGAGAATTTCCATTACGGCTTCTTTTCTTGGCGACATACTAAAATATATAGAATTTAAAGCAATAATCATCCGAATGGAGATGAGAGTATTCCTATGTTAAGTCTAGACTCAGAAGGTCAAAGAAAGTGCTATTGTGTCATTGAGATTAAACACAAAAGGCTAGTGTTTAATTCACTCAATGTTGGCTCTGATACCAACCTGTCACACCCCGATATTTCCACGTATTACCGGTGGGCCCGGTGGGGAATACCGTGACGTAGTTGATATCATCATAGTCAAACAACACAAATTTAAATGCACAGCGGAAGCAAAAGATGAAATATATATTACAATCCGATATAAGTAATATCAAAGTACTACAAACGAAATGTAAAAGATCCACAGGCGGATCAAAAGATAAAAAGAAACTTTGTTCAACAGACTTTAAGGCATCCAAGCTTGCGAGACTCTTATTAATGCTAAGGAGAGGCCAGCCTATTACGAGTAGTACCCGCACTTAGCCTTTTTGGGAAAATACGTCTGTTTACACTGGTAAATACAATTAACTGACTCATTTTGAAAAGGTTTAGAAAAATTGATTTGAATGCACGTGGCACAAACCATTTTATAACTTGGGATAATTATTTGAATATAATACTTGTAAAAGAATTACATGTTCCTTATGCGTTCAGTATCCCGATCCGTAGACCGGGTTAAAGATCAATAGACACACCACTTTATTTATTTAGGCACTGACGGGTGTACGCCTACACCTCGTGCTTAGGTCGTGGCCATTTTGTAAAATGATGCCAAGGATATCCGGGACATGGTCATTAACCCCCCAAAGGCTTTAAGCAAACAAAACATTTCAAAACGGATTATATCAATGGTTTAACCTCTATTCGATTAAATATTCAATGCCCGACCAAGCGGTATTTTATATACCGTACCCCAAGCCCGTATAAGGGAAAATAAGTTAAAAGTATTTACCTGAGCTAAATATAAATTCAATCCCAGCCGTATCAAATCAGCTAGTACAGATAGCTTTTACTGGGCTCCTAAATCTGGAACGAAGGTTTTTAATAACCTATTAGATTCCTAACGGGTCTTTAATTAAGCCTATGCTTAGACCGGTTAGTTTTAAAGGAAGATACGGTTCAAAACGCATGATCAAGCGATGACCGGTTTAGAATGTGGTTTAGACCCGACAAGCTTGTATACTTGTATAATAAGGATAAACTAAACACATTCTGGATTTTGAGATAAAAATGATAAGGTTTGACCCGTTTCGGTCAATTTATGCAAACTAGTTACATAAACCGAACCGAACGCGAAGGATGCGTAACGAGTAACCATAAGAGCCAAATACAGGTTTCCTAAGTTAACATGCCTTAAATATGTTGTGACATCAGTAAGATATCCCCTATTATGCACGTAATGGATTTAAACTCAAATTATGCCTCGTAAGGGCATTTTGGTCATTTAAAAGGTTATAAAAGAGTTTAATTAGTAATCTGAGTTACAGGTCTGATTTATTTAGTAAATATACTTAATTTAATAAGTTATAACAGTAGGGTACTAGATATATGTGAAATTTATCATTTAAAACCAAACTATGCGCTGTAGGGGCATTTTGGTAATTTCACATAAGCTTATAAGGTCAAAACCAGAGTTCTGAGTTTAAAACTTTTCTTTACTGTTAAAATATATAAATTTACTTAAAACATCAGTAGGTATTAAGTTTCATATGCCAAAAATAGTTTTAACTCATACTATGCGCTTAAAACGCGTAAAAGTCGGTTTTAAGCGATTTTCGGGTTTAATTAGGAAATCTGAGTTTTTGATCAGTTTATAAAGTTCAAAATATTTTATTTATGATAGAAAATCAGTAGCAAAAAGTTTGGTATCAAAATATTATGTAAAACTCATTTTATAGGCCAAAAGGGCAAAACCGACAATTACCGAATTTAAGCTAGAACCCTATGTTATGCTCAGCCTAAAAATAAATAAAAATCTTTAAAAATCCCAAAATATTATTTTATATCCGTAGGTAAAAAGTTTGGTATCGAAAATTGGGTTTAGATAGGATATATGTTAATTATGCCGTTTAATTAATAAAAAGCTTTTCTTTTACGCTAATGAGCATAACTCCTAATCTAGACCTCAATCTGATGTCAAATTTTAGGGACAAGTTTATATATCAGTAATAAAGATTATTGTCCTCTCACATTTTCAATATTCTCGTTTTAGGGTCAAAAGGGCATAACAGTCAACATTTAGGCATTTAACGGAAACATGCATGAACTAGGATTTCTATGGAACCAAGTTGTATAACCTCAGAGGGTTATACTAACCTATAATATGGTCCTAATGGAATCCTAAGGCATATCTAAAATAAATTAATCGGGTCAGAACTAAAAGTCAAAGCAAAAGTCAACTTTTGCGACTTTCGGTTCTGAACCAAGCCTATACTTAGAATTGTCGGGTTGAATCATGCTTAGGCATGTTCAACTAATATTTACCAAGTTATTAAAGTGAGAAAACTTATTTTATGGCTTTTATATTAATAGTTATGTAATTTATTTAAAACTAACCCGTTTGACTTTTATTTGACCTGACAATTTAACTAAGTAATCGTGGTAACTAGGAGGTGCCCTTTTAAGGGTTAAACACGTACCTAATTACGGTCACGTAGCCATGTTTGTTGCGAACCATGGCTCAACCGTTTAAAAGTCAAAACGTTTATCAAAACGCTTGACTTTTTGGATATAAACGCTAAACAATTAAACTAAGCACGAAAGGACACTTACAAAGGGTCCAAAGGACAGAAGGAGGTTCTCAAGAAGCTCAAGATCCTCCAAGAATTAGAGAACAAGCAGATTTGAAATGAAGGTGCAAATGAAAACCAAGATCAAGTGGGTTTATATAGGATTTCAAGAACCGTTAGGATCGTTTCTCCTAACCCGTGCTTCAATCTTGGCCCTCCATGTGTGCCCATGGTTTCTAAATACAATGGGGGTTGAAAACCAGCTCATAGTATTGAGAAATTTACATAAAAGCCCTTGAAAAACGACCAAAATGCTGAAAATTAGAATCTGCCCAGACCTGGGCGTAGGCTACGCGTAAGAAGGTGTCGCAAGGTGCGTAAGTGTGGGATGACAGAAGAGAGTAAGCACACAAGGTTCAAATAGCAGTTATTATACTAGCTAATGCATACTATGATCAAATGTGCTACTAGCAGGTAGGTAATACAAACATAAACCATATTACCTATAATGTTGAGTCTTGCATGTGGAGCGAAGCGTCGTTGTGGATTGTGGAGCACTGTACAGGTTATAGTCTGGTTTTAACAAAAACTTTTTTTCCCTTATTAAAACCAAGTTCTCTATAACCAATGGCTCTGATACCAATCTGTCACACCCCCAAAATCCACCATGCGGAGTACCACCGCTTGAAGGCGTGACGTGACCAGGATCAAGCCACCAATCATATTGAACAAGCATGTAAGTAGTTTGTAAAATCCAACACAATACAATTGGTGTCTAAACAAAACATAGTTTAAGTTACAAGCGGAAGCATAAAGTTTAAAACCAAATCATAAGTTTAAACGTTTCAAATGTTTAGCATGGTACACAGTTTTCCATGTCCCACAACGACTCTTCCCACTCCGATGCAAGCTCCATAGATACCTAACGACCTACAAGGCATGTAACAACGAGTCAACAACAAAGTTGAGTGAATTCACAGTTGATTGTTTAGTTATAGTGTTCGTGAATCATTTGTTTATTTCGTAAACCAAGTATCTTATTTATCTGTATCGTGGTTTCCCAAACATGTTTGCGATGATTAGTGGCCGGATCGCGGTTTCCAAAACATGTGTGCGATGATTAGTGGCCGTATCGCGGTTTCCCAAACATGTGTGCGATGATTAGTGGGGGCTTCCCATGTGTCGACTAGTCGTGTTTGTACGTGCCCTTCTTGATCCAAGGACCGTAGCGAGTGTGAGTGTACGTAGGTTTTACGTACGTGCCCTTCAATCCGAGGACGGTGAAAAGTAGTCTAATAGTAATGATAGTACGAGTAGTTATTCAATCCCATTCCCAACCCACCGGGAATCCCATGCCTTAGGAGTGTGAACTCACCTCGGTTGCTCGGTTTGACTCTCAAATATAGCTAACAGTCAAGGTCGGTCAGTCTCGTCCTAGTATGATTACCACTTAGTTCATTAGTGACTTCAAAATAGAGCACAAAGTTCCTACACGGATCTATCACATAACATGCATCACTTTAACGGTTCATGCCCATATAAACTTCCCATCTATTCCCCACTCATAAACAAACATACGACATTTCATATAACACTTTGTTGACATATAACATGTTATATCATTCTCAGATAACCTACCCGACATTTAGACACGCAAATCACTACTTATGTCGTTTCAGCTTTAATCTTCAAAACTGGGCTGTTTTCGGAGATTTTAATAAAATAGTTAACTTGTTCCAAAAATTTCCAAATTTTTACAGAAAGTCTTAAACGATCCAAATATTATTGTGTAAAAATATCGGGATCCAATTCGTCACCAATATTTTATAAAAATTCATTTTCCGGACTGAACTCAGATTTATCTTTTTCTGACTGCAGTCCACGTGTCAATGTGTTAATTACAAATACATCAGTTGTCATCTACTGTACAAAATTCATGAGCTGATTCATCATAGATTTCCAGTTATGACAAAAAAACATAACACCTATTTTTAGCAGCAAAAATGCAGCTTGAGCAGCTGTTACAAAATGACCTTTTAAAAATAGTAAAGAAGTTCAAAAATTATGATTCCAGTGCCATTAGAACCGTATTTCATAATACCTAAATCTAGAGTTTAGAAAACACATTTTTCGCTTTATTAAGGTTCGGTTACAGCCAACTGAAGTTGGCTGTAATCACCAAACAGCTTTCTGTTTTTTCAGCTTTTACATTCTAATGCGAGTTCTATTGGTTTTGTTAACATGCATAATGATCAACAGCATTTCTAGTAATCAATATTAACACGTAATCAGCAAGAAATCAGTTACATCTCAAGATAACATCATACTAACATAAATACATCATGTTTCATCTTCTTGTTTAAACCCTTTTTTTAGTGTTCTTGTAGGTTTAACATATGACATCCTTCTCTACACAAAATGGACATGAACAAGGGTTAAATAGAGACTTACTACTAGCTTAAAGCTAGGGAAAAAAATCTAGTAAAGAAGATGATAAGAGACAATGATGAACAAGCAAGAACAAAGATCCTTTGAAGCTTCCACAAGTTGCAAGCCTTCTTGTATCACCTTCAAGTTTGTATGGAACTTGAATATGATGGAGATGATGGTGGTTATGTGGTGGTGATGGGGGCGGTTGTGGGTGCCGAGAGGGAGAGAGGAGAGAGTGAAGGAGATGAGTGATCTTGGGAAGATGAAGTGAAGATATGAAGAGAGAGAGTGGAAGATATGCAATGATCACATAATCTTATGCCACCAATCTTATAGAGATTCCCTATAATATCTTGGCAAAGATATCAAGCAACATATCTAATAAAATCTTGAAATGAATCTAGTGAGATATGGGGTGGGGCCCCCTTATGACCAATTTCATACATGGGGGGGGGGGGTAAATTGTCATATTTTGTAACTAGGTTGGTAATTATTAGTTAAATCCCAAGCATGCACTTGCATATATTAGTTACTTGATATGTAGTGGGTGTTATGGTACACGGGGATCATGACTAGTAAAAAATAATAAGATAAAGTGTTTGACAAATATTTGGTGTCCCGGGTAATGTCCGGTTGTTCGGTCGGATACTGTTCCGTTAAAGTGTTTAATTATTCCGTAAGGCGTCTTATATATATATTTTCGTAACACGGTTAATTCCTAACACTCAGGAAAATATACCGGACTATTTAGTAACTTTTCTGTATACTTCTAGTATGTTAACACGCACATGTAAGTATAACACAGAAATCATAGAGCAGTTAAATGATTCAGCATAGTCATCAAGCACTTTCATTATCACTAATAAATTGTACGGAATTCATGTAAATTGAGGGTTGTCACATTCTCCCCCTGTTAAGAGAATTTCGTCCCGAAATTTAGCGCGTGGTTACTGAGGAAGCTAGTTAAGTTGCGCTGTTTTCCTGATTTTCCTGGGGTGTCACATCATCCCCCCCGTTGATTTGGAATTTCGTCCCGAAATTCTGCAGTAGCTTCAGCCTCAGTAGTGGTTGCGTTTTTCTTAAACAGCTGGGGATACTTGAGTTTCATTTGGTCTTCTCGTTCCCAGGTATACTCTGGGCCACGACGGGAATCCCAACGAACTCGGACAAGAGGTATCCTGGTACGCTTGAGGTTCTTAATATCTCGATCCGTAATCTTTACTGGTTCCTCGACGATTTGCAGCTGGTCGTCGATTGTGAGTTCCTTGAGAGGAACTATGAGGGTCTCATCTGACAGACACTTCTTCAGATTTGACACGTGGAATATGTTGTGAACTGCACTGAGTTCTGTTGGTAGATCCAGTTTGTAGGCCACTTTGCCTATTTTCTCTATGATTTCGAACGGTCCGACATGTCGCGGATTGAGTTTGCCCCTTTTGCCAAACCGGACTACACCTTTCCAAGGTGAGACTTTGAGTAGCACCCAGTCCCCAACCTGGAACTTGAGTGGCTTTCTTCCCTTATCAGCATAGCTTTTCTGACGGTCATGAGCTGCCGCCATTCGCTGTCGTATCTGAGCAATTCTCTCGGTGGTATCTACCACAAGTTCTGGGCCAGTGATTTGGCTGTCACCAACTTCTGCCCAACGGAGAGGTGATCGGCATTTGCGTCTGTACAATGCCTCAAACGGAGCGGCTTGGATGCTGGTGTGGTAGCTGTTGTTGTACGAAAACTCCACTAGTGGGAGGTGCTTTTCTCAGCCATTGCCAAAATCGATTACACATGCCCTAAGCATGTCTTCAAGGGTTTGGATGGTGCGTTCCGATTGCCCATCTGTCTGTGGGTGATAAGCGGTGCTCATATCTAGACGTGAGCCAAAGGACTTGTGCATGGCTTGCCACAGTTCAGAAGTAAAATGCGCCTCACGATCAGAAATGATGGGGGTTGGCACTCCGTGCCTTGATACCACTTCCTTTAGGTAAATGTCTGCAAGAGTAGAAAACTTATCCGTTTCTTTGATAGCCAGAAAATGTGCAGACTTGGTCAATCGATCCACTATTACCCAAATAGTGTCACTTCCGCGTTGAGATCTAGGCAGGCCAGTAACGAAATCCATGGAAATTTGCCCCCATTTCCATTTAGGTATCTCTGGTTGATGAAGTAGGCCTGATGGTTTCTAATATTCGGTCTTGACTCTCGCACAAGTCAAGCACTTACTGACGTAGGTTACTAGGTGGGCTTTCATGCCAGGCCACCAATACGTAGTCTTGAGGTCGTGGTACATTTTATCCGAACCAGGATGTACCGAATAACGAGACTTGTGTGCTTCATCCATCACAAGCTCGCGTAGGTCTCCATACAGTGGAACCCAGATGCGTCCGTTAACATAGTAGGCACCATCTTCCTTTTGTTCTAGGCGCTGCCTCGATCCTCGTAAGGATTCAGCTCTGATGTTCTCCACTTTCAATGCTTCAACCTGAGCATCGCGAATCTGAGCGGGAAGGTTGGATTGGATGGTAAGCTGTAACGCACATACACGCTTAGGTATAGTATCCTTTCGACTGAGGGCGTCAGCCACAACATTGGCTTTGCCCGGATGGTACTTGATAGCGCATTCATAATCATTCAAGAGCTCGACCCATCGGCGTTGTCGCATGTTTAACTCCTTTTGCTTGAAGATATGCTCGAGACTCCTGTGATCGGTGCAAATGGTGCACTTGGTACCGTACAGGTAATGTCTCCATATCTTAAACGCGAAAACAACTGCTCCCAATTCCAAGTCGTGCGTAGTGTAATTCCTTTCGTGAACTTTAAGTTGGCGCGATCTGTAGGCAATGACCTTGTCACGTTGCATCAATACGCAACCAAGTCCTTGGGTAGAAGCGTCGCAATAAACCACAAAATCTTCTGTGCCTTCAGGCAATGAGAGGATAGGCGCGCTACAAAGTCTATCCTTTAAGTGCTGAAAGGCGGATTCTTGTACATCACCCCAACGATAGGTGACACCTTTCTGAGTCAGTGAAGTGAGAGGTTGCGTAATCCTTGAGAAATCCTTGATAAACCTTCTATAATATCCTGCCAAACCCAAGAATTGGCGGATTTCTGTTGGTGTACGGGGTACAGGCCAGTTCTTGATTGAGTCAACCTTGGATGGATCAACATGAATCCCATCCTTATTAACTACGTGGCCTAGAAAGTGGACTTCGCGAAGCCAGATGTCACATTTCGAAAACTTGGCATACAACTGCTCTTTTCGAAGAAGTTCCAGCATAAGTCGTAGATGTTGCTCGTGTTCCTCCTGACTCTTAGAATAGATCAGGATATTGTCGATGAACACAATAACGAACTTATCCAGGTAAGGTTTGCATACTCGGTTCATGAGATCCATGAAAACCGCTGGTGCATTCGTCAACCCGAAAGGCATGACCAAAAACTCGTAATGGCCGTAACGAGTTCTGAATGTTGTTTTGGAGACGTCCTCATATCGGACTCTCAGCTGATGGTATCCCGATCTCAAATCAATCTTAGAGTAATAACTCGACCCTTGCAACTGGTCGAACAAGTCGTCAATACGTGGAAGAGGATAACGATTCTTCACAGTCACCTTGTTGAGTTCGCGGTAGTCAATACACATTCTGAAAGCACCGTCTTTCTTCTTCACGAATAATACTGGAGCTCCCCAGGGCGAAGAGCTAGGATGAATAAAACCTTTTTCCAAAAGTTCTTGTAATTGCTTGGACAGTTCTTCCAGTTCGGTTAGGGCTAAGCGATAAGGTGCTTGAGCTATGGGTGCTGCTCCAGGAGCTAGCTTGATTTGGAATTCGACTCGTCGATGAGGTGGAAGACCAGGTAATTCCTCAGGAAAATTGCGCACTATAGGAATATCTTAAATTTTCTTCTCTTCCGTTGATGTGTCAGTAACGAGCGCTAGAGTGGCAGTGTGGCCCTTACACAAACACTTATGGGCCTTTAAGGAAAGAGATAATGCCTACAACAGCACCACTCTTATCGCCCTGAATCACCAGAGGTTCTTCACCAGAACGAGGAATGCAGACGATTTTCTCCTTGCAAACAATCTCCGCTTGATGATGAGATAGCCAATCCATCCCAATAACGACGTCGATACTACCAAGTGTGATAGGGATGAGATCGATAGAGAAAGCCTGACCAGCTTGGACGAGGTTACAACCTTTAACTATGTGTGTGGCTTCAAGACTTTTACCGTTTGCTAGCTCTACCGTGTGCTTGGTGTTCAAAAGTGTTGGAGTGCGCTTAAATATTTGACTAACTTTTTGTTAGTGCATTATGTGTCTATCGCCTTCGTCAATCTAGTCCGTAGTAGAAACAAAAGAATTCTAGCATTTTATTGTAATATCTAGTTAAAAAGGGCAAGGTGGCAAACTTGTAAATAAGGAGAAATCCTTATATCCCTTAGCCTATAAATAGAGGAGTTAGTGTTAGAGTTTAAGACTTTTGCTCATTTGGAGGTTTAGAAGCTTAGAACTTAGAGAGAGAAAGTCTAGAGAGAGAAAGTCTCTCCACGTGATTCTCGGCTATTGTACACGACATATTATTCAATAGAATCACGTCATTTGTACGTTCTTGTGTGTTCGATCACGCACGTTGTACATAGAAGAATGTGCAAAGTGGAAGAAAGAGTTGGATAGTGAAGCAACTGAAAATGAAAGAATCAGAAGATCGCTGCAAAGTTACAAAGGTTGTGACTACATAATTGATAGAATTTATCCAACAGTTGAAGGATTTGAAGCGTTTAAAGGTGAAGAAACAAAGCCAAAGAAGAAAAAGGATACTGGTAAGAAACAGGGTGTCTGTTATAATAAGTGTCCGCCTCCGATTTGGGAAGGGTATTCGCCTAGAAAACCGAATGAGGAACAAGTCCAAAAGGCAGTCAATCTAAAGTTAGAGTCCGAGTTAACCAATGTTTTACCTGACAATATTGACATCACGTTCACAGCGTCCGACACAGATCATGAGTCCGAGCTGATAAAACGAGTGGTCGATCAGGTGTTGGATAAGGATGAGGAGTCAGAGTCAAAGTCCGAGTCCGAAAGTTCGTCTCAGTCAGTCAGAAGTTCGAGTTCGTCGGAAAAGAGTTCAAAATCATCGGGAAAACGGGTTTACAGTAAAGAATTTTTGTTGTCAAAATCTAATTTGAATAATGAAACATTTGAAGTTGTGTATACTTTGAATGATTCTGACAAATTATATTTTGATAAAGAGTTTCCAATAAGAAGTGTTCGTTTTGACATGATCAAAAAGGTTTTCAAAATGGCAGAAATTAATATTTCTGAAATAAAAGATTTAAATCTTACTGGAAAACCTAAAAATTACACTTCAAGAGTTCAACAAAGTTTGAACAAGAAAAAGGGTTACAATTCTGGTTCTGGTTTTCAAAAGAATCCAAACCACAATCGTAGCTACAAAAAGAAAGGACTTGGTTTTATTCCACCTAAAGAAAAGTTTATTTTTGAGAAATCTGATGATGAAAATGAAAAAATGAAGAAAAAGAATTTATTTTTGAAATTAAAAGAAAAGTTTCAAGAAACTGTTCCACAATCAACCGAAAAGGGAGAATGCTCTAAGCAAAAACCTTTGAAGAAGAAAGTGGAACAGAAACAAAAAATTAAAAATGAGAAAAATGTTCAAAAAGATAATAAAAGCTCATCAGATCGATCATCCAATCGCAATGAAAAATTACAAAAATCGAAAAATGAAAACTCTAAAATTGTTGGTAATAAGTGGTGCGGGTCGGACCACAGTGCTTCAAAGCCAAATCCAGCTTTCAAGAGGAGTGATAATTACCACAAAGCCAAACAGTGCTATGACTTGAATGTTTGGGCTGTAGGTGGTGATTGGTATGATAACAGAGTGTGTTACACTTGTGGTGTTCAAGGACATATTGTTGTTAACTGCCAAAATCAGTGGTTTGAGACGAGGAGATGCTATAATTGCCATATCAAAGGTCATATTGCTAGAGATTGTCTAAGGAGATTGAATGAAAGATCGAGGGCTAAATCTCAGAAAATGGCAAAGATACCAGTCTCTGTCAAGCCCAAAGAACAGAAAGTTCAAGAACGTAAAGTTCAAGAACCGAAAGTAAAGCTTTCACAGGGGCAGAAAGACAGACTGAGGAAAAAGAGGAAGAAGGCGAGAGAGTACCTGGAGAAGATATTGTCCTCGGGTTCATCTGTTAAAAATAAGAGTTCTAATGAATCGACTCCCTCGATGGCAAAGTCAAGCAAGACGAATTCATCAGATACAAATCTGAGGACGAAAGAAGAAAAAAGAAGAAGAAAATGGTCGGCGATGAATCTGACATGTCGAAGTCAGACAAGCCACCTTCAGGCGATGAATCTGAAAGATCAAAGTCAGACAAGCCATGTGCAGGCAATGATTCTGGTATGGTAAAGCCAGAAGAGCCAGTAGTTGAGGTAAAAACTGAGAATTCAGGTTTAACAATGGATGATGCAAATTTTCCACCATTGTTGAACAAGAATTCAAAATCACCCAAGGACAGTCAGGCTTGGGTGAAATTGTTCAAATGAAAAACCTGACTTGCCGGAGTTCCCAGGTTGGTAAGCGTGGAACAGGAATCGGCACATTTCTTGAGAAATTCACGAAAGTGATTTCGATTTAAAAGTGGTAAATCAGGGACATTAAATTGTACTTGATTTTCTACAAGTGATGTTTGTGAATTGATCTTACAAATGTTAGTTTTTACAAGTGGTTGAAAGAACAAGGTGATGAAACCCCATGTTTGAGAAATGACTTACAAAACTAATTTTCCGGAAAAACCATTTTGATTAAAACAAACTTAAGTGTTTTGAAATCACCATGGGAAAATGTTTTGTTGTCAGGGGGAGTTCTGATTGTTCAAGCCAAGTGAATGGAGAATTGAAGCAATTCTCATCATGTTGTCACATTTCTTGTACAGTTGGTTTTCAAATTTTCCCAGAAAATCAAAATTGAGACATATTTTGATTTTAGGGGGAGTAAAAATTTTAAAAAAATTAGAAAATTTGAAAAAGTCAAAAACATTGAAAAATGCAAAAATGAGTTTTGTTGTCAAAAAGAGGAAATGATAGTAGATCAGTTGGACTGTCACAGCATGCTAAAGAAATGTAAAGTTAAAATGTGATAAACGGTCTCACTAAAGATGTGACGATAGGCTCAGTTAGACTAGTAGATTTGCGATAACGATGCAAACTTAAAACAAAAAGCCTAATTCTAATGGGAAACATGGTCAAAAGCATAGTACTTAGTTTTGTCCTTCTTGATTGTGTGCCTACTCAGTAATCGCTGATTGTCGAAAGACATAAAACTGGTTAAGTTTGTGAACTTTCACAACTTTTCTAAAAAGTCGCTTTGATTGTGCATTTCATTTTGCAAAGATTTAAACTTGTTTTATTTCTTTATTTTGTTTAAGCATCGGACATCCTCGGCGTATACTGAAGTATCGACCTGGTGGTTAAAGCCTAAACAACTTCAACTTGTTTTATTTTTCTTATTTTGTTTAAACATTGGACTTTCTCTGCGTATACGGAAGTATCGACCTGATTGTTAATGTTTAAACATTCTGCTTTGTTTTTCGCACAAATCACAGTTGATAAAAGTTTAAAGGCATTACTTGAGTCAGTGTATTGCATGATGAGGGGATATGCTGAGATCGTGGGGTCCATAAGAACTTAGTGCAAAATTAATATACCTTAACGTATCGGTAAGCATTTCGAAAGTTTTTAGATTGAGTTTAAGTGGACAACAATAACGTCAATCAACGTGAATCGTTTAGAACTGAAAATGTTTAAATCTTAACGGTGCTAGTGATTGGTCACATAAACTGATATGATCCTCTTACACAAGCTCACAAAAATATTGTTTGTAAATATTTCTTTACTGCATTCCTTTGTTATTAAAAAAGCCAAAAAGATTTTAGTGTGTTTTTAGCATAAATTTTGTAAAAATTCAAAAAGATTTTCGACAACTGATGTTGGAAAGCTGATATTCAAAATTTCAAGTGCTGAACATGATGAACAGGTTTGGGAGTGTGAGTTTAACAGATGAATTTTGGTTTGTAAAAGAGTAGTTTGATTAGTTAATCAAGATCATTAATTTGAACTTGAGGTAACTATTACTAGTAAGTTTTTCTAATTGATTTAAGTGAAAACTTATGTGTTTGAGAGAATTTTGTGCAGGAAATGAGCTTAAACAGAGATAAAGCCAGGGATTGATCTCAAGGTGATAGCTAATTCCAGATGGCGATCCCATCATGATGAGAGGGGGAGTCTGACGAGGTTAGATCCAAAGGGAAGATCCTGATATATGCTAAGAAAGAAAAGAGACTGATAAAGACTGAAGATGCGAAGACTCGACACTTAAGACTCGTCAACATCTGAGGGGGAGTCTGTTGGTGCACACATCTGTCGTCTTCGTCTTATGCCGAGTCTCCGGTTCGTTGCGGATTTGAATAAGTGTGACATCATCAATATGACATCATCATGTGACATCATAATGATGACATCACAATTTAGAACACATGAAACAAGATATCAAATGTAATCGTGAGCATAACCGTTTGAATGTGCCAAATTTGAAGGTGGTGACCGTTTGAAAGTCATGACCGTTTGAAGGGTGTCTTGCCACTTTCAAACGGTCAGGAGCTCTCTCCTATAAATACCTTTAAACTGTCATCATTTGTAAGATTCTAGATTCCGACGGCGAAGCCCTATCGTGGTGTCTCTGTACTGTAAATTGTTCAAGATCAATAAACAAGACATTTAATAGTGAATCCAAGCTAAACGAAGACCGAATCAATAGAGAAAGTCTCTCCAAGTGATTCACGGCTTTGTACATGACATCATATCAATATAATCACGTTATTTGTACGTTCTTGTGTGTCCGGTCACGTACGTTCACGGATTCCGCACGTCGAACGTTCGTTACGCAATCGTACGGTGTCAAAACCGATCCTACAAGTGGTATCAGAGCAGGAGCTCGATTACGCTGATCAAACACATAGATTCGTACCAGATTTCATTGATTTCAGACCTGAATTTCATCTATTTCTTCATCTTTTTCACTTTTATCACGGTTTTCACTGAAAAACGTAAAATTCAACGGGTTTTTACGGTCCAAATCGGCTGATTTTTTGATATGTTGTGCGAAAACATCTGATTTACAACCCTACCAAATTTCAGATTCAAACTCCTAGCCGTTTAGGAGAAATTCGAGTTTTTAGGTCCGATTTCGTTTGAAACAGCGCATGTCCGTTTGAAAATGGTCCTGTCCGTTTGAAACTGACCCCTGACCATTTGAAAATGGCCATGACCGTTTGAAAATGGTCCTGTCCGTTTGAAATTGACCCCTGACCGTTTGAAAATGGTCCTGTCCGTTTGAAACTGACCCCTGACCGTTTGAAAATGGCCCTGACCGTTTGAAAATGGTCCTGTCCGTTTGAAACTGACCCCTGACCGTTTGAAAATGGTCCTGACCGTTTGAAACTGACCCTGTCCGTTTGAAACTGACCCTGTCCGTTTGAAACTGACGTGACCGTTTGAAAATGACGTGACCGTTTGAAAATGACTCTGTCCGTTTGAAACTGACGTGACCGTTTGAAACTGACGTGACCGTTTGAAAGTGGTTTAGTTTGAAACTCGATTATTGTTGTCTCAAACGAAATAACTCATTTCGTTTGAGAAAGACCATTTCTTTTGAAAGACTATATCGTTTGAACAATTCCGTTTGAACAAATTCCGTTTGAATCTGTCATCTTTCAAATTCAAGAATATTTCTAAGTGTTTGTTGAATATTTCAGGTTATTCAAGAATTTCACATCATGGCCAAAATGTTTGACGAAAAGGAAAACAAGAATCTTGAAAATTTAAATGATTGGCCTTGTGAATCTTGGTGTGGGAGATTAAGTGATAAGGATGTTTATGTTAAAAGATTCGAAAATTTGTTGTGTATGAAGAATGAATCATTGGAGAAGTTGGAAAAACGGTTTAACGAGTTAATTTACAAGTTAGAAAGACATGGGATATATTTTTCAAAGGATGAACAAATTTCAAGATTTGTTGATGCATTACCTTTGGAATGGGATAAATTTTTGCATGAACTGAAACGGAATTCTAGTCTATCACATTATGGTTTAAGAGATTTCATCAATAGAATTAAATCACACAGGGATGATGAAGAATCAAGAAAAAGGAAGTTAATGGATGAAATAAGAGGAGAATTAGAAAAGATAAATTTGGATGTAATCATTGAAATGAGAAAAAGAATCTCTGTGTGTCTTGCTGCAAAAAATATTATGAAATACGATATTAAGAGGGGTTGTTATATTGATGAATATTTGAATCCTCTTGATTTTGTTAAAATTTTTTGTGCAGGTACATACAAGACAGAGACACAGGATATTTCAAAGATTGAAGAATCCAAGAAGGATAAAACTTCAAAATATGAAGTTGTATG
Organism: Helianthus tuberosus; assembly: GCA_030545235.1. Taxonomy (NCBI): domain Eukaryota; kingdom Viridiplantae; phylum Streptophyta; class Magnoliopsida; order Asterales; family Asteraceae; genus Helianthus; species Helianthus tuberosus. Next base: position 164,431,393 of record CM060410.1, read on the forward strand.
CTCAAAATGCGAAAAATCTGAAGCAGAAAATGTCAATTTCTTGAAAGATGTGGAGAATTTGACATTGGAAAACAAAGCTTTGAAAAACGAGAAGAAAGCTGATGATGAACAGATTCTGGAATTGCGCTTGAACTGCGAAAAACTAAAATCTGAAAATGACAAACTTTTGAAGAATGTTGAGAGTTTGTCATTAGAAAACAAAAATTTTAAAGAAAAAGAAAATGTTTTTGAAAATGAAAAATTAAAGATTGAAAAAGATTTTCAAAGTCAAATGAAGGTTTTAGAAGATGAAAAATCTGTTATTTTTAAAAATAATCTTGAGAAACAGATTGAAATAAATTCTCATCTTTAGAAAATAATTCGACTTGAAAATGAAGCTGAAATTGCTCGAAATAAAATTGATGAGCTTGAGAGTAAATTGAAAGGTTTTGTGAATTCTACATCACATGTTTGTCCAAAACCGATCAATTCAGTTCCAATAAGTGACAATGTCACAAATTTTGACAAAGTCAAAATTGAAGATTGCGATGACAAAGCTGATGATGAAATAGAAAAAGAAAAGAAAAGAAAAATATTTTTAGAATTATAAACTGTTTTGCAGTCTACTGAAATAGGTGAATGCTCTAAGCAAAAACCTGTTAAGAAGATTGTAGAACAGAAACAAAAAGTTAAAAATTTGAAAAATGAAAATAAAAGCTCATCAGTTCAGTCATCCAATCATTATGAAAAATTACAAAAATTTAAAAATCAAAACTCAAAAATAGTTGGTAATCAGTGGTGCAGGTTTGACCACAGTTCTCAAAAGCCAAATCCAGCTTATAGGAGAAGATGGGATGAAGATTCTTCAAGGACAAATCATTACAATGATAGAAAACAAAGAAATGGTGATTACCACAAGGCAAATCAATGCTTTGATCTAAGTGTGTGGTATGAAGACAGTATGTGGTATGAAAGTAGTGAGAGGTATGATAACAGAGTGTGTTACACTTGTGGATTTCAAGGACACATTGCTGTTAACTGCCAAAGTCAGAGATTCGAAACAAGAAGGTGCTATGAATGCCACATCAGAGGACACATTGCCAGAGATTGCCCAATGAGATCAAAGGGAAGATCGAGGGCTGAATCTCAGAAAATGGGAAAGAAACCAGTCAATGTCAAGCCCAAGGAACAGAAAGTTCAAGAAAAGAAAATTAAGCTTTCACAAGGGCAGAAAGACAGACTGAGGAAGAAGAGAAAGAAGGCAAGAGAATACTTGGAGAAAATTTTGTCCTCGGAGAAAACTGGTAATCCAATAAAAAGTTCTGATGAATTGCTTTCTTCAACTGAAAAGGCAAGCAAAACGAATTCATCAGATACAAATCTGGGGACAAAAGAAAAGAAGAAGAAAATTGTCGGCGATGAATCTGGCTCAACAAAGTCAGACAAGCCACAATCAGGCAATGATTCTAGTTCGTCAAAACCAGAAGAGCCATCTGTTGAGGTAAAAACTGTCAAACCCAAGGCTGGTCAGGCTTGGGTGAATCTGTTTAAATGAAAACCGTGACTTGCCGGAGTTCCCAGGTTGGTAAGTGTGGAACAGGTATCGGCATCTTTCTTGAGAAATTCACAGGTTGGTAACTGTGATATTTCGAATTACAAAAAGACTAATCAAGGACATTAAGTTGTACTTGATTTATTTTTCCGATAAGTGATTAAAGAAGAACAATGTGATGAAACCCCAAGATTGTGAAAAGACAAACAAAACTAATTTTCTGGAAAAACCATTTTGATTAAAACAAACTTAAGTGTTTTGAAATCTAAATGGGAAAATAGTTTGTTGTCAGGGGGAGTTCTGATTGTTTATGCCAAGTGAATGGAGAATTGAAGCGATTTGATATCAGTTTGTCATGTTTCTTGTACAGTTTGTTTTCAAATTTTCCTAGAAAATCAAAATTGAAACATATTTTGATTTTAGGGGGAGAAAAATTTAAAAATATTAGAAAATTTGAAAATGCCAAAAACATTGAAAAAGCAAAAATGAGTTTTGTAGAGATAAGAGAAAATGATAGTAAATCAGTGGACTATCACAGCATGCTAAAGAAATGTAATGTCAAATGTGATAAACGGTCTCACTAAGGATGTGACGATAGGCTCAGCTAGACTAGTAGATTTGTGATAACGATACAAACTTAAATGAAAAAGCCTAGTTCTAGTGGGAAACACGGTTGAAAGCATAGTACTTAGTTTTGTCCTTCTTGACTGTGTACCTACTCAGTAATCGCTGAATGTCGAAAGACATAAAAACCGGTCAGTTTGTGAACTTTCACAACTTGCTGAAAAGTCACTGTGATTTTGTGCATTTCATTTTGCAAAGACTTAAACTTGTTTTATTTCTTTATTTTGTTTAAGCATCGGACATCCTCTGCGTATACGTGAGTATCGACCTGGATGTTGTTGCCTAAATGTTCTGCTTTATTTTCTTTGGTGTTTCGTTTAAGCTTTGGATCACCTCTGCGTATACGGGAGTATCGACCTGGTGGTTAAAGCCTAAACAACTTCAACTTGTTTTATTTTCTTATTTTGTTTAAACATTGGACTTTCTCTGCGTATCGAAAGATCGACCTGATTGTTAATGTTTAAACATTCTGCTTTGTTTTTGCACATATCACAGTTGATGAAAGTTTAAAGGCATTACTTGAGTTAGTGTATTGCATGATGAGGGGATATGCTGAGATCGTGGGGTCCATAAGAATTTAGTGCAAAATTAATATACCTTAACATATCGGTAAGCATTTTGAAAGTTTTTAGATTGGGTTTAAGAGGACAACTATATCGTCAATCTATGTGAATCGTTTAGAACTTAAAATGATTAAAGCTTAACGGTGCTTGTGATTGGTCTTATGAACTGATATGATCCTCTTACACAAACTCACAAAAATATTGTCTGTATATATTTCTTTACTGTATTTCATTCAAAAACAAAAATCCAAAAATATTGTGTTTTAGCATAAAGTTTTGAAAAATACAAAAAGATTTTCGACAACTGATGTTGAAGAGCAAATATTCAAAATTCCAAGTGCTAAACATGATGAACTACATTGGGTTGGGAGAATATGTTGAAAAATTTGAATGTTATATAAAAATGTTTTGAAAGATTGTGTGATTAGTTAATCAAGGTCATTCACTTGAACTTGATGTAACTATATAGATTGATGAATGAATGATTTCTACCAGTAAGTTTCTTAAATCTGAGTGTTATAAAGTTGTGAAACTTATGTTGAGGTAGAGGATTTGCAGGTTAAACAGGTTTTAAATCCCGAGCATATGCAGAATAGAGCTAGGAATTGATCCTGAATTTGTGAACTTGTAAAAGCCAGATTACGATCCCGACAGCTGAGTCTAAGGGGGAGTCTGAAGACGAGCTCAACGCAAGAAGAAGCGTGGATTCAAAGAGCCAGATATCTATCTTAGAGGAGCTTGTATTCGGAAAGGAAGGCGTCGATCCCAAAAGCACGGAAGCTTATCGACAGGGGGAGCCTGAAGAAAGAGACTACCGAGAGGGAGAGTAACGGAAGCTGAAGACAGATCCACGGGGATTTTGTTCGTAAAAGAGAAAAGACAAGACACTACGAGATTGACTACGACAATATCCAAGGGAGAGTCTGTTAGTGCATTATGTGTCTATCGCCTTCGTCAATCTAGTCCGTAGCAGAAACAAAAGAATTCTAGCATTTTATTGTAATATCTAGTTAAAAAGGGCAAGGTGGCAAACTTGTAAATAAGGAGAAATCCTTATATCCCTTAGCCTATAAATAGAGGAGTTAGTGTTAGAGTTTAAGACTTTTGGCTCATTTTGGAGATTTAGAGATCTAATCCTAGAGAGAGAAAGTCTAGAGAGAGAAAGTCTCTCCAAGTGATTCACGGCTTTGTACATGACAGCATATCAATAGAATCACGTTATTTGTACGTTCTTGTGTGTTCGGTCACGTACGTTCACGGATTCCGCACGTCGAACGTTCGTTACGCAATCGTACGGTGTCAAAACCGATCCTACACTTTTAAGGACACATAACTAGTATCGGCACCCGAATCGAATAAAACAGTAACAAAGAAGTCACCCAGAAGAAACTTACCCATCACAACGTTGGGATCGTTCCTTGCGTCAGCCTGACCAATCACGAAGGTGCGACCTTTGCCGTTATTGTTACTCCCGTTTTTGCCTCCATTGTTGTTCTCATTTCCTTGGTTGTTGTTCTGATTCTGATTCAGCTGAGGACAGTGCCCCTTGAAGTGACCCTCAGCACCGCACTGGAAGCATCCCTTATTACCTTGCTGGTGTTGCTGTTGGTTTTGGGGAGTTTGTGGCCGTTGTTGTCGGTTCTGCTTCGTAGGACGTAAGCTTCGGCAATCTTTGGCTTCATGTCCAAACTTGCTACATCTCTGACAACGACCCTTGTTGCATGGCCTGCTGTGGTGCAAACTACATCGATTGCACTTTGGGTGATTTCCCCTGTATCTACCCTGACCTTGATTTCCAAAAGGCTGCTGACTGGGGTTCCTGTGTTCATCTGTCTTTCGCTGCTGGGACTGAGACTGAACTGGAGTAGAACCCTCGCCCGAATTTCCATCCCACTTGCGCTTGTTGTTACTGGGAGCATCAGTAGTAGTAGCGTTAATACGCTTGGGCAGCTTGCCCTCTTCCACCGCCTGATCGGTGAGCTGGTGTGCCAAACGAACGACTTGCTGGATTGTGGGAAGGTTGGCCGCACTTACAGACCCTTGGATTTCCGGGACTAAGCCTCTGAGGTATAGCTTGATTCGCCTAGATATGGGTTGTGACATGTTAGGACATAAGGCAGCCAAGTCGTTGGACCTCTTTGTGTATGCCTCAATCTCTGATCCTTCCATCTTCAACCCATAATACTTTATCTCAAGTTTCAGAATGTCGTCCAGGTGGCAGAACTCTTCCTTAATCCAATCCTTGAAGTCGCTCCAGAGGGTGGCATTCGCGTCTGCTAACCCGAGCATCTGAACCTGTGCGTTCCACCAAGAATACGCTTTCCCTTGCAATATGCCAGTAGCGTACTCCACTCGTTTGTTGGTAGGGCTTTCACTCTCTTCGAATGTAAATTCGATTCTTCGGATCCAGTATAGAAGGCCGATTGTCCCTTCAGTGCCGTCGAAAGTGGGAGGTTTGCATTCTAGGAACGCCTTGAAGGTGCCCATGCGTTATTGGAGGTGCATGGGTTGGCTCCCGGTTTGGGTTGCTAAGGCTTCAGCAATCCGTTCGTTAAGCAAGGTCGTCAGCTGACCCTGGGTCATGTCGAGACATCCACTCATGATCTTCACATAGAAGGAACACACGTAAGAAGGTGTCGCAAGGTGCGTAAGTGTGGGATGACAGAAGAGAGTAAGCACACAAGGTTCAAATAGCAGTTATTACACTAGCTAATGCATACTATGATCAAATGTGCTACTAGCAGGCAGGTAATACAAACATAAACCATATTACCTATAATGTTGAGTCTTGCACGTGGAGCGTAGCGTCGTTGTGGATTGTGGAGCACTGTACAGGTTATAGTCTGGTTTTAACAAAAACATTTTTTCCCTTATTAAAACTAAGTTCTCTATAACCAATGGCTCTGATACCAATCTGTCACACCACCAAAATCCACCATGCGGAGTACCACCGCTTGGAGGCGTGACGTGACCAGGATCAAGCCACCAATCATATTGAACAAGCATGTAAGTAGTTTGTAAAATCCAACACAATACAATTGGTGTCTAAACAAAACATAGTTTAAGTTACAAGCGGAAGCATAAAGTTTAAAACCAAATCATAAGTTTAAACGTTTCAAATGTTTAGCATGGTACACAGTTGTCCATGTCCCACAACGACTCTTCCCACTCCGATGCAAGCTCTATAGATACCTAACGACCTACAAGGCATGTAACAACGAGTCAACAACAAAGTTGAGTGAATTCACAGTTGATTGTTTAGTTATAGTGTTCATGAATCATTTGTTTATTTCGTAAACCAAGTATCTTATTTATCTGTATCGCGGTTTCCCAAACATGTTTGCGATGATTAGTGGCCGGATCGCGGTTTCCAAAACATGTGTGCGATGATTAGTGGTCGTATCGCGGTTTCCCAAACATGTGTGCGATGATTAGTGGGGGCTTCCCATGTGTCGACTAGTCGTGTTTGTACGTGCCCTTCTTGATCCAAGGACCGTAGTGAGTGTGAGTGTACGTAGGTTTTACGTACGTGCCCTTCAATCCGAGGACGGTGAAAAGTAGTCTAATAGTAATGATAGTACGAGTAGTTATTCAATCCCATTCCCAACCCACCGGGAATCCCATGCCTTAGGACTGTGAACTCACCTCGGTTGCTCGGTTTGACTCTCAAATATAGCTAACAGTCAAGGTCGGTCAATCTCGTCCTAGTATGATTACCACTTAGTTCATTAGTGACTTCAAAATAGAGCACAAAGTTCCTACACGTATCCATCACATAACATGCATCACTTTAACGGTTCATGCCCATATAAACTTCCCATCTATTCCTCACTCATAAAAAAACATACAACATTTCATATAACACTTTTGTTGACATATAACATGTTATATCATTCTCAGATAACCTACCCGACATTTAGACACGCAAATCACTACCTATGTCGTTTCAGCTTTAATCTTCAAAACTGGGCTGTTTTCGGGGATTTTAATAAAATAGTTAACTTGTTCTAAAAATTCCCAACTCTTTACACGAAGTCTTAAACGATCCAAATATTATTGTGTAAATATCTCGGGATCCAATTCATCACCGATATTTTATAAAAATTCATTTTCCGGACTGAACTCAGATTTATCTTTTTCTGACTGCAGCCCACGGAATAATTTATTTAAAATTCATCGAGAGTCCAATTTACGAAATTCCAGTGGGGTAATTACAAATACATCAGTTTTCATCTACTGTACAAATTTCATGAGCTGATTCATCATAGATTTCCAGTTATGACCAAAAACATAACACCTATTTTTAGCAGCAAAAATGCAGCTTGAGCTGCTGTTACAAAATGACCTTTTAAGAATAGTAAACGAAGTCCAAAAATTATTATTCTAGTGCCATTAGAACCGTATTTCATAATACCTAAATATAGAGTTCAGAAAACACATTTTTCGCTTTATTAAGGTTCGGTTACAGCCAACGGAAGTTGGCTGTAATCACCAAACAGCTTTCTGTTTTTTTTTTCAGCTTTTACATTCTAATGCGAGTTCTATTGGTTTTGTTAACATGCATAATGATCAACAACATTTCTAGTAATCAATATTAACATGTAATCAGCAAGAAATCAGTAACATCTCAAGATAACATCATACTAACATAAATACATCGTGTTTCATCTTCTTGTTTAAACCCTTTTTTTTAGTGTTCTTGTAGGTTTAACATATGACATCCTTCTCTACACAAAATGGACATGAACAAGGGTTAAATAGAGACTTACTACTAGCTTAAAGCTAGGGAAAAAAATCTAGTGAAGAAGATGATAAGAGATGATGATGAACAAGCAAGAACAATGATCCTTTAAAGCTTCCACAAGTTGCAAGCCTTCTTGTATCACCTTCAAGCTTGTATGGAACTTGAATATGATGGAGATGATGGTGGTTATGTGGTGGTGATGGGGGCGGTTGTGGGTGGCAGAGAGGGAGAGAGGAGAGAGTGAAGGAGATGAGTGATCTTGGGAAGATGGAGTGAAGATATGAAGAGAGAGAGTGGAAGATATGCAATGATCACATAATCTTATACCACCAATCTTATAGAGATTCCCTATAATATCTTGGCAAAGATATCAAGCAACATCTCTAATAAAATCTTGAAATGAATCTAGTGAGATATGGGGTGGGGCCCCCTTATGACCGATTTCATACATGGGGGGGGGGGTGGTAAATTGTAATATTTTGTAACTAGGTTGGTAATTATTAGTTAAATCCCAAGCATGCACTTGCATATATTAGTTACTTGATATTTAGTGGGTGTTATGGTACACGGGGATCATGACTAGTAAAAAATAATAAGATAATGTGTTTGACAAATATTTGGTGTCCCGGGTAATGTCCGGTTGTTCGGTCGGATACTGTTCCGTTAAAGTGTTTAAATATTCCGTAAGGCGTCTTATATATATATTTTCGTAACACGGTAACACTCAGGAAAATATACCGGACTATTTAGTAACTTTTCTGTATAATTCTAGTATGTTAAAACGCACATGTAAGTATAACACAGAAATCAGATAGCAGTTAAATGATTCAGCACAGTTATCAAGCACTTTCATTATCACTAATAAATTGTACGGAATACATGTAAATTGAGGGTTGTCACACAAACTACGCGACGAATGGAATTTTATCAAGCCATACACTAAAATAAAATATTTTAGTGCTTACATAAATTTTTGGGTGCCCGGGTATATTCAGAATGTGAGATATGTGCGAAAATGCAAACTTGTGCACTTTTTGACACTTTAAGTCCCTGCATGACTTAAAAGTTTATTTTTTGTGCACCAAACACCTCTAAGCCTATATCTAAGCTATATAAAGGATAAATAGGGTATGTTTAACTCATGGTCATATTCCAGAAGGTCCGATACCCTACGAATTGACATACTTTTGCAGTTTGACGCAAATAGTCCTTAAATTGCGCAAAGTAGCGCGAAATGCCGTTAAATGTTATCCAAGCCTTCCATGGCCCATATTTATCCTTCCCAAGCATATACTTTAATATTACTACGCTCTCGTTCGCTTAGATGGTCACCGAAAGGCGTAGATTCAAAAGTTGACGCTTTAGGTCCCTCTATTGCGCAAACTTGCGCATCTCATCAATTAATAGTATTGAAGCCTCATATAATCCATATTAGGCATTCTTGAAAGTATTATTAAACATTACAATGATTCGGGTTCGCTAAAAGGTCATTCAGAGGTATAATTAAACATATTGACACTTTTAGTCCCTCTAATTTGCAAAGTTGCGCGTAACCTTACTTATAGGCATAAAAACCTTAGATGGCCAATAGTTGGCATTCCCGATAGTATAATCAAATATCATGAAGCTCCTGATTTGTTAAAAGGTCATTCAGAGGTAAGAATTAACATGTTGACGCCTTTAACCCTTCATTGCGCAAACTTTCAGTTAATCCCGCAAACGGCTACACTCGATCGCCAAGGGCTCATTTGTGAACATAAGTATCGTGAGAGGTTATAGAAACTTATTTTAGGTATGCTAACACTTCCAGTCCTTTCATAATCAAAGTTTTCGATTTTTGAAAAATTAGTCCCTTAAATTCAATGTTTTACTTCATTAGAGTTTATTACACGTGTCAATACATCATTGGACGTGATTTTACGAGGTGTTACACCGCGTAAAACCCAAAATTTTGCTATAAATGGGACGTTGCATGGCCATTATCGTCTATTCGAAATCTTTCACTTACAAAGCTTCCTTTTGTGCGAAAATTTAGTTTTTGTGGTGAAACGCTGCTACGATTACGGGGTAATAACTCGATCACTGCTACGATACAATGTCCGATCGATTGAAACCGATCCGATGGATGTTTAAGTGCTGCCCAAATTCGGGCTATACATTGTCATTCGTCGTGAGGGTTTTGATTTCGTGAGCTTATCGTAAATGTTGTATTAAGTTACTAACCTAGTTTCGTGTGCATTGTTATTTAACTAGGTTACCAAGATTAATCAATAGACAAAACTCTGTTCAACTAAACTTGCAATGTGAGTCATTCTCTTTTTACCAAATTGTTTCCAAAACCCTATTTATTTTCAAAGTTACAATTACAGGGATTAAGTCTTTGTAGTCTTCAATTACATCCGGTATGTGGGGTTTTGTATACATTACTTGATAACTGTCACCATTGGATTACGGGTTAGCCAATGGGTGATATGACCATAGTCACAGAAACGAGTCGAGTGACAAATACCGTTGGGTAATTGGTTGATATAAACATTGTAATCGCCCTTAATACTGTAATTTATAACAATGTGTCGTTTTGTATCAAATGAATGACTCGCCAGTATTTCGCCGCTGATTAAATCTTTTTAAACATGTTTCAGGTGATTTACTGTGAACCAGGAAAAGTGTCGCGTAGCACTACAGCTTGAAGGAAGTGGCTCAGTAAATAAATAAACATGTTTTTCTAAACAAGGGATTTCCCAGTGAAATTCCTTTGTTGTAAATTACGGGGTTTGTCCCGAAATTTGAAATGAAATAAATGGGTGTTTTCAGTTTAAACGATTCTGTTAAAATTTCCGCTGCCTAATTAAATACCAATACCACGGGTTTCTGTCCCGCGGCTTCTGAACCGGGTAAAACCGAGACGGGGGCCGTGACAACATCCGCTGCACTACCATGGCATGATCGTTTTGGTCATCCCAGTGCTTAAATTTTAGAAATTCTTAGTCGTAATTTCAATTTCCATGTAATCAGGACAAGTCTAGTTTTTGCGATTCATGTCAATTATCAAACAGTAAACGTTTGCTCTTTTTGCCTCAAATTCTTTTACGTTTACGCCTTTTGATATTATACATTGTGACTTATAGACTTCGGTAATCACGAGTAAAACATGATATAAATATTATATGGTTGATATGCGCAAAATGCAACACATAAATTATATCAAACAAGGCATAAAATCAACCCTTTTTATGTACTAATGTTAGAAAAAGTGTGTTTCTTGGTATACTTTTGATTTTCAGGACTAACTGAGCTTAAATGTACAATATGAACCAATTAACGGAAAAAACCAACACAAATACAAGAAAGAGGAGTTGACACACCATGCCTACCCTCCAAGCTACACCCCAAGACCAAAAACAACAATCCAGAAGATAAGCACGGGGTCGTGCCATCTGTCCACTGGGTCGTGCCCCACAACAGAATGTGTTCAAGCCCATGCAGATCAAGACAAGACAAAACAAAAACAAAGCAGACCGGAGACACAGGGCCGTGTCTCTAGGATACAGGGCCGTGGTCAACTCCCAGATTTGTAGAATCTCCCGATGGACCCCACAAAGTTGACCACGGGGCCGTGCCTACTGTCACACGGGACCGTGTGTGCATATGATCTGACACTGGGCATTAAATGAAGATAGAGAAAGAAGGAGACGGGGTCGTGCCCCATGGACACGGGGCTGTGTGAAGTAGGGGTGTTCAAAAAACTCGTGGCTCGCAGCTCGCTCGAAACTCGCTCGAAAAAAGCTCGAAGAAAGCTCGGCTCGAAATTGACTCGGTTGTAAACGAGCCAGCTCGGCTTGGCTCGGTTTGTAAACGAGCCGAGCTCGAGCTTGGCCTAGCTCGGCTCGTGAGCTGGCTCGATAAGGTTTACATCTTTCATTTTTTTTTGTCCCACATCGCTTAGAAAACAAAAACTAAGGGAGTATCTCCCCTATAAAAGAAGGTAAAGACAATATACAATGTGAATTAACTATTTATACTTGCATATTTAGCCATATGATTAAATTAAATGGCAATTATGACCCTTAGTCTATGAAGAAATTCATTTTTAAGGGCTTTTTAAGTAGTAAATTTTGCGGTTCTTTGTGAGTTCGAGCTAGATCGAGCCGAGCCGAGCTAGCTCGAATTCTAATCGAGTCGAGCTCGAGCCTCAAATCTCAGCTCGATTTGAAATTCGAGCTCGATCCGAGCCAGCTCGAATCGAGTTCGAGCCGAGCTCGAGCTGGGTCTAGCTCGACTCGACTCGGCTCGTTTACAGCCCTAGTGTGAAGGGACTGATTTCAGCTATAAATAGAGGGGCTTGGTTCACTTCCAACCCACCCCTTGGCAAACCACTTCTCTCCCACTTTCCACTATTCCACCGCCACTCCAACACCATCATCCACCACTAGGGGTGTGCACGGTTCGGTTCGGTTCAGTTTTTGGGTAAAATCCAAACCCAAACCGAAACCGAAATGTCGGTTTTCGGGTTTTAAAAACCGTTCGGTTTCGGGTTTTTTCGGTTTCGGTTTTTGGAACAAAATTATGTAAGATTCAAAAATAAAAAGTATAATTTATATTATAACAATCTTTTTATATGTTTACATTTAAATTATTATAGTTAACCTCTTTAATTAATATTGTTTACATAAACCTAACCTTCTAATCTTTTTTTATGTTTCTTCAAAGTTTTAATTAAATTTTGTTATACTTATAGGTAATAATAAATCATTTCAGTTATAATGTTTTTATTATAAACACTTAACATTCAAGAATAAAATTAACATTTTCTACTAGCGTTGGGTTAAACAATTTAAACTTAAACATAAAAATATATGGATTGTAACTTATCGGTTCGGTTTTTTTCGGTTATTGAAAAAACCGAACCGAAATTTTTGGTTATTAAAAATCCGAAAACCGAACCGTCGGTTTTTGTTTCGGTTCGGTTATTTCGGTTATTCGGTTACAGTTCGTTTATTTTGGTTTTCCTGCTCACCCCTATCCACCACATTCCTCCATTATCCACCTTTACAGTGTGTGTAGTAGTCTCGGGATCCAAGATTGATCGTAAGAGTTCTTGTCAATCAAAGGCCGTGTTTGGCTGATCTCTTACATCACTTGGTGAAGACAAATCCTTTATGTATTACTTTTGATTTCCAAGCTTTAGCTTCTTTTTATTTGGGTTTGTATTAATGACTTTAATAACTGGTTTTTATATTGAAAGTTAACTTTACTGTATCATTTCTTCATGTTTTGTTGATTCATTCATTCTTGTCTTTACGGTCTATATAAAGTACGTTAACTGCCTGGAAGGGGTTAGAAGGTTGGTTTGGGTAAATTTCTAGCCTCGTTCAGTGTATAGATTATGCGAGTACTTAATTCAAGCTTATTAGGACTTCTCTTGAAGCAGATAACATCAAATCGGGAGAAGTAAGAACGGCTTGAATCCATTATAAATAAACTACTATTAAAACTTTAACTCGGCCTTGAGGGATTGTATCCCTGCTTATTCAAACTAATTTGGTTGAGGGTAGCGTTGCCTCTAAAAGAGGGACATGCTACATTTTGCATTAATAACTTATTTAGTTATCTTTTAATAATCCAACCTCGCGGGACTGTATCCCTCCTAACTCGGACCAATATGGCTGAGGGTAGCGTTGCCTCCAAAAGAGAGACATGCCACAATAACTAAGATAATCTCTTAAAAAAACCCAAAGTGCAGAAATCATCAAAGGATACATAAAGGAGGAGTTGGAACATTTTATTTTCATTTTCTTTATTTTATCTTTTTAAACTTACTAACATCTTTTCTCAAATTTTTTTGTTATATTAGACGTCGACGATATTCCGGTATTAAAAGCTTTTATGTCCATGGATGACCTCGGTATCTTACCATTACTATACTACGCCAACGATGGGTGCACTTGCCCTAACATATTGTAGAGAGTGATTGTATTGTATCGTGTTTTATAAATTTAAAGCTTGATAACGAGTAAAAGGTGCTAAAAATATATTAAAAATTATACCACACTCGCATCACGTCAATGGTCCTTGTTGACAATTTTTCACATTTTGTTTGGGTTTATCTGCTTTAATATAAATCTGAAACATTTTCAACCCTTGTCATATTTCACCATTTAATCACTACCAAATTTAAAAGACATATTAAAACCTTTCAATGCGATTTGGGAGGGTAATTTTACAATCATGCTTTTAAAAACTTTACGAATCAACATGGGTTGTTATTTCGTTTATCTTGTCCCCAGACATCCTCCAGACATCCTTTCGTGCTAAATGACATTATATGCACGTTCCTTATAAATGCCAATCTTCCACCTCTCTGTTAGTTGCATTTTTGGGCATGTTTTTATAGCATATTTTTATTAAAATTTCACCACATATCATGTATATTTCATAGTCATACCTCATTATTTTGCGAACCGCTTGTTTTTGTGAGATGGAATCTACTTTGATTTGCTTTAATTGTTTTTGTAGATGCAGAGTGATCGCGAGTGAAAAAGGTGGATCTTTAAAAACGGAAGGAATCGCGAATGATAAAAGAGATTAGGATCTGTGAATGTTCCAGTTATATGATAAAAAAGAGATAATTGTTGGTGGCATGAAAGGATGAAATTGAAACAATTGATGTAAAAGTTACATGGAGTTTTCTTCATCATGGCATGAAGTACGAGTCCAGCATGACAACAATCTTTAAATTGGGCTTTGACTAAAATCTTCTTGGTATTAATTTGGGTGATCATATTGATACGAGAGTTATTGGCCCAATAGTAGATGGAGGCCCGTATTAGGACTTAAAAATAACAATCATCATCAACAAACTGGACGAAGATTTAGCATCTTCACTTGACGGCTGTAGAGGGAAATCGCAAGGAGGCATCTTTTTCTTTGGTGATTTCTAGAACAACAAAAACGTTGTCTTTGTTTCGTTGAATTTTTGGATGCTTTCTTTAATATTATATATATATATATATATATATATATATATATATAGGGGAAAGTTCAAACATTTCCCATTTCTCCATACGTTATCATTTAAAAACAAAAATGGCACCATAAAATCACAAATTTTTGTATCTTTCATTGCAGGGTTTAGTTTTAGGTTTTCGGGTTTATGTTTAGGGTTTAGTTTTAGGTTTTCGGGAGGGTGGGGGGTTTAGGTTTTTGGGGGGTGGGGGGTTAGGCTTTTGGTGGGAGGGTGAATTTAGGTTTTTGGGGGGTGGGGGGTTTAGGTTTTTGGGGGGTGTCGGTGGGGGGTGGGTTAAGTGGTTTAGGCTTTCCGTATTAGTGTACTACACATGTGCACTACAACCCAAAAAAAATTTTTTTTTTTTTTTTTTTGAAATTTTTTTTTCATATATAAAAACCAGCGAAATTTATAAAAAAAATTGAAAAAAAAATTGTGTGCTTTTTAGGCTTTTTTAGTTAGTTTTCAAGTTTTCACAATAAAAGTGGTTTTCATTTGAACCATCCCCTATATATATATTAAACCCATTAAGTCTAACCAACTCTTAAATCAATCTTCACCATTAGATTTGTCTGAGATTAAATCTCAGCTACTTAAACTCACAAAAATAACTGCTACTCTAGCAGTTTAGGGCAGTTCATTTCAGTTTTCAACAGCTCCACTTTTTTTGCACACGTTCCAGTAAACCTCCATGTCTCCTTTTTTTTCCTCCCCACATTGCAGGGCAGGTAACTGTCATATACCTTTATATCTGCTTAAACAAATGTTTGCTTTACAACTCGTAACTCCTTTTAATCTTTTATATACAAGGGCGTTTTCATCAACAGTGGTGGGTGGTTATCGAAGTTAAATGACAGTATTAGACCATGCGTAGTGGTTTTATCAATAATGCCCTCACCATGTGGCGTTTTTATTCCAGTCAGCATGAGGGCATTATTGGGGGTTATTACAAAAGTGACGTAGTGAGAATAATGCCCAATAACGCCCATGCAATCATACATAATTATTTATTTTTTTAAATTTAAAACATAAAATTCTTCATTAATTAAAAAAAATTACACTACTTGAAATAAAAAAAAACGAAAAAAAAAACAGAATATAAAAAAACGGAAAAAAATAAAGTTAAAAAAAGGATGATGATCTAGAGTCCATATTTTTCCCGAACTTTTTGGCGATCCATTTGCACAAGGATCAACGCGTCGCCTTGGAGGTGGTCGATCGGTTTGGACAAAAACTCAATGTCCTTTTCATTTGCCTCGCCTCTTGCATATCGTTAAAATTTTTGGTTTCGGCGACGCGTTCTTTCATAGTCTCCCAACGTTTGTGGCCGAGGTCTCGAATGTCTTGGAGACGACGGTTCATCTCCTCGAAATCTTCCTTCAATTCGAGATCGAAAGACGAATCCACCATTTTTTTCCCGGTTCGCTTATCCTTTCTTCTTCCGGGCGGTCGGGCCAACTCTTCTTCAAGTTGCTTGTCAACGTCCACCACCTCATTTAGATCGACATTGCGGGCATCCGATGTCGGTGTTTCAGGGTCAACGGAGGATGATGTTTTTGACCGTTTAGCTCGACGTCTACTACTCGACGTCATGGTCACTACGCCAGCCCACTTTGGACTTTTTCGTAGTAGATCCCAACACTTATAGTACAGGAAAGGGCATTTCGTTCTTTCGTACTCTTCCAAAGCCTTCGTGTGAGAGAAAGTTTGAGAATGTGTAAGTTTTTTTATAAAAAATGATGGAAAAGTGGGTAATATATATAGTGGGTTAATATTGGAATTAAAAAAAATATATTAAACAAATGACCGTTTGGCAACGGTCAACTCTAGTCCCAATTCAAAATTTGGCGTGGTTTGAAAAACGCCAAAACAAATTTTGGCTCGGAAAACGCCCGAAAACGCCGGGCCGTAATGGCTTGAGGGCGTGTTTCGGCGTTTTTTTTTGAATTTTTTTTATAAAAAACGCCCCACTACGGGCGGTTTTAATGGTTTGCTTCACACAATTGCCGCCGGTAGGCCTTTCTCCTCTACTCGCCGCCGCTGTTGTTTGAGTCGGACACCGGCGCCGCCTCCGTTCTACACCCTTTCGTTGCTTAACACACACTGGCGCCACAAAATTTCTGAAATCGATCACAAGGTACGCAATTCTTGATTCAAAACAGTCATTGGTAGCATAAATCACGATTAGGGGACATCTGATATACACCCTTCCTCCTCACGTCGCAGGTAGCCTTCATACACCCTTCCTCTTGTACATATCTAGTATATACACAGTCAAATAACATAGCTTTCATCAATCGCTATCTAAACCTTCATTCAATCACAACCTGGTAAGCATCTAGATTATAGTTAGGGTTTCTTATGATTATAAATTTTGTGTTTGTGTTACTAATCCACCCGATTTGTCCCTAAATTCCTAATCCCTTTCAAGTTGCAGATGTTTTACACCCCCATGTTACGAACCAAATCGTTAACCAATTGATCCAAAGAAAATAGATAAGAAGCTTGAAAGAACTTGAAGATTTTTAGAAGAGACTCAATTCATATTTTTCATTCATAATCTATTGGAAACAAATGCATATGGCTTTATAGCCTTAGGAAACAACTGACGGAAATAAACTGCAAAACTACCCACTACTCCACTATAAAATAACTAATTAAGAAATAAGTAAAATGGTAATATGTATGTGAATCAAGTTGGACGTGGGTCTTGGAGATGGTAGATGTGGCACACATCACCCCACTTTCGTGCTCTTTCTCTAAGTTGATCGTCAATCGCTTGCGGAAATCCATATCGGCTTCGTCAATCTTCTTGATAATGTAATATGTTATCTAGTAACTTCCACATCTGCAATCTAACCCTACAAAATTGATGATTGATGGGCTGAGATTTAATCCTCTGTTCCAGACTCATGAAGTGCGTTTATGAAGGAGGTTGAAATTTTTCATAAAGAGATGTGTTTGGAGTTTAAGCCTCCAAAGTTTCATGGAGAGCCACTCAATTGCCTTAAGTAAGATTGTTTGTTTCCCTTTTTATTTTTATTTTATCGTATATCAGTTTCTAAGATGATGTTATCATCATTTGTTAGGTTACGGAGATCGGTGATCAGGCTTGGTGGCTATGAACAAGTTTTTTCAATCTCACAACTCTTTTGTATACTGTATTTCCTGATTTTTTATTTGAAAAACCTGTTTATCACATTAGAAAACTGTAAAAGTTAGTTTTTTGGGTGAATATTTGTAGGCGACACGAACATATCTTCATTCTGTGTTTTGCCACTAACTTGTATAAGGGTTGAGGATGCATTTTGTTTACTTAAGGTTATACTTTGAAATAAGGGGCTTAGAGTATGTGAAAGATCACAAATTTGGTAAACTGGCTTACTTAAACAAACATGTAATATTTTGTTAATAGTTACAACATGGGTCAGGGTCATAGTTGCATAATTTTTTTAGATATTCAATCAATGATGATATTAACTTCGAATTATTGATTATTCTACTTACCCGTATATAACTTAAACTGGTTGGGTATTTTGTTCCAAAGTTTAAAAGGTTAAAAAGAGAAACAAGTATCACGGTTTATAATTTAAACGTAATTGTTTTTGTACATATCTGTAGTTTTGGTTGGTTAGTTGCAATTTTAGTGTATAATATGCAAAAAATGTGTAATACGTCCCGGATTTAAAGGGCCGTGTTTGTAACAACCCATGAATACGCGTGTCATGACTCATGTTTGAGTTCATGTATTGTAACAACCCATGAATACGCGTGTCATGACTCATGTTAGAGTTCATGTATTTGAGTCAATCTTTTGGTTTGTATGTATTCGCCCTTATATTACCCTTGGTTTTAAAAGGCGCGCCTAGGCGCAAGGCGCAGGGCTGGGGCTTTTTTGCTTTTCGCCTTGTGTAATTACAGAAAGCGATCAAAAGGCGCATTTTTTGATTTTTTGTGTGGGCTTTTTGGCCTGAGGCGCGCGCCTCATGTAACTTAGGCGTTTTACTGCATAAAAATGTTGTACCTTGGTTTTTTTGACTTGTACATGTAATTAAAATGGTATAAAAGCCTTACTTATAGCTATATTTTGGTTAAAGGAAGCTAAAAACCTATGGGATATGTATGGGATATATAAAAAAATTATATAAACATCTTGCGCCTCGGGTACGAAAAGCCCACCGCTTTTGCGCTTTGCGCCTCAATTTTAGACCTCGTCGCTTTTTAAAACCAAGATATTACCCGTAGGTCATAAAATTCTCTTAAATCTTGGTATCTTTGCAACATAGTTATTTTTTAGTCCTCTTCTTTTTGGATTCTCATTTTCTTTGTAGGCTGCAACATTGGCTCTTTTTAAAGTTCCTCAATGCAATAATTTATGGACTAAAGAATACATTTGTGAGTAAGTATATGAAATTTGGATTATGTTACTTAGATTTTGTTAAAATACACATACAGAGTAATTTGACTTGAAGTTATAGGTTTTATGAAGTGCACATCTATTTGTCTGCGGACCGATAATGGACTATATGTCCCTGTCATAATAAGTGTTAGTCATAGCACCTTTTGGTTGTTATTTCAAAAACGTGTTTGTATGTGACTAAATGGGTTGCGTTGGGTAATTGGTCAGATGGGTAAGCTTGGTGCTTGTCAGGTTGACTTGTAATATTTTTTGTCCAAAGTTACTAATTTTTCTTATAAATATTTAGTGTGAAATTTGAGTATGATAATCCGATTTTTGAACAAAATACCAATTTGGATGAGTTTTGACCCATCTGAACTGTTTCCACGTTAAGATTTTCTTTTTTGTTGGAATAATGGCCCGAATCAACTAAGTATACAAGCAGACGTATTTAATAATTCGTTGGGTTAAAATTAGAAAAAAAAGTAGAACATGAGATTCTAAGAAAGTTCATGGCTTTTGTGTTATTAGGCGCCATTGGTGAAGATTAGAATGGCTATTAGCATTCAAAGGCTACATACAGTATCCAGAGACAATGATGCTTTAAGACTGCGGGGTGTGGGGGGCTTGGGTTGACATGTGGCGGAGGTGGGCTCCACAAGGCTGGGCGTGGCTTTTTTTTGGGTGTGAGGTGGCGTGGCTTTTTTTTGGGTCAAATATGCCCAGCCAATCCCAGCCAGCCATATCATCTCCCCCCCCCCCTTCGCCTCACGCCAGGCTTCATAGCCATGCCAGAGGGGCAACACCCAAAGCCAAGCCCATAGGGGATGGTGTGCAAGACTTGGGTGGGTTTCCCACGCCCCAAACCCAAGCCCACACCCTGCGGTCTAAAGATCATTTTTTTTCATTTCTTTTGTCTTTGCGATTATTAATTTATGTCTTTAACCCACTGGCAGGCTTTCGCTTGGATAACATATTTCTTTGTAAGTGCACTTGTATTTTAAGTTCGTGTTACATTATTTAGCAAGCACTTACATAGATGTAACTCTTAACTGGATGAGCATAAAAGTCAAAACAAGTCCAATCTTGGATGTGGGTTAAGCTGCAGGTAAACCGAGTACCTGAGTTTATTAAATATATCAAATAATGAGGATTTTGGTGCAGCAGATATTCAAAAAGTACATTTGCATAAGAGATGTTATGCAAGGAAAGTCAACAACAGTCAACGGAAGTCACCAGGATTAACAGTAGTCAACATGCGCATGGATGTTCTCTTCACAAATTTTATAAATCAGTATATAGGAAAAGCAACAATGGTCAACAGGATATATCTTGGACTTTGGTTCTTTGAACGTGAGCATAAAGACCTTAGTTTTTTTTTTTGAACGGAATTGTACTGGTCTCTTCATTTTAATGAGTATAAAAATATATAAGATGCATACATTGGACTAAGATTATGCTAAGAATTAGTGTCTCCTAATAATTTCATGTTCTTGGGGTTAATTTAATTTGGGCACAATTTTTACCAGGAGACTACAATCATATTATTATTTCAATATATGATCAAGTAAGTATAATATACATTATAAGTCTATTTTCTTTTAAAATTGGACCTGGGTCGACAATGATATGTGGCTGTGGAAAACAGGTAACAGCAAGGTGGAGTATTCGGTTAAGTGTGCTCTAGCCTGTAAGCTTTGACGGGGCTGCAAATAATGCAATGTTTTTATGGAGTAAAATGGCAATCCCGAAGGTTAACTACTTCGTTTGGAGGCCGTGCAGCGGGAGCATTCCAATTGTTGCGACCTTGGCAGTTCGAAATGTGAATGTTGGAGACAGGATGTGCGACTTGGCAGTCCGGAATGTGTTTTGAGAATGAGTTTTAGTGGTTTGAAAACAAGAAAAGTAAAAGTTAGATGGTTGTAACTTTTTCAAATAGGAGATGGAAAAAAAGAAAAGGAGAAGCAAACCGAAACACCATCAATATACATTATCTTTGTTTGTTACGTTGTTAGCGTAACCCGTCCACCGGACGGGTATTAAACTAGTTTGTATTGATTGAACTAGCCATCATGTTTGGTTAGTCTTTTATAGTTTCGAAATCATGGCGTATTTTTTTGTTTTGGTTCATGAACTTATGTGAAACAGTTATGTTAGATTCTATGATTTAATGGTTTGTTTACATGATTCTTGTTTTTATACGGATTCGATCCAGAAAATATTAGATTGTTAGCAAACTTGATCAATTTATTAATTTTTCTAATAAAGTTCAATCGATTTTTAGAACCTTAATCAAATTTTAATTTTTGATATTAGGAACAAAATAATATTTGAGTTTGTCTATGAACCCAAACTATTATAGAATCATATAATATAATTAAACATTCCGAACGGCGTGAGTGGTTAATTATAATCGATATTTCTATCACGCAACCTGCACACTAAAATCCGAACGCCGTTAGCTTAGAGTAGCGGGTTGGCTCTAATCAACGAGCGGCGTTTGGTTAGACATTAGATAGAGTGGATGTCCGAACTGCGTGACGTCTAGTGTTGATAAAAATTAATATTTAAAAAAGGATCATTGCACCGTGACCGTTAATGATCGTAAGCCGAACCGAATCAAGAAATTGCCTTAGTGTTGAACTTAGCTTTTAACATTTTAATTTCACAACCACTTTAATTGACGTTTTTATATAATTTTCATTGTCATTAATTTTAAGATAAATCAACCCCCCTCCCTTTTAAAATAACTGTATCTGTGTTTTAAACGTTTTGATATAATCTAGTTAATCTATATCACTAAAGACACAAACTCCACTTCCACTCATACTAGTACTTTTCTTTATTATTTTATTTGCCGGATTCGACACCCAACACTCTCTTCCGGGTGGAAGCTCTTCACACAACGACCTACTTTCATGACATTTTACCAACAAAACGTCTTAACTTCTTTACTCCCTGATGTGTGCAAAATGTAACATATAAATTACATCAAATGAGGCATAAAACTAATCCTTTTTTAGTACTAATATTGGAAAAAGTGTGTTTTTATCTTCCTTTTGAATTTACAGGACCAAATGAGCTTAAACAAGGAAAAGGAACAAATATACAGCCAAAACCAACATAAATACAAAGAAAAACAATAAACGTGACATGCCCGACCACTCGGCAGCATCACAAAAGCAAAAACAAGAAACAGAAAACTGACCACGGGGCCGTGCCCACTGGACACGGGGCGTGGTCAGCTGCCTGCAGAAAAGACAAAGCTGTGGAAGCTTCAACACCCACCACAGGGGCGTGCCCAGCTCAGCACAGGGCGTGGTCAGCGCTTAGATACACAGAATCTTGCAAAATCTTGGTAGTACAGATACGCTTCTGCCCACGAGGCCGTGCCCGCTGGACAACGGCCGTGTGGAGCCCTCTACTGACACATGCATTTAATAAAGGAAGAGCAAAGGATGGCCACGGGGGCGTGCTCGCCGGACACGGGGTCGTGGCCAGGCTTCTGTGCAGGCTATAAATATGGGTGCTTGGTTCACTTCAAAGGCATCCCTTGGCAAACCACCACTCTCCCACTTTTCCACCACCACTCCAACACCCACATCCACCACCATCATCCATCATCCACCTTAGAGTGTGTGTAGTAGTCTCGGGATCCAAGATTGATAGTAAGAGTTCTTACTAATCAAAGGCCATGTTTGGTTAAGCCTCTTACATCACTTGGTGAAGGCAAGTCTTTTATGTATTACTTCTGATTTTTAATCTTTATGGCACTTTTATTTGGTTTTGTATTAATGACTTTAATAACTAGTTTCTTATGTTGAAGGTGAATTTTCTTTATCATTTGTCCGTGGTGTATTGGCATTACATTACTGTCTATATAAAGTAAAAGATTTACACCATTCATATCTCTATGGTCTATATAGAGGTATGTTGGCTACCTGGTCGGGGGTTAAGGTTTAGTAAGGTTTTTGCCTTGTTCAGTGTACAGATGCTGCAATGACCTAGGTCAAGCTTACTAGGACATCCTTCAATACCCACTGGTATTTGATGGCGGGGGTGCGAATAGCTTGATCCCCTCATATATAAACTACTATTAATACATTAAACTGGCTACTTGGGATTGGATCCCTGCTGACTCAAGCCAATTAGCCGAGGGTAACGTCACCTTCAAAAGAGGTGCCTACCACTTTTCGAATTAATAACTTAATTAATTATCTTTCAATATTCCGACCCTTTGGGATTGTATCCTTGCTAACTCAAACCATTGGGTTGAGGGTAACGTCACCTTCAAAAGAGGGGCCTACTACTATAACTAAGATAATCTCTTAAAAAGTCCGAAAGTGCAAAAATCATCAAAGGCATTAAAGGCGAGTCGGATCCAAGTGATTCATCTTGTTTGTCTGTTTTTATTTTATTTTTATTTCTGCATTTTTAGTTTTCATTTTCATGTTTTAAATCTTTTCTCAAAAAAATTTAGATTAATTAGACGTTGAGGATAAACCGGTACTAAAAGCTCTTGTGTCCTTGGACGACCTCGGTATCTTACCAACGCTATACTACGCTCAGGATGGGTGCACTTGCCCAAGTGTGTGTTTAGTGTTAGTAGAATATCGTGTTTTATAAATTTAAAACTTGATTAATGTGTAAAATGGGATTAAAATATCAATAAAAACATATCACGCCGAACGCACACCAAGTTTTTGGCACCGTTGTCGGGGTCGTGCCCACTGAACACTCCCCCGTACCCACTGAACACGCCCCCGTACCACTGAACACGTACAAGAATTTTAAGAAAGTTAGGGATCAATGGCCTAATTATATTTACTTATTTCTTTTTTAGGATTTTTCTTAATTTTTCAGCTTCTGCAAACTTCAGCATGGGGTCATGCCCACTGAACACGCCCCCGTACCCAATCTTTGTTATTGGCAATCCTGTTTTAAGTCAGACACTAGCTGAACACGGGGCCGTGCCCACTGAACATGCCCCCGTGTCCACACTCCAGCTACTGAAAACAGAACCGTAAGATCCC
The DNA here is from genome assembly GCA_030545235.1 of Helianthus tuberosus. NCBI lineage: Eukaryota > Viridiplantae > Streptophyta > Magnoliopsida > Asterales > Asteraceae > Helianthus > Helianthus tuberosus. Next base: position 164,455,293 of record CM060410.1, read on the forward strand.
GACGGTTGGTAATTTCTGACAAAAATATGAGTGATATTGATTATTTTTACTTTCGCTCCTCTTATGGTGAATGGTGTCAAATATGTGGTGGATCTCATAAAGATTTAGAATGTTACTTTCTAAATTACACTCCCCACTATTTAGACCCATCGTTTCCCTGAAATCTTAAGATGGGCGAAAGTAAAAACGATCCATATCTCTCCCCCGAATGCCGTCAACCATTTCTTTTAGATGACATAACTTTCGAAGATTTATGTCACCTTGAAGAAATAATTCTCCAAATATTAAAAGAGCTTGAGATGGAAACAAGTTATTCATCACAAGACAACAATCAAGGAGAATTATTGGGGTCGTATTCGGATTCTAACAACATCGACGATACCAAAAGCACCTTTAATTCTTGTGAGGACATGAGCGATAGTCATCCCTGTGTCGATTATGCCGTGAAGGACTCTCCATCAGTCTCCGCCGATGCGTTCATAGACCTGAGCGATTCGACATACACCTTCTTTAGCAAGAGCCCGGATAAGGGGAATAAAGGTTGGTTCCGCTCACCGGTATTTAGTTTAGGTTTTACCCTTTCTGATAACCTCTTGCGTTCTTGTTTAAATAAGGAGCAATTAAGGTACCTTAGGCACTTCGATGTTGTTCCCTCCAGTAAGGAACTTCCCGATCCGGATAAATTCTTTAAAATAAGACAAAATTCTCTAGCCATGGGGCCGTGTCCTGGTCAACATGCCCCGTGCCCACTTTAAAATTGACCACGGGGTCGTATCCAGGCCAACACGCTCCGTGTTTAGAATACGAACAAAATGTGTCAGACTCTTATCTGACCACGGGGCCGTGTCCAGCCGACACAGGGCCATGGTCAGCGTGCTGTCGTTTTCTATAAAGTCGGCATGATTCCTGCACATTTGGACCCATTCCAAAGACCAAGATCTGCTGGGATCTTCACATATACCCTACAAGGTATATTCCAAAGAAGGTTTTCAACAACCATCTTGTCTTTACCACATTTGTCTCTTGCCTTCTTCTCTAAAAACTCCTCAAACCTCAATTAAAGCTTGAAACTTCCATGTCTTCAAGCTTTATTGTGATATTTGCTAGGTTTTTAACCAAGGAATCTTATTAAAAATAAGTTTTATAACACTGTTTTAAGTTATTCATGCTCAGAAATGTCTCAAAAATCAGAAAAATAATTTAAAACACTAAGATTCCTTGTTTCAAAAATCTGCAGAATGGTGGCCATGGGGCCATGGCCGAAGTTACTCTTTCATTTTTTTGAACTTTTCGGCTTGTTTTCTTCGAATGCCGAGTCAGAATAGCGGAACATCTTCAGCTTACTCGAGGAACAGTCGCAGGGAAAGAAGGCCATCGATTGAGGCAACCCTTGTGCGTTATATAATGGCGCTAAGAGAAGCACTCGATGAGATGGACATCTGTGGAGGAGGTTCTAATTGACCGTATCAACTATATAACGGTGGGTTAGAGAATAGCTTCCAAGAGATCAACCTTTTGCACCAAAGGTTGAACATTCTTGCAATGCCGCCTATGGAGCCGATCTTCCCACAAGAAGATTGGAACTTGGCACAAGAAGTTGTTAATCCAACCGGTTGGGATGACATTCCCCCGGAACCTCCTCTAGATGCCTTACAAGAGGTTCTGGTAGAGGTCGCACCTCCTCCACATGAAGTGGACAACGAGCCCGTCTTCCTTCTCCCTCGGGAGAGAGAAGAGTGGCTCAACGATGTGTGAGAAGCACCCTCCGGGAGGAAGTTCTATAAAGCCTTACTCAACCAGAAAAATCATATTTTCGGGTTTTTGTTGTTCTTATAATAAAAACATCTAGGATAGAACTTCTTTATGGTTTAAAAATTTCTTGCAGTCTAGGACCTACTTATCTATCTTAGTTTTTAGTTGTACTTTTTATTTTTCTAGGAACTATGTATCTCGCACTTTTTAAATGAATGATGGTTTAATCTATTGAATGGTGTTTGGATGATGTTATAATGGTTAAAACACACTCGAAAAGGTGGAGGTTACCAAGGGAACGTTAAAACCACACCCCAATGCATGAAACAAGAGCCTCCCGATTCCAGCATTACAGCAAGTTCAGCACAGGGCCGTGCTCAGGCCAACACGCCCCGTGCCCAGGCTCTGCAGAAATTTGCCCAGTTCAGGTAACTGGACACGGGGCCATGCTCGTTGAACACGCCCGTGCCCAGCCTTATGTTAAATTTTGTTATTGGCAATCTGACCACGGGGTCGTGGCCAGACGCCCAGAAACATTAAATTTGTTTTTCAACTCCATTTTACAGATTCAATCAACCTAAAAACTTATTTTTGGGACACATTGAGGACAATGTATAATTTAAGTGTGGGGGATGCTAAAACCTTGAATTTTGCAAGTCCTAATAACAAGCCTTACACAAAACTCTATTGGAACCGCTAATCACCCAATTTTTTTCAACAATTTTCATTTTTTACTTGTCTTTGTTTAATTTGGGAATAACAAGTTCTAAAAAGGTTATATTTTTTATAAATTTACAACCGATAGCGTCGTGATAAAAAGAAACAAATAAGAAAACTATGAAAAGGCACGAGAAATCTAATTAAAATTTGATTATATATACTTGATCACATTATAAACCCATTCCCACAACAAGTGAGTTTTGAGCCTTTATTGAGCATACAAGCATATATCTTTAAACTAAATGCTCATTTTTTGTTTCTTGTGTGAATAGCCGCTTGATTCTTACGACTCTAGAACTTGCCACGACGATACATTCCTGGTCCTTACCAACTTAAACCCAAGTAAGTAAATGATGGAGGCATTAGGACTAACCTATTTTCCTTTCAACACCATTATTTTTCATTTTTTTATCACCTACCCAAAATCCCCCTAGTTAATCCCTTTGAGCCTAAACATTTCAAAACCCACAAAACAAACACCCTTTACCCACCAAAACCCTTTTTCTTTTTCAACCCCTTTGTTTTAGTAAAAAAACTTGGTTATCTTGTGACATTCCCTTATAAAAAAAATGAAAGTCTTGTAATAAACAAACAAGTTCCTCAAAGAAACGTTGTTTGAACATGCTTAGTTTGAATAAAAGTCACAAAAACGAAAAGTTTTACGACGACCGACGCTTTTAGCCCTTTTTACTAACCACTAACCAAAACCACCTACCCTTAGCCCAAGCCTAACCCTTTCCCAAGTCCTCTTGATATTTACAAAGGTCTATAGTTAAAAATGAGGAGGTTTGATTGCTTGGTAAGCATATGGTAGAAGTAAGTTCCATGCCGGTCTCGAGTGTTTCACAAAAATACATCTTCGGCCGAGTGTTGAGTGATATCCCGTGAGGTATGTGAACTTATATATAAATGGAATTTTAAAGAGGCATGTTATGCTCAAATAAGTAATTTTTCTTATTAAATGTTCTAAACAAATTATGATGAATAGGATTATAAATAAATAAAAATAAAAACCCAATAAAGATCTTGGATTCCCAACACTCAAGACAAACCCAAAACTTCTCTTCTACTTATTCCATTTGGGTGTGTAAAGCCACATATTAAAGAGTTTTGCTTGAGGACAAGCAAAGATTCAAGTGTGGGGGTATTTGATGTGTGCAAAATGTAACATATAAATTACATCAAATGAGGCATAAAACTAACCCTTTTTAGTACTAATGTTGGAAAAAGTGTGTTTTTGTCTTCTTTTTGAATTTACAGGACCAAATGAGCTTAAACGAGCAAAAGGAACAAATATACAGCCAAAACCAACATAAATACAAAGAAAAGGAATAAACGTGACATGCCTGACCCCTCGGCAGCATCCCCAAAAGCAAAAACAAGAAACAGAAGACTGACCACAGGGTCGTGCCCACTAGACACGTGGGCATGGTCAGCTGCCTGCAGAAAAGACAAAGCTGTGGAAGCTTCTACGCCCACTAGGGGGCGTGCCCAACTCAGAACGGGGCATGGTCAATGCTAAGATACGCAGAATCTTGCAAAATCTTGGTAGTACAGATACGCTTCTACCCAAGGGGCCGTGTCCGCTGGACACGGGCCGTGTGGAGCCCTCTGCTGACACATGCATTTAATGAAGGAAGAGAAAAGGATGGCCACGGGGGCGTGCTCACCGGACACGGGGCCGTGGCTAGGCTTCTGTGCAGGCTATAAATAGGGGTGCTTGGCTCACTTCAAAGGCATCCCTTGGCAAACCACCACTCTCCCATTTTGCCACCACTCCACCACCGCTACAACACCCACATCCACCACCATCATCCATCATCCACCTTAGAGTGTGTGTAGTAGTCTCGGGATCCAAGATTAATAGTAAGAGTTCTTACCAATCAAAGGCCATGTTTGGTTAAGCCTCTTACATCACTTGGTGAAGACAAGTCTTTTATGTATTACTTTTGATTTTTAATCTTTCGGCACTTTTTATTTGGTTTTGTATTAATGACTTTAATAACTAGTTTCTTATGTTGAAGGTGGATTCTCTTTTTCATTTGTCCGTGGTGTCTTGACATTACTTTAATGTCTATATAAAGTAAAAGATTTACACCATTCATATCTCTACAGTCTATATAGAGGTATGTTGGCTACCTGGTCGGGGGTTAAGGGAATGGTTTAGTAAGGTTCTTGCCTTGTTCAGAGTATAGATCCTGCAAGGACCTGGGTCAAGCTTACTAGGACCTCCTTCAATACCCACTGATATTGGATGGCGGGGGTGCGAATAGCTTGATCCCCTCATATGTAAACTATTATTAATACATTAAACTGGCTACTTGGGATTTTATCCCTGCTGACTCAAACCACTTAGCCGAGGGTAACGTCACCTTCAAAAGAGGGGCCTACCACTTTTCGAATTAATATCTTAATTAATTATCTTTAATATTTCGACCCTTTGGGATTATATCCTTGCTGACTTAAACCACTGGGTTGAGGGTAACGTCACCTTCAAAAGAGGGGCCTACTACTATAACTAAGATAATCTCTTAAAAAGTCCGAAAGTGCAAAAATCATCAAAGGATACATTAAAGGCGAGTCCGATCCAAGTGATTCATCTTGTCTATCTGTTTTTATTTTATTTTTATTTCTCCATTTTTAGTTTTTATTTTCATGTTTTGAATCTTTTCTCAAAAAAAATTTAGATTGATTAGACGTTGAGGATAAACCGGTACTAAAAGCTCTTATGTCCTTGGACGACCTCGGTATCTTACCAACGCTATACTACGCTCACGATGGGTGCACTTGCCCAAATGTGTGTTTAGTGTTAGTAGAATATCATGTTTTATAAATTTAAAACTTGATTCATGTGTAAATGGGCTTAAAATATCAATAAAAACATATCACGCCGAACGCACACCACTCCCACACTTTACCTACGCCATCCCATGTATGATCACTAACAGGTGTTTGATTTTGCATGTTACTTAACACATCCGCTAACCTACCTCATAAACTTCACATTCGTTCTGTGAGGTGCATTTTTCTTGGATACCCACCTGATTTCCAGGGATACTGGTGTTTTGATCCTACTACAGGTCAAGTGCACATCTCATGTTACTTTTGATGAACATACTTTCCCCTACACCATTCCTTCCTCCCCAATAAGTACTAGTTTCTAGATGAGCCTATTCCCGATGCCTTCACATTTCAGCACCCTACAGCACCTGTGCCTCCTAAACCAACCTCATCCCGATCACACCCGAGCACTATACCATACCTATTGACCTATAGCCACCAAACCGCACACCAGCCCATTCTGTCCCTACAACCCAAACTAACCCCATGACTATGTCTAACCATAACCCGATCTAACCATTACCTATGACCCATTAAGAACCAGCCCCAATGAACCAGCCCAACCCGCTTACTACCAGACCTAAACCGAACCAGCTCGTTTCCACTCACCCAATGACTATCAGATCAAAAGCTGGTTCTCTCTCTCGACAAACCCGTCACACACTTTCCACCACAATTGTTTCCACCGTTCCTACATCCTATGCAAAAGCCTTTGCTGATCCAAATTGGTTACGTGCTATACAATTCGAATTTACTACTTTACAGGATAATGATACATGGTAATTGGTTCCACACCCGTTTGACAGACCGATTATTCGATGCATGTGGTTATTTCATCATAAGTTTATATATGATGGGTCCTTGGAAAGGTATAAAGTGTGTTTAGTGGTTAATGGGAAATCTCAAACGGTGGGGACTGATTGTGAAGATACGTTCAGTCCGGTTGTTAAGACAGTAACAATCCAAACTGTACTTTCATTGGCAGTTTCTTGAGACTGGCCTATACATCAACTTGATGTTAAGAATGCCTTTTTACATGGAAAATTAAATGAAGTGGTTTTTATGCATCAACCACCTGGTTTGTTGAGAAACTACATTCTAATTTTGTTTGTTTCCTAAAAAGTCCTTATATGGGCTCAAGCAAGCACCACGTGCTTGGTACACGCGGTTCGCAAATTACATACTTTCACATGGTTTTCGGAGTAGTGCTTGTGATAACCCTTTTTTTATTTACAGCACAGGAACAAATATTGCTTATTTGCTACTGTATATTGATGATAATATTCTTATAGCCTCTACAACGACCCTTCTGCAAGAGATTGTTCGTGCTCTCTACATGGAATTTGCAATGATAGATTTGGGTGTTTTGCATCATTTTTTGGGGTATTAAAGTCACTCGTCAACTAGGAGCCATAAGTGGGTAACCAGCAAAGTTGGCATGTTGAGTGTTATCAATGGGCTATTGAGGCCCATTAAACTGGCCAAAAGGCTGATAGGCTTGGTTGTTATAGGGCCTCCATTGGGTTTGAGTAGGGTATGGACAAGGAGTAGTGTTCCACCAAGCCCATTGAGGGTAACCCGAGTTTTGATAGGCCCAATTTTGATGTTGTTAGTTTCGGACAGTTCTGCGTCCGCGACCCCCATGTCCCAGGTATCCTTGTCCATGACCACGACCCCGATCTCGCTGTGTAGCCTGGTTCGGGTTGGGGTTCGAGTATTGCAAAGGTTGTGGTGATGGTTGTTTTGGTGCGGTGGGTGCTACAAGAACCAAAGGTGATGAATTCTGACGCGCCTCTAGAAGAATCATTTCATCATGTAACGTGTTACGCGTGAGATCCTAATCTGCATCCTGCTGGTTAATGAGTAAGGCCGTTGTATCGTACTTTGTTGGTGAACGACGAACAAGTTGCAATGCGAGTCGAGACTCGGTGACCGGGTGATCCACATCACCAAGTTGATTAGCCAATTCCTTAAGACGTTGACAGTAATTGTCTAGGGATGAACATGCGGCAAGGGTAAGGTTGCAAAAATTGGTTTCAAGTGCAACAGCTCGAGCTTTCTTAATGCTAGGAAAAATTTTCTCAATCTTAACCCAAGCAGCGCGTGCAGTAAAATCGGTATCTAGAATACACACCAGTAAATCGTCTGAGATGGTGCTATAAATCCATTGTAGAACGAGTGAAACGATCTGCTTCCAAGCAGCATAGGTATCAGGAGTTTCTGAGGGCGGTGGAGTTTCATCGATATGACCGAGAACCTTATAGGCCACCACATGATGTTTAAACAACTTTATCCAGGATGAATATGTGACTTTGGAGTCGTCTAGGGTACAAATTTTTGTTTAAATATTCGTTACAGAACATGTGGGATGGAGAGTAGTTGGTGCCGTGGGTTTTGTGAGAGGTATCACCATCATCAGGTTTGGTCATGATGTAATCGAAAGAGGAGAAATAGAAGAAAGAAAACGACGACGACTAGGGTTAGGATACTCAGAACCGAAACTCTGTTACGCTAAAAGTGTTTATGGCATTGAATTTTGAATGATCCTATTGATGAATAAACAACCCTTTAAATAGGGAGAATACAATAAGCCCTGCCACTATTTTAGGACTAGATATACATAGATATTACAAATAAACAATAGATAGTATCTCTAATGATGATGGTGATGGTGATGGTGATGGTGATGGTGATGGTGATAAGAGTTTATTGCCCAGATAGTCCCTGTGGTTTTCAAGTTTTTCACCTTTAGTCCCCACCTTTTAAAATAGCATGTTTGCTCCCTATGGTTAGCTCACTTGTTACTCGTATGGTCCCTACAGCGGATGGAAGTTAGTTTGTTCAGTTAAATACGTATGAAATGACCGAAATACCCTAAGTCTTAATATAAATAAACCAAAAAATATGATTGGTCATTAAAAACAAGTGGACCCCACCATTTAATTTAATAATAATATTTAGTCCTTCCCCCCCCCCCTTGTATTAATTCTCCACCATCTCACCTTCATCACCACCAGACCAGCACCCTACCATCGCCAGGCACTACAGCCTCCACCCTACCACCACCAGCCATCACCACCTCCATCGCCCCCACCTGCCATTGCTAGCCACCATTGCTACCCACCTGCCACCATAGTGAACTCAACCACCCGACAACACAACCTGCACCACCATCAGCACCCTAGCCTCCAACCTCCGACCAAGATCTTGTTGTTACAGATCTATGCATTTTCATTTTTTCACATATTCTGATTTTTGTCTCAAGTAAATGTTAAGATCTATGCAATATAGTGTGTGAAGAAATCAATTGTTGATTTGAATTTGGTAATTTGTACAGGCATTAGCATGTTTCTTTTTTGTTTATTGTTTAATCACCAAGTGTTCGATGAAAATCCCCAATGGAAGCATTGGTTGTAGGAACTTGTAAAGAAGTTCCCACTGCAATTGTTTTTGATTAATTGATGACCTCTCTGTATGCATTAATATTCAATATTAATTGTCCGATAAAAAACCTCAATGAAATCATCGATATCATGTGCCTTAGTGAGTTAAAAATAACAAAATCATTTTTTTACTTTTTGGACCATTGCCAACGGTTACCATTTTATTTTTTTAGAGCTTGAAAACACCCACGCAAACAAACCCATGTGGCGGAATTCCCCACGCCAACCCACCATGCTTGTGGTCCACGCCATAGCGGCACGGTGTTCCATGGCATGGCTAGGTACCATAATTTCCATGCCTTGGTCCATGGTGGTATACCCCACAGTCTTACGACTTTTGATTTTTCGCTCGCTGTGTGATCCATCTGGCATCGAGTTAATTCGTGCTACCATGTTTCAAGTTGGACCAAGATCCATTAGAGTTACCTGTTCAATAGAAAGGTCTTTGTTAAGGTCATCACGCGTTTAGATTTGAGTTGATTGTACACAGAAAGAATGCCTCATAGCACTATTAACCTCTACTTTTCTATAATATCTTTCCTATTTTTGTTGTTTCTTTTGACTCTTTACATGCTTTATTCCAAGGTCGTCCTATATTCTTTTCCATGATAAATCCGTCATCATCTGAAATCTGAATCTTTCTTTTGCATAATTGTTTAGCATATCCATTTTTATGTCCCCCCTCATTCGCTATGAGTCGTATGTAATATTTTTATGCCCCGTGGAGTTAAAAATGGCACTTTGATTGTGGGTTGACTTTTGAAATTATTATTAATATTGAATGTATAGTTCATTGTGTATATTTTATTGCCATTAAGAGTTGACTCTAGACACAAATATTCATCTCTTCAAGAGATTAGGTCACACATAAGAGGCAGTGAAAATATCTGGTGGGTTAGTAATATTTGTAAGGGAATATATTGGGTTGATTCAAAATACCTTTTCCAAAGTTTTTATTACAAATAACTAACTTGTCAAATATACTTAATTATTTTATATTGTTATGCCACTACTACAAAACAGAGCTTTATGGATTTTAAGACGGTGTTTTCAACACCGTCTTAAACTACACTGGTTTAAAATCAAGTCTTATTAGACGGTGTTCAATTTGAACACCGGCTTAAACTTGCTGAACACCGTCTTTTAATATCAAAACATTTCCAAATATTTATTAAAACAAATATTTTTTAACACCGTCTTATAACCATTTGCTAAAAAAAAATTACAATAAAAAAGGTTTTCCAGAAATACATCAAGCTTATATACACCAATGGAACGTTTTCAAATCAAAGCAAAACAATACACATTCAATTCTGAAATAAACCTGTAGACATCCAATTCGAAAATAAACCTGTCAAATTACAATCATTTGTTAAATGCATAACAAACTACGTTAAATTTTTATAAATAAACTACATATAAAGCTAAACTAACGAAATACCTAACTCGCTAAAAAACTTCGGCGTCAACGTCATCAACAAAACATCTATATCATTATCCGTAGCCTCTTTCCTGTCGTGCCACATCTAAAATAAAAGTAAATAGAAAGAGTTATTACAAATATTATAGACTAAAACTAAAGGCAAAGAGAAAAAAAATCCGTAACAACATCGTCAATAAAGTTATGTATATATACATGTTATATACCTCTAAAAACAAGTATATAATCAACTAAACCTTCTAAGTTTTGTAGACATAAAACGATTAAAGAGGTTTTGTAGACATAACTTTTCAAACCAATAACAATTGCACACAGTAAATCATACAAATAGTAAGATTAAACCTTTTAAATTGCTTTAGAGATAAAGAGATTACTTACAGAGAAACCCTAATCGAATACAAACAAGTCAAACTAAAAATATATGAATATAAAGCTACTAATAACAAAAAGGTAGTAAAAACAAATATAAATCACATCACAACATAGAGACTCACAGACAAATTCCACCTAAAGTGTAGTAAATTTAAGTTAGAGACAAAACTCAGACATATATATATTCTCTAAGAGTCATTCATTTTAATCCTAAGTCTTTAGAAACTCTTATCATGGACATAACCTAAGAAATGTATACTTCTAGAAAATCTTGCCTAATCCGCTTCTCGCAAGTCTATTTAGGTTTGTCCTTACTCCTCATCCCCTCATAAATTAGGGTTTCCACATCTCTAATTGATGTCGTCCTCGGCCTCCTCTTCACGTACCTTTTTCTTCTTCACCGAAGTTTCACTACAAGAAACAGGTAGCAATACTCACGACATACATCGCCGCTAAAGGCCCGGTTTGGCGTCGCTATAGCCATTAGCGGCAACATATTGCCGCTAATGAGGTCGTTGATAATACTCGGCCGCTATTGAACAAAATGTCGTCGCTCATAAGTATGCAGGAATGATTAGAATAATTTTTTGATCAACTTCTTGAGCATCTATTACAGTTTGCTTTGCTTTCTATGACTAAATCAAATGAATCAGTCCTTTAATTTTAATTACATGTATCCAAACGAAATTCTTTGATTTTATATTTGAATTTACACCTTTTTTGATTCCTTGAACTCAATGGATTGTTTGGTATGCATAAATCCTTGATATTAATTAATCACGTTTTAGAAACATGTTTGGTTGGTAAAGATAAGAATAGGATTTACAATCCATGAAAATACAATACCTCATTACAGGGCTATCCAACCAGGTGCAAAATAAATGTATAGGATGTCATATTCTTACTTCCTCTTCATATGCACTACTAACTAAAGAAGCTCGTTTATATTATCTAATGCTTTCAAAAACAGGAAACACACATAGGAGCCTTTATAACTTTGCATTGAAAGATATGGTGACATGTTAACTCTTATATGCTGTTAAAAATTGGATTGCTTAATCAAATTGAAGGAGACCCTATAATTGTGAGTTTGCTTCTTTTAGGATAACTATATGAATTTTCTTTCTATGTTAATTTGATTTTCACTTCCTACATTGAACTTAGTTTACAAAGCATGCAAGGCGTTCGCAATTCGCTGGTACGTCATCTATAACAACTTTTAGATAGATTCACTTAAAGTTTGTAAGCAACATATTAGTGTATTTGCACTAAAACAACTGTCGGCTTGGTTTATTAGGATAAGAAAAAAAATTAGGCAAAAAGGGCCCCGGTTTTGAAACTTGCTTTAAGCCTCTAAAATGGTTGAGCCGACGGCCCTGTACGTAACATAGATTAGTTGAGTAGTGGTCTTATTTCCATACGTCATATAAATAGTTGATCAATAATACAAACTACTTTGCAGGGTTTTCATTATTCAATATTTAGTATATTATGCTTAACCCTATGATATAAATTTCAAGTGAATAAGAAGGTCGAGCAACACATCGTATGCGGATTTTGGAACTTCTGTATACATTATTATAAGAACGAGAATCAAAATCAACAACTGTCTAGTTAAAAATGATAGAGATACTTAGCCCACTAAGCAAAGAGATCGAGCATGCATGGTTATATCTAGTGAAAGAATATTTCATTACAAGTGGAACTCCTAGAGAGCCAGATATCTTCAAGTGAAGTGCTTGCTTGCACCCACTTGTCCAAATTTAATGTACTACGAGAGCTTTATTGGGAATATTCACTTTCCACGCCACATTTATAAGACAATTCTAATTACAATAATTGTACCATCTCATTCTCATCTTATTAAAATCATATAAAATGTGCTATGTTCACATTCACGTATCTGTATCATATATATGTGACTTCCTTAATCTAAATTTAGGAGAAATGATACGATTTTAATGTGGGGATGCTATATTGTAGTGTTGTTTGTTGTCAGGACTTCCACTCTCTTGTTGACCCCTTTTTTTCTATTTTATAAATAAATAGTTGCCGCCGTTTGAAAAAAATGATGTATTTCTTTAAAAGAAAATACGTAATATAAACGATAATCAAACACGTAAAATTTTGTCGAATCTTCTTCCTTCTTGTTACTTGACTTTGTTAACAACAATGATGTATTTCTTTAAAAGAAAATACGTACGAAAATTTGTTATGTTCAGACTTATTTTGATACAAGAGTGTATTGTTCGTAATGGAAGTCAATACATTAAATATTAATCTTTTACGAAAAAAATGTTAATCCATAATTTAGCTCCTCACCACAAGAGCTGAACACTCTCTAGCGTAAAACACGGTGGGACGAAAACTCGGATGGACTCAGGATAGAACCTAACAATAATTTTGATCTCCAAGGCTCGTCACTTTTAAGTGCACCATCAGATCCACCTTATTCACTTAACCGTCTTAGCCAACATTTATTCGTGTTACCTGTACAAAGCAGTTTACACATGCACAAACTGTAAATATTGAAATTCAACAAACGATCCAAGGCCAATTCGATTAAAACTATTAAAGGTATTTAACTTCCACGAAGTTATACCACCAAAACATGTTCAACAAAACCATTAAAAGTGTTCAAACACATACAGCTAAGGCAGAGTAATTAACAATTGTTCCAAAAACTATTACAAGGCCCTAAGACCAATACACGGCATGCAAGCTGGTCTGATACTGATTTTCAACGGTTCACTTGTTCACTCGGCCCCGCGCCGCCATCACCAGCGGCCCCGGCATCTATATCTTCATCTCCCAACACAGTTCGCAACACATCTACCACCACCCCCTTTCAAGATAACTTCTCGATTGCCTTAAGAATCCCAAATTCCAAGTGATCGAACTCCTTATGCTTATCCCGAAAGCAAGTGGCACAATCTGTTTAGAATAGCTCAAACTCATGGTCAGACCTTTCTTCAACCGCAAAGGCCTTACCTTTATCAAACCCATCCTTCCTGCCATTATCATATGCTGTTCCAGGTAAGTCAAACATATACTTCGCCAACTCATCAGAAGTCATTAGAGAGGCGGCTAGCCGCAAGCACAAAAACATCAAAAACTAAGCAACATATGTAATAATATATAACGTTACATAAACCAGGAGAAGAATATCATAAGAAATACTGACCAAAGGTATTCTGCGATTAATAAGCCACTTGCAATCCTGACCTAGCTCGTAAGCCACAGCTTCAGTAGCCTCCACATGAGCTTTGTGCTTCCCAATCGACTGTTCTAAATCAGCAACACGTGCCTGAGACTCATACGTTCTCTTTGAACAACGTTCACTTGAACATATTTAGCCGCATGCTGCGCTTCTAACTCTTGTATGCCCTTGCAACGTAGCAGCCTTAACACGTTGTGCTTCCAATTCTTCCACGTGCGCCCGAAGCGCGACCACTTCAACATTTTTCTCTTCAATGATGGAAGAGAGATGAGTGGTTTATTGAGCACTCTTCTCACTAACACCTTTCCACTTCAAGGCTTCATCACGAGCACTTTTTAGTTCCCGGTTCGACTTGGCACAGGCAGCAATCCATTCTTGCTGACGATCGGCGTTAAGCTTTTGCTCCTTAGCCAACTTATCTTTCGCATCTGTCACTCGCCAATGTAAACCATTCTCCTCAACATTGAATTTCTCCCCTTGTAGCCGCGAATTCCTTCTTCTCACCCTCAAAATCAGAAATATGTTCGCCCATCCATTTCCTTTCGCGAACAATCTCTTGAGCGGTGGAGAAAAAGTTAACACCATGGTGTACATGAGCATCGAACAACCTCAAACGATCCCTAGGATTCTGGAACAGCCATTCAACAGGTGGCAGGGACATTGAATAAAACTCATGGCAGTTCTCTAAGTTGTCCATTCGGGGACCTTGGACGAGCGACCAGTTTGGAGTATGTGGCAGATTATCACATGTAGGCTTATGTGCCATCCAAGACTCACCAGCCTCCTTCTTTCCATAACCACGACCACCCTGCCCTCCAGAATAACCATGCCCTTCAATCTCGCCAATAGATAGTGCACGACGAGTATATTTGGTGATTGGAGGAGGTCTTTCACTTGATTCAACGTCTGTCTCCAAACCTTCCACCCTCTCTCGTATGCGCACTCCAGGGAGAGTGGTCTTCATCCATTCAACAACATTCTCAGCCTCCGCAACTTTTTCCAGACCTTTCCTTTTGACATTCTCCGGGATAATAGGTTCGTTAACGGGTGAGTCACCGAAAACCACAACAGGAGGTGATTCAGGACCATGGATCATACCGTCATTGTGGGCCATAATGTTTTTTGTGTATACCCATAGTGGTACATGCATTTGTAAATAAAATTCATAAAAGAATTAGCACGAAAGATAATGTAGACAACACTTCTTGTATTAATATAACGTGTTGGGCCCGGGGCCATACGTACAAGGATAGGTTGTGTATTACATGTAAAACTTCCTTAGCTGCCGCGCATTCTAGGTCCGGGGGACCAATTTGTCATCTAAGGTGCTCAAATGGTATGCACCTTTTCCAAGGACTTTGTCGACGACGTAAGGTCCTTCCCACTTGGGAGCAAGTTTTCCTGGGTGCTCTGCATTGGAGGCCTCGTTGTCCCTGAAGACATAATCTCCAGGGTTGAAGGTGTATATGCGCACCTTGGTGTTGTAATACTTCTATAGCTTTATTTTATATTTGGCCTCATTTATCGCTACCGTCTCTTGCAGTTCTTCCAATAGATCCATATCAACATGGCGTTCAGATTCATGGTTAACTCGGCTTGTTTGCGGCGTGAATATCGGTCAATCTCTATCCTTTTCTCGAAAACAAGTCTGATCTCTTCTTATCAACCCTGCAAAAAACAAAACACCGGTGAACTCTGATGCGTGTGAAGTGTCGTATATTTTTAATGTATATTTTAAGCTCGTTAACACTTTTTAGCCAAGTTTTAAATTTATAAAACACGATATTTACAAACACTAAACAGACATATGGGCAAGTGCACACAACGTGAGCGTAGTATAGTGTTGGTAAGATACCGAGGTCGTCCAAGGACACAAGAGCTTTTAATACCGGTTTATCCTCAACGTCTAATCAAATCAAAAGTTTAGAAAAAGATTTTAAACTAGAAAAATAAAACTAACTAAAATGCTGAAAAATAAAATAAAAACAGATAGACAAGATGAATCACTTGGATCCGACTCGTGTTTAGTGTAACCTTTGATTATTTCCGCACTTTTGCACTTTTTAAGAGATTATCTTAGTTATTGTAGTAGGCCCCTCTTCTGAAGGTGACGTTACCCTCAACCCAGTAGTTTGAGTCAGCAAGGATACAATCCTAATGGGTTGGATTATTGAAAGATAATTAATTAAGTTATTAATGCATATTGTGGTAGGCCCCTCTTCTAGAGGTAACGTTACCCTCGGCTAAGTAGTCCGAGTCAGTAGGGATACAGTCCTAAGTAGCTTGGTTAAAGTATTAATAGTAGTTTACATATGAGGGGATCAAGGAGTTCGGACCCCCGCCATCCAATACCAGTGGGTGTTGAAGGAGGTCCTACTAAAGTTGACCCAGGTCCTTGCAGGATCTATACACTGAACAAGGCAAGACTCTTACCAAACCGTTCCCTTAACCCCCGACCAGGTAGCCAACATACCTCCATATAGACCGTGGAGATATGAATGGTGAAAATCTTTTATTTTACATAGACAGTAAAATAATGCCAAGACACCACGGACAAACCATAAGGAAGACTCACCTTCAACATAAGAAACTAGTTATTAAAGTCATTAATACATAACCAAATAAAAAGTGCGAAATGATTAAAAATAAAAAGTATTACACTAGACACTTGTCTTCACCAAGTGATGTAAGAGACATAGGCCAACATGGTCTTTGATTGTCAAGAATTCTTACGATCAATCTTGGATCCCGAGACTACTCACACACTCTATGATGGATGGTGGATGATGGTGGTGGATGATGGTGTTGTGGTCGTGGTGGAGTGTGGGTGAAGTGTGAGAGCGGTGGTTTGCCAAGGGATGGTTTGCAAATGAGCCAAGCACCCCTATTTATAGTCTGCACAAAAGCCTGGACACGGCCCCGTGTCCATTCGGCACGGCCCCGTGTCCACCCTCTTCTCTTTCTTCATTAATTGCAGTTTGTCTGCAATAGTTGACCACGCCGCCATGTCCGCTGGGCACGACCCCGTGTGCAGAAGCGTATCTGTACTATCAAGATTTCCTCAGATTCTGCGAATCTTAGAGTTGACCACGGCCCCGTGTCCGCTGGGCACGCCCCCGTGGTGGGTGATAGAAGCTTCTACAACTTTGTCTTTTCTGCAAACACTTGGGCACGCCCCCGTGCTCATTGAGCACGGGGCGTGTTCAGCCTTATGTTTTCTTGTTTTGCTTGGGAATTTGCTGTCAAGGGTTCAGGCATGCCACGTTTATCCCTTTTCTTGTATTTATGTTAGATTTAGTTGCCTTTTTGCTTCTTTTGTTCATTTGAGCTCTTTTAATCCTGAAAATACAAAAGGAAGACAAAAAACACACTTTTCCAATATTAGTACTAAAAAAGGGTTAGTTTAATTGATGTGCACAAAATGCAACATATAAATTACATCAATTGTGGCATAAAACTAACCCTTTTTTAGTACTAATGTTGGAAAAAGTGTGTTTTTGTCTTCCTTTTGTATTTTTAGGATTAAATGAGCTCAAATTAACAAAAGAAGCAAAAAGACATCTAAATCTAACATAAATACAAGAAAAGGAACAAACGTGGCATGCCCGACCTCCCCGACAGCATCTTCCCAAGCAAAACAAGAGAACAGAAGGCTGAACACGCCCCGTGCTCAGTAAACACGGGGGCGTGCCCAAGTGCCAGTATAAAAGACAAAGCTATAGAAGCTTCTATCGCCCACCACGGGGCCGTGCTCAGCGGACACGGGGCTGTGCTCAGCGGACACGGGGCCGTGGTCAACTATAAGATTCGCAGAATCTAGGCAAATCTTGATAGTACAGATATGCTTCTGCACACGGGGGCGTGCCCAGCGGACACGGGGGCGTGGTCAACTAATGCAGACAAACTGCAATTAATGAAGGAAGAGAAGAGGATGGACACGGGGCCATGCCCGGGCTGCTGTTCAGGCTATAAATAGGGGTGCTTGGCTCATTTGCAAACCATCCCTTGACACACCACCTCTCTCACACTTCACCCACCACCCACCACCAATATCCACCACCATCATCCATTGTCCATTATAGAGTGTGTGAGTCGTCTAGGGATCCAAGATTGATCGTAAGAGTTCTTGACAATCAAAGGCCATGTTTGCCTAAGTCTCTTACATCACTTGGTGAAGACAAGTGTCTAGTGTAATACTTTTTATTTTTAATCTTTTCTCACATTTTACTTGGTTATGTATTAATGACTTTAATAACTAGTTTCTTATGTTGAAGGTGATTCTTCCTTATCGTTTGTCCGTAGTGTCTTGGCATTATTTTACTGTCTATATAAAATAAAAGATTTTCACCATTCATATCTCCACGGTCTATATGGAGGTATGTTGGCTACCTGGTCGGGGGTTAAGGGAACGGTTTGGTAAGAGTCTTGCCTTGTTTAGTGTATAGATCCTGCAAGGACCTGGGTCAAATTTAGTAGGATCTCCTTCAATACTCACCGGTATTGGATGGCGGGGGTCCAAACTCTTTGATCCCCTCATATGTAAGCTACTATTAATACTTTAATCCGGCTACTTAGGACTGTATCCTTGCTGACTCAGACTACTTAGCCGAGGGTAACGTCACCTTCAAAAGAGGGGCCTACCATAATATGCATTAATAACTTATCTTTCAATAATCCGACCCTTTAGGATTGTATCCTTGCTGACTCAAACTACTGGGTTGAGGGTAACGTCACCTTCAAAAGAGGGGCCTACTACAATAACTAAGATAATCTCTTAAAAAGTGCAAAAGTACGGAAATAATCAAAGGTTACACTAAACACGAGTCGGAGCCAAGTGATTCATCTTGTCTATCTGTTTTTACTTTTATTTTATCTTTCAGCATTTTAGTTAGTTTTTATTTTTTTATTTTAAAACCTTTTTCTAACTTTTGATGTGATTAGACGTTGAGGATAAACCGGTACTAAAAGCTCTTGTGTCCTTTGACGACCTTGGTATCTTACCAACACTACACTACGCTCACGATGGGTGCACTTGCCCATATGTGTGTTTGGTGTTAGTAAATATCGTGTTTTATAAATTTAAAACTTGACTAACGTGTAAAAAGGGCTTAAAATATACTTAAAATTACATAACACACTCACGCACATCAAGTTTTTTTGGTGCCGTTGCTGGGGACACAAGGATTTTAAGAAGGTTAGGAATCATCAGCCTAATCGTTTTTTTCTAATTTTTCTGTTTTTTTAGGATTTTCATAGTTTTTCAGCTTCTGCAGAACTCAGCACGGGTCGTGCCTGCTGAACACTCCCCGTGCCCAATCATTGGAACTAGCAATCCTATTTTAAGTCAGACAGTAAGCTGAACACGGGGTCGTGCCCACTCAACACGCCCCGTGCCCAAGATTCAGTTACTGAAAACAGAACCGTAAGATCCCGGCGGTTGGTAATTTCTGACACAAACATGAGTGATACTGATATTTTTTACTTTCGGCACTCTTATGGTACGTGGTGTCAAATATGTGGTGGTTCCCACAAAGAATTAGAATGTTATTTTCTAAATTATAAGCCCCACTATATAGACCCATCGTTTTACCGTAGCCTTAAGAGGGGCAAAAGTAAAAATAATCCCTATCTCTCCCTCGAATGCTCTCAACCGGATCTTCTAGGAGAAATGCTTCTTGATGAACTATTTCAATTGGAAGATCTAATTCTTAATTGGTTAAAAGAACTTAGAATAGATTTCAATAATTTTTCTCAAGATGACAACCAAGAAGAATTGTTGGGATCGCATTCAAATAAAAACAACTTCGTTGTTCCCGATGTTACCTCTAACTCTAATGAGGACTTGAGCGATAGTCGTCCCTATGTCGATTGTGCCGTGAAGGACTCCCCATCGACTTCGTTCGATGCATACATAGACCTGAGCGATTCGGCATACACCTTCTTTAACGAGAGCCCGGGAAAGGGTTGGACTTGTCCACCTACACATAGCATAGGAATCACCCTCACCGACAACCTCTTGCGTTCTCGTCTTAATCTAGAGCAATTAAGGTATCTTAGGCACTTTGGGGTTGTTCCATCCAGTAAGGAACCGCCCGATCCGGATAAGTTCCTTAAAAATAGACAAACTTCATAAAACAGCCTCTAGACACGGGGTCGTGTCCAGGTCAGCACGCCCCCGTGTTCACCCAAAGATTCTCGTCTGATTTCGTGTCAGAATACAGACAAAGTGTGTCAGGATTTTATCTGCACACGGGGCCGTGTCCAGCCGACACGGGGCCGTGTGCAGCATGCTGTCATTTTCTATAAATGCAGCAAGATTCCTGCACATATGGACCACTCCAAAGACAAAGATCTGGTGGATCTTCCCACATACCATCCTAGGTGTATTCTAAAGAAGGTTCCCAACAACCATCTTGTCTTTTCCACTTTTATCCATTACCTTCTTCTTCAATTTCTCTTAACACCTCCATTAGAGCTTGAAATCTCCATAATTCCAAGCCTTATTGAGATGTTTGTTAAATTTTTATTCAATGAATCTTGTTAAAAATAAGGTCTACAACAATGTTTTAAGTTGTTTCTGCTTAGAAACGTTTTAAAAATCACGAAAACAAATTAAAACACCAAGATTCCTTGTTCCAAAAATCTGCAGACATCTGAACACGGGGCCGTGCTCATTGAGCACGGGGCCGTGTCCGAGGTACTGTTTACATAAAATTGAGCTCTTTTCGGTATGTCTTCTCAGAATGGCGAGCAGAACTAGCGGAACATCTTCATCGCACTCTAGGAACAACCGACAAGGAAGAAGGTCATCAACGGTTGAAGATTCTCTTGTAAACTATGTTTACGCTTTAAGAGAGGCCATTGGTGAAATAACAGGAGTGGAAGAAGCATTGGTCGACCGTATCAATCATTTGACGGTGGGACTAGAGGGATGTCTTCGAGAGGTCAACCTTTTGCACCAAAGGTTGAACATTCTCGCTTCTCCTCCTTTGGTTCCAATCATTACCCAAAGGGCATGGAATGTGGTTCCCGAAGTCATCATACCGGCCGAATGGTACGGCATGCATCCGGAGCCCCCTCGGGACGTACTACAAGGGGTTCCGGTTGGTGTCGCTCCTCCTCCACAAGATGTTGAGGAGAATGACGCCGCCTTCTTCATCCCAAGAGAGATAGAAGAATGGCTTTAACACCCCTCGGCTCGGAGTTCGACCAAACTTTTAGATACCGGAAAATTATTTCCGGAATTTTGGTTCTCAGGGTAATAGTAGAGCTCCTTAAGATGATTTTATGTATCACTTGACCTATCTAGTTTAGGACCTTTAATTCTTATTTTCCTTCTTTGTTTTAATTTTCTAGGACTATTATGTAATTCTCTCTATGTTTTAATGAATGACGGTTTGAGCTAATTTGGTGTTTGGATAATGTTGTAATGGATAAAAGACACTCGGGATGGTGAAGGATAATAAAAGGGAAACATGAACCAGCACCCCATACATCCGACAAAATTTTCTTCATTACAGCAAGTTCAGCACCGGCCGTGCCCGCCCAACACGGCCCCGTGCTGCACAATCTGCAGAAAATGCCCAGTTCAGGTAACTGGACACGGGCCATGTTCACTGAACGCGCCCCCGTGTCCAGGCTTCTGTTTCTTTTTACAAATTTCTGTTACTGGCGATCTGAACACGGGGCCGTGTCCAGACGCCCAGTAACATAAATTTTTCTTTTTCCCACCTTTTTACACATTCAATCAACCTAAAAACTTATTTTTGGGACACATTGAGGACAATGTGTAATTTAAGTGTGGGGGGGATGCTAAAACTTTGAATCTTGCAAGTCCTAATCACAAGCCTTACACAAAACTCTATTGGAGCCGCTAATCACCCCAATTTTTTTTTTTCAAAATTTTTCATTTGTTTACTTGTCTAAGTTTAACTTGGGAATTTCAAATTCTAAAAAGGTTATATTTTTACAAATTTACAACCGATAGCGTCGTGATAAAAAAGAACCAACATAAGAAAATTATGAAACGGCATGACAAGCTTAGTTAAAATTTGATTATATATACTTGATCACATAAAAACTCCTTCCCATAAAAAGTGAGTTTTGAGCCTTTATTGAGCATACAAATACATATCTTTAAACTAAATGCTCATTTTTCGTTTCTTGTGTGAATAGCCGCTTGGTTCTTACGACTCTAGAACTTGCCACGACGATACATTTCCTGTCCTTACCAACTTAAACTCGAGTAAGTAAATGATAGAGGCATTAGGACTAACCCTTTTTATTTCTACACCATTATTTTTTTTTACCACCTACCCAAAATCCCCCAAGTTAACCCCTTTGAGCCTAAACATTTTCATTTCTTAACCCAAAAACAAACACCCTTTTTACCCACCAAAACCCTTTTTATTTTAAACCCTTTGTTTTAGTAACAAGCTCGGTTTTTCTTATGACTTTTTTTCAAAAAAAAAAAAATGTTGACGATGAAGCAAAAGAGAAATAAACAAACAAGTTCATCCAAAATAACTTCGTTTGAATAATGGCTTCATCAAAATAAAAATTGCAAAAATAAAAAGTCTTACGAAAACCGACGCTTTTTACGCCTTTCGTCCTTTTACTAACCACTAACCCAACCACCTACCTTTAACCCAAGCCTAACCCTTCACCCAAAAGTCCTCTTGATATTTACAAAGGTATATAGTTAAAAAGGAGGAGGATTGATTGCTTGGCAAGCCTATGGTAGGAGTAAGTTCCATGCCGCTCTCGAGTGATTCACTAAAATACATCTTAGGCCGAATGTTGAGTGATCCCCCGTGAGGTATGTGAACTTATATATAAGTGAAATTTTAAAAAGGCATGTTATGCCCTAATAAGTAATTTATCTTATGTTTTAAATAAATCATGACGAATAGGATTGTAAATAAATAAAAATAAAACTTAATAAAGAATCTTGGAAATCCCGACACTTTATGACAAGCCCAAAAACCTTCTCTTCTACCCATTCCATTTGGGAGTGTAAAGCCACATTATAAAGAGTTTTGCTTGAGGACAAGCAAAGATTCAAGTGTGGGGGTATTTGATGTGCACAAAATGCAACATATAAATTACATCAATTGTGGCATAAAACTAACCCTTTTTAGTAGTAATGTTGGAAAAAGTGCGTTTTTGTCTTCCTTTTGTATTTTCAGGATTAAATGAGCTTAAATTAACAAAAGAAGGAAAAAGGCAGCTAAATCTAACATAAATACAAGAAAAGAAACAAACGTTGCATGCCCGACCTCCCCGACAACATCTTCCCTAGCAAAACAAGAGAACAGAAGGCTGAACACGCCCCGTGCTCAGTAAACACGGGGGCGTGCCCAACTTCCAGCATAAAAGATAAAGCTATAGAAGCTTCTATCGCCCACCACGGGGCCGTGCTCAGTGGACACGGGGCAGTGGTCAACTATAAGATTCGCAGAATCCAGGCAAATCTTGATAGTACAGATATGCTTCTGCACACGGGGGCGTGCCCAGCGGACACGGGGGCGTGGTCAACTAATGCAGACAAACTCCAATTAATGAAGGAAGAGAAGAGGATGGACACGGGGCCGTGCCCAATGAACACGACGACGTGCCCGAGCTGCTATTCAGGCTATAAATAGGGGTGCTTGGTTCATTTGCAAACCATCCCTTGACACACCACCTCTCTCACACTTCACCCACCACCCACCACCATCACAACACCATCATCCACCACCATCATCCATTTTCCATCATAGAGTGTATGAGTCGTCTCGGGATCCAAGATTGATCGTAAGAGTTCTTGACAATCAAATGCCATGTTTGCCTAAGTCTCTTACATCACTTGGTGAAGACAAGTGTCTAGTGTAATTGTAACACCCCAAAACCCGAATGTATATATTCGTTAAATGTTCTAATATGGTACATCAAGAAATAAATAACTAGGTTATTTTTCCTAGTTAAAAGTATGGTAGAAACAAATAAGGAATGAAAGTTGTGTCAATTGTAATTAGTGACAAAACTCGAGGGACCAAAAAGGTTAGGATGGAGAGATGGGTTTTATTTATGAAAATCAACACACACAAACACACACATTCGTGTGTTCTAGAAATGAGCAGGAGCTCTCATGAGAGCTCAAGAAACCCTAAACGTGAAGAATCATCAAATTGAAGGGCAAATCAAGGTCTAAATTCATGAATGAACGCGGATTAATGATCACCTTCTCATGGGGATCGTAAGATATGTCTTAAAGATTTTGTTGGTGATCTTTCACGAAGTGGGTTATGATGTAAGTTGCGAATTTGTATGAATTTGGGAATGGGTGTGTGTTAGAATCATCATATAGAACATGGATTATGCATGGTTTAGGTTAATTTGATGTTTAAGGGTGAAACCCGTTTGTAATGGTGAAGATGATGACATGGGTGAATCATCCATGTCCAAATTCTTGCTTATTATTGATGTATTTTGATATATATGATAGATTCTTGTTAGAATAATTGAAAGAAATATGATACTAGTATGTTTGATGTTTATGCATGAATGATTCATGTTGATTAGAAGGAAGAAATTGATGAATTATGTATGAGATTAGAAGGATATGCATGAACTAGTTATACACTATGCTTACAAGGTAGTACACATATCAAAAGTATGATGAAATTATGAAGAACTTAAGATTAGATCACTTTTAAGTGATTAACAAGTAGTTATGAAGTGGGTTTTAGATGATGTAATGTAAATTGATGATTTACTTATGTTAACAATGTTTGGAATCATACATGTGTGTGAGTGTTTAAAGAAATTGGATAAGAAATGATGAATTGTTGTTAGATGAAGTGAACAAAATGTGATGATAATATGTATGATGTTTAATTTTAAATACCACATGTTGATTAGTAGAAGGATTTGATGAACTATGTATGAATTTAGAAGATTGTGCATGAATTAGTTGTACGTTATGCTTAAAAGGTGGTACGAACCCCAATCGTATGATAAAATGTATGTATTGTCGTCCGTATAGTTGATTATGATGTTACGGGTATATAATGATAAGTCGAAAGTTAAGGTAATTGGACCGTTGACTTCTAACAAGTCAACTGTGTATAAGAAGAATGGTTAGACATGTTGTCATAATTGTAAGATTAAAGTAAGTTATACGGTGCGTGTTAGACGTATGTGTGTTTAATGTGATAACATGACGGATTTCACGAGTTGGAAATGGTATGAATTTGGTTATATGTATTATGCTTGTTAGAAGTGGCCATAACGTCAAATGTGAATTATGCGATTGATATGATCGTTAACATGTACAACTGTGTATGCTAATGAGAATGTGATTTCGATGACATGGAAGTATAGGAATCATGTCGAGACGGAATCAAGCACGGAAGGCTAACGGGTCAAGAAGTAACGAGGAACGAATGTGAACACGGATTCATGAGGTAAGTGATTTTTGTAATCACTTCTTAGTTGTTTATGTAATGTTATGTGCAATTTAATTAAGTATGATGATCGAGGTCAAGTAGGAAAGAATTGTATGTGACCGATGAAGTATTAAACGGATCTTAGTTTTGATCCGAGCAAGGTATGCGTGATTAAGAATTTTAGCTAAGTAGTAGGATTGGTTACTTATGCGAGGGAGTCCTTTGTTGTTAAGGATAGAGCAAAGTTGACAAAAACGCCCTTGATGGGTAAAACGAGCAAATGGTCTTAAAAGTTGATTACAAACAAGCTATTTGATTAAATGAATGTTTTGAAAAAGCAAGAAAGCGATAAGTATGGTTTTCGTGAGCTAAGGACCTTAAAATGCGCAAATACCCTTAACGGGTCAAAATAAGCTCTTGGGCGAAAATGGGTCAAGAGGATGCAAGACATCCGAGAACTTAATCTTTTATGATAGACAATGTTGACATTATTAGGTTCATAAGAAGTTATGGTCAAACAAACAAGTTATGTGGATGAATGCATGAACGGGTCGAATAAATCATAAATGAATAATAAGACGATAGCGTGTAAGTTAAGAATTTCCTTAATCCGGATGTGGGATTTTAAGTTCATATGATAGAATGTGAATTTACAAGCATGTAGGAAGAAACGGGAGGTTAAACGGGTAAGCGGTTCAAAAGTTACGCGCGTTTTAGTGCGTACGGATGACGAAACGGAACTGGAGAAAAGTGCCATTTTTAGAGGTGGTCGCCGACGGGCAAGGGGGTCGTCGCCGACGGGCTCTAGAAAGTTAGTTTTTTTACTGACGGGTTATCTTCCTGTCTACGGGGTTTTGGCTACGGGAAAAACTACGGGCCGTCGCCGACGACCTCCCCAAGTCCAAAAGTCTAAAAATTTGTTATTTAAGTTGATTTATGTATCGTAGACTTCGGTTTGTTATCCGTGGACTACGGTGGACTTTCTAAACATGGTTTTGATCGATCCTTAGATGTTTATGGACTATAAATCAAAGTGTAAGTCCCATGTAATTAACGTATGAGTATGTAAGAAGTATGCAAGATCTTGTACGTGTATGTAGATGTGTATGTATGTATGTATGTAAGTATGTATATATGTATGTATGTATGTATGTATGTATGTATGTATGTATGTATGTATGTATGTATGTATGTATGTATGTATGTATGTATGTATGTATGTATGTATGAGTGTTTACATGTATGTAAAGATGTAGGAAAGGTATGTACGTATGTAGATGTGTATGTATGTACGTATAAAGATATGTATGAGTGTATGCATGTATGTAAAGATGTAGGAAAGGCATGTACGTATGTAGTTGTGTATGCATGTATGTATAAAGACATGTATGAGTGTATGCATGTATGTAAAGTTGTAGGAAAGGTATGTACATATGTAGATGTGTATGTATGTATGAATGTAAGTACGTAAGTATGTATGAATTAGACACGTTGAGTGTTAACGTTATTAATGGTGTACCTTGAGAATGAAAAGTAATGCAGGTACGTTATTGAAGTCTCACTTGGAAATGGATACGCAGATGAAATGCTTAAAGTTTGAAAAGTGACGAAATGTGAAGTGTACGTGAATGAATCTTGTTTATATAATGTATGCTAATGTTATGAATGTACGTGGTGAGTGCAGGTTGTACGGATCACGGGCGATTATCACAAGGAATGGAGATCGAAGACCGAGTCATAAGATAGATTGTACGGGAATAATCGAGTATGTACTTTAGTAAACGGGAGTTATGCTTTTGTTTTGTAAAAGAGATACTTTTTAAAACAAACCTTCAAGTAAGTCAAGACGTTTTTAATGAAAGAATTTTTATGGTACGAATTTCCGCTGCGACTTTTGTCAAATACATGTTAGGGTCTTACAAGTTGGTATCAGAGCCCTGGTTTGAGAGAATCAAGTACAAGAGGATAGGTACTTGAACTCGAACCTGTGTGCTCTTATGACAAGAAACCCGTACAATCCGAGACTCGATCATGATCTTAAGGTAGAAGCAAAGGTAAGTATGTGCTTAAGTATATATGTTTGAAGAAAACTAACAATATGTTATGTGTAAAGTAAGCATAATTGCTTGAAAAAGATGATCCGTGAAAGCGGTCTAGAACCGGCATCAAGGAAAGTAATAAGACAAATTGACCCCAGGTACGTAAATTTAAACGTGCAAGTGTATGAAATGGTATAAGTATACAAGTGAAAGAAAATTTTAAATGAAATATAATAATGACATGGTAAAGATGGTTCGAAAAATGATACACGTGTCGAAACTTAATTCTTCGGACGTAAGGTGGCGATTACACGAAGACACGAAACTAGTATGTGGATTATGTACCTGGCCAGTACACAAGAAACATATGACGATTCGTGAGACCTTGATAATTGTTACAGGTATGTCCGTTAGAATTAGGTAGTAGGTGGACGTGAGGGTAAAGAGAAATGTAAGACTCTCAGGAATAAAAGTATGAATGCTATGTTAGAATCCGTGAGACGGATTCGAAACATGAAAGAAGTTAAAGTATGAATGCTATGTTAGAATCCGCGAGACGGATTCGAAACATGAAAGAAGTTAAAGTATGAATGCTATGTTAGAATCCGCGAGACAGATTCGAAACATGAAAGAAGTTAAAGTATGAATGCTATGTTAGAATCCGCGAGACGGATTCGAAACATGAAAGAAGTTAAAGTA
Source organism: Helianthus tuberosus (assembly GCA_030545235.1). NCBI lineage: Eukaryota > Viridiplantae > Streptophyta > Magnoliopsida > Asterales > Asteraceae > Helianthus > Helianthus tuberosus. The sequence goes on from CM060410.1 coordinate 164,483,249, forward strand.
TGAATGCTATGTTAGAATCCGCGAGACGGATTCGAAACATGAAAGAAGTTAAAGTATGAATGTCATGTTAGAATCCGCGAGATGGATTCGAAACATAAAAGAAGTTAAAGTATGAATGATGTGTTAGAATCCGCGAGATGGATTCGAAGCATGAAAGGAATAAAGTATGAATTACCTGTTTGAATTCGCGAGGCGGATTCAGCACATGTAAGGAAGAAAAGGTACGAATGATATGTTTGAAACCGCTAGATGGATTCAGACATAAGAAGGAAAACTATGTCATTAAGAAGTGAATCTCAAGGGCTTTGAGTGAAAAGTTCGAGTATGGGTTAAACTCTCATGAAATGAATTGCACGACACGTATGCTTACGCAAAATAAGTAAGGCACGAAATGAGAGGTATAGTAATGTAGAATGAATGAGGTAAGTTGAAAGTAACGTAAGGATATGTATGGTACAAAAGACTATAGAAATGTAGAATGATGTTAGCTACGGAGTTAAGCACGTAGGTATGACGATAACATAGCAGTTTTGTTGTGATAACAAAACAAGAGTTAAATGTTATACAATGTGTCTATAGAATGGAATCTTAAAGGATGAGATGAAAGTACTAAATCCGTTATAAACAGATCATATGAGTGTAAGCATTATTATAAGTTTGAATAAGTATGTATATTAACATGTTATTAACGGGTCAAAGGAAATGAGAATGTTATATGAAAGTATGCTATGGAAAGTATAGACTTGTTAAGAAGAAGAAGCCAATTGTATGAATAATTATGAACTAAGATAGGATGATTAGTTATACTTATGATGTGACTATGAAGTCAAACCTAGATATGTGTGTGCAAGAGGAAAGGAGAAAGTTTTCGGGGACGAAACCTTATTTAAGGGGGGTAGACTTGTAACACCCCAAAACCCGAATGTTTATATTCGTTAAATGTTCTAATATGGTACATCAAGAAATAAATAACTAGGTTATTATTCCTAGTTAAAAGTATGGTAGAAACAAATAAGGAATGAAAGTTGTGTCAATTCTAATTAGTGACAAAACTTGAGGGACCAAAAAGGTTAGGATGGAGAGATGGGTTTTATTTATGAAAATCAACACACACAAACACACACATTCGTGTGTTCTAGAAATGAGCAGGAGCTCTCAGGAGAGCTCAAGAAACCCTAAACGTGAAGAATCATCAAATTGAAGGGAAAATCAAGGTCTAAATTCATGAATGAACGAGGATTAATGATCACCTTCTCATGGGGATCGTAAGGTATGTCTTAAAGATTTCGTTGGTGATCTTTCACGAAATGGGTTATGATGTAAGTTGCGAATTTGTATGAATTTGGGAATGGGTGTGTGTTAGAATCCTCATATAGAACATGGATTATGCATGGTTTAGGTTAATTTGATGTTTAAGGGTGAAACCCGTTTGTAATGGTGAAGATGATGACATGGGTTAATCATCCATGTCCAAATTCTTGCTTATTATTAATGTATTTTGATATATATGATAGATTCTTGTTAGAATAATTGAAAGAAATATGATACTAGTATGTTTGATGTTTATGCATGAATGATTCATGTTGATTAGAAGGAAGAAATTGATGAATTATGTATGAGATTAGAAGGATATGCATGAACTAGTTGTACACTATGCTTACAAGGTAGTACACATATCAAAAGTATGATGAAATTATGAAGAACTTAAGATTAGATCACTTATAAGTGATTAACAAGTAGTTATGAAGTGGGTTTTAGATGATGTAATGTAAATTAATGATTTACTTATGTTAACAATGTTTGGAATCATACATGTGTGTGAGTGTTTAAAGAAATTGGATAAGAAATGATGAATTGTTGTTAGATGAAGTGAACAAAATGTGATGATAATATGTATGATGTTTAATTTTAAATACCACATGTTGATTAGTAGAAGGATTTGATGAACTATGTATGAATTTAGAAGATTGTGCGTGAATTAGTTGTACGCTATGCTTAAAAGGTGGTACGAACCCCAATCGTATGATAAAATGTATGTATTGTCGTCCGTATAGTCGATTATGATGTTACGGGTATATAATGATAAGTCGAAAGTTAAGGTAATTGGACCGTTGACTTCTAACAAGTCAACTGTGTATAAGAAGAATGGTTAGACATGTTGTCATAATTGTAAGATTAAAGTAAGTTATACGGTGCGTGTTAGACGTATGCGTGTTTAATGTGATAACATGACGGATTTCACGAGTTGGAAATGGTATGAATTTGGTTATATGTATTATGCTTGTTAGAAGTGACCATAGCGTCAAATTTGAATTATGCGATTGATATGATCGTTAACATGTACAACTGTGTATGCTAATGAGAATGTGATTTCGATGACATGGAAGTATAGGAATCATGTCGAGACGGAATCAAGCACGGAAGGCTAACGGGTCAAGAAGTAACGAGGAACGAATGTGAACACGGATGCATGAGGTAAGTGATTTTTGTAATCACTTCTTAGTTGTTTATGTAAAGTTATGTGCAATTTAATTAAGTATGATGATCGAGGTCAAGTAGGAAAGAATTGTATGTGACCGATGAAGTATTAAACGGATCTTAGTTTTGATCCGAGCAAGGTATGCGTGATTAAGAATTTTAGCTAAGTAGTAGGATTGGTTACTTATGCGAGGGAGTCCTTTGTTGTTAAGGATAGAGCAAAGTTGACAAAAACGCCCTTGATGGGTAAAACGAGCAAATGGTCTTAAAAGTTGATTACAAACAAGCTATTTGATTAAATGAATGTTTTGAAAAAGCAAGAAAGCGAGAAGTATGGTTTTCGTGAGCTAAGGACCTTAAAATGCGCAAATACCCTTAACGGGTCAAAATAAGCTCTTGGGCGAAAATGGGTCAAGAGGATGCAAGACATCCGAGAACTTAATCTTTTATGATAGACAATGTTGACATTATTAGGTTCATAAGAAGTTATGGTCAAACAAACAAGTTATGTGGATGAATGCATGAACGGGTCGAATAAATCATAAATGAATAATAAGACGATAGCGTGTAAGTTAAGAATTTCCTTAATCCGGATGTGGGATTTTAAGTTCATATGATAGAATGTGAATTTACAAGCATGTAGGAAGAAACGGGAGGTTAAACGGGTAAGCGGTTCAAAAGTTACGCGCGTTTTAGTGCGTACGGACGACGAAACGGAACTGCAGAAAAGTGCCATTTTTAGAGGTAGTCGCCGACGGGCAAGGGGGTCGTCGCCGACGGGCTCTAGAAAGTTAGTTTTTTTGCTGACGGGTTATCTTCCTGTCTACGGGGTTTTGGCTACGGGAAAAACTACGGGCCGTCGCCGACGGGCCCTAGGGCCGTCGCCGACGACCTCCCCAAGTCCAAAAGTCTAAAAATTTGTTATTTAAGTTGATTTATGTATCGTAGGCTTCGTTTTGTTATCCGTGGACTACGGTGGACTTCCTAAACATGGTTTTGATCGATCCTTAGATGTTTATGGACTATAAATCAAAGTGTAAGTCCCATGTAATTAACGTATGAGTATGTAAGAAGTATGCAAGATCTTGTACGTGTATGTAGATGTGTATGTATGTATGTATGTATGTATGTATGTATGTATGTATGTATGTATGTATGTATGTATGTATGTATGTATGTATGTATGTATGTATGTATGTATGTATGTATGTATGTATGTATGTATGTATGTATAAAGATATGTATGAGTGTTTACATGTATGTAAAGATGTAGGAAAGGTATGTACGTATGTAGATGTGTATGTATGTACGTATAAAGATATGTATGAGTGTATGCATGTATGTAAAGATGTAGGAAAGGCATGTACGTATGTAGTTGTGTATGCATGTATGTATAAAGACATGTATGAGTGTATGCATGTATGTAAAGTTGTAGGAAAGGTATGTACATATGTAGATGTGTATGTATGTATGAATGTAAGTACGTAAGTATGTATGAATTAGACACGTTGAGTGTTAACGTTATTAATGGTGTACCTTGAGAATGAAAAGTAATGCAGGTACGTTATTGAAGTCTCACTTGGAAATGGATACGCAGATGAAATGCTTAAAGTTTGAAAAGTGACGAAATGTGAAGTGTACGTGAATGAATCTTGTTTATATAATGTATGCTAATGTTATGAATGTACGTGGTGAGTGCAGGTTGTACGGATCACGGGCGATTATCACAAGGAATGGAGATCGAAGACCGAGTCATAAGATAGATTGTACGGAAATAATCGAGTATGTACTTTAGTAAACGGGAGTTATGCTTTTGTTTTGTAAAAGAGATACTTTTTAAAACAAACCTTCAAGTAAGTCAAGACGTTTTTAATGAAAGAAATTTTATGGTACGAATTTCCGCTGCGACTTTTGTCAAATACATGTTAGGGTCTTACAGTAATACTTTTTATTTTTAATCTTTTCGCACTTTTTACTTGGTTATGTATTAATAACTTTAATAACTAGTTTCTTATGTTAAAGGTGATTCTTCCTTATCGTTTGTCCGTGGTATCTTGGCATTATTTTACTGTCAATATAAAATAAAAGATTTTCACCATTTATATCTCCACGGTCTATATGGAGGTATGTTGGCTACCTGGTCGGGGGTTAAGGGAACGGTTTGGTAAGAGTCTTGCCTTGTTCAGTGTATAGATTCTGCAAGGACCTGGGTCAAATTTAGTAGGATCTCCTTCAATACTCACCGGTATTGGATGGCAGGGGTCCAAACTCTTTTATCCCCTCATATGTAAGCTACTATTAATACTTTAATCCGGCTACTTAGGATTGTATTCTTGCTGACTCAGACTACTTAGCCGAGGGTAACGTCACCTTCAAAAGAGGGGCCTAGCATAATATGCATTAATAACTTAATTAATTATCTTTCAACAATCCGACCCTTTAGGATTGTATCCTTGCTGACTCAAACTACTGGGTTGAGGGTAACGTCACCTTCAAAAGAGGGGCCTACTACAATAACTAAGATAATCTCATAAAAAGTGCAAAAGTGCGGAAATAATCAAAGGTTACACTAAACACGAGTCGGAGCCAAGTGATTCATCTTGTCTATCTGTTTTTACTTTTATTTTATCTTTTAGAATTTTAGTTAGTTTTTATTTTTTTTATTTTAAAACATTTTTCTAACTTTTGATTTGATTAGACGTTGAGGATAAACCGGTACTAAAATCTCTTGTGTCCTTGGACGACCTTGGTATCTTACCAACACTATACTACGCTCACGATGGGTGCACTTGCCCATATGTGTGTTTGGTGTTAGTAAATATCGTGTTTTATAAATTTAAAACTTGACTAACGTGTAAAAAGGGCTTAAAATATACTTAAAATTACATAACACACTCACGCACATCATTAATGCCACATTTGATGTAATTTATATGTTGCATTTTGCACACATCAAATACCCCCACACTTGAATCTTTGCTTGTCCTCAAGCAAATCTCTTTATAATGTGGCTTTACACTCCCAAATAGAACGGGTAGAAGAGAAGGTTTTGGGCTTGTCATAGAGTGTTGGGATTTCCAAGATTCTTTATTAAGTTTTATTTTTATTTATTTACAATCCTATTCATCATGATTTATTTAAAACATTACATAAGATAAATTACTTATTAGGGCATAACTTGCTTCTTTATAATTCCATTTATATACAAGTTCACATACCTCACGGGGGATCACTCAACACTCGGCCGAAGGTGTATTTTTGTGAAAACTCTCGAGAGCGGCATGGAACTTACTTCTACCATAAGCTTGCCAAGCAATCAATCCTCCTCCTTTTTAACTATATACCTTTGTAAATATCAAGAGGACTTTGGGGGAAGAGTTAGGCTTGGGTTAAAGGTAGGTGGTTGGGTTAGTGGTTAGTAGAAAAGGGCAAAAGGCGTAAAAAGCGTCGGTTCTTGTAAGACTTTTTATTTTTGTAACTTTTTATTTTGATGAAGCAATTCTTCAAACAAAGTTCTTTTTGATAAACTTGTTTGTTTATTTCTTTTGGCTTCATCATTTTTTTTTTCATCATAAGAAAGTCATAAGAAAAACCGAGCTTTGTTACTAAAATAAAGGGATTAAAATGAAAAAGGGTTTTGGTGGGTAAAAAGGGTGTTTGATTTGGGTTAAGAAATGAAAATGTTTAGGCTCAAAGGGGTTAACTAGGGGGATTTTGGGTAGGTGGTAAAAAAATAAAAATAATGGTGTAGAAATAAAAAGGGTTAGTCCTAATGCCTCCATCATTTACTTACTCGGGTTTAAGTTGTTAAGGACCGGGAATGTATCGTCGTGGCAAGTTCTAGAGTTGTAAGAACCAGGTGGCTATTCACACGAGAAACGAAAAATGAGCATTTAGTATAAAGATGTGTATTTGTATGCTCAATAAAGGCTCAAAACTCACTTTTTGGGGGAATGGGTTTTTATGTGATCAAGTATATATAATCAAATTTTAACTAGATCTGTCATGTCGTTTCATAATTTTCTTATGTTGGTTCTTTTTATCACGACGCTATCGGTTTTAAATTTGTAAAAATATCACCTTATTAGAATTTGAAATTCCCAAATTAAACCTAAACAAGTAAAAAAAATGAAAAAAAAATTTTGAAAAAATTTGGGGTGTTTAGCGGTTCCAATAGAGTTTTGTGTAAGGCTTGTAATTAGGACTTGCAAGATTCAACGTATTAGCACGGCCTGTTGTCCGTTGGGGTGTTTAGCGTATCTGTACTATCAAGATTTCCTCATATTCTGCGAATCTTAGAGTTGACCACGACCCGTTGTCCGCTGGGCACACCCCCTTGGTGGGTGATAGAAGCTTCTACAGCTTTGTCTTTTCTGCAAACACTTGGGCACGCCCCAGTGCTCATTGAGCACGGGGCGTGTTCATCCTTCTGTTTTCTTGTTTTGCTTGGGAAGATGCTGTCCAGGGGTCGGGCATGCCACGTTTATCCCTTTTCTTGTATTTATTTAGATTTAGTTGTCTTTTTGCTTCTTTTGTTCATTTGAGCTCTTTTAATCCTGAAAATACAAAAGGAAGACAAAAAACACACTTTTTTCCAACATTACTACTAAAAAAGGGTTAGTTTAATGCCACATTTTATGTAATTTATATGTTGCATTTTGCACACATCAAATACCCCCACACTTGAATCTTTGCTTGTCCTCAAGCAAAACTCTTTATAATGTGGCTTTACACTCCCAAATGGAACGGGTAGAAGAGAATGTTTTGGGCTTGTCATAGAGTGTCAGAATTTTCAAGATTCTTTATTAAGTTTTATTTTTATTTATTTACAATCTTATTTGTCATGATTTATTTAAAACATTACATAAGGTAAATTACTTATTAGGGCATAACATACTTCTTTAAAATTCCATTTATGTACAAGTTCACATACCTCACGGGGGATCACTCAACACTCGGCCAACGGTGTATTTTTCTGAAAACTCTCGAGAGCGGCATGGAACTTACTTCTAGCATAAGCTTGCCAAGCAATCAATCCTCATCCTTTTTAACTATATACCTTTGTAAACATCAAGAGGACTTTGGGGGAAGGGTTAGGCTTGGGTTAAAGGTAGGTGGTTGGGTTAGTGGTTAGTAGAAAAGGGCGAAAGGCGTAAAAAACGTCGGTTCTCATAAGACTTTTTATTTTTGTAACTTTTTTATTTTGATGAAGAAATTCTTCAAACAAAGTTCTTTTTGATAAACTTGTTTGTTTATTTCTTTTGGTTTCATCATTTTTTTTTCATTATAAGAAAGTCATAAGAAAAACCGAGCTTTGTTACTAAAATAAAGGGATTAAAATGAAAAAGGGTTTTGGTGGGTAAAAAGGGTGTTTGATTTGGGTTAAGAAATGAAAATGTTTAGGCTCAAAGGGGTTAACTAGGGGGATTTTGGGTAGGTGGTAAAAAAAAGAAAAATAATGGTGTAGAAATAAAAAGGGTTAGTCCTAATGCCTCCATCATTTACTTACTCGGGTTTAAGTTGGTAAGGACCGGAAATGTATCGTCGTGGCAAGTTCTAGAGTCGTAAGAACCAAGCGGCTATTCACACAAGAAACGAAAAATGAGCATTTAGTATAAAGATGTGTATTTGTATGCTCAATAAAGGCTCAAAACTCATTTTTTGTGGGAATGGGTTTTTATGTGATCAAGTATATATAATCAAATTTTAACTAGATCTGTCATGCCGTTTCATAATTTTCTTATGTTGGTTCTTTTTATCACGACGCTATCGGTTGTAAATTTGTAAAAATATCACCTTTTAGAATTTGAAATTCCCAAATCAAACCTAGACAAGTAAAAACAATGAAATTTTTTTTTGGGTGTTTAGTGGTTCCAATAGAGTTTTGTGTAAGGCTTGTAATTAGGACTTGCAAGATTCAAGGTTTTAGCATCCCCCCCACACTTAAATTACACATTGTCCTCAATGTGTCCCAAAAATAAGTTTTTAGGTTGGTTGAATGTGTAAAAAGGCGTGAAAAAGCAAAATGTATGTTACTAGCCATCTGGACACGGCCCCGTGTCGGATGAACACGACCCCGTGGTCAGAGTGCCAGTAACAAGAACTTACAGAAGGTGGACACGGGGGCGTGTCGGCTGAGCACGACCCCGTGTCTGGTAAAAATCTGCAGAATTTTGACAAACAGCAGGTCTGGGGCAATGGGCACGGGGGCGTGTCAGCTGGAAACGACCCCGTGTAGACAATCTACAAATGTGAAAAACAGGTTTCTGGCTTCGGTTTTCTTGTCCCGGATTTAGTAGCACTAATGTTTAGTTCTCTAAGCCTCATATGTACCTGTTTTATCAACAAACACTACACCAAACCATAACAAGCATCCTAAATTACCATCGGTTAAACATCCATGTCACAAAGTTAAAATAAAGAAAATGCAGAAAGGTAAAAAGTGTTAGAGGAAAGTAAATTATTCAACACACGGTACGCAGGCCGGAAATTGTTCATGAGAATAAGGGGTTAACCTATGGACCTCCAACCATGAACCGCTACCTCCAATCTTCCCGCCTAATCCATGTCCTCGTCTCCTCCATGCCCCGTCATGTACTCCCGGATGTTCCCAATGTCATCCTGTATGTCGGATATGTTTCGCTCTATCGCTCCGACCCGGGTGTACGTGTTGCTGGCCATATTGTAGGTGTTCCTGGTGCACATGAGGTTTTCCTACAATAAATCATGTAAACTTTGGAAGTTAGGAAAACCGCCTCCCTGAGAGGATGATTGACCCGTATCACCCTGGGGCTGGTAATGGTACTGAGGAGGAGGTTGGAAGTGTGGAGCATGTAAGACAAGTGCCTCTTGCGGGTTCCATGCATGCCCCTGGACTCTTTGGAAGTTGACCATCCCGTCTTCTGCTTCATAAATCAGGTTCATGGAGTGACAGATGGTCATGTCCACTGTTCCCGACCATGGGCTCTTTTCGAAAGACCTGGGCATGTTCACGAAATGCTTGAAGAGACGGTAGATCCGTCCCCCAAAGAAGATAGGAGTCGGGGGAGTAGCAAGCTGGTTCCAATGCGTGTTTCGGAGCAGGAGGTATGGAACATCAAGGTTGGTGCGGGTATGAATGCAGTGAAGGACTAATAGACCCCTTAAACCTACAAAACCGCTGCTATCGTGCCTCTAACTAAAAGAGTAAGTGAGGACCCTATGGATGTAACGGTAAAGAGGTTCCCTCAACTTAGTGCTCTTAGTGCTGCTCGGATTGTAGTGGCCTTCTCTTATTTGTGCCCGTGCAGCTTGGCGGTCACTCTCCTTGATCTCGCGGAGACCGCCGGTGTTTTGTTCATCCCCCGCATCTTCCTCCGCATACAACCCAACTATCGACCCAAACTGTTCTATCGAAATTGAGTACCTAGTCCCTCCACACAGGAATTCTACCCCATCATTATCGAATGGATCGGCTCTCGTTTTGAAAGCTAGTGTGTTGTAGAATTCAAGGTTATACTCATGGACTGAACGAAGTCGAGTGCACAGTGCGGCTCTCAACGGGACGGTTACCAGGTTGTTGAATCAGTCAAGCTGGTTCTGTCACACCCCGACCACGTATAACATACAAAACGTGGCGGAAAACATCGGGGAGTGTTGTAACAGAATTAATTGTTTCATAACCATGGCATTCAAAGTTGTACTTTATTTATCAACATAAGAGTTACATTGTCTTAAACAGGAAATAAAGAGTTCAGAACATAATTAAACTAGTTCTATCTTTATTTTTAGTCTCTAAGGCACAGGTCCGCCCTAGTGTCACGATCATCATCCTACGCAAAAGCTCCTGAAAACACATGTGAAAATAGGTACGTCAGCATAAAAATGCCTGTGAGATACATTGGATTTGTGAAAACAAGATTCATGACTTATAAGTTTAGAAAAAGTTGTTTAACAAAAGTCAGTCATGAGCCTTTTAAATTGTTTTGTTTTGTAAATCATTCAAAAAGCGATGATATGTATAAATAAGAGAATAATGTAAGGTTAAATGAATAACCAAGTAAAATGAGTTTGTATAAGATAAGTAGTTTTGTAAATCAATGTCTTGTGAAAATAAGTTGTTTATGTAAAACGTAATATGTCAAATATTGAAATGATTTAAGTAACGCTACGACATGTAATGTCATACAAACACTTATATATAGGAAGTACCAGCAGCGTATCCACCATGCTTGTATCATATTACACACGCCTCGTTACTCAAATCACTTACTCAAACCAACCACCAATGTAAATTGTTTATGTATAAATGATTTGTCATGTGTTAATGTGTAAACCATATCGAAATGTCTATGTCCAATGTAAACCACTAAATGTGTATATCAATGTCAAAATGTTTATGTTTAATGTAGATCATGTAATGTGTACCCAAAAATATCATGCATGGTAAGTGAAATATATCAACTAAACCATATGTAAAATGCACAAAAACAAGGTATTGAAGTAAAACATGGTTTAAATCAAAGTTATGTTGTGTGGAACAAATGCATGCTATACTGATACAAACATTTATGCGGTATTGTGAAAATGCGTACATCCAAGCCTTGAGACTGTGGCGATAAACCCTTAAACAAATTAAAGGTTTATCTAAGTTATGTGTATCGAATTCGGTCATTCCTTTCATCCGAACCTACCCAGGATGTCCGGAACGGGAGTTGTCAATTCCTATGGTACCACTACCTACTAACGAACGGCGTAGCTAATGTTAATGAATGTATATTGTCCCATTTGAACAAACCAAATGTCATACCAAAATGTAAGCATGTGAAAACAATGTACTAAGTATGCACACAATGGACATACATAGCATGAAATGTAATGTAGAACAATTTACTAAATATGCACACAATGGGCATATATAGCATGAAATGTAATGTAAAACAATGTACTAAATATGCACACAATGGGCATACATAGCATGAAATGTAATGTAAAACAATGTACTAAATATGCACACAATGGGCATACATAGCATGAACACAATGAAATCATGTACTATAAGTGTACTAGTGAACATAACAAGCATATGATATGAAAACACGGAAAAGCATGAAAGTAACAAGTAGGCACATGTGTTTCACCCCAAAATGTTTGGAAAACAGTAAAAGAGGGGTCTATGTACTCACTTGAGATTGCCCAGAAGTCCTAAGATAACCACCAAGCAATGCTAGAGATCACGGAATCAAACGGCACCTAATATAGGTAACTATGTTAATAAACCGGACCTAAATCGGAAGATCTGATAGAATGAGGGCTCGTAAACCAAACGAGTATGGGAACTCATGTAGTATGGTTTAACAAAGCCTACATACTAAATGAAACCTAACATAAGTGCTTACGACCAATTACGACCCGTTTAGGTAGCTTATGCTACTTTAACGCATCGTTCACGTAAAACGCGTTCGGAACGCCTAACTAGTCCTATGACAAGTAAAATATGCCTTAACATATCTAATATTGTTATCAAATCAGTTTAGATACCAAAAGTTATGTTACATATGCTTAAAATGAATTTTGGCATAAAAAGGGCATTTTGGTAATTTACCTAAGGCATATAAACTACCTATCATACAACTACTTAAACGAAGCGACCATAAGGTATAACCTCGGAAGGTTATTCCCTATATACTATGGTCACCTAATGTGTTTGGTCAGATCCTAATGATCGACCAAATGGGTCGGGTTCGAAGGTATCAGCGATTTATTAGATCGCTTACCCTTACGACCCTAGACAACGTGGTAATCAGTAGGCACAGTCACAAGGGACTATAACCATCGTGATTACGCTCACGTTGCGAAGTTCAAATGAACTTCGCATTGACCATAAACTGGTCAATGCAGAAAGTCAAACAAAGTTTGACTTTCGGACTCGAAAAGCAATAAAAGAACGAAGGAACACTTACAAAGGGTCCCCGAATGCTAATCTTGATTCAAGTAGCTCAGGTATGAAACAAAGGTTTCAACTTAGAGCTTCTCAAATCAGATTCTTGTGAGGAATGAGTGAAAATTTGATAGGTATTTATAGATTTCGGTTCACCGTTAGGATCGTTTCTTGGAGAAGAGGGAATGATCACGTCCCTACACTTGTCGGAATGTTGTGGTAGCTCATTTTTCTTCCACCACAAGAGTTTGACACTTGGCATTGGCCTTTGGAGGGTTTAAGGGCTGTTAATATGTGTTTAAAATGACTTTTTCTGATCAAAAGAGGCCTAGCGTGACGCCAAGGGGGCTAGGTGTCACGCTAGGGTCCCCCTGATCAGCAAACACTTTCCAATGTTCCCCTTTCAGTCCCCGTTGCGTATTAAGGCCATTTCCGACATGTTTAAGGCTCGTTAAATCATTTTAAAGGCTCCACAAGGATGCCTAAACATTGTGGGCATGAAACATGCTCAAAAATATGCCGGATGTTGGTTCGTTTGGTCGTACGATCGCGATGTTCGCTTAATTACGACGGAATACGCATAAGCGCGAAAAACGATCCAAATTGCGCGACGAATGGATTTTTCTTATTCCAAACACTAAAATAAAATATTTTAGTGCTTACATAAATTTTTGGATGTCCGGAGGTATTTAGAACGTAAGTTATGCGCGAAAATGCAAACTTGTGCACTTTTTGACGCCTTTGGTCCCTGAATGACTCAAAAGTTTATTTTAGCACACCGAACCCCTCAAAGCATATTTCTAAGCTATATAAAGGATATTTAAGGTGTGTTTAACTTATGGTCATGTTCCGGAATGTTCGTTACAGTTCAAATTGGCGTACTTTCGCAGTTTGTCAAGTTTAGTCCCTGTAAGCGAATTAACTTGCTTTTGCCATACCAAAGCCTTTAAAACTTATTTCTAAGTTATGTAAAGGTTATTTAAGGTATGTTAAGTATATGTTGATGTTCCAGAGTATTTTTCGTATTAAACTGATTACGTTTGCGCACCAGTTTGCGTATAACTCTCTAGAAAGCGATATAGAGTTTGAAAATGAATAAAAGTCAAAACATAAAAAATGTAAAACACAACCAAACAAACATTGGGATCAAATAACATTGTTTTATTGATAATTGAACTGTTCACAATGATTACAAGCACAGATGTTACAGTCTCCCCTACTTGTGGAAATTTCGTCCCAAAATTTATTTAGAGGAAACTCGTGGGAAAAGATGCGAATATTTCGCCTTCATTTGATCTTCGCGTTCCCAAGTAAACTTGGGTCCACGTTTAGCTTCCCAACGAACTTTGACCAAAGGAATGCGCTTGCGTTTGAGCCACTTGACTTCACGTTCCATGATTTCCACAGGCTTCTCAACAAATTTCAGTGTTTTATCAACACGAATTTCGTCAAGTGGTATGTGGAGGTTCTCATCAGCTAAACACCTCTTGAGATTGGACACGTGAAATGTTGGATGAACATTTCCAAGTTCAGGAGGTAACTCAAGTCTGTAGGCTACCTTACCGATTCTTTCGACGATCTTGAATGGTCCAACGTATCTAGGTGCAAGTTTTTCTTTCTTTCCAAATCTGATCACACCTTTCCAAGGTGAGACCTTAAGTAATACTCGATCACCGACTTGAAATTCCAAGGGTTTGCGTTTTGGGTCCGCGTAACTCTTTTGACGACTTCTAGTTGTCTGAAGGTTATCACGAACTTTCTTAACCTTATCAGTTGTCTCTAAAATGAGGGCAGGTCCAGTAAGTTGAGCCTCGCCGATCTCAGTCCAGCAGACTGGTGAACGACATTTTCGACCATAGAGAGCCTCGAAATGAGCCATTTTGATGCTGGTGTGATAACTGTTGTTGTAGGAGAATTCAATCAACGGAAGATGTGAATCCCAACTACCACCAAAATCGATCACACAAGCTCTAAGCATATCCTCCAGAGTCTGGATTGTTCTTTCAGATTGACCATCCGTTTGCGGATGATAAGCCGTGCTCAGATTAAGTTGGGTCTCCATAGCAGATTGCATGGTTCTCCAAAAATGAGAAGTGAAACGAGCATCTCTGTCAGAAATGATGTTCAAAGGAACACCATGTCGAGCTACAATTTCATCCACATAGATTTTAGCAAGTTTGTCAGCAGGAAAATCCTCACGGATTGGCAAGAAATGCGCTGACTTAGTAAGACGATCAACAACTACCCATATGGCATCATGACCTTTCTTTGTGCGTGGAAGTTTGGTAAGAAGATCCATAGTAATGTTTTCCCATTTCCAAACTAGGATCTCTGGTTGCACCAATAAACCAGAAGGACGCTGATGTTCAGCCTTAACCTTAAGACAAGTAAGGCATTTTGATACGTATAAGGCAATGTCTTTCTTCATACCAGGCCACCAATAATGAATACGAAGATCCTTATACATCTTATCTGAGCCAAGATGAATAGAATAACGAGACTTATGGGCTTCATCCATAAGCAAGGTACGAAGATTATCTTGACTTCGGACCCACAAACGGTCCATGAAGTAATATGATCCATTGTCCTTCAGTTCCAGATCAGGTGTTATGTGATAAGGAAATTCCTTATCCATCAAACCTTGTGAAACACAAGATTGTTGAGCCTGAGAAATGCGGGCTTGGATATCAGATCGAGCTTGAATAACAGATTGAACACGTACACAATGAAGCTTAGTACATTCCTTACGACTCAATGCATCGGCTATGACATTCGCCTTACCGGGATGGTAGCGAATTTCGCAGTCATAGTCGTTTAGAAGCTCGACCCAACGTCATTGCCTCATGTTAAGTTCTTTCTGATTGAAGATATGCTGAAGACTTTTGTGGTCCGTGAAAACCACACATTTTGTACCGTACAAATAGTGTCTCTAGATCTTTAGAGCGAAAACAACTGCACCCAACTCAAGATCATGAGTGGTGTAGTTCTTCTCATGTATCTTCAACTGCCTCGATGCATATGCTATGACTTTGTTCCTTTGCATCAGGACGCAGCCAAGACCCAATTTAGATACATCGCAATTGTCACACCCTGGCTTTGCGGAAGCGTGGTTAATTTTGGTGTGACTTCTTAATACCATAGCTTAACCATAACAAAGCTATATGAAATAAAATCATGCAAGATCATCCATTTGATTAGGTTTTAAAACCAGAGTAACATACCATTGTCTTAAAGACTTACAACATCATAACATAAAACATTGTCTTGAAAAACATAAACATCAACATGAGATAAACGCAATTTAAGATTTGTGACTTGTCTAGGAAAGAGTCACATTTCCTAAACTGGGATGACCTTGAAACCCTTATGCAGCGGGAAAACATAACATACCGTGCCAGATCTTTAATTTCCTGAAATACATGTAAGTTGAAAAATCAACAATAATGTTGAGCGAGTTCATGTGTAAGTGAGTATGTAAAACACTTGTAAGTATAAAAGTTCCCTGGTATGTAGCAGTGTAAGGAAAAAGAGATCACCAATGGTTTGCAAGGCCATTAGTATGTGTGAAGTGCAAGTAGGAAGACTCAAACCTAGCAGATTTCGCGTTGGGTACAAAGTCACTCAAGGTCCGTTCTGCTGGGCCTCTTAGAGGTCCGTTCTGTTGGGCCTAGAGTTGGGCTCGCTACACCCAGATAGATCTACCGCTTACGTCCCTCGGTGTTTCTGCCTACCCACTCACATGATCTAAGTAGTAAACCTCCTTACGCTAACCATACCATGTATAAAGTACTTGTAATCAAAGTAACATGTATTTCACCCCCGTAGTTAAGAAAACTGAAAACAGTTAGCGAAAAGGGGGACATGAACTCACAGTGAAGCGTCTCTACCAAGTATCTCTTGCTCACGCAGCTGTGCGACGACCTACAGGTGCTAATTTCTATTAGACGGACGGCCGTGCCTTAGCTTTATAGTTTAAGTCTTTGGGAAATAGTTAGACAACTATTTCGTGTTTACGTTCTGTATACTTGGTAGTTATTCTCCTTCCCATGGATGGGGGATTCAATACATGTGCGTTCAAATTATATCGTTAAGTCTCACTTAATATATATATTTCCAATTCCAAAATATAAGTATTTTTCTCAAAAATATTATGTTTTCATTTCACATAATTTTTCTCCAATAATACGTTGTTAAAATACGCGTTCATAAATATTTCCGTAAGTGCGTAAGTTACGTTTTAACAGTCGAGTGGTAATATAAGTACCGGTGTAACTTAAATATTTATGGTGAAAGCGTTCGTATTATTTTGGATTCGTTAACGTTCGTAAATATTATTTTTACTCTAAAAATAATATTTATGTATTTTCACAAAATAATCATAAACAGTGTGTGAAAAATATATATTTATCACGTTAAATTTTGTGAAAATCCCACCTCCGAATATTTAGTAAATAAAGTCATGGCGAAATTTATATTTCGAAAACATGTCAAAAATAATTCTAACACTTGTAGTGTAAATAGTTCTAAGTGTTAGGTTTTTAGAAAAATTTCGCCAGGGTTTCCTCTGTAACCGGAGGTGGCCACGCTTTCAAGCGTATCATTTTCTTTTATAAACCAAATCAACAATCTTCTTATCCAATCGAAACAATGTCCAAAAAAACAAACTAGTCACAATATATATAAATCGCGTAAAGTTTCATGAACTTGTGATTTATCCAAACTGTGAAGTAAATCTCATTACTTTTAGTGGATCTTTATGTAAAACAATCCGATTTTGTAAAAACCTCGTTTTTATGGAAGTTTTGTCTTTACAACTTCTCGTCATCTTTTTCAAAAATAGTTATTTTGTCGAAACTGGTGTTACACAAGTGTTTACACACTTGTGTGTTCTAAAAACCATTCTTGTTAGTGTAAGATCCATTTTTAGAAAACATGATTTCTTTGACGCTTGGTCCTTTGAAAATACCACTTGCAGATACGTAGATCTGCTAGTTTTAAACACTATTGTGCAAACTAAAACACTTTTACACAAGTTAAATGGCTTTTACACAAGTCATGGTTCGTGTGTGGTAGAGTTTCACCTTTTAACCCCTTTTACTTCTAAAATAACCTTATGTCATGATCCAAGAACATGACTACACCGGGTTAAACGATGATCCGAGCTACCACAACATAGATCGGGTCTAAATAATCATACATTTCGAATACTACATCATTTACACAACTTATGTGCTATTAACCACCATTTTTAGTGTTTTAAGTAGACTTTAAAGCATCATCTTGCATGTTAACGAGTTTTAACCGATAAAAATCCTTTTAACCACTTTAGATTAGTTCAAATACGAGTTTTAAGCATTATACCTCTAGCTCGAGGCTAGGGAAGAATCTATGCGCAAATGAGGTGGATAAAAGCTAAGTAGAGAGGTCCTTCGCGTTCCGCTTGCACCAAGCTTCCTAATACGAGACCCTTAACACTTGTATGAGCTTGAAATTACTTGAACAAAACTCGAAAATGGATGTGTGATCTAGGGGAGTTTGGCCGTAAGCTTGGAGAGGGAGAGAGGGAGTGATGAAGTTGAGTTTGTGAGTGTGAATGTTATGGGGGGTTTAGGTTATTACTTATAGACAAAGTTAAGATTATTAACCATTGGATCTTATGCTAACTAGATACTAAGCACATGGATTAAAATATTATTTTAGAGTACATAGTATGTCTCCCCTCATGGGGACGGTTGGTTAGGGGGGGGGGGGTCTAATCCGATTCCATTTCAACCATAGGTTAAGTATTAGTTAGATAATTAGGTTAAGTCAAGTGTTTAACTTGGTTACTTGTGTATAGTGTTACAATGGGTGTTAGGGTGTTCAGGGACCCTAACTGGCTTAGAAAAAGATAAATAATGAAAATAACAATATTTTCATGTTCCGGGTATAGTCCGGTTGTTTGGTTGGATAGTAATCCGTTAAAGCGTTACTAAAGCTTTAAAGTGTCGTTAATACTCTTTTTTTGTGACACGACTCATTCCTGACACTTTGGAAAGTGTCTAGCAATATTTTTCTCATGTTTTGGCACTTTATTAGTTAGCTAAAAGCTGAATTATTGTGTAAAGTGCTGAGTTTTGTACTTAGAGTACGTTTTAGGCACATCCAGTCATTATGACTTATTCCTAGAGACGCAGTTCTACAACCCTTGTATCCCTACACTCACCATTAGTGTAGCAATTATCTCAGGCTCTTACAGGCCTTAGAGGCAGTGTCTGCCTGATGCTGGCTTTATCAGCATGTTCAATAGGTTATCCGCTATTGTGCTACTGTGCTTTTTGTGCATCATGTTTCTCACTAAGGTTCAGTATGTAAATAATGTAGTGACGATAAGTAAAGTATGATGCAAGTAAGTACATGTATCAGATATCAAGTAGCAGTTCATCAGCTAGTTCAAACAAGCACAGTAATTAAGCAGCCATTAATCATTAATTAAGTCGTACGGATACCTGGTTTAGTGCGGGTTGTCACATTCTCCCCCCGTTAAATAAATTTCGTCCCGAAATTTAAGTTCTGCTTGTAGACGCAGGGTTCTTTGGAAAAAGGTGGGGGTATTTCTCTTTCATCCGGTCCTCCCGTTCCCAGGTGTATTCAGGACCATGTCTGGCATTCCAACGAACTTTGACGAGCTTGACACTGCTCCGGCGGGTCTTGTTTACTTTCCAATCCGTAACCTCAACCGGTTCTTCAACGAAGTGGAGCGTGTCGTCAACATGAATCTCGTCGGTGGGAATGGCAACGGTAACTTGAGTTGGACTCTTCTTCAGGTTGGATACATGAAATGTATCGTGAACAGAATGGAGTTCAGCAGGTAGGTCCAACTTGTATGCTACTAGTCCTATTCTTTCCAGAATTCTGAAGGGACCAATGTAGCGCGGATTCAATTTCCCACGCTTCCCGAAGCGTGCCACACCCTTCCAGGGTGAGACTTTCAATAACACCATTTCTCCAACTTGGAATTCCACATGTTTCCGGTTTGGATCCGCATAGGCCTTCTGTCTGTGGCGAGCTGCTTCGATGCGTTTTAAAATCTGCGCAATCTTGTCTGTCGTCTCTTGGACGATTTCGGGACCAGCAAGCTGCCTATCACCTGCGTCAGCCCAACATAAGGGTGATCGGCACTTGCGTCCGTAAAGGGCTTCAAATGGCGCGACACCAATACTGGTGTGGTAGCTGTTGTTGTATGAAAATTCGACCAAAGGCAAATGCTTATCCCAGCTACCGCCCAAATCCATAACACACGCTCTCAGCATGTCTTCCAAAGTCTGTATCGTTCGCTCGCTCTGGCCGTCAGTTTGCGGATGAAACGCAGTGCCCAGATTCAATTGTGAGCCAAAGGCTTCTTGGAAGGATTGCCATATCCTTGACACAAACCTTCCGTCTCTATCAGAAATGATTGAGAGAGGCACTCCATGGCGCGCGACGATCTCTCTCATGTAAATTTCAGCCAATTTGCTCGTATTATCCTTCTCTCTGATAGGTAAGAAGTGTGCTGACTTCGTTAATCGATCCACTATCACCCAGATAGTGTCATGGCCTCTTGGCGTTCTTGGCAACTTTGTAATAAAATCCATGGAGATTTGTTCCCATTTCAACTTGGGAATCTCAGGTTGTTGCAGAAGTCCTGAAGGCTTCTGATATTCCGCTTTCACTTTAGCGCACGTTAGACATTTGCTCACGTAAACAGCAACATCGCCTTTCATCCTAGGCCACCAATAGTAATCTTTGAGATCCTGGTACATCTTATCCGCTCCTGGATGGATAGAGTACCGCGACTTGTGAGCTTCATCGAAAATAACTTTCCTTAAATCACCAAACAGGGGAACCCAAATCCTTTTCTCAAAACGTAACGTTCCTTCCTCGTTTGGTACCAGTAGCTTCTCCATCCCACGGAGATATTCTTCTTCAAGGTTTCCTTCCTTGAGAGCTTCTTTCTGCGCGGCACGAATGCGCAAGGAAAGATTGGTTCGTACAATCATTTCTAAAGCTCTAACCCTTATGGGCTTGATTCTCTCTTTTCGACTCAGGGCATCGGCGACCACATTCGCCTTCCCTGGATGATACTTTATCTCGCAGTCGTAATCGTTCAGCAACTCAACCCATCGTCTTTGTCTCATATTCAGCTCCTTCTGGTTGAATATGTGTTGTAGGCTCTTGTGATCTGTAAAGATTGTACACTTTGTACCATAAAGGTAGTGTCTCCAGATCTTTAAAGCAAAAACCACTACGCCGAGCTCCAAATAGTGTGTGGTATAGTTCTTTTCGTGCACTTTCAGTTGACGCGATGCGTAAGCAATAACCTTTTGGCGTTGCATCAACACACAACCTAATCCTTGACGCGATGCGTCGCAGTATACCACAAAATCATCAGTACCTTCCGGTAATGCTAAGATTGGCGCATTGTAGAGCTTATCCTTCAGTATCTGGAACGCTTCTCCCTGTTTGATTCCCCAATCAAACTTCTTATCCTTCTGGGTGAGGAGCGTCAATGGTTGAGCGATTTTTGAAAAATCCTCAATGAACCTTCGATAGTAGCCAGCCAAACCCAAGAATTGTCGAATCTCGGTTGGCGTCTTTGGCGTTTCCCAATTCTTGATCGCTTCGATCTTGGTTGGATCCACATGGATTCCATCTCCATTTACCACGTGCCCAAGGAACTGGACTTCACGTAGCCAAAACTCGCACTTAGAGAACTTGGCATACAACTGTTCCTTCTTTAGCAGCTCCAAAATAGCTCTTAGATGCTGCTCGTGCTCAGCCTTTGTCCTTGAATAAATCAAGATATCATCGATAAACACAATCACGAACTTGTCCAAGTACGGCTTGCAAACTCTATTCATCAAGTCCATAAAGACTGCAGGTGCGTTTGTCAAACCAAACGGCATAACAAGGAACTCGTAGTGTCCATAACGAGTTCGGAAGGCCGTCTTTGGGATACTCTCCTCTTGTATCCTTAACTGATGGTATCCAGATCGAAGATCGATCTTTGAATAAAAACTTGAACCTTGCAGTTGGTCAAACAGATCATCAATTCTTGGCAGAGGATACCTATTCTTGATCGTCAGCTTGTTCAATTCCCTGTAGTCAATGCACATACGAAAACTACCGTCCTTCTTCTTGACAAACAGGACTGGAGCTCCACAAGGCGAGAATCTTGGTTGAATAAAACCCTTGTCTAACAACTCTTGAAGCTGTGTCGACAGTTCCTGCATCTCAGACGGAGCAAGTCTATAAGGTGCCTTAGCCATAGGCGCGGCGCCTGGAACTAAGTCAATGCGGAACTCTACTTGTCTCTGAGGTGGCAGTCCAGGTAAGTCTTCTGGGAAGACTTCTGGGTATTCCCTCACGACAGGGATGTCTTCGATTCTTGGCTCAGCAGCCTTCTTATCCACAATGTGTGCCAGGAAGGCAACACATCCCTTCTGTAAACACTTTCGCGCTTTCAGGCAGCTGATAATTCTTAATGGCGTATCACGCTTCTCTCCGTGAACCACAATTGTCTCGCCATCTTCGGTTGGGATACGAACAATCTTTTCATGACAAACTATCTCTGCCTTGTTGCCTGATAACCAATCCATTCCTACCACCACGTCGAAGCTTCCCAATTGGACTGGTAGTAGATCTAAAGCAAACTCACGCTCTCCTAATTCGATCACACAACCTCTGATAACTTCATTGGCTTCTACTAACTTCCCATTGGCCAATTCGATTGAGTACGGAATATCTAACTTATTAGCGGCTAACCCAAGCATATTCTTAAATTCTAGCGACACGAAGCTATAATCGGCACCAGTATCAAATAAAACGGATGCATAGCGTTGATTTACAGGGAACGTACCAGTAACAACATTGGGGTCCTGGCGCGCTTCCCTAGCTTCGATTTGGAACACTCTTCCACGGGCTTGGTTTAACTCTGGGCAGTTCTTCTTAAAATGCCCGATATCACCGCAGTTATAGCATCCAAGTCTTTGCCCGTTTCCACCTCCATTTCCAGCTTGGTTGTTGTTTTGGTTTGCATTGCCAGCTTGGTTCGTAAAGTTTCCTCGATTCCCGTTTCCTCCATAGTTTCCTTGTAAGCGATTACCACCACGATTATTATTCCTATTACCAAATCCTCCCTGGCCTCCCCGGCCAGCACTAGCCCAACAACAATCCTTCAAGTGGCCCGGCTTTCCACATGCTTCGCATACTTTCACACTGCAATGGCCAGTATGATGGCGTTGACAGGTATTACACTTGGGCTGGGTGCCCTGATATCCTTTTCCTTTCTTTCCACTGCCAGCTGATCCTCCATTCTCAACCGCCACACTGGCGCCTTGCTTGAAGTTTGAGAACTTCCGTTTGCTACCTCCTGATGACTCGACGTGAGTCTCTTTCTTCTTATGCTCAGCATCATCAAACTTGTTCAGGCGAATGGCCTCCTCTGTGAGAGCCACACTCAAATCAATCGCCTCAGTAATGGTCGCAGGCTTGGATGAGGTTACCATGCTTATGATTTGAGGAGCTAGTCCCCAAATAAAGCGTTCAATTCTCTTGAACTCAGGAGTGACCATGTAGGGTACCACATGTGATAAGTCATGGAACCTTTGAACGTATTCTGCGATCTTTGGACCGTCCATTTTCAAGTGCCAGAACTCGGTTTCCAATCTTTGGATTTCCGCGCGAGAGCAGTACTTCTTGCGCATAAGTTCCTTCAGTTCGGTCCAGGTTAGCGCGTAGGCAGCAGCTTCACCAAGTGTCTGTACTTGCAGATTCCACCAAGAGAGGGCTCCATCCAAGAATAGCCCTGAGATATAGGTGACTTGCTGATCCAGCTCGCACTTGCTCATGCGAAGAACAGATTCGGTTTTCTCAGCCCAACGAACAAAGGCGACAGCACCTCTTGTGCCATCAAAGTTTACGGGCCTGCAGTCTAAGAACTGCTTGTAGGTGCATCCATGAGGTGGATTATTGTTGTTGCCAGTGTTGCCAGAGTTGCTTCCACTAGTTCCTCCTTGAGAGGCGGCGTATTGTGCAATGGCAGCAGCAATAATTTGCTGGAGTTCTGCCTCATTAGTAGGCAACGGCGTTTGACGTCTTGGCGGCATCTTCTAAAAGATGTTGCACGTAGGTTAGGTCATAATAAGTAGAGTGTACGTAAGTATACAACAATATCAACACATAACATCTCATGCTATCAATAGATCACCCATATTGATAGCTTCTACAATGGTTGAGGGCTTTGAGGTAGTAACCATACCCCTGATCTGGGGTGCAAGTGTCCAAATGAATCGTTCAATCCTTTTGAACTCCGGTTTGACTAAGTAGGGGGGGGGGGGCGACCCTAGATAAGTCGTGCGATCGCTGGACAAGTTCAGGAATTTCTGGTTCGTCCGTTTTCAAATTCCTGAACTCCACCTCAAGCTTCTAAATTCCAGTCCTAAAACAACATTTCTTCTCAATCGTTTCCTTGAGCTCGTCCCAGCTCAGTGCATAAGTAGCGTCTGTGCCAAGGGTCTGAACCTGGAGGTTCCATTAAGAGAGTGTGCCATCTAGAAATATCCCCGAGATATAGGTAACACTCTGTTGGGGCGAACAGTTACTCATTCTTAGAATGGAGTCGGTCTTTTCGGACCAACGAACAAATGCAATGGCGCCCCCTGTTCCGTCAAAGTTCAAAGGCTTGCAGTTCAGGAACTGTTTATAGGTGCAGCCAGTTGGAGGGTTATTTCCAGTAATACCATCGTTGTACTTAGAGCGGAGGGCGTCATGTCGTGCATTTATCTGTGAGATGCGTTCTTGCAGCTCGGCTGTAACAACTGTGCTTGTAATCATTGTGAACAGTTCTATTATCAATAAAACAATGGTATTTGATCCCAATGTTTATTTTGTTATGATTTACATTTTTCATGTTTTGACTTTTATGTAATTTCAAACTCTACATCGCTTTCTAGAGAGTTATACGCAAACTAGTGCGTAAACGTACTCAGTTTAATGCGAGAAATACTCCGGAACATCAACATATACTCAACATACCTTAAATAACCTTTACATAACTTAGAAATAAGTTTTGAAGGCTTTGGTATGGCAAAAACAAGTTAATTCGACTACAGGGACTAAATATGACAAACTGCGAAAGTATGTCAATTTGAACTGTAACGAACATTCCGGAACATGACCATAAGTTAAACACACCTTAAATATCCTTTACATAGCATAGAAATAGGCTTTAAGGGGTTCGGTGCGCTAAAATAAACTTTTGGGTCATTCAGGGACTAAAAGTGTCAAAAAGTGCACAAGTTTGCACTTTTGCGCATAACTCACGTTCTGAATACATCCGGACATCCAAAAATTTATGTAAGCACTATAATATTTTATTTTAGTGTTTGGCATGATAAAAATCCGTTTGTTGCATCATTTAGATCGTTTTTCGCGCTTATGCGCATTCCGTCGTAATTAAGCGAACATCGCGTTCGTACGACCAAACGAACTGACATCCGGCATATTTTTGAATATGTTTCATGCCCACAATGTTTAGGCATCCTTGTGGAGCCTTGAAAATGATTTAATGAACCTTAAACACGTCGGAAATGGCCTTAATACGCAACGGGGACTGAAAGGTGGACATTTGAAATTGTTTGCTGATCAGGGGACCCCTAGCGCGACGCCTAGCCCCCCTAGCGTCACGCTAGGCCCCTTCTGATCAGGAAAGGTCATTTAAACACAAGATTAACATCCCCTAGAATCCCCCAAAGGTCAAGTGCCACATGTTAAACTCTTATGGTGTCCAAAATCAGTAACCACAACATTACAACAAGTGTAGGGATGTGATCATTCCCTCTTCTCCAAGAAACGATCCTAACGGTGGACCGAAATCTATAAATACCCATCACATTTCACTTCATTTCTCACAAGAATCTGATCATTTGTGCTCTAAGTTGAAACCTTTGTTTCATACCTGAGCTATTTTGATCAAGATTAGCATTCGGGGACCCTTCGTAAGTATTCTTTCGTTCTTTTATTGCTTTTCGAGTCCGAAAGTCAAACTTTGTTTGACTTTCTGCATTGACCAATTTATGGTCGATGCGAAGTTCGTTTGAACTTCATAACGTGAGTGTGATCACGATGGTTATAGTCCCTAGCGACTATACCTACTGATTACCACGTTATCTAGGCTCAGTGACGAGCCGTAGTTTCGGTCAGAATACGTATTCTTGCGTATTTTGTAACCAAACTACTTATGGGTATCAAAACCGTTTGTTTTGACACCAAACCTGTTTTCTAAACTTAGTTAAGCATGTTTTAACATGCTTAGCTCGTCACTTTTAGTTTAGTGCTTATATAGGGTCGTAAGGTAAGCGATCTAAACAATCGCTTATACTTTCGAACCCGACCCGGTTGGTCGATCATTAGGATCCGACCAAGCACATTAGGTGACCATAGTATATAGGGAATAACCTTATGAGGTTATACCTTATGGTCGCTTTGTTTAAGTAGTTGTATGATAGGTAGTTTATATGCCTTAGGTAAATTACCAAAATACCCCTATGATGCCAAAATTCATTTTAAACATATGTAACACAACTTTTGACATCTAAACTGATTTGACAACCATATTAGGCATGTTAAGGCATATATTACTTGTCATAGGACTAGTTAGGCGGTCCGAACGCGTTTCACGCGAACGACGCGTTAAAGTAGCATAAGCTACCTAAACGGGTCGTAATGGGTCACAAGCACTTAGGTTAGGTTTCATTTAGTATGTAGGCTTTAGTAAACCATACTACACGAGTTCCCATACTCGTATGGTTTACGAGCCCTCATCCTATCCGATCTTCCGATTTAGGCCCGGTTTATTAATGTAGTTACCTATATTAGGTGTCGTTTGATATTCCGTGATCTCTAGCATTGCTTGGTGGTTATCTTAGGACTTCTGAGCAATCTCAAGTGAGTACATAGAACCCCCTCTTTTAAATGTTTTCAAGGTGTTTATGTGAGTACAAAGACCCCTCTTTTACTGTTTTCCAAACGTTTTGGGGTGGAACACATGTGCCTACTTGTTACTTTCATGCTTTCCTGTTTTCACATCATATACATGCTATGTTCGTTAGTACATTATAGTACATGATTTCATTACATCTTATGCTAGGTGTGCCCATTGTGTGCATTACTTAGTACATTGTTTTACATTACATTTCATGCTAGGTGTGCCCATTGTGTGCATTACTTAGTACATTGTTTTACATTACTTTTCATGCTAGGTGTGCCCATTGTGTGCATTACTTAGTACATTGTTTTACATTACATTTCATGCTAGGTGTGCCCATTGTGTGCATTACTTAGTACATCGTTTTACATGACATTTCACGCTATGTATGTTCATTTGATTACATACTTAGTGCATCGTTTTCACATGCTTACATTTTGTTATGACATTTGGTTTGTTTAACATGCAACAATACATTCATTAACATTAATTACGCCGTTCGTTAGTAGGTAGTGGTACCATAGGAATTGACAACTCCCGTTCCGGACATCCCAGGGAAAGGGGATGGAAGGAATGACCGAATTCGATATACATAATTTAGATAAATCTTTAATCTGTTTAAGGGTTTATCGCAACAGTCTCAAGGCTTGGATGTATGCATTATAACAATACCGCATAAATATTGTATCAGTATAGCATGTATTTGTTACACAAACATAACTTTGATTTAAACTATGTTTTACTTCAATACCTTGTTTTTGTGCATTTTACATATGGTTTAGTTGATATATATATTTCACTACCATACATGACATCTTGGTTACACATTACACGATCTACATTGAACATAAACATTTTGACATTGATATACACATTTGGTGGTTTACATTGGACATAGACATTTTGATATGGTTTACACAATAACACTTGACAATTGGTTTGTACATGAACAAGTTACATTGGTGGTTGTTTGGGTAAGTGATTTGAGTAACGATACGTGTGTAATATGATACAAACATGGTGGATACGCCGTTGGTACTTCCTATATATAAGTGTTTGTATAATATTACATAGCGTAACGTTATCTAAATCATTTCAGTTGGATACATATAACATTTCATACAAATAACATACTTTTCATAAGACATTGTTTTACAACCAGCTTATCTTATACAAACTCGTTTTACATGGTTATTCATTTAACCTTACATTACTTATACCTATCAACTGATCTTATCGTTTTCCAAATGATTTACAAAACAAAGCAAATTACAAGGTTCATGACTAAACATTTTCTCGAATATAAGTCATGAATCCTATTTTCATAAACCTATGTATCTCACAGGCATTTTTATGCTGACGTACCTATTTTCACATGTGTTTTCAGGAGCTTTTCCGTAGGATGTTGATCATGACACTAGGGCGGACCTGTGCCTTAGAGACTAAAAACGAAGATAGACTTGTTTAATTATGTTATAAACTCTTTTGTTTACTGTTCAAGACAATGTAACACTCTTGTTTAATAAATAAAATACAACTTTGAATGCCATGGTTATGAAACAATTAATTCTGTTACAACACTCCCCGATGTTTCCGCCACGTTTTGTATGTTATACGTGGTCGGGGTGTGACAGAAGAGTTGGTATCAGAGCCAATGGTTATAGGGAATTAGGTTATTAGTAATGCTTTGACCTAGACTATAACTTTTCTAGGACCCTAACACAAGTTATCTTGTGTTTAGATCTTAAAACATGCACATCACCTATCCTTAGGTGATTATCAGAACAAAAGCCAAAAATGTTCCGAAACGATTTTTGAAAAACAATCATTTGTTTTTGAATGTTTTATTACAAGGTTTTGAACCCTCAATTGTAAGGTTTTGAACCCTCTGTTATATGGTTTTGAACCCTTTTCAGTATTGGTTTTTGGCCTTGTGCCTTCAAATTTTCAAAATCCCGTCAAACGTTTTGGGTTTTAAATAATGTGAACATGTGCAAACTGGAAGGGTGAATGCCTGTATTCTGGGTTTTCTGTCTAGGCAAGCACTTCGTATACATCTCAACCAGACGCGAGACCAGTTGTGCTTACCTGGGAATTCTTGGGATGAGTGTTCACTTATAGGCGAGCATGTCTTCGAAATACATTATTTTTTATCCATTTACTATGATTAGTCACTATGTGTCGTTTGTTTGCTTTGTGATACGGACGAATGACCACCATCTTTGCTGTTTTCAATTCTAGTTTTTATCATCTCATTCTTTTCATCCAATCATCTCACTCGTTTCTTTTCATGTTTCCTCTTTTAGAATGCCTCCTCGACGCGACAATCTGATTGCGACTGCCGAACTGGCAGAAATTATTGCGGAGCAGATGGCTGCCCAATTCCCAAATCTCTTTGCTCAATGGAACCAAGCCAACAACAACAACAATGCTCCATGCAAATACAAGGATTTTAACTTGGCTAAACCACTCAAGTTTAGTGGTTCTGAGGGAGCGACTGGGCTTCTTCAGTGGTTTGAGAGCACTGAGAATACTTTCCGCCACGTGCAGTGTCTTGACAATCGCAAAGTCGAGTTTGCTTCGAGCGTATTTCAGAAGAGGGCTTTGACATGGTGGAACGGGGTTATGAGAGATAGGGGTGCTGAGATTGCCTTGGCACAGACATGGGTTGAACTAAGAGCTCTTATGATGAGGGAATTCTGTCCTCGTCATGAGCAGCGAGCTTTGGAGAAGGAATTTGATGATTTGAAGCAGGATAGTGGTGAGCACAGGGCTTATACTGATAGGTTTGAGGAGTTGAGTCTGCTTTGCCCAACTATGGTTACCCCACTCGACAAGGCTATCGAAAGGTATATCGACGGCCTACCTGACTCTGTACAAGACATCATTACTGGTAGCAACCCTACCACACTTCGTCAGGCGATCGAGTTATCAGCGACGTTGACTGAGTCGCAGATTCGGAAGGGTAAGTTGCACAGGAAGGGTGACAAGGGCAAGAAACAGTCGGCTGACAAGGGGGATAGCAAGAAGGGTCAAAACAGGAATGGAAAGGACTCTGGTTCTTCGAAGAGGTCAAGGAAGCGTAAGGCTTCCCAAAATTTTGCTATCACTGCCCAAGCTAATCAGGCAACTCCTAACCAACCCGCGCAGCCTCCGGCAAAGAAACCCTATTCAGGGAATGCACCTTTGTGCAATAGATGCAACAGTCACCATCAGCCGCAACATCAGTGCCGTTTCTGTACTAGCTGTGGGAAGTCAGGTCACCTTGCCGTGTTTGTCGGTTTGCTCAGAATCGTGCAGTTCAGAACCCGGCTCAACAAGTTGCTCAGCCTCCTGCTCAGCAACAGGGTCAAGCTGCACGACCACAATACCCACCTGGTGCTTGTTATAATTCTGGGGATCTGACCCATTACCGAAATCGGTGCCCAAGGCTGGCTAACCAGAATCAGAACCAGAATCCGAATCAAGCTCCGGCTCGAGGCCGAGCCTTTAACATGAATGCCCAAGAGGCGCAGGCAGACGATAACGTGGTGAACGGTACGTTCTTTATTAATAACCAGCCTGCATATGTTCTCTTTGATTCGGGTGCCGACAAGAGTTTTGTGTCATTGTCTTTTGAGCCAATGCATCGAGTGTCTAGAACAAAACTAAGTAAATCTTTGACAGTAGAAGTTGCTAGTGGTGAACCCATTATTCTTGATTATGTTCTTCGCAACTGCCAGTTGAATCTTAACGACCATCTTTTTCCTATCGACCTCACGCCTATGCAACTTGGAAGCTTCGACGTTATTGTGGGAATGGATTGGTTATCCAAGCATCACGCAGAGATAGTTTGTTCTGAGAAGATTGTTCGTGTGCCGCTTTCGACATGCGAGATCCTGCAGGTTCAAGGTGAGAAGCCTATCGGTGGTCTGAAACTCATGTCTTGTTTTAAAGCTCGGAAGTATCTGCGGAAGAACTATGTGGCTTTCTTAGCACATGTTACAGAAGATAAAGGCAAGGGTAAGTCTATTTCAGATATTCCTGTTGTTCGGGATTATTCTGAAGTGTTCCCTGAAGATTTACCTGGTCTACCTCCAGCACGCCAAGTCGAGTTCCGTATTGATCTCGTACCTGGTGCAAATCCCATTGCCAGAGCTCCATATCGTCTTGCACCATCTGAGATGCAAGAGTTGTCTAAACAGCTTCAGGAGCTCTCTGACAAAGGTTTTATACGTCCTAGTTTTTTTCACCTTGGGGTGCTCCCGTTCTTTTTGTCAAGAAGAAGGATGGATCCTTTAGGATGTGTATCGATTATCGTGAGCTTAACAAGCTTACCATCAAGAATCGATATCCCCTACCTCGCATCGATGATCTCTTTGATCAGTTACAAGGCGCTTCTTATTTTTCGAAGATTGATCTGCGATCTGGATATCATCAACTTCGGGTGCAAGAAGAAGACATTCCGAAGACAGCATTCCGCACTCGTTATGGGCATTAAGAATTCACAGTCATGCCATTCGGTTTGACTAATGCTCCTGCTGTTTTCATGGACTTAATGAATAGGGTCTGCAAACCTTATTTGGATCAGTTCGTCATTGTTTTTATTGATGACATCTTGATATATTCTAAGACGCAAGCTGACCACGAGCAACATCTTCGTCTTACTCTGGAACTCCTAAAGAAAGAGCAACTTTTCGCCAAATTCTCCAAGTGCGAATTTTGGCTTAAAGAAGTTCAATTTTTGGGGCATATTATCAACGAACAAGGTATTCATGTAGATCCCTCCAAGATCAGTGCGATTAAGGATTGGGATGCGCCTACTACTCCTACTGAAGTTCGTTCTTTTCTTGGTCTAGCGGGTTATTATCGCCGCTTCATAGAAAACTTCTCGAAGATTGCAGTTCCTCTAACTGCTCTAACTCAGAAGAAAATGCCCTTTTATTGGGGGTACAAACAAGAGGAAGCTTTTCAACACCTGAAGCAGAAGCTTTGCGATGCGCCTGTTCTATCATTGCCTGAGGGTGATGATGATTTTGTTGTGTATTGTGATGCATCGAAATTGGGTCTTGGCTGTGTTCTTATGCAAAGGAACAAAGTCATAGCTTATGCATCGAGGCAGTTGAAGATTCATGAGAAGAACTACACCACTCATGATCTTGAGTTGGGTGCAGTTGTCTTTGCTCTCAAGATCTGGAGACATTATTTGTACGGTACAAAATGTGTGGTTTTCACTGACCACAAAAGTCTTCAGCATATCTTCAACCAGAAAGAACTCAACATGAGACAGCGACGTTGGGTTGAGCTTCTAAATGACTATGATTGCGAAATTCGCTACCATCCTGGTAAGGCGAATGTCGTAGCTGATGCATTGAGTCGTAAGGAACGTACTAAGCTTCATTGTGTATGTGTTCAGTCTGTTATTCAAGCTCGATCCGATATCCAAGCACGCATTTCTCAGGCTCAACAATCTTGTGTTGCACAAGGTTTGATGGATAAGGAATTTCCCTATCACATAACGCCTGCTCTGGAACTGAAGGACAATGGATCATATTACTTCATGGACCGTTTGTGGGTCCCAAGCCAGGATGATCTTCGTACCTTGCTTATGGATGAAGCCCATAAGTCGCGTTATTCTATTCATCCGGGCTCAGATAAAATGTATAAGGATCTTCGTATTCACTATTAGTGGCCTGGTATGAAGAAAGACATTGCATTATACGTATCAAAATGCCTTACTTGTCTTAAGGTTAAGGCTGAACATCAGCGTCCTTCGGGTTTATTGGAGCAACCAGAGATCCCAGTTTGGAAATGGGAAAACATTACTATGGATCTTGTTACCAAACTTCCACGCACTAAGAAAGGTCATGATGCCATCTGGGTAGTTGTTGATCGTCTTACAAAGTCAGCACATTTCTTGCCAATCCGTGAGGATTTTCCTGCTGACAGACTTGCTCAAATCTATGTGGATGAAATTGTAGCTCGACATGGTGTTCCTTTGAACATCATTTCTGACAGAGATGCTCGTTTCACTTCTCATTTTTGGAGAACCATGCAATCTGCTATGGGGACCCAACTAAATCTGAGCACAGCTTATCATCCGCAAACGGATGGTCAATCTGAGAGAACAATCCAGACTCTGGAGGATATGCTAAGAGCTTGTGTGATCGATTTTGGTGGTAGCTGGGATTCACATCTTAAATTGATTGAATTCTCCTACAACAACAGTTATCACACTAGCATCAAAATGGCTCCTTTCGAGGCTCTCTATGCTCGAAAATGTCGTTCACCAGTCTGCTGGAATGAGATTGGCGAGGCTCAACTTACTGGACATGCCCTCATTTTAGAGACAACTGACAAGGTCAAGAAAGTTCGTGATAACCTTCAGGCAGCTAGAAGCCGTCAGAAGATTTACGCGGACCCAAAACGCAAAGCCTTGGAATTTCAAGTCGGTGATCGAGTATTACTTAAGGTCTCACTTTGGAAAGGTGTGATCAGATTTGGAAAGAAAGGAAAACTTGCACCTAGATACGTTGGACCATTCAAGATCGTCGAAAGAATCGGAAAGGTAGCCTACAGACTTGAGTTACCTCCTGAACTTGGAAATGTTCATCCAACTTTTCACGTGTCCAATCTCAAGAGGTGTTCAGCTGATGAAAACTTCTCCATACCGCTTGACGAAATTCGTATTGGCAAAACATTGAAATTTGTTGAGAAACCAGTGGAAATCATGGAACGTGAAGTCAAGTGGCTTAAACGCAAGCGCATTCCTTTGGTCAAAGTTCGCTGGGAAGCTAAGCGTGGACCTGAATTTACTCGGGAACTCGAAGATCAAATGAAGGCGAAATATCCACATCTTTTTCCACGAGTTTCCTCTAAATAAATTTCGGGACGAAATTTCCACAAGTAGGGGAGACTGTAACAACTGTGCTTGTAATCATTGTGAACAGTTCTATTATCAATAAAACAATGGTATTTGATCCCAATGTTTATTTTGTTATGATTTACATTTTTCATGTTTTGACTTTTATGTAATTTCAAACTCTACATCGCTTTCTGGAGAGTTATACGCAAACTAGTGCGTAAACGTACTCAGTTTAATGCGAGAAAAACTCCGGAACATCAACATATACTCAACATAACTTAAATAACCTTTACATAACTTAGAAATAAGTTTTGAAGGCTTTGGTATGGTAAAAACAAGTTAATTCGACTATAGGGACTAAATATGACAAACTGCGAAAGTATGTCAATTTGAACTGTAACGAACATTCCGGAACATGACCATAAGTTAAACACACCTTAAATATCCTTTACATAGCTTAGAAATAGGCTTTAAGGGGTTCGGTGCGCTAAAATAAACTTTTGGGTCATTCAGGGACTAAAAGTGTCAAAAAGTGCACAAGTTTGCACTTTTGCGCATAACTCACGTTCTGAATACATCCGGACATCCAAAAATTTATGTAAGCACTATAATATTTTATTTTAATGTTTGGCATGATAAAAATCCGTTTGTTGCATCATTTAGATCGTTTTTCGTGCTTATGCGCATTCCGTCATAATTAAGCGAACATCGCGTTCGTACGACCAAACGAACTGACATCCGGCATATTTTTGAATATGTTTCATGCCCACAATGTTTAGGCATCCTTGTGGAGCCTTGAAAATGATTTAACGAACCTTAAACACGTCGGAAATGGCCTTAATACGCAACGGGGACTGAAAGGTGGACATTTGAAATTGTTTGCTGATCAGAGGACCCCTAGCGCGACGCCTAGCCCCCCTAGCGTCACGCTAGGCCCCTTCTGATCAGGAAAGGTCATTTAAACACAAGATTAACATCCCCTAGAATCCCCCAAAGGTCAAGTGCCACATGTTAAACTCTTATGGTGTCCAAAATCAGTAACAACAACATTACAACAAGTGTAGGGATGTGATCATTCCCTCTACTCCAAGAAACGATCCTAACGGTGGACCGAAATCTATAAATACCCATCACATTTCACTTCATTTCTCATAAGAATCTGATCATTTGTGCTCTAAGTTGAAACCTTTGTTTCATACCTGAGCTATTTTGATCAAGATTAGCATTCGGGGACCCTTCGTAAGTATTCTTTCGTTCTTTTATTGCTTTTCGAGTCCGAAAGTCAAACTTTGTTTGACTTTCTGCATTGACCAATTTATGGTCGATGCGAAGTTCGTTTGAACTTCATAACGTGAGCGTGATCACGATGGTTATAGTCCCTAGCGACTATACCTACTGATTACCACGTTATCTAGGCTCAGTGACGAGCCGTAGTTTCGGTCAGAATACGTATTCTTGCGTATTTTGTAACCAAACTACTTATGGGTATCAAAACCGTTTGTTTTGACACCAAACCTGTTTTCTAAACTTAGTTAAGCATGTTTTAACATGCTTAGCTCGTCACTTTTAGTTTAGTGCTTATATAGGGTCGTAAGGTAAGCGATCTAAACAATCGCTTATACTTTCGAACCCGACCCGGTTGGTCGATCATTAGGATCCGACCAAGCACATTAGGTGACCATAGTATATAGGGAATAACCTTATGAGGTTATACCTTATGGTCGCTTCGTTTAAGTAGTTGTATGATAGGTAGTTTATATGCCTTAGGTAAATTACCAAAATACCCCTATGATGCCAAAATTCATTTTAAACATATGTAACACAACTTTTGACATCTAAACTGATTTGACAACCATATTAGGCATGTTAAGGCATATATTACTTGTCATAGGACTAGTTAGGCGGTCCGAACGCGTTTCACGCGAACGACGCGTTAAAGTAGCATAAGCTACCTAAATGGGTCGTAATGGGTCACAAGCACTTAGGTTAGGTTTCATTTAGTATGTAGGCTTTAGTAAACCATACTACACGAGTTCCCATAATCGTATGGTTTACGAGCCCTCTTCCTATCCGATCTTCCGATTTAGGTCCGGTTTATTAATGTAGTTACCTATATTAGGTGCCGTTTGATATTCCGTGATCTCTAGCATTGCTTGGTGGTTATCTTAGGACTTCTGAGCAATCTCAAGTGAGTACATAGAACCCCCTCTTTTAAATGTTTTCAAGGTGTTTATGTGAGTACATAGACCCCTCTTTTACTGTTTTCCAAACGTTTTGGGGTGGAACACATGTGCCTACTTGTTACTTTCATGCTTTCCGGTTTTCACATCATATACATGCTATGTTCGTTAGTACATTATAGTACATGATTTCATTACATCTTATGCTAGGTGTGCCCATTGTGTGCATTACTTAGTACATTGTTTTACATTACATTTCATGCTAGGTGTGCCCATTGTGTGCATTACTTAGTACATTGTTTTACATTACTTTTCATGCTAGGTGTGCCCATTGTGTGCATTACTTAGTACATTGTTTTACATTACATTTCATGCTAGGTGTGCCCATTGTGTGCATTACTTAGTACATCGTTTTACATGACATTTCACGCTATGTATGTTCATTTGATTACATACTTAGTGCATCGTTTTCACATGCTTACATTTTGTTATGACATTTGGTTTGTTTAACATGGAACAATACATTCATTAACATTAATTACGCCGTTCGTTAGTAGGTAGTGGTACCATAGGAATTGACAACTCCCGTTCCGGACATCCCAGGGAAAGGGGATGGAAGGAATGACCGAATTCGATATACATAATTTAGATAAATCTTTAATCTGTTTAAGGGTTTATCGCCACAGTCTCAAGGCTTGGATGTATGCATTATAACAATACCGCATAAATGTTTGTATCAGTATAGCATGCATTTGTTACACAAACATAACTTTGATTTAAACTATGTTTTACTTCAATACCTTGTTTTTGTGCATTTTACATATGGTTTAGTTGATATATATATTTCACTACCATACATGACATCTTGGTTACACATTACACGATCTACATTGAACATAAACATTTTGACATTGATATACACATTTGGTGGTTTACATTGGACATAGACATTTTGATATGGTTTACACAATAACACTTGACAATTGGTTTGTACATGAACAAGTTACATTGGTGGTTGTTTGGGTAAGTGATTTGAGTAACGATACGTGTGTAATATGATACAAACATGGTGGATACGCCGTTGGTACTTCCTATATATAAGTGTTTGTATAATATTACATAGCGTAACGTTATCTAAATCATTTCAGTTGGATACATATAACATTTCATACAAATAACATACTTTTCATAAGACATTGTTTTACAACCAGCTTATCTTATACAAACTCGTTTTACATGGTTATTCATTTAACCTTACATTACTTATACCTATCAACTGATCTTATCGTTTTCCAAATGATTTGCAAAACAAAGCAAATTACAAGGTTCATGACTAAACATTTTCTCGAATATAAGTCATGAATCCTATTTTCACAAACCTATGTATCTCACAGGCATTTTTATGCTGACGTACCTATTTTCACATGTGTTTTCAGGAGCTTTTCCGTAGGATGTTGATCATGACACTAGGGCGGACCTGTGCCTTAGAGACTAAAAACGAAGATAGACTTGTTTAATTATGTTATAAACTCTTTTGTTTACTGTTCAAGACAATGTAACACTCTTGTTTAATAAATAAAATACAACTTTGAATGCCATGGTTATGAAACAATTAATTCTGTTACAACACTCCCCGATGTTTCCGCCACATTTTGTATGTTATACGTGGTCGGGGTGTGACATCGGCTTCTGTCCTTGGCAATGTACTGGTATTTGTGTCACGTCTGGGTGACATTCCCTTTTGTCTAAGTGGTGTGAAGCGGGTTAGACAACGTTTCAATTGTCTATGAGGTGTATATAGCAACATAAGCCATCATGTAATCACCCAATTTCACACGCAAATATACTCACTGTATGAGTGGGGAAGTAAATTTCTGAGCCTTCACATAGGCTTGCCAATTTGGCTTGTTGCTCGTAATAGAATGAACTCGAGGCTACATTGCCTTGGTCATTCGTGTTTAAGTTATTTCCTGCTGCATTGGTTATCATTAGCTTAACCCGCAGAGTCCACCAGGATTCCTGTGCACTACAAATCGTTATTACGTGGGCCCCCGTAATAATAAATTGTCTTGCACAGTTACCCCAAATTTTCTCTCGTCCAAGCAGATGATCAATCAAGGAGTAATAGTAGGTGCATTGGCATGAACAGGGTCATGCTCCAATGCGGGGTCAGGAGCAGCGCCTGGCTCAGGGGCCACGGCCGGCTCCAGATCAAAAACTCCATCTCAAGATCAGCTGGATCAACAAACACAGGGGGTTACAGGATCCTCCAAGGGCTGGTCTAAGTGTATGAACTCAAGGTCATGGTCTGGATCAAAACCAGGTGGAAAAGCAGGATCAACCTCAATATCGTGGTCAAACTCAAAGCTGTGGGCGGGATCCGGTGCAGCTGATGATGCCATATCAGGGTCGGCGTCGTGTGAGTGGTGCTGCATTCCCTGTATGTGCGAAGACGCGAATGTCAGAAACTCAAATGAGTCTGGGATAGGGGAATGGACATGAGTTTCCCCTACAGGAGCGTCCGCATGCAGTAGTCTAATACCAGCAGCAATAGGGCC
Source organism: Helianthus tuberosus (assembly GCA_030545235.1). Taxonomy (NCBI): domain Eukaryota; kingdom Viridiplantae; phylum Streptophyta; class Magnoliopsida; order Asterales; family Asteraceae; genus Helianthus; species Helianthus tuberosus. Next base: position 164,521,233 of record CM060410.1, read on the forward strand.
CTGCCCTCGAATGGGTCCTCCTCCAGTAGATCGTTATCGTCGTCAGAGGCCACGTCAGGGGGGGCATATCAACAATAGGATAAGCGGCAAGGGGGAAAATTCCCAACAAGATGGCCATCAGTAGGCTCTGCTACGACTTCAGGCAGCGCAAAAGGGCTGAAAGTCGTCATTGTCTGTGCCGGTAGTATCGGAAATGTACACCTCGTGCTTCGATGAAACTATGTCGTCTGATACTATGGCCATGGGATTCGTAGTGTCCATCTTTCTAGTACTTGATGAAAGCATGACGTTTGTAACACAAACACATATACGTATAATAATCAATCATATAAACATGTTAGTCAATCAAATAATTCTCCTAGTCTCACTAGCCAATTTCTCCCAGTCTTTAAGACTGCTCTATCCTCCACCTCGACCTCTTAGATCGAGCCTCGGTCCCCTTGACCGAGCCTCAGCCTTCATGACTGAGCCTACTCTTCCTAGTCTCACTAGCCAACTACCTCGGTCACCTAGACCGAGCCTCGATCCTCCAGACCGAGCCTCAGCCCTCAAGGCTGAGCCTATAATAAATCAACGTGCTCAACTACCTCGGTCACCTAGACCGAGCTTCGATCCTCCAGACCGAGCCTCAGCCCTCCAGGCTGAGCCTATAAATAATAAAATGTGCTCAACATTTGTTTGTAAAAAGTTTTGGATCTGGACTTAAGTGGTATGCAGTAAAATGTTTTCGTGAGAGCCCTAGTGATCATAGTCTAGACTCGAGAAAGAATCCTAGTTCGCTATGATCAGAGCTCTGATACCAAGCTGTCACACCCTGGCTTTGCGGAAGCGTGGTTAATTTTGGTGTGACTTCTTAATACCATAGCTTAACCATAACAAAGCTATATGAAATAAAATCATGCAAGATCATCCATTTGATTAGGTTTTAAAACCAGAGTAACATGCCATTGTCTTAAAGACTTACAACATCATAACATAAAACATTGTCTTGAAAAACATAAACATCAACATGAGATAAACGCAGTTTAAGATTTGTGACTTGTCCAGGAAAGAGTCACATTTCCTAAACTGGTATGACCTTGGAACCCTTATGCAGCGGGAAAACATAATATACCGTGCCAGATCTTTAATTTCCTGAAATACATGTAAGTTGAAAAATCAACAATAATGTTGAGCGAGTTCATGTGTAAGTGAGTATGTAAAACACTTGTAAGTATAAAAGTTCCCTGGTATGTAGCAGTGTAAGGAAAAAGAGATCACCAATGGTTTGCAAGGCCATTAGTATGTGTGAAGTGCAAGTAGGAAGACTCAAACCTAGCAGATTTCGCGTTGGGTACAAAGCCACTCAAGGTCCGTTCTGCTGGGCCTCTTAGAGGTCCGTTCTGTTGGGCCTAGAGTTGGGCTCGCTACACCCAGATAGATCTACCGCTTACGTCCCTCGGTGTTTCTGCCTACCCACTCACATGATCTAAGTAGTAAACCTCCTTACGCTAACCATACTATGTATAAAGTACTTGTAATCAAAGTAACATGTATTTCACCCCCGTAGTTAAGAAAACTGAAACCAGTTAGCGAAAAGGGGGACATGAACTCACAGTGAAGCGTCTCTACCAAGTATCTCCTGCTCACGCAGCTGTGCGACGACCTACAGGTGCTAATTTCTATTAGACGGACGGCCGTGCCTTAGCTTTATAGTTTAAGTCTTTGGGAAATAGTTAGACAACTATTTCGTGTTTACGTTCTGTATACTTGGTAGTTATTCTCCTTCCCATGGATGGGGGATTCAATAAATGTGTGTTCAAATTATATCGTTAAGTCTCACTTAATATATATATTTCCAATTCCAAAATATAAGTATTTTTCTCAAAAATATTATGTTTTCATTTCACATAATTTTTCTCCAATAATACGTTGTTAAAATACGCGTTCATAAATATTTCCGTAAGTGCGTAAGTTACGTTTTAACAGTCGAGTGGTAATATAAGTACCGGTGTAACTTAAATATTTATGGTGAAAGCGTTCGTATTATTTTGGATTCGTTAACGTTCGTAAATATTATTTTCACTCTAAAAATAATATTTATGTATTTTCACAAAATAATCATAAACAGTGTGTGAAAAATATATATTTATCACGTTAAATTTTGTGAAAATTCCACCTCCGAATATTTAGTAAATAAAGTCATGGCGAAATTTATATTTCGAAAACATGTCAAAAATAATTCTAACACTTGTAGTGTAAATAGTTCTAAGTGTTAGGTTTTTAGAAAAATTTCGCCAGGGTTTCCTCTGTAACCGGAGGTGGCCACGCTTTCAAGCGTATCATTTTCTTTTATAAACCAAATCAACAATCTTCTTATCCAATCGAAACAATGTCCAAAACAACAAACTAGTCACAATATATATAAATCGCGTAAAGTTTCATGAACTTGTGATTTATCCAAACTGTGAAGTAAATCTCATTACTTTTAGTGGATCTTTATGTAAAACAATCCGATTTTGTAAAAACCTCGTTTTTATGGAAGTTTTGTCTTTACAACTTCTCGTCATCTTTTTCAAAAATAGTTATTTTGTCGAAACTGGTGTTACACAAGTGTTTACACACTTGTGTGTTCTAAAAACCATTCTTGTTAGTGTAACTTCCATTTTTAGAAAACATGATTTCTTTGACGCTTGGTCCTTTGAAAATACCACTTGCAGATACGTAGATCTGCTAGTTTTAAAGACTATTGTGCAAACTAAAACACTTTTACACAAGTTAAATTGCTTTTACACAAGTCATGATTCTTGTGTGGTAGAGTTTCACCTTTTAACCCCTTTTACTTCTAAAATAACCTTATGTCATGATCCAAGAACATGACTACACCGGGTTAAACGATGATCCGAGCTACCACAACATAGATCGGGTCTAAATAATCATACATTTCGAATACTACATCATTTACACAACTTATGTGCTATTAACCACCATTTTTAGTGTTTTAAGTAGACTTTAAAGCATCATCTTGCATGTTAACGACTTTTAACCAATAAAAATCCTTTTAACCACTTTAGATTAGTTCAAATACGAGTTTTAAGCATTATACCTCTAGCTCGAGGCTAGGGAAGAATCTATGCGCAAATGAGGTGGATAAAAGCTAAGTAGAGAGGTCCTTCGCGTTCCGCTTGCACCAAGCTTCCTAATACGAGACCCTTAACACTTGTATGAGCTTGAAATTACTTGAACAAAACTCGAAAATGGATGTGTGATCTAGGGGAGTTTGGCCGTAAGCTTGGAGAGGGAGAGAGGGAGTGATGAAGTTGAGTTTGTGAGTGTGAATGTTATGGGGGGTTTAGGTTATTACTTATAGACAAAGTTAAGATTATTAACCATTGGATCTTATGCTAACTAGATACTAAGCACATGGATTAAAATATTATTTTAGAGTACATAGTATGTCTCCCCTCATGGGGACGGTTGGTTAGGGGGGGGGTCTAATCCAATTCCATTTCAACCATAGGTTAAGTATTAGTTAGATAATTAGGTTAAGTCAAGTGTTTAACTTGGTTACTTGTGTATAGTGTTACAATGGGTGTTAGGGTGTTCAGGGACCCTAACTGGCTTAGAAAAAGATAAATAATGAAAATAACAATATTTTCATGTTCCGGGTATAGTCCGGTTGTTTGGTTGGATAGTAATCCGTTAAAGCGTTACTAAAGCTTTAAAGTGTCGTTAATACTCTTTTTTTGTGACACGGCTCATTCCTGACACTTTGGAAAGTGTCTAGCAATATTTTTCTCATGTTTTGGCACTTTATTAGTTAGCTAAAAGCTGAATTATTGTGTAAAGTGCTGAGTTTTGTACTTAGAGTATGTTTTAGGCACATCCAGTCATTGTGACTTATTCCTAGAGACGCAGTTCTACAACCCTTGTATCCCTACACTCACCATTAGTGTAGCAATTATCTCAGGCTCTTACAGGCCTTAGAGGCAGTGTCTGCCTGGTTCTGGCTTTATCAGCATGTTCAATAGGTTATCCGCTATTGTGCTACTGTGCTTTTTGTGCATCATGTTTGTCACTAAGGTTCAGTATGTAAATAATGTAGTGACGATAAGTAAAGTATGATGCAAGTAAGTACATGTATCAGATATCAAGTAGCAGTTCATCAGCTAGTTCAAACAAGCACAGTAATTAAGCAGCCATTAATCATTAATTAAGTCGTACGGATACCTGGTTTAGTGCGGGTTGTCACAGCAATAAACGACGAAATCATCATTGCCCTCAGGCAAAGTCAGAACACGCGCGTCGCAAAGCTTCTGCTTTAAGTTTTGAAAAGCTTCCTCTTGTTTGAATCCCCAATCAAAGGGTTTGTTCTTCTGAGTTAGAGCAGTTAGAGGAACTGCAATCTTCGAGAAGTTCTCAATGAAGTGGTGATAATAACCCCCTAGACCAAGAAAAGAACGAACCTCAGTAGGAGTAGTTGGCGTATCCCAATCCTTATCCTTAATCGCACTGATCTTGGAGGGATCTTGATGCGTGTGAAGTGTTATATATATTAGGTGTATATTTTAAGCCCCTTTATAACTTATTTTTAGCCAAGTTTTAAATTTATAAAACACGATATTTTACTAACACTAAACACACATATGGGCAAGTGCACCCATCGTGAGCGTAGTATAGTGTTGGCAAGATACTGAGGTCGTCCAAGGACACAAGAGCTTTTAGTACCGGTTTATCCTCAACGTCTAATCAAAATAAAAAGTTTAGAAAAAAGGTTTTAAACTAAGAAAAATAAAAACTAACTAAAATGCTGAAAATAAAATAAAAAGAAAAACAGATAGACAAGATGAATCACTTGGTTCCGACTCGTATCTAGTGTAACCTTTGATTATTTCCGCACTTTTGCACATAATTAAGAGATTATCTTAGTTATTGTAGTAGGCCCCTCTTTTGAAGGTGACGTTACCCTCACCCCAGTAGTTTGAGTCAGCAAGGATACAATCCTAAAAGGGTGGATTATTGGAAGATAATTAATTAAGTTATTAATGCAAATTATGGTAGGCCCCTGTTTTGGAGGTGACGTTACCCTCGACTAAGTAGTCTGAGTCAGCAGGGATACAGTCCTAAATAGCCGGGTTATAGTATTAATAGTAGTTAACTTATGAGGGGATCAAAGAGTTTGGACCCCCGCCATCCAATACCGTTAAGTATTGAAGGAGGTCCTACTAAATTTGACCCAGGTCCATTGCAGGACCTCTAAACGCTGAACAATGGCAAGACCTTTACCAAACCGTTCCCTTAACCCCCGACCAGGTAGCCAACATACCTCCATATAGACCGTGGAGATATGAATGGTGAAAATCTTTTATTTTATATAGACAGTAAAATAATGCCAAGACACCACGGACAAATGATAAGGAAAGATCACCTTCAACATAAGCAACTAGTTATTAAAGTCATTAATACAAAACCAAATAAAAAGTGCAAAAGATTAGAAATAAAAAGTATTACACTAGACACTTTGTCTTCACCAAGTGATGTAAGAGACTTAGGCAAACATGACCTTGATTGTCAAGAACACTTACAATCAATCTTGGATCCCGAGACGACTCACACACTCTACGATGGACAATGGATGATGGTGGTGGATGATGGTGTTATGGTGGTGGTGGGTGGTGGGTGAAGTGTGAGAGAGGTGGTGTGCCAAGGGATGGTTTGAGCTTGAGCCAAGCACTTCTATTTATAGGCTGAACAGAAGCTCGGGCACGGCCCCGTCTCCACATCCTTTCTTTCTTCATTAAATGCAGCTTTGTCTTATTAGTTGACCACGCCCCCGTGTCCGCTGAGCACGACCCCATGTGCAGAAGAATCTTTGTACTATGAAGATTTGCCTGGATTGTGCGAATCTTATAGTTGACCACGGCCCCTTGTCCACTGAGCACGACCCCGTGGTGGGCAATAGAAGCTTCTACCACTTTGTCTTTTCTGCTAACACTTGGGCACGCCCCCGTGCTGGCTGAGCACGGGGCGTGTTCAGGCTTCTGATCTCTTGTTTTGCTTGGGAAGATGCTGTCGTGGGGTCGGGCATGCCACGTCTTGTTCCTTTTCTTGTATTTTATGTTAGATTTTGATGTCTTTTTGCTTCTTTTGTTAATTTGAGCTCATTTAATCCTGAAAATACAAAAGGAAGACAAAAGCACACTTTTTCCAACATTAGTACTAAAAAAGGGTTAGTTTTATGCCTCATTTGATGAAATTTATATGTTACATTTTGAACACATCAATCTACATGAATACCTTGTTCGTTGATAATATGTCCTAAAAATTGAACTTCTTTAAGCCAGAATTCGCACTTGGAGAATTTGGCGAAAAGTTGCTCTTTCTTTAGGAGTTCCAGAGTAAGACGAAGATGTTGCTCGTGATCAGCTTGCGTCTTAGAGTATATCAAGATTTCATCAATAAAAACAATGACGAACTGATCCAAATAAGGCTTGCAGACCCTATTCATTAAGTCCATGAAAACAGCAGGAGCATTAGTCAAACCGAATGGCATGACTGTGAACTCATAATGCCCATAACGAGTGCGGAAAGCTGTCTTGGGAATATCTTCTTCATGCACACGAAGTTGATGATACCCGGAACGCAGATCAATCTTCGAAAAATAAGAAGCGCCCTGTAACTGATCAAAGAGATCGTCTATGCACGGTAGGGGATATCGATTCTTGATGGTAAGCTTGTTAAGCTCACGATAATCGATACACATCCTAAAGGATCCATCCTTCTTCTTGACAAAAAGAATGGGAGCACCCCAAGGTGAAAAGCTAGGACGTATAAGACCTTTGTCAGAGAGCTCCTGAAGCTGCTTAGACAACTCTTGCATCTCAGATGGTGCAAGACGATATGGAGCTCTGGCAATGGGATTTGCACCAGGTACGAGATCAATGCGGAACTCGACTTGGCGTGCTGGGGGTAGACCAGGTAACTCTTCAGGGAAAACTTCAGAATAATCCCGAACGACAGGAATATCTGAAATAGACTTACCCTTGCCTTTATCTGCTGTAACATGTGCTAAGAAGGCCACATAGTTCTTCCGCAGATATTTCCGAGCTTTAAAACAAGACATGAGCTTGAGGCCACCAGACGGTTTCTCACCTTGAACCTGTAAGATCTCGCCTGTCGAAAGCGGCACACGAACGATCTTCTCAATACAAACTACCTCTGCGCGATGCTTGGCTAACCAATCCATACCCACAATAACATCGAAGCTTCCAACTTGCATAGGCGTGAGGTCAATAGGAAAAAGATGGTCGTTAAGGTTCAACTGACAGTTGCGAAGAACATAATCAAGAATAATAGGTTCACCATTAGCAACCTCTACTGTTAAAGGTTTACCTAGTTTCATTCTAGACACGCGAAGTAATGGCTCAAAAGATAAAGACACAAAACTCTGATCGGCACCCAAATCAAAGAGAACAGATGCAGGCTGATTATTAATAAAGAACATATCGTTCACCATTTCATTGTCTGCTTGTACCTCTTGTGCATTCATATTGAAGACTCGACCTCGAGCCTGAGCATGATTCTGATTTGGGTTAGCATTCACCAATCTCGGACACTGATTACGGTAGTGGGTCAGATCCCCACAGTTGTAACAAGCACCTGGTGGGTAGTGTGGTCGTGCAGCTTGACCCTGTTGCTGAGCAGGAGGCTGAGCAACTTGTTGAGCCGGGTTCTGGACTGTCTGATTCTGAGAAAACCAACAAACATTGGCAAGATGACCCGCCTTCCCACAGTTATTACAGAAACGGCACTGATGTTGCGGCTGATGGTGACTGTTGCATCTATTGCACAAAGGTGCATTCCCTGAATAGGGCTTCTTCGCTGGAGGTTGTGCGGGTTGGTTGGGAGCTGCCTGGTTAGCTTGGGCAGTGACAACATAGTTTTGGGAAGCCTTACGCTTCCTTGCCCTTTTCGATGAACCAGAATGCTTTCCATTCTTGTTTTGACCTTTCTTGCTTTCTTCCTTGTCAGACGACTGTTTCTTGTCCTTGTCACCCTTCATGTGTAACTTATTCTTCCGAATCTGCGACTCAGTCAATTTCGCTGCTAACTCGATAGCCTGACGGAGTGTGGCAGGGTTACTACCAGTAATGATGTCTTGCACTGAGTCAGGTAGGCCGTCGATGTACCTTTCGATAGCCTTGTCAAGTGGGGTAACCATTGTTGGGCAAAGCAGACTCAACTCCTCAAATCTATCAGTATATGCTCTATGCTCGCCACTGTCTTGTTTCAAGTCATCGAACTCTCTTTCCAAAGCTCGCTGTTCATGACGAGGACAGAACTCCCTCATCATAAGGGCCCTAAGTTCAGCCCAAGTTTGTGCTAGAGCAACTTCTGCACCACGGTCTCTCATAACCCCGTTCCACCATGTGAGAGCCCTCTTCTGAAATACACTCGAAGAAAACTCGACCTTGCGATTGTCAGGACACTGCACGTGGCGGAAAGTATTCTCAATGCTCTCGAACCATTGAAGAAGCCCAGTCGCTCCCTCAGAACCACTAAACTTGAGTGGTTTAGCCGAGTTAAAATCCTTGTATTTGCATGGAGCATTGTTGTTGTTGTTGGCTTGGTTCCATTGAGCAAAGAGGTTTGGAAATTGAGCAGCCATCTGCTGTGCAATAATTTCTGCCAGTTCGACAGTCGCTATCTGGTTTTCGCGTCGAGGAGGCATTCTAAAAGAGGAAAACATGAAAGGAAACGAGTGAGACGATTGGATGAAGAGAATGAGATGAAACAAAAATTGACAACAGCAAAGATGCTGGTCATTTGTTCGCATCACAAAGCAAACAAACGACACACAGTGACTAATCAAAGTAAATGGGTCAAAAATAATGTATCGCGAAGACATGCTCGCCTATAAGTGAACACTCACCCCAAGAGTTCCTAGGTAAGAGTGACTGGTCCGATTATGTGGATTTGTACGAACACTCTAGCCTTAGACAGAAAACCCAGGGTACATGCATTCACTCTTCCAGTTTGCACGTGTTCACATTATTTAAAACCCAAAACCTTGACGAGATTTTGAAAACTCAAAGGGGTTCAAAACCTTATAACAGAATTAATTGTTTCATAACCATGGCATTCAAAGTTGTACTTTATTTATCAACATAAGAGTTACATTGTCTTAAACAGGAAATAAAGAGTTCAGAACATAATTAAACTAGTTCTATCTTTATTTTTAGTCTCTAAGGCACAGGTCCGCCCTAGTGTCACGATCATCATCCTACGCAAAAGCTCCTGAAAACACATGTGAAAATAGGTACGTCTGCATAAAAATGCCTGTGAGATACATAGGATTTGCGAAAAGAAGATTCATGACTTATAAGTTTAGAAAAAGTTGTTTAACAAAAGTCAGTCATGAGCCTTTTAAATTGTTTTGTTTTGTAAATCATTCAAAAAGCGATGATATGTATAAATAAGAGAATAATGTAAGGTTAAATGAATAACCAAGTAAAATGAGTTTGTATAAGATAAGTTGTTTTGTAAATCAATGTCTTGTGAAAATAAGTTGTTTATGTAAAACGTAATATGTCAAATATTGAAATGATTTAAGTAACGCTACGACATGTAATGTCATACAAACACTTATATATAGGAAGTACCAGCGGCGTATCCACCATGCTTGTATCATATTACACACGCCTCGTTACTCAAATCACTTACTCAAACCAACCACCAATGTAAATTGTTTATGTATAAATGATTTGTCATGTGTTAATGTGTAAACCATATCGAAATGTCTATGTCCAATGTAAACCACTAAATGTGTATATCAATGTCAAAATGTTTATGTTTAATGTAGATCATGTAATGTGTACCCAAAAATATCATGCATGGTAAGTGAAATATATCAACTAAACCATATGTAAAATGCACAAAAACAAGGTATTGAAGTAAAACATGGTTTAAATCAAAGTTATGTTTTGTGGAACAAATGCATGCTATACTGATACAAACATTTATGCGGTATTGTGAAAATGCATACATCCAAGCCTTGAGACTGTGGCGATAAACCCTTAAACAAATTAAAGGTTTATCTAAGTTATGTGTATCGAATTCGGTCATTCCTTTCATCCGAACCTACCCAGGATGTCCGAAACGGGAGTTGTCAATTCCTATGGTACCACTACCTACTAACGAACGGCGTAGCTAATGTTAATGAATGTATATTGTCCCATTTGAAAAAACCAAATGTCATACCAAAATGTAAGCATGTGAAAACAATGTACTAAGTATGCACACAATGGACATACATAGCATGAAATGTAATGTAGAACAATGTACTAAATATGCACACAATGGGCATACATAGCATGAAATGTAATGTAAAATAATGTACTAAATATGCACACAATGGGCATACATAGCATGAAATGTAATGTAAAACAATGTACTAAATATGCACACAATGGGCATACATAGCATGAACACAATGAAATCATGTACTATAAGTGTACTATTGAACATAACAAGCATATGATATGAAAACACGGAAAAGCATGAAAGTAACAAGTAGGCACATGTGTTTCACCCCAAAATGTTTGGAAAACAGTAAAAGAGGGGTCTATGTACTCACTTGAGATTGCTCAGAAGTCCTAAGATAACCACCAAGCAATGCTAGAGATCACGGAATCAAACGGCACCTAATATAGGTAACTATGTTAATAAACCAGACCTAAATCGGAAGATCTGATAGAATGAGGGCTCGTAAACCAAACGAGTATGGGAACTCGTGTAGTATGGTTTAGCAAAGCCTACATACTAAATGAAACCTAACCTAAGTGCTTACAACCCATTACGACCCATTTAGGTAGCTTATGCTACTTTAACGCGTCGTTCGCGTAAAACGCGTTCGGAACGCCTAACTAGTCCTATGACAAGTAAAATATGCCTTAACATATCTAATATTGTTATCAAATCAGTTTAGATACCAAAAGTTATATTACATATTCTTAAATGAATTTTGGCGTAAAAAGGGCATTTTGGTAATTTACCTAAGGCATATAAACTACCTATCATACAACTACTTAAACGAAGCGACCATAAGGTATAACCTCGGAAGGTTATTCCCTATATACTATGGTCACCTAATGTGTTTGGTCGGATCCTAATGATCGACCAAATGGGTCGGGTTCGAAGGTATAAGCGATTTATTAGATCGCTTTCCCTTACGACCCTAGACAACGTGGTAATCAGTAGGCACAGTCACAAGGGACTATAACCATCGTGATTACGCTCACGTTGCGAAGTTCAAACGAACTTCGCATTGACCATAAACTGGTCAATGCATAAAGTCAAACAAAGTTTGACTTTCGGACTCGAAAAGCAATAAAAGAACGAAGGAACACTTACAAAAGGTCCCCGAATGCTAATCTTGATTCAAGTAGCTCAGGTATGAAACAAAGGTTTCAACTTAGAGCTTCTCAAATCAGATTCTTGTGAGGAATGAGTGAAAATGTGATGGGTATTTATAGATTTCGGTTCACCGTTAGGATCGTTTCTTGGAGAAGAGGGAATGATCACGTCCCTACACTTGTCGGAATGTTGTGGTAGCTCATTTTGCTTCCACCACAAGAGTTTGACACTTGGCATTGGCCTTTGGAGGGTTTAAGGGATGTTAATATGTGTTTAAAATGGCTTTTGCTGATCAAAAGAGGCCTAGCGTGACGCCAAGGGGGCTAGGTGTCACGCTAGGGTCCCCCTGATCAGCAAACACTTTCCAATGTTCCCCTTTCAGTCCCCGTTGCGTATTAAGGCCATTTCCGACATGTTTAAGGCTCGTTAAATCATTTTCAAGGCTCCAAAAGGATGCCTAAACATTGTGGGCATGAAACATGCTCAAAAATATGCCGGATGTTGGTTCGTTTGGTCGTACGATCGCGATGTTCGCTTAATTACGACGGAATGCGCATAAGCGTGAAAAACGATCCAAATTGCGCGACGAATGGATTTTTCTTATGCCAAAAACTAAAATAAATTATTTTAGTGCTTACATAAATTTTTGGATGTCCGGAGGTATTCAGAACGTAAGTTATGCACGAAAATGCAAACTTGTGCACTTTTTGACGCCTTTGGTCCCTGAATGACTCAAAAGTTTATTTTAACACACCGAACCCCTCAAAGCCTATTTCTAAGCTATATAAAGGATATTTAAGGTGTTTTTAACTTATGGTCATTTTCCCGAATGTTCGTTACAGTTCAAATTGGCATACTTTCGCAGTTTGTCAAGTTTAGTCCCTGTAAGCGAATTAACTTGTTTTTGCCATACCAAAGCCTTTAAAACGTATTTCTAAGTTATGTAAAGGTTATTTAAGGTATGTTAAGTATATGTTGATGTTCCGGAGTATTTGTCTCATTTAACTGATTACGTTTACGCACCAGTTTGCGTATAACTCTCCAGAAAGCGATATAGAGTTTGAAATTGAATAAAAGTCAAAACATAAAAAATGTAAAACACAACCAAACAAACATTGGGATCAAATAACATTGTTTTATTGATAATTGAACTGTTCACAATGATTACAAGCACAGATGTTACAGGTTCACTGCTCCTAGAAGATCCATGCATACTGTTTGTGGGTATTCCTACGGCCTGGTTCGAAGCACATCGTATCTTGCTTTAGCATCCAACTCATTTGCATTGAACCGTGTGAATTTCTTGGACATCTGAAAGGAAACACCAAACAATTAGCATGAAACAGTGAAATCTTCGGAGAAAACTGAAAACAGTCGGCTGAACACGGCCCCGTGTTCAGCGGACACGCCCCATGTTGGCCTGAGTTTGGCTGGACACGCCCCCGTGCTCAGCGGGCACGGCCCCGTGTCCAGACGTCTGTTTACCAAAATTCCCATTTTTCGACCCGGTCCCGAAAACTTGAAAATTTTTGGTCCAGTAGGGGCGGTTTTCCCCGAAAATGAAACCCCAAACGTTGTTTTTCCCAAAACAAACCGTTTACCCCTTCAATTTTATCTTTTTCGTTTCAAAAACAAGGGTTTGGGGTTTTTGTGAGAAATCGGGCAAATCTACGAACAATACAAGTTGATTTACTTCCTATAACACGTATCTAAACTAATGCTAACAGATCTAAGCAAAAATTTGAGGTTCGATCCGGATGAAGTTCAAGAACCCTAGATTTTTCCCCAAATTTTTGGTGTTTTGACTACATGCAAATGCTTAATCTAACTAGAATCATACCTTGATGTTGTTAGAAGTAGAGGAGACATCGGAATCTTGCAAAAAAATCGCCTGAACCAGAGAGTTTTCGGGGAAACGGGGCGTGTGGAAATGAAGAAACTGTTTGGAAAAGGGGTTTTATCCCGACAGTTGCGAGGACACGGCCCCGTGTTCGGGCAAGTTTTGAATTTTTTTTAATTGCTCGTGTGAGTGCCCTATTTCCTGAAAACTTGGTTAGAAGACTTACCGATTTAGATGTCAACCCGCTTATTCGTAACTTACCAGGTATGATGTTGATGCTTTTATTCTTCGATCGTTTGAAACGAGATTTCTTCCTCTTCATCCTCACTGAATCCTTGATAGAGCTTCAGCCGTTGGCCATTGACTTTGAATGGGTTTCCATTTCGAGATTTAATTTCTACTGCACCGTGTGGGAAAATATGGGTGATGGAAAAAGGTCCTGACCACCTAGACTTTAATTTACCAGGAAATAGCCAAAGTCGTGAATTAAACAGTAGAACTTGATCTCCTACTCGAAATTCATTAGGTTTAATGTGTTTATCATGCAAATTTTTCATTCTTTCCTTATAAATTTCGGAGTTAGAGTATGCATAATTCCTAAGTTCGTCTAATTCATTTAATTGACAAAATCGGTTTTTACCGGCAAATTCTAAATCTAAGTTTACATTTTTAATTGCCCAGTAGGCCTTGTGTTCAATTTCTACTGGCAAATGACAGCTTTTTCCATAGACGAGCTTATATGGGGTTGTACCTATTGTTGTTTTATAAGCAGTTCTAAAAGCCCATAAAGCATCATCTAATTTATCGGCCCATTCTTTTTTATTTAACCCTACGGTCTTTTCAAGTATTCGTTTTAAACCTCTATTAGTCACTTCGGCTTGTCCGTTTGTTTGAGGGTGATATGCCGTTGAGACCCGGTGATAGACCCCATATCTTGTTAAGATTTTTTCAAGTTGATGATTACAAAAATGGGTACCTCTATCACTTATTAAAGCTTTAAGTGTTCCAAAACGAGAGAATAATCTTTTCAGAAATCTTACCACGACTCTTCCATCATTTGTTGGAAGTGCATCGGCCTCGGCCCATTTAGACAAGTAATCTACTGCCACAAGTATATATTTATTTCCTTTTAACGGTGGGAAAGATCCCATAAAGTCGAGTCCCCACACATCAAAAATTTCACAAACAAGAATGCCATTTTGTGGCATTTCGTTTTTGGAAGAAATATTACCTATTCGTTGGCAAGCATCACATGTCTTGACAAGACTTTGGGCGTCTTTGTAAATGGTTGGTCAATAAAATCCTGAATCAAATACCTTTCGTGCGGTACTAGCGGCACCATGATGTCCTCCGTATGGACCTTCATGACAATGGCGGAGAATCCTTCTTGCTTCACTACCATGTACGCATCGTCGGATGAGCTGATCGGCACACATTTTTAAAAGATAAGGATCATCCCAAAAATAATGCTTCACATCTGCAAAGAATTTTTTTCTTTGATGATGTGGCCATCCTTTGGCGACTATACCGCTAGCTAAGTAGTTAGCATAGTCGGCGTACTATGGTTCTTCTCTGTATTCCACCATTTCCAAGGACTCCGTTGGAAATTTTTCATTGATTTGTTCATCCCTGGTTGCCTCCAAAGCTGGGTCTTCTAGGCGCAAAAGATGATCTGTTGCGGTGTTTTCTACTCCTCTTTTGTCTTTGATTTCAATATCAAATTCTTGGAGGAGTAGAATCCACCGAATCAAATGCGGTTTAGCATCCTGTTTTTTGAAGAGATATCGAGTGGCTGCATGATCTGTATAGACTATTGTTTTAGAAAGAACAAGGTAAGAACGAAATTTATCAAAAGCAAATACCACAGCTAGTAACTCTTTTTCAGTTGTTGTGTAATTTTCTTGTGCATCGTTAAGTGTTTTACTAGCATAATAAATTGGGTGAAAATGCTTTTCTTTTCTTTGTCCCAAGACTGCTCCAACTACAAAGTCACTTGCATCACACATGATTTTGAAAGGTAATTTCCAATCAGGCGCTATCATGATAGGTGCATTGACTAGCATTTCCTTGAGTGCTAGAAATGCTTGATTGCAATCCTTGTCAAAGATGAAAGGGGCATATTTTTCAAGTAATTTTGTTAGAGGTCTTGAAATTTTAGAAAAGTCTTTGATAAACCGCCTATAGAATCTGGCATGTCCTAAGAAACTTCTGATTGCTCTAACGGAGGATGGGCGCGGTAATCGAGAAATAGTGTCTATTTTGGCTCGATCAACCTCCATTCCTTCGCTCGAGATCTTATGACCGAGTACTATTCCCTCCGTTACCAGGAAATGGCATTTTTCCCAATTAAGGGCGAGGTTGGTTTCCTCACATCAGGATAGCATTCGCTCAAGGTTATCGAGGCATTGGTCGTATGAATCTCCAAAGATAGAAAAGTCGTCCATGAAGACTTCCATTGTCTTTTCTATCATATCATGGAAGATGGTTGTCGCAACCCCCGATCCCTTATTCCCGGGAACGGGCGGACGCGATCTCAGTTGTGGTGGTATCAGTGTTATTTTAATCTCGCAGCGGAATTTACATCAGGACCGTAGTTAGGAAATGTTTATCAGAGTAAAACCACCTCATTTACTATTAATAATCACATGGGTAAAACCCAAGTTTCTTGTTACAATACATTTATAGGGACAAACCCTATTTTATTGAATTTAAAACATCGTTTATTAGGTAACTTTTATAGCCACATTTTCCCCAAGCCTTCAGTGCTCTCCAACTGGCTTTCATTAATTGGTTGTTCACATTGTGTTACCTGTAACGCGTTTTAAAAACATTTGTCAGTCGGAAATACTGGTGAGTGAATCCCAATTTAATCAAGAAACATTTTATCAATTAAAACAGTATTGAGAGCGATCACATTGTTTATTTCTACACAATTACTCATTCAGTATTTGCCACTCGACCGGATCTTTGGCTATGGTCAAATTACTCATTGGCTAACTCGTCGTCCAATGGTAATGCATTGTCGTTCCCGACTTACTACTCGCAAGTAGTAATAAATTTTGTATACAAAACCCAATAATACCAGCAGTAATTGAAGAACTACAAAGACTCAATCACCGCTTAATCACATTGTAAAACAATTAAGGTTTTGTAAATTATTCCAAAAATATTAACAAAAAGAGGATAAACTCACATTGCTGTCTTAGGCTTTTCGTAAGGGTTTCCTGGGTATAATCTATAATTTATACAAATGTATATTGGTTAGTACCATAACCCTTTTTAAATATTAATGATACCCTCCCCGAGACGGCATTCCAACAACTACGTCGGGCAGAACCAAGACAGTTGTTACGGAATCCTAAATCAATCGGGCAGCGTAACTATTATTAAACTGGAGTTATAATACTTACAACGGAGTAGAACCTCGCTAATTAGGGGGTATAATACTTGCAAACTATGCCTAATATCAGAGAATTCGAGATTGAGAATTTAGAAGGAGCGACGGAAAAAGAAACCCGAGGCCTCCTTTATATAGTTGCTGATTCTAGTCCTGTCGCGGCCCGCGTAAAGCACAGGCCAAGGTTACGCGGCCCGCGTCAACCTTGGTCAACACTATAGCTTAGTCCGGTCATCCAATAGACTCGACACGATGTCGACACGTGTCAGCACCGGATGTCTCCGCGTTTCATGATCTGTCGCGGCCCGCGTTAACTATCAAGAACACTTATGCGGCCCGCTTGAACTAAAGAAGTCAGCGGAGTCAATTCTGGTCTTGATACCGCCCGCGTAAGATGTTGGGGTGGGTATACGCGGCCCGCCTCAACTCCATTTTTCTTAATTTTAATTTATTTTATATGTTATAATCTAATTCGGGCTCGGTTTTCACATACGGGGTGTAATTAAAGACATATAAGGGTAGTTTAAAATATACTAGAGTGTCGGAAATATTATGAGAACATTGGTTTTACCAAGGGTTGTTACATTCTCCCCACCTTGTTTTAGAGCTCGTCCTCGAGATCTATTGGAATAAATATGGATATTTCTTTTTCATTTCTGCTTCAAGCTCCCATGTGTACTCAGGTCCTTTTTTGGAGTCCCACTTCACTTTGACTAGAACTAGTCTCTTATGCTTGAGATTCTTGACTTTCCTGTCTTCAATTTTTAGAGGCCTTTCTACAAACTTGAGTTGTTCATTTACCTCTATATCCTTAAGAGGTACTATCAATGATTCATCAGCTAAACACTTTTTAAGATTAGATACATGAAACACATCATGTATTCCTGCCATTTCCTCTGGCAGTTGTAGCTGATAGGCTACAGGTCCTATTCTTCTAATAATCTTAAAAGGTCCAACATACCTGGGACTTAACTTTCCCCGTTTGATGAATCTTACCACTCCTTTCCAAGGAGAGACTTTCAACAATACTTTATCTCCTACTTGAAATTCCAATGGCTTGCATCGGTTATTAGCATAACTCTTTTGTCGATCACGTGCTGCTTTCAGTCGTTCCTTGACTTGAATAATCTTATCGGTTGTTTCTTGCACTATCTCAGGTCCAGATAGTTGTTTTTCCCTAATTTCTGCCCAACAGACTGGGGTTCGACACTTTTGTCCATAAAGTGCTTCGAATGGTGCAGCATTGATACTTGTGTGATAACTATTATTATAAGAAAATTTTATTAAAGGTAAGTGATCATCCCAATTACCTCCAAAATCAATTACACAAGCTCTAAGCATGTCTTCCATTGTCTGAATTGTCCTTTCGCTTTGTCCATCCGTTTGTGGATGATAAGCCGTACTTAGCTTTAACTTGGTTCCCATTGCCTTTTGGAAACTTGACCAAAAATGAGATGTAAAGCGACTATCTCTATCAGAAACAATTGACAAAGGAATTCCATGCAAAGAAACAATTTCATTTACATACAATTTAGATAATTGTTCCATACTAATTGTTTCCTTCATTGGTAGAAAATGAGCTGCCTTAGTTAGCCTATCTACAATCACCCAGATTGTGTCATTTCCTTTCCTAGTTTTGGGTAATTTAGTAACAAAACCCATTGTTATAAATTCCCACTTCCAAACTGGCATTTCTAATTGTTGTAACAAAGCTGAGGGTTTCTGGTGTTCAGCTTTAACTTGTAAACAAGTTAAACATTTAGAAACATAGACTGCTATATCCTTTTTCATTCCTATCCACTAGAAATTTTTCCTTAAATCCTGGTACATTTTATCACTTCCTGGATGCATTGTATATTTAGACTTATGGGCTTCTTCTAATATACAATGACGTAGATTTCCTAATTTAGGTATCCACATTCTCTTTTCATGGAATCTCCATATTCCATCTGTTCCTTGTTCTAATTCTTTTAGCATACCTTTTAATTTTTCAGAATCATCCTTGATTACTGATTCTTGTGCTTCTCTTATTTGATCATTTAAATCTACTTGTAGATTTAATTTAAGAGAACGTACCCTTTTTGAGTTTTCATGATACTTTCGGCTTAAAGCATCTGCTATTATATTTGCTTTTCCTTCTTGATACTGGATATCACAATCATAATCACTAAGAAATTCTATCCAGCGTCTTTGCCTCATATTCAACTCTTTCTGCCCGAAAACATACCTTAAACTTTTGTGATCAGTAAATATGGTAAACTTACTACCATAAAGGTAATGTCTCCAAATCTTAAGAGCAAAAATTATAGCTCCTAATTCTAAATCATGGGTTGAATAATTTTCTTCATGATTCTTAAGTTGTCTAGATGCGTAAGCTATAACCTTTTGACGTTGCATTAATACACATCCATAACCTAATTTAGAAGCATCACAATAAACTACGAAATCTTCAGTTCCTTCTGGTAATGCTAGTATGGGTGTATGGGTTAATCTTTGCTTAAGGATTCTAAATGCTTCTCTTTGTTTTAATCCCCATTCAAATTTAACAGATTTACAAGTTAACTTAGTTAAGGGAATGGCTATTCTAGAGAAATCTTTAATAAATCTTCTGTAATAACCAGCCAATCCTAAGAAACTTCTAACTTCAGTTGGTGATTCAGGGGTTTTCCATTTCGTAATTGCCTCAATCTTGGTTGGATCCACATGAATTCCTTCATGATTGACTAGGTGTCCAATGAATTGTACCTGTTTTAACCAAAATTCGCACTTTGAAAACTTAGCATAAAGCTTTTCTTTTCTTAATATACTTAAAAGTGCGTGCAAATGTCTTGCATGATCCTCTTTACTTTTGGAGTAAATTAGAATATCATCTATGAATACAATTATGAATTTATCCAAATATGGCTTACATATTCAGTTCATCATGTCCATAAATGCAGTTGGGGCATTGGTTAAACCAAATGGCATGACAGTAAATTCATAATGGCCATACCTTGTTCTAAATGCGGTTTTAGGAATGTCCTCTTCTTGTACCTTTAATTGATGATATCCTGACCTTAAATCGATTTTAGAGAAAAATCGAGCTCCTTGCAATTGATCAAACAGATCATCGATTCTCGGTAATGGGTACCGATTCTTAATCGTGACTTTGTTTAATTTACGGTAGTCAATGCACATCCGCATTGATCCGTCCTTTTTTTAACGAACAATATCGGCGCTCCCCATGGTGACGAACTTGGTTGTATAAATCCTTTCTCCAATAATTCATCTAATTGTTTCTTCAATTCGTGCATTTCTGCAGGTGCCAACCGATAAGGTGCTTTGGCAATTGGTGTTGTTCCTGGTATTAAATGAATTCTGAATTCAACTTCTCTGTCTGGAGGTTGTCCTGGCAATTCTTCTAGAAATACATCTGAAAACTGAGACACTACTGGAATATCTTTTAAATCCTTTCCTTTAGTGTTAATGATTATAGAAATCAAATACACTATAGAACCTTTTCTCATACAACTTGCAGTTTTCATCACAGAAATGAATTTAGTAGACCTAGAAGTTTTATCTCCTTTAATTATGATCATTTTACCTTTTGGTGAATTTACTTGAATTAACTTTTGATCACATAAAATACTAGCTTTATTGGCTATTAACCAATCCATTCCTAAAACAACATCAAATCCTACCAGATTCATGGGATATAGGTTTGCAATAAACTTCTGATTTAAAATTTATATTCTTGCTCCCTGCAAGATTTCAGAAATTCTAACAGTTTCTCCATTAGCTGTCTCTACTACGCATTCATGTGGTAGTTTAGTTAATGACTGATTTAGAAATTTGTAAAACGATGTATTAATAAAACTTTGGTTTGCACAAGAGTCAAATAATACTTTAGCAAAGACATCATTAACTAAAAACGTACCAGCTATGACATCTGGAATCATCTTAGCTTCTTCTGCAGTCAGAACAAATGCTCTAGCATTTTTAGTATTCTTGTTGTCTGGAGCTGGAGATAATTTCGGACAATTTAACTTGATATGACCTTGTTCTCCGCAATTGTAACATACCTTACTGTTAGCTTTGATCCTCTTCTCTGGTACGGACTAACTCATCAGTCAAGGTATTTGCTAGTTCTACAGCTTCTTCTATAGTTTGAGGTCTAGCTGCCTTGACTACGTGTCTTATTTCCCCAATTAATCCTCAAATATAACGGGAGATTAACACTAGTTCTGGTGAAGCAAGAGTTGGTACTATTCTAGCATATTCAAAGAATATTTTAGTGTACCCTTTACTATCCACACCAGTCATCCTAAGGTTTAGGAATTTGTTTGCTATCTGTTCCTTCTCATTAGGTGGGCATAATTTCCTTTCTACCTTATCCTTAAATTCTTCCCATGTCATATTGTAAGTTCTATCACTTCCTCTTGTTTGAAGGATAGTGTTCCACCATTCTAGTGCTGCATTCTTAAACAGATTAGAAGCAAACAGTATCTTATCTTCTTCAGCACACTTACTTATCCTTAAGACTGCTTCAGTCTTTTCTATCCAGCGTAAGGTTGCAATGGCCCCTTCATTGCCCGAGAATTCCATTGGTTTACAAGACCAGAATTCCTTATAAGAACAACCATAAGGCATGGTTCTTCTTCTTTTGGGAATAGGCATTTGAAGTACAGGTCCATTGTTCACGCTGTTTTCTGGTTCACTTGGTCGCTTACTGCTATGCTTACTTTTATTATCAGCATCTTTAACAGTTTGAAGTATAAATGGCATTGCATCTATAATTCCTTGTGCTACTATGTGTTGGATAGCACTATTGTCCACTTGATTTCCATTGTTATTGTTATTGATGCTTGGATTTTCATTAACCACGTTAATGTTACTCTGGTTATCATTATTCAGATTTCCTTGATTTCCTTCATCGGCCATCTGAATTTTAAACATTTATCCCATATTAATATCACAATTAATATTTTAATATAGTTAATCACATAACACACAATCTAGCCAAAAATGTAGATCATTGCTACTATACTCTTTTTCATATACTATGCGTCTATTACACACTAGTACAGAAATAAGGATTACAATACCAACAGAAATAAAATAGTAATATGCATCCGTACACACATATTTTATTTTATTTTATTATATTATATAATTAACATTATTACTGTTGCTTCTTCCATTCTAACATTCATGGATATGGATTCATCCAAAAATCCATATTGCGCTCATCGTATTTCCATACGCGACGCTCTCCCACCTGACGTTGGTAAGGATCTTCCAAGATTCCCCTAATGTAGTTATCATGATAATAGGGATCTAAAGGGTCCATACCTGAATAGGCTCCTATAGTTGTGTCTTCAGGAATAGAGTAACGTTGCACATAGTCTCTATTCTCGTCCCACCATGGGTCGTAATTTGGGTCTAGGGGATTTGGTGCAGGTACCCTAGGAATTTCATCAGGGTTAAAGTCATGCATTTCTACTTGGGTTTCCTGGTTTTCTATTTCCATGAGTTGTTCTGGGTTTTGTGGTTGTGGGGCTACTAGTTGTTCCAGACTTGGGTCAGCAGCAGTTGTAGCAAGGATATGGAAATTAGCTAGGCTTCTATTAAGCATATCTTGCGTATGAGCATCTGTCTCTCGCTTAATAGCTCCTAAGGCCCTTTGCTGTTGCAATTTTCGCATTCTCTTCCTACGAGTAAAAGCTTCTTTACTAAACCATCCTCGTTTCTTATTAGGAAATGGTTCTTCAGAATTAGCTCTAAAGGCAAATATCCCATCTTCCTGATCAGC
This sequence comes from Helianthus tuberosus, assembly GCA_030545235.1. Classification (NCBI taxonomy): domain Eukaryota; kingdom Viridiplantae; phylum Streptophyta; class Magnoliopsida; order Asterales; family Asteraceae; genus Helianthus; species Helianthus tuberosus. The sequence goes on from CM060410.1 coordinate 164,543,655, forward strand.
AGTATACCCAGAGAGGGCAGGCTGTGATGATGTACCTTTACTCCTAGGTGAATCAGATAACTGACGATTCATATCTGATAGTTCTTGATCACTCATACTGAAAACTAACCAATAGTCAAATAACACATAACCAATAAATACAGTTATGCACGTATTTCCATAATTTATTTCCTAACACAAAATTTCAGAATTTTAAGTGTCAGCAGAACACTTCTTTGGCTCAGACCAGTGGCTAGGCTCTGATACCACCTTCTGTCGCAGCCCCCGATCCCTTATTCCCGGGAACGGGCGGACACGATCTCAGTTGTGGTGGTATCAGTGTTATTTTAATCTCGCAGCGGAATTTACATCAGGACCGTAGTTAGGAAATGTTTATCAGAGTAAAACCACCTCATTTACTATTAATAATCACATGGGTAAAACCCAAGTTTCTTGTTACAATACATTTATAGGGACAAACCCTATTTTATTGAATTTAAAACATCGTTTATTAGGTAACTTTTATAGCCACATTTTCCCCAAGCCTTCAGTGCTCTCCAGCTGGCTTTCATTAATTGGTTGTTCACATTGTGTTACCTGTAACGCGTTTTAAAAACATTTGTCAGTCGGAAATACTGGTGAGTGAATCCCAGTTTAATCAAGAAACATTTTATCAATTAAAACAGTATTGAGAGCGATCACATTGTTTATTTCTACACAATTACTCATTTAGTATTTGTCACTCGACCGGATCTATGGCTATGGTCAAATTACCCATTGGCTAACTCGTCGTCCAACGGTAATGCATTGTCGTTCCCGACTTACTACTCGCAAGTAGTAATAAATTTTGTATACAAAACCCCATAATACAGGCAGTAATTGAAGAACTACAAAGACTCAATCACCGCTTAATCACATTGTAAAACAATTAAGGTTTTGTAAATTATTCCAAAAAATATTAACAAAAAGAGGATAAACTCACATTGTTGTCTTAGGCTTTTTGTAAGGGTTTCCTGGGTATAATCTATAATTTATACAAATGTACATTGGTTAGTACCATAACCCTTTTTAAATATTAATGATACCCTCCCCGAGACGGCATTCCAACAACTACGTCGGGCAGAACCAAGACAGTTGTTACGGAATCCTAAATCAATCGGGCAGCGTAACTATTATTAAACTGGAGTTATAATACTTACAACGGAGCAGAACCTCGCTAATTAGGGGGTATAATACTTGCAAACTATGCCTAATATCAGAGAATTCGAGATTGAGAATTTAGAATGAGCGACGGAAAAAGAAACCCGAGGCCTCCTTTATATAGTTGCTGATTCTAGTCCTGCCGCGGCCCGCGTAAAGCACAGGCCAAGGTTACGCGGCCCGCGTCAACCTTGGTCAACACTATAGCTTAGTCTGGTCATCCAATAGACTCGACACGATGTCGACACGTGTCAGCACCGGATGTCTCCGTGTTTCATGATCTGTCGCGGCCCGCGTTAACTATCAAGAACACTTATGCGGCCCGCTTGAACTAAAGAAGTCAGCGGAGTCAATTCTGGTCTTGATACCGCCCGCGTAAGATGTTGGGGTGGGTATACGCGGCCCGCCTCAACTCCATTTTTCTTAATTTTAATTTATTTTATATGTTATAATCTAATTCGGGCTCGGTTTTCACATACGGGGTGTAATTAAAGACATATAAGGGTAGTTTAAAATATACTAGAGTGTCGGAAATATTATGAGAACATTGGTTTTACCGAGGGTTGTTACAATGGCCACCATGCAACGTTGAAAGGTTGCGGGTGCATTACATAGACCAAATGGCATGCGTCGATAAGCAAAAGTTCCATAGGGACATGTGAATGTTGTCTTTTCTTGGTCTTCGGGTGCTATCGGGATTTGAAAGTGTAACACCCTTAAATTTATACTAGAATTAATTACTAGGTGTATACATATTTATACCAAAAGATATTAGATTTACATAAGTTTTAGAAGTATCATGAACCATAGTCAACACATGACTAAGTTAGAACATTCAAAATTTGTTTGAGAATTGATTTACAACCCATGAACAAAGTTTAAGTAAGATTAAGACACATAGCGGAAGCTTCAAAAGTTGTGTTCGGCTCTTCGTCATTGCTTGATCACCATCCGTACGATCCATCTAAACACCTAGGGTCAAAACCGTTAAAAACATTAGTTTTGACTTTAGTACAATATACTTAAACATATAGTCCAATCATCAACTTAAAATAAAACAAATTAAAATTTTCTGGGTTCACCGTAAATTACGGTGTTACCGTAATTTACGGTGAGTTTTGAAGACATATGACCACCGTAAATCAGGTGGTTTTCACCGTAAACAATTTTCATCCACCGTAAATTACGGTACTACCGTAATTTACGGTAGTACCTGGATTTTCAAGTTTTGCTTTGTTTGATTTCTACACCAAGGCTCTAACTCTCGAATTTCAGTTCTTCTATGATACCGAACATTAAAACCTCGTATTACTTAAATGGTATATATATATATTAACCAATCATCAAAGATTTTTCAATCATAATCCGAAGTATTAATCATGCCTTGTTAGATTGTTCGACCCGTTTAGACACCAAGAGTTAATCATCAAACAAGGTAATTCAAACATCAAATTTCTAACAATTGTTTTGACCCGTCTCACTAGATTAAGACGAAAAGTCGCTTCCGTGATATATTAATCTATCTTGTTTACCATATTTTCAAACTACAACATAAATCTATCAAATAATACATAATGTAACGAAATGATAATTTCGTACCTCTAGAGCACGCCTTTCCCCCGTGAATTCCCTCCGGCTTGTCCGCTTGATGATCCGGACTCTTTGCCTAGAAAATTCAGTTTTACAACTTGTTTAGAACTCTTTTCATGACCATAATCGCATCATTATGAGTCATGATAAATTCTGCGTTTTCCTACTATTCTAGCATTTAAATCTTCGATTAGGCATTACTACGAACACCTAACGAGACAGATTTTTCTACCATTATTACTAAGTTCATGACTTGCAATTTAACATCAAATTTCACTATAATTAAGCCACTTGTATCCATTTAAACATTCAATTTGCTGAATTTCATCATACCATTCAGTTTTTTTTTCTCTAGATTAAAATTCATAATCCTAGTACTTGTCTAGTCTTCACATAATCATAAATCACCTACAATGGTGATTGTAATTTCTTCAAGTGACATGCAATGATTTTTCACAATTTATCATCTAGGGTTTAATCCTAAACAACATATTGCTTCAAGATTCATTCATGCATGACCTATTTAGGTCCAATTTCAGCTATTCACCATTAACCTAGAATTTATGGTGAATCAAAATATAAAAATTTTACATACCTTTTGATCCTTACTACAAGGGGATTACTAATTTACATTCAAGAATTGATTTAGGGCAGATTTGAAGCTTCAATTTGGAGATTTGATATGAAACAAGGGTTTGAAGAAAACCCTGTGTCGCCCCCCTTGCTCTCTGTTCGACCAGACACCAGCTTTTGGGTGTTTGGTTTTATTTTGTTTATTATTAGTAACCAAATTTTCAGTTTTGACAAGTTTACACCCTCAACTTTGATTTATCCTTAAGTTTGAGTGTAATAACCCTATTATGGGTTATTTCAAGGCTTGTACTTAACTGAGTTAAGATTCCTAATTGATTGACTCTTGTTTATTTTACTTTTAAATTTTAATATAAGGATTTATATTTTCAGGGTGTTACAGAAAGTAACCTGAAAAACCATCCAAGAAACAATAAAATTTATGAGCGGATAATCTTTCTAATATTTGATCAATGAAGGGTAAAGGGAAGTGATCTTTCCTTGTTGCTTCATTTAATCGCCTATAATCTATACATATCCTCCATCCTGTGACGGTTCTCGTTGGTATTAATTCATTCTTTTCGTTAGTTATTACCGTTATACCTCCTTTCTTTGGAACTACTTGGACGGGACTTACCCAAGGACTATCGGAGATAGGATAAATAAGTCCGGCGTCAAGTAGTTTGATGACTTCGTTTTTAACCACTTCTTGGACATTTGGATTTACTCTACGTTGTGGTTGTATTACCGATTTGTAGTCATCGTTCATTAAAATTTTGTGCGTGCACATGGAAGGACTTATGCCTTTAATATCTACAAGCTTCTAAGCGATCGCATTTTTGTGTTTTTTCAAAAGTATAATTAATTTTTCTTTTTCTAAGCTAGATAATTTAGACGAAATAATTACAGGTGATTTACCATCTTTGTCGAGAAAAGCATATTCCAAACCTTTTGGAAGTTCTTTGAGCTCAAGAGGTGGGTCTTTCGGAGACTCCTTATTTGGTTGCTCATTTCGATCAAGAACTACAAAAGTTTGTTGTATGGCGACCTCTTCTTCAACAAAGTGGTCAGTTTCTTCTCTTGTATCGGGTGGTTCAGCTTCATCTTCAATTAGGGGGTCATTATTGCCGAATGGATATTTCATTGAACGCTCAAGATCGACACTCTTTTTAAATGCCCCTAATTGAATAGATAGATTGTTGCGCTTCCGGTTTTTCAAAGCTTCGTGGGTTTTTACAAAAGGTCGTCCCAATACTAGTGGAGCGTCATCAAGGATGACAAAGTCGGTTGGGATTACCATTTGATTTGTTTGAACCAAGACATCCTTTAACTACATCCATTGATTTTATTACTTTTCGATTGGACAGAAAAATGGGTATTTGAAGTGGAGAAAAATCACCAATACTTAATTTTTCGAAAATGTAGTTTGGCACTATGTTAACACAAAGATCTTTATCAATTGTGATATTACTAATAAATGAATTTTGAAAAAAACATGGAACCGGTGTAATGTTAATTTCAAATGGATCTTCTTTTATTAGCGAAGTTTGATCATTAGTTAACTTAACGCTTACCGTTTCGTCAATTTTAGTGTTAGTGTTTAACTATTTTAAAAACTTAGGATGAGTGGGAACTAAACAATGATTTTCGAAAGAAGGTGACAAGAGATTAATTTCTTCAAAATTAGACTCTTCTTAAATTTTAACGTTATCGGACTCACCTTTTTCGTTGCTTAACTCATGTGTCGGTTTTTCACTTATTTGTTCTTCCATTTTTACATTTTCAACTATCTCTTTTTTATTTAATTCTTCTCTTGCGCGGGACTCCTCTTCCCTTGCGCGAGATTCTAATATGCAACGTTCGATAGTTTTAATTTTCTCTATTATCCTATCGGCTATGTCGGTGATAGAGTAAGGATTGGGATCCTCAAAGCTTGAATCTGGTTGTTCGATCCTTTGTTCCTCATAATACTCATAGGAAGTAGATGGTTCACACCATTGTCCTTCATTGTAAGCATACGATGGATAAGGGTCGTAATTTTGTTCTTCATAATACTCATACGAGGTGGGTTGTTCACGCCATGGTTTCTCATAATAAGCATATGAAGGTGGTGGCTCATATTGTGGTTCCTCAAAGTATGAGTATGAAGGCTCATACCTTGTGTTGGACCGGTTTTGACTCCGAAACGATTGCGAAACGAACGTGAAACGTGCGGAATCCGTACACGAACGCGACCTAACACACGTGACGTAATATAAACGTGATTCTATTAGAAATCTGAAAACGTACAATCACTTGAATCACTTAGAGACTTTCTCTCTCTAGTTTCTCTCTCTAGAACTAGAGCTCTTCAAATCTCTAAAATGGCAAAAGTCCCTAATCTAAACATAAAGCTCCTATTTATAGGCCTTGGCTTTTAATGAGATTTCTCATTAATTACAATATTGCCACCTTGCCTTTTGTCTAGATATTTCATCATAACGACTCGTTTTCTTCTGTTTCTCGCTACGGCTCGGATTGACGAAGGCTATAAACATAAATGCACTAACAGACTCCCCCTTGGATATTGCCGCAGTCAATCTCGATCATTTAGTCAAACTCGTAGCATCTTGTTTTTCTCTTTTAGACTTCTTGAACAGAATCCTGGTGGATCTGTCTTCAGCTTCAGTTTCTTCTCCTTTCGGTAGACTCTTTTCTTCATCAGGCTCCCCCTTTCGTCCAGCTTCCGTGCTTTAGGGATCGACACCTTGCTTTTCGATTACAAGCTCCCCCTTGCTTTGAGCTCTTCTTCAGACTCCCCCTTAGACTCAGCTTCCGGGATCGTAGTCTGGAATCTCATCTGCAATCTCTCAAACATTTATAAGTAATAACATTTCAAATTTCAGCTATCCAGGAATTGTAACCTGGCTCACTCAAACATTCTAAACAAACAATTTTCATGAAATTTGGCAGTTTCATCGAATCGAATCGGAAACTAGCTCTATAACAGTATAAGCATCCAAATCCCTCACAGTTAATCATCCAAGTCCAAACTAATGACCTTGGAGATATAACAAATTGTTTTTGATTTTTTTTATTTTTAATTCAAGTTTCAAATTAATGAAATTGTTTTATTTTCAGAAACACAATCAGCTTACTTAGATTTTGAAACTCAGCACTCAGACATCGGTTGTCGAAAATAAAGCAGAAATCAAAATCTTTTTGTATTTTCTGAAAATATAAAGCAGTAAAGAAATATGTACAAACATATTCACATACAATATTTTTGTTTTGAGTATGCGTCAGAGGATCATATCAGTTTCTGACAAGTCACAAGTACCGTTGAGCTTAAAATCACATTATGAATTAAACAATTCACTTAGATTGTCGATATACTTGTCCACTTAAATTTTCACACAAATTTCAACTGATTCAGGATACAAATTAGATGTCTTATGAACTTAAACCTATTCATGTGTCCCACCTCTTGAATATACTCCCGTATCCAGAATCCCAATAATCAGTCTTACAGGTGAGTATACTACAATGATATCTGTATATAAATTAGGTATGCGAGGGCTGAGGGATCTCAGGTCGATACTTCCGTATACGCAGAGAGATATCAGCTTCGACTTTATGGTATGTCCCCTTTAGAGGATCTTTTTGCTTACAACAGCAGCGACTATCAATTTTATTGTTTCATCGGCATGCTGAGGGTTTAATGCTATGTTTCAAGCATTTGCAGAAAGTATTATCCAAGGACTAGGTCAGAACTACCGTTCAGCAGAAGTCCCGGAATAATACCCCAGACATCATTGAGTATAAAAACCTAGTATATCAGATTAAGAGACCTTTCAAACGAGATTTCAGGGGTTACCTATATATCCAAGTAGTGTTCCCCACAAAATAAGCAAGTTTGAATTTAGGTTTATATCCCGAAAAAGTTTACTAAGTGTATAAAAATCTACCGACACATCCACGGTGAGATCGTTTAACACATTTAAACTTTCCAATTCTTTAGCATACTGTAACTGTCTACTGATGTACTATCATTTCCTCTTTTTACGCAAAAACTCAATTTTTGAATTTTATCATGTTTTTGACTTTTTCAAATTTTCAAATGTTTTTGTATTTTCTGACAATATTACTCCCCCTAAAATGTAAAACCATTTAAAGAAAATTTGACAACCAACACTGATAGCTTTGTCTCGCCATCCATTTTCTGCTTCAAGTGCTCTGATTTGCAGAAAATATAACGTACCCCCATGATTTACAACACATTGATTTTAACAGTTTGAAAACCGTTTTTTCAATCTGATGAAAGTAATCATGTTTGTTCAGCCGTGAGGGTTTCGGCATATTCAATCAACACTTCCCCTTACAACAAACTATTTTCCCATAATGATTTCAAAACACTTAAGTTTGTTTTAATCAGAATGGTTTTTCCGGAAAAATTTGTTTATTTACCCATGACATGTGGGTTCGGGGTCATCTCATCACCTTGTTCTCTTTTAACCATTTTGAAAATTTAACATTATTAGGTCAAACACCACTATCACTTGTAGAAAATCAAGTACAACTTAATGTCCTTGATTAACCACTTGTAAGATGAAATATCACAGTTACCATCCTGTGAATTTCTCAAGAATGATGCCGATACCTGCTTCACTCTTACCAACCTGGAAGCTCTGGCAAGTCAGGAATTCAACCAACAGATTTTGACACCCAAGCCTGACCAGCCTTAGGCGCATTTTGAGCTTTTCTCTTTTCTTCATAAAACTCTTTCACTCATTTTTCTTTACCATCAACCATCTTGCTAAAAATATGTTTAACATTGCTATTAAACATTTTTCCAGCATCAACACCTTTTGATTTTAGGTTTGCGGCTCGTAATGGTGGAAAGTTCTCATCATTCATTAATGGAACTGTCTCTTCCTTTTTTCCCTCAACTTGTGGCTCATCTGATTTTGTGGAATCAGATTCATTGCCCGAACTTGGCTTGTCTGACTTTGATGAGCCAGATTCATCGCCAATGACTTTCTTTTTCTTCTTGTTCTCTTTTGTCCTCAGATTTGCATCTGAAGAATTCGATTTGCTTGACTTTGCCGTCGAGTGAATCGATTCATCAGAACTTTTATTCGAACCAACTGGTGAACCTGAAGACAAAATCTTCTCCAAATACTCTCTCGCCTTCTTCCTCTTTTTCCTCAGTCTGTCTCTCTGTCCCTGTGAAAGCTTTACTTTCTTATCTTCCACTTTCTGTTCTTTGGGCTTGACAGTGACTGGTTTCTTTATCGTTCTCTGAGATTCAACCCTTGATCTTCCCATCGATCTCTTTGAGCAATCTCTAGCAATGTGACCTTTGATCTGGCAGTTATAGCATCTTCTTGTTTCATAATTCCAATTCTGGCAGTTAACAGCAATGTGTCCTCTAACACCACAGGTGTAGCACACTCTGTTATCGTACCATCCACTTCTGTCAGTCCAAACCTTCAAATCATAACATTGTTTGGCTTGGTAATAATCATTTCTCCTCTTCAATGCTGGATTTGTCTTTTGAGCACTGTGGTCAAACCTGCACCACTTATTACCAACACTTTGTGAGTTTTCATTTACAAATTTTTGTGATTTTTTATAATGATTGGATGACTGTACTGATGAGCTTTTATTTTCATTTTTAGAATTTTTCAAAATTTTATCTTTTTGTTTCTGTTCTGCATTCTTCTTAACAGGTTTTTGCTTTGAGCATTCACCTGTTTCAGTAGATTGCAACACAGTATTTTTAAATTTTTCTTGTAAATCTAAAAATATTTTTCTTTTCTTTTCCTTTTCTATTTCATCATCAGCTTTGTCATCACAATCTTCAATTTTGACTTTGTCAAAATTTGTGACATTGTCAAAATTTGTGACATTGTCACTTATTGGAACAACGTTGATTGGTTTTGGACACACATATGATGCAGAAGTCACAAAACTTTTCAACTTGTTTTCTAAATCAGGAATTTTCTTTCTATTACCTTCGGCTTCTTGCTCAAGTCGAATGATTTTATCAAGATGAGAATTTATCGCACATTGTTTTTCGAGATTATTTTTACCAAAAGCATCCCTCTCATCTTCTAAAATCTTTAATTGACTTTTGAAATCATTTTCTAATTTTTTAAAATTTTCATTTTCTAATGACAAACTCTCAACATTCTTCAAAAGTTTGTCATTTTCATATTTCAATTTTTCGCAGTTCAAGCGCAACTCCAGAATCTGTTCATCATCGGTTTTCTTGTCAACTCTCAAAGCTTTGTTTTCCAATGTCAAATTCTCCACATCTTTCAAGAATTTCACATTATCTGCTTCAGATTTTTCACATTTTTCACATTTTTCATTCATCTTTTCAGCATCGGCTTCTTTCTTTGTTTCCATCCTGTATGTTCCTGCACAAAAAATTTTAACAAAATCAAGAGGGTTTGCATATTCATCAATAAAACAACCTCTCTTAATATCATATTTCATGACATTTTTTGCAGCAAGACATACAGAAAATCTTTTTCTCATTTCGATGATCACTTCCAAATTTATCTTTTCTAAATCCTTCTTCATCTCATACATCAACTCTTCTTTTCTTTTTTCTTTATCAAACTTATGTAATCTAAGCTTATTGATGAATTCTCTAAATGAAAACTCTGAGAAATTTCCATTCCTTTTTAGTTCACTCAAAAATTCATCCCATTCTAGAGGTAATGCATCAGCAAATTTTGAAATTTTTTCAGCATTTGAAAACTTTATCTCATATCTATTTATCTTATCAATCAATTCATCAAAACGTCTATCCAACTGTTCCAAAGATTCATGTTTCATGCATAAGAAATTTTCGGATCTTTTAATCCAAACATCCTTCCTGTTCTTCTTATCAAACCAAGAATCAGAAATCCAAACGTTTAAATCTTTAAGATTCTCGTTTTCCTGTTCATCAAACATTTTAGCCATATTGAATCACCTGGACAAACAAACAAACACAATCAGTTTAAATGAACTGTATACGTAAAAGTGTGTAACGATTGAATCAATCTAGAACTCGTGTCGAAAATTCGCGGAATCGTTATAATATTGTCACTGAATGAATGAAATTGATCGGATGAACCAAGTAAAACGGACTTTGAATGGACACAACTTTATACTTCAATTGATAATTGGGCCGATGAATTATGTAAGACAGTTGGGCCAACACTAATTGGGACGATGACCCACTAAGCTGATTAATTTGTTTACTTTCAAATGTCTTGAACAACTCAAATTTGATCACCTCAAAAACTTCTTAATTGAATCGACAAACTACTGACAACCTCGTGAAGACTAATCACCTCATGACAAGACACGATGCACTTTTCTAAAAACAACCTCTTTCACTTGAATTGATGGCCAACAACTTTAATACCCAAAATCATATGCAAACTGACACACAATACTTTATTTCTTTTCCCAAATACCAAACTGAATTTCTCGTGACCTGGTACTGACACAAATCACATGATCTCTTATTTTGATAGACCCAACACTCAATGTAATTGGATCTCAAACTTTATCACATGTAATTCCGATATCAACAAATGTATTCTGTAGTCTGACAACACAAATTCACGTGGACTGATGTGTTTCACATGCTTACTTGATCGAAATAGCCGACAATTATTGAGAATTCACGTGATGACTTGTTCTCAGATTCAAACTATCTAACAACCTTGGTTTATGTTCATGTGATGACAATTAGTCTTGGAATAACAACAGTCACATGCAATCAGATTTCAACTGCGATACCCCTTGATATGATGTCACAAAAGCGAACCACACAAGCGGATCTCAAGAGCGAACCTACTGTTAATGTGACAAATGAGCGGACCTCAACTATTTTGTCACTAAAAGCGGACCAGATAATGTCCGGATGAGCGGACCAGGTATTGTCCGAATGAGCGGACCAGATAATGTCCGGATAAGCGGACCTGATTGTTACTATGAGCGGACCAGAATTTTGACAGCGAAATCGAACTGAAAATCTTCGATTACTCCTAAACGGCTAGGAATTTGGATCTGAAACTTGGTAGGGTTATAGATCAGGTGTATACGCACAACATATCAAAAAATCAGCCGATTCGGACCGTAAAATCCCGTTCAATTTGACTAAAAACAGTGAAAAACGTGAAAATATGAAAAATATGAAGAAGTAGATGAAATTCGGATCTGAATCTGATGGAATCACGATCGAAAATGTGTGTTGGATCAGTGCAATCGAGCTCCTGCTCTGATACCACTTGTTGGACCGGTTTTGACTCCGAAACGATTGCGAAACGAACGTGAAACGTGCGGAATCCGTACACGAACGCGACCTAACACACGTGACGTAATATAAACGTGATTCTATTAGAAATCTGAAAACGTACAATCACTTGAATCACTTAGAGACTTTCTCTCTCTAGTTTCTCTCTCTAGAACTAGAGCTCTTCAAATCTCTAAAATGGCAAAAGTCCCTAATCTAAACATAAAGCTCCTATTTATAGGCCTTGGATTTTAATGAGATTTCTCATTAATTACAATATTGCCACCTTGCCTTTTGTCTAGATATTTCATCATAACGACTCGTTTTCTTCTGTTTCTCGCTACGGCTCGGATTGACGAAGGCTATAGACATAAATGCACTAACACCTTGGTTCATCAAAATATGAGTATGAGGGAGAAGGTTCATATCTTGGGTCTTCATAGGTTGTGTATGAAGTTGATGGCTCGTACCTGGGCTCCTCATATTAGGTGTATGAAGTGGATGGTTGAAATAAGTCACAATATTGAACCGAGTGCGGGTTACCACAATTAGTGCAATAGTCTTCCCTATAATCATCCTCCTCATAGGTGTAGTTGTAGCCTCCTGATTATTGATCCATGAGAATCAATCAGCAGACCACAACAAAGTCTCGAGACCAGAAAACAAAAATAAAAACGGAAACAAAGGCTGGACACGGCCCCGTGTTCAGTGAACACGGCCCGTGCTCAGATTCTGTATCTGGGCGTTTTAATTAAAGTTACTGATTTCGTTGAGCATGGGGCGTGTTCAGTGAGCATGACCCCGTGTTCAGACTATGTTACTGGGTGTTTTAAAAAAAAATGCAGCACAGCCCCGTGTTCAGTTAACACGGCCCCGTGTTCAGTTAACACGGCCTCGTGTTCAGGCTACTGTAAATGCAAAAACTAACTAAAATGCAGAAAAATGCGCGCGTTTTAAAAAGGTTTTGAAAAACTGATTAGGCCGTCGATTTTAAGCTTTCTTAAAATCCTTGTGTCACCGGCAACGGCGCCAAAAACTTGGTTCGTGTGAAGTGTCGTATATTTTTAATGTATATTTTAAGCCCTTTAACACTTTCTAGCCAAGTTTTAAATTTATAAAACACGATATTTACTAACACTAAACACACATATGGGCAAGTGCACCCATCGTGAGCGTAGTATAGTGTTGGTAAGATACCGAGGTCGTCGAAGGACACAAGAGCTTTTAATACCGGTTTATCCTCAACGTCTAATCAAATCAAAAGTTTAGAAAAAGATTTTAAACTAGAAAAATAAAACTAACTAAAATGCTGAAAAATAAAATAAAATAAAAACAGATAGACAAGATGAATCACTTGGATCCGACTCGTGTTTAGTGTAACCTTTGATTATTTCTGCATTTTGCACTTTTTAAGAGATTATCTTAGTTATTGTAGTAGGCCCCTCTTCTGAAGGTGACGTTACCCTCAACCCAGTAGTTTGAGTCAGCAAGGATACAATCCTAAAGGGTTGGATTATTGAAAGATAATTAATTAAGTGATTAATGCATATTGTGGTAGGCCCCTCTTCTGGAGGTGACGTTACCCTCGGCTAAGTAGTCTGAGTCAGCAGGGATACAGTCCTAAGTAGCCGGGTTAAAGTATTAATAGTAGTTTACATATGAGGGGATCAAGGAGTTCGGACCCCCGCCATCCAATACTAGTGGGTAATGAAGGAGGTCCTACTAAAGTTGACCCAGGTCCTTGTAGGATCTATACACTGAACAAGGCAAGACTCTTACCAAACCGTTCCCTTAACCCTCGACCAGGTAGCCAACATACCTCCATATAGACCGTGGATATATGAATGGTGAAAATCTTTTATTTTATGTAGATAGTAAAATAATGCCAAGACACCACGGACAAACGATAAGGAAGACTCACCTTCAACATAAGAAACTAGTTATTAAAGTCATTAATACATAACCAAATAAAAAGTGCGAAAAGATTAAAAATAAAAAGTATTACACTAGACACTTGTCGAGGGGTCGGGCATGCCACATTTATCCCTTTTCTTGTATTTATGTTAGATTTAGTTGCCTTTTTGCTTCTTTTGTTCATTTGAGCTCTTTTAATCCTAAAAATACAAAAGGAAGACAAAAACACACTTTTTCCAACATTAGTACTAAAAAATGGTTAGTTTAATACCACGTCTGATGTAATTTATATGATGCATTTTGCACACATCAACTCGTTACAAGGATGAGAGGTTGGGGGTTCTCCTTGTAACCACCCCTGGCGTGAGAATAAGTAATCGTTTTGACGATATAAGTATGTGTATAGAGTGAGAAAGTAAGAAAACGGATCCTTAAACCTGGAGGTGAAGCCTTCTATTTATAGCCGAAGATTTGTGAAGGAGAAGAGGTGCCAGCTGGCCATTCGCCAGCTGTCCGAGCTGTCCGACCAAGAGGAATATCCATTCTGTCTCCTCTGACACGACCAAATCTTGTCTTGTACCAGAGGTGACGTGTTGCATGACCACTCGTTCCACCTCAGTGTCCTTTGATACTGGCTGTCGGTTTGTCTCTGGCTGTCATTTGAGGATCTTGTGACAAGTGTTGATGTCTCATGATTGGTGTCACATGGTGTCTTTCCCTGTCTGTTAGGAGCATCTTTCTGTCGCAAGGTGTATCCTTCTAGATCCTTCTAGATCTTTCTAGATTATGAGGTCGTGTCTTCGGAGTGATGTGGTCTCACTAATGCCCATATTGTTTGGGACCATACCTCTTTAGAGACTAAAAATGGGGTGCGTTAAATATATATTTTATCCAATTGTTTTTTTATTAAATTAAAATAATGTATCGAACTACTCCTACAAAATCAATCACATCATGTCTCTAGTTTTACGCATACATGAGGGTTATGTACAGTGGCGAATCAAAATAAAAAATCTAAGGATGTATTCAGAAGATTTAATCATACATTTAAGGGGGCAGATCAGAATTTAAGCTTAAATTATACACTAAAATCTTTTAAGGGAGGCAGCCGCCACCCCAGAGCCGGCTGGGGGGGGGGGGGGGGGGAAGGTCCAATCTTCCCGAGTGCCTGAAATTTTTTACATTTTTTATATACTATATATATACACATTTTTACCTATAGTGGCAGATCTAAATTTTTTTCCTAAGGGTGCGATTAGAAGATCTAAATTCTCAAAAGACTTAATAAAGTCTACTAACTCGATTACTAACTAAAAACCAGATGAATACACACTAGCTTTCCACATACCCAGATGATTAATAAATACTATTATATTTTTCAAGACACTACGTAGTAACATAAATTTTCCTAACAATCCACCAAACTTATAGTTTATCACTTGGTGATAGTAAAAGAAATCAAGAAAATAAACTTATTTATATTAACCATCCACATAACTTGTATAGTTTATCACTTGGTGATACTAAAGAAATCAAGAAAATAAAGATATTTATATTACTCTAAGGGTGAGCGGGGCACAAGCGGTGACCCCTTTCGGTGACCCAAGTCACCTAGCGGGAACACCGCCGCCGTTGGTGCGGTGAGGCAAATCGGGGACCATGCTCGGTGGGAGTTCACCGCGAAGAAGAAGGAGAGAGTGGTGGGCCCAGCCTTTTTCCAACCAATCAAACGTTTTCTTTTTTTTTTTTTTTTTTTTTAATAATAAAAAAACAAAGGGAGTTAAGAGGGGAGTGGTGCCATCAATTTAGGGTGTTAGGGGAGTTTAAGAGGGGAGTTGACGTGGCACACGAGGATTGGTTATGCGTAAGAGAGGGGACTCCCCTCTTAGGGGGAGTGCCCCCCTCACCCTAAATAAAAGTCTCTTTGTTTATTAGGCGGTCGTACGTTCTAGAATACACCATACCAATAATAGTAATGTTGTAATTATATTATATTATATTATAATATTGTAAATTTGTAATTTAAAATTCAAAGTAGCTTATTCAAATCAAACTGGACCTAACTGGTAATAGTATCCGCATTAAGACAAGTCAATTTCGTTGTTTTGCCTGCCATAAACCGACAGTAAGTGGCTGCACTATCTACCCACCTATAGGATTCCTAGTTTCAGTCTTTAGCTCCTCAATATATGGAGATTGTTGGCACATCTCTTTTATATACACGGTATTGATGATAATTTATGTATCTTGTTCGAATTTGAAAAATTATATTCTTTTGTAATACTTTTATTATTATTATTATTATTTTAAAATCAAATAGGTATTTGGCTTACTAAAACTAATGCCAGTGTGCTTTTTAAATCATAAAAAATGTTTTGTGAATGGGTTTATTTTAAAGTTGATATGTTTATGCTATTTAAAGAAAAGTAACATATGTGTATCTGATTAAAAAAACATGTGCCTCTCGAAATCACGGGCCTTATACAGTGTTCCTCGCCGCACACCCTCAACACCGCTCATGTTTATATATATTTGTAAGGATTCTTTGTTAATATTATATATAGTGAGAAACAAAACTATATTGCTGTGAAAACAAATATAACAAATCTATGTTTGATTTTTTTTATCGATAATTAAATTTTTTTCTAGTGTTGTGGTTCTTACTAACATATGAGTAAGTTATTCATCAGAATATAGTTATTAATATGTTTTTGAGTAAATTACAAGTTTTGTCCTTTATGTATGTCCCAAATTGCAGGCGCTGTCCTTTGTCTATAAAATTGATGAGTTTTGTCCTTAATGTTTGCAAATCTTGCACGTTATGTCCTTTAGGCCAAACCCAGTTAATTTTTTTGGTTAAATCTGATAATGTGCAAGGCACATGAGGGCATTTTTGTAATTTCATTTTTTATAGAAATTTATGTAATTAACTTAAAATAAATACCCCACCATCTTCAAAGTTGCAGACCCAGCACCTGCTGCCACCACCTCCCACCCTCATCTGCCGCTGACCACCACCACCTCCCACCCTCATCTGCCGCCGACCACCCACTATCTCCACCAACGCCTGACCCACCATCACCACTCCACCGTCTCCAACATCACCATCAGTTACATCGCTTGAACCAGATTCAACAAAAAATCTCCAAATCCCTGAATAAACAAAAAATCCCCAAATCATCTGAACAAACAAAAAATCCCCAAATTCAGGGTTAGAACACTTACTGTATGTACAACCCTAAATCGAACCCCATTCTGGCCAATCAATTTGGCCAGTCGAATCACAAACTTCAGCAACAATTAATCCTCAAAATCAACCTTCAAACAATAACATCAAAACACCCTCAGATCACCTTCAAATCTTCAACCTACTTTCACCCCCCTTTTCATAACCTACAACAAACAACTTCAATACCTGTAATAATCTGTTGCAAATCGAAAATCAACAAGCATGGGCTGGTAAATCATTGTTGTAGCTACCCCGGCACCGCCGCAGCGCCACCACCGTCGCCGGCAACATCACTAGCACCTGGTCAAATTGTTGTCACCACAAATAACACCCTCCAACCATCGTTGTTACCACAAATCTCAAATCTTTCGTCGCCGGAGATATCAGAACGACCGGAAAAGAGGTTAGATATCTCATCCGATCCCATCTTTCTCTCTCAGAATTCTTTCTCTCACCTTCTTTCTCGAGTTTGAATGGCGACGGTGGCACTAGGATATATGGTGGTGGAAGGCGATGGAGGGTGGTGGCAAGAGGTGGGATGGCTGGTGGTGGCAGGAGGTTGAGGGGGTGGTGGCGGCATAGAGAGAGAGGGAGAAAGAGAGAGAGTTAATCTTGGTTCTGGTGATTATTATGAAGAGTTATATGTGTTATATATATTTTTTGTTTTATTTGTTTAACTATTTTGAGTAAATTGCAATTTTACCCCCTGAGGTTAGGGGGCATTGGCACTCTTACCCCCCTAAGGAAATAATTGCAATTTCACCCCCTACTGTTAACTCTTATGTCGCAGTTCTACCCCCTAAGCTCAGTCAACGGTAGTTTGACCATTATATGTAAGGGTATTTTGGTAATCTTACCCTATATTTATTTTTATTATTATTTTTATTATTATTTATATTATATATAGAGTAAACTGCAAATCCATCATCATCATCTTCAACCATCTGCAGGTTCCATGACCATCATCTTCAAAAACCTCCATCATCATCATCATCTTCAACCATCAGCGCCAAATCGCCACAACCACCACCGTCGCCATCATCACCATCCCCGCCACAAACCTCCATCATCATCTTCAACCATCACCGTCGCTATCTAAACCGCCACTGCCGCTATAACTCTGCTATTTTGAATACTCTTCCTCCCCTCTCTCTAAAAAAACCCACCACCCATAGAAATTACCACCACAAAAAACCCACCACTGCAATTAATGCTAAATGGCACCTCATGTGTTTTGAACACTCTGTTTTTCACCTTCACTTTTCTTGATCATTTGATCAATACCCACCACCCGCTTTTTACCTTTTCACCATTAACAGATTCTTGAGATTCTTGCTAGGAAAATCTACTTGAGGGGTGGTCTTGGTGTTGGCGGCTTCCAGAGAGTCTATGGTGGACGTAAGAGGAATGGCAGTGCTCCACCACATTTCTGCAAAAGCAGCGGTGGTATCATTCGCCACATTCTTCAACAATTGGAAACAATGAAAATCATTGATATGGATCCCAAGGGGTGAGTGTTTTTTCCGTAATTCATGATTTTTGCTTAAGAATCTGATGGTTAACAAGTCACAGGTTTTTTCGATTTGAATACTCATGTAAAAATGTTAACTTGTTTTTTTGTTGTATTTTAGTGGAAGAAGAATCACTTCAAATGGCCGTCGAGACCTTGACCAAGTTGCTGGGAGAATCGTTGTTGCACCTTGAATAGCTCAATCATTTGATTCTGGTCATCATTTTTGATGCTATGTAGCTTAATACTTTTAGTAAGAATGAACAAATTTTGGTTATTTTTGTTTTGAATCCTCTGTGTTTGCTCTTCCTAAATGTCGGCACTGGTAATTTGAGTTGATCTATAATCATGTTTGAACTGATTGCTGTTATTTCGTTTACATTCAGTATCACGTTTTTTTAGTTTAAAATGAACTAATTTCAGAAGCGGTGCCAAACCAAACTTTTAACCATTGAAGAAGATGAGGCGGGTGGTGGGTTTTTTCACCACTAACAGATTCTTTAGATTCTTGAGATTCTTGAACTAATTTCACCATTAACAGATTCTTGAGATTCTTGATAAGGCGGGTGGTGGGTTTTTTTAGAGAGAAAGAGAGAGAGGGGGGGAGGAAGAAGATGGCAGTGGTGGTTGTGGTGGTGAATGGCGGTGGCAATGGTGGTTGAGGGTGGTGGCTGGAGGTGGCAGTGGTGGTTGTGGTGGTAAATGGCGGTGGCAATGGTGGCAGGGGGTAATATTACAAAGTAAACAAAACACAGGGGGTAAAATAAAAGGGTAAAATAGTCATTTCACCACAAAGTCAACAGAATAGTCAACAAAATTGAGTATAGGGGGTAATGTTGCGACATAAGAGTTAACAGTAGGGGGTAAAATTGCAATTATTTCCTTAGGGGGGTAAGAGTGCCAATGCCCCCTAACCTCAGGGGGTAAAATTGCAATTTACTCAACTATTTTTAATAAATGGACCAAATTACCCTTGTGACATGCAGATTTAACCAAAAAAATTAACTGGGTTTGGCCTAAAGGACATAACGTGCAAGATTTGCAAACATTAAGGACAAAACTCATTAATTTTAAAGACAAAGGACAACGCCTGCAATTTGGGACATACATAAAGGACAAAACTTGTAATTTACTCTATGTTTTTTTAATAACCTATGCATGCATAGGTATATAATATAACCTACAGATATGACCCATATATGTATAGATTATCAGGGCCGGCTCAATATTTTCTAAATTTTTCTAGGCCCAAAGCGGATAGTAAAATTGGGGCTCTTTTTGTAAACGAAAAAATTTGTTATGAATCCTATTATTCATATATCATCTTTGTATAAGCATAATTATAATTATAGATACCTCAATATTAATAATCTCAAAGTCAAAATTACCAACATATAATATATTTTCTTAGAATTTGTGGCCTTAGAAAAATGGAGGCCTAAAGTTCTTGCTTTATTTCACTCCCCCTTGAGCCGGCCCTGTAGATTATATTACATATATAAACAAAAAATCAAAGATTAAATTACATATATAAACAAAAAATAAAAGTAGTTTATCCTCATTTTTTTAATTCAACCTGAGAAACAACAAAAGTTAATTAAATTTGTATCAGTTTCATCTATTTTAGTTTTTTTAGAATTTAGAAAATAAAGGGTTTATTTTGTTTTTATTACACGTGAACAATATTTGTCGAAGGGTGGTGCGGTTTGAACGTAAGAGGTTGTACGAGGCCTGAAACCACAATAATTTAAATTCAGGATCTAGGAAGGTGAAACTAAGCAGGTTACAAAAAGAATACTTATCATTTGGGATAGCCCAGTGGTGTTAGTGAGTTTGGATAGAACTTAGGATAAAAGAAGTAAGAGGTTCAATCCTCATGGTGTGAAACGTTAGCCATTAAAAAAAAAAAATACTTCAAGTATGTTTGTCTGAAATACGGGATATGGCCTCCCAAAATCTTACATTTTATTGGAACAAATTCCTATACTTTAAGCACGGGATATGGCCTCCCAAAATCTTGCATTTTATTGGAACAAATTCATATAACTTTAAGAATATGTTAAGGGTGTAGGGAGTGGTTAGACATTTAGAATATGTAAATTTTTAAATCACATAACTAAATCAAACAGTGTCACGTCATTTTACCTATTTTGCTTACCTATTGCTTAAAAACGTTGGCGGTGGTTAGACCAGATGGTATGGGGGCCGGCTTAGGCCCGGTGCCGGTTCCCCACACCGCCCCCTCGGTCCGGCCCGTCCCCAGCGTCTCCCACACGACGATCTCGCTGTGCCTCCCTTCTCTCACATATACCTATACATACATACATACATACATACATACATACATACATACATACATACATACATAAAGGGGCTCATCCTCCACCCCCTAGGTCCATCCCCTTCAAGCCCCTCCTACGTGCCGGTTACATGCCGGCCCATCCCCTTAGGGATGAGGCTCTCCATACCCACCAGCTTTAGACACTTTGAAATAGGTAAACTATTTAAAAAATGAAAAATGTGTGATTGGTTATGAAGGCATGGACCCCACCACACACGCCCTCTCTCTCTCCCCTTCCCTCCCTCTCCCCGATTCGGTGAAGGTTCACTAATTTTCTCCCCCTTTTCGGTAAACATGTTGGCAATCAAGGGGGGTCGGTACCGAATAGGTTTACCGCCCCCACTCCGTATGCCCTAATACAAAAGCAGCTATGCAATAGAGTGAGACATTTATTATTTATTCTATTTATAGATAACTATATACGGACTGACAAATACATTTATATTTTGAACTCTAATTCTCAAATTATTTCAAAAAAAAGTTAGATGTTAACATTAACATTAAGGGTCTGTTTGGTATGACGTAATGAAATAGATGAGGGAATGTAATGGACAAGATATTAGAATGGACAAAAGAATGAAATGGATCATTACATTCCATAGTCTTGTTTGGTTACCATGCAGGAAAGGAATAAATCATTACCTTGTGTTGTTTGGTAGGTAAGAAAAGAGGAATGAATTAAATCGGCAATGGGTGGTCACTGGTGGCGGTGATCGGTGGCGGCTAGTGGCGGTGGCAGCGATGGGTGGCGGTGGTGGTGGGTGGCGGTAGTCGGTGGGTGACGGTTCTTAGCGGTGGTGGCGGCGATGGTCGGGGTTGGCGGTGATCTGCGGGGGCAAGTGGCGGCGATGGTGGTGGCGACAGCGGTGGGTGGTGGTTGTCGACGGTAGCGGGTGGTGGCCGCGGAGGATGGTGGTGGTGGTTGGCGGAGGGTGGCGGTAGTGGTCAGGCGGTGGTAGGGGTGGCGGGTGGCGACGATAGTGGTCGATGGTGGTGGCGACGGCGACGGTGGGTGGTGGTGGTCGACGGTAGCGGGAGGTGGCCGCAAAGGATGGCGGTAGTGGTCCGGGTGGCGGTAGTCGGTGGTGGTGGGTGGCGGCGATGGTGGTCGATGGTGGTGACGACGGGTGGTGGTGGCGACGACGACGGTGGTGGTGGTGGTGGTGGCAAATGGTGGAGGTGATGGGCGATGTTTGTGACGTAGGCTGAGAAAGGGAATGGAATGGAAAAAAAACAGGGGGAGTGGATGGAATGAATTTGAGGGAATGGAATGACTTATGTAATGGGTGATTTCATTATGTTGACCAACTAAACACACTTTTTTCATTTCCTCGCAATAGTTGTTGGAATTGAACCCTGCCAGAGGAACAGATAATGAAAGCCAAAACCGGATCATGACAGTGGATTCACAATAATCAGCTGTTTACTTTAAGCTTTCCCCTTGACAGTGAATCAAACATCTGATATGCTCCAAGTACCGCCCTTATCAACAACTGCTGATCCTATAAACCACTGTGAAACCAAAGCACTGATGAAGTTTAAAGGCTGAAGCTCAATCTACTGCTGGAATTCAAGTACTGCTGAAGAGTTAAAGCACTGCCCATTCAAGGCCTGATCACCCTTTGAAGAAAGCACTGTTGCTCATACAACAGTGGTTGATTACGTCAGTGGAATGAAGAGTCAGTGTTTATATATCAGTGTTTGGAATGTAATCAATGTCTGTATGGTCAGTAGTTGTAGAACAGTAGATAGAGTTTGTTAGTTTGTTAGATGTCACTTTCATTGTGACGTCAGCTGAGATGCCTCAGTGGTTTGGTTTGTCTATAAATGGAGCAGTACTCTGTACTGTTACATTTGATTCGTTCTGAGAGAATTTTTCTCCTCAGTTCAATCCTTTCATCTTGTGCAATCCAACCTTGGGGCATCAGGCTGAGGGGGAGCTTAGTTTGTAAGCATGTTTGTAATCTTTTGCTTTGATTTGTAATCTTTTGACTCTATAAGAAGCAAATGTTTATCAAACTATTTTTCTCCTTGATTGTGTTCACAACGTTTGTTTTCATTTCCGTTGCACTTTACGTAGTTTCATATTCATTCATTGTTCAAATCATATAAACAAACACAATCATGAGAGCCTCCGATCCTAACAATTGGTATCAGAGCTTGGACAGTCAAATTCGATCTAACAATCAATTTGACATAACAGTTCGGCTCATAATTCATTGATACTAAGGTTGGGTGCATTTTGTTGAAAAACAGAGTACCGAGTAAACCATGTTCAAAGTGGTTATTCAAAAACTCTGTAGATCAACCAAGATGTCATATGACACACGAATCTCACACAACAAGTGATTTCATGCACAAGACACTCATGGTTTATAGATCTGAAAACATATCTGTTAAAACTATGGGATTATCTCTTATTTTCAAAATTGATCTCAACTATTGTTGTGAATTTTGTGCTGTTTCATCATGTTTAATACTAAAGTATGAACCTCAGATGAACAAAACCTATGTTTTTAAAACATTAGTGTTTTGGTAAACATGAAAGAGGGAATTTAAAACTTTAGTCATAAGATCTGGTGTGTTGAAAAACAGGTTGAGGATCCTCAAATGGACAAAATCAACTTTGTTAAAATACATTCAGAAAATCAGGGATCAACATAGTCCATATCATATGTAGTGTGAGATTGGTGGAAAAACTTGTGCAAGCATGACCAATTCTCTCAAAACATTGCGACAAAATGATATTGGATTAAGATTTTTCTTAAAGATCTCCCAGTAAGTAATCAATTACTTATAAATGAGAAGGGTAAAAGGGGAAGAAGAAAATTAACAAAAGCTCAGAGGTGTGTTTATCTCAAAACTTTTGAAGTCAAAAGAAAAGAGTATAAACATGAAACACTTAAGAGTCAAAGCTTGGGGCAATAATGGTCATTAAACAATTGTTTGTGCTCATTGGTTCATGAAAGTTCAGGTGACAATAGTACTCTCAGTGATTGAACTTACAAGAGGACTAGAAAATTCTTCAAAACTCATGTGTCCATGTGTCCTCATGTTTGTAATCAACTGACAATAAAATGGTACCAACCAGTGGTCAAAATGTATTTCCTACCACTGCTGTCAAACCACTGACCATTTTCATAAACTTGAGAATGATATGATTACGTATTTTATTGAAGATATACCAGATCCTTTTTGATGCTGTTCTCAGAAAATCCTTTAATCTTTTTTTATACAAAGGATTTTCTCGAATAACCAGGATATATTGTTCATTTTTTTTTAAAGAATAATATATTTTGAACTTTTGCTTGTTTTTATTGGCAATTGTCTCTGTTACCTGTCAGGAAATAGTACCTTTTTTTGGTATTATTGTCCTTTTAAATGGGTCAAAAGGAAATGGTACTTATGTCAAGATCATGTCATACTTATGTTTGTCTTAAACATTAATCAAAGGTTGATTGCTAAACAGTGTCTAAACTACTGGGGCACTCATGTTTTAATTTGGATATTAAACGAAAATGAGTTGCCTTAGTAAAAAGTTCTCATCATCCGGGATACAAAACCACTGTCAGTAATTTGTAAGAATTTCAATAGAAAATTTGACATGTGGCAAAACCTTGAATGAAAATCTCTGCAAAAAGTTGCTGAATGTGAACTTTCAAACCATTGCCCTTATTTTAACCATAACCACTGTTTTGCTCAAACGTCTGTTTCCTAATTACTATCCACTGCTGAAAGTCAACCACTGATCCTCATTTTGCTTGGCAAGCACTGATGCTCAAAATCAGTGTCTTATCCACTGATATGCTATCCACTGATAGTAAAAATCTTCCACTGTAATCACATTATTGCCGTTGTACTACTGATGCTTGATACATCAGTGGTTCTTAAAACAACTGTCCTCCATTCTTCATCCATATCATCAGAGGTTGACACGTGGTCAGTTTTTAGCCTTCAGATCATAATAACCGCTGCCACATCAGCGATCACTTTTTCCCTAAATAAAACCCTGATCAAAACCCCCAAACAGGGTTTTTACACTGTCGAATTGAATTCCAAAGTTCTTTTCTCAAAGCAGTTTCCAACTTTTCTTCCCAAATTACTCTCCGATTCTTCTTCATCAAAATGACAAAGTCAAAATCTAAACCAAAATCACCATCATCTTCAAAAGAGGTCGCTCAAATGGCCGAAGAATCCATCGAGATACCATACAAATCTCCTCATAATTATCTGGGTTTGCTCACAAAACCTACCGATAACCACACCTTCAACTCCATCATTGATACATTATCTGCATCAAAGTACAAAACTTTGTTGACAGCAGATGCTCCCATTTATTTGCAAACCCAGAGAGAGTTCTGGAAAAAGGCGACGCTTGAAAAACAAGACGATAAAGTCATAGCCATTAACTCCTCGATACAGGGTAAAGTGATTCAAATCACTCCGCAAACAATCTCAGAAGTCTTCAAACTCGATGATCAGAATGGTAAAACTTCCTTTGACAAAAACGAGTTAAAAGCTGATTTTCTGAAAAGGGGATATGCAGAACAATCAAAGGTAGATACCTTACAAAAAGGTTATTTCTCATCTGCACCCAGATTTTTATTTCACACACTTTTAAGTTGTGTTTCAAATAAAACAACAGCGTTTAATGAAATACCATTGAAGATTCAATGCCTGGGCTATGCTATTTTAAACAATAAAGATTACAACTACTCCCAGGAGATCTTCAACGACTTGGTAAAAAACGTTGATAGCAAATCATTTTTTACTTTTTCCAAGATTTCTGGGCTATTATTTCAAACAAAAATTTGAAAAAGAAAATGAAAATTTGCTTAAACAAGGTGGCTATTTTCAAATAAAAGGCTTAACAAAAGAAACATTTTCCAAAATGATGGCACTAATAAAAACAAAAGCAGAAGTGTCTGAGCAGACTTCAGCAGTTACCACTGCCCCTCAGACATCTGCTGCTGAGCCCACTGCTCCAGGTGATCATAGCAGCACTACCACTGCTTTGAAACCCACACCTGACATTACCAAAAAGACCAAAAGAAAATCATACAAAAACCCACCAAACCCAAGAAAAAGGCAACTCTGGAAGATGAGATCCCAGAGCAACTGCCTGTGACAACACAAATGTCACCACAAACCACTGCTGCTACTTCCTCACAGCAGTTGGTAGAAAGATCTCCACCTTTGCCTAAAACTCCTCCTGCATCCTCACAAAAGGATCAGGTTGTAAGCACAGGGACCCCACAATATAAAGGTCTGGATTCAATCGGATCCATGTTCCTCAGTCCTGATCCCAAGGACATGTCTCTTTCAACTCCCACACCCTCACCAATGATATTACCACAATCCATGCTACTGATGCGTGTGAAGTGTCGTATATATTAGGTGTATATTTTAAGCCCTTTTTAACACTTATTTTAGCCAAGTTTTAAATTTATAAAACACGATATTTCACTAACACTAAACACACATATGGGCAAGTGCACCCATCGTTGAGCGTAGTATAGTGTTGGTAAGATACCGAGGTCGTCCAAGGACACAAGAGCTTTTAGTACCGGTTTATCCTCAACGTCTAATCAAAAATAAAAGTTTAGAAAAATGTTTTAAGCTAAGAAAAATAAAAACTAACTAAAATGCTGAAAAATAAAGATAAAATAAAAAACAGATAGACAAGATGAATCACTTGGTTCCGACTCGTATCTAGTATAACCTTTGATTATTTCTGCACTTTTGCACATAATTAAGATATTATCTTAGTTATTGTAGTAGGCCCCTCTTTTGAAGGTGACGTTACCCTCACCCCAGTAGTTTGAGTCAGCAAGGATACAATCCTAAAAGGGTGGATTATTGGAAGATAATGAATTAAGTTATTAATGCAGTATTATGGTAGGCCCCGCTTTTGGCGGTGACGTTACCCTCGGCTAAGTAGTCTGAGTCAGCAGGGATACAGTCCTAAATAGCCGGGTTATAGTATTAATAGTAGTTAACTTATGAGGGGATCAAAGAGTTTTGGACCCCCGCCATCCAATACCGTGAAGTATTGAAGGAGGTCCTACTAAATTTGACCCAGGTCCATTGCAGGACCTCTAAACGCTGAACAATGGCAAGACCTTTACCAAACCGTTCCCTTAACCCCCGACTAGGTAGCCAACATACCTCCATATAGACCGTGGAGATATGAATGGTGAAAATCCTTTATTTTATATAGACAGTAAAATAATGCCAAGACACCACGGACAAACGATAAGGAAAGATCACCTTCAACATAAGTAACTAGTTATTAAAGTCATTAATACAAAACCAAATAAAAAGTGCAAAAGATTAGAAATAAAAAGTATTATACTAGACACTTTGTCTTCACCAAGTGATGTAAGAGACTTAGGCAAACATGGCCTTGATTGTCAAGAACTCTTACGATCAATCTTGGATCCCGAGATGACTCACACACTCTACGATGGACAATGGATGATGGTGGTGGATGATGGTGTTGTGATGGTGGTGGGTGGTGGATGAAGTGTGAGAGAGGTGGTGTGCCAAGGGATGAGTTGAAATGAATCCAAGCACTCCTATTTATAGGCTGAACAGAGAGCTGGGCACGGCCCCGTGCCTGTCTGACACTCTCTCTCCTCATTAATTGTAATTCGCAATTACAATTAATGCGCCTGCTGTACTTTCGACACGCCCCCGTGTCCGCTGAGCACGGCCCGTGGTGGGCAATAGAAGCTTCTATAGGTTTGTCTTTTCTGCTGCTTCTTGGGCACGGCCCCGTGCTGGCTGAGCACGGGGCGTGTTCAGTCTTCTGTCTTCTCTATTTTGCTTTGGAAGGTGCCGTTGAGGGGTCGGGCAGTCCACTAATGTTCCTTTTCTTGTATTTATATTGGATTTAGCTGTCTTTTTGCTTCTTTTGTGTTTTTGAGCTCATTTAATCCTGAAAATACAAAAGGAAGACAAAAACACTCTTTTTCCAATATTAGTACTTAAAAAGGGTTAGTTTTATGCCTCAATTGATGTAATTTATATGTTGCATTTTACACACATCAAATACCCCCACACTTGAACTTTTGCTTGTCCTCAAGCAAAACTCTTTAATATGTGGCTTACACTCCCAAATGGAATAGGTAGAAGAGAAGGTTTTGGGCTTGTCGTAGAGTGTCGGGAATCCAAGGTCTTTTTGGGTTTTATCTTTATTTATTTACAATCCCATTCGTAATGATTTATTTAGAACGTTTCATAGAAAGAATTACTTATTCTAGCATAACATGCCTTTTTTTAAAATTCTATTTATATACAAGTTCACATACCTCACGGGAGAAATCACTCACACTCGGCCGAAGGTGTATTTTTAGTGAATCACTCGAGAGCGGCGTGGAACTTATTCCTACCATAAGCTTGCCAAGCAATCAATCATCCTCCTTTTTAACTTTTATACCTTTGTAGATATCAAGAGGACTTTGTGGGTTAAGGGTTAGGCTTGGGTTAAAGGTAGGTGGTTGGGTTAGTGGTTAGTGGTTAGTAGAAAAAGGGCGAAAAGCGTAACAAGTGTCGGTTTTCGTAAGATTTTCTATTTTTATTTTTTATTTTGATGAAGCTTTTATTCAAACAAAGTTAATTTTTTTGATGAACTTGTTTGTTTTTCTTTTTGCTTCATCAACAACACATTTTTTTTTTTACGAAAAACCGAACTTGTTACTAAAACAAAGGGTTAAAAATGAAAAAGGTTTTGGTGGGTAAAAGGGTTTTTGGTTTGGGTGATGAAATGAAAAGGTTTAGGCTCAAAGGGGTTAACTAGGGGGATTTTTGGGTAGGTGGTAAAAGAAAAAGAAAAATAATGGTGTAGAAATAAAAAGGGTTAGTCCTAATGCCTCCATCATTTACTTACTCGGGTTTAAGTTGATAAGGACTGGGAATGTATCGTCATGACAAGTTCTAGAGTCGTAAGAACCAAGCGGCTATTCACACAAGAAACGAAAAATGAGCATTTAGTTTTAATGATATGTAATTGTATGCTCAATAAAGGCTCAAAACTCACTTTTGTGGGAATGGGTTTTTATGTGATCAAGTATATATAATCAAATTTTAACTAAGTTTGTCATGCCTTTTCATAATTTTCTTATGTTGGTTCTTTTTATCACTACGCTATCGGTTGTAAACTTGTAGAAATATAACCTTTTTGAGAACTTGAATTTCCCGAATTAAACCTAGACAAGTAAGAAAAAAAATAAAATTTTCGAAAAATTTGGGGTGATTAGCGGTTCCAATAGAGTTTTGTGTAAGGCTTGTATTTAGGACTTGCAAAATTCAAGGTTTTAGCATCCCCCCCACACTTAAATTACACATTGTCCTCAATGTGTCCCAAAAATAAATTTTTAGGTTGATTAGATGTGTAAAATAGTGTTTAAAAAGCAAAAACTTGTGTTACTGGGCACTGAACACGGCCCCGTGTTATCCGGGCACGACCCCGTGTTCAAGTGCCAGTAACAAAATTAAAACAAGAGAAACAGAAGTCTGGACACGGGGGCGTGTTGGGTGAACACGGCTCGTGTCCAGGTACCTGAACTGGGCGTTTTCCTGCAGGTGGCTCAGCACGGGGCCGTGTTGGTTGGGCACGGCCCGTGTTGAACCTTCTGAACTGGAGAGAATTGTCGGGTTCCCTTGTTCTTGTGCATGGGGTCATTTTTCTCGTTCCCCTTTTCATCCCTTACCACCATGAGTGTGTTTTATTCCTCACAAACCATCCAAACCTTAAAACCATCAATTCATTTTATCATAGAGAGAACTTACATAGTCCTAAATAAAATAAAACTTAACTAAATAGGTCAGCAGGTACACGAGGTTATCATAAGAAGTTCTACTATTTTTAAGAAAATTTCGAGAATAGTTTCCCGATATAGTAAGACTTTTAGCCGAATGATTTCTTCCCTAAATGTTGTTTAAAGCCATTCTTCGATTTCCCTAGGGAGGAAGAATGCGGCTTCATTTTCCTCCGCAGCTGGTGGTTGAGGGGGAACATTCACTGGGACTCCTTGCACCACTCTTCGCGGAGGCTCTTGGTGCATGGCGTACCATTCGGCTGGAATGACAACTTCGGGTACCACGTTCCATGCCCTTTGGTTTATTATAGGTACCAAAGGCGGGGAGGCGAGAAGGTTCAACCTCTGGTGCAAGAGGTTTACTTCATGGAGACAGCCCTCCAGCCCCACTGTAAGATGGTTGATATGGTCGACCAATGCTTCTTCCACTCCCGTCATTTCATCAATAGCCTCCCTTAGAGAGTAAACATAGTTTACAAGAGAGTCTTCTGCTGTTGCAGATCTCCTCCCTTGTTGGTTACTTCTTGAAGATGATCCGCTTGTTCTGCTTGCCATTTTCTGCGAAGGAAACCGAAGGAAGCTAAATTTTTACAAAACAGATCCCCGGACACGGCCCCGTGCTCGCTGAGCACGGCCCCGTGTCCATTTGTCTGCAGGATTTTATGCTAAGGAGTCTTGGAGTTTTAAATTATTCTTATGATTTTTAGCTAGTTTTTTGGCTTAGATAATTTAAAATAAAGTTATACAACTAACTTTAAACAAGAATCCTTAGTAAATAATCTTACAAACTTCACATAGAGGGTTGGAATCAAGGGATTTCCAAGCTTCCATGGAGGAGATTTTGAAAAATTTTGAAAGAGGAGGAAATGAGTAAAAGTGGAAGGGACAAGAGGTTCCTTTGGAACCTTCTTTTAGCACTTACCTAGGATGGTATGAGTGAAAATCCCAGGAATCTCTGTCAATTGAAGTGGTAAAAAATGAGCAGGAATCAGGCTGCATTTAAAGAAAACGATAGTGTACTGGACACGTCCCCGTGTTGACTGGACACGGCCCCGTGTTCAGAGGAAATCCTGACACATTTTGTCCGTATTCTGACCAAATCAGCAGAGAATCTTTTTGGTGAGCACGGGGGCGTGTTGACCTGGACACGGCCCCGTGTCTGGAGGCTGTTTTATGGAGTTATGCTACTTCTAAGGGTCTCGTTGAAATCGGGTGGTTCCTTACTGGTTGGAACAACCCCAAAGTGCCTAAGATACCTTAATTGTCCTAGACTAAGGCGAGAACGCAAGAGGTTGTCGGTGAGGGTAATTCCTATTTTTATTCTAGGTGGACAAGTCCAACCCTTTCCCGGGCTCTTGTTAAAGAAGGTGTATGCCGAATTGCTCAGGTCTATGTATGCACCGAACGAAGTCGATGGAGAGTCCTTCACGGCACAATCGACACAGGGACGACTATCGTCCAAGTCTCTGCTAGGTACTAAGGCATTTTCGGGAGCAACGAGGTTGTTGGAATGCGGTTCCAGCATTTCGTCATGGCCATCGTCTTGGGGTGGATCAATAAAATCCTTCCTAAGCTCTTCTAACCAATTCTGAATTAGCTTTTCTAGTTGAAATAACTCATCAAGGAGCATTTCTCCTAGAATATCTGGCTGGGCGCATTCGAGGGAGAAATAGTGCTTATTTTTACTTTCGCCCCTCTTAAGGTTGTAAGAAGTCGGTGGGTCCATGTAGTGGGGCCTATAATTTAGAAAGTAGCATTCTACTTCTTCATGTTTGCCACCACATAATTGACACCACGTACCATAAGAGTGCCGAAAGTAAAAACAATTACTATCACTCATGTTTATGTCAGAAATTACCAACCGCCGGGATCTAACGGTTCTGTTTTCAGTAACTGAAACTTGGGCACGGGGGCGTGTTGAGTGGGCACGGCCCCGTGTTCAGCTTACTGTCTGACGTAAAACAGGATTGCCAGTTCCAATGATTGAGCACGGGGGCGTGTTCAGCGGGCACGGCCCGTGCTGAGCTCTGCAGAAGCTGAAAAACTAAGAAAATCCTAAAAAAATTAAAAAGAAAAATAAAAGATGATTAGGCCGTTGATTCCTAACTTTCTTAAAATCCTTGTGTCCCCGGCAACGGCGCCAAAAACTTGATGCGTGTGAAGTGTCGTATATATTAGGTGTATATTTTAAGCCCTTTTTAACACTTATTTTAGCCAAGTTTTAAATTTATAAAACACGATATTTCACTAACACTAAACACATATATGGGCAAGTGCACCCATCGTTGAGCGTAGTATAGTGTTGGTAAGATACCGAGGTCGTCCAAGGACACAAGAGCTTTTAGTACCGGTTTATCCTCAACGTCTAATCAAAAATAAAAGTTTAGAAAAATGTTTTAAGCTAAGAAAAATAAAAACTAACTAAAATGTTGAAAAATAAAGATAAAATAAAAAACAGATAGACAAGATGAATCACTTGGTTCCGACTCGTATCTAGTATAACCTTTGATTATTTCCGCACTTTTGCACATAATTAAGAGATTATCTTAGTTATTGTAGTAGGCCCCTCTTTTGAAGGTGACGTTACCCTCACCCCAGTAGTTTGAGTCAGCAAGAATACAATCCTAAAAGGGTGGATTATTGGAAGATAATGAATTAAGTTATTAATGCAGTATTATGGTAGGCCCCGCTTTTGGCGGTGACGTTACCCTCGGCTAAGTAGTCTGAGTCAGCAGGGATACAGTCCTAAATAGTCGGGTTATAGTATTAATAGTAGTTAACTTATGAGGGGATCAAAGAGTTTGGACCCCCGCCATCCAATACCGTGAAGTATTGAAGGAGGTCCTACTAAATTTGATCCAGGTCCATTGCAGGACCTCTAAACGCTGAACAATGGCAAGACCTTTACCAAACCGTTCCCTTAACCCCCGACCAGGTAGCCAACATACCTCCATATAGACCGTGGAGATATGAATGGTGAAAATCCTTTATTTTATATAGACAGTAAAATAATGCCAAGACACCACAGACAAACGATAAGGAAAGATCACCTTCAACATAAGTAACTAGTTATTAAAGTCATTAATACAAAACCAAATAAAAAGTGCAAAAGATTAGAAATAAAAAGTATTATACTAGACACTTTGTCTTCACCAAGTGATGTAAGAGACTTAGGCAAACATGGCCTTGATTGTCAAGAACTCTTACGATCAATCTTGGATCCCGAGACGACTCACACACTCTACGATGGACAATGGATGATGGTGGTGGATGATGGTGTTGTGATGGTGGTGGGTGGTGGATGAAGTGTGAGAGAGGTGGTGTGCCAAGGGATGAGTTGAAATGAATCCAAGCACTCCTATTTATAGGCTGAACAGAGAGCTGGGCACGGCCCCGTGCCTGTCTGACACTCTCTCTCCTCATTAATTGTAATTCGCAATTACAATTAATGCGCCTGCTGTACTTTCGACACGCCCCCGTGTCCGCTGAGCACGGCCCGTGGTGGGCAATAGAAGCTTCTATAGGTTTGTCTTTTCTGCTGCTTCTTGGGCACGGCCCCGTGCTGGCTGAGCACGGGGCGTGTTCAGTCTTCTGTCTTCTCTATTTTGCTTTGGAAGGTGCCGTTGAGGGGTCGGGCAGTCCACTAATGTTCCTTTTCTTGTATTTATGTTGGATTTAGCTGTCTTTTTGCTTCTTTTGCGTTTTTGAGCTCATTTAATCCTGAAAATACAAAAGGAAGACAAAAACACTCTTTTTCCAATATTAGTACTTAAAAAGGGTTAGTTTTATGCCTCAATTGATGTAATTTATATGTTGCATTTTACACACATCACTACCTTTGTTGCATGTAGTTGTTATAGCTCAGACACAAACCAGTTCCTCTCTATCACCTGTCACTGAGAGTATACTCCCACAAGTGACTAGGTCTAATGCTTATACCTCTGCTACCCCAGTAACAACTGAGGAGGTTACACCCCCTGAGTTACAAGTAACTCTCGGTGGTAGTTCAAGTGGAGCAGCAACTACAACTGATGGATCAACAGATCTTCAGTTGGACAATTGTTTCATAAGTAAGACTCCCTTGAAGGCAATTTCTTCCATAGCACCATCGGTAACCCCCAGTGAGTTGGTTCTAACCACTGGTACCATCAAAGGTTTATCAAGTGCTGAAGAAAGAAGTCCCCAGTACCAAGAACAAGGGGCATCAATGGGTGATTTTTAGGACTCCGTTCCTAAGTCAAACATTGATATAACCACTACAGGTGGGGATTCAGATGATCCCATTAAAGTGGGTGATGATTCAAAATACCAGGAATTGACGGGAAGAGTTGAAAAACTGGAAACCTCAGTTGCTGAAATAAAGGAGATGGTGCAAGAGATTTTAAAAGCTCAAAAAGCACAATCCACTGCTGCCCCACCACAAGCATCTGTTCCAACTCAAGCATCTGCTCCACCACAAGCAATTGCTGCAAATGAGCTCTGGAATATCTTTCAACCCATGCTTGAGAAACAAAAATAGATGGCTGATCAGCAGCATAAAATACATGTAAAAATGCTGATAAACATGGTGGAGTCAAGATTCAAAGATACTCAAGCAGACATCAAAGCTATAAAGGCCAACATACAAAAGACTGCCCATGGTGAAAAAGTTCCCTCCACTATCCTTTTTATGGATAACCCCCTTGCAGATAATGCCAAAAAGGGGGAGAATGTCAAGAAGATGAAGAAAAAGGGAATTGAAGATGAGGCTATAAAAAATGAGATGAGGCAATTCTACACTGATGATGATCCTTCAAACAGAAGATTTTCTTCACTCGTTGGCTTTATGGTTCCAAAAGACATGGATGAATATCTTGAGCTCAAAGTAAGACAGGCTAAGATAAGAGCCAAGGTTGAATGTAAAGGTCAAGGTGATGAAGCCGTTGCTGAAAGATTGGATTTTCTGCTCACAAAAGTCAAACAAATAAAAGATTTTGCACAAGAGCTGAGCAAAGAAAAGGCAGAACAACGAAAAGAGATGAGAGGAAAACTTCTTGCATACATAATGCAAGAAAAATTTTATCCTGCTGAAGAAAGCCAATTTGAAGAATGGCCAATAGTGGCTTTAAAGCATGAAGTTGATAGGATTGATAGAATCAAGAATGATCCTAGAAAGAAGAAAAATGCTCCAAATTGGAGTAAATACAAAAAGCTCATCTCTGACCTAACAGCTGAGTATAAAAGAAAGAAACAGGAGTTGGTGGATGCAAAAGTGGACACTGCCAATGCCATATCAAAATGGTCAAAGCAGCAAACTGATGAAGCCTATGAAAGGCTAAAGAAAAGGAAGATAACTGTTTCAGGCACTTCAAAGAAGCATGAACAAATGATGAAGCTTAAACAGCATATAGAAAACCTCAAAACACTGTTCAGGTCAACAAGAAATCCTACTCTTGTGTCAAACCAAGAAGAAGGAGAAAAACTGACTAGTGAAGAGGAAAAGGAAAAGGAAAAGGAAGTTGAGTACTTCAAAGAAACCATCATGAAAATGGGTCTAAAAGAAGAGAACTCAGAAAAACTTCAAAACCTTTTTAAGAAGGTGTTAACTAAGCCTGCATCACCAAATACTTCAGAAGTTTCAGACATTGAGCCAGATCAACAAAAGAGACAAGAGCAGATAGACAAGGAGACTGCAGAAGATATAGCTGCAGCAAACAATATTATTAAAATGGCCTTCAAACGAATGTCTGAAAGTCTGCAAGTTTTCACAAGGCCAACATCTCCAAACTCATCAATGAATAAATCTCTCCCAAGAAACCCATTGGGTTTAAAAGTACTAAAGTGGATGTCTGATCAAAAGACCCACGTATTGACCCTGGTCAGATCCAATGGCGAAGTGAAGTACATATCAAGGAAAGAAGCACTAGGCCTTAGTGTTGAAGATTTGCAGGATCTCCTTGAACTTACACTGTGCCGGGATGAAGATGACACAAGTTCCAAAGAATTTGAAGAAGAATTTAAAAGAAAAGCAGGGGAACTTCTGATGAGCAATAAAGATCCAGAATAATGAAGGGTTTTGGCATTATCTGTTCCAGGGGGAGATTGTTGGGATTGAACCCTGCCAGAGGAACAGATAATGAAAGCCAAAACCGGATCATGACAGTGGATTCACAATAATCAGCTGTTTACTTTAAGCTTTCCCCTTGACAGTGAATCAAACATCTGATATGCTCCAAGTACTGCCCTTATCAACAACTGCCGATCCTATAAACCACTGTAAAACCAAAGCACTGATGAAGTTTAAAGGCTGAAGCTCAATCTACTGCTGGAATTCAAGTACTGCTGAAGAGTTAAAGCACTGCCCATTCAAGGCCTGATCACCCTTTGAAGAAAGCACTGTTGCTCATACAACAGTGGTTGATTACGTCAGTGGAATGAAGAGTCAGTGTTTATATATCAGTGTTTGGAATGTAATCAATGTCTGTATGGTCAGTAGTTGTAGAACAGTAGATAGAGTTTGTTAGTTTGTTAGATATCACTTTCATGGTGACGTCAGCTGAGATGCCTCAGTGGTTTGGTTTGTCTATAAATGGAGCAGTACTCTGTACTGTTACATTTGATTCGTTCTGAGAGAATTTTTCTCTTCAGTTCAATCCTTTCATCTTGTGCAATCCAACCTTGGGGCATCAGGCTGAGGGGGAGCTTAGTTTGTAAGCATGTTTGTAATCTTTTGCTTTGATTTGTAATCTTTTGACTCTATGAGAAGCAAATGTTTATCAAACTATTTTTCTCCTTGATTGTGTTCACAACGTTTGTTTTCATTTTCGCTGCACTTTACGTAGTTTCATATTCATTCATTATTCAAATCATATAAACAAACACAATCATGAGAGCCTCCGATCCTAACAATAGTTCATCCCATTCCACCTCTCATTCCTGCATACCAAACACTACCTAAGGGTCTGTTTGGTATGGGGTAGTGAAATGGACGAGAGAATGGAATGAACGAGATAATAGAATGGACAAAGGAATGAAATGGACCATTTCATTCCATGGTCTTGTTTGGTTATCATGTGAGAATGAAATAAATTATTACCTTGTAGTGTTGGTAGGCAAGAGAAGAAGAAGGAATAAAATTGGCGATGGGTGGTGGTTGTGGGTGGTGGTAGTAGTCAATAGTGGCGGCGACGGCGGTTGTGGCGATGGTGACGCCGGTGTTCGAAGACGGAGGGTGGTAGCGGCGATGGGTGGTGGCGGTGGTCGGCAGCGGCGGTGGTGGGTGGTGGTGGCGGTGAAGCCGGTGTTCGGTGGTAGAGGGCGGCGAAGGTCGGCAGTGGTGCCAGTGTTTAGTTACAGAGGGTAGCGACGACGATGGGTGGTGACGGCGGGTGGCGGAGGTGGTCGATGGTGTTTGGTGGTGGTGGCGGTGGCCGGTGTTGGCATTTGTCACACCTTGCAAAATCAGAGTTGGGCGTAACGACTGGTATCTTCATTGCACAGCTGAAGTGTAATGCTAAGACTTTTAGAAATTTGAACGCATGCTAAGTACTCGAATCCCAAAGGGTTCTCATATTTCAACCGTGCCATATTTTGAATGTGAAACCTGAGAAAGAACATGCTAAAAAAGTCAACATAAAGTGGCGAGTTCATAGTTTGTTTGAAAAAAGATTTGAAATAAATCTTTTTGGTAACTAGTTTAAATATTATTGAGAAAACGTAATAAACCATTTTCCTTGGCATGTTATTTGAAAATCTTTGTACTTGTAAAACTTGTATAACCGTCATTGTCCACGTACGACAAAGACAACATGCCCGCATGAGCCTATAACCAACCTCGAGCTAGTGAGTGCCTCACCATCCGTGTACTCAAGACGGTAGACTAGCAGTCGGTTATAGTTCCGATATGTAGCGAGGACTTCACTTTACAGTTTTAAGGACCCTACGACCCTTATAGTTAAGTAGAGGACAATCTAGTCCTTGTGTTCGTATATAGGACAATCCAGTCCCTGTGTCTATTTGTAGGACAACCCAGTCCTGATGTTTGTAAGTAGGACAACCGAGTCCCATTGTTTGAATGTAGGACAATCTAGTCCCGTTGCTTCGTATGTAGGATAACCCAGTCCCCAATTGTAACAAGCACAATCCCGTCACTAGTCATGAAACTCATGCACGTTTCTAAAATACACGTATGTTTTGTAAAACCGGTATGTTTAGCATAAACCTTTCATAAACCATTTGTGTTAGTTGGAATTCGTTTGTAACATGGTTTAGAAATAATTAATTTTCGTTCATCGAAATATTGTATGTTTTTTTTTGCAAAACTTGCATGTCTTTCCACCCTCGAAAACATTTATAAAAATGTAAAACTGTAAAAAGTGGGGATATGAAATCACCTCGATATTCTTGTGCAAAACTAGCATAATATAATCCATATGTCATTTCAAAGACAAAAAACCCGCTAGGCATGCAATCTATACAAACCTACCAAGGAATAAGCCCATAAGATTCTAATAAAAATGTAGCTAAACTACGTGTTATCGAGCTCTACCGAATCATTAACCAAATGATTTGATGGGAAGATGTTGTTAACTTGATGGAAACGATAACTATACTCGTTTAATCCCATTTATTGTCGGTGATAAATACTAGGTCTTAGAACAACTTAGTTTCCAAGAGGTTTAGGGTATATATATTTATATAGAAATATAAATATATTTATATAACTGTGTTAATCATCCTGATTGGTCGTACGTGTATATTAACAACTATTTACTTGAAATTAATATACCTTGTAAACTCGTGTAATGTATCCACGCGTTTTTCGAATAGCTGTCATACACGTTGATGGATAATAATACGACTTGTCGTAGTTTTTCGTAGGATGTACATATATATTCATATATGCAATTGTAATTATATATATATATATATATATAGGGAGAAGATCATGCGAGAACCACCTCTTATTGCGAGAACCGCGAGAACCAATGTGAACACAACCTAAAATGCCTAAAAATAGCTAAAAATCACACAATTTTTTTTAATATCTTTTATATAAAAATCGCTACTTTTCGAAGCCAAAATAAAAAAAAATTAAAAAAATCTCTTTTTTTTGCCACTAAAAGTAGCGATTTGAGCATAAAAAATATTAAAAAAAAATTTATATTTTTTTTTTATTTTTTTAGATTTTTTTAGGTTTTTTGAGGGTTTAGTTTTTAGTATTTTAGCTTGAGGGGGGGGGGGGGTTAGGTTTTTTTTTAGGTTTTTTGGGGGTTTTAGTTTTTAGCATTTAGCTTGGGGGGGGGGGTGGGGGTTAGGGTTTTTTTAGCTATTTTAGGTTGTGTTCACATTAGTTCTCGCGGTTCTCGCAATAAGGGTGGAGATACAATAGGAAGTTAATTTGGCTAGGAAGGGTAGGAAGTGATCTTGACCATCCATTTAGTTAATCAAGGGCTAAGATTAAATCAGGGAAATTGAAAAGAAGAAAAGAGGCGCGTGAGTTTGTTCATGGGCATTCGTCAATTCAAGCCAATAGTTTTTCTCTCCTCCAATTCCCCCCCCCCCATTTTTTAAACGTTAATAACTCTTTCATACGACATTATTTTTTTTATAAAAATTGCACCAAAAAAACGAGCCTTTTTTTATCTTTAAAACGAGTATATTATTGCTATATTTAAAAACAAAATTTAAACCCAGTTGTGTAAAACGCAATAGAAAAAACACCAGTTACGTAAAACGCAATGAAAAAAAAACCTAAAAAATGACATTTTTCTAAAACGCAATGCACAAAAAACACAAAGAAATGACTTATTTGTAAAATGCAATGGCCAGAAAACACAAAGAAATGTCTTATTTCTAAAACGCAATAGACTGAAAACACATAAAAAAGTAAAACGCAATGCACAAAGAAATGGCTTATTTGTAAAACGCAATGGCCAGAAAACACAAAGAAATGTTTTATTTGTAAAACGCAATGGCCAGAAAACACTTAAAAATGTCTCATATCTAAAACGCAATGACCTAAAAAAACAAAAGAAAGTGTTCTCTGTAAAACGCAATGGACTGAAAACACCTAAAAATGTGTTTTACCTAAAACGCAATGACTAAAAACACTTCAAAAATGTGTTTTACCTAAAACGCAATGACTAAAGATACTTAAAAATGTTTTTTTTTTCTAAAACGCAATAGCCAGAAAACACATAAAACTCTCTTATTTCTAAAACGCAATGGACACATAAAACTGTTTCTGAACTGTGTGTGAATTGTCTGTGAACTGTCTGAATACTGTCTTCGAAATGTGCCAATTTCTGGCACATAAAACTCTGCCCCTTGGACCCCGCCAGGGGCTGCCGCCCCTGGGACCCCGCTACCGGGGGCTGCCGCCCCCGGACCCCCGCCAAGATCGTAAAACGCAATGACTAAATAAAAACCCAGATCGTGAAAATGAAATTAAAGAATTTCTTACATGGATCGAAGCTGGTTTCTTCATTAATTGACGAAATTTGAAATGATAGAAACACTTATCAGCGATTGAATCGAACAAATCGAGTGATTATCTTCAAAATCACCGGAAAAAACGAGATTTTGTATGAAATTAAACTGGGTTTTCTTCAAAAAAACTGAAGAACACGTTGATCGGGGGTTTGAATCATTGATTGGTGATGAAAATCGCACTATAATGTAGTGATTACTGAGATAGAAAGTGAAGAAATGGTTGAAGATGGTGGGTTTTGAAAATGGTGGGTTTTGAAGTTACTGGGTTTTGAAAAAGGAAGAAGAAATGGTTGGAATGACTAAAATACCCTTTTTCTTTATTTTAAATGTTGCCACATGTCATCCTCTTATTGCTTCCTATCCTTCCTAGCGAAATTAATCTTCCTATTTGATCTTTTCCCTATATATATATATATATATATAGGAAGAGGATCATGAGAAAACTAGATATAAATGAGAAAAATAGAAAACTAACTAAAAAAAGTTAAAAAACATACCAAATTTTTTTTTTACAATTTTTATAAAAAAAATCACTAGTTTTTATATATAAAAAAATTTTCAAAAAAAAAAAAAATTTTTTTTGTACTGCACATGTGTACTACACATGTGTAGTATTACACATGTGGAATACAACAAAAAACCTTTTTTTTATTTTTTTATTTTTTGAAATTTTTTTTCCATGCATAAAAAGCTGCGATTTTTTTATAAAAAAAATGTTATGTTTTTTAGGCTTTTTTAGTTAGTTTTTAGGTTTTCTCATTTAAACTAGTTTTCTCATGATCCATCTCATATATATATATATATATATATATATATATATATATAGGGGAGGGTTCAAGTGAAAACTCATTTTATCGCGAAAACTCGAAACTAACTAAAAAAGGCTAAAAACATACCAATTTTTTTTTATTAAAAATCACTATTGTTTATATATAAAAAAAACTTTAAAAAAAATTGTAATGCACATGTGCAGTACAAGTTTTTTTATATAACAGTTGCGAGAACCGTAAGAAACACTTTTCCACCATTAATCTTTTGAGATGGATGGTTAAGATTAAAATTGATTAAAACAAATATTTAATTCTTTTTGTCTTATTATTTGTTAATATTTTATTGTCATAAGGGTAGTTTGGTCAATTTGTTATTTTTGTCTTATTTGTCATTAATATTTTATTACTATACAAATCAGATTTTTTGTTTTAAGAAAAGTGTTTTTGTGTTATTTGGTTATTAATATTTAACAAATCACATTTTTTTACAAAAAAAAAAAAACAATTTCTTTACAGATTTTTTTACAAAGCAGATTTTTACGCCCCCGGTTTTTAACGTTTTTTACTCCCTGCTTTTAAACTTTTTTACGACCCAATTTCGGGTTTACAAATTTTTTTACGAAAATTTTTTTTTACCACAAAAACTTTTTTATGGCAAAAATATTTTTATGAAAAAACTTTTTTTTACAACAAAATTTTTTTTACGACAAACATTTTTTTACTACTCGGTTTTAAAAAAAATTTTACGGCAAAAATATTTTTACTAATTTTTTTTACGGCAAACATTTTTTTTACTACTTGGTTTTAAAATTTTTTTTACGGAAATTTTTTTTTCGACAAACATTTTTTTTACGAAATTTTTTTTACGACAAACAATTTTTTTACGACAAAACATTTTTTACGACAAATTTTTTTACGACAAATTTTTTTACGATAAACATGTTTTTTACGACAAACATTTTTTTTACGACTCGGTTTTAATTTTTTTTTACGACAAACATGTTTTTTACGATTCGGTTTTTAAATTTGTTTTACGACTCGGGTTAAAAAACTCTTTTCACTACTCGGGTTAAAAACTTTTTTTTACGACTCGGTTTCAGAATCTTAACAAATAAACTCAACCAAAATTACGACTCATAGATGTCTTAGATAAGTTGATACTTATCATCATCGACTGAAATATAAAAACCAACAGCAAAAATAAAAAAACATGTGTGGATCTGGAAAAAAAAACAGGGTTTGGCTCAAAAGTTTTCTGAAATCATGGCTGCAAAGTGGGGTTGCAGGTCAAAAACCTACCCTCCACCGTCCTTGCCACGCCATCGTCATCAATTGTCGGAAAAAATGTTTCGACCTATCATTGCCAACTCAATCCCCATATTTTTAATTTCAACCCAAAAAATCAAATATACCAAAACAAAAGATCAATATTTAAACAGAATGTACAAAAACCCCACCAATATTTTCACCATCTTTAAACAAAATCAAGAAACCCCATCATCAAATTGTGCTTAAAACTCATCACAGAAGGTATGAAAACTCATGTAAACTCACATACCCATTTCACCAAAACTCAAAAACTTTCAAAACGCAGCAAACCGTCGGACTTTTTTCTAATCTGTCCTAATCACCCAATTATCCAACAAAAAAACATCCAACCATAACGTACCATATCGAAAATCATAGAAGAATCGATCAAAAAATATAACAAATAGATGGAAGATAGTGTCACACCCCAACCGATGGCGGAAACATCCAGGCGTGGCACTGAGCGAAACAGATTGTTCAAGAGAATCCATAACAACTATTAATGACGCTATATTTAACGTTCATGTCCCATACCATAAACATATAAAGTAAAAACAGTTATTACAGACAGAGTTTCTCAAAAACAAGCAACTGTTTTGACAACTCAGATTTATTTAGTTTGTTTCTAGACTCCCTAGCTTGTTCATCATAGCACAGCAAGCAAAGCATCCTAATCAACCTGTCACATACGTTAAAATAAAGTCAATACACAGAGTGTAAAGGCGAGTACACAAGTTTGCATAACATATAGTATAGCGAAAGCATTTATGCATAACCAGCATGTAACACGTAGAAATGTGAAACAAGTAAGCTAGCGACAATGAAGTATGCAACCGACATGACTGCGAGTTGTAGAATGCGCAACACATTATCACCACTGAGACCATGTGAAGTAAAACCATTAACAACCCCTGTCCACGACAGGTGCTGAGTTCAAACTATAGTACTATCGTTGTTAAGGTGTCAGGCAAACAATCACTGTGTAAACATAACATACAAGCATTCATCGAGTCACGTATAACATGCGAGAACGGTTAGCGTTAAAAGTGTTTGC
This sequence comes from Helianthus tuberosus, assembly GCA_030545235.1. NCBI lineage: Eukaryota > Viridiplantae > Streptophyta > Magnoliopsida > Asterales > Asteraceae > Helianthus > Helianthus tuberosus. The sequence continues at coordinate 164,586,696 of CM060410.1, forward strand.
ATTGTGTGTTCGATGTGATTTGATATAGAACATATGTAACACCCAAAGTGCGTTAAAATAAAATGGGTTCGAATATACTCACTGTATGTGTTTAATAAATAAACATTGTCTTGGATTGAGCATAGAACGATAGTGTAAGCATTGAACATCGTGTCGAATGGTGAGTCGGACGGATGGCCATCCGGACAAATGGTCATCCGGACAGATGACCATCCGTCCGGATGACCATTCAGACGGTTAGTCATTCGACTGGTGAGTGTGTTCGTAATTCGTTTGGAACTTTTGAAGTTTTCATTGTAGTATAAATCAAGTCATTCGATCGGATGGTCATCCAGATGGATGGCCATTCGATTAGATGGCTATTCGCTGGAAAGTGTGACATTTTTTGAAGTTTTGATCAAATTGTTTAAGTGTTGAATGTTATAAAGGACAAGTCACCTGGTCGAATAGTCATTCAATCGAATGGTCATCCGATCGGATGGCTATTCGTTCAAGGATCTGATGTTTTGAAAATCTCACAATTTTTTTCTAAGTTAAAAGTTTTAATAGAGACGGCGTGATGACGTGTCAACCAACGGAAACATACTGAGCTCAGCCCAGTCGATCGGATGGGAATCACCCCATTCGATCGGACCTACTGTTCCCGATGAAGTTTCATGTTTGACGTGAATCGGTCGTCTCTCCGGTGGAAATCCGTTTTCAGATCGGTTCTCAACTAGAGAATGAGTAGAGAGCCTGAATGAACCTAGATTCCATCGGCTTTGAGTAGAAAAGTGTAAAGGAGTTGAAAGAAAGTTTGAAATGTGATGAAATGTTGAAGAAAAGTTTGAAATATCTTTCAACTGATTTCATTTTGTTGAGATTCGTGTAAAAATGTGTAGAAATCCTTTAGATCTATACCAACTTTGACGGGATGACGTCACACCACAGTTTGCATACACAACCGGGATGATGTCACCTTTAAAGAGTCCAAATCAGGTGATTTCATGGAGAAAACTTGTGATTTCAGTGGAGAAGATGATGAAGAAGTGTGTAGTGATGATGGAAGTACAAGATTTAGGAAGAAATACTTACGAAATAGCCTTGAATCGAGTGAAAAGTGCTCGAGAGTGAACTGGGAGCGTCTGGTCGAATGGAGCTGTCACATCAGCAAATAGCAATGTGACAGGTGGATATTTATAGTGAGAGAGAGGGAGAAAGGCGGTGCAGTGAGTGCGAGGGTCGGATGGCCAGTCGATCGGATGGCCATCCGATCGGATGGTCATCCGGTCGGATGTCCATTCGATTGTTAGTCATTCGACCAGGCGTGTTGCGTTTTGCTGGTTTCCGACTTCCATTTCGTGCGTTGAGTGTTGCGTTGTGTTTCTGGGAGTAGCGAGTGAGCATTGCGATAACATCTAAACAAGTAGTTACACAAATAACATAACTCATAAGATGCATAAAAATAGATTTGCGTTTCGAGTTGCGTTGCGTTGAGATTGTGATGTGGTAGCGTTTGCGAATAACATCCCAAAACATATATAAGGCACACACAAGTAAAGCACATAATAACACACATATAACAATACCAATAACTGCATTTCGAGTTTGCGTTGCATTGTGATAGCGTTTACTATAAACAAGCGATGTAGTATGCGATAAAATGCGTTTAAATGTGTTGTAAATCATAGTTTTAAAATGTGGCGAAAACCAATATATCGATTACCGCAAAAGGTTAAACTATTATCGACTCTCAAGACTACAAGTCAATTAAGCAAGAAATAACAGATCTGAATAACGACCTAACTTTGACTTTGACTTGACTTTGATTTTGACTTGAAAAGTCGAATTGTTACATATAGAGAGACCAGTGTTCCGGTGGTGAGCAATGAGAGAGAGCAAAGATCTGATTTCAGGAACCCTTGACCCGCCACACCGCCAACACCAATGCCAACTCTCCTACCACCGGCAAAACCTCCATCCAACCCCACCACCGAACCCCCCCCCCCCCCCGAAACCACCAGAAAAACCCACCGACACTTCAGACCACCACTGCACCACCCCTACCACACTACTCCCCTATACTACCACCATCTTCAATCAATTGATCTAAGCAAACACACTAAAACCCCAACTTTTCTGACCGTTGACTATGGTGGTTTTGAAACCCGCGGCGAGTTCATCCGGGGTCGGTGCGAAGTTCATCAACTCCGGGGGTCGGTGGCAGAATACCTGTTTCAGATCTGGTTATTTTTGAAGATGATGGTGGTGAACGAGTTTGAGATTGAGAGATGAGATGAGGGATTTTAATTTTGGGGAGTGACGTGATAAAAAGTCTGAAGACTTTAAAGGCAGACAGAAACAGAGAGAAATTTTACATTTGGAGTAAATTACCAAAATAACCTTTAGGTTTTAAAATAATAGTGTATAGGTGTCATAATCTGATTAGTGGAGAGTGGTTCTCGCGGTTCTCGCAACTGAGGATGGTTTTCATAGAGCCGATCCCTACATATCTATATATATAGGTAGAGGTTCCTGTAAAAAAGGGGTTTTTTGTGAGAAAGGTAAGAAAGAATCTACACCATCAGATCTTTGATCTAATGGTTGAAATAAATAGGGACCATATTGTAAAATGTGTTTTATTATTTTGGACTGATTTGAAAATTGTAGGGGTATTAGAGTCTTTTATATCCACTTGAAAGTAGGAAACTGTAAATCAAATCCCTACAATTTCGAATCCTCTTTCTTCTTCCAGATCTGTGAATTCGAATCCTCCTACTTCTCCAGATCAAAGATCTCGAATCATCATCATCATCAATCCATCTCGAATCATCATCATCATCAGTTTACATCTCGAATCATCATCATCATCGATACAGCAACTTCATCATTCCTTCATCATCATCATCATCATCATCATCATCATCATCATCATCATCATCATCGATACAACGACGTCTCCGTCGTTCTCTTCTGTGGCTTCGAATCATCGACATATCCACCGCTCTGAATCATCGACATCTCCGAATCAAAGACTGTATAGAGGCGGCGTTAACCACCTCCCCACGACGGCGGGCGGCAGTGTTGGTGCCGACAATGGAACGACGGGGTTTTAGTGTTATACAGAGTTATAATAGGGTAATATGGTGTTATATATTATTCATAGTGTTTTATAGTGATTTGTAATGTTATATCTTGTTTTTGTAGTGTTATATACTTATTACAGTGTTATGCACTGTTGAATGGTGTTTTGCAGTGTCTTTAATAGTGTTATATACTTATTGGAAGGTGTTATATACTTATTGAATGGTGTTATATATTTATTGAATGGTATTATATACTTATTGATGGTCTTATATAATTATTGAATGGTGTTATATATATGCTGAATGGTGATTTGCAGTGTTATTCATAGTGTTTTTTAGAGATCTTTAAAATGGTGTTATATACTTATTTAATGGTGTTATATAATTATTGAATGGTTTTATATATGTGCTGAATGGTGGCTGCAGTGTTATTCGTAGTGTTCTTATAGAGATCTTTTAAAAAAATCATGTTCCTATAAATAAGGTGACGGTTATGGAAGGGTTTGAATCAATTGAATCAATGATAAAATTACTTGTTTACCCTTTTAAATTAATTTAGATTAAGGACATATGTCATCTGCACAACATTTCTTACACTTCTCACACTTTTAAATTTTTTTTACAATAGGGGAGGGTTAAATTGAAAACCACTAATTATAGTGAAAATTTGAAAACTAACTAAAAAAGCCTAAAAAACATACCAATTATTTTTACAAATTTTTGCTAATTTTTATATATAAATTTTTTTTTTTCAAATGAAAAACTTGTACTGCACATGTGCATTATAAGTGTACTACACATCTGTACTATTGCACATGTACACTACAATTTTTTTTTTGAAAAAAAGCTTTTTTATATACAAAAAATAGCAAAAAATTGTAAAAAAAAATTTGTATGTTTTTTTAGGCTTTTTTAGTTAGTTTTCGAGTTTTCACTCTAATTAATGGTTTTCAATTGAACCCCCCGATATATATATATATATATATATATATATATATATATATATATATATAAACGTCGCGAAGCCGCAATAGTAGTCTCGCGTCTCGTGGATAATTATCCAAATAATTATGTAGTTGTTTGCTTGTTATAATGGACTTTCGTTTGTTCGTTACCAAAATAACTCGGATAATAATATATATTAAAATCGTACGGTAACGCGTCGTATTACGTTTAGACGTTTGAAAAAAATATAAATAATTATATTTATTTAGTTTTACTTGAATGATAAGATACTATAGATAATAATATTATTTATTAAAAAATATATATCACATCTTGTCTTTCGTCTTAAACGTTCGAAATAAATATAGGCATTTATATTTATTTACCAAAGTGTTACCATTATATGCCATATCTCGTTTAAAGCTACGGATAATTATAAACAAGTATATTTGTTTAGTATACATTTGCTTGAAATCAGTTAAATTACACATCTAATTCAATATCGCTTTTGTAGGTTGTTATCGTTAATCGGAAATATTGTTCAAATAAGTATATACCTTATATTTGTTTGTTATAAAACTAGTCAAGCCGAAAATGTTTTCCCTTAGTCTTAAACTTTCGAAATAGAAACGAATAGCTTAATTTGTTTTTATTAAATCGTTCTACTAAAATAAACGGAATGCCAGATTTAGACTTAGTTTGTAAACTTGTTTTGCTAGCCATGAACGTTGTCCAAAATAAACATATACTTACTTTTATTTTTATGAAATTCGTTTGAGTCCCGATACGTTTCGTTGGGGTTTGAAACAAGAAAATATATATTTATATGTTAATGAAAATCGGGCAGAGTTTCCTCTATTTTTAAAATGAAACCCGCTTGTCGATAAATTTTTCAAAACGCAATAATCAATGTACAACAACTAGTTTTTGCCCAGTCTGCGTTGCGGGGCAATAAGCCGAATATTTCTCTCTCATAACATGTATGTCTGTACAGAGGGGAAAATCGTAAATTATATTTTGAACTAAAGGCGAAATCATAATTTTAAACTGAGAGCGAAATCATAATTTTGAGCTAGGGGGAAAACATTATTTTATTTTGAACTGTGAGCAAAAACGTAATTTTGAGCTGAGGGCAAAATCTTAATTTTGTGTTAGAGGAAAAAAAACAACATTTTATTTTGAACTGGGTGCACAAATGTAATTTTAAACGGAGGGCGAAACCGTAATTTTAAACTGGGAACAAAATTAAAAGTGAGTTTTTGAACCGAGGATAAAAGCGTAATTTTAAGCTAGGGGCAAAATTATAATTTTATTTTGAGCTGGGGGCAAAAACGTAATTTTAAACAAAGGAAAAAAGCGTAATTTTAATCTGGAAATAAAATTAAATTAAAAATAAGTTGGTCCAATAGGGAAGTGCCAGGCAAGCTGCCCGGCACTATTCCCCTAACTTAGTTTTTGCCCCGCCCGCGTTGCGGGGCAATAAGCCGAATATTTCTCTCTCATAACATGTATGTCTCTGTTTCGGTTACTTGTACATACTACTCATAACACGATCTTAAAAAAAATTACATCGAGTCAACCAATTAAAACAAAAACACTACCATACTTTTACTAAAAAAAAACTAAAATGATGGAAAGACTATAATTTTAAATTGGGAGCAAAATTGTAATTTTTTAGGACAAATGAGCAATGACCAGGCATGACTGAACGAACAAAAATTACACCTATGCCGGCCCGCGTTGCAGGGCGTTAAATCAAATATTTCTTAGTTTCATAACATGTATGCATGTATTTAGGTTACTTGTACATACTACTTATAACACGATCTAAAAAAATACATCGAGACAACCAATTAAACGAAAACACTACCATAATTTTGCTAAAAAAATTAAGACAATAACAGGTCTGTAATTTTGAGCTGAGGGTAAAATACTAATTTGTCAGGACCAATGAGCGAGTGTTAGACAACTGCTTGACACAATAAAAGTTACATTAAGTCAACCAAGCAAAATAAAACAGTACGATAGTTTTGCAAAAAAAAAAAGTAAAACGATGGCAAGATCATAATTTTTAACTGGGGGAGAAATCGTAATTTTTGAAATGAGAGCAAAATCATAATTTTGAATAGAGGGCAAAATCATAAAAATATTTTGAACTGGTGGCGAAATCATAATTTTAAACTGAGGGCAAAATCATAATTTTGAGCTATGGGGGAAAACATATTTTTATTTTGAACTGTGGGCAAATACATAATTTTGAGTTGGGGGCAAAATCGTAATTTCGAGCTAGGGGCAAAAACATATTTTTATTTTGAACGGAGGGCAAAAGCGTAATTTTAGACGGAGGGCGAAACCGTAAATTTAAACTGGGAGTAGAATTAGAAATGAGTTTTTTAAACTGAGGGCAAAAGCGTAAATTTTTAGCCATGGGGAAAATATAATTTTATTTTGAGTTAGGGACAAAACCGTAATTTTAAACAAAGGACGACACCGTAATTTTAGGCTGAGAATAAAATTAAATTAAAACTGCGTTGGTCCAATAGGGAAGTGCCAGGCAAGCTGCCTGGCACTATTCCCTCAACTCCTTTTTGTATATGTAGGATAATATATATAGGGGACCGCTAAAATGAGAACCACCACGAGTTATGAGAACCGCGAGAACCAAGTGCCACGGAGGGGCGTTGACCACGATTTTTTTTACAACTAGATCCGTATATTTTAACAACATTCGTAAAAAAAAAATTCAAACGGCGCGCTCGAGGGGGTAGTTTTTTACACCCAAAGTTTGGTGTTTTTATTATTTTTTTGTTTTTTCTTTTTTTTTTTACAAACTTTGGGTGTAAAAACTACCCCCTCGGGCGTGCCGTTTGAAATTTTTTTTTACGGAGCCGCTAGAATGAGAACCACCACGAGTTATGAGAACCGCGAGAACCAAGTGCCACGGAGGGGCGTTGACCACGATTTTTTTTACAACTAGATCCGTATATTTTAACAACATCCGTAAAAAAAAATTTCAAACGGCGTGCCCGAGGGGGTACTTTTTTACACCCAAAGTTTGTAAAAAAAAGAAAGAAAAAACAAAAAAATAATAAAAACACCAAACTTTGGGTGTAAAAAACTACCCCCTCGGGCGCGCCGTTTGAATTTTTTTTTACGAATGTTGTTAAAATATACGGATTTAGTTGTAAAAAAAAATTGTGGTCAACGCCCCTCCGTGGCACTTGGTTCTCGCGGTTCTCATAACTCGTGGTGGTTCTCATTCTAGCGGTCCCCTATATAGGGAGCCGCTAGAATGAGAACCACCACGAGTTATGAGAACCGCGAGAACCTATATATATATATATATATGAACACTAGGTTGAGAGTGAACTGTGTGAACCAATCTGGGCCATTGCATTACATCATCTAGAGATTTTTAAACAATGGAAAGATTGTAATTTTAATGTTGTAACTTTCCTTTAAAATAATTGACAGAAGGGTATTTACGCCTTTTGTAAATTGCATTTATTAGACATATAATCAAAATCTCTAAAATCTCACTAGTTTTCGTATATACAAGATACACAGCTGTTAATGTATACACATGTGTACAATCTCGCTCACATATGTACAATCTCACTAGTATCAGTTTATACAAGATACACAGATTTTAATTTATACACACATGTACAGTCTCGCTAACTGTCAGCTTATACAAGATACACAACTGTTAGAATATACACATGTGTACAGTCTCGCTAACTATCAGTTTATACAAGATACATAACTGTTAGTTTATACACATGTGTACAGACTTTTATACATCTGTGTATTATATTCAGAAATGGTTACGTATGTGTATATTGACAATATATAGTATATTATGCATGCACACGAGTAGATTTATATAAAATTTATGAAGTTAATGAAAACGAAACAAGTCACATGTATGCAAAAAAAAAAAAAAAAAAAAAAAAAATAACTTCATCACATATTAAAAAAAGATAATGCCCAAAAATAATTACAATTTCAATCTTATAGAAAATTTTCAATATTTATTGAAAATTATAAAAATGTTAAAAACAATATATTATGATATCTATATATACGGATAATAAAAGAAAAACAATATTCAAGTTAAAAAATTAACAAAATCTATGGATAAAGAAATGGGTGTTACGAATATTTGGAAATTAAATAATTTGTAACCAGAATATTTCCAAAAAATAAAAATATAACATTTGAAAAAAATAATTGTCTTTATCATCTTCTTAAGTGATAAAAATACCTGCAATATTCATTAATCAACTTCAACGTATGAGCTAAAGATGTAAAATGATAATGTCGTAATCCATGATGGTCCACCAAAATTTATAGCCCTTCAATTTCTTATAATTAAAATAATGGAAAAATAATTAAAAATGAGACAGAGAAAGAGAGAGGAAGAGTTAAGAGATGAGAAAATTAAGTGATTTTAATTAAACATACTTGGCTAATGTTAGTCTTACCCTTTTAATCTAAAAAATGATCAATGGTCAAGATTAGTTCACTCAGTTCCCTATCAAGAAGTTGTTAACTCTTGGACCTAATCCTATATATATACTAGGTTAGTTACCTGTGTGATACACGGGCTAATATAATATCTTATGTTAATAGACATTTTGAATAAAACTATGACATATTGATTAAAAGAATACAAACTTGTAATTAAAATTAATACTTAGAAATAGAACAAATGTAATAATAATTCATAAGTCTCTAAATACTTCTTTGTATACCACATTTGTTGTTCTATTCGTGACACGACCATCTTCATTTAATATAAGTAGTTTAACTCCATCTCTTCTTTTAACTCTTGATAACGCCACATACAATTGTCCATGCGTGAAAATCAGATCTTTTAGAAACAACCCAACTCTAGATAATGATTGTCCCTGGCTTTTATTAATAGTCATCGCAAAACATACTGATAATGGAAATTGTCTTCTCTGTAACTTGAAAGGAATCCTTCTGTCCGAAGGTATCAAACTAATTCTTGGAATGAAAGCCCGAGTTCTAATATTACCTCCAAATATGATTTTAGCTTCTATAACCAGCTTGTGAAGTGATAGTATTTGTAATCTCGTCCCATTACACAAACCACTTCTTTGGTCAATATTTCTTAACAGCATTACCGGAACACCGACCTTCAAAACTAACCTATGGTTTGGCAATCCGAAAATTTTAAGACCGTTGAGAACTTCAGGAGAGTATAAGCGTTCTTGTAATGGATCATTAATATGTTCAGTCCGTAAAATACTATCTGAACTTAGGTATTCTCTTTCTTCATCAGGAAACATTGAAAGCAAACGATCATTGATTTCTTGAACAACTTCATTTTTCGGCGCCAAAATTGCTCATTCACGAAAGTAGTCTGGATTTTCATAATCTTGAAGAACTGAGGGATATACAAAGTCAATTAAACTTTTGATAGGATCAGATGAGTCCTTGATTAGAAGATCATCCAGTATCTCTATACATGCATCAGCATCATTTGTATCACCAACTTTTCTCTCACCCAAATCCAAAAGCCAATGAGCAAAATTTTTTGTTTGTTCCGTATCAGATGTCTGGCTTCCTACGGTTAGCCTCATGTTCTTTGTTAATCTAAGAAACTTGCATTTTCTCCAGAGGTAAGAAGAGCTTAAAGAAGAATTAACAATTTCTTGTCTAACAGGAAGAATTTGTCGAAAATCACCACCAAAAACAATAACTTTACCTCTGAAAGGTATTTCTTCATTGATAGAAGTACCCGAACTAAAAATATCTTTCATGGTTCTATCCAAAGCTTCAAATGCATGTTTATGAACCATTGGCGCCTCATCCCATATAATCAACTTTGTTTCCTTTAATAAATGTGCAACATCACCACCCGGTTTTATATGGCAAAGAGAATCCTCGTTAAGATTGATTAGAATTAGAAATCTAGAGTGAGCTGTCCTACCTCCAATCAATAACAATGATGCTATTCCGCTTGATGCTACATTTAAAACTATCTCACCTTTTGATATGATAGATGCTGAAAATGTCTTCCAAAGAAATGTCTTACCAGTTCCACCGTAACCATAAACAAAAAAAAAACTCCACCTGTGTTGCCGTCAACGGCTGTAATGATTTCATCAAAAACCATTCGTTGTTCATCTGTTAACGAATTTAACAAACTATTAAACTCAGTTAATAGATTTGTTGTGTCATAAGACAGCTCCTCGCTAATTAGAAGATTGTCTGCAGAAGACAAGCCTCATGATCAGGATAAGGCATAGTCGTAAATCTTCGTAAGGAGGAATTATTACGAAGCAAGAATTTCTCAATTTCATATGAGGCCAAATTTTTAATTCGTGCATCAGGAACTTGAAACCCCTGCAAAAACATATAAAGAATTAAAAATAATTACTATATCCAATTTTTTTAATTAAAATATTAACAGATAAGATAATAAAAAATAAACAATTTAAAAAAAGTAAGATGAATAATGTGCTAATTATTTAATTATTTACAACTGAATATGAATATATAATACCTCGAAATATCTTTGCTTGTCTGTAAACAATGTCATCTGATAAGTATTTCCATGTGTTTTCCCACACAAAATCTGGTCTAGAAAGAGTATTTGATAGTAACATTGTGGCAAATAAAGCGCGGACATAAAAATCAGAACCATCAAAACTTGCTTCTTTAATCGCCTCGACATACTCTGCATCATCATCTAGCAGACCAAGCGTGTAACATGCATCTCTAAACGTAGGAAATACTTCTCCATTTACGGTTCTAATGTCTTCAAATGATTTTGGTATAACAACCCTCCAAAATATTTCCGACACCCCTAATATATTTAAAGTACCCCTATATGTCTTAACACATACCCCGTATGCAAAAACCGAGCCCAAAATGCCATATATATTAAAAAATAAAATAAAAACAAAGATTTGGGGTCGCTCACGGGCCGCGAACGTGTTGGCTGGGATCTACGCGGGCCGCGATAGCCAGTCATCAGGGCGACACCCTGAGCTGCCACGTGGCAGCGACGTGTTGGGGCTAGGGGGTGAATCAGACAAGGTAGGGCCTACCCTAGCTAGCCTCGCGGGCCGCGAAGGCCCTGCCTTATTTCTTCGCGGGGCGCGACACGCACTAAATCAGGCCCTATAAATGGAGGCCATCGGCCTTCCGTCCAAACCGTTCAACTCTATTTCTCTCTCTTGAATTTCTACATAGCTAAAGTAATTTTCGGGCATTATACCCCCTAAATAACGAAGTTCTACCTCGTTGTAAGCATTATAACCCCTGGTTATGTATTAGATACGCTGCCCGATTGATCTAGGGTTCCGTAACGGCTGTCGTGGTTCTGCCCGACGTAGTCATTGGAATGCCGTCTCGGGGAGGGTATTACTAATGTAAACATTGGGTTATTATACTAAGGCGTGTTCATTTGTGTAATTAATAGATAATCATCAGGAAATCCTAAAGGAAAACACTAAGACAGCAATGTGAGTAATCTCCTTTTTGTGGACCTTTTTGTAAACTATTTTTTACAAAACCTTAAATAATTTACAATGTGATTAGCGGTGATTGAGTCTTTGTAGTTCTTTAATTACTGTCGGTATGTTGGGGTTTTGTATACAAAATGTGGAACACGTTACCATTGGACAACGAGATAGCCAATGTGTAATATGACCCACCAGTCAGGATTGACAATACTGAATGAGTAATTGTGTAGATATAAACATTGTAATCGCTCTCAATACTGTTAAAGGATAAAACTCCTCTTGATTAAACTGGGATTCGCTCACTAGTATTTTCCATTGACAAAATGTTTTTAAACGCGTTTCAGGTAACAAAATGTGAAAGCCAAATAGAAGCCAGCTGGACAGCACCGAAGGCTTGGAAAAAGTGGCTATAAAAGTTACCTAAATAAAGAGATGTTTTTATTAAATAGAATAGGGTTTATCCCTATAAAAAATGTGTGTACTGAAAACTTGGGAATTTCCACGTGTTTAGTATTATAAAAGTGTGGTATTTTACTCTAATAAAATATTTCCTAACTACGACCCTGATGTAATTTCCGTTGCCAAAATGATAAACACTGATACCACTAAAACTGACCGTGGCCGCCCATTCCCGGGTAATTAAGGGACGGTGGTTGCGACAGAAGGTGGTATCAGAGCTAAGCCTCTGATTCAGCCACATAAGTGTTCTGTTGACACCAAGATATTATTCAAAATGTTAGGAAATTTTCTACAGAACTACGTGCGTATCTGTATTTTATTGTTATGTGTTATTTTACTATTTGTTAGTTTACAGTATGAGCAACCAAGGACCTTCTGACGCCTACTGCCAATGAGCACAGAAAATGTGCAAGAACTCCGAACCTTTGGTGAGGAGATTTTAGAAGAGAGCGAAAGAATGAGACAAATAGGGGAACGACTCGTCTGGAAATATGACGAGCGTAATATGGAATTTTGGATGAACCCCTATCACTAATAATAATAATATAATAATAAATATATATATAATATGTGTGTATGTTAGAAAACAAATGATGATAATATATGTATTGTAGTACAGACCACCTCGTGGTTAGAGATGCATATTAGTATTGTATTTTTATTCCAGTTGTATTTGTAATAATTATAGATGCATACTATAAAATAGAGTAAGTCACAATGCTCGACGATTTTGATCAACATGCTTGCCGTGTGATTGTTTGAATTGGATATTGTCCTGTGATATTAATACTTGGTAATTGTTTAAAATCCAGATGGCCGACACAGCTAATCTGGATAACCAGAATAATGAAAATCAAATAAATAATAGTGAAATTCGACACCTTGTAACCCAAGGAATTAGAGATGCCATGCCAACTATTATCCAAAATGTTAAGGATGCGGAAAATAATGATAAAAGTGGTAATGGAAGTAAACGAACCCATATAGAACCTAGTCACAGTGTGCACAATGGACCCATACTTCAAGTGCCCATTCCAAAAAGAAGAAGAACCATGTCTTATGGTTGTTCCTATAAGGAGTTCTGGTCTTGTAAACCAATAGAATTCTCTGGCAATGAAGGGGCCATTGCAGCTCTACATTGGATAGAAAAGACTGAGGCAGTCTTAAAAATAAGCAAGTGCGCAGAAGAAGATAAGATAATGTTTGCGTCCAATCTATTTAAGAACTCAGCCTTAGAATGGTGGAACACTATCCTCCAGTCTAGGGGAAGTGACAGGGTTTACAATATGGAATGGGAGGAGTTTAAAAATATGGTAGAAAGGAAATTCTGCCCACCTAATGAAAAAGAACATATAGCAAACAAGTTCTTAAACCTTAGAATGACTGGAGTGGATAGTAAGGGGTACACTACCTTATTCTTTGAATATGCTAGAATAGTGCCAAACCTTGCATCACCTGAACCAGTATTAATCTCCCGTTATATCTGGGGATTAATCAGTGAAATTAGGCATGTAGTCAAGGCATCTAGACCTCAAACCATAGAAGAAGCTGTAGAACTAGCAAACACCTTGACTGGTGAATTAGTGCGTACACGAGAAGAGGATCAGAGGAGAAACCTAGCTCAAAAGCTTACCCAAGAATTCCGTTCTGGAAATTCCAACCGTGGGAAAAATATAGGTTCTACTTCTACACCCTATTGCAAGTATTGCAAAAGGAAGCATTCTGGAAGATGCTCCATATACTGTAACTTCTGCAAAATATCTGGACACAAGGAAGAAGAGTGCAGAAAGAAACCTAACAATAGGATATGCTACAACTGTGGAGAAAAAGGTCACATCAAGCCGAACTATCCAAAACTAGCTCCAACCCTAAACAACAAGACTACTAAAAATGCTAGAGCATTTGTTCTAACTGCAGAAGAAGTAAAGATGATCCCGGATGTGATCGCCGGTACGTTTTTAGTTAATGATGTTTTTGCTAAAGTATTATTTGACTCTGGTGCAAACCAAAGTTTTATTAATACTTCATTTTGCAAATTTCTCAACCAACCATTAACTAAACTCCCACAAGAATGTCTAGTAGAGACAGTAAATGGAGAAACCATTAAGATTTCTGAAATCTTACAGGGAGCAAGAATAGAATTTTAAAATCAAAAATTTATTGCAAACCTTTACCCAATGAATCTGGCATGATTCGATATCGTATTAGGAATGGATTGGTTAATAGCCAATAAAGACAGTATTTTATGTGATCAAAATTCAATCCAAGTAAATTCACCAAGGGGTGAAAAGATCACAATTAAAGGAGATAAGCCCTCTAGATCTACAAAATTCATCTTTGTAATGAAAACAACCAGTTATGTAATGTCACACCCAGATATTTCCACGTATTACCGGTGGGCCCGGTGGGGAGTATCATGACGAAGTTGATATCATCATAGTTAAACAACATAATTTAAATGTACAGCGGAAGCAAAAGATAAATATATTACAATCCGATAAAGAGTAATATCAAGTATTACAAATACGGTTGTAAAAGATCCACAGGCGGATCAAAAGATAAAAAGAAACTTTGTTCAACAGACTTTAAGGCATCTAATGAGTAATGATGCCAGGAGTAGCCAACTTATTTCGTCTAGTACCTGCACTTGGCCTTTTTGGGAAAATACGTCAGTTTACACTGGTAAATACAATTTAACTGGCTCATTTTGAAAACGTTTAAGAAAATTGATTTGAATGCACATGGCACAAAACTTTTTATAACTTGGGATAATTATTTATATATAAACTTGTAAAAGAATTATACGTTCGTTATACGTTCAGTAGCCCGGATTGACACCGGGTTAAAGATTAATAGACACACCACATGATATAGTCCCGCGGCGAGTTATTCCCGAAACCAGCGGTTATACCTTATTATTTATATATGCACTGTCGGGTGTACGCCTACACCCCGTGCTTAGGTCGTGGCCATTTCTTAAAATGATGCCAAGGATATCCGGGACATGGTCATTAACCCCCAAAGGCTTTAAGCAAACAAAACAATTTAAACGGAACATTTCAATAATTTAACCTTCATACAATTAAAAATTCAATGCCTGACCAAGCGGTATTTTATATACCGTACCCCAAGCCTGTATAAGGGAAAATAAGTTAAAAGTATTTACCTGAGCTAAATATGAATTCAATCCCAGCCGTATATCAAATCAGCAAGTACAGATAGCTTTTACTAGGCTCCTAAATCCGGAACGAAGGTTTTTAATAACCTATTAGATTCCTAACGGGTCTTAATTAAGCCTATGCTTAGACCGGTTAGTTTTTAAAGGAGGTTACGGTTCAAACGCATGATTAAGCGAAGACCGGAATTAGAATGTGGTTTAGACCCGACAAGCTTGTATACTTGTGTAATAAGGGTAAACTAAACACATTCTGGATTTTGAGATAAAAATGATAAGGTTTGACCCGTTTCGGCTAATTTATGCAAACTAGTTACATAAGCCGATCCGAACGCGAAAAGTGCGTAACGGGTAACCAAAAGAGTCATGAACAGGTTTCCTAAGTTAATATGCCTTAAATATGTTGTGATATCAGTAGGATACATTCCATTATGCCCAAAACGAATTTAAAACCAATTTATGCCCCGTAGGGGTATTTTGGTCATTTTAAAGGTTATAAGAGAGATTAAATATTATTCTGAGTTCCAGGTCTGATATAATCAGTAAAAATACTTAATTTAATAAGTTATAATAGTAGGGTATAGCATATATGTGAAATTTACTATTTATAACCAACTATGCACCGTAGGGGCATTTTGATAATTTCACATAAGCTTAAAAGGTCAAAATTAGAGAATCTGAGTTTAAAACTTTTCTTTACTGTTAAAATATATAAATTTACTTAAAACATCAGTAGGTATTAAGTTTCATATGCCAAAAATAGTTTTAACTCATACTATGCGCTTAAAACGCGTAAAAAGGCGGTTTTAAGCGATTTCCGGGTTTTTAAAGAAAAACTGATATTTTTATCATTCCAGAAAGTATAAAATATTTTATTTATCTTATAAAATCAGTAGCAAAAGGTTTGGGGTCAAAATGTTTTGTAAAACTCAATTTATAAGCCAAAAGGGCAAAACCGACAATTACCGAATCAAGCCTAGAACCCTATGTTATGCTCAGCCTAAAAATAAATAAAAATCTTCAAAAATCCCAAAATATTATTTTATATCAGTAGGTAAAAAGTTTGTTATCAAAAATTGGGTTTTGATAGGATATACGCTAATTATGCCGTTTAATTAATAAAACGCTTTCCATTTACGCTAATGAGCATAACTCCTAATCTAGACTTCAAACTGATGTCAAATTTTAGGGACAAGTTTATAAATCAGTAATAAAGATTATTGTTCTCTCACATTTTCAAAATTCTTGTTTTAGGGTCAAAAGGGCATAATGGTCAACATTTAAGCATATAACGGAAACATGTAATGAATAGGATAACTAAGGATCCAAGTTGTATAACCTCAGAGGGTTACACCAACCTATAACATGGTCCTAAACGAATCCTAAGGCATACCTAAACTAAGCTAAATCGGGTCAGAACTGAAAGCCAAAGCAAAAGTCAACTTTTGCGACTTTCGGTTCCGAACCGAGCCTATACTTAGAATTGTCGGGTTGAATCATGCTTAGGCATGTTAAACTAATATTTACCAAGTTATTAAAGTGAGAAAACTGATTTTATGGCTTTTATATTAATAGTTATGAATTTTATTTAAAACTAACCCGTTTGACTTTTATTTGACCCGACAATTTAACTAAGTAAACGTGGTAATTAGAAGGTGCCCTTTGAGGGTTAAACACCTACCTAATTACGGTCACGTAGCCATGTTCGTTGCGAACAATGGCTCAACCATTTAAAATTCAAAGTGCTTATTGAAAACGCTTGACTTTTCGGATATAAACGCTAAACAATTTAACTAAGCACGAAAGGAACACTTACAAAGGGTCCTAGCAAGGAGGTTTTGATCCTAAATTCTCAGGTATGAAGAGCAAGGTCTCCAACTTAGAGAATTCAGAAATCAAGTGTGAATGAGAGCAAGATCAAGTGGGGTATTTATAGGTTTTTCAGAACCGTTAGGATCATTTCTCGTAACCCGTGCTTCAATCTGGATCGTACACATGTTACCCCTTGTTTTCCAATACTATGGGTGCCCACAATGGCCCATAGACTTGATAAATGAGAGTATGGAAACCATTTTTAGCAAAACCAACAGCTGGAACTTGTTTTCTGCATCTGTGTACTTCACGCGGCCCGCGTAGGGAACCCAAGAAGGCTTCGCGGCCCGCCTAAGGGTCCAGATCAGCAGACAGTTTCAGAAATTACAGGAACGGTCCCTGTGAGCTTTTAAGGTTACGTTTGGCACATTTAAGGTCTGTTAAGCTCATTTCAAGGCTCCATTATGATGTTTAACCATGGGGAACATGAAACATGTTCAAAAACATGTCGGATGTCGATTTATTTGGCCGTACGGTCACGTTGTTCGTCTAATTACGACGAAACACGAACGGACGCGAAAAACGGTCTAAACTACGCGACGAATGGAATTTTAACAAGGCAAACACTAAAATAAAATATTTTAGTGCTTACATAAATTTTTGGATGCTCAGATATATTCAGAACGGAAGATATTCGCGAAAATGCAAACTTGTGCACTTTTTAACGCTTTTAGTCCCTTCTTGACTTAAAAGTTTATTCTTGCGCACGAAACACCTCTAAGCCTATTCCTAAGCTATGCAGGGGATATTTAGGGTATGTTTAACTTATGATCATATTCCGGACAGTTCGATACTATACGAATCGACATACTTTTGCAGTTTGACGCAAATAGTCCCTTAATCGCACAAAGTAGCGCGGAATGTCATTTAATGATATCCAAGCCTTCCATGGCCCATAATGGGCCTTCCTAAGCATGGGTTTAATTTTTTCTATGCTCTTGATTCGCTTAAATGGTCACCAAAAGGCGTAGATTCAAAAGTTGACGCTTTAGGTCCCTCTAATGTGCAAACTTGCGCATTTCATCGTTTAATAGCGTCGAAGCCTCATCTAATCCATATTTGGCATTCTTGAGAATATTATTAAACATTACGATGCTCCAGGTTCGCTAAAAGGTCATTCAGAGGTATAATTAAACATATTAACACTTTTAGTCCCTCTAACTTGCAAAGTTGCGTGTAACTTTACTTATAGGCATAAAAACCTTAGACGGCCAATGTTTGGCATTCCCGAGAGTATAATAAAATATCATGAAGCTCCCAGTTTATGAAGAGGTCACTCAGAGGTAAGAATCAACATGTTGACGTTTTTAACCCTTCATTGCACAAACTTTCAATTAATTACGCAAACGACTACACTCGATCATCAAGTGGCCCATTTGTGAATATAATTATCGTAAGAGGTTATTTAGAAACTTATTTTAGGTATACTAATACTTCTAGTCCTTTCATAATCAAGGTTTTTGAATTTTTGAAAAATTAGTCCCTTAAATTTACTATTTGACTTCATTAGGGTTTATTACACGTGTCAATACATCATTGGACGTGATTTTACGAGGTGTTACATCCTCACCCCCTTAAAAGACATCTTGACCTCGAGATTTGCTAAGATGCTGGAAGTACTTTTTGTCGCATAATGGACTCAACTTCTATGGTATATCTGGAGCCTCTCCAAGCTCCCAAGTTGACCTCTATAATAGGTACATGTATCCTTTTCGGAGCTTCTTAACCTGTCGATCCTCAATCGATACAGGTTTCTCATCATATCATAATTCTGCATATCATTATGTGATAATGCTTCTCGACTTATTGGTGAAACACATCCTTAAATCATTAGTGTGTGATGCATTGCGTGCTCCGCCAAACTCCTTAAATAGGTTTTAGCTTATAAGCTATTTGATCCTGATACATTCGATTCCCTTGGATGATTCTATATATTCAGAGTGTAACTAGCCTGATAATTAACAATTTGGCACACCCTTCCAGGGTGATATCTTTTGTTGAACCTTATTCCTTAACAAGAACTTAGGAGGGTTGCTACTGTTAGTGCATTATCTATCTATCGCCTTCGTCAATCTAGTACGTAGCAGAAACCGAAGAAGTCTAAGCTTTTATTGTAATATCTAGTTAAAAGGGCAAGGTGGCAAACTTGTAAATAAGGAGAAATCCTTATATTCCTTGTGCCTATAAATAGGGAGTTATAGTGTTAGGTTTAAGACTTTTGCCATTTTAGAAAGTTTGGAGCTTGGTGCTTAGAGAGAGAAAGTGGAGAGAGAAAGTGCTCTAGGTGATTCACGGTTCTTGTACGATTTCAGATTTATCAAAGAATCACGTTTATATTACATCTCGTGTGTTTCGGTCTCGATCGTTCACGGATTCCGCACGTTGAACGGTCGGTTCGCAATCGTTTTGGAGTAAAAACCGGTCCTACAAGTGGTATCAGAGCAGGAGCTCTATTGCACTGATCTATCACACGATTTTGCACAGGATTACATCGTTTTCAGATCTGAATATCATCGAATTCTTCATATTCTACTCATTTTTCACATTTTCTACGGTTTTTCGACAAATTGAACGGGATTTTACGGTCCGAATCGGCTGATTTTTTAGTATATTGTGCGAAAACAGTTGATCTACAATCCTGCCAAGTTTCAGATTCAAACTCCTAGTCGTTTAGGAGAATTTCGATTTTTTGTGTCCGATTTAGTTGGAAACAGCAAGATTTCGCTTGAACCTGTTGAATTTCGCTTGAAAAATTCAAGCGAAATCCTTATAAGTGAGATTTCGCTTGAGATATCAGTTTAGTTTCGCTTGAAAATCACTTGGAACTCAGAGATGTCTCTTGAAACTCATCATTGATTCCGCTTGAAAGATAATAGTCATGATTTCGCTTGAATATTCTGAGGATTTCGCTTGAATATCTGCTGGTGTCGCTTGAAATAGTACATAAAATCAGATTTCGCTTGAATAGCTGCTGGTTTCGCTTGAACATGATGTTTGGTCTAGGTTTCGCTTGAGAAACTTTATGGGTTTCGCTTCAATTTGACTTTATGCTTGAAGGACAGGCTTTCGCTTGAAACTACTTCGATTCAAAGTGCTTTCGCTTGTAGTGTTATTTTGGAAGTTCGCTTGAAAGCTGTTATTCTGTTTGTAAAATTGTTTTTGCTTGAAATCAAGTTTTCATCTGATAAGAGGATTTTTCGCATCAAGATTATTTCACATCAACTGAGTATCAGTTGGATTCAGTTGTTTGATATTTTTAAACTGATAGTTTGTTTGTTTGATCTAGGTAATTGAAGATGTCAAGCAACGGTGAAGAGTTCTACAATACTTTCTACAACGCGTTCACTTCCGAATCATTAGATAGAAGATCTGAGATGAAAGAATATTCAAGAGAGATTTCAGAGAATTTGAAGTTTGAGAATATGTACGGAAGCCAACAGAAGCCACCAAAGTTGAAGACTATCACTGGTGGAAAAACAGATTTGAGGGTTGGGTAAAAGCTTTCGCTCCTGAAAGTTGGATAAAAATGACAGATGGATACACTGAACCAGTAAAAGATGAAGGAGAGTTAATAGATGAGAAGGATTTCTCAGACATAGATATAAAAAATGTTGTGGCTGAATCTAAAATGATCACATTAATCAAACAGTCAGTGAGAGAGGATATTATTTCGTTACTTGAACAAGAGAAAACTTCAAAGAGTTTGTGGGAAGCGTTAGGAAAAAAATGTGTAGGAAGTAATGAAATTGTCAAAAACAAAAAGAAATTGTTGCGTAAAGAGTTTGATTTATTCAGTTGTATGAAAAATGAATCTGTTTGTAAAATGATCGATAGATTTGGGCATCTAAAAATGGAGCTGGCTAGATATGAAATTTCATATTCTGAAGAGGAGCTGGTGGATAAATTGTTTGATTCATTGCCAAATGATCAAGAGTGGCAATACTTCGCTTTAATGTTGAAGAACACAATCAAGCCTGAAGATTTAAAAGTGGATTTGCTGATTGAAAGACTTGAAAGCCATGAGTTGGAGATAAAGAGATCTAAAGTCAACAATCCAGCTTATCAGCAAAATGTGGAGCTTTACTACAGAGGAAATACACCACAGGCTGGGTCTCCAAGAACAACATTTTCTGCAGAAAGTTCAAATTCAGTGAACAATGAAAGTCTTCACAGTGGTTTTCACAGTGGATCTTCTTCAAACACTTCAAGTCAATCTGCTTCAAAGAATTTGTTTCAGTGTAATATCGCAGTAGATTTGAAGAATGGGCAGAATTTCAGCGAAGAGTCGGCAAAACAACAGATGGTTTTCTTGGCATCTGTACTTGAATCGTATGAAAGCCTCGTTGCAGGGAAGATTGGCAATACCAATTTAACGAAAGAAGATTATGATCAATTAGACCCCGAGGAGATGGAACGAATGGATATAAGATGGTGCATGGCCAGTGTGGTTTGTCGGGCACAGCGGTTCATGGAGATCACGGGGAGAAAGTCAATTGGTGGACCATCTACCAAATTGGGATTTGATAAATCAAAGGTGACATGTTTCAAATGTAAGCAAAAAGGTCACTTTAAGCGCGAGTGCAGAAATGCGTATGCTGCTGATGATTCTGAAAACTCGTTCAACGAAGATTATTACAAGAAAGCGATCTACCATCAGAACAAGTCTGGGCCTCCAAGATTGAAACAGTCTGAAGAAAACTCAAGGGCTCTTGCAGTTATATATGATGATGAAGGTTACGACTGGAGTCAAGTATGACCTGAAGAAGATGCAGTTGGATATGCATTTGTGGCTAATGCTGATCCTGATAGATATTGGAAAGCAGACTATGCAAGATGGGAAATTGGAAAATTAAACGAACCATTCAAAGAAGCCCAGAAAGCAAAAAGATGGAATGAAGAGTTGGAATGTTACATGGATCCACGGGGAAGTCCAGTTGTTGACCCATCAAAAGTGGATTTCGAAGCTGTAACAAATTTGGTTCCAAGGCAAGCTACTTTCAACACACGAAGGTTATCTGATAAAGCATATTTGCCTGATTTGGAGAAGAAGATAAGAGAGGTTTGTGAAGCAAGTCTACCGAAGGTGGTAGAAATGAAGAAGAGAAAAGAAGAAGAATTGAAGAAGAAGTAAAGACTGTTGTGAAGATTGCTGCTGAAGAGTAACAGAAAGCTGAAGAAGAACAGAAGAATGCAGAAGCTCAGAAAGAAGAAAAGAAAGAAGATCAGAAAGTTGAGTCAGAAGAACCGGTGCTGAATGTTACTGAGGTTAGAAAATCTTCTGATCTATCGAATGTTGAATTGGTTGATGAAAAAGAAAACAAATGCAGGAATTGCATAGAAATGTGCAAAGCCTGTATTGAAAAAGATGAAACAATCAAAACAAAAGATATTGAAACAAGCAAACTTGAAAATGTTTTCAAAATAAAATGTAAAGAAATGATTGAAAAAGAAGAAATTTGAAACTAAAAGTTGAAAAATTGACACAGAAATGTCAAGGTCTTGAAAAGGATAATGATGTTTATAGACAACTGTGTTCTACAAAATGTGTTGATTGTGTTGAAAAAGAATCTAAATTTCAAGATTTACAAAAACAGTATGATTCTTTAAAGAGGTCGAGTCAGAGAGTACAAGAAGCTTATGATACTTTGAAAAGCTAAGTCAAAAGTTTTGATCAAAGATTGTCAGAAACTTTAGTCACTAAAGAAATGTATGAAAGAAAGTTTAAAGAAAAGCAAATTGAATTAAACAAATGTGTTGATGAAATTGCAAATCTTAAACAAGTCTTGGCTGAAAAAGAAAAGGTTCTTACAAAACTTCAAAGTTATCATAACTCTTCGTACATTCTTGAACGCATTTTCAACATTACACCCGATGACAAAGATACTGAAAATTGCAAAAAGGGTATTGGTTCAGAATTTCATCAGGTACCACCACCATTGAGAAACAATTATACTTTTTATGATGAGGAAAAGGTGGCAAAGGGTTTGAATACAGCTGACCAGTTACCTGAAAGTATCGATGTGACTTACTCCAAATCTGATGATGCTAATGATTCAGAGGTGGTAAGTAAGGTTGTTGAAAGTGTTTTGAAAGATGAGTCTACAAAAGGTAAGTCTGAATCACAGGATGAAGATGAAGGAAATCTTTATGATGGTTATCTGAAAAACACAAAATCCGAGAAAATTTTGAATGATGATTCAAAAGGATTGGTTTATACCATGATTGGATCGGACAAATTATTCTTAGATGTATTCCCGATTCAGAATGTGATTTCAGAAAAGGTCGATAAAGTTTTCAAAATGGTTAAGATTGAGAAGTCTGAGATTCCAAAGTTTGCTGGTAAAGGTCATAAATATTTTTATAACAAACCTGGTTTTAAGAAGAAAAACATGAAGGCTGGTTTGGGTTATAAAAAGAAACGGAATTGGAATCAAAGTAAAAAACCAAATTTGCAACAAAAGATGAATTTTGTTCAAGGGAAAAGCTTGAAAGAAGAGGAAAAACTTAAAATTGGACAACAGTCTAATGAGGAGTTTGATGCTATGAAAAAGAAACAACAACAGGCCAAGGATGTTTCAAAGAAAGTGTGTTTTAAATGTGATCAAATTGGACATGTGGCTCGAAAGTGGCCAAATCCAAAGCCTGTTGATGTTGAAAAACATAAATCTGAGGATGTGAAATCAAGGTCAACCAGATTTGATTCGAAACAAACTTGGAGGTACAATACAAACAAGTTTGCTTCAAATCAAAATTGGAAATCAACCCCAAACAGGTTCGATTCAAGACAGACCTGGAATTCTCACACACCCAGATTCAGAACAACACAGAGTTGGAGAACATCTGTTGATATGACAAAACCTCAAGAGTTTTGGAAACCTAAAAATATTGTTCAAGATCAAAAGGTTCAAAAAGAGACAAATTTTTACAAAAGAGGTACTCCAAAAGGTCAAATGTGGAGTGCTAAGAAACAAGTGACGATGGTAAAAGATGAAAAAGTTGAAATCAAACTTGAAAAAGTTTTAAGTGACAAAGAGTTTCCGAAATTAAATGAACATTATTGTATTGAAATGCCTAAGGTCCAACAGACCTGGGCTATATTGTTCAAATGATTGATGAAGTTTGAATGTGCAGGTGCTCAACGAAGCTGAAGATTGTGAGAATGGTAGTTGGAGCAACCTGGCACAGGAAGAGGTTGCAGGACCCTGTTTTGGTTGAACAGGGAGTTTTGTTTGATTGTTTTCTGTACATAAATAAACAATATTTTCAAAACCCTAAAAATTTGAAAAAAAAAAACCAAAAATATGTTGTCTTTAATATTGTTTTGTATGTATGTTGATTGAATACGCCGAAACCCTCATGGCTGAAAAACATGATTACTTTCATCAGATTGAAAAATGGTTTTCAAACTGTTAAGATCAAGGGGTTGTAAATCATGGGGGTACATTAGATTTTCTGCAAATCAGAGCACTTTTAGCAGAAAATGGATGGCGAGATAAAGCTATCAGTATTGGTTGTCAAATTTTCATTAAATGGTTTTGCATTTTAGGGGGAGAGATATTGTTGTTAGAAAATCCAAAAACATTTGAAAATTTGAAAATGACAAAAACATGATAAAATTCAAAAATTGAGTTTTTGCGTAAAAAGAGGAAATGATAGTACATCAGTAGACAGTTACAGTACGCTAAAGAATTGGAAAGTTTAAATGTGTTAAACGATCTCACCGTGGATGTGTCGGTAGATTTTTATACACTTAGTAAACTTTTTCGGGATATAAACCTAAATTCAAACACTTGCTTATTTAGTGGGGAACACTACTTGGATATATAGGTAACCCCTGAAATTTCGTTTGAAAGGTCCCTTTTTCTGATATACTAGGTTTTTATACTCAGTTATATCTGAGGTATTATTCCGGGACTTCTGCTGAATGGAAGTTCTGACCTAGTCCTCGAATAATACTTTCCGCAATGCTTGAAACACAGCATCACCCTCAGCATCAATGATAAGACAATAAAATTGCTTAGCAATGCTGTTGTAAAAAAGATCCTCTAAAGGGGACACACCTATAAGTTGAGAAATGATCTCTCTACTGAACGGTAGTTCTGACCTGAGCTCTCATGATTCTTCATAATTTATTAACCCCTTACAGATATCATTTGTGTTATAATTATCTGTAAGACTGAATATTGGGATCTGGATACGGGAGTATATTCAAGAGGTGGGACACATGAATGGGTTTAAGTTCTTAATACACCTAATCTGTATCCTGAATTAGTTGAAGTTTGTATGAAAATTTAAATGGATCAGTATATCGACAATCTAAGTGAATTGTTTAATTCTTAAAGTGAAATTAAGCTCAACGGTACTTGTGACTTGTCATAAACTGATATGATCCTCTGACGCATACTCAAAACAAAAATATTGTCTGTAAATATGTTTGTACATATTTCTTCACTGCTTTATATTTTCAGAAAATTCAAAAAGATTTTGATTTCTGCTTTATTTTCGACAACTGATGTCTGAGTGCTGAGTTTCAAAATCTAAGTAAGCTGATTGTGTTTCTGAAAATAAAACAAGTTCATTAATTTGAAACTTGAATTAAAAATCAAAAATAGTTTGTGATATCTCCAAGGTCATTAATTTGGACTTGGATGATTAACTGTGGGGGATTTGGATGCTTATATTGTTATAGAGCTAGTTTTTGATTCGATTTGATGAAACTGCCAAATTCATGAGAATTGTTAATTTAGGAAATTGAATTGGCAGATTATGAGTTCTGAAAATTTAAAATGTTGTTACTTATAAATGTATGAGTGTTGCAGGAAAGAGTCCAGACTACGATCCCGGAAGCTGAGTCTAAGGGGGAGTCTGAAGATGAGCTCGAAGCAAAGGGGAGCTTGTAACCTGAAAGCAAGGTGTCAATCCCAAAAGCACGGAAGCTTGACGAAAGGGGGAGCCTGAAGGAAGAGTCTATCAAGAGAGAGAACAACGGAAACCTGAAGACAGATCCACGGGGATTCTGTTCGAGAAAGAGGGAGTCTGTGGTTGCTGATAATATTACATTTTCAAGAAGACTTGGAGAGAGAGAAAAACAAGACGCTACGAGATTGACTACGGCAATATCCAAGGGGGAGTCTGTTAGTGCATTATCTGTCTATCGCCTTCGTCAATCTAGTACGTAGCAGAAACCGAAGAAGTCTAAGCTTTTATTGTAATATCTAGTTAAAAGGGCAAGGTGGCAAACTTGTAAATAAGGAGAAATCCTTATATTCCTTGTGCCTATAAATAGGGAGTTATAGTGTTAGGTTTAAGACTTTTGCCATTTTAGAAAGTTTGGAGCTTGGTGCTTAGAGAGAGAAAGTAGAAAGAGAAAGTGCTCTAGGTGATTCACGGTTCTTGTACGATTTCAGATTTATCAAAGAATCACGTTTATATTACATCTCGTGTGTTTCGGTCTCGATCGTTCACGGATTCCGCACGTTGAACGGTCGGTTCGCAATCGTTTTGGAGTAAAAACCGGTCCTACAGCTACTTTCATTAATCTTTGATTTTCTGCCGAATACTGGAAACTTACGGATGATTATGGATTTGTTTGATCTTATTCGTTGTTTTCAAGGCAACTTTCAGATCCTGATAATTGGACTTACCAATCCTTTGTCTAACAATAATTGTTTAACATTCCATTTATACAAGGTCTCCAAAGGAGCAGCCTTGATACTTATATGACAACTATTATAGAAAAGCTTATTTTTGAGGTGAGATGGTTATTCCAACCACTGCTTAAAACTAATTTTAAGGAATAGCTAATCCTTGCCGTTAGTCGAACAAATCGACGATCCTGGGCAACTGATGGTACTTCTTGATTGTTGCCTAATTAGGGTTGCGGTAATCAATGCATAAGCAAAATGAACCGTCTTTCTAAATTAAACCGAATTCTTAGAATATTGAGTTAGGCTATTTGAATCCTTTATTTTTAAAACTTACTTAATCAGGGTTTTGATTCTTCCAATGATGGTACTAGCTGTCTTGGAGATTTCATAATAATACAGCCCTAAATGGGATATAAATCTTAACTCTACTTGCCTCTCAGGAGGTTAACAGGGTAATCTTAGGAGAAGCTAATCAAGATACAAGGAGATTACAGAGATTTTCCATATCTCAGGCTCCAATTCATCCATCATTGCTTGTGTCAAATAAGTGACACATTTATGTTACAAGTCCACGAATTCCTTAATCGGGAACATTTACTTGGACAATTCCATTTTGGATATCTACTTTGAATACCATTAGTTGACCTTAGTACCATATGACCATCAGGATATCTTTGTGGTCCCATGCATTAAACATCCATACTAATCAGGCATGGAAGCAATCTATGGAACATATTAAGATACACCAATCCTCATATGGCGCTTTTATCATACCGTCTGGTATTCGCAATCGATAGAGGTTAAAGAGATATCAACTATGTATGCTGATGCACTTCCTCTAGAGAGAGGATATTTCTAAAATTCTACGCCTGAAGGCTTCTGACAGGAATAGAAGAAATGGTTCTTATGATTTCGCCTGTAAGTTTTACCTTACACTTAATATCTGGGGTTCTTACGGGAGAGTTCCTAAAAGTTTGCTAAACTTATGGTCTTATGAGAGACTTAGCAGCACCTGAAACCAATCGTAACTCCTAGCAACAAAATTACAATAAGGGATTTATCTGGTGTCATTAATGTGAGCTGCCTCTAATCCTTCATCAGGAGGGTTAAACGCCTCCATTCTTAATCCTTTTAAACTTAGCTGCGAAATCTTTGACAAATTTTAGGGCAGTCTTAGCTTTGATTAGTTATTTCTTAATCTATATAACGTGAGTAGCTGTGGTAGATCCATAATGGATTATAATGAGCAGGCTTTGAAACCTTAATGTGCCCTCTTATTGCCGTTACTAACCACCAATAATTATTGCATTAAGCTTAGATTTTGGGTAATTGGAATAGGGCACTATCTCAGCCAATGAATTAAAATTTGCAACATACTGCTGACAGACTAGAACTTTTATGGTGAGAGTCAGAAAATTCTTATCCCATCTTTTTCCATTTTGTGAAGCGGATATTAGGTTTTTCTAATAAGGTCCTTAGAACTTGGACCATCCCATAATGTATAAGAGGATCTTTCTTGCGGACTTCATTAATGTCCTTACTAATTAAGGGTATTGGCATCGAATGACTGAGATGTATACCTCACCGTGTCCTTTCCAGCATAACCGCTGATACACCTAATGGTTTCTACTTCATTCAACAATTTCCTGCAATCAATGTCCCCTTTTTACTATTGAAGTCTCTTGACTTCCAAGAGACGAAGTACTTTTAAGTATATCCTAAAAGGAATGGGCTCCTTGCCACATATGATTTTGTTTGGGTTATTCTTCGCATTTGAAGTATGAATAAAGCTCTTCTCATGAGCAGCGACATGTGTTTTAGAGCGAGCAGTATCTGGCTTCTTGAACCTTTTCATGACTTTTCTCATAGCCTTTCTAATAGCTGCGTTAATTACAGTTCTGGAGATTAACTCCATTAACATTGAGATTCACATTGGATGCACCATTAACATTTGCCGCATCTCCAGCATCGCGACTGTTGTTTGTCTCTTCTGAGTTTTCCATACTCGAATCTTTGGTATTAAATACCATATTCAACAAGTGCTTAGGCAATCCATACCCAGTGTCTCCTTAAATTCTCAAAGGCTCACCATAAGGAGTCTTGATAACTACTTGCTTCTTATCACACACAATATGGGCTTGATTTTTTTTAAGACGACCAATTCATTCCTATCACTATATCGAGTCCCTCTTATTTTAATGGAAACAAGGACAGCAAAAAAGAATGATTCCTAATGGATATAAAACATCCATCTAATATTGCTGAAGCAGTCTCTGAGGTACTATCGGCCAATTCTACTTTATACTTAACGCTTAGAGTTTTAACAGGCAGATTTAATGATTTACAAAATCTATTATCTACGAAAGACTTATCTGAACCTGAATCAAATAATACTCTAGCATGAGCGTTATTGACAAGGAAAGTACCTGTTGTGACATTGTCATCCTGAATAGCGTCTTGAGCATCCATTTGAGAGCTTCCAACTTTGGCCTTCTTAGCCTCCCCTGGCTTCGTGGTTTTATTTGGGCAATTTGTCTTGATGTGCCCTATTTCATTGCAACCATAGCAGGTTGCGTCCTTTATGTCTTGGCACTCCAAAGTCTTGTGCCCTTACTTTTTACAAATCCCACAAGGCCTAGCTTGTGACTCCAAAGTGCATTTCCCTTTAGATGCCTTCTTTGGGCAGCGGGTCTTTATGTGCCCCTTCTCGCCACAACCATAGCATGTGGCGTCCTTCAAGTCCTTGCATTCATGGGTCTTGTGATCCATCTCTTTACAGATGACACATCCCCTGGTCTGTTCATAGAAACATTTTCCGAAGTGCCTTTTCCCTCAGGTTTTACATTTGGGTTTTGCCTCCTTTGGCTTGGACTGGTTACAGTCTGAACCGGTCTTACCCTTTTTGTAACCTTTATTTGGGGTATTATCGCACTTTCGCTTATGATCCTTTAATATACGGTCCACGACTTTGTTTACGGCTGTATCCAACATAGCCTGTAACTCGGTGCCCGTTAAGTTCAGTCTTGCATTATCATTCTGATCAACTGGATGATTGTGAGCTTCAGATGAGTCAGCCATTGTGAAGCTTTGAAGGCTACAAACCAAGTAGTAACAATTTGTTTAATTATATAGTGAATTGTCGAATTTGATGATTAAATAGCCATGGTGCAAATAAACCATCTTTGGCGTTTAAACGGAATATAATCCTTCATATTTATTAGACAGGGGACATAAGTCACGACTGTCAATGTCGTACTGACATTTTGTATATAACACAAGGGCTTGTTCCAAAGGACTCTTTGATGGCATGGATGCCTTGTCACTAGGGAAATTTTAAAACATAATCGATGATTCCTTTGGATCGGAAAATTTCATAGTTCATTGTCTTGACAAGAAGTTATGAAATAAAACTATCTTTTTCATGTATACATCTTTGCCCGAAGGTATTCATTCCAATGGATGTTTTGATGTGTTCATCATGTTCGACGTTTATTAGCCATGATTCCTCTTGATCATTTACGCTAAATAAGGGGTTTGGAAATTCCTAATATGAAGATGACAAGTGTGATTTTATCGTATCACTGTTTTCGGGAGTGTTAACATACTTTCAGATGTTTAACAAGGATCTGAATCTCTTTTTAAACAGGTTCTACCATCATAGCTAGGTCTTTAATGACATTCAAGCTAGGTTATACCTTTTAAGATTCTTTTTAATATGTATACTGGCAGAAAAGGAATTATATTTTGATTTATTTCATATATTTTATTCAGGATTTTCATTATAATTATCCTAAACTTAATTAAAATATAACTATGGCACAAAAGGCCAAGTCACAAGGGCAACTTTAAATTATAAACCATGATTTTATAGAATCAAGGTATTTAGGCTTGAACGTTGTTCATGCCTTTTCTTGACAGGGAGTTGTAGGCTACGACTGTCTTTTGTCTTATATGACAATGAATACGGCCCGTAAGAATTACATCCCTAATGGATGCTTAATTCACCAAATATAAAGATTTCGGGAGAATCCAGTATAAGGATGTTTTATGTGATTGAATCACATTTGCCAGGAATGTTAACATGTTTACAAATGTTAACAAGGATTTGAATCTTTTGAATAGGTTTTACCATCTTGGCCTTGTCTGAAATGACATATAGGCAAGGTTATCCCATTAAGATTCTTTTAATATTTAACGCAGAGCAATCCTAAATTGAGATGTTAATAAGGATCTGAATCTAGTTGAGGAACTACTATCTTGGCCCAGTCTTAAAATGACACATGGCTAGGTCTTGCCCTTTTTAGATTTTACCATTTTATTATAATGGTAGATCTCATAAATGGAATGTTATTATTATATTCATATATAATGATATAAATAAAATTTAGATAAAACATTCCAATGATTTCAAAGGAGGTACAGAATTGCCCTAAACGGGGCTTGAAAGAATGATGTTGTCCATGAAGGGATTGAAAGATAAGTATGCCCTTATAAGGACTTACTAAGGAAACGAACTTCAGCAAATGGATTTTCTTCTTCATTTTATTTCTGAATGTTTTCTCCTTGGTTGCACGTTTATCCTAGTCGCAGTACAAAGCTCCGCATTCCTAGGCTTCGGATGGGGAGGATTTCCATTACGGCTCCTTTGCTTGGTGACATATTAAAAGTATATAGAATTGAAAGCAATAATTCTCCGAATAGAGACGAGAGCATTCCTATGTTAAGTCTAGACTCAGAAGGTCAAGGAATGTGCTATTGTGTCATTGAGATTAAACACAAAAGGCTAGTGTTTAATTCACTCAATGTTGGCTCTGATACCAACCTGTCACACCCAGATATTTCCACGTATTACCGGTGGGCCCGGTGGGGAGTATCGTGACGTAGTTGATATCATCATAGTTAAACAACACAATTTAAATGCACAGCGGAAGCAAAAGATAAATATATTACAATCCGATAAAGAGTAATATCAAGTATTACAAATACGGTTGTAAAAGATCCACAGGCGGATCAAAAGATAAAAATAAACTTTGTTCAACAGACTTTAAGGCATCTAAGCTTGCGAGACTTGAGTAATGATGCCAGGAGTAGCCAGCCTATTTCGTCTAGTACTTGCACTTAGCCTTTTTGGGAAAATACGTCAGTTTACACTGGTAAATACAATTTAAACGACTCATTTTGAAAACGTTTAAGAAAATTGATTTGAATGCACAGGGCACAAAACTTTTTATAACTTGGGATAATTATTTATATATAAACTTGTAAAAGAATTACATGTTCGTTATACGTTCAGTAGCCCGGATTGACACCAGGTTAAAGATTAATAGACACACCATATGATATAGTCCCGCGGCGAGTTATTCCCGAAACCGGCGGTTATACCTTATTATTTATATATGCACTGTTATGGGTGAAATTCTGAACCCATATCCTGGAAAATATCTAGGTTTATATCTTGGTTATGTAGTATCTGTTTACATCCGGGATGCTCGTTCAGGATATTGGTAACATCATGAATGGTATCCTCAGGATTACTAATGGATTATGTGCAGGTACGTGGGTTAGAAGCTGGCAACGTTCATAAGACTCATTCCGCGGAAGACTCGGTCCAAGTCGTTCGAATAAAGACGTTGAAGCCGTATTACTCGATCAATAACGTTCACAATGGAATATTCGGAGTACCCCATATTTGTAGGGATTATTGTTTGTAATTCATTACTATAAATAGGTGGGTATACCAGATCAAATAGGACATCACATTTGCACTCGTTGCACTCTAACACTCGCTCTCTAGCAAACTTTCTTTCTCACACAAAAACATTGTAACACATAGCGATCTGGTCTATATCCTGCACTGTATCCTGAAGTTGAAAGTAATAAGAAGAACAAGGCAGTTGCGATTGTCAGCTCCCGAGGTTTTATGCCGGCGATCTAGATTGATTAAGGGCTTTCCTCGTACATCTCGTGTCATTTCCTTTACTTTTTGCTCATTGTTTGCTCATTGTTTGATCGTAGATACAGCTCAATATCCTGAGCCGTATCCTGAAAACTGTTTTCATAAACAACTTAACCAGCATATTTTCAACACCCATTTTAGCACACTACCTCACTTTACTAATTTGATCACTTAATTGCTTCGGTAATTTTTGACCAAAACAATTTGGCGCCCACCGTGGGGCAAGTGGTGCTCTCTTTACTAAAATTTTTTGTGAAATCACTAATCGGTTTTCTATTTTCAAAACTTTTTGCCATATTATTTACAATGGCCTCAAGATCAAACATGAGTTCCTCCACTGTGTCTGCTACGACTTCTGCTACTACCGGCTCGGTGCTTCCACCACCTCCTCCGAGGATGACAGCTTCATCAAGACCTGAGGATATTATTCCTACTCGCAGTGTTCAGGAATCTGCTCCTGTTTTGGCTTCTAATGATGAAATTCTAACCTTATTTGGAAGTGTGCAGGAACAAATGAGGCAGCAACAGGAAACAAACCAAATACTATTGAGGGAAATACAACTCCTGAAGTCTGGCTCGAGCAGATCTGCTGAGGATATTGTCACTCCATTGCAATCCAGGACTTTGAACTTTAGTTCAGCTGTGTATACTGAGGATAATAGGGGGAATATTGTGCCCAGCATCCCGCAGAATCATACTCCTGAGATACCCTCCTCAGTCAGGATGTCAACCATCAGGAGCTCAGGATATGCTTCAGGATATGGGCAAAATCCTCCAACGGGTAACGTGTCAAATAATAATAATACTCATGCTACTAACAATACTGGATCTTTGCAGGATACAGGTGTAACATCAGCACTCACTAGGGAACTTCAGAAGTTGAAGGACATGATATCCAGTGTACCTGGGGTGGTCCAGCCGATCCCCGAAGTATCCCAAGACAGCCATAAGATATCTCGTTTTGCATATCCTATCTGTGATGCTGAGATCCCAAAGAGATTTCAAACCCCCAACATGAAGCTTTATGACGGAACTACGGATCCTGAGGAGCATATTGCTCAGTATAGGGAAAGAATGGAGATTAACCCTATCCCTCCGGATCTCAAGGAAGCATGCTTGTGCAAGGGTTTTGGTTCAACCTTAACAGGATCAGCCTTGAAATGGCTCTTGAATGTTCCTCCGCATTCGATTACATCTTTTGCTCACTTAGTAAATTTATTTAATAGTCAGTTTTCTTGTAGTAGAAGCTTTGAAAAATTAACAAGTGATCTCTACAGGATAACACAGGGACCTCAAGAATCCCTTAGGGATTATGTGAACAAGTTCAGCCGGGAATCCCTGGACATTCCTCACCTTGATGTTGCAACAGCTGTGCAAGCTTTCAAGATGGGGCTGCAAAAAGATTCTCAATTTTATCAAGATCTTGTAATGAACCCATGCAGGAACTTGGATGAAGCTCGAAACAGGGCCCTAAGATATATTCGGTTGGAGGATGATAGGAAGATGCAAGAAAGGATGAACTCATCTAGCACTTATGAGTCAACTAACAGGAAGTCTGAATCCTCATTCAAGCCATATCGGCCTAAGCCATATGGTAGAAATGAAAATAAGAAAGTGAATGATGTCGAAGATGAGGATCCTGAAGAGTATCCTGAGTTGTCTGAATATTGCTTTTCTGTTAACATTCCTGAATTGATGTATGCCATGCAGGGTCTAGGAGACAAGGCTAGGTGGCCTTGAAAGAGTCAACAGAAAGCTGACTGGAAAGATAAGTCAAAATGGTGTGCTTTCCACGAAGATTTCGGACATATGACTGAGGATTGCATTGCTCTAAGGAAAGAAATAAGCTATCTTCTAAGCAAGGGATATCTGAAAGATCTCTTGGGAAGAAAGAAGAATAAGGGTCAGGATGCTGAGAAGGATCCTGAGCGAGCAGCATCACCTCCTGCGGATGCCAAGATAATCAACTTCATTTCGGGAGGATCCGACATTTGTGGGACTTCGTATTCGGCAGCAAAGAGACATGCAAAAGAAGCTAAGGCCGAAAGGGGAGATAAACCTGTCAGGATGACTACCCTCATAACTGACAAAGTGGTCACTTTTGATGCTGATGACAGGGATACTGTCCAGGATCCTCACCATGATGCTCTGGTAATAACATTATATGTGGCTAACCATTTTGTACGCAGGATATTGGTTGACAATGGCAGCTCCGTCAACATAATCCAACTGGAAACGCTGAAGAGGATGAACGTATCTCCAATGGATATCACTTCGAAGTCTACCGTGCTTGTTGGGTTCAGTGGAGAGGCTAGAAACACAGTGGGAGAGATAAAGTTGCCAGTATACGTTGAAGGAGTCAACTCAATACAACGTTTCTGTGTGATGGATTCTCTATCCTGCTATAACATCATACTGGGAAGACCGTGGATTCACGATATGAAGGCTGTGCCATCAACATATCACCAATGCATCAAGATACCTACCCCTTGGGGAGTTGTCAAAGTTGATAGTGATCAGCAGGAGGCGAAAGAATGCTACTCATCCTCGATGAAATCCTCAACCAAACCTAGTGCAGCATAGCAATTAAAGAC
Source organism: Helianthus tuberosus (assembly GCA_030545235.1). NCBI lineage: Eukaryota > Viridiplantae > Streptophyta > Magnoliopsida > Asterales > Asteraceae > Helianthus > Helianthus tuberosus. The sequence continues at coordinate 164,621,911 of CM060410.1, forward strand.
GCGGGCCCATGATATCATGGAGGATCCGGAGCAGGATATGAAGAAAATTATCCTGGACCAGGATAATCCTGATATTTCGGTGCTCGTAGGGACCAATATCCCTCAGGATATTGAAGAACAATTAGTTAACTTTTTGAAATGCAGGATGTCAACATTTGCATGGAAGCATGAGGATATGACAGGCATATCCAAAGACATTATCACTCACAAGCTTGGAATTGATAAATCATTCAAGCCTGTTCAAGAAAAAAGAAGGAAGTTTGCTCCTGAGCGGAATACGATTATCCAAGAGGAAGTTGAGAGATTATTGAAGTCCAGGATGATCAGAGAAGTTAAGTTCCCAAGGTGGCTAGAAAACGTGGTTGTGGTACAGAAGAAAAATGGGAAATGGAGAGTTTGTGTAGACTACACAGACTTGAACAAAGCTTGTCCTAAAGACCCATTTCCTCTTCCCCACATTGATGCAATGGTAGATGCCACTGCCGGGCATGAAATGCTGACCTTCATGGATGCATCCTTAGGATTTCAACAAATCCAAATGGAGCCTTCTGACCAGGAGGATACTGCCTTCATGACACCAACAAGTATTTATTGTTATACAGCTATGCCTTTTGGTTTGAAAAATGCAGGTGCAACATACCAAAGATTGGTAAACATGATGTTCAAAGACAAACTGGGGGACACCATGGAGGTGTATATTGATGATATGGTGGTGAAATCAAAGAAAGATCAGTACATATAGCTTTTACTGGGCTCCTAAATCTGGAACGAAGGTTTTTAATAACCTATTAGATTCCTAACGGGTCTTAATTAAGCCTATGCTTAGACCGGTTAGTTTTTAAAGGAGGTTACGGTTCAAACGCATGATTAAGCGAAGACCGGAATTAGAATGTGGTTTAGACCCGACAAGCTTGTATACTTGTGTAATAAGGGTAAACTAAACACATTCTGGATTTTGAGATAAAAATGATAAGGTTTGACCCGTTTCGGCTAATTTATGCAAACTAGTTACATAAGCCGATCCGAACGCGAAAAGTGCGTAACGGCTAACCAAAAGAGTCATGAATAGGTTTCCTAAGTTAATATGCCTTAAATATGTTGTGATATCAGTAGGATACCTACCATTATGCCCAAAACGAATTTAAAACCAATTTATGCCCAGTAGGGATATTTTGGTCATTTTAAAGGTTATAAGAGAGATTAAATATTATTCTGAGTTCCAGGTCTGATATAATTAGTAAAAATACTTAATTTAATAAGTTATAACAGTAGGGTATAGCATATATGTGAAATTTACTATTTATAACCAACTATGCACCGTAGGGGCATTTTGGTAATTTCACATAAGCTTAAAAGGTCAAAATTAGAGAATCTGAGTTTAAAACTTTTCTTTACTGTTAAAATATATAAATTTACTTAAAACATCATTAGGTATTAAGTTTCATATGCCAAAAATAGTTTTAACTCATACTATGCGTTTAAAACGCGTAAAAATGTGGTTTTAAGCGATTTCCGGGGTTTTAAAGAAAAGATGATATTTTTATCATTCCAGAAAGCTTAAAATATTTTATTTATCTTATAAAATTAGTAGCAAAAGGTTTGGGGTCAAAATGTTTTGTAAAACTCAATTTATAAGCCAAAAGGGCAAAACTGGCAATTACCGAATCAAGCCTAGAACCATATGTTATGCTCAGCCTAAAAATAAATAAAAATCTTCAAAAATCCCAAAATATTATTTTATATCAGTAGGTAAAAGTTTGGTATCAAAAATTGGGTTTTGATAGGATATACGCTAATTATGCCGTTTAATTAATAAAAAGCTTTTCATTTAAGCTAATGAGCATAACTCCTAATCTAAACTTCAAACTGATGTCAAATTTTAGGGACAAGTTTATAAATCAGTAATAAAGATTATTGTCCTCTCACATTTTCAAAATTCTTGTTTTAGGGTCAAAAGGGCATAATGGTCAACATTTAAGCATATAACGGAAACATGTAATGAATAGGATAACTAAGGATCCAAGTTGTATAACCTCAGAGGGTTACACCAACCTATAACATGGTCCTAAAGGAATCCTAAGGCATACCTAAACTAAGCTAAATCGGGTCAGAACTGAAAGTCAAAGCAAAAGTCAAGTTTTGCGACTTTCGGTTCCGAACCGAGCCTATACTTAGAATTGTCGGGTTGAATCATGCTTAGGCATGTTCAACTAATATTTACCAAGTTATTAAAGTGAGAAAACTGATTTTATGGATTTTATATTAATAGTTATGAATTTTATTTAAAACTAACTCGTTTGACTTTTATTTGACCTGACAATTTAACTAAGTAAACGTGGTAATTAGGAGGTGCCCTTTTGAGGGTTAAACACCTACCTAATTACGGTCACGTAGCCATGTTCGTTGCGAACAATGGCTCAAGCGTTTAAAAGTCGAAGCGTTTATTGAAAATGCTTGACTTTTCGGCTATAAACGCTAAACAATTTAACTAATCACGAAAGGAACACTTACAAAGGGTCCTAGCAAGGAGGTTTTGATCCTAAATTCTCAGGTATGAAGAGCAAGGTCTCCAACTTAGAGAATTCAGAAATCAAGTGTGAATGAGAGCAAGATCAAGTGGGGTATTTATAGGTTTTTGAGAACCGTTAGGATCGTTTCTCGTAACCCGTGTTTCAATCTGGATCGTACACATGTTACCCCTTGTTTTCCAATACTATGGGTGCCCACAATGGCCTATAGACTTGATAAATGAGAGTATGGAAACCATTTTTAGCAAAACTAGCAGCTGGAACTTGTTTTCTGCATCTGTGTACTTCACGCGGCCCGCGTAGGGAACCCAAGAAGGCTTCGTGGCCCGCCTAAGGGTCCAGATCAGTAGACAGTTTCCAGAAATTACAATAACGGTCCCTGTGAGCTTTTAAGGTTACTTTTGGCACGTTTAAGGTCCGTTAAGCTCATTTCAAGGCTCCATTATGATTTTTAACCATGGGGAACATGAAACATGTTCAAAAACATCTCGGATGTCGGTTCGTTTGGCCGTACGGTCACGTTGTTCGTCTAATTACGACGAAACACGAACGGACGCGATAAACGGTCCAAACTACGCGACGAATGGAATTTTAACAAGCCAAACACTAAAATAAAATATTTTAGTGCTTACATAAATTTTTGGATGCTCAGATATATTCAGAACGGAAGATATGCGCGAAAATGCAAACTTGTGCACTTTTTGACGCTTTTAGTCCCTGTTTGACTTAAAAGTTTATTCTTGCGCACGAAACAAATCTAAGCCTATTCCTAAGCTATGTAGGGGATATTTAGGGTATTCTTAACTTACGATCATATTCCGGAAGGTTCGATATTATACGAATTGACATACTTTTGCAGTTTGACGCAAATAGTCCCTTAATCGCACAAAGTAGCGCGAAATGTCATTTAATGATATCCAAGCCTTCCATGGCCCATAATGGGCCTTCCCAAGCATGGGTTTAATTATTTCTATGCTCTCGATTCGCTTAAAGGGTCACCAAAAGGCGTAGATTCAAAAGTTGACGCTTTAGGTTCCTCTAATGTGCAAAGTTGCGCATTTCATCGTTTAATAGCGTCGAAGCCTCATCTAATCCATATTAGGCATTCTTGAGAATATTATTAAACATTACGATGCTTCGGGTTCGCTAAAAGGTCATTCAGAGGTATAATTAAACATATTAACACTTTTAGTCCCTCTAACTTGCAAAGTTGCGCGTAACTTTACTTATAGGCATAAAAACATTAGACGGCCAATGTTTGGCATTCCCGAGAGTATAATCAAATATCATGAAGCTCTTGGTTTATTAAGAGGTCTCTCAGAGGTAAGAATCAGCATGTTGACGTTTTTAACCCTTCATTGCGCAAACTTTTAATTAATTACGCAAACGGCTACACTCGATCATCAAGTGGCCCATTTGTGAATATAATTATCGTAAGAGGTTATTTAGAAACTTATTTTAGGTATACTAACACTTCCAGTCCTTTCATAATCAAGGTTTTCGATTTTTTGAAAAATTAGTCCCTTAAATTTACTATTTGACTTCATTAGGGTTTATTACACGTGTCAATACATCATTGGACGTGATTTTACGAGGTGTTACATGTAAGAAAAGGATCATTAGTATATTTGATTTCTATAATCATTAATACTAAAGGAAAAGAACTGAAAGATATTCCAGTAGTATCCCAATTTTCAGATATATTTCCAGAAAAATTACCAGGGCTACTGCCAGACAGAGAAGTTGAATTCAGAATCCACCTGCTACCAGGAATAGCACCAATTGCCAAAGCACCTTACCGTTTGGCACTCGTAGAAATCCAGGAACTAAAAAAACAGTTAGACAAATTGTTGGAGAAAGGATTCATACAGCCAAGCTCATCGCCATGGGGAGCACCGATCTTATTCGTCAAAATGAAGGACGGGTCAATGCGTATGTACATTGACTACCGTGAATTGAACAAAGTCACGAATAAAAATCGGTATATATTACCGAGAATCAATGATTTGTTTGATCAGTTGCAAGAAGCTCGATTGTTCTCTAAAATCGACGTACGATCAGGATATCATCAATTAAAGGTACAGGAAGAGGACATTCCTAAGACCGCTTTTAGAACCAGGTATGGACATTATGAATTTACTGTCATGCCATTTGGTCTAACCAATGCCCCAACTGCATTTATGGACATGATGAACCGAATATGTAAGCCATATTTGGATAAATTCATAATTGTCTTTATAGATGATATTCTTATTTATTCTAAGAGCAAAGAGGAACATGCAGCGCATCTGCACGCACTTCTAAGTTTATTAAGGAAAGGCAAACGTAGTAGCTGATGCTTTAAGTCGAAAATATCACGAAAAGCCAAAAAGAGTACGTTCTCTTAAACTAAATCTGCAAGTAGATTTAAATGAACAGATTAGAAAAGCACAAGAATCAGTGATCAAAGATGATGCTGAAAACTTAAAATGAATGATTAAGGAACTAGAACAAGGAACAGATGGAATTTGGAGATTCCATAAGAAAAGAATATGGATACCTAAATTAGGAAACCTACGCCACTGCATATTATAAGAAACCCATAAGTCTAAGTATACGATGCATCCTGGAAGTGATAAGATGTATTAAGACTTAAGAAAGAATTTTTGGTGGATAGGAATGAAAAAGGATATAGCAGCATATGTTGCAAAGTGTCTAACCTGTTCACAAGTTAAAGCTGAACATCAGAAACCCTCAGGTTTGTTGCAACAATTAGAAATGCCAGTTTGGAAATGGGAATTGATAACAATGGATTTTGTTACATAATTACCCAAAACAAGAAAAGGTAATGATACAATCTGGGTGATTGTAGACAGGCTAACTGAGTCACCTCATTTCTTACCTATGAAGGAAACTTTCAGTATGGAAGAGTTAGCTAAATTATATGAAATGAAATAGTTTCATTACATGGAATTCCTTTATCAATTGTTTCTGATAGGTATAGCCATTTTACTTCTCATTTTTGGACAGGTTTCCAAAAAGCAATGGGAACCAAGTTAAATCTAAGCACGACTTACCATCCTCAAACGGACGGACAAAGTGAAAGAACAATTCAAACAATGGAAGACATGTTTAGAGCTTGTGTAATTGATTTCGGAGGTAATTGGGACAATCACTTACCATTAATAGAATTTTCTTATAATAACAGCTATCACACAAGTATCAATGTTGCACCATTCGAAGCACTTTACGGACGAAAGTGCCGAACGCCAGTCTGTTGGATAGAAATTGGAGAAAAGCAACTATCCAGACCCGAGATAGTACAAGAAACAACAGACAAGATCATTCAAGTCAAGGAACGATTGAAAGCAGCACGTGATCGACAGAAGAGTTATGCAGATAACAGACGAAAGCCATTGGAATTTCAAGTAGGAGACAAAGTGTTATTGAGGGTTTCTCCTTGGAAAGGAGTGGTAAGATTCATCAAAAGGGGAAAGCTAAGCCCCAGGTATGTTGGATCTTTTGAGATTATTAAAAGAATAGGACCTGTAGCCTACAAGCTACAACTGCCAGAGGAAATGGCAGGAATACATGATGTATTTCATGTATCTAACCTCAAGAAATGCTTAGCTAATGAATCACTGGTAGTAAGAAATATCAAGAATCTCAAACATAAAAGATTAGTTCTGGTCAAAGTGAAATGGGATTCCAAAAGAGGACCAGAATACACATGGGAGCTTGAATCAGAAATGCAAAGGAAATATTCACACTTATTCCAGTAGACCTCGAGGACGAGTTCTAAAACAAGGCGGGGAGGATATAACAACCCTCCAAAATATTTCCGACACCCTTAATATATTTAAAGTACCCCTATATGTCTTAAAACATACTCCGTATGGGAAAACTGAGCCCAAAATGCCATATATATTTAAAAATAAAATAAAATCAAAGATTTGGGGTCGCTCGCGGGTCGCGAACGTGTTGGCTGGGATCTACGCGGGCCGCGACAGCCAATCATCAGGGCGACACCCTGAGCTGCCACGTGCCAGCGACGTGTTGGGGCTAGGGGGTGAATCTGACGAGCTAGGGCCTACCCTAGCTAGCCTCGCGGGCCGCGAAGGCCCCACCTTCTTTCTTCGCGGGGTGCGACAAACACAAAATCAGGCCCTATAAATGGAGGCCCTCGGCCTTCAGTCCAAATCGTTCAACTCTCTTTCTCTCTCTCAAATTTCTACATAGCTAAATTAATTTTCGGGCATTATACCCCCCTAAATAACGAAGATCTGCCTCTTTGTAAGTATTATAACCCCCGGTTACGTATTAGATACGCTGCCCGATTGATCCAGGGTTCCGTAATGGCTGTCGTCGTTTTGCCCGACGTAGTCGTTGGAATGCCGTCTCGGGGAGGGTATTACTAATGTAAATAATGGGTTATTATACTAACTCGTGTGCATTTGTGTAATTAATAGATAATCACCAGGAAATCCTAAAGGAAAACACTAAGACAACAATATCTCCTTTTTGTGAACCTTTTTACAAAACCTTAAATAATTTACAATGTGATTAGCGGTGATTGTGTTGGATCGTCGTGTGAGCCTAATGAGTCAATCTGAGTAGTTCATCATCAAATACAAAGGTGGAATCAATGTAAATGACGTCAAATAGCTTGTTCCTTTCTAATCTTTATCTAATACTGATTTCCTGAGCTTTTACAGATCTGATTACAATTCGGCAGCACCTCGGCCCTCAAACACACACTTCTAATTCCGTATCAAATGAATCAGTGGCAACATATATTTATAGGCAGGTTAATTCCGCTTGAATGGTTCACGCGAAACTTAATTCCGTGCAGAATTAACTCAAGCGATATTACATTTCAAGCGATATTAACATTCCGTGCGAAATTATAATTCCAAGCGGAATTATGCTTTCGTGCGAAATTACCTTTAAACATGATTTCTCGTATTCCGTGCCCTTATCTAACTTATACAATACAAGACTCATTAAATACGAAGTTAACAAACGTCAGTGCACTAACAGACTCCCCCTTGGATGTTGACGAAGTCTTTAGCATCCTGTCTTCAGTCTTTAGTCTTGATTGATCGTTCTCTTGCTCCAAATTGTTTTGACATTGTAAAAACCTCCTTCAATCTTTATCTACAAACTTTAATCTTCAATCTCCCCTTTGAATGTTGATCCAGAATCTAGACTCCCCCTTTCGATGACTCCCCCTATCGATCAGCTGGGACTTGAATTCTGGTTCAAACTTTAACAATTTCGTTGCCATGGGGATTTTGATTCCTGTTACCTGCACAATCTCTACCTAAATATAAGATATATGACAATAACAGTATCAATCTAAACTTACCATTCAATCTCATTTGTAGTTTCGTCAGAATTAGAAATCCACTTAAGTATTCAGGTTCAAATTAATGACCCTGATTACTCAATTTATCTACCAAGTCCAACTTAATGACCTTGGTTGATCTGAAACAATTCACACTGACATTTGTTCAACTTTTTCAAACAATTTTCTGAAATTCACAAGTCTCAAATTAATGAACTTGCTTTAACTTTTCAACCTTCACAAACTTATCATGTTAAGCTCACAACTCATCCTCCAGTTCAGATAACTTCCTGCATCTGCTTTAATTCGAATCTGAAGATCAGCTTTCCACTTTGGTTTGTCAGAAAATAAAGCAGAAGTGTAAAATCTTTTTGGATTTTCAATAAAGTTTCTAAACTAGAAAGGAAATACAGAAATAAAATCCAGTAAAAGTAAACTATTTACGAACATATTTTTGGTAAGCGTGTTAGGGAATCATATCTGCTATTCAAAAAGTCACGAGTACCGTTAAGCTTTAATTTCATACTCAGAATTAAACAATTCACTTAGATTGTCGATATACTAATCCACTTAAATTTTTACACAAATTTCAATCTGTCCAGGATACGGATTTAGTGTTTTAGAGACTTAAACTCATTCATGTGTCCCACCTCTTGAATATACTCCCGTATCCAAATCCCAATATTCAGTCTTACAGGTGAGTATACCACAGATGATATCTGTAAGGGGTTAAATTGCGAAGAACCGTGAGAGCTCAGGTCAGAACTTCCGTTCAGCAGAGAGATGACGGCTTCGACTTTAGGTGTGTCCCCTTTAGAGGATCTTTTTTACAACAGCACATGATTTGCATTTTTCAATGTTTCATCATTTTTTATACGGGGACTAGGCCATTGCTTCCGCAAAATCAGAAGTCCCGGGATAATACCCCAGATATCACTGAGTATAAAGACCTAGTATCTCAGAAAGAGGGATCCTTCAAACAAGATTTCAGGGGTTACCTATATATCCAAGTAGTGTTCCCCACGAAATAAGCAAGTAAGGATTTTAGGTTTATATCCCGAACAAACCTACTAAATGTGCAAAAACCTATCGGCACATCATCAGCGAGACTGTTTAAAACTTTTAAACTTTACATATATTTAGAATACCGTAACTGTCAAGCTGATGTACTATCATTTTTCCTTTTTACACAAGCTCTTTTTCAGATTTTATATTGTTTTTGGATTTTGAAAATATCTCATGTTTTTGGATTTTTGAGATTTTTACTGTTTTTGTATTTTTTGAAAATATGACTACCCTATCTCCCCCTAAATACCAAAACAAGTAAAAATCGACAAACCATTGCAGATTGCTTCTCAACATCATCTACAATGTCTCCTTCATCAACGCCAAGAATTCCAACACTGATAAAAGCTTCATACCGTTCAGTTTTAGCAAATATTGAAAACGAGTTTTGTCAAAAGCTTTGGTATGTAAAACAACTTTTTGTTCGTCAGTGTGGATTTTCTCAATTCGTATCAACTTCTTCTCGAAACAATCTCGGATGAAGTGATGACGAATTTCAATGTGTTTGGTTTTAGCGTGATGAACAAGATTTTTCGTAATGTTAATCGCTGCCTCATTATCAACAAAGATAGGGGTGTTAAGAAATTGCAAACCATAGTCGCGCATCTGTTGCTGGATCCACAAGATCTGAGAGCAGCAACTGCTTGCAGATACATACTCCGCTTCACAAGTGGATAAAGCCACACAGGTCTGCTTCTTGCATTGCCAGGTAACCAATCGTGGTCCAAAGAACTGGCACCCCGCTGTTGTTGATTTAGGGTTAACTTTGCAGCATCTGAAATCAGAATCGGAATATCCTTCGAGCATGAATTTGCCATTTTTTGGATACCACAACCCCAATGATGGAGTTCCTTTCAGGTAGCGTAATATCCTTTTAACAATTACCATGTGCGAAGCTCTCGGATTAGATTGAAATCTTGCTGCGAGGCAGGTTGGATACATAATATCGGGTCTTGAAGCTGTCAAATACATCAGCGATCCAATCATGGAACGATACAACGTTTCATCTACCTTCTCTCCGGTGAGATCAGGGTTTATCCCATGATTCGTCGCTAATGAGGTGGAAGCTGGAGTAGAACCTGACATCCCTAATTTCTCCAAAATATCATGAACATACTTCGTTTGATGTATGAAAATTCCCTTAGGCAGTTGATCAACCTGAAGTCCCAAGAATAATTTCATCTCACCCATCGATGACATTTCAAATTTCTGCTTCATAACTCTTTCAAAATCTTTGCAGAGTTGTTCATTTGTTAACCCAAATATGATGTCGTCCACATATATCTGAACTATCAGAAGATGTCCGTTGACCTCTTTGGTGAAGAGAGTGGCATCCACTTTTCCTCGGATGAAGCTGTTGGCTAGCAGGTGTTGAGACAATGTCTCATACCAAGCTCTCGGGGCCTGGTGTAAACCATATAGCGCTTTATCCAGCAAATAAACCTTGTCTTTGTGGATTAGATCGGTGAAGCCCGGTGGCTGTCCGACATATACCTCCTCTTTTACCTTCCCATAGAGAAACGCCGATTTAACATCTAGCTGATAAACTTTAAACTTTTTCCAAGATGCAAACGCTAGGAAGATTCTGATCGCTTCTAGTCTAGAAACTGGAGCATACACTTCAGTGAAATCTATACCCTCCTGCTGACTAAAGCCCTGGACTACGAGTCGAGCTTTGTTACGAACAACAACCCCTCTGTCGTCTCTCTTACATTTGAACACCCACTTGGTGTTTATCTTCCTTTGACCATCTGGCAAGTCTACCAATTTCCACACACCTAACTTCTCAAACTGACTCAACTCTTCTTGCATGGCATTGACCCAAGAATCTTCAGTTAGCGCCTCTTTGTATGTTCGTGGTTCGATCTGCGAAATAAAACAACCAAGTGAAAACTCAGTTTGTAAAGGTGCTACTGTAGAATAAAAACAAGTAAGTCCTTGGTCAATTTGACGTCTAGTGCGAATGCCTGATTGTAATTCTCCAATAATCAGCTTTTCTAGATGGTATGAAAGAGTTCTTGGCATCACCTCGCCTGGAACATCTACCTCGCCCTCCAGATTTGTAATATTTTGATTTGCACCTTGTTCACTGACAGGATTTGTTTAACTTGAAATCTGAATTTCCTCCCCCTCAGAATCTGAATCACCACGATCAAATACTAGTTTGTTCTCAGATTCTTGATTATCATTCTGTGCCGTCTGATTATCATGAGCAACTTCATTTTGTTGGATATCATCATGTTCTCCAGCATTGCTTGGACCTGCTTCATTGTCATTTGAAGTTTGTCGTGGTCGATTTGAATACTCAGCTGGGAACCTTTCCTGCGATGACTCATACTCTTTTAGAATATCCAACTCATCAAAGAAATCTTGTTCTTCTTATTCTTCTTCCATGTCAAATGAATCCCAGAATTTGTCATAGTGAAAACGCCATGAATCGCCTGGATTCTGCGGTGGCATTGTGTAACCTTGACACTCAACATTCGATGCTTCAATAACCCGCTTCAAGCTTGGAACAAAGACTCGTTTCAATGGACTTGAGTAACCCACAAAAATTCCTTCGATACTTTTTGGACCAAATTTACCAAAAGGCTCTAGAACTGTGCAGGGAGACCCAAACGGTTCTAAATACTTCAGGTTCGGTTTGCGGTTATTGATCAGCTCGAAACACGTCTTGTTGAATTTCTTCACTGTGAGAACCCGGTTGAGTGTATAGCATGCGGCTGACACTGCTTCTGCCCAAAAGTTTACAGGTAATTTAGAATCAGCAAGCATCGTCCTGGCCATTTCAATTAGCGTCCTGTTCTTTCTTTCAGCTACTCCATTCTGCTGCGGAGTATAAGGAGCACTAAACTCATGCAATATACCTTTTTCATCACAAAACACTTCCATTTTGCTACTTTTGAACTCTGTACCGTTGTCACTTCTTATTCTTCGAACACGAGTTTGGTACAAGTTTTCAAGCTTTTTGATCAACGTGATTAAACTCCCAAATGTTTGATCTTTTGATTGCAAAAATGAAACCCATGAAAACCTTGAGTAATCATCTGTAACTACTAGACAATAGAGATCCCCAGTTATGATTTTGACGTTTACCGGACCAAACAGATCCATGTGGAGTCTCTCTAAAGGTCTCGAGATTGAGTTTTCTTTCTTCCTAGGGTGAGAATTCTTCTTTTGCTTCCCTTTAATGCAGCTAATGCACTCCCCTTCAAGATGAAAACCTTTCAAATTAACACCAGTTACTAAATCATTATGTACCAAGTGATTCATTTTTCTCAGGTGAATATGACCCATTTTTCGGTGCCACAATCGAGATTCTTTTTCTGTTGCTCTTGACATAAAACAATGAGCCTGACCCGTGGTTGTAGTTGCTACACTCATATCCAACACGTACAAATCATCAACTCTTGGTGCTCTCATGATAATCCATTCTTCATGGATAACAAATCCTGGTTTCAAAATCAAACATTCTTTGTCTGTGAAGTGTGTTGTATACATCCTATCACAGATGTATACATCCTATCACAGATCTGAGAAATACTCAGAAGATTATTCTCAAGCTCAGCAATGTAATTAACTCTTTCAAACGTGACAATGCCATTGGATAACGTTCCTTCTCCAACTATTCGACCTCCTTGATTGCCTGCGAAACCTACATAACCTCCATTGAAATCTCTAACATCGTACAATAGGATTTTCTTTCCTGTCATGTGCCGAGCAGCTCCACTATCCATAATCCAACGTGAAACGGATCTTGGAAGCTCCTGCACATTTCAAAAACACTTTAGTTAGATTTTGATGCTACCCAAGCCACTTTTGACTCAGGTAGGTTGACTTTGATGTGAGATTTAACAGTGTAAAGTGGCGGAAAATTCTTATCATTTATCTTTAAGCTATCCTCAGACCCAATCTCAACCTTTTTGTATAAAAAGAAATCATTTTGAGAAGGTTGACCAGATGATTAGTCTTTCTTTGAAACATTCTTCTTTTCAGAAGTAGTAGCCACTTGTGGTTCAAGTTTCTCATAGTAATCCAAAGGAACATTCATCTTTACCGGTGTGGTAGAAGACGATTGTTTTTCTGACTCTGAAACCTTTGGTTTTAGAGAACTTGAGTTCTTTTCAACTACTTTTGGTTTCCATGTTTGTTGAGGCGAAGCAACCCGTTTGTAAAACTTGTCAGTTTTAGTTACCACATTCTTTACGGGTTCAGTTTTGATCTTGGTGTTATCATTTTTCAAAACTTTCTTCTCAACAACCATCGGAGCTTTTCCTTTTGGATCAACTTTCTTTTTCTGTCTTTTAACAACTTCAGTATTAGGCTTCAAGTTGGTACACTTTCGTGCAATATGTCCAACTTGATTGCATTTGAAGCATGTTCGGGTGTCAACTACCCGACTTGTACCTTCAGACTGAGGCTGTGAAGCCTTCTTCTCAAAGAACTCTTTGTTTGTTTTTGAAAAAAATTTAGATTCTACATCAGAAAGTGAACTCGAACTTGAACTTTTTACAAACACCTTTTTCTCAGCGAACCTTCTGTTTTGAACATTCTTTTTCTGATAATTCTTACCACCCTGATATCCACCCGACCATCTGTTTTGATTTTTGTTATAAAAACGCGGTGGAACAACTGGTTTCTTATAGTAAGCTTTATCTTTTTCAAAATTCATTTGCCTCTTTGTCTGATTCAAACCTTCTACTTCAGACAAATCAATTTCAACCAGTTTAAAAATATTTTTCAACTTGTCCACATTAACATTCTCCAGAGGAAACTCAGAATCCGAATACAACTTATCTGATCCCGACATCTTGTACATGACAAGAGTAGATTCTTCATTTAAGTTGTTTTTGGAGTTTGGTTTCGGAATGTATTTGTCCACAAAACACTCATCATCATCAGCTGAATCACTATCAGACTTCAAAACACTTTCAGCCATGCCTTTAACAATATTAGTTTGAACACTATCATCAGATGATGATGACGAAAATATCACATCAATTGACTCTGGAAGTTTTATTTCATTTGTTTCATCTTCATCATTAACCAACCCGGACTTTTTCTTTGAATAATTGTTTAAAACTGGTGGTGGAACCTGATGAAACCCAACCCCAGCTCCATCCGAGTAAACATCTTTACCTGCTTTGTTTCTCCCGATGGGTTTGGGAACAATGTGTTGTAAAACAAAGCTTGCAGAGTTGTAACTGGTTAATTTCAACTAGGTACGTTCATTTTCAATTTTAGCTTCTTGGAATTGAAGCTTCAACTTAGCAATTTCGTCCAACTGTTTGTTGATTAACTCCTCTTTCACTCTAAGAACACCGGTCAGCTGAAGATTTTCTTTGTCCGTCTTACCATTTCTTTCATCAGAATCTTTAACCGTTCGTTTAAGCTTCTCAAAATTTTATGAGATTTGACGATTTTCAAGAATCAATTTTTCATTTTCTTTCCTAATTCTTTCTACGTCAATTTTATCGTTTTCAATTTTCTCTGTTAATTCTTTTAATTTGTCGTTTGAAGCTTTTAACAACTTATCACGGTTTAAGATCTAATCTTCAACACTTCTAACTTTACTAGTCAGATCTTCAACTTTCTTACCACTGAGGTAAGCATTTGTACTACAAACTTTGCACTCTTTCATGCAATTTTTGCAGTTGTTCTCAGATTTACCATTCTTACCTGACTCATGTGTATTGTTTGAACTGACCTTGTTTTTGGACTCAGTTCCAGAACTAGAAACTAGCTCTAGTTCTTTCGCAGCTAGAACTTTGTCAACCATCTTTGTCAGGTTTTCAGCGGTGAAATCCTGTGATGTATCATTAATTCCATCATCCACTTTCTTTGGCTGCGATTCTTTTGCTGTCTCTTTCTCTTTCTCATCAGATTCTCCTCCTCCCCACCATTCTCTCTGTCTGGCTTCTTCTTCATCAGCAAGTTGTTTGGTGAGAACTTCAATATCAACGGTATCTGGATCCACAGCTATATTTCCATTTTGATCAAGATAACATTCTCTATCAGGATCCCATCGCCTTGCTTTCTTTGCTTCCATCCATGTACGATAGATTTTGCCTTTCATGACTTGAGCTGTTGCCTTCCTGTTCACATACTTCACTTCTTCAGATCTTTTATCTTTAAACGGAACAATCTTTGCTGCTGTGAAAGCATAACCAACTGCGTCTTCCTCAGGCAAAACATCACTCCAATCATAACCTTCATCGTCATGAAAAACTGCAAGTGCCCTGGATTTCTCTTTGGGTACCTCCTCTATCTGCTTCATCCTGGGAGGTTCTGCTTTATTCTGATGACAAATTGCCCTTTTGTAATAATCCTCTCGAAAAGGATTTGCAGTATCATCACTGTAAGCATTTCTACACTCACGCTTAAAGTGACCTTTCTGTTTACATTTAAAACATGTCACTTTTGAGTTGTCAAAGCCTAACTTGTTAGAAGGTCCACCAATAGATTGTTTTCCAGTAATCTCCATGAAACGCTGCGCTCTTCTCACTGCACTAGCCATACACCACCTTATATCGATCAATTCCATCTCCTCATGATCGATTTGATCGTAGTCTTCCTTTGTTAGGTTGGTGTTGCCTATCTTTCCTGCAACGAGACTTTTGTACGATTCTAACACAGAAGCTAAGAACACCATCTGTTGTTTTGCAGATTCTTCGCTAAAATTCTGACCATTCTTCAGATCCACAGCGATGTTACATTGAAATAGATTCTTCGGTGCAGATAGACTTTGACCCGTTGATGATGATCCACCATGATAGCCACTACTGGGAGTGTCTTGATTCATTGAGTTTGAACTTTCTGCTGAAAAAGTTGTCTTAGGAGATGCAGTCTTTGGAATCATACTACCTCAGTAATACAGCTCCACATTCTGCTGATAAGATGAGTTATTGACTTTGCTGGATTTCTTGATCTCTAATTCATGGCTTTCCAGTCTTTCAATAAGCAGATCAACTTTCAAATCAGCCGGCTTTATCGTATTCTTTAGCATCAATGCAAAATACTACCAGTCTTGATCATTCGGTAGAGCGTCAAATAATTTGTCTACCATCTCTTCTTGAGTATAAATGATGTCATGTCTAGCAAGCTCCATCTTCAGATGTCCAAATCTCTCAATCATCTTGGAAACAGACTCGTTCTTTAAATAACCAAACAAATCAAACTCTTTTCGTAACAGTTTCTTTTTGTTCTTAACTATTTCAGCACTACCAATACATTTAATTTTTAATTTTTCCCAAAGGTCTCTTGAATCTTTGTACACGATCAGTGCGATAATGTCATCTCGAACAGATTGGTGAAGCAGAGCAATATGTGAAATTATAATTCCAAGCAGAATTATGATTTCATGCGGAATTACCTTTAAACATGATTTCTCGTATTCCGTGCCCTGATCTAACTTATACAATACAAGACTTATTAAAGACGAAGTTAACAAACATCAGTGAACCAACAGATTGAGTCTTTGTAGTTCTTCAATTACTGCCGGTATGTTGGGGTTTTCTATACAAAATGTGGAACACGTTACCATTGGACAAAGAGACATCCAATGTGTAATATGACCCACCAGTCAGGATTGACAATACTGAATGAGTAATTGTGTAGATATAAACATTGTAACCGCTCTCAATACTGTTAAAGGATAAAACTCTTCTTGATTAAACTGGGATTCACTCACCAGTATTTTCCACTGAGAAAATGTTTTTAAATGCATTTCAGGTAACAAAATGTGAAAGAAAAATAGAAGCCAGCTGGACAGCACTGAAGACTTGGAAAAAGTGGCTATAAAAGTTACCTAAATAAAGAGATGTTTTTATTAAATAAAATAGGGTTTATCCCTATAAAAATGTGTGTACTGAAAACTTGGGAATTTCCCACGTGTTTAATATTATAAAAGTGTAGTATTTTACTCAGATAAAATATTTCCTAACTACGGTCCTAATGTAATTTCCGCTGTCAAAATGATAAACACCGATACCACTAAAACTGACCGCGACTGCCTGTTCCCTGGTAATTAAGGGACGGGGGTTGCGACATTTGGTCCCCTAAGTTTGTTTAAAAGAATCCTTAGAAAATATGCTTCACCATGAGAATGAGGAACTGAATGAATTCTACCAATTGTAACTCCTTTTATACGTGGTTTCCAACATCTTTTTTCAAGTTTCTAGAAAAACTTTGAAGGGAATTCAACATAAGTAAGCTTGCGTGCTCCTGGTACATCATTTTGGTTACACTGCATCCAGGATAAAAATACGGAAGAACCAACTATTGGTTTATTGAGGATATTATCAATATCATCGTTTGCACCATATATGACTTGTTGTTGACCGGGAAGATGGAAAGGAAGCCTCATAACAGAAGGATACCTATAATGGATGTCATATGCAAATATCCTCCAAGATGCTTCGCATGCTGAAAGATATCTACAATCATAATATTCTTTGATTTCATCTTTTGGCTTATCTTGATCTTGTAGTCTGTTACTATGTACAACAGCAAAAGTAGCTTTGTCAGCACCTTTGTTAATATATTTAAATAAATATTTTATAGACGAAGCCTGACTGCACCATTCAACATTAATATGCGCCTGGTATCTTTTCAAAAGTTTTTTATTGTAAGGAACCATGCTTCGATTGTCTAACTTAACACCGGAATGTTCAACAAAACTTCCAGAATCTCTTCTTCTATACAAAGGGAAACCATTTGCATCAAGAGACGTGTGATCAGAGAATTTCTTAGGAAAGTTCTTTGAACACTTTTTGTCGATCATGCATGGACAGTTCATATTATAACTGCCACAAGGTCCGTGAATCATGAACTCGCATACAAGTGAATACAACTCATGATCTTCATCTTTGTTTGGAATTTCAGCAGATATAAATGGATCAACATGCTCAACCGTATGAAGCTTGTCATTAAGGTTCATGAATAAACAAATAAGAGCATGAGGTAAACCACACTTTTGTAATTCCACTGTATAAATAACTACATAAAATAAGAAAATTTAATCAGTCACAATGCCTTTTTACATAAAACATGCATTGAATAATAAGGTATTATAATAAAAAGATAAACATACCTGCTTCAACCTTGCCAAATAATGAATTATCCTTTAAGTCGTTGATTATTGCATCAAGCTTGATTTTAAATAGTCTACATAGTATATCAGGTCTGTCTACAGGGTTAACCGTCATCACCATACGAAAAAAGAAGCGGATATTGAAGAGGAAGGTACGAAGCATCTAGTTCACTTATACGTTTTAGTCGTCCTGTTTTAGTTTCTACAATAATATCTCCGTGTTCAAAATCCTTATCAATGTCACCAATAATCAGGGCAGCAACTTCAGAAGCAGTTGGTAGATTGAATGTCCTACCATCTTTATATCTTTTCCTGATAAGTCGTAGTTTAATCTGAACGTGAGTATTTTCCTTAAAACAATCTCTAACCATCCTGTATGATTTGACATAAGCGTTGTCTGAGTCTAACATGGACTTGAGATGGTTTATAATTTCACAATCAAGAACATCATAAGTTGATGAAGACGAAGAGTTTGATCCACTGATAAGAATTTATGTATTTCTTAAGAATTATTTCAAAGAAACATGTATACATTAAAAGAATAATAAAAAATAATTTATAGCTTTAAGGACATACCTAAACAAATTTTGTCTGTTTTCAACTTCATTTTCGGTATCATAAATGTATAGTTGTGAGAATTTAGGTTCGTCTCCGTCCTCAGGTAGAAGACTTCCCATGCTATGATAATTTTGACCACTTAGTCTGTACACATACGGAGCGTTACCTCAATTTACCTTGTTATCAACCTTGCCACCCATTGAAGTAAAGGAGAACATTTAGTTGAAACGACACATGTTCTTCAAAAAGTATTTACTTTTAGAATCAGCAGACAAAAATAGACTTTTATAATTAGCTCTTGCATCCTTATAAGTGGGGAGCTCAATTTTTCCATAAGCACAACACTGCAAATATGTTGTTTTTCCATGCATGTCTTGACTCCTAGAAGCTTCAAGTTCCCATAATTTTGCGTTACACATTTCACATGTAACAGTTTGATCACCGTGATCCAAGTAATCTGTTGAATTAGTTGGCACTCAATTACGTTTATTGGTTAAAATACAATTTAAAAAAACAAGTTGTATCTAAAGTAGTAATTTAAGATTTTTTACATGCAATACCTTTAGAGATGCCTTTTGAGGGGTCTTCAATAATTTCTTGAACAGAAAATTGTCCATCTAATGTCAAGTCAAACATTGGTATAGGAGATGCTATCCGTGAATTGGTGACCGACTTACGTTTCCGTGATGGTAATCGTCGTAAAGAAAAATCTTCGGTTAACGTCGAATCACGGATGCGATTCGATTTAAAGAAATAGAAGTTTGTCTATTATCGGATGATGGAGTTGTAAGGTTAAGTGATGAATTCAAATTTGGATTTGATGATGGTGAAATCGTATTAGATCTTCTACTATCCAAGTATAGCTTTCTTAATTTACGCATATGAGCAGGTTCAGTGTTTGAAGTGCTGGGAACTGCCACTGTAAAACAATTATTAATGAATGAAAGTAATATAAAAATGCATTTTAAAAGACAATATACTAACATCGTAATACGTTACTTACCATTTGTAATGTTAAAGAGCGGCGTTCTTAGCATTGGGGCTATAAAATGATAAAAATAAATATTTTTGTTAAAACTTTAATTTACTAATTTTATAGTTTGAAACATAAAATATGTTTTAAAAGATGTTAAAAAATAGCATACCATTTGATGTCACACCCCAACCGATGGCGGAAACATCGGGGTGCGAGCACTAAGCGTTCAGATTGCTCATGAGATTCCATAACACTAATAATTTCGATATAGATTAAGTAAATTACGTGCAAGATTGTCTAAAACATCCACATAACCAACAATACCAAATACAACCACAATAGTCATTGTTTCAAATTCTAGAATTTAACTAGGCGAGTTTCTAAGCATCAATCCTAGCTTGTTTTCCATAGTTCCAGCATCTATCAGCCTGCAACATGTATTAAGATAGAGTCAGTACGAAAATGTATCGGCGAGTATACAAGTTTGAGTAATAGCATAATAGATTAAGATAACTCATATCCTTATGTAAGTGTAACAAAATAGTTTCAGCCATGCTAGTGTTCACAGTCCAACAAGTGATAGCCCAAGTATCCCGATGCTTTAGTGTTTTCCCAAGTCTCAAGGAAAACTAGAATCCTCCTAACAATACCCCCGAGAATAATGGGGAGGTGCATCTCCTATAGCGCTACTATTGTTAAGGCGGAACTACACACCCTGGATTAAACGTTTACATAGCACAAATAGAATACAAGAATCACTAGTTTCACATACACGTAGGATAGAGTTTAGTTTTTAAATGTCTCAAGTATTATAGTTTAATAGAATACATGTTACATCCCAAAGTTTAAAACAAAAAGGGATCGAGTATACTCACAGTGATTGCTTAACAGATTAACTATTATTGGATCAAAGGGAGCTCTTTAGGTTTAGCCTGATTAGATTACAATGAATAAGTGTCGGGGAAAATAACGAGATTGCGCAAAGTGTCGGATCAGTCATCTTGATCGGACGGCTGTCCGATCAGATGGCCATTCGATTGAGATGACATGTGAGTGGAAGGGACGGATGGCTATTCGATCGGATGGCTATCCGATCGGATTGCCATTCGATCCAAAGTTCTAAGTATTGAAGGTACTTCAAGAGGTATGTCGTCTGATCAGATGGCAGTTCGATTAGATGGCTATCCGATCGAGTTGCCATTCGATGATCATGACTTCAAAGTTTAAAGTGTTTAAAGTTAAGGGGCAAGTGTTACTTGATCGGGTGGCAGTTCGATCGGATAGCCACTCGATCGGGTTACCCTTGTCCCGTTCCTAAACTTATAAAAACTCTAAGTTTCTGTTTAAACGACGACGACTTTGTACTCATTGAGACAATGGTAAACACATCGATGTTCAGCTGATTTGGTCGAATGGGAATAACCCTAGTCCTGTTCAGTCGTCTGTTCGTGATAACGCTTATGTCAGAATTCATACTTCGGTCATCTTCCCCAGCAACAATCCTTCTCCAAACCGACTCCAGACTAATAATTAAGTCTACAGTCTGTTTAAATTCGGATCTCACCGTTCTAGTAAAAGTTTAAGAGAAAGATGAAGATAAACATAGATTTTAGCTTGAAAAGTTTAGATCTAGCGTAGATTTAGTGTAAAACGCATGAAATTCCTTAGATCTGAGCTAGATCTTGGCTAGAATGACATCGCACAACAGTTTGGTACAAACCGCCATGGTGACATCACCTTCAAGAGCTCAAATCCGAGGGATTTCATGGTGAAATATGAGATTTCAAAGGAGAATCTCGTAGAGAATGATGTGTATATCAAAGATGTACAAGAATCTAGTGTAAAATGTACCGAAATCGCCGAGATATGGAAGAAAATAGGAGTGCGTGTGTCTGGTCGAGTGAGGCTGTCACATCAGTGAGAATGGTGATGTGACAGGTCTATTTATAGTGTGAGAAGGAGTGAAAATTGGTGTGCACTCGGATCGGATGGCAGCTCGATCGAGTGGCCATCCGATCGGGTGGCCATCCGATCGGGTGGTCATCCGATCGGATTGCCACTCGGTCAATCCCATCTTTTCCGCATTCCCGTCTTTGATTCGATTTGCGAGTTAGATTAAGTGTTGCATATTATTGGGTAAAAGTATAACTAGATTATAAGAGTAGCACAAAAGATTTCAACGTTTCATATTTTCCGCCAGTGTTAAGACTTCAACCAAGTCTCAATTTTCACGAGCCTCAAGGGTCAAGCACCAAAGTATCAAGTATCTAGATTTAGACATTCCAAGTATCTAGAATTAGACATTCCAAGTATCTAGAATTAGACATTCCAAGTATGACATTCCAAGTATTTAGATTTAGACATTCCAAGTATCTAGTATATATAGTATAAAATTTACCAAGTATCAATGACCACATAGTTTAGGGACTAAAATTGACATTATCTAAAAGTCTAGGGACACAGGTGTTACAGTCTTCCCTCCTTTAGGAGATTTCGTCCCAAAAATCTAGGAAGAAGACTGCTCGGAGAGCTGCGGATACTTGGCCTTCATCTCACTTTTCAGTTCCCAAGTGAATTTGGCGCCACGCTTTCCTTCCCAACGAACCTTGACGATGGGAATTTTGTTGCGCCTCAATTGCTTGACACCCTGATCCATGATTTTGACCGGTTTCTCCACAAAGTGTACATCTTCGTTTATTTGCAAGTCTTCAAGGGGAACCTGTAGGTCCTCGTCGGCTAGGCATTTAAGTAGATTGGATACGTGGAACACTGGATGCACATTGTTTAGTTCCTGTGGCAGGTCGAGTCTGTACGCCACCTTGCCAATCCTTTCGAGTATCCTGAAAGGACCCACATAGCGAGGAGCGAGTTTTCCCTTCTTACCAAAACGAACTACTCCCTTCCAGGGAGATACCTTGAGAAGGACTCGGTCACCAACATCAAATTCCAGAGGCTTACGCCTAATATCAGCATAGCTCTTTTGTCTGCTCCTAGCCTTGATCAAGTTATCACGGATCTGAAGAATCTTATCCATTGTCTATTGAATAATTTCAGGGCCAGTAAACTGCTTGTCACCAATCTCATGCCAGCTGAGAGGAGATCGGCACTTGCGGCCATACAAAGCTTCGAAAGGAGCCATCTGAATATTGGAATGATAGCTGTTGTTGTACGAGAACTCAATAAATGGTAAATGTACAGCCCAGTTACCACCAAAGTCGATGAGACAAGAACGGAGCATATACTCCAGGGTCTGAATAGTTCGCTCGGTCTGTCCATCCGTCTGAGGATGAAAGGCCGTGCCAAGATTCAAATGAGAACCCATGGTGGATTGAAAAGTTTGCCAAAGACGTGAAGTTTCTCCACTTTATAATCTTCACGAATAGGAAGAAAGTGGGCTGATTTGGTCAAACGATCAATTATTACCCAGATACTATCGTGACCGGAAGGTGTTCGAGGTAGCTTAGTAATAAAGTCCATAGCGATGCTATCCCATTTCCAAACTGGGATTTCAGGCTGTTCTAAGAGTCCTGAATGACGTTGATGTTCAGCCTTAACTTCCGTACAAGTAAGGCATTTAGAAACATATACAGCAATGTCCCTTTTCATGCCAGGCCACCAATAAGTTGTACGCAAATCATGGTACATCTTATCAGCGCCCGGATGAATGGAGTAATGGGATTTGTGAGCCTCATTCATATTGAGTTCACGGAGAATATCGTGATCCAGCACCCAGATGCGATTGAGGTAGTATTGGAGTCCATTGGGTTTAGTTTCAAGTTGTTCAATCTTAGCGCCTTGGATTTCCACTTCTAGACTTCCTTCATTTGCTGATGAGTACTGAGTGTCACGAATACACACATGGAGATCATTAGAGATACGAATAACATTCACATGAGTTTTACGACTAAGGGCATCGGCCACTACATTCGCCTTGCCAGGATGATAGCGAATTTCGTAGTCGTAGTCGTTAAGCAATTCCACCCAACGTCTCTCTCGCATGTTCAGCTCTTTTTGGTTAAAGATATGTTGAAGACTTCTATGGTCAGTGAAAACCACACACTTAGTAACATACAAGTAGTGTCGCCATATCTTTAACGCAAACACAACTGCACCAAGCTCCAGATCGTGAGTAGTATAGTTTTTCTCATGTACTTTGAGTTGGCGATAGGCATAAGCAATAACCTTGTCTCGCTGCATGAGCACACAGCCCAAGCCACGGTTCGAGGCATCGCAGTATACCACGAAGTCATCAATCCCATCTGGGAGAGTTAAAACAGGAGCATTACACAAAAGAGTCTTAAGAGTTTGAAAAGATTCCTCTTGCTCGGGACCCCAAGCAAACGGTCTCTCTTTCTGAGTCAACGAAGTGAGAGGGACAGCGATCTTAGAGAAATCCGAAATGAATCGGCGGTAATAGCCCGCCAATCCTAAGAAGGAACGAATCTCAGATGCAGATTTAAGCGTACTCCAATTCTTCACAGCTTCGATTTTAGACGGGTCAACATGAATACCTTGCTTACTAACGACGTGAACAAGAAATTGTACTTCATTAATCCAGAACTCACACTTAGTAAATTTAGCATACAAACGTTCACCACGTAAGAGTTCAAGCATCAAGCGTAAGTTTTGAGCATGATCAGCTTTAGTTTTAGAATAAATGAGAATATCATCGATAAAGACTATCACAAAACGATCAAGATAAGGCTTACAAACACGATTCATTAAATCCATGAACACAGCTGGTGCGTTGGTCAATCCAAAAGGCATGACCATGAACTCGTAGTGTCCATAATGAGTACGGAATGCGGTTTTGGGAACATCATCTTCGAGAACTCGAAGCTGATGATAACCAGAACGAAGATCGATTTTTGAGAAACAGGACGCGCCTTGTAGTTGGTCAAATAAATCATCGATACGGGGAAGGGGATAAAGATTCTTAATGGTAAGCTTATTAAATTCACGGTAGTCGATACACATAAGGAACGAACCATCTTTCTTCTTGACGAATAACATGGGAGCACCCCACGGGGAGGTACTTGGGCGAATAAATCCCTTGTCGAGTAGTTCCTGAAGCTGACTAGATAGCTCTTGCATCTCGGAAGGTGCAAGACGATACGGGGCCTTGGCGACGAGAGTCACACCAGGCATGAGATTAATACGAAAATCGACAGTTCTAGGAAGTGGAAGACCAAGTAGATCTTCAGGAAAGACATCAGGGAAATCGCACACCACTGGAAAATTGCTTATGTTCTTCCCCTTGCTCTTTTGTTCCACCACGTGGGCTAAGAAAGCAAGGTTCTGTTTACATAAGCATCTGCTCGCTTGTGTGCATGACATCAGCCTCAGTCCTTTCGAAGGTCGGTCTCCATAGACATGCAAGATATCACCAGACGGTAGAGGTAGACGAACAAACTTCTCGTGACAAGCAATCTCGACATGGTTCTTACGCAACCAATCCATACCGATGATGACATCAAAGCTACCCAATTGCATGGGTATTAGATCAATAGTAAACATGTGGTCGTTAAGAATCAAGGAACAGCCACGAAGAATAGAATCAACTAGAATAGACTTTCAATCGGAAATCTCTACCGAAAACGACTTAGGTAACATAGAGCGTGCACAGTTTAACAAAGGTTCGAATTCTACGGACACAAAGCTT
The DNA here is from genome assembly GCA_030545235.1 of Helianthus tuberosus. NCBI lineage: Eukaryota > Viridiplantae > Streptophyta > Magnoliopsida > Asterales > Asteraceae > Helianthus > Helianthus tuberosus. Next base: position 164,647,117 of record CM060410.1, read on the forward strand.
CTGTCGGCACCCGTATCAAATAAGATCGAAGCATAAAGGTTATTGACGAGAAACATACCATTCACCACATCATTGTTGTTGCGAGCCTGGTTAGCGTTGAGGTTGACTGCTCGTCCACGAGCGGCTGCTTGTTGTTCTTGGTTCATCTGGGGGAAATGATTACGGAGATGAGTAGTGTCTCCACACTGAAAGCACGCGCATACGGCGTTGAATGGTCCTGGATTCTGCAGAGGAGCTGGGAGAGCTGGTTGAGCTGCCTGAGCTGGAGCTTGCTGAGCGGGTTGAGCCAGATTAGTTTGACGGAAGTAAGGAGTCGTGTGACCATAGCGATTGCAGTTGGTACATAAACGACATGCCGAGGTAGTAGGGTGATGAAAATTGCAAGTCGTACACTTGGGGTAAGAACCAGAGTACTGCTTCTTGACTTCAGGAGAAGCAGTGGTTGGAGTAGCAGCAGTAGCAGGAGCAGGTTTAGCAGCAGGGTTTGCAGCAGGAACAATAGCATTGCATCCTGAACCCTGAGATTTTTGCCTCTTATTCTTGCTGCCACTAGACTGTTGGGTCACTTAGTGTGCAGACTTGGCGGGAGCAAGGTTAGCAAGCTGCTTATCACGAACGCGGTTATTGTTGAGACTAGCTGCAAGACGGTAGACTTCCTCAATAGTTCCGAGTTGAGCTGCTTCAATAGAATCACGCATAGAAGGAGGTAGACCATTGATATACTTGGTTATCATGCGCTTGGTAGTAGAAACCAGGTGAGGAATGATCAAGCTGAGCTGCTTAAAACATGTAGTATAAGCCAGATTATCATCGCCAATTTGCTTCAAGAGCTAAAATTCTTCTTCGAGCTTCAATTGTTCATGAGGAGGGCAGAATTCGAGCATCATCAATTCTCGCACCTCAGCCCATGGAAGAGCATAGGCTTCTTCGTTCGATCGGATGTTTCTCTCATTTGTCCACAACTCTAATGCTCTGCCTTGAAACATTCCAGTCGCACTCCTAGTCTTTAGATGATCTGGGCATTCGCTGTTAACGAAGGTAACCTCGATGCTGTCAAACCACTCGAGCATAGCAGTCACCCCATCACTGCCCGTGAAATCCTTAGAGTTGCAAGAGACAAAATGTTTGTAATTGAACTTTGTAGATTTTTCTTTCTCCATCTTAGAGTCAACAGAAGAGGGCGGAGTGTTCGATCCTTGGATCTCAAAGACGATCTTTGGCACGACTCGAGCGATCTGATCGGCCATGAAGGACATCATCTTTTTCTGAGATTTTTCCCTGGATCTCTTGAGAGTGTCGGAGTGCCTTCGAGAAGACATCCTAATGATCCAACAAGAGGATCGTATAAGTCTAAGTTCACAAAGTTTCACAATATAGATTCACACACGATAGATTTAAAGACCCAAGATTCGACAAGATTCCCGTAGATTAAAGACTCAAGTTTCACATAGCCTTCAATAGACTTAATACCACAGAATCCACAACCTTCACATGGCATGTTGTATGAAGCTTGGCAACATGTCGGAAATGCTTATATATAGGAAGTACCAGCGACGTATCCACCACGCTTCGGGCATATCGCTTCCACCTCATACTCGGTGTCATGTTACGTGTTGCAAAACACACTCATTATCATTATCATAGATTCACATAGATTACTCCAATAGATTCACATAAATTCCCATCGACTTCAATAGATTTCCATAGACCCAATAGATTTCCATAGTCTTTAAATAGATTTCCATAGACTTCTTATAGTTTCACATAGATTAGTGTTAACAATCCACAACCACGAAACCCCGCATGGCACGTGCTACGAAAGTTCTGCAACATGACGGAAGCACTTATATATAGGAAGTACCAGCGGCGTATCCACCACGCTTCAATCATGCCATGTCCGTCTCGTCATCGGTGTCATGCTTCGTTAACCACGGCATTAGAATTCACCACAAGCTCTCATAGATTGACCAAATAGATTCAACAACATAGATTAACCCAAATAGACTTCACAACTTCAACCCGAGCCTACAAAACTACGAACTTCACTTAGCACGTGGTACGAAGGTTCGGTAACATGCCAGAAACACTTATATATAGGAAGTACCAGCGGCGTATCCACCATGCTTCGGACATGCCATTTCTGCCTCGTCTTCGGCGCTAGGCTACGTTTTGTATTTTGTTTCTCAAAACAGCGCATACATAGATTACACATAAATTTCACTAGAGTATTCACTAGATTACACATAGTATTCAATAGATTACCCAAATAGTTCTTCCATAGTCTTAGAATTCAACAACATCACTGTCGATCCGTAGACACTAAGTCTCGCATGGAACTTGGTACGAAAGTTGGTAACATGTCGAAAACACTTATATATAGGAAGTACCAGTGGCGTACCCACCATGCTTCGGACATGCCACTTTTCCCCCGTATTCCATGCCATGTTACATCTAGTGCCTTACAATCACAATATTACATAGATTGATCAGATAGATTAACACCGTAGATAAACTTCTTAAATTTAGCTTGATCCTGAGAGATTAGGATTTAGGCTTTAGATTGCGGACATACGTGTGATTCGTATAAAGAGCTTCAAAATAAACAGAAAATCAAGATAATTGAAGAATCGAGTTTAACACCACATGTAAATTCAAGGTAACATAAAAGATTGGCTTATAAAACATAGAGTGTTCCGGGTAGAGGAACGGTGACTAACCAAAGTGATTCGAACCCCTTTCGAATTGAGGTAATGTGTCTTGACTTACTTAGACAAATACGTCATTGATGTTAGGCCTACGATATTCGTCCTTTTGGTCATTTCACGTTCCTAATTGAATGGAAGTTTCGAGACCTTGGCGAGACATGAAGACATCAAAGAGTGGGACTAGTTATCAAGGTCTGAGTTTCACCTCTAACTTGATAACATCGTACCCTAATGGCGTCTGTACTTATCCGCAGACAAGACCTACTAGAATAGTATGGAGATTTTCCATCAAGGTTCGGATGTCACTCCTGAGTTGAGGGCAAACCTCATGCAAAATACAAACACTGGTTAACAGTGTTTTCAAAGTATTAAGTGTATACTGTGCCAGCCTTAGGAAAGGCATTTTAAACTTAGCAGGAAAGTGTGCTGCTCGGAAGCAGATACGGTAGAATGCATAAGTCTTAAACAACAGATAAGAATCAAGATTCCTAGAACTATAGACTAGGGCAAGTATTCCTACTTATCCTAATTCCCTATAGTTATGGCTCTGATACCAATCTGTCACACCCTAACCGATGGCGGAAACATCGGGGTGCGAGCACTAAGCCTTCAGATTGCTCATGAGATTCCATAACACAAATAATTTCGATATACATTAAGTAAATTACATGCAAGATTGTCTAAAATATCCACATAACCAACAATACAAAATACAACCACAACAGTCATTGTTTCAAATTCTAGAATTTAACTAGGCGAGTTTCTAAGCATCAATCCTAGCTTGTTTTCCATAGTTCCAGCATCTATCAGCCTGCAACATGTATTAAGATAGAGTCAGTACGAAAATGTACCGGCGAGTATACTAGTTTGAGTAATAGCATAATAGATTAAGACAACTCATATCCTTATGTAAGTGTAACAAAATAGTTTCAGCCATGCTAGTGTTCGCAGTCCAACAAGTGACAGCCCAAGTATCCCGATGCTTTAGTGTTTTCCCAAGTCTCAAGGAAAACTAGAAACCTCCTAACAATACCCCCGAGAATAATCGGGAGGTGCATCTCCTATAGCGCTACTATTTTTAAGGCGGAACTACACACCCTAGATTAAACGTTCACGTAGCACAAATAGAATACAAGAATCACTAGTTTCACATACACGTAGGATAGAGTTTAGTTTGCAAAAGTCTCAAGTATCATAGTTTAATAGAATACATGTTACATCCCAAAGTTTAGAACAAAAAGGGATCGAGTATACTCACAGTGATTGCTTAACAGATTAACTGTTATTGGATCAAAGGGAGCTCTTTAGGTTTAGCCTGATTAGATTACAACGAATAAGTGTCGGGCAAAATAACGAGATTGCGCAAAGTGTCGGATCAGTTATCATGATCAGATGGCTGTCCGATCAGATGGCCATCCGATCAGATTGCCATTCGATTGAGATGACATGTATGTGGAAGGGACAGATGGCTATTCGATCGGATGGCTATCCGATCGGATTGCCATATCCAAAGTTCTAAGTCTTCAAGGTACTTCAAGAGGTATGTCATCTGATCGGATGGCTATCCGATCGAGTTGCCATTCGATGGTCATGACTTCAAAGTTTAAAGTGTTTAAAGTTAAGGGGCAAGTGTTACTTGATCGGGTGGCAGTTCGATCAGATGGCTATACGATCGGATTGCCACTCGATCGGGTTACCCTTGTCCCGTTCCTAAACTTGTAAAAACTCTAAGTTTCTGTTTAAATGACGACGATGTTCAACTGATCTGGTCGGATAGGAATCACCCCAGTCCTGTTCAGTCATCTGTTCGTGATGATGCTTATGTTAGAATTCATACTCCGGTCATCTTCCCCGACAACAATCCTTCTCCAAACGGACACCAGACTAATAATCAAGTCTATAGTCCGTTTAAATTCGGATCTCACCATTTTAGCTTGAAGATAAACATAGATTTTAGCTTGAAAAGTTTAGATCTAGCATAGATTTAGTGTAAAACGCATGAAATTCCTTAGATCTGAGCTAGATCTTGGCTAGAATGACATCGCACAACAGTTTGGTACAAACCGCTATGGTGACATCACCTTCAAGAGCTCAAATCCGAGGGATTTCATGGTGAAAAGTGAGATTTCAAAGGAGAATCTCGTAGATGTTGTGTAGATCAAAGATGTACAAGAATCTAGTGTAAAACGTACTTAAATCGCCGAGAAATGGAAGAAAATAGGAGTGCGTGTGTCTGGTCGAGTGAGGCTGTCACATCAGTGAGAATGGTGATATGACATGCCTATTTATAGTGTGAGAAGGAGTGAAGGCGGTGTGCACTCGGATCGGATGGCAGCTTGATCGAGTGGCCATCCGATCGGGTTCCGATCGGATGGTCATCCGATCGGACAATCCCATCTTTTCCGCGTTCCCGTCTTTGATTCGATTTGCGAGTTAGATTAAGCGTTGCGTATTATTGGGTAAAAGTATAACTAGATTATAATAATAACACAAAAGATTTCAACGTTTCATAGTTTCCGCCAGTGACAAGACTCCACTCCCTCGTTCAACCAAGTCTCAAGTTTCATGAGCCTCAAGGGTCAAGCACCAAAGTATCAAGTATCTAGAATTAGACATTCCAAGTATCTAGAATTAGACATTCCAAGTATTTAGATTTAGACATTCCAAGTATTTAGATTTAGACATTCCAAGTATCTAGTATATATAGCATAAAATTTACCAAGTATCAAAAAGTATCAATCACCACATAGTTTAGGGACTAAAATTGACAATATCTAAAAGTCTAGGGACGCAGGTGTTACATTTGAAACGCAAGATACCGGAGATATTAGCACGTCACCTGCAAAAGGGATAATAAAACATAAATTAATTACCAGTGAGTTAACTATTTTAAAATGTAAAAACAGAAAGGTTTTTCAAAAGCTTACGTATTGGGTTGTTGGACGAACGTACAGACGCAGAAGGAACACGATATTGTTGATTATTGGATGATTGAGTTGCATATTGAGTTGATGAGTTCGTTGGATCTTTCAAAAGCGTTGATGTGGTATTTTTTCTTTTATTATCCAAATACAACTTTTTTAATTTATGTCTATAAGTAGCCTCCATTTTAATAGTGTTGGGATTCAAATCTAGAAAAAAAGTATAAATATAAGCAGTTATGTTTTTAAAAACGCAAGTAATATATAAGAGTATAGAAAAAGTTTATTTGCATAAAGAAGTTAATATAAGTTACATACAGTTTGAAATGTTAGCTAACGGATATCCTCGCTCAGTGCCTACAAAGGATAAGGACATTATAGTTAGACGAATTGTGAATTTTATGTGAAACGTGAAAATAAATAATATAATTTTTGTAAAGCTTACCATTTGATTTTTTGTTATCCAAATATTGCTTCCTTAATTTACGCCTATGAGCCGCCTCTACAGACTTGGTGTTTAGAATTGAAGCTGAAAAAAATACAAATTTAAGTAATAAAGAATGATAATGGTCTTGAAAAACTGTTTTGGATATATAAGGTAAAAAGATACATACCATTTGAAACATCATATAACAGATATCTTTGAATGTCATCTACAAAAGATAAAAAATGAGAGTACCTAGACTAATTATTTTGGAATTTTAAACGTATAGATACATAATATACAAGGATAACAGCGTACTATTTGCATTATATATGATGGTAGGAGCATTCGTGGAAGATGAACGTTGACCTTTTGATCTTTTGGACATACTTTCGGTTTTTTGTGCATCAATGTATTCGGTACTTTTTCCTTCAGTCAACAATAGAAGTCACAATAGAACAAATCTGAAACAGAAAACTAATCCAACTCAATTTTATTATACAAGGCTATGTATCTACATTCAATTGTCTACATGATTTAGCAAACATTAAACAAACATGGTGATTGTTAAAACATAGCAAGATACAAAAATAATGTTCTTTATCCATCATAAAGTCATCTAATTTTTGCTATGGAACTTAGAAGAATATAAAAAAAGATAATTTTTTTATTTAATATCAATCAAGAATTATTAGTTTTTGGAGTTGAATTTTTGGGAAATCCTAAAGTGTTCAGGAAGCTTTGAATTACTATAGAATCATATCACGTGTATATATGTATATGCACATTTGTGTTTTTGTATGAATGTATATGTACATTCATGTATGTGCAAAAAGGAGTTACTTTGGAAGAAACATTCCATTATGGAACAGAATGTCGCTTGCTATGAATTAAGAAGATAAGCCTACTAAATGAGAAAAAAATGGTCTACAAGTAATGGTGGAACCATCCATAACTTTTAAACTGAGGGTCAAAATAAAAATTAAAAAGTTACATTCGCATGTTTATATTAATTTGGGATGTCAAACTACAAGAAAACATTATACTTTTTGTAGCCCATGTTAAAAAAAATTTGGTCAGTCGAAGAGTCAACAAACCCGCGAGCCCTCTAACTCCATTCGTGTCAACAAGACCTTGCCCAACTTTTAACGGCAATCACCAAAATTTAATCGTTTACAGTTACTTCATGTGGTATTGAGATTTTACGTGACTAAAACCGGAATTTTAAAAAATTACACCAAAATTCAACCAATTGCGTGTTTTTTAATTTTACGTTTTTCTAACAAAATGAGCTGAAAAGTGGCATCCGAAGGTGGAAAATTAGGCGGGTTGGGTTGGGTTTACAAGAACACCTTTTGCCCCTTTTTTAAATTTAGTGTACTGAAAACTTATGCATAAAGTGTATACATAGCCTTGTATAATAAATCTTCTTATGCTTATAATTTTTCCTTACATCTAAAACATAAATTAAAGAAAGAAATTTGTTATTTGTGAAGATATTTAATTAAAGAATAGGTCATAGTAACCTCTAAATTTGACAAAAATTGCTGAAAAAAATAAATACGGACATCTTCTACGTTGTATTTACAGGTGGCCGGAATTAAAAAAAACAATTTAATCAATAAAATATTTACCTTGAACCGGAGCTCGGTCGATACTAGCGAAGCTTGGACATTTTAGCTATCTATATACACAACAAAAGGTAATTAAGAAAAACACAAAAGGATATTCTAACGTAATTAAACACGAACGTAATTAAACACGAACGTGACAGATTAAAACTCGAAAGGACATTTTATTTAAACGTAACAAACGTCACATGCCACAAATAAAATGGTAATACATAACTGAAAATAAAAGATAGTCTCAAACCAATCAAAATAAAAATAGTTTTTAAATAATTCGGAAATCAAATTCATCCTTTCGAGTTGAAACACCAATTGAGCTACTTCTCGACTTTGGGTATCAAAAGCTTCACTTACTCATTGTTGTTATCTTGATCTTTATCAACACCACCACGAATTTTTGAGGAAGACTGACATGCGCTATCGTCGTCATAAACATAACCTAAATTACGTTTATGACTGTTACTTGGAGATTCCTCATTGTCTTCATCCGTTTCCAACCTGTGACCCTTGCCGGCAGATGAAATTGGCGTTACATTATCACCGACGCAAGAGATGGAAATCTGTGAGAGATAATACCGTTAACAATAAACAATTGTAATTAAACATGATTTTTTATGTTTGTATTCTGATGTATTTATTATATCAAATAGTCCAAACCTATTTGCCAACTGAAGAGGTGACTTCGTTTTCAACTGAAATAGTTTCAGTAACCTAAATCATTGACATTAATCGGAATTAATACATTCGTTTTTAAGCATAAAAGATGGAATACATGTAGAGTCGAATTTTTTGTAGCTAAGATCATACCTGTCCGACATCAAACTTCTTTTCAAGAGCTGCAAAAATTTCTGGATCTTCGGTAATTTTAGTGATGGAATAAAGATCATTCTTGTTTTTCAAGTTATATTGTCTAACTGAAATCATGAATGCGAACTTTTTGTCCTTCAAAGCGTTTATTTCCAGTGGAAACAATTCAGCTTTTCCCTGTAAAACAAAATTGTTGACCCATACTTAATCGCCATCAATTATATTATTCATCAACTAATTAATTAAATAATAAAATAATCATACATCCAAGATGCTCCCAAGCAAATCACAGCATGATTTTTTAATAACGTTGTACGCCTCCCGCTCAAACATAGTAAGAGACATTGTTCCAGTGATATCCATAACTTTGATCGGAATTTTCTACCTAGAACAACATTTTGTATGTGAAAAGTAAAATGTATAAAAAATTAAAAAAGGTTAAAAAGTAGACAGTTAACACCTGGGTACTGTAGTTATCTCTTGGTCCTTACATATCTCACTTTGACACTCGTAGACCTTCTTCTCTTCAACATTACCGGTTTCATTTAAAATTACTTTTGGGAAAACCTTAAAATTGCATTTCTTGCATCCAGTGTAATACCACTCCATATCATCCTTAACACCAACTATTTTACTAAGAATGATAACCTTGGTTATCTATAAACAATCAACATACGATAGTAAATAGGTGTAAAGAAATGTAACTAAATTATTTTAGAGTAAGTAGTTTAAAATAATACCTCAGTTATTAGACTAACATCAGAGATGAACGTGAATGGATGATCTTTCAGAAACTCATCTTCCAAAGAACCTGATATGAAAGAACCAATTCCATGAAGACTCGAGGACGTTTCACATAGTGGTTTAGAAGACCAACTGTTGATAAAAATATAAGACTTTTTTAACTATGGTTGATGTGATAGGAATTGTATGCAATATGATAACAACAAAGTAATTTGCAAGCCTTTTCTTAAAACTAGTTGAAGTAACAATGAATACAATTCCTCATCAATGAAAAGCTTAGCAACTTCATAGCAATTGGAAACAGAAATGGAATCTGAATATGTTGAAGTAACAATGAATATTATGTATATAATCAGTTTTATAAATCATATCCAACGGCAAATATAACAATACAACAGCATATACTTACCCCCGTCCGTCTTGACTTTTGCAAACTGAAGAATGATAACTACACCTGTACGATCAGCAATTTTTTCCTGAAATGTGGACATCTGTTCAGCATATGCATCCAATAAAGTAACATCCAAATAATGGCCACTGCATATAAAAGTATATTCATAAGGTTAATCAATACATTAAACAATATTTGGATTTATAATTCATGTTAAATACAAATGTATACTAAAATATAAGAGTTCTCACTTTAGGTCTTGTAGTTTGAGGTTGATTCGTTTAGATAACTTGCCATTAGCCAAGGTCTCTACCACCATCTTGTATATGCCATCAGTCTTTCCGATGATATCTAGCAAAAAAGACAGATTTTGTTAACTATTTATATTTAATCACATAAATATAAAAACATGGTTAGACAAATTAAAATCGAATTGTGTAAATTAAAAGAATTAGAAACAAACCAATTGTATGAGTTAAATCAATTGTCCTCTCCAAAACAGCCTGAAACGCATCAAAAGAAAATCCATACTGTGACCCAGCAAAGTCGTTGCACCTTTTGACAGTAGTGTTTTGATTCAAAGAGACCTTATGTGCATTGATCACATACTTATATTTCCATAGTTTTTATAGAAAACATTACATTGAACTTTGTTGCCCTACATATACAACACATAATAAAGTTAATTATATTCAATTTAAATGTTAAAGAGATTTAAATATAAATTATATGGAGAATAAACTTTAAAATACCGCCTCATCCATGATGATCATCTCTTTCGAATAGAATCCTTTGGTACTGTTGAACAGTGGTCTGGTCCACAGCCTTATGATGCCGACCTTTAAGGTCACATTGTCCATCAAAACATTTAAGTCGTTCAACAAAGTGACATTTGCTTGCTCCATTTGCTATAGAAGAAAGTGGTTGAGAATGTTATGCACAGTGAAAGTGTATTGTGTTCTAATGAAAGATTAGCTATTTATACTTAAATTACAAAGTGGTTATATAGAAACAACAATCATTTCCGAAATTTAAAAAGTTTGATTGATTGGAAATTTAAAAAGTTTCTAAATATAAATAGTTTGACCATTGTTTTGGTAAAAAAATCACACAAGGATAATACAACCAAATATGATTTTGTGAGGTGTGATGCTTGATTAAATGATCGAATGTATGAGCAAAGAATGAATGAAATGAATGTTGAACACAAGGATTTTACGAGGAAAAAGCCCTTGATCAACGAATGATCTCCGGCACAAAAAACCTCGGGTGATGGAAACTACCGATCACCAACTATATTAAACAAACATTGTTTACAAATCGGGATGATAACAAGCTTGATACAAGGTTCACTATAGTGCAAAAAGTATGTAATCGCCGAGAGTTACTGAGAGCTCGAGTGTAGTGTGTGTGTTGCTAATAATTCTGTCTAAACAAGCTTGTTATCCCCATTTAAAAATAGAAACTAGCTAACTAACTAACAATCCGAAAAAGGTGCAAGTCCCCCACGATCACTATAACGGTCGATGAGCATATGCACGTGCAAAATAATGAAGTATATTCCCCTAAAATCTCGGTTGAACAAGTCCTATTCGAATACTCCTGCAAAACAAATTCAAATACAATGGAAACAATTGTTAATGATAGGATAATAATGAGGATCCTGAATCCTTAATCCTGCAACGTCTTCTGAGGATCCTTAATTCAAATTGAACTGAGGATCCGTGATCCTGGCTGCACTTGAGGATCCATTATCCATATACTTTAAAAATCCATCCCTAACAATTGCCCCCAAAATCTGAGGAATTAATTGCAACTGAATGATTCGTATTTTCTGCTTGATTCAGAACAAGTTGGTTAGCGAAAAACTTGCCATTGCGATAGGACTAGCCGTTGCGAGGATGACGTCAGCGACAAGACTTCCCTGCACAATCATCATTATATATACAGGGTTAGAGATAAGGATCAAAATGTTAAATTAGAGCGTTTCTCTCCTTTAAATCTTCATTCGGAGACTTCAACAGGTATCTCTCTTTCCATTCTCTCTAATTTTTTTTCTTTCTACTACTCTGTTTTTCATTAATCCATGGGAAAAATGAACCTCCGATCCTCCCCTGCAAAGGATCCTAAGAAAGAAAGCCCTCCTAAGAGTCAGTTCATAACGAAGATTCCTTCCACTGAACTCGATCGCTTTACTGATCCTGAAATCGATCGGTTGCGCCACTGCTTCCCTGCAGGAACCATCTTCAGACCCTTCGACTCTGCTACAAAGAGCGATTGTATTTCTAATCACTGGATCACCTTCTTGGCAACCCCTTTTCTGATAGGGTTCACTTATCCCTTCCCTACCTTAACACGGGAATTCTTCACACTTACTGGTTTGTGCTATGTGCAAGCCATGCCAATGATGTGGAGAGTTCTCTACACTCTTGAGAACATCATCGAACAAGAAGGGATTGAAATAGGTCTATCCGAGTTGAGTCAGTTATACAACCTTGTCAGCCATGATTCTCATCGCTTTCTGTTCAAGCATAAAGCCTCATCCGATCCTAAAGACCACAAAAAATGATACCAACTGGAGAAACCAGTTCTTCTTTGTAAGGAGGGACTCAATCCCAGATGGGAAAGACCTCCCCAAAAGGTGGATCACCCAGGGTAGGATATGGGATCCTTAGACCAGGACCAAAGTAGGATTCTTTTTCTGTTAAGGAAAACTGGTCCTTCTTGTTTCTGTTGTGCAGCTATCTCGCTCTCTCACATTCAAGAAACTCCTGCAACAATGTCAAGTAAGTATCCATATCAAAGGATTCACAAGAAATCTCCTCCGGTTCCTACACAATGTCAAGTAAGTATCCATATCCATGTGTACTTAAATGTTTAAGTGAATGTAAAGTATGAATACTTATCTGTGTTTTGTATTTGTAGGTGCTTGCAAATCCTCAAAGTCGGCTTCCAGGTTCAGTGTGAGTGATCTCGATGAATTCGCCTCCTCAAGGTCTGTCAAGAAGGAGCTGGTTGCAAAAGCCCAAGCATCCCGAAGCCTAAGGGCATGAGCACACGGGGCAAGGGTACCATGAAAAGAAAGACCTCTGAGCCCAGCAAAGGCCTCCCTCTCATTCAACATCAGTTTGAGGAATATGTCTCCGAGGTAGGATCCTCTATCCTTAGGTCTGAACTTCCCTTTTTGAGGATAACGGATCCTGACTATATACTTCTTCCATGCAGAAATTCGCCGAGATCAAAATGCTCCTTGATCAACATATGGCCGAGACCGAGCAGCAAAAGCTAGACTTGCAGCAGTTGTTCCTGGCCAAAGATAAGAAGATCTCTTCCCTTGAGAAGGACATCAACCTGCTGCAGAAGGAGTTGGTCCTGATCCAGATCACAACTCAGCAATAGAAGGCCGAGGTCATGGACGGAGCTAAGCTATCTGCCATTATTGCCATGCTAAAGATCAAGCTACAAATGGCTAGGGAGGCTGAGGATCCTGCTTTTGATAGGTCTGCCTGGGACCAGGAGGCTTGGAGGCAGAGGTTGGCGGAGCTGGATGATGAGGATGAAGCTTAAGAGGTCTTGGAAATCGAGGCTGGTAGTAGTGGGGTGAAGGATCCTGAGGTGGCAGCAGGTGGTGATGGTGAAAAGGTGGTGGAAGCAGCGAAGGTTTTGGCTGCAACAATGGGCGATGATGGATTTATCTAGACGCAGCCGGAGCCCATTTTTTTATGGTTTTGTGGTTTTTGTTTAATGGTGTTTTCATGGTGAACAATTATAGTCTGTAACTAAACAATAGTATTTAGGTTTAAGGATCATAGATCCTTGGGACAATAGGGGTAGCAAAGGTCGATGCTGTTTGTGGAGGATGGAGCCTTTGATGCCCCTCATCTTTTAATTTCCTGCATGAATTAGAACTTTTTAGTATGGACACCCTTTACCTACCCCGGCGGCCGGGCCACATATTGCTGGTAGATGCTCGGGGTAGGTAATTTTGACAATCTTTGAAGGGTTAAGTTTGATAAATAAATATAACCTTTAACTTTTGGCTATCTTGTGTTGTTCACTTTGTTTATATTTACATTTCAATTGTTATTGTACAACTTTTTAGATTTACAAGTTATTAGTGAAGGTATAAAAATTAGTTTATGTCAAAAGTTTAGGATATGATCAAGGTATAAAAGTTAGTGTCTAGGGACAAGCCCAACAATCTGGGGACAAGCCCAATAAGCTGGGGACAAGCCCAAAAAACTGGGGACAAGCCCAAAAACTGGGGACAAGCCCAAAGGATCTTGTGTAAACTGGAGTATGGCCCTTACTGGCGACTATCCAAACTTAGTGACATGAAGATGCCAAAACCTTAGCTAACGTGAAAAAGTTAGAAACCTTAGGAACGGATGTATGGTACGTCTACCATTATACTTAGTGTTTTGGTAAAAAATCAGGCTAGGATAATGCAACCAAATCTTTGTTGTGAGGAATGATGCTTGACACAATGAACAAATGTATGAACAAACTTGCAAATGAAATGAACAAGTGACACGAGGATTTATACGAGGAAAAAGCCCTTGATCAAGAGTTGATCTCCGGCACAAAAAACCTCGGGTGATGGAAACTACCGATCACCAACTATAATTAAACAAATGAATGTTACAACTCGGGATGATAACAAGCTTGTTAAAAAGATCACTATAGTGCAAAGTGTATGAAATCGCCAAATGAACTGTTGAGAGCTTGCGAGAGTGTGAGTGTTAGCTAACTTAGCCAATTGTTCTAATTCAAGCTTGTTATCCCCTTTTAAAATTAGAAATAACTTAAACAACTAACTATCCGCAATTCGTGCTAGCCTCCCACTACTTCCATAACGGTTACTCTAGCTGAACATGTGCGGAATATTGAGAGCATATTCTCCAAGAATATCGGTAAGACCAAGTCCAACATGTATACTCCTGCAAAACAAACTCAAACATAGCGAAGGCAACCATTAGTGTAAGGATAACAATAAGGATCCTTGATCCTGATCCCGCAATGACTTCTGAGGATCCTTGATTCAAACATAATTGAGGATCCGTGATCCTGGCAGTATTTGAGGATCCGTGATCCTTAGGTATAGAAAATCTATCCCTAACAATTTCCCCCAAAATATGAGGTGTAAAATGTAAATTAATGAGTTATATTTTTTAATCTTATCTGCAACTAACTAGCCAACGGAATTATAGCCGTTTGAGCCGAACTAGCCGTTACACCTCATACGTCATTGAAGTGACAATCCTGCAGAATCATCATTATATATAGGTTAGAGATAAGGATCAATGTGCATTTAAATTCGAGCCATACTCCCTTTAAATCCCCATTCAAAGATCAATCAGGTATCTCTCTCCTCCTTCTCTCTTCATCTTCTTAGTCTGTTCTTCTTCAAAATCTTCTAGATCATAATGAAGTTATGATCATCCCCCGCCAAGGATCACCAGAAAGATAGTCCTTTGAAAAGCCAAGGGATTATAAAAAATCTTTCGAAGGAACTCTGCAGCTTCACTGATCCGGAGATTGACCGGATTCGCCACTGTTTTCCGACGAATACCGTCTTCAAGCCTTTTGACCCTCTGCCAAAAGCGATTTCATTTCTGAAACTTGGGTTGCTTTTCCGGCCATCCCATTCCTGATAGGATACTCCTATCCTTTCCCTGCCTTCACTGAATCCTTCTTTTCTCTCACCGGCATGTGCTACATTCAGGCCATGCCAATGATGTGGAGGGTTTTATATACCCTAGAGAACATCATTGAGCAGAAAGGCATAGAGTTTGGGATGTCGGAACTGGCTGAATTATATAACCTTGTGAGCCATGGTTTACACCGCTACCTGTTCAAACATAAACCCGGTGATGCACACCCAATCCTTAAGACCACAAAGAATGACACCAACTGGAAGAAGCGTTTCTTCTTTGTTAGGAGGGATTCTATCCCGGATGGGAAGGATCTTCCTAGAAAGTGGGCCACCCTTGGTAGGATAGAGGATCCTTATAGAAGGATCATAGGATAACCCTGTTTCTATTGCGGATACCTGATCTTTTCCTGTCTTTTTGTGTAGCTATCTCATTCTCTTATATCATCCAGTCACCTGCAACAAAGGAAAGGATCGCTGCTTTCTGGGACCTTGATCCTGCAGTTAGAACATTCCAGGCAAACACCAAGGATTCACAAGAAGTATCCTCTGGCTCAGTCACAATGTCAAGTAAGTGTTTATTTTTATGAATAATTAAATAGATATAAGTTACGGATACTTATCTGTTGTTTGCCATTTGTAGGTGCTGGAAAGTCCTCGAAGTCAGCCACTCACTTCAGCGTCACTGATCTTGATGCTGTCTCTGCCCGATCCGGAAAGAGGAAATCTGCTGCTAGCCCGAGCATCAAAATCCCCAAGCCTGTCAACACCAAGGGCAAGGGAGGAAAAAATAGGAAGACCGCTGATGATCTTGATGGCCTGCCCCTCATCCATCACCAGTTTGAGGAATACTTTGCTGAGGTAAGGATCCCTGATACTTAATTCTTTCCTGCCCACTTGAGGATAACGGATCCTGACTTATATCTTCCTTTCTTTGCAGAAATTTGCTGAGATCCAGATGCTCTTGGATGCTTATACCGAGGAAGCTGACCAGAAGCACTTGGAGTTTCAAAAGATCTTCCTGGCAAAGGATGAGACCATCTCTCGCCTCGAGAAGGAGCTTACCTTGGCAAAAAAGCAGCTGGTCATGGCCCACATCAATGCAGATCATGAGAAGAACGAGGTGATGGAGGATGCTAAGCTCTCTGCTGCCATTTCTATGTACAAGATTAAGCTGCAAATGGCCAAGGAAGCTGAGGATCCTGACTTTGACAGGACCAATTGGGACCAAGAGGGCTGGAAGGCTAAGCTGGCAGAGCTTGATGATGAAGAAGAGGCTGGAGAGGTCTTAATGCTTGAGGCAAGTGGCATCGGGGCTAAGGATCAGGCTGGTGATGCTGGGGCTGGAGATGATGGTGATGGTGATGCAGCGAAGGTGTGAGCTACAGAAATGGGCGATGATGGATTTATCTAGACGCGGCCGGAGCCCATTTTTATGGTTTGGTAGTGGTTTTTGTTTTGATGGTGTTTTTCTGAACAATGGTTGGTCTGTAATAACTTAGACAATAGTTTTTACGGTTGAGGATCATGGATCCTTGGACAATAGGTAGGATAATGGGTGGTGGATGGATCCTCTGTTTGGGGGATGAAACCACTTGTTATCCTTCCGCCTTTATTTCCTGCACTTAGACCTTGTTAAATATGGACACCCTTTGCCAACCCAAGTGGACGGGCCACGTTTTGCTGGTAGAAACTCGGGTTGGCAATTTTGACAACCTTTAAAGGGTTTAACTTTTGGTAAATAAAATCTTAATCTTTTGACTATCTCGTGTGTTGTTACATTTATGAATACTTTACCTTTCAGTTGTTATCATATACGTTGTTTGAATTCATAAGTTAAGAATAAAAGGTTGGTAAATTATGTCAAAAAATTTAGGATATGATCAAGGATCAAATATCCTATAACCGAAGAATTCAAAAAGTGACATGACCTAAGGATCATGCAAGCTGTTGTCAAAGGATAAGGGTCACTTAGACAAATAAAGTACTAAACTAAAATGATTAAGGATCATACCTGAGAATCCAAGTTAGGATCCTAAACCTTTAACATTTACAATCAGGATAACCAAAAGACAAACCTTAATAAAAGGTTAGGATTAAGGATCCTTAACTGTTTAGCTTCAAAAACCTGAAATGGAACATAACTTGGGACTAAGCCAATTATAAGAGAAGAGTTAGCAACTAGGGACAAGCCCAACACTTCTGGGGACTAGCCCAATATACTGGGGACAAGCCCCGCCCAATATACTGGGGTCAAGCCCAAAAAACTGGGGACAAGCCCAAAAAAACTGGGGACAAGCCCAAAAAACTGGGGACAAGCCCAAAGGATCTTGTGTAAACTGGAGTATGGCCCTCACTGGCGACTATCCAAACTTAGTGACATGAAAATGCCAAAACCTTAGCTAACATGAAAATGTTAGAAACCTTAGGAACGGATGTATGGTACGTCTACCATTATACGTAGGATCTCGGATACAGCCAGTACAATGAAATTGTCAGCCCCTAAAGCGAGTACTGGTCCCATTGCCATGAACTGTACCAGGATCATCGTGCGCTGCTGGCGATACTGGGGACAGGCCCAACAACTGGGGACTAGCCCAAATAACTGGGGTCAAGCTCAAATAACTGGGGTCAAGCCCAAATAACTGGATACTTCTGAGGATACTCAATCCTTTGTCAAGGATATATCAACCTTCTGCAAAACTCAGAACTAAGTGAAAGAAGGATAAAGGATCCAGGATCCTTCTCCTTATATATAGGATAACTAAAGAATTAAATAGATTGGAATTAGTTCATTACCAGAATGAGGATCATCTATCCTCTAAGGATCCTACGAGGATATTGGTCATGAATATTGCTAAGGATCACGGATCCTTATTATATGAAGTATCTTTTCAAGTGGACAACATTCCAAGCTCTTGGTAGTAAATCACCTTCCATTGTTAGCAATCGATATGCCCCCTTTCCTGCCTCAGCTTCAATCAGGTAGGGGCCTTCCCACTTAGGTGCCAACTTTCCATCAGCAGGGTTTGTGGTATTCTGAAATGCTTTCCTCAATACCATATCACCAACTTGAAACTTCCTAATCCTGACATTCTTATTGTAGGCTCCAGCCATCCTTTGTTGATAACTAGCCATTCTTATCCTTGCCAAATCCCTGAGTTCTTCTACGGTATCCAAATCTTGAACCAGGTTTTCAGCATTTCCTTCAGGATCACGGATGCTTGTTCTTGCAATAGGAACCACCATCTCTGTAGGGATCACTAATTCTGCTCCAAATACTAAAGAGAACGGAGTTTGGCCAGTGGCATTCTTGGGAGTTGTCCTATCAGCCCATAGTACATAAGGTAGTTCTTCTGCCCACTTTCCTTTCTTGGATCCAAGCTTCTTCTTCAAATTATTGATGATGATCTTGTTGCATGATTCTGCTTGACCATTGGCTTGTGGGTGGACTGGAGTTGATGTTATCATCTTAATCCCCCAGCTGTCACAAAAGTTAGTAGTTCTACTCCTAATAAATTGGGATCCATTATGACAAACAATTTCAGAAGGGATACCAAATCTAGTAATAATGTTTCTTTTAATAAAGGATATCACTTCTTTTTCTCTGACTTGAGCAAAGGCTTCAACTTCTATCCACTTAGAGAAATAATCAGTCATGGCAAGCATGAACAGCTTTCCTCCTGGTGCTTTGGGAAGTTTACCAACTATATCCATTCCCTATCTCATGAATGGCCAAGAAGAGGATATAGGATGCGGGAACTCTGCTGGTTGGTGAAGGATATTACTATGCCTCTGACAAGGATCACACTTCTTGGCATAATCCACAACATCCTTCTTCATTGTAGGCCAATAGTATACTGTCCTAAGGATCCTTGAGAACAATGCCCTGCCCCCTGTGTGGTTTCCACAATCTCCTTCGTGAAAATCTTTTAGGACTTCTTGAATTTCAGGATCCTCTATGCACCTTAGATATGGACCTGCAAGAGATCATTTGTATAACATGTTATTCAATATTGTAAATTAAGATACCTTGATTTTGAAAGCCCTGGGGTTTTCTCCTGTAGGAATCTCTCCATGTTGTATATATCTCATGATTGGAAGGATCCATGATCCTGAATGAGACTGTGCACCATCACTAGGAACTATTGCGGAATCCTCTTCTATCTCCATAGTTATGTGATCCTCGATAGCAGGAGCCAAAATATGGATGATAGGGATCTTGATATCCTCTGGAATTTTTAAGGATGATCCTAGGTTGGCCAATGCATCAGCTTCTGCATTTTCTTCCCTGGGTACCTGTGTCAAACTAAAAGAAACGAAAGAGAGTGTCAATTCCTTGACTATCTCTAGGTATTTGATTTGCTTTTCACCTTTAACAGCATAGGATCCATTAAAGTGATTAGTAATTAACAATGAATCTACATGTACCTCAAGATACCTGATCCTCATGTGCTTGGCAATTTGCAAACCAGCTATCAAGGCCTCATATTCAGCCTCATTATTAGTAGATTGGAACTCACAAGCTATTGAGTGGGGTATTATGTCCCCCTGTGGCGATTTTAGTAGTATTCCAAGTCCTGTTCCTTTGACATTAGGGGCTCCGTCAGTGAAGAGTATCCAAGGATCCTTGGTCTCTTCAAGCTGCTGAACTTCTAACTCAGCTTCTATTTGTAAATCACTACTAAAATCTGCAATAAAGTCAGCTAAGGCTTGGGATTTGATGGCAGTCCTTGGTTCATATCTTATATCATAAGCACTAAGCTTCACTGCCCATTTAGCCATCCTTCCTGACACTTCAGGTTTCCTGAGAACATTCTTAATTGGAAAGTTAGTCTTAACAATAATGGCATGAGTTTCAAAATAATGTCTTCATTTAGTAGATGCCATAATCAAAGAAAGGATAAGTTTTTCTAAATGTGAATACCTGGATTCAGCATCAAGCAAACTCTTACTTACATAATAGATAGGATGTTGTGTACCTTCGTGATCCTTAACAAGGACCGCACTTACTGCTTTAGAGGATACCGCTAGATATAAGTGTTTTGGTCAAAAAATCAGATGAGGATATTGCAACCAAACTCTAGATTACGGGGTAACAATGATGAGGATCACTTTAGTGAAAAATTGCACAAACAACACAAGGGTTTATACGGGGAAAAAGCCCTTGATCAAGAGTTGATCTCCGGCACAAAAAACCCCGGGTGATGGAAACTACCGATCACCAAGCTCAAATAAATGAATTAATGTTTACAACTTCGGATAGTAACGAGCTAGGTACAAGGATCACTACGGTGAAATGTGTAGAAAGTGTATGAAATTGCTAAGTGTTTGAACGAGAGCTTGTATGAGCGTTTGTACGAGTGTGTGTAACTGCAAAAATGGCTAAGTGTTTTCTACTAGCTCGTTACTCCCTTTTACAATAGAAATAACCACCTAAACTAACTATCCGACTTTCGTGCCAAGCCTCCACGTTCTCCACAACGTCTATTTTTGGTCAAGCACGTGCAGAATAGCTTAGGAATATTCTCCAGGAATGTCGCCAAGACCTGGTCAAGCTCGTCATACCTGCGAGATAGTATAATACATAAGTAAACAATCGTCAGTACGAGGATCCTTAAAGTGATCCATGATCCTGATCCTGAAGCTCTTCTGAGGATCACCACCTGTCACAGATGTAAGGATCACTAGTTAGGATAACGAATAAGGATCACTAATTGTTAGAAAATCCTCCCCTAACAATTGCCCCCAAAATATAAGGAGTGAAATTGTAAAATTAGCGAGTTATGATTTCTTGATCTTATCCGCAACAAACTAACAGATATATAGATGATGATGTCACGGAAGTGACAATCCTGCAGAATCATAATTATAAATAGAGATATAGATAGGATCATTATGCATTCGAATTCGAAAGAAACTCCCTTTAAATTCTCAGTCGAGGATCAATCAGGTATTTCTTCCTCCTCTTTCTTCCTCTCTTACTCTGTTTTTCTTTCTTTATCTCCATCACTTCGAAAATGTTGCTCCGAAGTTCCCCGGCCAAGGATCACAAAAAGGATAGCCCTTTGAAGGGTCAAAAGATCATCAAAGACTCAGTGAACGAAAGGTGTTGCTTTAACGATGCACAAGTAGATAACATCCGTCATCGTTTTCCGGCGAATGCCTTTTTCAGACCTTTCGATCCAACTGCCCTGAGCGACTATGTTTCAGAAACATGGGTTGCCTTTCCAGTTACTCCATTTGCCATAGGATACACCTATCCTTTCCCGGAATTCACACAATCCTTCTTTTCCTTGACCGGCATATCTTACATTCAAGCCATGCCGATGATTTGGAGGGTTTTATATACCCTGGAGAGGATCATCGAGCAGGAAGGCGTTGATTTAGGAATGTCAGAACTGGCAGAACTGTATGATCTTACTACCTTCGGTTCCCACCGTTATTTGTTCAAACGAAAACCCGGTGCAGATCATCCTCTTCTCAAAGTCACCAAAAACGACAAAGATTGGAAACGTCGCTTCTTCTTTGTAAGAAGGGATACCATTTCAGATGGAGAGCATTTACCAAGAACATGGTCCACCCATGGTAGGCCGGAGGATCCTGAGAAGGATCACCAAGTAGTCTAGTTTTTATAAGGATTACTGACCCCTTTTTGTCTTGTGTCCTGCAGCTATCTCTGTTTCACATCTCATCACAACACCCGCAATCAGGGAAAGACTTGCTGCTTTCTGGGGACTCGATCCTGAAACTAGAACTTTCAAAACAACAACCCAAGATTCTCAGGAGGTATCCTCAGGCTCTGTCACAATGTCAAGTAAGTATCCTTGTTCAAAATTTAAATAAATAGTAAAACGTAAATTAAGAAGAGATAATTATCTTGTTTTGGCTGTGTAGGTGCTGGAAAATCTACCAAAGCTGCTTCAAGGTTTAGTATCACCGATCTCACCACCGTCAAATCCTCCAAAAGAAAGGTTCCTACCAGCCCGACGGCTTCAATCCCCAAGGCACCCCTCAAAGGAAAGGGAATCAAGAAGAGAAAGGTCTCTGAGGCTGAGGATTTGCAGGGTTTGCCTCTAATCCGCCACCAATTCCTTGAGTACTTCAATGAAGTAAGGATCACTGTCTCTGCTTGTATATCCTGTTGACATACCCTGATGATTTGAAGATCACTTAACCCTGACCTTAACCTTTTCTTTTACAGAAATTTGCTGAGATTGAGGATTATGTGGGCCACGTTGAGGATCAAGATAAAAAGATTGCCGATCTCCAGCAGGTTGCTGTGCTCAAGGATCTTGCACTCGCTGATCTTCAGAAGGAACTCCAGGATACCAAACAGAAAATGGCTAAGGTGCTGGTTAATTTTGACTATGAAAGGCAGGAGATCACAGATGATGCCAAAGTCTCTGCCGCCATAGCAATGTACAAAACCAAGCTTCAAATGGCCCTGGAGGCTCAGGATCCTGCCTTTGACAAAAGTAGCTGGGAAATTGAAGAATGGAGGGCAAGGCTAGCTGAATTGGGTGATGAAGAGGAGGCTGGAGAGATCTTGACAATCGAGGCTGGAAGCAAGGATGAAGCTGGTGAGGCAAGTGGAGCTGGAGGTGACAATGCAGCGAAGGCTTAGGCTGCATGATTGGGCGATGATGGAAACTTCTAGACATAGCCGGAGCCCAATTTTTTAGTTTGGTGGTAGTTTTTTGTGGTTGTGATGTTTAAAACAATGATGGTCTGTACTGAACAATAGGTGTTAGGATTAAGGATCATGTATGATCCTTTGAACAATAGGTAGGATTGCAATTGGTGGAGGGATCCTCTGTTTGGGGGATGAAGCCATTGTGATCCTGTCGCCTTTATATTCCTGCACTATCTTTGAACTCATTATCATGGACACCCTTTACCTACCCCAGCGGACGGGCCACGTTTTGCTGGTAGATGCTCGGGTAGGTAATTTTGACAACCTTTAAAGGGTTAGCCTTATGTTAATAAATAAAAACTTAACCTTTTGTCGCTTATCTTGTGTTGTTATACTTTTTAATATCTTCCTTTCCAACTGTTGTAATGTTCATTCTGTTTATAATTATCAAGCCTTGAAAATTATTCAAAAAGCTTAGGATATGATCAGGATCACATATCCCATAACCGATAAGTTCTAAAAAGTGATACAATTTAAAAATCATAAGTTCAGTTGTCAAGTATAGGGGTTATTTAAAAGAATAATAAATAAGATCAAAAGAGTTAAGGATCATACCTGAGAATCCAAGTTAGAATCCTAACCATTATAAGGATAACTATAAAATAAACCTTAGAGTGAAGTAAGGATCAAGGATCCTTAGCTGCCTATCTTCAAGGACCTGAAATAGAGCATAACTTGGGACTAAGCCAATATAAGAAAAGAGTTAGCAACTGGGGACAAGCCCAAGGATAACTGGGGACAAGCCCAAGGATAACTGGGGACAAGCCCAAAGATAACTGGGGACAAGCCCAAGGATAACTGGGGACAAGCCTAAGGATCGTATGCAAACTGGAGTATGGCCCTAACTGGCGACTATCCAAACTTAGTGACATGAAGATGCCAAAACCTTTGCTAACGTGAAAACGTTAGAAACCTTAGCTAACGTGAAGACGTTAGAAACCTTATGAACGGATGTATGGTACGTCTACCATTATACGTAGGATCCTAAGCATAGCCAGAACAATGGGATTATCAGCCCCTAGAACGAGTACTGGTCCCAAAGCCTTGAACTACACCAGGATCATCGTGCGCTACAGGCGGAATCTGGGGACAAGCCCGAATAACTGGGGTTAAACCCAAAAGACGGATCGCTTCTGTGGATAACCAACGTTATGCTAAAGATACCTGAACTTTCAAAACTTAAACTCACGTGAGAGATGGATAAAGGATACATGATCCTTATCCTTATAAGAGAAAATAGTGAAATGAAATAGCTCAAGTTTAGGATATTACCTAAGTAAGGATCACCGATACTTTGAGGATCCTTTAAGGATATCCCTATTATGAGGATCATCTATGCCATGAGAATCCTACTCACATGAAATATTTCTTCAAATGGACAGCATTCCAAGCTCTTGGTAGCAAATCACCTTCCATGGTTAGCAATCTATATGCCCCCTTTCCTGCTTCAGCTTCAATCAAATAAGGGCCTTCCCATTTTGGAGCCAACTTTCCATCCGCAGGATTGGTGGTATTCTGAAATGTTTTCCTTAATACCATATCTCCAACTTGAAACCTTCTGATCCTGACATTTTTGTTGTAAGCACCAGCCATTCTTTGTTGATAACTGGCCATCCTTATCCTGGCCATATCCCTGATTTCTTCAATAGTATCCAGGTCTTGAGCCAAGTTTTCATCATTTTCCTCAGGATCACGGGTACTTGTTCTTGCAGTTGGAACCACCATTTCTGTTGGGATTACTGATTCTGCCCCAAATACCAAAGAGAATGGTGTTTGACCAGTAGCATTCTTGGGGGTTGTCCTATCAGCCCAAAGCACATAGGGTAGTTCTTCTGCCCATTTCCCTTTCTTGGATCCAAGCTTTTTCTTTAAATTGTTGATGATGATCTTGTTGGATGATTCTGCCTGACCATTAGCTTGTGGGTGGACTGGTGTTGATGTTATCCTCCTAATCCCCCAGCTGTCACAAAAGTTAGTGGTTCTGCCCCCAATAAATTGGGAACCATTATCACATATAATCTCAGAAGGAATTCCAAATCTAGTTATAATATTTCTTTTAATGAAGGATATAACTTCCTTTTCTCTGACTTGGGCAAAAGCTTCGGCCTCTATCCACTTGGAGAAGTGATCAGTCATAGCAAGCATGAATACTTTTCCACCAGGTGCCTTAGGGAGCTTACCAACTATATCCATACCCCATCTCATAAATGGCCAAGAGGAGGATATAGGATGTAACAATTCAGCTGGTTGATGAAGGATATTGCTGTGTCTCTGACAAGGATCACATCTTTTAGCATACTCCACAGCATCTCTTTTCATGGTTGGCCAGTAGTACCCTGTCCTCAGGATCCTTGAGAATAATGCCCTGCCCCCAGTGTGGTTTCCACAATCTCCTTCATGGAAGTCTTTTAAAACTTCTTGGACTTCAGGATCCTCAATGCATCTCAAGTATGGTCCTGCAAGAGATCGTCTATACAACATACTATTTATAATTGTAAATTGAGATACCTTAGATTTGAAAGTCCTAGGGTTTTCTTCAGTAGGAATCTCTCCATGTTGTAAGTATCTCATAATTGGTGAGATCCATGATCTTGATCCTGAATGAGATTGAGTATCCTCACTAGGGATAACCGCAGAATCATTTCCTATCTCCATAGCCACGTGATCCTCAATAGCCGGGATCAGGATATGTATAATAGGGATCTTGATATCCTCCGGGATCTTCAAGGAAGATCCTAAGTTAGCCAATGCATCAGCCTCTGTATTTTCTTCCCTTGGTACCTGTGTCAAACTGAAGGAAACAAAGGAGAGTGCCAAATTTTTGACTATCTCTAAATATTTGGTTAGTTTTTCACCTTTAACAGCGTAGGATCCATTAAAGTGGTTTGTAATTAACAATGAATCTACATGTACCTCAAGATACCTGATCCCCATATGCTTTGCAATTTGCAAACCAGCAATTAAGGCTTCATATTCAGCCTCATTATTAGTTATTTGGAACTCACAAGCTATAGAGTGGGGTATTATGTCCCCCTGTGGCGATTTTAGTAGTATTCCAAGCCCTGTGCCTTTGACATTTGAGGATCCATCAGTGTGGAGTATCCAAGGATCTTTGGTCTCCTCTAGCTGCTGGACTTCTAACTCAGCTTCTTCTTGTAAATCACTACTGAAATCAGCCACAAAGTCAGCTAATGCTTGGGATTTGATGGCTGTCCTAGGCTCATATCTCATATCCTACGGACTCAGCTTCACTGCCCACTTCGCCATCCTTCCTGACATCTCTAGTTTCCTGAGGACATTCTTAATTGGAAAATTAGTTTTAACGATAATAATATGAGTCTCAAAATAGTGTCTTAGCTTAGTAGATGCCATTATTAATGCAAGAATAATTTTTTCAAGGTGTGAATACCTGGATTCGGCATCAAGTAAACTTTTACTTACATAATAGACAGGATGTTGTGTACCTTCATGATCCTTAACAAGGACCACACTTACTGCTTTTGAGGATACTGCAAGATACAAGGATAGCACATCGCCTTTTTCTGGCTTCATCAAGGCTGGGGCTGAGGATAGGTAATCTTTGAGGGCTCTTAAAGCATTTTCATGCTTCTCAGTCCACTCAAATTTCTTGTTCTTCCTTAGGATATCATAGAATTCTTTGCACTTCTCTGAGGATTTGGATATAAATCTGTTCAAAGCTGCTATCCTGCCTGTTAGCCTTTGAACATCCTTAGCATTGGCCGGAGATTTGATGTTCACTATTGCTTTGATTTGTTCCGGGCTAGCTTCAATGCCTCTTTTAGTCACCATGTATCCTAAGAATTTACCTGCTTTAACACCAAAATGACATTTTGAAGGATTAAGCTTCATATTATATTTGTCAAGGATATCAAATGCTTCCTCCAAATCCTTTAGGTGATCCTCAGCTCTTATGGATTTTACCACCATATCATCTATGTAAACCTCCATAGTTTGTCCGATCTGTTCCTTGAACATCATATTCACCAGCCTTTGATACGTTGCACCTGCATTCCTCAATCCGAACGGCATATCAATATAGCAATATATACCAGTTGGAGTCATGAAGGCTGTATCCTCTTGGTCGGATGGTTCCATTTGGATTTGTTGAAATCCAGATGAAGCATCCATAAAAGTTAACAGTTCATGACCCGCGGTTGCATCCACCATGGAGTTAATGTGGGGTAAAGGGAAAGGATCCTTGGGAAATGCCTTATTTAGATCGGTAAAATCGACACATACCCTCCACTTTCCGTTTTTCTTTTGAACAACAACCACATTGGCCAACCATCTTGGATACTTGACCTCTCTAATCCTACCTGCCCGGAGCAATTTCTCTACTTCTTCCTGGATAATGGCATTCCTTTCCGGTGCAAACTTTCTTCTCCTTTGATGGATTGGTCTGAAGGATCTGTCGATGCCGAGTTTGTGAGTGATAACATCTTTGGATATACCAGTCATGTCTTCGTGTTTCCATGCAAAGGTGGTCTTTCTCCTTTTGAGGAAGGATACGAGGTCTTCTTTCATTTCGCTAAGGATCCCTGATCCGATATAGATTTTGGATTCAGGATCATCAGGATCCATGAGGACTTCTACCACATCCTGCTCTCTTGCCTCCAAGACATCCCTTGGAGGATACTTTGATTGCTATTGCTCCCTTGACTTCGAGGCTGGTTTCATCGATGAAGTGTAGCAATTCTTAGCCTCCTGCTGATCACTATCAATCTTCACTATTCCCCAAGGACTAGGGAGCTTCACACATTGATGGTAAGTGGATGGGACTGCTTTCATATCGTGTATCCAGGGCCTGCCAAGGATAACATTACAACAAGATAAACAGTCAATGTATATTGGGAGTTTAATGTCCCCCAGGGTATTCTTAGTTTCTCCACTAAATCCCACGAGCACAGAGGATCTTGGTATGATCTCTGATTCAGGAATACCCATCTTCTTTAGGACATCAAGCTGGATAATATTTACTGAACTTCCTCCGTCTATAAGGATCATGCGGACAAAATGGTTAGATATGAAAAGAGTAATAACTAAACCATCGTGATGAGGATCCTGGATATCAACACGATCCTCTTCATCAAAGGTTATGACTTTCCCTTCCAAGACACTTGATGTTCGAACAGGTCTTTCTCCGTTATCCATTTTAGTTTCCTTTGCATGCCTTTTAGCTGCTGAGAAGGATGTGCCACAAATGTCTGATCCTCCAGAAATGAAGTTTATCACTTGTGCATCCGCTGGAGGGGCTGGAGCCTTTTCAGGGATCCTTTCAGGATCCTGAGTTCTTGACTTTTTTCTTCCCAACAATTCTTTTAGATGCCCCTTGCTCAACAAGTATCCAATTTCCTTTCTTAGTGCAATGCACTCTTCTGTGAGGTGCCCAAAATCTTCATGGTATGCACACCACTTTGATTTATCCTTAGTTGCAGCTGGCCTATCATTTTTCCTGGGCCATCTAGCTTTATCACCTAGACTCTGCATCGCGAGGATTAGTTCATTATTATCAACACTAAAACAATATTCAGAAATTGGAGGATAATCCTCATCATCCTCCTCTTGATCAATAGAATGCACGTTCTGGTTATCAGATCTATTGTAGGATCTGAACTTGTTGTTCCTGAATGAGGATCCTTGCTTATCCTGCTTTGAGGATCCTGCTAACCTCTCCTGGATCCTCTTGTCGTCCTCTAGCCGGATGTACCTAAGGGCCCGGGTTCTTACCTCATCTAGGTTCCTGCATGGTGTCATAACAAGATCATCATAAAATAACGAATCCCTAAGCAACCCCATTTTAAAGGCCTCAACAGCCGTGGCTATATCTAAGTTGGGAATGTCTAAGGATTCTTTACTGAATTTGGTAATGTAATCCCTTAATGATTCATTATGACCCTGGGTTATCCTATATAAATCACTAGTTAATCGTTCAAATTTTCTACTACAGGAAAACTGATTATTAAACAAGTTAACTAGGTTAGCAAATGAGGTAATAGAATAGGGAGGAAGACTTAGCAGCCATTTGAGAGCTGATCCAGTAAGAGTGGATCCGAATCCTTTGCACAGGCATGCTTCCTTTAACCTTTCTGGGATTGGATTGATCTCCATCCTCTCCCTGTATTGTGCTATGTGTTCTTCAGGATCTGTTGAGCCATCATACAGTTTCATTGTAGGCACATGGAACCTCTTGGGTATCTCAGCATCACAGATTGGTGGTGCAAAACGAGATATCTTATGGCTCCCATCTGCAATCTCTGGGATAGGTTTGACTACTCCCGGGACACTTGATATCATATCCTTTAGCTTTTGCAATTCTCTAGCCATGGCATGATTGATACCTGGATCCTGCATAAGACCTTGGTTAGTAGTATAAGAATTGTTAAAAGTGTTACCTCCCATTGGATTCAAGTTAGGAAGAATGGATGTTAATCCATATTGTTGAGGCTCTGGAATGATCGAGGGACCAGCAGAAGCATTAGTCTGCATTGGAATAAAATCTCCCTGATGGACATCTGAACTTCCTGTTTGCACACTCCTTAAGGATCCTGGCATCTGGAAGGGTCCCTGGAACTGGGATGATCCTGGAATGAAGGAGGATCCCTGAACCTGGGATGATCCTGGAACGAAGGAGGATCCTTGAACCTGGGATGATCCTGGAACGAAGGAGGATCCTTGAACCTGGGATGATCCTGGAACGAAGGAGGATCCTTGAACCTGGGATGATCCTGGAACGAAGGAGGATCCTTGAAAATGCTGCATCCCTGAATATCCTCCTGAATTCGTGAGGGATCCCATATGCTGAGGATAGGATCCCGCTGGCTGGAAATATGAACCTGATGCCTGGGTTGTTGTTGTTGTTCCGTAGTGCACTCGTTTTGGTCCACCCACATATTGAATGTCTGGAGCCGCTGATGGCTGAGAAGTAATCACTGGAGTATCGAAATTCAAGGATTTCGGCACCAGTGGGGAATGATCCTCTGCCGATCTCTTTTGTTTCTTGATATCTCCGATTTCTCTAAGGATTTTTTCATTGGTCTTGTCCTGCTGCTAGATATGGTCCTTCATCTGCAAAATCAGAGTAAACAAGTCACTAGTAGTAGGAGTGTAAGAAGCAGAAGAAGTTGGAGGTTTTGAGAAAATGGGAGTTGGTTTCTTCGCAGCATTCTCAGTATTCTTCTGGGATCCAGAAGGTGGTGGAGGCAAAGGAGGGACGCCTTGTGAAGAAGTGAATGAGGGCATCAAGTTTGAAGCATTCTTCGCTGAAGAAGCCATTTGCTTGGTTGTAATGAACCGAAATGAATGAAATGAACAAAATTTCTCAGAATTGAAGCACCAATTGCCCCACGGTGGGCGCCAAACTGTTTTGGTCAAAAAATCAGATGAGGATATTGCAACCAAACTCTAGATTACAGGGTATGATGCTTAAAATGTGTAACAATGATGAGGATCACTTTAGTGAAAAATTGCACAAACAACACAAGGGTTTATACGGGGAAAAAGCCCTTGATCAAGAGTTGATCTCCGGCACAAAAAACCCCGGGTGATGGAAACTACCGATCACCAAGCTCAAATAAATGAATTAATGTTTACAACTTCGGATAGTAACGAGCTAGGTACAAGGATCACTACGGTGAAATGTGTAGAAAGTGTATGAAATTGCTAAGTGTTTGAACGAGAGCTTGTATGAGCGTTTGTACGAGTGTGTGTAACTGCAAAAATGGCTAAGTGTTTTCTACTAGCTCGTTACTCCCTTTTACAATAGAAATAACCACCTAAACTAACTATCCGACTTTCGTGCCAAGCCTCCACGTTCTCCACAACGTCTATTTTTGGTCAAGCACGTGCAGAATAGCTTAGGAATATTCTCCAGGAATGTCGCCAAGACCTGGTCAAGCTCGTCATACCTACGAGATAGTATAATACATAAGTAAACAATCGTCAGTACGAGGATCCTTAAAGTGATCCATGATCCTGATCCTGAAGCTCTTCTGAGGATCACCACCTGTCACAGATGTAAGGATCACTAGTTAGGATAACGAATAAGGATCACTAATTGTTAGAAAATCCTCCCCTAACAATAAGGATAATATATCCTCTTTTTCTGGTTTCATCAAGGCAGGAGCTGAGGATAGGTAATCCTTAAGGGCTTTGAGAGCATTTTCATGCTTTTCAGTCCACTTAAATTTCTTGTTCTTTCTCAAAATGTCGTAGAATTCCTTGCACTTTTCTGACGATTTTGATATGAACCTATTCAAGGCTGCGATCCTCCCTGTCAACCTTTGCACATCCTTGGCATTGGCAGGAGATTTGATATTCACAATAGCCTTAATTTGCTCTGGACTTGCTTCAATGCCTCTTTTTGTTACCATGTATCCTAGGAACTTGCCTGCTTTAACACCAAAGTGACACTTTGAAGGATTCAATTTCATATTGAATTTGTCAAGGATATCGAATGCTTCCTCCAGGTCTATAAGGTGATCCTCAACTCTCTTGGACTTAACCACCATGTCGTCTATATAGACTTCCATAGTGTGTCCAATTTGTTCCTTAAACATCATATTGACTAGCCTTTGATAAGTAGCACCTTCATTCCTTAGTCCAAATGGCATTACAATATAACAAAAGATACGAGTTGGGTTCATAAAGGCTGTATCCTCTTGATCAGATGGTTCCATCTGAATTTGTTGAAATCCAGATGAAGCATCCATAAAAGTCAACAACTCATGACCCGTGGTAGCATCCACCATGGAGTCAATGTGGGGTAATGGGAAAGGATCCTTGGGTCATGCCTTGTTTAAGTCAGTGAAATCGACACATACCCTCCACTCTCCATTTTTCTTTTGAACAACAACCACATTGGCTAACCATCTTGGATACTTAACCTCTCTAATCATACCTGCTCGGAGTAATTTGTCTACCTCCTCCTGGATAATTGCATTCATCTCAGGTGCAAACTTCCTCCTCTTCTGATGTATATGTTTGAATGACCTATCAATGCCAAGTTTATGAGTAATTATATCTTTAGAGATACCTGTCATGTCATCATACTTCCAGGCGAAGGTAGTTTTTCTCCTTTTAAGGAAGGATACTAGATCCTGTTCAATGTTGCTGAGGATCCCTGATCCTATGAAGACTTTGGATTCAGGATCATGAGGATCCATAAGGATTTCTTTTACATCATGTTCTCTTGCCTCCAAGACGTCTCTTGGAGGGTACTTTAGTTGCTATTGCTCCCTTGGTCTTGAGGCTGGTTTCATTGATGAGGTATAGCAATTTTTTGCTTCTTGTTGATCACTCTCAATCTTTATCACCCCCCATGGACTAGGAAGCTTTACACACTGATGGTAGGTAGATGCAACTGCCTTCATGTCATGTATCCATGGCCTGTCAAGGATAACATTGCAACAGGATAAGCAGTCTATAACACAAAATTTTTGATAAGAATGAAGTCCTTCAATGTAGATGGGAAGTTTGATGTCCCCCAATGTATTTTTGGTTTCTCCGCTGAATCCCACAAGAACTGAGGATCTTGGGATACTATCTGATTCAGGGATGTTCATCTTCTTGAGGACATCAAGCTGAATGATGTTCACCTAGCTTCCTCCATCGATTAGGATCCTGCGAACAAAATGGTTAGAAATGAACAACGTAATGACAAGACCATCATGATGAGGATCCTGGACATCAACACGATCATCCTCATCAAAAGTTATAACTTTCTCCTGTGTAACAGTAGAGGTCCGGATGGGTCTATCTCCGTTATCCATCTTGGTTTCCTTGGCATGTCTTTTGGCTGCTGAAAAGGAAGTACCACAAATGTCTGAACCACCAGATATGAAATTTATAACTTGTGCATCTGCCGGAGGAGCAGGAGCTCTTTCTGGAACCTTTTCAGGATCCTGGATCCTTGACTTTTTTCTTCCCAAAAGCTCCTTCAAGTGCCCCTTGCTTAATAGGTAACCGATTTCTTTTCTAAGTGCAATACATTCTTCAGTGAGATGTCCAAAATCCTCATGATATGCACACCATTTGCACTTGTCTTTTGTTGCAGCTGGTTTATCACTTTTCCTTGGCCACCTAGCTTTCTTACCTAAATTCTGCATTGCAAGAATTAGTTCATTGTTATCAATAGAAAAACAATATTCAGAAATGGGAGGATAATCCTCATCATCCTCTTCCTGTTCTACTGCATGCACGTTTTGGTTGTTAGACCTGTTGTAAGATTTGGACTTGTTATTCCTGAAGTAGGATCCTTGTTTCTCCTGCTTCGAGGATCCTGCCAGTCTTTCCTGGATCCTTTTATCATCCTCTAGTCGGATGAATCTAAGGGCCCTGGTTCGTACTTCATCAAGATTCCTGCATGGGGTCATGACAAGATCATCATAGAATAATGAATCCCTAAGAAAACCCATTTTAAAGGCTTCCACAGCCGTAGCTATATCCATATTAGGAATGTCTAAGGATTCTTTACTAAACTTAGTGATGTGATCTCTAAGTGATTCATTTTGACCTTGTGTTACCCTATAAAGATCACTAGTTAAGCGTTTAAATTTTCTACTGCATGAGAATTGGCTATTAAACAGATTAACTAGATTAGCAAATGAAGTAATAGAGTAAGGGGGAAGACTTAGCAGCCATTTAAGAGCTGATTCTGTGAGTGTGGATCCAAAACCCTTGCATAGACATGCTTCTTTTAACCTCTCAGGAATTGGATTGATCTCCATCCTTTCTCTGTACTGAGCTACATGCTCCTCTGGATCCGTTGAGCCGTCGTATAACTTCATGGTTGGTATTTAGAACCTCTTGGGTATCTCAGTATCACAAATAGGTGGTGCAAAATGAGATATCATGTGGCTCCCATCTGCAATTTCAGGAATGGGCTTAACCACTCCTGGAACGCTAGATATCATATCCTTCAGTTTCTGTAATTCTCTAGCCATAGCTTGATTGATACTTGTATCCTGCATAAAGCCATGGTTAGTGTTATAAGAATTATTCAAAATGTTACCTACAGGAGGATTCAAGTTTGGAATTCCAGATGTGAATCCATATTGACGTGATTCTGGTATGACTGAAGGACCAGAAGAAGAAACGGTCTGCATTGGAATGAAGTCTCCTTGATGGACATCTGAACTTGAGGGCTGTACACTTCTTAAGAATCCCTGATCCTGAAAGATGCTGGATCCTTGATGTGCTGTGACTGGGGGTCTTGGAGGATAATCCATGGATCCGTAAACCTGAGATGAGGATCCTTAAACCTGAAAGGAGGATCCTTGAACCTGAGAGGATCCTTGAACCTGAGAGGATCCTTGAACCGTAAAGGATCCTTGATGTTGGAAGAAGGATCCTGAAGGTTGAAAGTAGGATCCTAAAGCTTGAGTCATTGCCGATGATCCAGAGCGCATTCCCGTTGATCCACCCCGATATTGGATATCTGGAGCTGCAGATTGCTGGGCAGTTATAGCTGGAGTGTCGAAATCCAGTGATCTTGGTATCAGAGGAGAGTGATCCTCCCCTAATTTCTTCTGTTTCTTGATGTCACCAATCTCCCGGAGGATCCTTTCGTTGGTTTTATCCTGCTCTTGTATGTGATCCCTCATCTGCAAAATCAAAGTAAAAAGATCACTGTTAGTAGGATTAGAAGAAACAGCAGATGTTGGTGGTTTTGGGAAAATG
The DNA here is from genome assembly GCA_030545235.1 of Helianthus tuberosus. Taxonomy (NCBI): domain Eukaryota; kingdom Viridiplantae; phylum Streptophyta; class Magnoliopsida; order Asterales; family Asteraceae; genus Helianthus; species Helianthus tuberosus. The sequence goes on from CM060410.1 coordinate 164,681,783, forward strand.
GTGGAGGCAAAGGTGGAACGCCCTGTGAAAAAGTGACTGCCGGCATGGAACTTGAAGTGTTCTTTGCTGAAGAAGCCATATGGTTGAAGATAATGAACCGAAATGAACACAATGAACGAAGTTTTTTTTAGAAATGAAGCACCAATTACCCCACGGTGGGCGCCAAACTGTTTTGGTCAAAAATCAGGCTAGGATAATGCAACCAAATCTTTGTTGTGAGGAATGATGCTTGACACAATGAACAAATGTATGAACAAACTTGCAAATGAAATGAACAAGTGACACGAGGATTTATACGAGGAAAAAGCCCTTGATCAAGAGTTGATCTCCGGCACAAAAAACCTCGGGTGATGGAAACTGCCGATCACCAACTATAATTAAACAAATGAATGTTACAAATCGGGATGATAAGAAGCTTGTTACAAGGATCACTATAGTGCAAAGTGTATGAAATCGCCAAATGAATTGTTGAGAGCTTGAGAGAGTGTGAGTGTTAGCTAACTTAGCCAATTGTTCAAATTCAAGCTTGTTATCCCCTTTTAAAATTAGAAATAACTTAAACAACTAACTATCCGCAATTCGTGCTAGCCTCCCACTACTTCCATAACGGTTACTCCAGCTGAACACGTGCGGAATATTGAGAGCATATTCTCCAAGAATATCGGTAAGACCAAGTCCAACATGTATACTCCCGCAAAACAAACTAAAACATAGCGAAGGCAACCATTAGTGTAAGGATAACAATAAGGATCCTGGATCCTGATCCTGCAATGACTTTTGAGGATCCTTAATTCAAACAGAATTGAGGATCCGTGATCCTGGCAGTATTTGAGGATCCGTGATCCTTAGGTATAGAAAATCTATCCCTAACACTTAGGATCCAGAATACAGTCAGTACAATGAAATTGTCAGCCCCTAAAGCGGGTACTGGTCCCATTGCCTTTAACTGCACCAGGATAATCATGCGCTACTGGCGAAGGTGTTAGAACCTGATTCGTAGAAGGTAGTAGTTACCTTAAACTGGGGACAAGCCAAAAAACTGGGGATAAACCAATAAAACTAAGGAAACTTCTGTGGATACTTGATCCTTTGTCAAAGATCCACCCATTTCTACAAAACTCAGAACTTAGTGAAAAAGAATAAAGGATCCTGGATCCTTCTCCTTGTAATCAAATAAATTAAAGGATTAGGTAAATTAGAATCATATCATTACCAGAATAAGGATCATATATCCTCTAAGGATCCTTTAGGTATACCGGACATGAAGATGATTAAGGATCCTGGATCCTTCTTACATGAAGTATCTCTTCAAATGGACAGCATTCTAAGCTCTTGGTAGCAAATCACCTTCCATTGTTAGTAACCGATATGCCCCCTTTCCTGCCTCAGCTTCAATAAGATAGGGGCCTTCCCATTTTGGTACTAACTTGCCATCAGCAGGATTTGTGGTATTTTGGAATGCTTTCCTCAACACCATCTCACCAACTTGAAACTTCCTGATCCTGACATTCTTGTTATAAGCCCCAACCATCCTTTATTGATAGCTAGCTAATCTTATCCTTGCCAAATCCCTGAGTTCTTCTATGGTATCCAAGTCTTGAACCAAGTTTTCAGCATTTCCTTCAGGATCACAGATGCTTGTTCTTGCAGTAGGAACTACCATCTTTGTGGGGATTACTGATTCAGCTCCAAACACTAAAGAAAATGGAGTTTGGCCAGTAGCATTCTTGTGAGTTGTTCTATCATCCCATAACACATAAGGTAGCTCTTCTGCCCATTTTCCCTTCTTGGATCCAAGCTTCTTCTTCAAGTTGTTAATGATGATCTTGTTGGATGATTCTGCTTGACCATTAGCTTGTGGGTGAACTGGTGTTGATGTTATCATCTTAGTCCCCCAACTGTCACAAAAGTTATTAGTTCTACTCCCAATAAATTGGGATCCATTATCACAGATAATTTCAGAAGGGATACCAAATCTGGTAATAATGTTTCTTTTAATAAAGGATATCACTTCTTTCTCTCTTACTTGTGCAAATGCTTCAGCTTCTATCCATTTGGAAAAGTAATCAGTCATAGCAAGTGTTTTGGTCAAAAAATCTGATGAGCATAATGCAACCAAACTCTCTATTATGGGGTATGATGCTTATGATGTGGAACAATGACAAGGATCACTTCAATGTAAATTGCACAAATGACACAAGGATTTATACGGGGAAAAAGCCCTTGATCAAGAGTTGATCTCCGGCACAAAAACCCCGGGTGATGGAAACTACCGATCACCAAGCTCAAATAAATCAATAAACGTTTACAACTTCGGATAGTAACGAGCTAGGTACAAGGATCACTATCGTGAAATGTGTAAAAGTGAGTGGAAACTAATAAGTGTTCGTCGAGAGCTTCAAGAGTGCGAGTATATGAGAGTGTGTGTAGCTGAAAATGGCTAAGTGTTCTAATTCTAGCTCGTTACCCCTTTAAAAATAGAAGTTAACTACAATAACTAACTATCCGACTTTCGTGCCAAGCTCCCACGTTCTCCACAACGTCCATTTTTGGTCAATCGTGTGCGAAATGCCCGTGGAATATTCCTTAGTACCGTTGCCAAGACCAAGTCAAGCTTGTTACTCCTGCGAAGTAATACAAAACACAGATAAACAATCGTCAGTACGAGGATCCTTAAAGTGATCCATAATCCTGATCCTGAAGCTCTTCTGAGGATCACTATCTGTCACAGAAGTAAGGATCATTAATTAGGATAACAAATAAGGATCACTAATTGTTAGAAAATCCTCCCCTAACAATTGCCCCCAAAACATAAGGAGTGAAATGTAAAATGAGCGAGTTATGTTTTCCTGATCTTATCCGCAACTAACTATCGCAAATATAGCCGTTATTGTTGAACTAGCCGTTGCAACCATGACGTCACAGAAGTGACAACCCTGCACGATCATGATTATAAATAGGAGATAGAGATAGGATCAAATGCATTTAAAATTTCAGAAAGACTCCCTTTATAACTGCATTCCGAAGATAGACAGGTATTCTCTCTTCATCTTCTTCCTTCTCTTACTCTGTTTTTCTTACTTTACCACCATCTCTTCAAGAATGATGCTCCGGTCCTCTCCCGCCAAGGATCACCAGAAGGATAGCACCTTGAAGAGTCAAAAGATCATCAAAGACTCCACAAATGAGAGGTGTTGCTTTAATGATGCTCAAATAGACAAGATTCGTCATTGCTTTCCGGCGAGTGCCTTTTTCAAACCCTTCGATCCTACTATTCTGAGCGACTATGTTTCAGAAACATGGGTTGCCTTTCCAGTTACTCCACTTGCCATAGGATACACCTATCCTTTCCCAGAATTTACACAATCCTTCTTTTCCCTTACCGGCATCTCTTACATCCAAGCCATGCCGATGATTTGGAGGGTTTTGTACACCCTGGAGAGGATCATCGAACAGGAAGACATTGATTTAGGCATGTCAGAGCTGACACAATTGTATGATCTTACTACCTTTGGTTCCCATCGTTATTTGTTCAAACGAAAACCCGGCGGAGAACACCCCCTTCTTAAAGTCACCAAGAATGACACAAATTGGAAACGTCGCTTCTTCTTTGTCAGGAGGGATACCATTCCAAACGGAAAGGATCTACCAAAGACCTGGTCCACCCATGGTAAGCCAGAGGATCCTGAGAAGGATCACCAGGTAGTCTTATTTTTGTATAAGGATTACTGACCCCTTTTGTCTTGTGTTATGCAGCTATTTCCGTCTCATACATCATCACATCACCTGCAACCAAGGATAGGCTTGCTGCTTTTTGGAAGCTTGATCCTGAAACAATGACATTCAAGATAGACACCCAAGACTCACAGGAAGTATCCTCAGGTTCCATTACCATGTCAAGTAAGTATCCTGCCTTTTGCATAGTTGGAATATTAAAATAAATAAGTAAATTGAAATAGGATAAGGATACTTATCTTGCTTTGAATGTGTAGGTGCCGGAAAATCTGCCAAGCCTGTATCCCAATTCAACACGGCTGACCTCGATGTTGTTCGATCCAGGAAGAAGAGGTCCACTACCAGTCCCAGCATCTCCATTCCCAAGGCACCCACTAAAGGGAAAGGTGGCAAGAAGAGGAAAACTTCTGACACCGAGGATCTTCAAGGCCTACCACTGATCCGCCGCCAGTTCCTTGAATACTTTAATGATGTAAGGATCCCCAATTCTGCCTAGGTATCCTACTCGTATGAGGATCACCTGATCTTGAACTGCTTTATCCTTTTCTTTGCAGAAATTTGCTGAGATTGAAGATTATGTGGGGAACGTCGAGGAGCAGGACAAGAAGATTGCTGACCTCCAACAGGTTGCAGTGCTCAAGGACCTTGCAATTGCTGATCTTCAGAAGGAACTCCAAGATGCCAAGACTAAGACGGCTAAGCTTCTGATTGACCTTGACTATGAGAAGCATGATCTCATAGAAAATGCTAAGGTCTCTGCTGCCATCACAATGTATCAGACAAAATTGAAGATGGCCCAGGAAGCTCAAGATCCTAACTTTGACAAAAGCAGCTGGGATGTTGAGGGCAGGAAAGCAAGGTTGGCCGATCTTGAGGATGATGAAGAGGAGGCTACTGAGGTCTTGGCGATTGAGGCAAGTGATAGTGGAAAGGATCTGATGAAGGATACCGCAGCTGGAGGAGAAGAGGATGCAGCAAAGGTGTAGGCTACACAATTGGGCGATGATGGACATTCCTAGACGCAGCCGGAGCCCAATTTTTAAATTTGGTAGTAGTTTTTTGTGGTTGTGATGTTGAACAATTTAATGGGTTGTAATGAACAATAGTTTCTAGGATTAAGGATCATGTATGATCCTTTGGACAATAGGTAGGATTGCAATTGGTGGAGGGATCCTCTGTTTGGGGGATGAAGCCATTGTGATCCTGCCACCTTTATATTCTTGCACTACTTTTGAACTTATTATCATGGACACCCTTTACCTACCCCAGCGGACGGGCCACGTTTTGCTGGTAGATGCTTGGGGTAGGTAATTTTGACAACCTTTTAAGGGTTAATCCTTTGTTAATAAATAAAATCTTAACCTTTTGTCGCTTATCTTGTATTGTTATCCTTTTGTTTCTTTAATTTTCCTTTGTTTTGATGCATATTTATTGAATAAACAATTTTGAATAAGTCATATTGAAAACATTTAGGACATGATCCATGATCAAATATCCTATAGTTAAAGAATCCCAAAAAGCAATATCTTTTAAGGATCACGAGTCTAGTTGTCAAATTCAAAGGGTTATTCAAATAAACAATAAATAGGAAAAAAATTAAGGATCATACATGAGGATCCAAGTTAGGATCCTAACCATAATAAGGATAACTATAAGACAAACTTTAGAGAGAAGTAAGGATCAAGGATCCCTAGTTTCCTATCTTCAAGGACCTGAAATAGAGCATAACTTGGGACTAAGTCAATATGAGAAAAAGAGTTAGCAACTAGGGACAAGCCCAAGGATAACTGGGGACAAGCCCAAGGATAACTGGGGACAAGCCCAAGGATAACTGGGGACAAGCCCAAGGATAACTGGGGACAAGCCCAAAGATCGTATGTAAACTGGAGTATGGCCCTAACTGGCGACTATCCAAACTTAGTGACATGACAATGCCAAAACCTTAGCTAACGTGTAAACGTTAGAAACCTTAGCTAACGTGAAAACGTTAGAAACCTTAGGAACGGATGTATGGTACGTCTACCATTATACGTAGGATCCTAGGCATAGCTAGTACAATGGAATTGTCAGCCCCTAAAGCGAGTACTGGTCCCACTGCCTTGAACTATACCAGGATCATCATGCGCTACAATGGAATTATCAGCCCCTAAAGCGAGTACTGGTCCCACGTTAGAAACCTTAGGAACGGATGTATGGTACGTCTACCATTATACGTAGGATCCTAGGCATAGCTAGTACAATGGAATTATCAGCCCCTAAAGCGAGTACTGGTCCCACTGCCTTGAACTATACCAGGATCATCATGCGCTACAGGCGGAACTGGGGTCAAGCCCTAATAACTGGGGTTAAACCCAAGGAACAGATTGCTTCTGCAGATAACCAATGTTATGCTAAGGATACCTAAACTTTCAAAACTTAAAATCATGTGAGAAGTGGATAAAGGATACATGATCCTTATCCTTATATGAAAAATAAAGAAATGAAATGGTTTAAGTAAGGATCACCGATACTTTGAGGATCCTTTAAGGATATCCCTATCGTGAGGATCATCTGTGCCATGAGGATCCTGCTCATAAGAAATATTTCTTCAAGTGGACAACATTCCAAGCTCTTGGTAGCAAATCACCTTCCATTGTTAGCAATCTATATGCCCCCTTTCCTGCTTCAGCTTCAATCAAATAAGGGCCTTCCCATTTTGGAGCTAATTTTCCATCAGCAGGATTGGTGGTATTCTGAAATGCTTTCCTCAATACCATGTCTCCAACTTGAAACTTCCTGATCCTGACATTTTTGTTGTAGGCACCAACCATTCTCTGTTGATAACTGGCCATCCTTATCCTAGCCATATCCCTGATTTCTTCAATAGTATCCAGGTCTTGAGCCAAGTTCTCATCATTCTCCTCAGGATCACGGGTACTTGTTCTAGCAGTTGGAACCACCATTTTTGTTGGGATCACTGACTCTGCCCCAAATACCAAAGAGAATGGTGTTTGACCAGTAGCATTCTTAGGGGTTGTCCTATCAGCCCAAAGCACATAGGGTAGTTCTTCTGCCCATTTCCCTTTCTTGGATCCAAGCTTCTTCTTCAAATTATTGATGATGATCTTGTTGGATGATTCTGCTTGACCATTAGCTTGTGGGTGGACTGGTGTTGATGTTATCATCTTAATCCCCTAACTGTCACAAAAGTTAGTGGTTTTGCCCCCAATAAATTGGGAACCATTATCACATATAATCGCAGAAGGAATTCCAAATCTAGTTATAATATTTCTTTTAATGAAGGATATAACTTCCTTTTCTCTGACTTGGGCAAAAGCTTCAGCCTCTATCCACTTGGAGAAGTAATCAGTCATAGCAAGCATGAATACTTTTCCACCAGGTGCCTTAGGGAGCTTACCAACTATATCCATACCCCATCTCATAAATGGCCAAGAGGAGGATATAGGATGCAATAATTCAGCTGGTTGATGAAGGATATTGCTGTGTCTCTGACAAGGATCACATCTCTTAGCATACTCCACAGCATCTCTCTTCATGGTTGGCCAGTAGTATCCTGTCCTCAGGATTCTTGAGGATAATGCCCTGCCCCCAGTGTGGTTTCCACAATCTCCTTCATGGAAGTCTTTTAAAACTTCTTGGATTTCAGGATCCTCAATGCATCTCAAGTATGGTCCTGCAAGAGATCGTCTATACAACATATTATTTAAAATAGTAAATTGAGATACCTTGGATTTGAAAGCCCTAGGGTATTCTCCTGTAGGAATCTCTCCATGTTGTAAGTATCTCATAATTGGTGAGATCCATGATCCTGATCCTGCATGGGATCGAGTATCCTCACTAGGGATAATTGCAGAATCATTTCCTATCTCCATAGCCACATGATCCTCGATAGCCGGGGTCAGGATATGGATAATAGGGATCTTGATATCTTCCGGGATCTTCAAGGATGATCCTAAGTTAGCCAATGCATCCGTGTCTGTATTTTCTTCCCTTGGTACCTGCGTCAAACTAAAGGAAACAAAAGAGAGTGCCAAACTTTTGACTATCTCTAAATATTTGGTTAGCTTTTCACCTTTAACAGCATAGGATCCATTAAAGTGGTTTGTAATTAATAATGAATCTACATGTACCTCAAGATACCTGATCCCCATATGCTTTGCAATTTGCAAACCAGCAATTAAGGCTTCATATTCAGCCTCATTATTAGTGGTTTGGAACTCACAAGCTATAGAGTGGGGTATTATGTCCCCCTGTGGCGATTTTAGTAGTATTCCAAGCCCTGTGCCTTTGACATTTGAGGATCCATCAGTGTAGAGTATCCAAGGATCCTTGGTCTCCTCTAGCTGCTGGACTTCTAACTTAGCTTCTTTTTGTAAATCACTACTGAAATCAGCCACAAAGTCAGCTAATGCTTGGGATTTGATGGCTGTCCTAGGCTCATATCTTATATCATATGCACTTAGCTTCACTGCCCACTTAGCCATCCTTCCTGACATCTCTAGTTTCCTGAGGACATTCTTAATTGGAAAATTAGTTTTAACAACAATAACATGAGTTTCAAAATAATGTCTCAACTTAGTAGATGCCATAATCAATGCAAGAATAAGCTTTTCAAGGTGTGAATACCTGGATTCGGCATCAAGTAAACTTTTACTTACATAATAGACAGGATGTTGTGTACCTTCATGATCCTTAACAATGACCGCACTTACTGCTTTTGAGGATACTTCAAGATATAAGGATAGCACATCGCCTTTTTCTGGTTTCATCAAGGCCGGGGCTGAGGACATATAATCTTTGAGGGCTCTTAAAGCATTTTCATGCTTCTCAGTCCACTCAAATTTCTTGTTCTTCCTTAGGATATCATAGAATTCTTTGCACTTATCTGAGGATTTGGATATAAATCTGTTCAAAGCTGCTATCCTGCCTGTTAGCCTTTGAACATCCTTAGCATTGGCCGGAGATTTGATGTTCACTATTGCTTTGATTTGTTCCGGGCTAGCTTCAATGCCTCTCTTGGTTACCATGTATCCTAAGAAGTTACCTGCTTTAACACCAAAGTGACATTTTGAAGGGTTAAGTTTCATGTTATATTTGTCAAGGATATCGAATGCTTCCTCCAAGTCCCTTAGGTGATCCTCAGCTTTTATGGATTTTACCACCATATCATCTATGTAAACCTCCATAGTTTGTCCAATCTGATCCTTGAACATCATATTCACCAACCTTTGATATGTTGCACCTGCATTTCTTAGTCCGAATGGCATAACAATATAGCAGTATATACCAGTTGGAGTCATGAAGGCTGTATCCTCTTGGTCGGATGGTTCCATTTGGATTTGTTGGAATCCAGATGAAGCATCCATAAAAGTTAACAGTTCATGACCCGCAGTTGCATCCACCATGGAGTCAATGTGGGTTAATGGGAAAGGATCCTTGGGACATGCCTTATTTAAATCGGTAAAATCGACACATACCCTCCACTTTCCGTTTTTCTTTTGAACAACCACCACATTGGCCAACCATCTTGGATACTTGACCTCTCTAATCATACCTGCCCGGAGCAACTTCTCTACCTCTTCTTGGATAATGGCATTCCTTTTTGGTGCAAACTTTCTTCTCCTTTAATGAATTGGTTTGAAGGACCTGTCAATGCCAAGTTTGTGAGTGATTACATCTTTAGATATACCAGTCATGTCTTCGTGTTTCCATGCAAAGGTAGTCTTTCTCCTTTTGAGGAAGGATATGAGGTCTTCCTTCATTTTTCCAAGGATCCCTGATCCGATATAGATTTTGAATTCAGGATCATCAGGATCCATGAGGACTTCTATTACATCCTGCTCTCTTGCCTCCAAGACATTCCTTGGAGGATACTTTGATTGCTATTGCTCCCTTAACTTTGAAGTTGGTTTCATCGATGAAGTATAGCAATTCTTAGCCTCTTGCTGATCACTATCAATCTTCACTATTCCCCAAGGACTAGGGAGCTTCACACATTGATGGTAGGTAGATGGGACTGCCTTCATATCGTGTATCCAGGGCCTGCCAAGGATAACATTACAACAAGATAAACAGTCAATAACACAAAATTTTTGATAAGAATGTAGGCCTTCGATGTATATTGGGAGTTTAATCTCCCCCAGGGTATTCTTAGTTTCGCCACTAAATCCCACAAGCACGGAGGATCTTGGTATGATTTCCGATTCAGGAATACCCAACTTCTTTAGAACATCAAGCTGGATAATGTTCACTGAGCTTCCTCCGTCTATAAGGATCCCGCGGACAAAATGGTTAGAAATGAAAAGAGTAATAACTAAACCATCGTGATGAGGATCCTGGATATCAACACGATCATCCTCATCAAAGGTTATGACTTTTCCTTCGAAGACACTTGATGTTCGAACGGGTCTTTCTCCATTATCCATTTTAGTTTCCTTTGCATGCCTTTTAGCTGCTGAGAAGGATGTGCCACAAATGTCTGATCCTCCAGAAATAAAGTTTATTACTTGTGCATCTGCTGGAGGGGCTGGAGCCTTCTCAGGGATCCTTTCAGGATCCTGAGTCCTTGACTTTTTTCTTCCCAACAATTCTTTTAGATGCCCCTTGCTCAACAAGTATCCAATTTCCTTTCTTAGTGCAATGCATTCTTCTGTGAGATGCCCAAAATCTTCATGGTATGCACACCACTTTGATTTATCCTTAGTTGCAGCTGGCCTATCATTTTTTCTGGGCCATCTAGCTTTATCACCTAGATTCTGCATCGCAACGATTAGTTCATTGTTATCAACAGAAAAACAATATTCAGAAATTGGAGGATAATCCTCATCATCCTCTTCTTGATCAATAGAATGCACGTTCTGGTTATCAGATCTGTTGTAGGATCTGAACTTGTTGTTCCGGAATGAGGATCCTTGCTTATCTTGCTTTGAGGATCCTGCTAACCTCTCCTGGATCCTCTTGTCATCCTCTAGCCGGATGAACCTAAGTGCCCGGATTCTTACCTCATCTAAGTTCCTGCATGGTGTCATAACAAGATCATCATAGAACGACGAATCCCTAAGCAATCCCATTTTAAAGGCCTCAACAGCCGTGGCTATATCTAAGTTGGGAATGTCTAAGGATTCTTTACTGAATTTGGTAATGTAATCCCTTAATGATTCATTATGACCCTGGGTTATCCTATATAGATCACTAGTTAATCGTTCAAATTTTCTACTACAAGAAAACTGATTATTAAATAGGTTAACTAGATTAGCAAATGAGGTAATAGAGTAGGGGGAAGACCTAGCAGCCATTTGAGAGCTGATCCAGTAAGAGTGGATCCGAATCCCTTGCACATGCACCCTTCCTTTAACCTTTCTGGGATTGGATTGATCTCCATCCTCTCCCTGTATTGTGCTATGTGTTCTTCAGGATCCGTCGAACCATCATACAGCTTCATTGTTGGCACGTGGAACCTCTTGGGTATCTCGGCATCACAGATTGGTGGTGCAAAACGAGATATCTTGTGGCTCCCGTCTGCGATCTATGGGATAGGTTTGACCACTCCTGGAACACTTGATATCATATCCTTTAGCTTTTGCAATTCTCTGGCCATGGCATGATTGATACCTGGATCCTGCATAAGACCATGGTTAGTAGTATAAGAATTATTAAAAGTGTTACCTCCCACTGGATTCAGATTAGGAAGATCGGATGTCAATCCATATTGTTGTGGCTCTGGAATGATCGAGGGACCAGTAGAAGCATTGGTCTGCATTGGAATAAAATATCCCTGATGGACATCTAAACTTCCTGTTTGCAAGCTCCTCAAGGATCCTGGCATCTGGAAGGATCCTTGAAACTGGGACGATCCCGGAACAAAGAAGGATCCTTGAACATGGGATGATCCTGGAACAAAGGGGGATCCTTGAACCTGGGATGATCCTGGAACAAAGGAGGATCCTTGAACATGGGATGATCCTGGAACAAGAGAGGATCCTTGAACCTGGGATGATCCTGGAACAAAGGAGGATCCTTGAACCTGGGATGATCCTGGAACAAGGGAGGGTCCTTGAACCTGCAATGATCCTGGAACGGAGGAAGATCCTTGAATCTGATGCGCTCCTGAATAACCTCCTGCATTCATGAAGGATCCTATATACTGAGGATAGGATCCTGCTGGCTGGAAATAGGAACCCGATGCCTGAGTCACTGTTGTTGTTTCGTAGTGCACTCCTTTTGGTCCACCCACATGTTGAACATCTGGAACCACTGATGGCTGAGAAGTAATCACCGGAGTATCAAAATTCAAAGATTTCGGCACCAGTGGGGAATGATCCTCTGCTGTTTTCTTTTGTTTCTTGAGGTCTCCGATTTCTTTGAGAATCCTTTCATTGGTCTTATCCTGTTGTTGTATATGATCCTTCATCTGCAAAATCAAAGTAAACATGTCACTAGTAGTAGGAGTGTAGGAAGCAGAAGAAGTTGGAGGTTTTGAGAAAATGGGAGTTGGTTTCTTCGCAGCATTCTCAGCATTCTTCTGGGATCCAGAAGGTGGTGGAGGCAAAGGGGGAACGCCTTGTGAAGAAGTGAATGAAGGCATCAAATTTGAAGCATTCTTCGCTGAGGAAGCCATTTGCTTGGTTGTAGTGAACTGAAATGAGCACATAAATGCGAATTTTTCTAAGGATGAAGCACCAATTGCCCCACGGTGGGCGCCAAACTGTTTTGGTCAAAAAATCTGAAGAGGATAATGCAACCAAACTCTCTGTTACGGGGTATGATGCTTATGATGTGGAACAATGACAAGGATCACTTCAATGTAAATTGCACAAATGACACAAGGATTTATACGGGGAAAAAGCCCTTGATCAAGAGTTGATCTCCGGCACAAAAAACCCCGGGTGATGGAAACTACCGATCACCAAGCTCAAATAAATCAATAAACGTTTACAACTTCGGATAGTAACGAGCTAGGTACAAGGATCACTATCGTGAAATGTGTAAAAGTGAGTGGAAACTAATAAGTGTTCGTCGAGAGCTTCAAGAGTGCGAGTATATGAGAGTGTGTGTAGCTGAAAATGGCTAAGTGTTCTAATTCTAGCTCGTTACCCCTTTAAAAATAGAAGTTAACTACAATAACTAACTATCCGACTTTTGTGCCAAGCTCCCACGTTCTCCACAACGTCCATTTTTGGTCAATCGTGTGCGAAATGCCCGTGGAATATTCCTTAGTACCGTTGCCAAGAACAAGTCAAGCTTGTTACTCCTGCGAAGTAATACAAAACACAGATAAACAATCGTCAGTACGAGGATCCTTAAAGTGATCCATGATCCTGATCCTGAAGCTCTTCTGAGGATCACTATCTGTCACAGAAGTAAGGATCATTAATTAGGATAACAAATAAGGATCACTAATTGTTAGAAAATCCTCCCCTAACAGCAAGCATAAACACTTTTCCTCCTTGTGCTTTTGGAAGTTTAGCAACTATATCCATTCCCCATCTCATGAATGGCCAAGAAGAGGATATAGGATGCAGGAGTTCTGCTGGTTGATGAAGGATATTGCTATGTCTTTGACAAGCATCACACTTCTTTGTATAATCCACAGCATCCTTCTTCATGGTAGGCCAATGGTATCCTATTTTAAGGATCCTTGAGAACAGTGCTCTGCTCCCAAGGACCTGGATGCAGCTTAGATATGGACCTGCAAGAGATCGTTTATATAACATGTTATTTAGTATTGTAAATTGAGATACCTTGACTTTGAAAGCTCTAGGATTTTCTCCGGTAGAGATCTCTCCATGTTGTATATATCTTAGGATTGGAAGGATCCAGGATCCTGAATGTGATTATGCACCATCACTAGGTACGATTGCAGAATCCTCTACTATTTCCATGGCTGTATGATCCTCAATAGCAGGAGCCAAGATGTGGATGATGGGAATTTTGATATCCTCTAGAATCTTCAATGATGATCCAAGGTTGGCTAAAGCATCAGCTTCTGCATTTTCTTCCCTGGGTACCTGTGTCAAACTAAAAGAAGCAAAAGAGTCTGCCAATTTCTTGACTATTTCTAGATATTTGATTAGTCTTTCACCTTTAACGGCATAAGAACCATTAAAGTGGTTAGTGATTAATAAAGAATCTACATGTACCTCAAGATACCTTGTTTTGGTCAAAAATTACCTAAGTAATTAAGTGATCAAATTAGTTAAGTGAGGTAGTGTGCTAGAAATATTTGTGAAAAATATGCTGGATAAGTTGTTAATAAAACAGTTTTCAGGATACGGCTCAGGATATCGAGCTGTAGCTATAATCAAACAATGACCAAAAAGGTAAAGGGTGACACGAGATATACGAGGAAAGCCCTTGATCAATCTAGATCGCCGGCATAAAACCTTGGGAGCTGACAATCGCAGCTGCCTTGTTCTTCTTATTACTTCAAATATTAGGATACAGTGCAGGATATGATACGGATCGACTAGGTATTACAATGCGATTCGAATACAAGTGTAAGTGTATTGTGAGTGGTCGCAACTAGAGAGTAAGAGTGTTCAAAAAGAGTGTGTGTTCTTATCTGATTCGATCAATCCTATTTATAGTAAAACAAAGCTAACTAACTAGCCTACAAATACGTGATATAGTGAATATTTCCTTTATTAACGTTGTAGTCCACGTCTTCCGGCTTCAATGTTCCTATTTCAATAGATTAGCCCGAGTCTTTGGGAGAAGAGGTCCACTTGAACGTTATAGACTTGCTTCATTAATATGCACGTGAATTAATTAGTCACTGCCAGGATACTGTATCAGGATGTTACCAATATCCTGATCTGGTATCCTGATCATAATAACAGAAACATAGTCAGAATATTATTTAGGATATATGAGTAGAAATCCACCCATAACAATTGTCCCCAAAATATATCTGTTGGTATACCAATTCCAATGGATACACTACAACAAAAATGGCTTTTTAGGACCTTTTATGTGGGACGCTTGTTAAAGAGGGTCCTAAAAAACTATTTAATAGGACTAATGAACTTTTGGGGTCCTTTTATAATATACTCTACTAAACCGGTGTCCTAAAAAACTATTTAATAGGATGGATGATTTTTTGGGGGTCCTATTATCATATAATTTAATAGGACACTTAAAATGTAGATCCTAATAAAGTACTTTATAAGACATTTAATTGTTAGTGTCCCATAATGTGGTACTGTATTAGGACACTTGATCATTTTGGGTCCTATTATAACATAACTTAATAGGACACGTTGTAGTTAAGTCATAAATGTTCATTGTTATAGGACCCTTTCTAGTCGAAGTCATATTAGAACTTAACTTAATAGGACACTTGACACTTGGGTCTTATAACTTTAAACTTTATAGGACGCTTAAATATTGTGGTGTTATTATAATACACCGTAATAGGACACTTGATATTTGAGTTATAAAACATTAGTTTTATACGATGCTTATTCGCTAGAGTTTTATTATAATATAACTTAAAAAGAAACTTGACACTTGGGTCTTATAAATTTAACATTTATAGGACGTTTAATCACTGTGGTGTTATTATAATACACTGTAATAGGACACCTATTATTTGAGTCATAAAACATCAGTTTTATAGGACGCTTATTCGCTAGAGTTCTATTATAACATAACTTAATAGGACACTTGACACTAGGGTCTTATAACTTTATCCTTTATAGGACGCTTAATCATTATGGTGTTATTATAATACACCGTAATAGAACACTCGATATTTGAGTCGTAAAACATAGGTTTTATAGGACGTTTATTCGCTAGAGTTTTTTACACTACTAGAAAATAGGCCTAATGCAACTTTTTAGAATCAATCTTTTTTCAAATGAATTGCATTTGACTCTGGTGCAACTCCGTTGAACATAAAGGTTGCATTAAAATATCTAATGCAACTTTTTTTATAAAAAGTTGCGAGTTTTACTAAAAAGGCAACCCTTTTCCTTCAAGTATTGCATTGAGAAAATTTAAATTTAAATGTAACTCTTATTTTAAAAGGTTACATTCGGATGTATACATATGCGATGCCCAAGGGCGAAACTACGCTATACACAACAGCGTCAACGGACATAGTTACTTTTCTGTTTTATGTGTAAAATACTTTTAAAAAATTAACGAAAGTAATAGAGTGATGGATCAAGCTTAAATGCTAAGTTGAGCCCAAGTGAATCTAGTTAATTAAATTTATTTGATTAAAGATTCATGGTGGCTTGGAAGTCTAAAAGACAACTATGGATGGAATTTTGGGAGGAATTAAACTTATTTTATTACTAAAGATCTCTTTTGCAAAAATATGTAGCTGGGAGGGAATTTTTGAGGAGGAGGGAGAGTCCAAATATTAACTTAAAAGAGGGAAATTTGCAATTTTAGTTAAGGATATTAATTAAAGGATGGAAATTTGCAATTTTAGGAGTGAATTTCAAATTTTGTCTTTTATCTTTATAGTGAATTTCAGGCACTGTCCTTTATCTTTCAAATTGACGAGTCTTGTACTTAATGTTTTAAAATCTTGCACGTTATATCCTTTAGCCCTAACCCAGTTATATTTTTCAGTTGAATCTGGTCATGTGACTTGCACACAAGGGTATTTTTGTCATTTCATGCTTTCCAAGACTATTGTATAAAAACAATCTCTCTCCCTCCCTCCCTCCCTCTCTCTCCCTCTCCCTCACTGCTTTAACTTCGGCCATCAGTGATTTCATTTCTTGTTTACAATACGTACGGTAGTGGTGAAATCTAGCTCCCCTGTTTTCAATAAATATATTATGGTACACTGTTAATATGTTATTAAGGAATTATTAAAAAGTGATTTAGGGTTTTATTTAAGAAAAGCACAGATAGGAATGGTGATGAATGAAAATCATGTGCAGGCAAATGTCCTACTTGTTAATCCATCGGCCATTAATGGACGGTGATTGTTCATGGCTTCTTTTGTTCACGGCTTCTTAAGTTGAAACGACGATTGAAGTGACACGCTACAACTTCCAACACGCTTTTCACTCAATGGCTTTCCACTTAGCCCCTATATCTTCTCTCTTCCTTGTTGATAAGCGATCATCTTCCTCAGAATTCTCAGGTTCTTCCCTCTTTCTTATCTTCTAAAATTTTCTTCCCCCAAATTTTCCGATGGCCACCAGAACACTTTCCCATTCCGGCGAGTCCACCTCATCATTTGTTAATCAGAACCTTCTCAAACACCCCAAGACGGAGGTGTGCTCCTTCGATAACGCCAATATTGCCGCATTAAGAACCTCTGGTGCTTTCTCCGACACGGCGATTATCCGTCCATTTGACCGGAGCATCTGTTCCGACGTATCTTCCGAGGAGTGGATCTGTTTTTCATCATACCCTTTCTCCCTTGGCCTTCGATATCCCTTTCCGGAATTTATCATGCAGTTTTTCCGATCACCGGCCTCTGTTTTGCTCAAACAATGCCTATGGTCTGGAGAGTACTTATCATGCTTAACCAGATTAAAACCCTTCATGTCCCCGATCTCTGTATCGAAGACCTTCCGATTGCTTACCGTCTCCGATCTCATGGCAATAGTCGCTTTTTGCTATTCTCGGCCTCTAGCAACCCCCTCATCCTCAAAGCCTCAAAGAATGAGGATGGGTGGCAACAAAAAATTTTCTTTGTTAGATGGGATTCCATTCCCGAAGGCAATAGCCTTCCTGTAAAACGATTGACCTCCGGTAGGGTTTAGGGTTTTAAGATATCCCCAAACATATCCTGATGATGTATCCTATACTAACATCCTGATGTTTTTATGCAGCAATCTTCAAAGAGTTAGCTCCCCTTACTGAAGAATCCCAAGAAAGAATCAACAGGATCTATCAGTTGCCTGATTGCGACAGAACCTTTACAGTGCATCTTCCTAGTTCAAGCCAGTATTCTTCATCTGATATGTCTGGTAAGGATCACATAATCTTTGCATATTTTTAATTAGCAAAATAAGAGATAAGAGTAAAGATTTAGATATTTTCCCTGTTTTGCAGCACCAGCCAAAGTTCCAGAAGTCTTTGACCTTGATGAACTGGACAGCTACCCTATTCCTGTCCAGGCGAAGAAGGAACCTAGCAAACCTGCTTCCACCTCCAAGCCAGTATCCAGTTCTAAACCGGCAGCTGTTCCTAAGCCCTCTCCTGTTACCAAGCCCCGTGCCTCAAGTTCCCGCAAAGAAAGGAAACCGATTCTCCAGCATTATCCAAGACCTTCCCTATGAACACCATGGGTTCCTTGAATCCAGTGGCTTTATGACCAGCTTCCTTAACCAGGTTCATATCCTTAACCTACATCCTGAACCACATGCTGGTTATATATGTTAATGTATGTTAATACCTGTTTCTCTATTTTGTAGGTTCTTGAATGCCTGACGAGCCTCTACGAAGAAAGCTGTGGTCTAAATAAGATGCTGGAAGTGAAGCTGAGACCACCATCACAGATCAGGGGATGATAGCCGCCGCTAAGTCACACCACTATGAGGATAAATTCAAAGTTGTGACACAGGAGGCTAAAGCTGCCATCAACAAGGCTAATGAAGACGCCCAAGCCAAGCTGGATACTGCCCATCTTTAATTTGAGTAGGATATGACTACCTACCGAGAAGGTATCAAGGGGTCAGTTGTAATTTCGCTCCTACAAGCCAGGCTAAAGATGGCTTACGAAGCCAAAGCTTTGGGCTTTGAATACCCCTCTTTGAATGTAAGTGCTTGGGAGGCGAAGTTGAAAGATCTCGGGGGGAGTCCTGTTGAGTATCCTGCTAAACCTGCGGGTGAGGAGCCTTCCAAGGCAGCGGAGGTGGCGGCTGATACTGAAAAGAATCCTGACGGTGATGATGGAGCGGATTCTGGAGGAAATGTTGCTAGTGAAGAAGGAGCAGCTCCTTGAAAGTAGCGAAGTGGGCGACGATGGATGTTCATGCCTAGGCCGGAGCCCACTTTTTAAATTTGTTAGTTGTGGTTGTTGAACAATTTCTATTTCCTGTCTTTTAAACAATTTACTTTCCTGCATTAAGACAATATGATGGCCAAAGGTGGATGGGTCCTGAGTTTCAGGATGAAGCCCTTGGTCATCAATTAGTATGGTTTATTTTGAACAATATAACAGTTGGAGGTGGATCGGTCTCGGTTTGAGATGAAACCTTCAACTGTTAAGTAAATATCGTTAGAAACTAATTGTGCTTTTGGTGGATGGATCTCCGTTTGAGATGAAACCAAAAGCACAAACTTTTACTATGTTAATAATATAACTTTCTTTTGGCCTTATCCAATGTTGTTCATTTTTATTTTTACAAAGCTTGTTTTGATAACTGATATTTGGTTCAAGTATAGTTTTAATCTTCAATCTTACTTCAAACATTCCAACCAAATATCCTGAAATATATCCTGATCAGGATACTCATGGATGTTATAATCAAGCTTTTGTTAAACATAGTTTCAGAAATTTAGACAATTTAGACAAGGCTTTTAAAGGAACAAAAAGGAAAGTTCATACCAGGGATAGAGTACAACCCTATTCTTAAACTTCAATCCTTTTGCAACATTTCCACCGAAGATGTCCCCAGTCTAGGACACTTAGTGAACTAAGCCCAAGCTTGATCCTCTAAACTTTTCACAATGCCTTAGTAGGAATGTCCCTTGTTTATGTCATTGTTAAATACTTAGGAGCTCTTGTAATTGTTAGGGATGGATTTTCTAAACCTAAGGATCACGGATCCTCAAGTGCAGCCAGGATCACGGATCCTCAATTCTGTTTGAATTAAGGATCCTCAGAAGACGTTGCAAGTTTAAGGATCCAGGATCCTCATTATTATCCTTACACTAACGGTTGTTTCCACTATATTTAAACTTGTTTTACAGGGGTATTCTCATGGGACTTAATCTTGCCAAGATTCCAGGAGAATATGCTGTATTATTCTATGGTGAATGGGGTAACCGGAAAGGCAACCCATGTCTCAGAAGTGTAGTCGCTCAGAACAGTGGGATCGAAGGGTTTGAAAAAGGTGTTCGCCGGAAAGCAGTGCCGAATCTTATCTATTTGCGGATCAGAAAAGCAACACCTCTCATTCGCTGAGTCTTTGATGATCCCTTGACTCTTCAAGGGGCTATCCTTCTGGTGATCCTTGGCGGGGGAGGACCGGAGCATCATTCTTAACGTGATGTTGGTAAAGAAAGAAAAACAAAGTAAGAGAAGGATAAATAGGAAAAGAGATACCTGATTGATCTTCGGCTGAGAATTTAAAGGGAGTTTCTCTCGGATTTAAATGCAAATTGATCCTATCTCTAACTCCTATTTATAATGATGATTTGTAGGATTGTCACTTCAGTGACGTCAGGTTTGCAACGGCTAGTCCGTCTTCAACGGCTAGTTATCCGTTACTTTGTTGCGGATAAGATCAACAAAATACAACTCGTTTATTTACAATATTACTCCTTATATTTTGGGGGCAATTGTTAGGGGAGGATTTTGGAATGACCCGTGATCCTCAATTGTTATCATGTTTGGTGATCCTTACTTCTGTGTCAGTTAGTGATCCTCAGAAGTGCTTCAGGATCAGGATCATGGATCATCCTAAGGATCCTTATACTAATGATTGTCTGCTTTGAATTTGATGTTGTTTTGCAGGAATACCAACTTGGACTTAGTCTTAGTAACGCTCCTGAAGAATATTCCACGCTTATTCCGCACGTGCTTGACCATGGTGAACGTTATGAAGATCGTGGGGAGAAGGCATGAATTGCGGATACTTAGTTATTTAGATATTTTACTAAATTTAAAAGGGGTAGCGAGCTAATTAGACAACACTTGGCTATTTTTGGCTACACACACACTCGTACAACTGCTCTCACCAGCTCTCGTGAACTCACTTGGCAATTACACACTTTCCTACACAATACACTATAGTGATCCTTGTATTTAGCTCGCTATCATCCGAAGTTATAAAAGAATTATTGTCTAATTTGAGTTGGTGATCGGTAGTTTCCATCACCCGAGGTTTTTTATGCCGGAGATCATACATTGATCAAGGGCTTTTTCGTCGTATAAATCTTTGTGTCCCTTGTGCAATTCATTTCATAGTGATCCTCATTGTTGTTTACCAATTCAAGCATCACACCCCGTAACAAAGAGTTTGGTTGCATTATCCTCGTCTGATTTTTGACCAAAACACTCGTATAAATCCTTGTGTCTCTTATTCATTTCATTTACAAGTTGTTCATACATTCGTTCATTCATTTAAGCATCACACCTCACAAAATAAGATTTTGTTGCATTATCCTAGTCTGATTTTTGACCAAAACAGTTTGGCGCCCACCGTGGGGCAATTGGTGCTTCATTTCTGATAAATTTTGTTCATTGTGATCATTTTGGTTCACCACCTTCAACTATATGGCTTCTTCAGCGAAGAACACTTCAAGTTCCATGCCGGCAGTCACTTCTTCACAGGGCATCCCACCTTTGCCTCCAGCACCTTTTGGATCCCAGAAGAATGCTAAAAATGCTGCGAAGAAACAAAGCCCCATTTTCTCAAAACCACCAACTTCTGCTGTTACTTCTGGCCCTACTAACAATGATCTTTATTCTTTGTTTTTGCAGATGAGGGATTACATGCAACAGCAGGACAAAACTAATGACAGGATCCTTCGAGAAATTGATGAAATCAAGAAATTGAAGAGATCAGCGGGGATCACTCCCCATGGGTGCCCAGATCACTGAATTTTGATTCACCAGCCATAACAACCCAGCACTCCTCAGCATCAGGCTCTCAATACCAATGTGGAATGTCAAGTATACGCTATGGATTGATGGCAATACCTCAGGCTCAAGGATCCTACTTTCAGCCTTATGGATCCTCTCAGCCTCAAGGATCCTCTCAGCTTCAAGGATCCTTCTTCAGTTCTGGAGGATATGTGGGAGCACAGACAGTTCAAGGATCCTCCTCTTAGGTTCAAGGATCCTCCTCCCAGGTTCAAGGATCCTCCTCTCATGTTCAGGGATCCTCTCAGGTTCAAGGATCCTCCTTTCAGGTTCAAGTATCCTCATCTCAGGTTTACGGATCCATGGATTATCCTCCAAGACCCCCAGTTACAACACACCAAGGATCCAACATCTTTTAGGATCAAGGATTCTTAAGGAGTGTACAACCCAGAAGTTCAGATGTTCATCTAGGAGACTACATCCCTATGCAAACTATTGCTTCATCTGGTCCCTCAATTATTCCAGAATCCCGTCAATATGGATTCACATTTGGAATTCCGAACTTGAATCCTTCAGGAGGTAACACTTTGAATAATTCTTATAATACTAACCATGGCTTTGTGCAAGATACAGGTATAAACCAAGCTATGGCTAGGGAATTACAGAAACTAAAGGATATGATATCCAGTGTTCCAGGAGTGGTTAAGCCCATTATGAAATTGCAGATGGAAGCCACATGACATCTCGTTTTGCACCACCTATTTGTGATGCTGAGATACCTAAGAGGTGCCAAATACCAACCATGAAGTTATACGACGGCTCAATGGATCCAGAGGAGCATGTAGCTCAGTACAGAGAAAGGATGGAGATCAATCCAATTCCTGAGAGGTTAAAAGAAGCATGTCTATGCAAGGGTTTTGGATCCACACTCACAGAATCATATCTTAAATGGCTGCTAAGTCTTCCCCCTTACTCTATTACTTCATTTGCTAATCTAGTTAATCTGTTTAATAGCCAATTCTCATGCAGTAGAAAATTTAAACGCTTAACTAGTGATCTATATAGGGTAACACAAGGTCAAAATGAATCACTTAGAGATTACATCACTAAGTTTAGTAAAGAATCCTTAGACATTCCTAATTTGGATATTGCTACGGCTGTAGAAGCCTTCAAAATGGGTTTACTTAGGGATTCATTGTTCTATGATGATCTTGTCATGACTCCTTGTAGGAATGTTGATGAAGTGAGAACCAGGGCTCTTAGATTTATTCGATTAGAGGATGATAAAAGGATCCAAGAAAGACTGGCAGGATCCTCGAAGCAGGAAAAGCAAGGATCCTACTTCAGGAACAATAAGCCCAAATCTTATAACAAGTCTGACAATCAGAACATGCATGCAGTAGAACAGGAAGAGGATGATGAAGATTATCCTCCCATTTCTGAATATTGTTTTTCTGTTGATAACAATGAACTGATCCTTGCAATGCAGAACTTAGGTGAAAAAGCAAGATGGCCCAGAAAAAGTGATAAGCCAGCTGCAACAAAAGACAAATCCAAATGGTGTGCATATCATGAAGATTTCGGTCATCTCACTGAAGAATGTATTGCACTCAGAAAAGAGATTGGTTACTTATTAAGCAAAGGACATTTGAAAGAGTTATTGGGAAGAAAAAAGTCAAGGATCCAGGATCCTGAAAAAGTCCCAGAAAGAGCTCCTGCTCCTCCTGCTAGCGCACAAATTATCAACTTCATATCCGGTGGATCAGACATATGTGGCACTTCCTTTTCAGCAGCCAATAGGCATGCCAAGAAGACCAAGATGGATAATGGGGAAAGACCCATCTGAACCACTACTGTCACACAGGAAAATTATAACTTTTGATGAGGATGATCGTGTGGATGTCCAGGATCCTCATCTTGATGGTCTTGTTATTACTTTGTTAATATCTAATCATTTTGTTCGCATGATCTTGATAGATGGAGGAAGCTCAGTCCACATCATTCAACATGATGTCCTCAAAAAGATGAATATCCCTGAATCAGAAATCATCCCAAGATCATCTGTTATCGTGGGATTCAGTGGAGAAACTAAGAATACATTGGGGGACATTAAGCTTCCCATTTACATAGAGGGACTTAATTGTTTTTAGAAATTTTGTGTTATAGATTGTTTATCCTGTTGCAATGTTATCCTTGGCAGGCTATGGATACATGACATGAAAGCAGTCCCATCTACATATCATCAATGTGTTAAGCTTCCCAGTCCATGGGGTGTGGTGAAGATTGAGAGCGATAAAAAAGAAGCTAAGAATTGCTATACTTCATCGATGAACCCAGCCTCAAGACCCAGGGAGCAATAGCAATTAAAGCATCCTCCAAGAGATGTCCTGGAGGCAAGAGAACAAGATGTGAAAGATATCCTTATGGATCCTCAGGATCCTGAATCCAAAGTCTTCATAGGATCCGGGATCCTCAGCAACATCGAATAGGATTTAGTATCCTTCCTCAAGAAGAGAAAAACTACCTTTGCCTGGAAGCATGAAGACACGACAGGTATCTCTAAAGATATAATTACTCATAAGCTTGGCATTGACAGGTCATTCAAACCCATACATCAAAAGAGGAGAAAGTTTGCACCTGAAAGGAAAGCCATTATCCAGGAGGAGGTAGACAAGCTGCTCAGAGCAGGTATGATAAGAGAGGTTAAGTATCCAAGATGGTTAGCCAATGTGGTTGTTGTTCAAAAGAAAAACGGAAAGTGGAGGGTATGTGTCGATTTTACTAATTTAAACAAGGCATGTCCCAGGGATCCTTTCCCATTGCCCCACATTGACTCCATGGTGGATGCTACCGCGGGTCATGAGTTGTTGACTTTTATGGATGCTTCATCTAGATTTCAACAAATTCAGATGGAACCATCTGATCAAGAGGATACAGCCTTTATGACCCCAACTGGTATCTATTGTTATATTGCTATGCCATTTGGACTAAGAAATGCAGGTGCTACTTATCAAAGGCTAGTCAATATGATGTTTAAGGAACAAATTGGACAAACTATGGAAGTCTATATAGATGACATGGTGGTTAAGTCCAAGAGAGCTGAGGATCACATTAGAGACCTGGAGGATGCATTCGATATCCTTCACAAATTCAATATGAAATTGAATCCTTCAAAGTGTCACTTTGGTGTTAAAGCAAGCAAGTTCCTAGGCTACATGGTATCAAAAAGAGGCATAGAGGCAAGTCCAGAGCAAATTAAGGCGATTGTGAATATCAATTCTCCTGCCAATGCCAAGGATGTGCAAAGGTTGACAGGGAGGATCGCAGCCTTGATCAGGTTCATATCAAAGTCATCAGAAAAGTGCAAGGAATTCTAGGACATTCTGAGAAAGAACAAGAAATTTGAGTGGACTGAAAAGCACGAGAATGCTCTCAAAGCCCTTAAAGATTACCTATCCTCAGCTCCTGCCTTAATGAAACCAGAAAAAAGGGATATATTATCTTTATATTTGGCAATCTCTTCTAAAGCAGTAAGTGCAGTCCTTGTTAAGGATCACGAAGGTACACAACATCCTGTATATTATGTAAGTAAAAGTTTGCTTGATGCTGAATCCAGATATTCACATTTAGAAAAAACTTATCCTTGCTTTGATTATGGCATCAACTAAATTGCGTCATTGTTTTGAAACTCATGCTATCATTGTTAAGACTAATTTTCCAATTAAGAATGTTCTCAGGAAACCTGAGATGTCAGGAAGGATGGCCAAATGGGCAGTGAAGCTTAGTGCTTATGATATAAGATATGAGCCAAGAACTGCCATTAAATCCCAAGCCTTAGCTGACTTTGTGGCAGATTTCAGTAGTGAATTACAAAGGGAAGCTGAGTTAGAAGTCCAACAGCTTGAAGAAACCAAGGATCCTTGGATACTCTTTAAAGATGGAGCCTCTAACATCAAGGGAACTGGACTTGGATTACTACTAAAATCGCTACAGGGGACATAATTGTTTTGGTCAAAAATTACCGAAGCAATTAAGTGATCAAATTAGTTAAGTGAGGTAGTGTGCTGAAAAGTGTGTTGGAGATATGTTGGTTATCTTGTTTAAGAAAATAGTGTTCAGGATACGGCTCAGGATATTGAGTTGTATCTACGATCAAACTATGAGCAAAAAGTAAAAGAGGTGACACGAGATGTACGAGGAAAGCCCTTGACCAATTTAGATCGCCGGCATAAAACCTCGGGAGCTGACAATCGCAACTGCCTTGTTCTTCTTATTGCTTTAAACGTCAGGATACAGTGCATGATATTGATCAGATCGCTAAGTGTTACAATGCTTTTTGTAAAAGTGAAAGCTGCGAGAGAGTGAGTGTGAGTGAGTAGCGAGTGTATTTGTTGTGTCCTATTGATCTGATCCATCCATCTATTTATAGTTACGAAATACAAACTGAAATTCCTATAAATATGGGATGCTCCCGAATATTCCATTATTAACGTTGTGGACCGGGTAAAGCGGCTTCAACGTCTTCATTCGAACGACTTGGACCGAGTCTTCGGGAGAAAGGGTCTTTGTGAACGTTGGGAACCTTGACTCGTACTCCTACACACAATCTGTTAGTAATCCTCAGGATACTATCTAGGATGTTACCAATATCCTGAATCAGCATCCCGGATATGAACATATATCAAATAAGCAAGATATGATTTAAGATGTTATCCAGGATATGAGCTCAGAATTTCACCCATAACAATAATACCGCACTCAATAGCTTGTGAGTTTCAGACTACTAATAATGAGGCTGAGTATGAAGCCTTGATAGCTGGTTTGCAAATTGCCAAGCACATGAGGATCAGGTATCTTGAGGTACATGTAGATTCATTGTTAATTACTAATCACTTTAATGGATTCTACGCTGTCAAAGGTGAAAGACTAATCAAATATCTAGAGATAGTCAAGGAATTGGCACTCCCTTTTGTTTCCTTTTGTTTGACACAGGTACATAGGGAAGAGAATGCTGAAGCTGATGCATTGGCCAATCTTGGATCATCATTGACGATTCCAGAGGATATTAAAATTCCTATCATCCATATTTTGGCTCCTGCTATTGAGGATCACATAGCTATGGAGATAGGAGAGGATTCTGCAATCATACCTAGTGATGATGCACAATCTCATTCAGGAACATGGATCCTTCCAATCATGAGATATATACAACATGGAGAGATTCCTACAGGAGAAAATCCTAGAGCCTTCAAAGTCAAGGTATCTCAATTTACAATATTAAATAACATGTTATATAAACGATCTCTTGCAGGTCCATATCTAAGGTGCATTGAGGATCCTGAAGTTCAAGAAGTCCTAAAGGATTTTCATGAAGGAGATTGTGGAAACCACACTGGGGGCAGGGCATTGTTCTCAAGGATCCTTAGGACAGGATACTATTGGCCTACTATGAAGAAGGATGTTGTGGATTATGCCAAGAAATGTGATGCTTGTCAGAGACATAGCAATATCCTTCATCAACCAGCAGAGCTCCTGCATCCTATATCCTCTTCTTGGCCATTCATGAGATGGGGAATGGATATAGTTGGTAAACTTCCCAAAGCACCAGGAGGAAAAGTGTTTATGCTTGCCATGACTGATTACTTTTCCAAGTGGATAGAACCTGAAGCCTTTGCTCAAGTCAGAGAAAAAGAAGTGATATCCTTTATTAAAAGAAACATTATTACCAGATTTGGTATTCCCTCTGAAATTGTTTTTGATAACGGATCCCAATTTATTGGGAGTAGAACTACTAATTTTTGTGATAGCTGGGGGATTAAGATGATAACATCAACACCAGTCCACCCACAAGCTAATGGTCAAGCAGAATTATCCAACAAAATCATCATCAAGAACTTGAAGAAGAAGCTTGGATCCAAGAAAGGAAAATGGGCAGAAGAGCTACCTTATGTGCTATGGGCTGATAGGACAACTCCCAAGAATGCTACTGGCCAGACTCCATTTTCTTTAGTGTTTGGAGCAGAATCAGTGATCCCTACAGAAATGGTGGTCCCTACTGCTAGGACAAGCATCCGTGATCCTAAAGGAAATGCTGAAAACTTAGTTCAACACTTGGATACCATAGAAGAACTAAGGGATTTGGCAAGGATAAGATTGGCTAGCTATCAGCAAAGGATGGCCGGAGCCTACAACAAGAATGTAAGGATCAGAAAGTTTCAAGTTGGTGATATGGTGTTAAGGAAAGCATTCCAAAATACTATCAATCCTGCTAATGGAAAGTTAGCACCAAAGTGGGAAGGGCCCTATCTTATTGAAGCTGAAGCAGGAAAGGGGGCAAATCGATTATTAACAATGGAGGGTGATTTGCTACCAAGGGCTTGGAATGTTGTCCATTTGAAGTAATACTTCATGTAAGAAGGATCCATATTTGGTATACAATAAGGATCCTTAGAGGATATATGATCCTCAGTTTGGTAATGATCTGATCCTAATTTATCTAGTTCTTTAACTTATTTTATTACAAGGAGAAGGATCCTGGATCCTTTATCCTTTTTCACTAAGTTCTGAGTTTTGCAGAAGATTGATGTATCCTTGACAAAGGATCAAGTATCCACAGAAGTCTCCTAAGTTTTTTGGTCTTGTCCCCAGTTCTTTGGGTTTATCCCCAGTTTTGGGCTTGTCCCCAGTTTAAGGTATCCACTACCTTCGCCAGTAGCGCACGATGATCTTGGCGCAGTTCAAGGCAATGGGACCAGTACCCGCTTTAGGGGCTGACAATTTCATTGTACTGGCTGTATCCAGGATCCTACATATAATGGTAGATGTACCATACATCCGTTCCTAAGGTTTCTAACGTTTTCACGTTTGCTAAGGTTTTGGCATTTTCATGTCACTAAGTATGGATAGTCGCCAGTGAGGGCCATACTCCAGTTTACACAAAATCCTTTGTGCTTGTCCCCAGTTTTTTGGGCTTGTCCCCAGTTTTTTTGTGCTTGTCCCCAGTTTATTGGGCTTGTCCCTAGATTGTTGGGCTTGTCCCCAGTTACTAACTCTTCTTTTATATTGGCTTAGTCCCAAGTTATGTTATGTTTCAGGTTTTCCAAAGCTAAACAGTTAAGGATCCTGGATCCTAACCTTTTACTAAGGGTTGCCTTTTGGTTATCTTGATTGTAAGTATTAAAGATTTAGGATCCTAACTTGGATTCTTAGGTATTGTTAGGGGAGGATTTTCTAACAATTAGTGATCCTTACACGTTATCCTAATTAGTGATCCTTACTTCTGTGACAGGTGGTGATCCTCAGAAGAGCTCCAGGATCAGGATCATGGATCACTTTAAGGATCCTCGTACTAACGATTGTTTACTTATGTTTTGTACTATCTCGTAGGTATAACCAGTTTGACCAAGTCTTGGCGACATTCCTGGAGAATATTCCCAAACTATTCTGCACGTGCTTGACCAAAAATAGACGTTGTGGAGAACGTGGAGGCTTGGCACGAAAGTCGGATAGTTAGTTTAGGTGGTTATTTCTATTTTAAAAAGGGAGTAACGAGCTAGTAGAAAACACTTAGTCATTTTTTCAGTTACACACACTCGTACAAACGCTCATACAAGCTCTCGTTCAAACACTTAGCAATTTCATACACTTTTTACACATTTCACGATAGTGATCCTTGTACCTAGCTCGTTACTATCCGAAGTTGTAAACATTTATTCATTTATTTGAGCTTGGTGATCGGTAGTTTCCATCACCCGGGGTTTTTTGTGCCGGAGATCAACTCTTGATCAAGGGCTTTTTCCCCGTACAAATCCTTGTGTTGTTTGTGCAATTTACATTGAAGTGATCCTCATCGCTGTTACATATTTTAAGCATCATTCCCCGTAACAAAGAGTTTGGTTGCATTATCCTCGTCTGATTTTTGACCAAAACAGTTTGGCGCCCACCGTGGGGCAATTGGTGCTTCGTCCTTAGAAAAATACGCATTTCCGTGCTCATTTCGGTTCACTACAACCAAGCAAATGGCTTCCTCAGTGAAGAATACTTCAAATTTGATGCCCTCGTTCACTTCTTCTCAAGGCGTTCCTCCTTTGCCTCC
Source organism: Helianthus tuberosus (assembly GCA_030545235.1). Classification (NCBI taxonomy): domain Eukaryota; kingdom Viridiplantae; phylum Streptophyta; class Magnoliopsida; order Asterales; family Asteraceae; genus Helianthus; species Helianthus tuberosus. Next base: position 164,711,338 of record CM060410.1, read on the forward strand.
ACCACCTTCTGGATCCCAGAAGAATACTGAGAATGCCGCGAAGAAACCAACTCCCATTTTCTCCAAACCACCTACTTCTTCTGTTTCAACTAATCCTACTACTAATGATCTCTATGCCTTGATTTTGCAGATGAGGAATCATGCACAAGAGCAGGATAAGACCAACGAAAGGATCCTCCGGGAGATTGACGAAATTAAGAAACAGAAGAAAACAACAGAGGATCGTTCCCCACTGATGCCCAGATCTTTGAATTTTGATACTCCGGTGATTACTTCTCAGCCATCAGTGGTTCCAGACATTCAATATGTGGGTGGACCAAAAGGAGTGCACTACGGAACAACAACAATGACCCAGGCATCAGGTTCATATTTCCAGCCAGCGGGATCCTATCCTCAGCATATGGGATCCCTCACGAGTTCAGGGGGATATTCAGGAATGCAGCAGGTTCAAGGATCCTCCTTCGTTCCAGGATCATCCCAGGTTCAAGGATCCTCCTTCGTTCCAGGATCATCCGAGGTTCAAGGATCCTCCTTCGTTCCAGGATCATCCCAGGTTCAAGGATCCTCCTTTCTTCCAGGATCATCTCAGGTTCAAGGATCCTCCTTCATTCCAGGATCATCCCAGTTTCAGGGATCCTTCCAGATGCCAGGATCCTTGAGGAGTTTGCAAACAGGAGGTTCAGATGTCCATCAGGGAGATTTTATTCCAATGCAGACCAATGCCTCTACTGGTCCCTCGATCATTCCAGAACCTCAACAATATGGATTAACATCCATTCTTCCTAACTCGAATCCAGTGGGAGGTAACACTTTTAATAATTCTTATACTACTAACCATGGTCTTATGCAGGATCCAGGTGTCAATCATGCCATGGCCAGAGAATTGCAAAAGCTAAAGGATATGATATCAAGTGTCCCGGGAGTAGTCAAACCTATCCCAGAGATTGCAGATGGGAGCCATAAGATATCTCGTTTTGCACCACCAATCTGTGATGCTGAGATACCCAAGAGGTTCCACGTGCCTACAATGAAACTGTATGATGGTACAACGGATCCTGAAGAACACATAGCACAATACAGGGAGAGGATGGAGATCAATCCAATCCTAGAAAGGTTAAAGGAAGCATGCCTGTGCAAAGGATTCGGATCCACTCTTACTGGATCAGCTCTCAAATGGCTGCTAAGTCTTCCTCCCTATTCTATTACCTCATTTGCTAATCTAGTTAATCTATTTAATAATCAGTTTTCTTGTAGTAGGAAATTTGAACGATTAACTAGTGATTTATATAGGATAACCCAGGGTCATAATGAATCATTAAGGGATTACATTACCAAATTTAGTAAAGAATCCTTAGACATTCCTAACTTAGATATAGCCACGGTTGTTGAGGCCTTCAAAATGGGATTGCTTAGGGATTCGTTGTTTTATGATGACCTTGTTATGACACCGTGCAGGAACTTAGATGAGGTAAGAACCCGGGCCCTTAGGTACATCCGGCTAGAGGATGACAAGAGGATCCAGGAAAGGTTAGCAGGATCCTCAAAGCAGGAAAAACAAGGATCCTCATTCAGGAACAACAAGTTCAGATCCTACAACAGATCTGATAACCAGAACGTGCATTCTATTGATCAAGAAGAGGATGATGAGGATTATCCTCCAATTTCTGAATATTGTTTTAGTGTTGATAACAATGAACTAATCCTTGCGATGCAGAGTTTAGGTGACAAAGCTAGATGGCCCAGAAAGAACGATAGGCCAGCCGCAACTAAGGATAAATCAAAGTGGTGTGCATACCATGAAGATTTTGGGCACCTCACAGAGGAATGCATTGCACTAAGAAAGGAAATTGGATACTTATTGAGCAAGGGGCATCTAAAAGAATTGTTGGGAAGAAAGAAGTCAAAGACTCAGGATCCTGAAAGGATCCCTGAGAAGGCTCCAGCCCCTCCAGCGGATGCACAAGTGATAAACTTCATTTCTGGAGGATCAGACATTTGCGGCACATCCTTCTCAGCAGCCGAAAGGCATGCAAAGAAAACTAAAATGGATAACGGAGAAAGACCTGTTCGAACATCAAGTGTCTCGGAAGGAAAAGTCATAACCTTTGACGAAGAGGATCGTGTTGATATCCAAGATCCTCATCACGATGGTTTAGTTATTACTCTTTTTATATCTAATTATTTTGTCCGCAGGATCCTTATAGACGGAGGAAGTTCAGTGAACATTATCCAGCTTGATGTCCTAAAGAAGATGGGTATTCCTGAATCAGAGATCATACCAAGATCCTCTGTACTCGTGGGATTTAGTGGTGAAACTAAGAATACCCTGGGGGACATTAAACTCCCAATATACATTGAAGGCCTACACTCTTATCAAAAATTTTGTGTTATTGACTGTTTATCTTGTTGTAATGTTATCCTTGGCAGGCCCTGGATACACGATATGAAGGCAGTCCCATCCACTTATCATCAATGTGTGAAACACCCTAGTCCTTGGGGAATAGTGAAGATTGATAGTGATCAGCAGGAGGCTAAGAATTGCTATACTTCATCGATGAAACTAGCTTCGAAATCCAGGGAGCAATAGCAATCAAAGTATCCTCCAAGGGATGTCTTGGAGGCGAGTGAACAGGATGTGGTAGAAATCCTCATGGATCCTGATGATCCTGAATCCAAAATCTATATCGGATCAAGGATCCTTGGCGAAATGAAAGAAGACCTCGTATCCTTCCTCAAAAGGAGAAAGACTACATTTGCATGGAAACACGAAGATATGACTGGTATATCCAAGGATGTTATCACTCACAAACTCGGCATCGACAGATCCTTCAAACCAATCCATCAAAGGAGAAGGAAGTTTGCACCGGAAAGGAATGCCATTATCCAGGAAGAGGTAGAGAAATTGCTCCGGGCAGGTATGATTAGAGAGGTCAAGTATCCAAGATGGTTGGCCAATGTGGTTGTTGTTCAAAAGAAAAACGGAAAGTGGAGGGTATGTGTCGATTTTACCGATTTAAATAAGGCATGTCCCAAGGATCCTTTCCCATTACCCCACATTGACTCCATGGTGGATGCAACTGCGGGTCATGAACTGTTAACTTTTATGGATGCTTCATCTGGATTCCAACAAATCCAAATGGAACCATCCGACCAAGAGGATACAGCCTTCATGACTCCGACTGGTATATACTGCTATATTGCTATGCCCTTCGGACTAAGAAATGCAGGTGCAACATATCAAAGGCTGGTGAATATGATGTTCAAGGATCAGATTGGACAAACTATGGAAGTGTACATAGATGATATGGTGGTAAAATCCTTGAAGGGTGAGGATCACCTAAGAGACTTGGAGGAAGCATTTGATATCCTTGATCAATATAATATGAAGCTTAATCCTTCAAAATGTCACTTTGGTGTTAAAGCAGGTAAATTCTTAGGATATATGGTGACAAAGAGAGGCATTGAAGCTAGCCCGGAACAAATCAAAGCAATAGTAAACATCAAGTCTCCGACCAATGCTAAGGATGTTCAAAGGCTAACAGGCAGGATCGCAGCTTTGAACAGATTTATATCCAAATCCTCCGAGAAGTGCAAAGAATTCTACGATATCCTAAGGAAAAACAAGAAATTTGAGTGGACTGAGAAGCATGAAAATGCTTTAAGAGCCCTCAAAGATTACCTATCCTCAGCCCCGGCTTTGATGAAACCAGAAAAAGGTGATGTGTTATCCTTGTATCTTGCAGTATCATCAAAAGCAGTAAGTGCGGTCCTTGTTAAGGATCATCAAGGTACACAACATCATGTCTATTATGTAAGTAAAAGTTTACTTGATGCCGAATCCAGGTATTCACACCTTGAAAAACTTATTCTCGCATTAATTATGGCATCTACCAAGTTAAGACATTATTTTGAAACTCATGTTATCATTGTTAAAACTAATTTTCCAATTAAGAATGTCCTCAGGAAACCAGAGATGTCAGGAAGGATGGCTAAGTGGGCAGTGAAGCTGAGTGCATATGATATAAGATATGAGCCTAGGATACTTTATACTGATGGATCCTCAAATGTCAAAGGCACAGGGCTTGGAATACTACTAAAATCGCCACAGGGGGACATAATACCCCACTCTATATTTTGTGAGTTCCAAACCACTAACAATGAGGTTGAGTATGAAGCCTTAATTGCTGGTTTGCAAATTGCAAAGCATATGGGGATCAGGTATCTTGAGGTACATGTAGACTCTTTGTTAATTACAAACCACTTTAATGGATCCTATACTGTTAAAGGTGAAAAGCTAACCAAATATTTAGAGATAGTCAAAAGTTTGGCACTCTCTTTTGTTTCCTTTAGTTTGTCACAGGTACCAAGGGAAGAAAATACAGAAGCTGATGCATTGGCTAATTTAGGATCATCCTTGAAGATCCCGGAGGATATCAAGATCCCTATTATCCATATCCTGAACCCGGCTATTGAGGATCATGTGGCTATGGAGATAGGAAGTGATTCTGCAATGACCCCTAGTGAGGATACTCAATCCCATTCAGGATCAGGATCATGGATCTCACCAATTATGAGATACTTACAACATGGAGAGATTCCTACAGGAGAACACCCTAGGGCTTTCAAATCTAAGGTATCTCAATTCTCAATTATAAATAGTATGTTGTATAGACGATCTCTTGCAGGACCATACTTGAGATGCATTGAGGATCTTGAAGTCCAAGAAGTTTTAAAAGACTTCCATGAAGGAGATTGTGGAAACCACACTGGGGGCAGGGCATTATTTTCAAGGATCCTGAGAACAGGATACTATTGGCCAACCATGAAGAGAGACGCTGTGGAGTATGCTAGAAGATGTGATCCTTGTCAGAGACACAGCAATATCCTTCATCAACCAGCTGAATTATTGCATCCTATATCCTCCTCTTGGCCATTTATGAGATGGGGTATGGATATAGTTGGAAAGCTCCCTAAGGCACCTGGTGGAAAAGTATTCATGCTAGCTATGACTGATTACTTCTCCAAGTGGATAGAAGCTGAAGCTTTTGCCCAAGTCAGAGAAAAAGAAGTTATATCCTTCATTAAAAGAAATATTATAACTAGATTTGGAATTCCTTCTGAGATTATATGTGATAACGGTTCCCAATTTATTGGGGGCAGAACCACTAACTTTTGTGACAGTTGGGGGATTAGGATGATAACATCAACACCAGTCCACCCACAAGCTAATGGTCAGGCAGAATCATCCAACAAGATCATCATCAACAATTTGAAGAAAAAGCTTGGATCCAAGAAAGGGAAATGGGCAGAAGAACTACCCTATGTGCTTTGGGCTGATAGGACAACCCCTAAGAATGCTACTGGTCAAACAACATTCTCCTTGGTATTTGGGGCAGAATCAGTGATCCCAACAGAAATGGTGGTTCCAACTGCTAGAACAAGTAATCGTGATCCTGAGGAAAATAATGAAAACTTGGCTCAAGACCTGGATACTATTGAAGAAATCAGGGATATGGCTAGGATAAGGATGGCCAGTTATCAGCAAAGAATGGCTGGTGCTTACAACAAAAATGTCAGGATCAGGAGGTTTCAAATTGGAGACATGGTATTAAGGAAAGCATTTCAAAATACCACCAATCCTGCTGATGGAAAGTTAGCTCCAAAATGGGAAGGCCCTTATTTGATTGAAGCTGAAGCAGGAAAGGGGGCATATAGATTGCTAACCATGGAAGGTGATTTGCTACCAAGAGCTTGGAATGCTGTCCACTTGAAGAAATATTTCATGTGAGCAGGATCCTCATGGCAGAGATGATCCTCATGATAGGGATATCCTTAAAGGATCCTCGAAGTATTGGTGATCCTTACTTAGGTATTATCCTAAACTTGAACTATTTCGTTTCTTTATTTACTCATATAAGGATAAGGATCATGTATCCTTTATCCATCTCTCATGTGAGTTTGAGTTTTTTAAGTTCAAGTATCCTTAGCATAACATTGGTTATCCACTGAAGCAATCCGTCCTTTGGGTTTAACCCCAGTTATTCGGGTTTGACCCCAGTTCCGCCTGTAGCGCACGATGATCCTGGTATAGTTCAAGGCATTGGGACCAGTACTCGTTTTAGGGGCTGATAATTCCATTGTACTGGCTATGCTTAGGATCCTACGTATAATGGTAGACGTACCATACATCCGTTCCTAAGGTTTCTAACGTTTTCACGTTAGCTAAGGTTTCTAACGTTTTCACGTTAGCTAAGGTTTTGGCATTTTCATGCCACTAAGTTTGGATAGTCGCCAGTTAGGGCCATACTCCAGTTTACATATGATCCTTGGGCTTGTCCCCAGTTATCCTTGGGCTTGTCCCCAGTTGCTAACTCTTTTCTTATATTGGCTTAGTCCCAAGTTATGCTCTATTTCAGGTTCTTGAAGATAGGCAACTAGGGATCCTTGATCCTTACTTTATTCTAAGGTTTATCTTATAGTTATCCTTATTAAGGTTAGGATCCTAACTTGGATCCTCAGGTATGATCCTTAACTATTTTTAATTCTATTCATTATTTGAATAACCCTTATACTTGACAACTGAACTTGTGATTCTTAAACCATATCACTTTTTAGAACTTATCGGTTATGGGATATGTGATCCTTGATCATATCCTAAACTTTCTGGATATCTTTTCTAATTTTTCAAGGCTTGATAAGTATAAACAGAATGAACATTACAACAGTTGGAAAGTAACATATTAAAAAGGATAACAACACGAGATAAGCGACAAAAGGTTAAGTTTTTATTTATAAACAAAAGACTAACCCTTAAAAGGTTGTCAAAATTACCTACCCGAGCTTCTACCAGCAAAACGTGGCCCGTCCGCTGGGGTAGGTAAAGGGTGTCCATGATAATAAGTTCAAAGATAGTGCAGGAATATAAAGGCGGCAGGATCACAATGGCTTCATCCCCCAAACAGAGGATCCCTCCACCAATTGCAATCCTGCCTATTGTCCAAAGGATCATACATGACCCTTAATCCTAAAAACCTATTGTTTAGTACAACCCATCATTGTTCAGCAAAAAACATCATAACCAAAACAAACTATCAAACTTAAAAAATTGGGCTCCGGCTACGTCTAGAAATGTCCTTCATCGCCCAATCATGCAGCCTAAACCTTCGCTGCATTGTCACCTCCAGCTCCACTTGTTTCACCACCTTCACCTTTGCCTCCAGCTTCAATTGTCAGGATCTCTTCAACCTCCTCAGCCTCTTCATCGTCCAGTTCAGCCAGCCTTGCCTTCCAACCTTCAATATCCCAAGTGCTCTTGTCGAAAGCAGGATCCTGAGCTTCCAAGGCCATTTGAAGCTTGGTCTTGTACATTGTAATGGCGGCAGAGACTTTGGCATCTTCGGTGATCTCACTCTTCTCGTAGTCAACATTAACCAGCACCATGGCCATCTGCTGTTTGGTATCCCGGACTTCCTTCTGAAGATCAGCAATTGTGAGATCCTTTAACACCGAAACCTGCTGGAGATCGGCAATCTTCCTATCCTGATCCTCAACGTGGCCCACATAGTCCTCAATCTCAGCGAATTTCTGTAAAAAGGATAAGGTCAGGATCAAGTAATCAGCAGGATATACCAGCAGGATATATTAGCAGGATATACCAGCAGGATATGTCAACAGGATATACGAGCAAAGATAGTGATCCTCACATCATTAAAGTACTCAAGGAATTGATGACGGATCAGAGGCAGACCCTGCAGTTCCCCAGCTTCAGAGGCTTTTCTCTTCTTGATTGCCTTCCCTTTGAGGGGTGCCTTGGGGACCGAAGCTGTCGGACTGGTAGGAGCTTTTCTCTCGGAGGATCTGACAGTGGTGAGATCAGCAACGTTAAACTTGGAAGCGGACTTGGTGGATTTTCCATCACCTACACAACCAAAACAAGATAAGTATCTTTTCTTAATTCATGTTTCACTATTTATTTAAATTTTAAACAAGGATACTTACTTGACATTGTGACAGAGCCTGAGGATACCTCCTGGGAATCTTGGGTTGTTGTCTTAAAAGTTCTTGTCTCAGGATCAAGTTTCTTGAAAGCGAGGAGCCTTTCCTTAGCAGCAGGGGACAGTTTGAGGCGCGAAACGGTGATAGCTGCATAACAAGAAAGCAAAAATATAAGTTATCCTTACATCAAAAGAAAGTTCCTGGTGATCCTTCTCAGGATCCTCCATCCTACCATGGGTAGCCCATTTTTTAGGAAGATCCTTTCCATCCTGGATGGAATCTTTCTTGATGAAAAAGAAACGCCGTTTCCAATTAGCATCATTCTTGGTGGCTTTGAAGATCGGGTGTTCCTCACCGGGTTTACGTTTAAACAGATAACGATGAGAACCAAAGGTGGTAAGATCATACAGTTCTCCTAGCTCTGCCATCCCTAGATCTATTCCCTCCTGATCGATGATCCTCTCAAGGGTGTACAAAACCCTCCAAATCATCGGCATGGCTTGGATATAAGAGATGCCGGTTAGGGAAAAGAAAGATTGGGTGAAGGCTGGAAAAGGATATGTATAGCCTATGGTGAAAGGAGTGACGGGGAAAGCAACCCATTTATCGGAGATATGATCGCTCAGGGCATTGGGGTCAAAAGGCCTAAATTCGGTGTTCGCCGGAAAGCAGTAGCGGATCCTATCTATCTGAGCATCATTGAAGCATCAGCGTTCTTTAATAGAGTCTTCAATGATCCCCTGGCTTTTCGGAGGACTGTTCTTTGGGTGATACTTGGCCGGTGAACTTCGGAGCAACATTTTCGAAGTGACGGAGATAAAGAAAGAAAAACAGAGTAAGAGAGGAAGCAAGAGAAGAAAGAAATACCTGGTTGATCGTCGACTGAGAATTTAAAGGGAGTTTCTTTCGAATTTGAATGCATAATGATCCTATCTATATCTCTATTTATAATTATGATTCTGCAGGATTGTCACTTCCGTGACGTCATGATCGCAACGGCTAGTTCAATTTTAACAGCTATATATCCGTTAGTTAGTTGCGGATAAGATCAAAGAAAATATAACTCGCTAATTTTACAAATTACTCCTTATATTTTGGGGGCAATTGTTAGGGGAGGATTTTCTAACAATTAGTGATCCTTACACGTTATCCTAATTAGTGATCCTTACTTCTGTGACATGTGGTGATCCTCAGAAGAGCTCCAGGATCAGGATCATGGATCACTTTAAGGATCCTCGTACTAACGATTGTTTACTTATGTTTTGTACTATCTCGCAGGTATAACCAGTTTGACCAAGTCTTGGCGACATTCCTGGAGAATATTCCCAAACTATTCTGCACGTGCTTGACCAAAAATAGACGTTGTGGAGAATGTGGAGGCTTGGCACGAAAGTCGGATAGTTAGTTTAGGTGGTTATTTCTATTTTAAAAAGGGAGTAACGAGCTAGTAGAAAACACTTAGTCATTTTTTCAGTTACACACACTCGTACAAACGCTCATACAAGCTCTCGTTCAAACACTTAGCAATTTCATACACTTTTTACACATTTCACGATAGTGATCCTTGTACCTAGCTCGTTACTATCCGAAGTTGTAAACATTTATTCATTTATTTGAGCTTGGTGATCGATAGTTTCCATCACCCGGGGTTTTTTGTGCCGGAGATCAACTCTTGATCAAGGGCTTTTTCCCCGTACAAATCCTTGTGTTGTTTGTGCAATTTACATTGAAGTGATCCTCATCGCTGTTACATATTTTAAGCATCATTCCCCGTAACAAAGAGTTTGGTTGCATTATCCTCGTCTGATTTTTGACCAAAACAGGTATGATCCTTATTTACCTTCACTTTATTCTTGATTTATTTAAGTTACCCTTATTCTTTAACAGCAGAATACATGATCCTGAAATCACATCACCTTTTTGAACTTTTCGCTTATAGGATATTTGATCCTTGATCATATCCTAAACTATTTGACATGATCTAATATATATTTTCAGTCTTAACTTGTGAATTCAAAGAGATTGTATCATAATAGTTGAAAGGTAAAGATATACAACTTTAACAACACAGAATAGCCAAAAGATTAAGGTTTTATTTATTTATCAAAAGTTAAACCCTTCAAAGGTTGTCAAAATTACCTACCCCAAGCATCTACCAGCAATACGTGGCCCGTCCGCTGGGGTAGGTAAAGGGTGTCCATGATAATAAGTTGTAAGTTATGCAGCAATAGAAAGACTGCAGGATAACAATGGCTTCATCCCCCAAACAGAGGATCCCTCCACCAGTTGTCACCCTACCTATTGTTTGAAGGATCAGTGATCCTTAAACCTAATACTATTGTTTAAGTACAGACCATTGTTTTAAAACATCAACAACCAAAAAAACCTTAAACCATAAAAAATGGGCTCCGGCCACGTCTAGAAATATCCATCATCGCCCATTGTTGCAGCCTACACCTTCGCTGCATCGCCACCAGCCGCTGCCTCCTCAACCTGATCCTTCAGCCCACTTCACCAGCTTCAATCGCTAGAACCTCTTCAGCCTCCTCTTCATCATCTAGCTTAGCCAGCTTGATCTTCCAGCCCTCTTAGTCCTAGGCAGTCCTGTCAAAGTTAGGATCCTCTGCCTCCTTGGCCATTTGAAGTTTGATCTTGAGCATGGCTATTGTGGCAGAATGTTTGGCCCCTTCCATCACTTCCGCCTTCTCCTGGTCAGCTGTAATTTGGGCCATGACCAGCTCCTTCTTCACCAGCTTGATGTCATTCTTAAGAGAGACAATTTTTTGATCCTTTGCCAGGAACATCTTCTGGAAGTCCAAGTGCTATAGTTCAGCCTCTTCAGCAAAGGAATCCAGGAGCATCTGCATCTCAGCAAATTTCTGCAAAAGAGGAACAAAATGTCAGGATCCGTTATCCTCAATATGGGAAGATCAGATTTAAGGATCCGGGATCCCTACCTCAGAGACGTATTCTTCAAACTGGTGCTGGATGAGAGGCAGACCTTCAAGAGTCTCAGCAGTCTTCCTTTTCTTTCCACCCTTGCCCTTTGTGCTGGCACCCCTGGGATTTGGGATGCTGGGACTGGCAGCAGGTTGTTTCTTAGCAGACTTGGAGGAAACATATGCATCAAGATCACTGACACTGAAACGAGTAGCTGATTTTGAAGATTTTCCAGCTCCTACAAATGCCAAACAACAGATAAGTGTTCATATTTTTCATTCATGTTAACATTCATTCATTTATACATATATTCAAATACTTACTAGACATTGTGAAGGAACCGGAGGATGCTTCTTCTGAATCCTTGGTTTTAGCTTGAAATATCCTCACAGCAGGGTCAAGCCTCCAGAAGGCAGCGATTCTTTCTTTTGTTGCAAGGGATTCTAGAAGATGAGAAACTGAGATAGATGCACAATAGAAACATAAAAAAAAGGATCAGATATTCTTAAAAGAGACAGAGTCCTCTTGTGATCCTTATATAAGGATCCTATATCCTACCATGGGTGGTCCACTTTTTGGGAAGGTCTTTCCCATCCGGAATAGAGTCCCTCCTTACAAAAAAGAAACGGTTTTTCCAATGGGTATCGGTTTTTGTGGTTTTGAGGATTGGATGAGGATCACCAGGTTTGTGTTTGAACAGGAAACGGTGTGAACCATGACTAACAAGACTGTATAACTCAGCCAACTCTGACATTCATATTTCTATACCTTCCTGCTCTATGATGTTTTTGCAGAGTATACAGAACTCTCCACATCATCGGCATGGCTTGTATCTAACACATGCCGGTGAGGGCAAAGAAAGATTGGGTAAAAGCAGGGAAAGGGTAAGAGAATCCTATCAAGAAGGGGGTGGCCAGAAAAGCAACCCATGTGTCGGAAATACAGTCACTCTTCATAGAAGAATCGAAAGGTTTGAAGACAACATTCGCCGGGAAGCAATGACGGATTCGATCGATTTCTGGATCGGTAAAACGGCAGAGTTCTGTCAAAGGATTTTTTATAATGCCTTGACTCTTCAAGGGACTATCCTTCTCAGGATCCTTGGCTGGTGAGGATCGGAGAACCATTTTCACCATGGATGCTAAGAAAAAAGAAGATCGGAAAAAGAAGGATTTAGAGAGAAGGAAGGAGAGTGTACCTGCTTAGTCTCCGGATGAGGATTTAAAGGAAGAGTAACACACGAATTTAAATGCCTCTTGATCCTTATCTCTAACTCTGCATTTATAATGATGATCTGCAGGTAGTCATGTCGCTGACGTCAGGATTGTAACGGCTAGTCAGATGATAACGGCTATTGTTTTGGTCAAAAAATCTGTTGAGGATATTGCAACCAAACTCTCTGTTACGGGGTATGATGCTTGAAATGTAGAACAATGGCAAGGATCACTTTAATGTAAATTGCACAAACGACACAAGGATTTGTACGGGGAAAAAGCCCTTGATCAAGAGTTGATCTCCGGCACAAAAAACCCCAGGTGATGGAAACTACCGATCACCAAGCTCAAATAAATCAATAAACGTTTACAACTTCGGATAGTAACGACCTAGCTACAAGGATCACTATCGTGTAATGTGTAAAAGTGAATGAAAATGAATGAATGAATGTTCGTCGAGAGCTTCAAGTGTGCGAGAATGAGAGTGTGTGTAGCTGTAAAAATGACTAAGTGTTCTAATTCTAGCTCGTTACTCCTTTTAAAATAGAAGTTAACTACACTAACTAACTATCCGACATTCGTGCCAAGCTCCCACGTTCTCCACAACGTCCATTTCTGGTCAATCGTGTGCGAAATGCCCGTGGAATATTCCTTGTTACCGTTGCCAAGACCAAGTCACGTTTATTACTCCTGCGAAGTAATACAAAATTCAAATAAACAATCGTCAGTATGAGGATCCTTAAAGTGATCCATGATCCTCATCCTGAAGCTCTTCTGAGGATCACCACCTGTCACAGAAGTAAGGATCATTAATTAGGATAACGAATAAGGATCACTAATTGTTAGAAAATCCTCCCCTAACAATTGCCCCCAAAATATAAGGAGTAATTTGTAAAATAAGCGAGTTATATTTTCTTGATCTTATCCGCAACTAACTAACGGATATATAGCCGTTGATATCGAACTAGCCGTTGCAACCGTGACGTCACAGAAGTGACAACCCTGCACGATCACGATTATAAATAGGAGATAGAGATAGGATCAAATGCATTTAAATCCGAAAGAAACTCCCTTTATATTCTCAGTCGAAGATCAATCAGGTATCTCTTTCTTTCTCCCTCTCTTACTCTGTTTTTCTTTCTTTACCACCATCGCTTTGAGAATGATGCTCCGAAGTTCACCGGGCAAGGATCACAAGAAGGATAGCCCTTTGAAGAGTCAAAAGATCATCAAAGACTCGGCGAATGAGAGGTGTTGCTTTAACGACGCACAAATAGATAAAATTCGTCACTGTTTTCCGGCGAATGCCTTTTTCAAACCCTTCGATCCCACTATCCTGAGCGACTATGTTTCAGAAACGTGGGTTGCCTTTCCAGTTACTCCATTCGCCATAGGATACACCTATCCTTTCCCAGAACTTACACAATCCTTCTTTTCTCTTACCGGCATCTCTTACATCCAAGCCATGCCGATGATTTGGAGGTTTTTGTACACCCTGGAGAGGATCATCGAACAGGAAGGCATTGACTTAGGCATGTCAGAGCTGACACAATTGTATGATCTTACTACCTTTGGTTCCCATCGCTATTTGTTTAAACGTAAACCCGGCGGAGAACACCCCCTTCTTAAAGTCACCAAGAATGACACAAATTGGAAACGTCGCTTCTTCTTTGTTAGGAGGGATACCCTTCCAAACGGAGAGGATCTACCAAAGACCTGGTCCACCCATGGTAGGCCAGAGGATCCTGAGAAGGATCACCAGGTAGTCTTGTTTTGGTATAAGGATTACTGACCTCTTTTGTCTTGTGTTATGCAGCTATTTCCGTCTCACACATCATCACATCACCTGCAACCAAGGATAGGCTTGCTGCTTTTTGGAAGCTTGATCCTGAAACAAGGACATTTAAGATAGACACCCAAGACTCACAGGAAGTATCCTCAGGTTCCATTACCATGTCAAGTAAGTATCCTGCCTTTTACATAGTTCGAATATTAAAATAAATAAGTGAATTGAAATAGGATAAGGATACTTATCTTGCTATGAATGTGTAGGTGCTGGAAAATCTGCCAAGCATGTATCCCAATTCAACACGGCTGACCTTGATCTTGTTCGATCCAGGAAGAAGAGGTCCAATACCAGTCCCAGCATTTCTATTCCCAAGGCACCCACTAAAGGAAAGGGTGGCAAAAAGAGAAAGACCTCCGAGGGTGAGAATTTGCAGGGTCTGCCTCTGATCCGTCACCAATTCCTGGAGTACTTCAATGATGTAAGGATCACCGTATCTGCCTGTATATCCTGCTGGCATATCCTTCTGATTTGAGGATCACTCGGTCCTGACCTTATCTTTCATCTCCTTTGCAGAAATTCGCTGAGATTGAGGATTATGTGGGGAATGTCGAGGAGCAGGACACGAAGATTGCTGACCTCCAACAGGTTGCCGTGCTCAAGGACCTTGCACTTGCTGATCTTCGGAAGGAACTTCAAGATGAGAAGACTAAGACGGCTAAACTTCTGATCGACCTGGACTATGAAAAGCATGACCTCATAAAAGGTGCAAAGGTTTCTGCTGCCATCACAATGTATCAGACAAAATTGAAGATGGCCTAGGAAACTCAAGATCCTAACTTTGACAAAGGCAGCTGGGATGTTGAGGGCTGGAAAGCAAGGTTGGCCGATCTTGAGGATGATGAGGAAGAGGCTACTGAGGTCTTGGCGATTGAGGCAAGTGGCAGTGGGAAGGATCTGATGAAGGATACCACAGCGGGAGGATAAGAGGATGCAGCAAAGGTGTAGGCTGCACAATTGGGCGATGATGGACATTCCTAGACGTAGCCGGAGCCCAATTTTTTAGTTTGATGGTAGTTTTTTGTGGTTGTGATGTTGAATAATTTGTAATGAACAATAGTTTCTAGGATTAAGGATCATGTATGATCCTTTGAACAATAGGCAGGATTGCAATTGGTGGAGGGATCCTCTGTTTGGGGGGATGAAGCCATTGTGATCCTGCCGCGTTTATATTCCTGCACTATCTTTGAACTTATTATCATGGACACCCTTTACCTACCCCAGCGGACGGGCCACGTTTTGCTGGTAGATGCTCGGGTAGGTAATTTTGACAACCTTTTAAGGGTTAATCCTTTGTTAATAAATAAAATCTTAACCTTTTGTCGCTTATCTTGTGTTGTTATCCTTTTTAATATGTTACTTTCCAACTGTTGTAATGTTCGTTTCGTTTATACTTATCAATCCTTGAAAAATTAAAAAAAAATATCCAAAAAGTTTAGGATATGATCTCCGACCACATATCCCATAACTGATAAGTTCTAAAAAGTGATATAGTTTAGGAATTCCAAGTTCAGTTGTCAAGTATAAGGGTTATTTAAATGAATAATGAATAAAATCAAAAGAGTTAAGGATCATACCTGAGGATCCAAGTTAGGATCCTAACCATAATAAGGATAACTATAAGATAAACCTTAGAGTGAAGTAAGGATCAAGGATCCCTAGTTGCCTATCTTCAAGAACCTGAAATAGAGCATAACTTGGGACTAAGCCAACATAAGAAAAGAGTTAGCGGCTGGGGACAAGCCCAAGGATAACTGGGGACAAGCCCAAGGATAACTAGGGACAAGCCCAAGGATAACTGGGGACAAGCCCAAGGATCGTATGTAAATTGGAGTATGGCCCTAACTGGCGACTATCAAAACTTAGTGACATGAAAATGCCAAAACCTTAGCTAATGTGAAAACGTTAGAAACCTTAGCTAACGTGAAAACGTTAGAAACCTTAGGAACGGATGTATGGTACGTCTACCATTATACGTAGGATCCTTGGCATAGCCAGTACAATGGAATTATCAGCCCCTGAAACGAGTACTGGTCCCACTGCCTTGAACTATACCAGGATCATCATGCGCTACAGGCGGAACTGGGGTCAAGCCCAAATAACTGGGGTTAAACCCAAGGAACGGATTGCTTCTGCCGATAACCAATGTTATGCTAAGGATACCTGAACTTTCAAAACTCAAACTCACGTAAGATGTGGATAAAGGATACATGATCCTTATCCTTATATGAGGAAATAAAGAAATAAAATAGTTAAAGTTTAGGATATTACCTAAGTAAGGATCACTGATACTTTAAGGATCCTTTAAAGATACCCCTATCGTGAGGATCATCTGCGCCGTGAGGATCATGCTCACATGAAATATTTCTTCAAATGGACAGCATTCCAAGCTCTTGGTACCAAATCACCTTCCATGGTTAACAATCTATATGCCCCCTTTCCTGCTTCAGCTTCAATCAAATAAGGACCTTCCCATTTTGGAGCTAATTTTCCATCAGCAGGATTAGTGGTATTCTGAAATGCTTTCCTTAATACCATATCTCCAACTTGAAACCTTCTGATCCTGACATTTTTGTTGTAAGCACCAGCCATTCTCTGTTGATAACTGGCCATCCTTATCCTAGCCATATCCCTGATTTCTTCAATAGTATCCAGGTCTTGGACCAAGTTCTCATCATTCTCCTCAGGATCACGGGTACTTGTTCTAGCAGTTGGAACCACCATTTCTGTTGGGATCACTGACTCTGCCCCAAATACCAAAGAGAATGGTGTTTGACCAGTAGCATTCTTAGGGGTTGTCCTATCAGCCCAAAGCACATAGGGTAGTTCTTCTGCCCATTTTCCTTTCTTGGATCCAAGCTTCTTCTTCAAATTGTTGATTATGATCTTGTTGGATGATTCTGCTTGACCATTAGCTTGTGGGTGGACTGGTGTTGATGTTATCATCTTAATCCCCCAGCTGTCACAAAAGTTAGTGGTTCTGCCCCCAATAAATTGGGAACCATTATCACATATAATCTCAGAAGGAATTCCAAATCTAGTTATAATATTTCTTTTAATGAAGGATATAACTTCCTTTTCTCTGACTTGGGCAAAAGCTTCAGCCTCTATCCACTTGGAGAAGTAATCAGTCATAGCTAGCATGAATACTTTTCCACCAGGTGCCTTAGGGAGTTTACCAACTATATCCATACCCCATCTCATAAATGGCCAAGAGGAGGATATAGGATGCAATAATTCAGCTGGTTGATGAAGGATATTGATGTGCCTCTGACAAGGATCACATCTCTTAGCATACTCCACAGCATCTCTCTTCATGGTTGGCCTGTAGTATCCTGTCCTCAGGATCCTTGAGAATAATGCCCTGCCCCCAGTGTGGTTTCCACAATCTCCTTCATGGAAGTCTTTTAAAACTTCTTGGATTTCAGGATCCTCAATGCATCTCAAGTATGGTCCTGCAAGAGATCGTCTATACAACATATTATTTAAAATTGTGAATTGAGATACCTTAATTTTGAAAGCCCTAGGGTTTTCTCCTGTAGGAATCTCTCCATGTTGTAAGTATCTCATAATTGGTGAGATCCATGATCCTGATCCTGAATGGGATCGAGTATCCTCACTAGGGATAATTGCAGAATCATTTCCTATCTCCATAGCCACATGATCCTCGATAGCCGGGGTCAGGATATGGATAATAGGGATCTTGATATCCTCCGGGATCTTCAAGGATTATCCTAAGTTAGCCAATGCATCCGCCTCTGTATTTTCTTCCCTTGGTACCTGCGTCAAACTAAAGGAAACAAAAGAGAGTGCCAAACTTTTGACTATCTCTAAATATTTGGTTAGCTTTTCACCTTTAACAGCATAGGATCCATTAAAGTGGTTTGTAATTAGTAATGAATCTACATGTACCTCAAGATACCTGATCCCCATATGCTTGGCAATTTGCAAACCAGCAATCAAGGCTTCATATTCAGCCTCATTGTTAGTGGTTTGGAACTCACAAGCTATAGAGTGGGGTATTATGTCCCCCTGTGGCGATTTTAGTAGTATTCCAAGCCCTGTGTCTTTGACATTTGAGGATCCATCAGTATAGAGTATCCAAGGATCCTTGGTCTCCTCTAGCTGCTGGACTTCTAACTCAACTTCTTCTTGTAAATCACTACTGAAATCAGCCACAAAGTCGGCTAATGCTTGGGATTTGATGGTTGTCCTAGGCTCATATCTTATATCATATGCACTTAGCTTCACTGCCCACTTAGCCATCCTTCCTGACATCTCTGGTTTCCTGAGGACATTCTTAATTGGAAAGTTAGTTTTAACAACAATAACATGAGTTTCAAAATAATGCCTCAACTTAGTAGATGCCATAATTAATGCAAGAATAAGTTTTTCAAGGTGTGAATACCTGGATTCGGCATCAAGTAAACTTTTACTTACATAATAGACAGGATGTTGTGTACCTTCATGATCCTTAACAAGGACCGCACTTACTGCTTTTGAGGATACTGCAAGATATAAGGATAGCACATCGCCTTTTTCTGGTTTCATCAAGGCTGGGGCTGAGGATAGATAATCTTTGAGAGCTCTTAAGGCATTCTCATGCTTCTCAGTCCACTCAAATTTCTTGTTCTTCCTTAGGATATCATAGAATTCTTTGCACTTCTCTGAGGATTTGGATATGAATCTGTTCAAAGCTGCTATCCTGCCTGTTAGCCTTTGAACATCCTTAGCATTGGCCGGAGATTTGATGTTCACTATAGCTTTGATCTGCTCCGGACTAGCTTCAATGCCTCTCTTTGTCACCATATATCCTAAGAATTTACCTGCTTTAACACAAAAGTGACATTTTGAAGGATTAAGCTTCATATTATATTTATCAAGGATATTGAATGCTTCCTCCAAGTCTCTTAGGTGATCCTCAGCTTTTAAGGATTTTACCACCATATCATCTATGTAAACCTCCATAGTTTGTCCAATCTGATCCTTGAACATCATATTCACCAGCCTTTGATATGTTGCACCTGCATTTCTTAGTCCGAATGGCATAGCAATATAGCAGTATATACCAGTTGGAGTCATGAATGCTGTATCCTCTTGATTGGATGGTTCCATGTGGATTTGTTGGAATCCAGATGAAGCATCCATAAAATTTAACAGTTCATGACCCGCAGTTGCATCCACCATGGAGTCAATGTGGGGTAATGGGAAAGGATCCTTGGGACATGCCTTATTTAAATCGGTAAAATCGACACATACCCTCCACTTTCCGTTTTTCTTTTGAACAACAACCACATTGGCCAACCATCTTGGATACTTGACCTCTCTAATCATACCTGCCCGGAGCAATTTCTCTACCTCTTCCTGGATAATGGCATTCATTTCCGGTGCAAACTTTCTTCTCCTTTGGTGGATTGGTTTGAAGGACCTGTCAATGCCGAGTTTGTGAGTGATTACATCTTTGGATATACCAGTCATGTCTTCGTGTTTCCATGCAAAGGTAGTCTTTCTCCTTTTAAGGAAGGATACGAGGTCTTCTTTCATTTTACCAAGGATTCCTGATCCAATATAGATTTTGGATTCAGGATCATCGGGATCCATGAGGATTTCTACCAGATCCTGCTCTCTTGCCTCCAAGACGTCCCTTGGAGGATACCTTGATTGCCATGCTCCCTTGACTTCGAGGCTGGTTTCGTCGATGAAGTGTAGCAATTCTTAGCCTCCTGCCGATCGCTGTCAATCTTGACTATTCCCCAAGGACTAGGGAGCTTCACGCATTGATGGTAAGTAGATGGGACTGCCTTCATATCGTGTATCCAGGGCCTGCCAAGGATAACATTACAACAAGATAAACAGCCAATAACACAAAATTTTTGATAAGAGTGTAGGCCTTCGATGTATATGGAGAGTTTAATGTCCCCCAGGGTGTTCTTAGTTTCGCCACTAAATCCCACAAGCACGGAGGATCTTGGTATGATATCTGATTCAGGAATTCCCATCTTCTTTAGAACATCAAGCTGGATAATGTTCACTGAGCTTCCTCCGTCTATAAGGATCCAGCGGACAAAATGGTTAGAAATGAAAAGAGTAATAACTAAACCATCGTGATGAGGATCCTGGATATCGACACGATCATCCTCATCAATGGTTATGACTTTTCCTTCGGAGACACTTGATGTTCGAACTGGTCTTTCTCCGTTATCCATTTTAGTTTCCTTTGCATGCCTTTTAGCCGCTGAGAAGGATGTGCCACAAATGTCTGATCCTCCAGAAATAAAGTTTATCACTTGTGCATCTGCTGGAGGGGCTGGAGCCTTCTCAGGGATCCTTTCAGGATCCTGAGTCCTTGACTTTTTCCTACCCAACAACTCTTTCAGATGCCCCTTGCTCAACAAGTATCCAATTTCCTTCCTTAGTGCAATGCATTCTTCTGTGATGTGCCCAAAATCTTCATGGTATGCACACCACTTTGATTTATCCTTAGTTGCAGCTGGCCTATCATTTTTTCTGGGCCATCTAGCTTTATCACCTAGATTCTGCATCGCAAGGATTAGTTCATTGTTATCAACAGAAAAACAATATTCAGAAATTGGAGGATAATCCTCATCATCCTCTTCTTGATCAATAGAATGCACGTTCTGGTTATCAGATCTGTTGTAGGATCTGAACTTGTTGTTCCTGAATGAGGATCCTTGCTTTTCCTGCTTTGAGGACCCTGCTAACCTCTCCTGGATCCTCTTGTCATCCTCTAGCCGAATGAACCTAAGTGCTCGGATTCTTACCTCATCTAAGTTCATGCATGGTGTCATAACAAGATCATCATAGAACGACGAATCCCTAAGCAATCCCATTTTAAAGGCCTCAACAGCCGTGGCTATATCTAAGTTGGGAATGTCTAAGGATTCTTTACTGAATTTGGTAATGTAATCCCTTAATGATTCATTATGACCCTGGGTTATCCTATATAGATCACTAGTTAATCGTTCAAATTTCCTACTACAAGAAAACTGATTATTAAATAGATTAACTAGATTAGCAAATGAGGTAATAGAGTACGGGGGAAGACTTAGCAGCCATTTGAGAGCTGATCCAGTAAGAGTGGATCCGAATCCTTTGCACAGGCATGCTTCCTTTAACCTTTCTGGGATTGGATTGATTTCCATCCTCTCTCTGTATTGTGCTATGTGTTCTTCAGGATCCGTCGAACCATCATACAGCTTCATCGTTGGCACATGGAACCTCTTGGGTATCTCAGCATCACAGATTGGTGGTGTAAAACGAGATATCTTGTGGCTCCCATCTGCAATCTCCGGGATAGGTTTGACCACTCCCGGAACACTTGATATCATATCCTTTAGCTTTTGCAATTCTCTGGCCATGGCATGATTGATACCTGGATCCTGCATAAGACCATGGTTAGTAGCACAAGAATTATTAAAAGTGTTACCTCCCATTGGATTCAAGTTAGGAAGGATGGATGTTAATCCATATTGTTGGGGCTCTGGAATGATCGAGGGACCAGTAGAAGCATTGGTCTGCATTGGAATAAAATCTCCCTGATGGACATCTGAACTTCCTGTTTGCAAACTTCTCAAGGATCCTGGCATCTGGAAGGATCCCTGAAATTGGGACGGTCCTGGAGCAAAGGAGGATCCTTGAACCTGGGATGATCCTGGAACAAAGGAGGATCCTTGAACCTGGGATGATCCTGGAACAAAGGAGGATCCTTGAACCTGGGATGATCCTGGAACAAAGGAGGATCCTTGAACCTGGGATGATCCTGGAACAAAGGAGGATCCTTGAACCTGGGATGATCCTGGAACAAAGGAGGATCCTTGAATCTGGGATGATCCTGGAACATAGGAGGATCCTTGAATCTGCTGCATTCCTGAATATCCTCCTGAATTCGTGAGGGATCCCATATGCTGAGGATAGGATCCCGCTGGCTGGAAATATGAACCTGATGCCTGGGTCACTGTTGTTGTTCCGTAATGCACTCCTTTCGGTCCACCCACATATTGAACGTCTGGAATCACTGATGGCTGAGAAGTAATCACCGGAGTATCAAAATTCAAGGATATCAGCACCAGTGGGGAATGATCCTCTACCGTTATCTTTTGTTTCTTGAGATCACCGATTTCTTTGAGAATCCTCTCATTGGTCTTGTCCTGCTGCCGTATCTGATCCTTCATCTGCAAAATCAAAGTAAACATGTCACTAGTAGTGGGAGTGTAAGAAGCAGAAGAAGTTGGAGGTTTTGAGAAAATGGGAGTCGGTTTCTTCGCAGCATTCTCAGCATTCTTCTGGGATCCAGAAGGTGGTGGAGGTAAAGTGGGAACGCCTTGTGAAGAAGTGAATGAGGGCATCAAATTTGAAGCATTCTTCGCTGAGGAAGCCATTTGCTTGGTTGTAGTGAACTGAAATGAGCACAGAAATGCGAATTTTTCTAAGGATGAAGCACCAATAGCCCCACGGTGGGCGCCAAACTGTTTTGGTCAAAAAATCTGTTGAGGATATTGCAACCAAACTCTCTGTTACGGGGTATGATGCTTGAAATGTAGAACAATGACAAGGATCACTTTAATGTAAATTGCACAAACGACACAAGGATTTGTACGGGGAAAAAGCCCTTGATCAAGAGTTGATCTCCGGCACAAAAAACCCCGGGTGATGGAAACTACCGATCACCAAGCTCAAATAAATCAATAAACGTTTACAACTTCGGATAGTAACGAGCTAGCTACAAGGATCACTATCGTGTAATGTGTAAAAGTGAATGAAAATTAATGAATGTTCGTCGAGAGCTTCAAGTGTGCGAGAATGAGAGTGTGTGTAGCTATAAAAATGACTAAGTGTTCTAATTCTAGCTCGTTACTCCTTTTAAAATAGAAGTTAACTACACTAACTAACTATCCGACTTTCGTGCCAAGCTCCCACGTTCTCCACAACGTCCATTTCTGGTCAATCGTGTGCGAAATGCCCGTGGAATATTCCTTGTTACCGTTGCCAAGACCAAGTCACGTTTATTACTCCTGCGAAGTAATACAAAAATCAAATAAACAATCGTCAGTATGAGGATCCTTAAAGTGATCCATGATCCTCATCCTGAAGCTCTTCTGAGGATCACCACCTGTCACAGAAGTAAGGATCATTAATTAGGATAACGAATAAGGATCACTAATTGTTAGAAATCCTCCCCTAACAGCTATATTGTTAGCTAGTTCGTTCGAGATAAGGCAGAAAAATATGACTCATTAAGTTGTATTTTATTCCTCATATTTTGGGGGCAATTGTTAGGGATGGATTTTCTAAACCTAAGTGTTTTGGTCAAAAATTACCGAAGCAATTAAGTGATCAAATTAGTAAAGTGAGGTAGTGTGCTAAAATGGGTGTTGAAAATATGCTGGTTAAGTTGTTTATGAAAACAGTTTTCAGGATAC
This sequence comes from Helianthus tuberosus, assembly GCA_030545235.1. Taxonomy (NCBI): domain Eukaryota; kingdom Viridiplantae; phylum Streptophyta; class Magnoliopsida; order Asterales; family Asteraceae; genus Helianthus; species Helianthus tuberosus. The sequence goes on from CM060410.1 coordinate 164,734,773, forward strand.
GGCTCAGGATATTGAGCTGTATCTACGATCAAACAATGAGCAAAAAGTAAAGGAAATGACACGAGATGTACGAGGAAAGCCCTTGATCAATCTAGATCGCCGGCATAAAACCTCGGGAGCTGACAATCGCAGCTGCCTTGTTCTTCTTATTACTTTCAACTTCAGGATACAGTGCAGGATATAGACCAGATCGCTATGTGTTACAATGTTTTTGTGTGAGAAAGAAAGTTTGCTAGAGAGCGAGTGTTAGAGTGCAACGAGTGCAAATGTGATGTCCTATTTGATCTGGTATACCCACCTATTTATAGTAATGAATTACAAACAATAATCCCTACAAATATGGGGTACTCCGAATATTCCATTGTGAACGTTATTGACCGAGTAATACGGCTTCGACGTCTTTATTCGAACGACTTGGACCGAGTCTTCCGCGGAACGAGTCTTATGAACGTTGCCAGCTTCTAACCCACGTACCTGCACATAATCCATTAGTAATCCTGAGGATACCATTCAGGATGTTACCAATATCCTGAACCAGCATCCCGGATGTAAACAGATACTACATAACCAAGATATAAACCAAGACATTTTCCAGGATATGGGTTCAGAATTTCACCCATAACAATTGTCCCAAAAAATGTTACCGTTTGATATCCTGCACTAACGGTTACATTTTTCACGGTGGCCGAGGTAATTAAGAGATAAGACCATTGATGTGACAGCTTTCAACCACCCGGCCTATATTTACTCATCATGCCCTATATCTTCTCATCCTCATCTCTTTTTTAATCATAATCGACAAGGAAAAAGGTAATATTCTCTCCCTCATCTTCATATTCATCTTTATCATCTTTCTCCGGTGAAAATTCAGGTGACCAAATGCCTAGGCAAACAAGGTCCAGTTCAGGTGACTCGGCTCCCACATTCATCCACCAGAACCTTCTCCAAGAACCGGAGAAGGAAGCATGTACCTTCGATAGTGCCCACCTGTCGGCCTTGAAATCCTCCGGCATCTTCCCGGTAGGAACCGTATGTAGACCCTTCGACCGGGAAATCCGGTCAGATATGGTCTCCAGTGAGTGGATATGCTTTAGTGCTTTCCCTTTTACCCTAGGGCTACAATTCCCCTTTCCGGATTTCATCACCGAATTCTTTAATATCACCAAAATCTCCTTCAGCCAAACCATGCCAATGCTCTGGCGTGTTTTGTCTGTTCTTGATCAAATCAAGAGAAACCACATTCCTGATCTTTCTGTCCACGATCTGCCCCTAGCTTACAAACTTAGATGCCACGGATCATGCAGATTTCTGTTTAACTCCACTTCCGATGACCCATTGATACTTCGTGCCACCAGGAACGAGGATGGTTGGCAATCCAAGTATTTCTTTGTAAAAAGGGATTCAATCCCTGGTGGAACGGATTATCCGATGAGATGGTTGAAGAAGGGTAGGATTTAGGGTTTAAAGATGATCTTGCCTCTTATCCTGCTTCATATCCTGAACTAACCAATTTTATTTTCTCTGTTGTGTATGCAGCTGATTTCAGGAAGATTGCACCTCCCCTCGCTGATTCTCAAAAAAGAATAGACGCCACCAGACTCCTTTCAGAGGCAAAGAGAAGCTTCAACCCATCTCCACCGACTCCAAGTCCTCTTTCAAGCGCAAACATGTCTGGTAAGGATCCTGTAAGATATCCTGTACATACATGTTTTTATTTGATATTTTTAGGAGAGATTTAGAATTTTACTCCCTGTGTGCAGATTCCAGCAAAGTTCCAGTCTATCTAGACCTTGACGAACTCGACAGCTACCCCACTCCAGCCACAGTCAAGAAGGAAACCCCTGCTGCTACCAGCTCCAAGCCACTCCCGGCTCCAAAGGCCAATCCAAGAACTCGTGCTTCCACAGCAAAAAAGAGGAAAGGTCTTGAAGTCACTGCTCCAGGTTCAGAAGGATTTTCCTATGAGGAACTCAGCTTCTCTGATTCCTTAGAGCCAATGACATCCTTCCTCAACAAGGTAATATCCTGACTCATATCCTGCACTTATATCCTGCACGTATATCCGGATATCCTGGTCAATATATATTCTAACTTATACATGTAATTGAGGTGCAGGGCCTCCAGCATTTGCTCCACTTGTACAATGATGCTTGTGGTACTGTGGCACTCCATGAAGCCAGGATCAAACAGCTTGAAAGCACCGTTGCTGAACAAGGTGCCATCGCTGAAGCGAAGACCCGGCACTACGAAAGCCTGCTGAAGAAGGTCACCCAAGATGCAGAGCTCAAATTTGCTACCGCCCAAGATAACGGCTATATTTACGATAGTTAGTTGCGGATAAGATCAAGAAAACATAACTCGCTCATTCAACATATCACTCCTTATATTTTGGGGCCAATTGTCAGGGGAGGATTTTCTAACAATTAGTGATCCTTACTTGTTATCCTAATTAATGATCCTTACTTTTGTGACAGATAGTGATCCTCAGAAGAGCTTCAGGATCAGGATCATGGATCACTTTAAGGATCCTCGTACAGATGGTTGCTTGTTTGTGTTTTGTATTACTTTGCAGGAGTAACAATCTTGACTTGGTCTTGGCAACGTTACTATGGAATATTCCACGAGTATTTCGCACACGTTTGACTGGAAATGGACGTTGTGGAGAACGTGGGAGCTTGGCATGAAAGTCGGATAGTTGGTTATTGTAGTTAACTTCTATTTTTAAAGGGGTGACGAGCTAGAATGAGAACACTTAGCCATTTTTCAGCTACACACACACTCTCATACAATCGCACTCTTGAAGCTCTTGACGAACACTTATTAGTTTTCACTCACTTTTACACATTTCACCATAGTGATCCTTGTACCTAGCTCGTCACTATCCGAAGTTGTAAACATTTATTGATCTATTTGAGCTTGGTGATCGGTAGTTTCCATCACCTGGGGTTTTTTGTGCCGGAGATCAACTCTTGATCAAGGGCTTTTTCCCCGTATAAATCCTTGTGTCATTTGTGCAATATGCATTGAAGTGATCCTTGTCATTGTTCTACATTACAAGCATCATACCCCGTAACAGAGAGTTTGGTTACATTATCCTCATCAGATTTTTTGACCAAAACAGTTTGGCGCCCACCGTGGGGCAATTGGTGCTTCACTCTTAGAAAAATCCATATTTCTGTGCTCATTTCAGTTCACTACAACCAAGCAAATGGCTTCCTCAGCGAAGAATGCTTCAAATTTGATGCCCTCGTTCACTTCTTCACAAGGGGTTCCCCCTTTGCCTCCACCACCTTCTGGATCCCAGAAGAATGCTGAGAATGCTGCGAAGAAACCAACTCCCATTTTCTCAAAACCTCCAACTTCTTCTGCTTCTTACACTCCCACTACTAGTGACATGTTTACTTTGATTTTGCAGATGAAGGATCATATACAGCAACAGGATAAGACCAATGAAAGGATTCTCAAAGAAATCGGAGATCTCAAGAAACAAAAGAAAACGGCAGAGGATCATTCCCCACTGGTGCCAAAATCTTTGAATTTTGATACTCCGGTGATTACTTCTCAGCCATCAGTGGTTCCAGAGGTTCAATATGTGGGTGGACCGAAAGGAGTGCACCACGGAACAAAAATAGTAACCCAGGCATCAGGTTCATATTTCCAGCCAGCGGGATCCTATCCTCAGCATATGGGACCCTTCATGACTTCAGGAGGATATTCAGGAGCGCAGCAGATTCAAGGATCGTCCTTTGTTCCAGGGTCATTCCAGGTTCAAGGATCCTCCTTTGTTCCAGGATCATCCCAGGTTCAAGGAACCTCCCTTGTTCCAGGATCATCCCAGGTTCAAGGATCCTCCCTTGTTCCAGGATCATCCCAGGTTCAAGGATCCTCCCTTGTTCCAGGATCATCCCAGGTTCAAGGATCCTCCCTTGTTCCAGGATCATCCCAGGTTCAAGGATCCTCCTTTGTTCCAGGATCATCCTAGGTTCAAGGATCTTCCTTTATTCCAGGATCATCCCAGGTTCAAGGATCCTCCCTTGTTCCAGGATCATCCCAGGTTCAAGGATCCTCCCTTGTTCCAGGATCATCCCAGGTTCTAGGATCCTCCTTTGTTCCAGGATCATCCCAGGTTCAAGGATCTTCCTTTATTCCAGGATCATCCCAGGTTCAAGGATCCTCCTTTGTTCCAGGATCATCCCCGGTTCAAGGATCCTCCTTTGTTCCAGGATCGTCCCAGTTTCAGGGATCCTTCCAGATGCCAGGATCCTTGAGGAGTTTGCAAACAGGAAGTTCAGATGTCCATCAGGGAGATTTTATTCCAATGCAGACCAATGCTTCTACTGGTCCCTCGACCATTCTAGAACCCCAACAATATGGATTAACATCCATTCTTCCTAATCTGAATCCAATGGGAGGTAACACTTTTAATAATTCTTATACTACTAACCATGGTCTTATGCAGGATCCAGGTATCAATCATGCCATGGCCAGAGAATTGCAAAAGCTAGTGGATATGATATCAAGTGTTCCAGGAGTGGTCAAACCTATCCCAGAGATTGCAGATGGGAGCCACAAGATATCTCGTTTTGCACCACCAATCTGTGATGCTGAGATACCCAAGAGGTTCCATGTGCCAACAATGAAGCTGTATGATGGTTCTACGGATCCTGAGGAACACATAGCACAATACAGGGAGAGGATGGAGATCAATCCAATCCCAAAAAGGTTAAAGGAAGCATGCCTGTGCAAGGGATTCGGATCCATGCCTGTGCAAGGGATTCGGATCCACTCTTACTGGATCAGCTCTCAAATGGCTGCTAAGTCTTCCCCCTTACTCTATTACCTCATTTGCTAATCTAGATAACCTATTTAATAATAAGTTTTCTTGTAGTAGGAAATTTGAACGATTAACTAGTGATCTATATAGGATAACCCAGGGTCATAATGAATCATTAAGGGATTACATTACCAAATTCAGTAAAGAATCCTTAGACATTCACAACTTAGATATAGCCACGGCTGTTGAGGCCTTTAAAATGGGATTGCTTAGGGATTCGTCGTTCTATGATGATCTTGTTATGACACCATGCAGGAACTTAGATGAGGTACGAACCCGAGCACTTAGGTTTATTCGGCTAGAGGATGACAAGAGGATCCAGGAGAGGTTAGCAGGATCCTCAAAGCAGGATAAACAAGGATCCTCAATCAGGAACAACAAGTTCAGATCCTACAACAGATCTAATAACCAGAACGTGCATGCCATTGATCAAGAAGAAGATGATGAGGATTATCCTCCAATTTCTGAATATTGTTTTTCTGTAGATAACAATGAACTAATCCTTGCGATGCAGAATCTAGGTGATAAAGCTAGATGGCCCAGAAAAAATGATAGGCCAGCTGCAACTAAGGATAAATCAAAGTGGTATGCATACCATGAAGATTTTGGGCATCTAACAGAAGAATGCATTGCACTAAGAAAGGAAATTGGATACTTGTTGAGCAAGGGGCATCTAAAGGAATTGTTGGGAAGAAAAAAGTCAAGGACTCAGGATCCTGAAAGGATCCCTGAGAAGGCTCCAGCCCCTCCAGCAGATGCAGAAGTAATAAACTTTATTTCTGGAGGATCAGACATTTGTGGCACATCCTTTTCAGCAGCTAAAAGGCATGCAAAGGAAACTAAAATGGATAATGGAGAAAGACCCGTTCGAACATCAAGTGTCTCCGAAGGAAAAGTCATAACCTTTGATGAGGATGATCATGTTGATATCGAGGATCCTCATCACGATGATTTGGTTATTACTCTTTTCATTTCTAACCATTTTGTCCGCAGGATCCTTATAGACGGAGGAAGCTCAGTGAACATTATCCAGCTTGATGTTCAAAAGAAGATGGGTATTCCTGAATCCGACATCATACCAAGATCCTCCGTGCTCGTGGGATTCAGTGGCGAAACTAAGAATACCCTGGGGACATTAAACTCCCAATATATATTGAAGGCCTACACTCTTATCAAAAATTTTGTGTTATTGACTGTTTATCTTGTTGTAATGTTATCCTTGGCAGGCCCAGGATACACGATATGAAGGCAGTCCCATCTACCTACCATCAATGTGTGAAGGTCCCTAGTCCTTGGGGAATAGTGAAGATTGATAGTGATCAGCAAGAGGCTAAGAATTGCTATACTTCATCGATGAAACCAACCTCGAAGTCAAGGGAGCAATAGCAATCAAAGTATCCTCCGAGGGATGTCTTGGAGGCAAGAGAGCAGGATGTGGTAGAAATCCTCATGGATCCTGATGATCCTGAATCCAAAATCTATATCGGATCAGGGATCCTTGGCGAAATGAAAGAAGACCTTGTATCCTTCCTCAAAAGGAGAAAGACTACCTTTTCATGGAAACACGAAGACATGACTGGTATATCTAAAGATGTAATCACCCACAAACTTGGCATTGATAGGTCCTTCAAACCAATCCATCAAAGGAGAAGAAAGTTTGCACCGGAAAGGAATGCCATTATCCAAGAAGAGGTAGAGAAGTTGCTACGGGCAGGTATGATTAGAGAGGTCAAATATCCAAGATGGTTGGCCAATGTGGTTGTTGTTCAAAAGAAAAACGGAAAGTGGAGGGTATGTGTCGATTTTACCGATTTAAATAAGGCATGTCCCAAGGATCCTTTCCCATTACCCCACATTGACTCCATGGTGGATGCAACTGCGAGTCATGAACTGTTAACTTTTATGGATGCTTCATCTGGATTTCAACAAATCCAAATGGAACCATCCGACCAAGAGGATACAGCCTTCATGACTCCAACTGGTCTATACTACTATATTGCTATGCCGTTCGGACTAAGAAATGCAGGTGCAACATATCAAAGGCTGGTGAATATGATGTTCAAGGATCAGATAGGACAAACTATGGAGGTTTACATAGATGATATGGTGGTAAAATCCATAAAAGCTGAGGATCACCTAAGGGACTTGGAGGAAGCATTCGATATCCTTGACAAATATAACATGAAACTTAATCCTTCAAAATGTCACTTTGGTGTTAAAGCAGGTAAATTCTTAGGATATATGGTGACAAAGAGAGGCATTGAAGCTAGCCCGGAACAAATCAAAGCAATAGTGAACATCAAATCTTCGGCCAATGCTAAGGATGTTCAAAGGCTAACAGGCATGATAGCAGCTTTGAACAGATTTATATCCAAGTCCTCAGAGAAGTGCAAAGAATTCTATGATATCCTAAGGAAGAACAAGAAATTTGAGTGGACTGAGAAGCATGAAAATTCTTTAAGAGCCCTCAAAGATTACCTATCCTCAGCCCCGGCCTTGATGAAACCAGAAAAAGGCGATGTGCTATCCTTGTATCTTGCAGTATCCTCAAAAGCAGTAAGTGCGGTCCTTGTTAAGGATCATGAAGGTACACAACATCCTGTCTATTATGTAAGTAAAAGTTTACTTGATGCCGAATCCAGGTATTCACACCTTGAAAAACTTATTCTTGCATTAATTATGGCATCTACTAAGTTGAGGCATTATTTTGAAACTCATGTTATTGTTGTTAAAACTATCTTTCCAATTAAGAATGTCCTCAGGAAACCAGAGATGTCAGGAAGGATGGCTAAGTGGGCAGTGAAGCTAAGTGCATATGATATAAGATATGAGCCTAGGACAGCCATCAAATCCCAAGCATTAGCCGACTTTGTGGCTGATTTCAGTAGTGATTTACAAGAAGAAGCTGAGTTAGAAGTCCAGCAGCTAGAGGAGACCAAGGATCCTTGGATACTCTATACTGATGGATCCTCAAATGTCAAAGGCACAGGGCTTGGAATACTACTAAAATCGCCACAGGGGGACATAATACCCCACTCTATAGCTTGTGAGTTCCAAACCACTAACAATGAGGCTGAGTATGAAGCCTTAATTGCTGGTTTGCAAATTGCTAAGCATATGGGGATCAGGTATCTTGAGAGATAGTCAAGAATTCGGCACTCTCTTTTGTTTCCTTTAGTTTGACACATGTACCAAGGGAAGAAAATACATAAGCTGATGCATTGGCTAAGTTAGGATCATCCTTGAAGATCCCGGAGGATATCAAGATCCCTATTATCCATATCCCGACCCCGGCTATCGAGGATCATGTGGCTATGGAGATAGGAAATGATTCTGCAATTATCCCTAGTGAGGATACTCAATCCCATTCAAGATCAGGATCATGGATCTCACCAATTATGAGATACTTACAACATGGAGAGATTCCTACAGGAGAAAACCCTAGGGCTTTCAAAATTAAGGTATCTCAATTTACAATTTTAAATAATATGTTGTATAGACGATCTCTTGCAGGACCATATTTGAGATGCATTGATGATCCTGAAATCCAAGAAGTTTTAAAAGACTTCCATGAAGGAAATTGTGGAAACCACACTGGGGGCAGGGCATTATTCTCAAGGATCCTGAGGACAGGATACTACTGGCCAACCATGAAAAGAGATGATGTGGAGTATGCTAAGAGATGTGATCCTTGTCAGAGACACAGCAATATCCTTCATCAACCAGCTGAATTATTGCATCCTATATCCTCCTCTTGGCCATTTATGAGATGGGGTATGGATATAGTTGGTAAGCTCCCTAAGGCACCTGGTGGAAAAGTGTTCATGCTAGCTATGACTGATTACTTCTCCAAGTGGATAGAGGCTGAAGCTTTTGCACAAGTCAAAGAAAAGGAAGTTATATCCTTCATTAAAAGAAATATTATAACTAGATTTGGAATTCCTTCTGAAATTATATGTGATAATGGTTCCCAATTTATTGGGGGCAGAACCACTAACTTTTGTGACAGCTGGGGGATTAAGATGATAACATCAACACCAGTCCACCCACAAGCTAATGGTCAGGCAGAATCATCCAACAAGATCATCATCAACAATTTGAAGAAGAAGCTTGGATCCAAGAAAGGGAAATGGGCAGAAGAACTGCCTTATGTGCTTTGAGCTGATAGGACAACCCCTAAGAATGCAACTGGTCAAACTCCATTCTCTTTGGTATTTGGGGCAGAATCAGTGATCCCTACAGAAATGGTGGTTCCAACTGCTAGAACAAGTACTCGTGATCCTGAAGAAAATGATGAGAACTTGGCTCAAGACCTGGATACTATTGAAGAAATCAGGGATATGGCTAGGATAAGGATGGCCAGTTATCACCAAAAAATGGCTGGTGCGTATAACAAAAATGTCAGGATCAGGAAGTTTCAAGTTAGAGATATGGTATTGAGGAAAGCATTTCAGAATACCACTGATGGAAAATTGGCTCCAAAATGGGAAGGCCCTTATTTGATTGAAGCTGAAGCAGGAAAGGGGGCATATAGATTGCTAACCATGGAAGGTGATTTGCTACCAAGAGCTTGGAATGCTGTCCACTTGAAGAAATATTTCATGTGAGCGGGATCCTCATGGCACGGATGATCCTCACGTTAGGGGTATCCTTAAAGGATCCTTAAACTATCAGTGATCCTTACTTAGGTAATATCCTAATCTCGAACTATTTCATTTCTTTATTTTCTCGTATAAGGATAAGGATCATGTGTCCTTTATCCATCTCTCACGTGAGTTTAAGTTTTGAAAGTTCAGGTATCCTTAGCATAACATTGGTTATCTGAAGAAGCAATCCGTTCCTTGGGTTTAACCCCAGTTATTTGGGCTTGACCCCAGTTCCGCCTGTAGCGCATGATGATCCTGGTATAGTTCAAGGCAGTGGGACCAGTACTCGTTTTAGGGGCTGATAATTCCATTGTACTGGTTGTGCCTAGGATCCTACGTATAATGGTAGACGTACCATACATCCGTTCCTAAGGTTTCTAACGTTTTCACGTTAGCTAAGCTTTTGGCATTTTCATGTCACTAAGTTTGGATAGCCGCCAGTTAGGGCCATACTCCAGTTTACATACGATCCTTGGGCTTGTCCCCAGTTATCCTTGGGCTTGTCCCCAGTTATCCTTGGGCTTGTCCCCGGTTATCCTTGGGCTTGTCCCCAATTGCTAACTCTTTTCTCATATTGGCTTAGTCCTAAGTTATGCTCTATTTCAGGTCCTTAAAGATAGGCAACTAGGGATCCTTGATCCTTACTTCTCTCTAAGGTTTATCTTATAGTTATCCTTATTATGGTTAGGATCCTAACTTGGATCCTCAGGTATGATCCTTAACTATTTTTAATGCTATTTATTATTTATTTAAATAACCCTGAAAATTTGACAACTAGACTTGTGATCCTTAAAATATATTGCTTTTTGGGATTCTTTAACTATAGGATATTTGATCGTGGATCATGTCCTAAACATTTTCAATCTGACTTGTTCAAAATTGTTTATTCAATAAGTGTACATCAAAACAAAGGAGAATTAAAGAAACAAAAGGTTAACAACACAAGATAAGCGACAAAAGATTGAGATTTTATTTATTAACAAAAGGCTAACCCTTAAAAGGTTGTCAAAATTACCTACCCCGAGCATCTACCAGCAAAACGTGGCCCGTCCGCTGGGGTAGGTAAAGGGTGTCCATGATAATAAGTTCAAAAGTAGTGCAGGAATATAAAGGCAGCAGGATCACAATGGCTTCATCCCCCAAACAGAGGATCCCTCCACCAATTGCGATCCTACCTATTGTCCTAAGGATCATACATGATCCTTAATCCTAAAAACTATTGTTCAAGTACAAACCATTAAATTGTTCAACATCACAACCACAAAAAACTACTACCAAATTTAAAAATTGGGCTCCGGCTACGTCTAGAAATTTCCATCATCGCCCAATTGTGCAGCCTACACCTTTGCTGCATCCTCTTCCCCTCCAGCTGCGGTATCCTTCACCAGATCCTTCCCACTGCCTCCAGCCTCGATCGCCAAAACCTCCTCAGCCTCCTCATCATCCTCAAGATCACCCAACCTTGCTTTCCAGCCCTCAACATCCCAGCTGCTTTTGTCAAAGTTAGGATCTTGAGCTTCCTGGGCCATCTTCAGTTTTGTCTGATACATTGTGATGGCAGCAGAGACCTTTGCACCTTCTATAAGGTCATGCTTTTCATAGTCAAGGTCAATCAGAAGTTTAGCCGTTTTAGTCTTGGCATCTTGGAGTTCCTTTTGAAGATCAGCAATTGCAAGGTCCTTAAGCACTGCAACCTGATGGAGGTCAGCAATCTTCTTGTCCTGCTCCTCGACGTTCCCCACATAATCTTCAATCTCAGCAAATTTCTGCAAAGAAAAGGATAAAGCAGTTCAAGATCAGGTGATCCTCATACGAGTAGGATACCTAGGCAGAATTGGTGATCCTTACATCATTGAAGTATTCAAGGAACTGGTGGCGGATCAGTGGTAGGCCTTGAAGGTCCTCAGAGTCAGAAGTTTTCCTCTTCTTACCACCCTTTCCTTTAGTGGGTGCCTTGGGAATGGAGATGCTGGGACTGGTAGTGGCCCTCTTCTTCCTGGATCGAACAACATCAAGGTCAGCTGTGTTGAACTGGGATACAGACTTGGCAGATTTTCCGGCACCTACACATTCAAAGCAAGATAAGTGTCCTAATCTTATTTCAATTTAATTATTTATTTTGATATTCAAGCTATAAATCAAGCAGGATACTTACTCGACATGGTGATGGAACCTGAGGATACTTCTTGTGAGTCTTGGGTGTCTATCTTGAATGTCCTTATTTCAGGATCAAGCTTCCAAAAAGCAGCAAGCCTATCCTTGGTTGCGGGTGTTGTGATGATATGTGAAACAGAATTAGCTGCATAACACAAGACAAAAAGGGGTTAGTGATCCTTATACAAAAACAAGACTACCTGGTGATCCATCTCAGGATCCTCTGGCCTACCATGGGTGGACCAGGTCCTTGGTAGATCCTTTCCGTTTGGAATGGTATCACTCCTGACAAAGAAGAAGCGACGTATCCAATTTGTGTCATTCTTGGTGACTTTGAGAAGGGGGTGTTCTCCGCCGGATTTTCGTTTGAACAAATAACGATGAGAACCAAAAGTAGTAAGATCATACAGCTCTCCCAGCTCTGACATTCCTAGGTCTATTCCTTCCTGCTCGATGATCCTTTCAAGGGTGTACAAAACCCTCCAAATCATCGGCATGGCTTGGATATAAGAGATGCCGGTAAGGGAAAAGAAGGATTGTGTAAATTCTGGGAAAGGATAGGTGTACCCTATGGCGAATGGAGTAACTGGAAAGGCAACCCATGTTTTTGAAACATAGTCGCTCAGAATAGTAGGATCGAAGGGTTTGAAAAAGGCACTCGCCGGAAAGCAGTGACGAATCTTGTCTATTTGAGCATCATTAAAACAACACCTCTCCTGTATCGAGTCTTTGATGATCCCTTGACTCTTCAAGGGGCTATCCTTCTGGTGATCCTTGGCGGGGGAAGACCGGAGCATCATTCTTGAAGAGATGATAGAAAGAAAGAAAAACAAAGTAAGAGAAGGGAAGATAAAAGAAGAGATACCTGATAGATCTTCGACCAAGAATTTAAAGGGAGTTTCTTTGAATTTAAATGCAATCGATCCTATCTCTATCTCCTATTTATAATTATGATTATGCAGGGTTGTCGCTTCTGTGACGTCATGATTGCAACGGATAGTTCAACAATAACGGCTATATTTACGATAGTTAGTTGCGGATAAGATCAAGAAAACATAACTCGCTCATTCAACATATCACTCCTTATATTTTGGGGGCAATTGTTAGGGGAGGATTTTCTAACAATTAGTGATCCTTACTTGTTATCCTAATTAATGATCCTTACTTCTGTGACAGATAGTGATCCTCAGAAGAGCTTCAGGATCAGGATCATGGATCACTTTAAGGATCCTCGTACTGACGGTTGTTTGTTTGTGTTTTGTATTACTTTGCAGGAGTAACAAGCTTGACTTGGTCTTGGCAACGTTACTATGGAATATTCCACGAGTATTTCGCACACGTTTGACTGGAAATGGACGTTGTGGAGAACGTGGGAGCTTGGCATGAAAGCCGGATAGTTGGTTATTGTAGTTAACTTCTATTTTTAAAGGGGTGACGAGCTAGAATGAGAACACTTAGCCATTTTTCAGCTACACACACACTCTCATACAATCGCACTCTTGAAGCTCTCGACGAACACTTATTAGTTTTCACTCACTTTTACACATTTCACCATAGTGATCCTTGTACCTAGCTCGTCACTATCCGAAGTTGTAAACATTTATTGATCTATTTGAGCTTGCTGATCGGTAGTTTCCATCACCCGGGGTTTTTTGTGCCGGAGATCAACTCTTGATCAAGGGCTTTTTCCCCGTATAAATCCTTGTGTCATTTGTGCAATATACATTGAAGTGATCCTTGGCATTGTTCTACATTACAAGCATCATATCCCGTAACAGAGAGTTTGGTTACATTATCCTCATCAGATTTTTTGACCAAAACAGTAATCCCTTAAACAATTTACTTTTCTGCACTTTACTTTTCTGCACCTGAACAATTTACATTTCCTGCATACTTTTTGAACAATACAACAGTTGAAGGTGGATGGGTCTCGGTTTGAGATGAATCCTTCAACTGTTGGGTAAATATGGTAATGAACTATAGTGCTCTTAGTGGATGGGCCTTGTTTTGAGGTGAAACTAAGAGCACATCTTTTGGTATGTTAATAATATAACTACTCTTTTTGACTTTATTATTATTGTCATTAACATACAAATTTTACTTGTGAAAATTGTTTGGTTTGAACATTCTTAGGAATATATATTATAAATGAATCCTGGAAGATATCCTGAAAGATATCTTGATCAGGATATTGAAATACAACCTATAAATCATCCAAATAAAAAGGAGAGATCATACCAGAGATTCTTAGAGAATCAATTTCAATCCTCCATTATAAGTTTGTCCCCAGTGCATACTTATAAACTTGTATCCATCCTTTGAACAGTATAATGTATGTCCCCTGTGTTCAACAAAAACAAAAATGTCTTTATATTTTGACTTCGAATGAATTCCGAATACCCAAGGGCAGAACCCCTGATATCCTGAAATGAATCCTTAGCATACTGGGGATAAACCCTGATATCTGGAGATAAACCCTTAATTTCATGCGCTACAGGCGAGAGTGTATAAACTCCAATCCTTAGAAAGGTGAAAACCTTTAAACCTTAGAGAGTATGAAAATACTCTTTCGTGAGAGAGGGTGATCAATCCTCATATACCTTCAGGATCCAGGATATAGCCAACAGTAACGAAATTGTCAGCCACTTTTACATGAACTAGTCCCGCTACCTTGAACTATACCTAGATAACTTGCGCTCCAGGCGAGGTGTTTAAACCCAATTCATAAGAAAGGTGAATACCTTTAAACCTTTGAAGGGACCAGGATCCCTTAAACGTGAGAGAGGGGGCCAATCCTCTAATCTTTCGACTTATCCTGAGTATATATCCTGGAGCTATATCCTGAAACATATCCTGCAAAACAATTGTAAACTAAGGTGGGTGTTAGCTTTGGCTAACACCCCTCCGATGCCTAAGTCAGTATTGGGTTCAAAATAATAAACAAATATATATAAAATAAATAGAATACATACCATTCTGAGATAGACATTAAATTCTACTCTTACTTGAAATAGAGCTTTAAATGTACTGCATTCCAGGATCTTGGTAGCATATCCCCTTCCATATTTTTGAGTCGATATGCTCATTTCCCTGCTTCTGACTCGACTTCATAAGGTCCTTCCCATTTCGGAGCTAGCTTGCCATCGGCAGGATTAGTGGTATTTTGAAAAGCCTTTCTTAGCACCCAATCACCAACTCGAAATCTTCTAGTCCTTATGTTCTTATTATATGCTCTGGATATTCTTTGTTGATATGCTGCCATCCTTAGCCTTGCTGCATCTCTTTTTTCGTCTATAGTATCAAAATCCTGACATAAGACTTCAGGATTCTGTTCAGGATCCTGTAGCATAGATCTTGCAGTAGGTATCGTCATTTCTGTTGGAATCATTGCCTCCGCTCCAAATACCAAGGAAAACGGGGTTTGGCCGGTTGCATTCTTTACCGTTGTCCTATCAGCCCACAAAACAAAGGGTAACTCTTCCGCCCATCTTCCTTTTTTGGCTCCAAGTCTCTTCTTTAAGTTATTGACTATTATCTTGTTTGAGGATTCAGCTTGTCCATTCGCTTGAGGATGTACCGGAGTAGATGTGATCATTTTGATTCCCCAACTCTTGCAAAAGTCAGTAGTCCTTTTGCTTATAAACTGGGACCCATTATCACAAATGATCTCAGCTGGTACTCCAAACCTAGTCAGGATATTCCTCTTTATGAAGATACAACTTCTTGGTCTCTAACTTGAACAAATGCTTCAGCCTCAACCCACTTAGAGAAATAATCCGTCATTGCTAAAATAAATACTTTTCCTCCCGGGGCTTTTGGTAACTTCCCTACTATATCCATCCCCCATTTCATGAATGGCCAAGGGGAAACTACAGGATATAGTGGTTCAGCTGGTTGATGTAGTACGTTACTATGCCTTTGGCATGCATCACATCTTCGAGCATATTCTGCAGCATCTTTCCTCATCGTTGGCCAATAATATCCTGTCCTTAATACTTTCGAGAACAATGATCTGCCCCCGGTGTGATTACCACAATCCCCTTCATGTATATCCTGAAGTACTTCTTTGGCTTCAGGATCCTCCAAGCACCTCAAATACGGTCCTACAAGAGATTTCTTGTATAAAACATTATTTATAATAGTAAATCGTGATACCTTCATCCTAAATGCCTTAGGATTTTCATTTCCGGGGATGTGTCCTTCTTTGAGATATCTCACAATTGGAGCCGTCCAGGATTTAGGATCCTGTTCAGGATATACCGCTTCATGATCCCGAATACCCGCTACCTCCTTATCCTGAGGATTCGTTGCAGGGTATAAGACATGTAATATTGGTATTTGGGTCCCTTCAGGTATCCTGATTGATGATCCCAAATTTGCTAAGGCATCCGCTTCAGCATTATCCTCCCTTGGTACCTGTTCAAGTGTAAAAACATCGAAATATCCTGCTAATTTTTTGAGAATATCGAGATATTCAACTAATTTCTCGCCCTTAACTGCATAGGATCCATTAAAATGGTTAGTAATTAACAAAGAGTCAACATACACTTGTAAATTCTTGATACTCATGTTCTTAGCCAACTCTAATCCTGCAATCAAAGCCTCGTATTCTGCTTCATTATTGGTAGCAGGAAATTCACATCTAATAGCCTGGGGTAATATGTCCCCCTGTGGCGATTTTAGTAGTATTCCTAATCCTACTCCTCTTATATTAGATGCACCATCAGTATATAATGTCCAGGATCCTGAGGATTCTCCTAACTGTTGAACTTCTAGGTCTACCTCATCCTGAATGTCACTACTAAAATCAGCCACAAAGTCAGCTAAAGCCTGAGACTTTATGGCATTTCTAGGTTCATATACTAAATCATAAGAACTCAACTTTACTGACCACTTGGCCATCCTGCCTGACATCTCTGGTTTCCTAAGCACATTTTTGACAGGATAATTTGTTTTTACATGAATCCTATGTGTCTCGAAGTAATGTCTAAGTTTTGTTGATGCCATAACTAATGCTAGTATCAATTTTTCTAAATGAGAATATCTAGTTTCAGCATCTAACAAGCTTTTACTAACATAATAAACAGGATATTGCTGACCTTCATGGTCTTTTATAAGAACGACACTTACAGCATTCCCTGATACAGCAAGATATAGGGATAGTGGTTCACCGTTTTCAGGCTTCATCAATAAAGGTGCGGTTGAGAGATATCGTTTCAAATCCTGCAAGGCTGCTTCATGCTTCTCACCCCATTCGAATTTCTTGTTCTTCTTCAGGATATCATAAAAGTCTTTGCATTTTTCTGAGGATCTTGAGATAAATCTATTTAATGCTGCCACTCGCCCTGTTAATCGTTGAACCTCCTTCATATTTGAGGGCGATTTAATATCCAAGATGGCTTTGATCTGCTCCGGGCTTGCTTCTATTCCTCTTTTGGTCACCATATATCCTAGGAATTTTCCTGCCCCCACTCCAAAATGGCACTTAGCAGGATTCAGCTTCATGTTATACTGATCCAGGATATCAAATGCTCCTTTAATATCCTGGAGGTGATCCTGAGCTTTCTTTTATTTCACCACCATATCATCAATATACACCTCCATGGTGTCCCCCAGTTTGTCTTTGAACATCATGTTTACCAATCTTTGGTATGTTGCACCTGCATTTTTCAAACCAAAAGGCATAGTTGTATAACAATAAATACCTGTTGGTGTCATGAAGGCAGTATCCTCCTGGTCAGAAGGCTCCATTTGGATTTGTTGAAATCCTGAGGATGCATCCATGAAGGTCAGCATTTCATGCCCGGCAGTGGCATCTACCATTGCATCAATGTGGGGAAGAGGAAATGGGTCTTTAGGACAAGCTTTGTTCAAGTCTGTGTAGTCTACACAAACTCTCCATTTCCCATTTTTCTTCTGTACCACAACCACGTTTTCTAGCCACCTTGGGAACTTAACTTCTCTGATCATCCTGGACTTCAATAATCTCTCAACTTCCTCTTGGATAATCGTATTCCGCTCAGGAGCAAACTTCCTTCTTTTTTGTTGAACAGGCTTGAATGATTTATCAATTCCAAGCTTGTGAGTGATAATGTCTTTGGATATGCCTGCCGTATCCTCATGCTTCCATGCAAATGTTGACATCCTGCATTTCAAAAAGTTAACTAATTGTTCTTCAATATCCTGAGGGATATTGGTCCCTACGAGCACCGAAATATCAGGATTATCCTGGTCCAGGATAATTTTCTTCACATCCTGCTCCGGATCCTCCATGATATCCTGGGCCCGCGTCTTTAATTGCTATGCTGCACTAGGTTTGGTTGAGGATTTCATCGAGGATGAGTAGCATTCTTTCGCCTCCTGCTGATCACTATGAACTTTGACAACTCCCCAAGGGGTAGGTATCTTGATGCATTGGTGATATGTTGATGGCACAGCCTTCATATCGTGAATCCACGGTCTTCCCAGTATGATGTTATAGCAGGATAGAGAATCCATCACACGGAAACGTTGTATTGAGTTGACTCCTTCAACGTATACTGGCAACTTTATCTCTCCCACTGTGTTTCTAGCCTCTCCACTGAACCCAACAAGCACGGTAGACTTCGAAGTGATATCCATTAGAGATACGTTCATCCTCTTCAGCGTTTCCAGTTGGATTATGTTGACGGAGCTGCCATTGTCAACCAATATCCTGCGTACAAAATGGTTAGCCACATATAATGTTATTACCAGAGCATCATGGTGAGGATCCTGGACAGTATCCCTGTCATCAGCATCAAAAGTGATCACTTTGTCAGTTATAAGGGTAGTCATCCTGACAGGTTTATCTC
The DNA here is from genome assembly GCA_030545235.1 of Helianthus tuberosus. Classification (NCBI taxonomy): domain Eukaryota; kingdom Viridiplantae; phylum Streptophyta; class Magnoliopsida; order Asterales; family Asteraceae; genus Helianthus; species Helianthus tuberosus. Next base: position 164,753,240 of record CM060410.1, read on the forward strand.
CCCTTTCGGCCTTAGCTTCTTTTGCATGTCTCTTTGCTGCCGAATACGAAGTCCCACAAATGTCGGATCCTCCCGAAATGAAGTTGATTATCTTGGCATCCGCAGGAGGTGATGCTGCTCGCTCAGGATCCTTCTCAGCATCCTGACCCTTATTCTTCTTTCTTCCCAAGAGATCTTTCAGATATCCCTTGCTTAGAAGATAGCTTATTTCTTTCCTTAGAGCAATGCAATCCTCAGTCATATGTCCGAAATCTTCGTGGAAAGCACACCATTTTGACTTATCTTTCCAGTCAGCTTTCTGTTGACTCTTTCGAGGCCACCTAGCCTTGTCTCCTAGACCCTGCATGGCATACATCAATTCAGGAATGTTAATAGAAAAGCAATATTCAGACAACTCAGGATACTCTTCAGGATCCTCATCTTCGACAGCATTCACTCTCTTATTTTCATTTCTACCATATGGCTTAGGACGATATAGCTTGAATGAGGATTCAGACTTCCTGTTAGTTGACTCATAAGTGTTAGATGAGTTCATCCTTTCTTGCATCTTCCTATCATCCTCCAACCGAATATATCTTAGGGCCCTGTTTCGAGCTTCATCCAAGTTCCTGCATGGGTTCATTACAAGATCTTGATAAAATTGAGAATCTTTTTGCAGCCCCATCTTGAAAGCTTGCACAGCTGTTGCAACATCAAGGTGAGGAATGTCTAGGGATTCCCGGCTGAACTTGTTCACATAATCCCTAAGGGATTCTTGAGGTCCCTGTGTTATCCTGTAGAGATCACTTGTTAATTTTTCAAAGCTTCTACTACAAGAAAACTGACTATTAAATAAATTTACTAAGTGAGCAGAAGATGTAATCGAATTCGGAGGAACATTCAAGAGCCATTTCAAGGCTGATCCTGTTAAGGTTGAACCAAAACCCTTGCACAAGCATGCTTCCTTGAGATCCGGAGGGATAGGGTTAATCTCCATTCTTTCCCTATACTGAGCAATATGCTCCTCAGGATCCGTAGTTCCGTCATAAAGCTTCATGTTGGGGGTTTGAAATCTCTTTGGGATCTCAGCATCACAGATAGGATATGCAAAACGAGATATCTTATGGCTGTCTTGGGATACTTCCGGGATCGGCTGGACCACCCCAGGTACACTGGATATCATGTCCTTCAACTTCTGAAGTTCCCTAGTGAGTGCTGATGTTATACCTGTATCCTGCAAAGATCCAGTATTGTTAGTAGCATGAGTATTATTATTATTTGACACGTTACCCGTTGGAGGATTTTGCCCATATCCTGAAGCATATCCTGAGCTCCTGATGGTTGACATCCTGACCGAGGAGGGTATCTCAGGAGTATGATTCTGCGGGAGGCTGGGCACAATATTCCCCCTGTTATCCTCAGTATACACAGCTGAACTAAAGTTCAAAGTCCTGGGTTGCAATGGAGTGACAATATCCTCAGCAGATCTGCTCGAGCCAGACTTCCGGAGTTGTATTTCCCTGAATAGCATTTGGTTTGTTTCCTGTTGCTGCCTCATTTGTTCCGGCACACTTCCAAATAAGGTTAGAATTTCATCATTAGAAGCCAAAACAGGAGCAGATTCCTGAACACTGCGAGTAGGAATAATATCCTGAGGTCTTGATGAAGCTGTCATCCTCGGAGGAGGTGGTGGAAGCACCGAGCCGGTAGTAGCAGAAGTCGTAGCAGACACAGTGGAGGAACTCATGTTTGATCTTGAGGCCATTGTAAATAATATGGCAAAAAGTTTTAAATTAGAAAACCGATTAGTGATTTCACAAAAAATTTTAGTAAAGAGAGCACCACTTGCCCCACGGTGGGCGCCAAATTGTTTTGGTCAAAAATTACCGAAGCAATTAAGTGATCAAATTAGTAAAGTGAGGTAGTGTGCTAAAATGGGTGTTGAAAATATGCTGGTTAAGTTGTTTATGAAAACAGTTTTCAGGATACGGCTCAGGATATTGAGCTGAATCTAAGATCAAACAATGAGCAAAGAATGAGCAAAAAGTAAATGAAATGACACGAGATGTACGAGGAAAGCCCTTGATCAATCTAGATCGCCGGCATAAAACCTCGGGAGCTGACAATCGCAGCTGCCTTGTTCTTCTTATTACTTTCAACTTCAGGATACAGTGCAGGATATAGACCAGATCGCTATGTGTTACAATGTTTTTGTGTGAGAAAGAAAGTTTGCTAGAGAGCGAGTGTTAGAGTGCAACGAGTGCAAATGTGATGTCCTATTTGATCTGGTATACCCACCTATTTATAGTAATGAATTACAAACAATAATCCCTACAAATATGGGGTACTCTGAATATTCCATTGTGAACGTTATTGACCGAGTAATACGGCTTCAACGTCTTTATTCGAACGACTTGGACCGAGTCTTCCGCGGAATGAGTCTTATGAACGTTGCCAGCTTCTAACCCACGTACCTGCACATAATCCATTAGTAATCCTGAGGATACCATTCAGGATGTTACCAATATCCTGAACCAGCATCCCGGATGTAAACAAATACTACATAACCAAGATATAAACCAAGATATTTTCCAGGATATGGGTTCAGAATTTCACCCATAACACTAAGGATCACGGATCCTCAAGTGCAGCCAGGATCACGGATCCTCAATTCTGTTTGAATTAAGGATCCTCAGAAGACATTGCAGGTTTAAGGATCCAGGATCCTCATTATTATCCTTACACTAACGGTTGTTTCCACTATATTTGAACTTGTTTTACAGGGGTATTCGCATGGGACTTAGTCTTGCTGAGATTCCAGGAGAATATGCTGTATTATTCTGCACGTGCATGGCTTGTATGACCATTATGGAAGTCGTGGGAAGCTAGCACAATTTGCGGATTGTTTGTTATTTAGTTTATTTCCATTTTTTAAGGGGATAATGAGCTTGAATAGTAAGAACAAGTTAGCAAACACACACACTCGAAAACTCTCTGCAACATATTGGCGATTTCACATTTTTGCACACTAGTGATCCTTGTAACAAGCTTGTTATCATCTCTAATTGTAACCTTACTTGTAGAATATAGTTGGTGATCGGTAGTTTCCATCACCTGAGGTTTTTTATGCCGGAGATCATACATTGATCAAGGGCTTTTTCCTCGTATAAATCCTTGTGTCTCTTGTTCATTTCATTTACAAGTTGTTCATACATTCGCTCATTCATTTAAGCATCACACCTCACAAAATAATATTTGGTTGCATTATCCTAGTCTGATTTTTTACCAAAACAGTAATCACAACTGATTTCACACTTATACATAACTTTAGTATCACAGGGGATAAACCCTAAATATCCTGGAGATAGATCCTCAATATTCTGGGGATAAACCCTGAGCATACTGGGGAAATCCCAAATTTTCGTGCGCTACAGGCGGGAGTGTATAAACTCCAAGACTTAGAAAGGTGAAAACCTTTAAACCTTAGAGAGTATGAAAATACCCTTTCGCGAGAGAGGGTGATCAATCCTCATATACCTTTAGGATCCAGGATATAGCCAATAATTACGAAATTGTCAGCCACTTTTACATGGACTGGTCCCGCTATCTTGAACTTTCCCTGTATAACTTGCGCTCCAGGCGGGGTGTTTAAACCCAATTCAATAGAAAGGTGAATACCTTTTGTTTTGGTAAAAAAATTACCTAAGCAATTTAGTGATCAAATTAGTTAAGTGAGGAAGTGTGCTAAGAATGTGTGTTGGAAATATGCTGAATTGATTATTTGTTAAAACAGTTTCAGTATATAGCTCAGGATATTGAGTTATATCTACGATCAAACAATGAGCAAAAAGTAAAGGGGGTGAGACGAGATATACGAGGAAAGCCCTTGATCAATCTAGATTGCCGGCACAAAACCTCGGGAGCTGACAATCGCAGCTGCCTTGTTCTTCTTATTACTTCAAACGTCAGGATACAGTGCAGGATATTGATCAGATCGCTAAGTGTTACAATGCTTTTTGTGAAAGTGAGAGTTGTGAGAGAGTTGAAGTGTTAGAGAGCAGTGAGTGTTGTGTCCTATTCGATCTGATTTATCCATCTATTTATAGCTAAGAAACGAAAACAAAATCTCCTATAAATGGGGGATGCCTTCGAATATTCCTTAGTAAACGTTGGAGACCAGGTAAAGCGGTTTCAACGTCGTTCTTCGAACAACTTAGAGCGAGTCTTCCGGGGAAAAGGTCCTCATGAACGTTGCAAGCTTGGACTCGCGCTCCTGCACAGAATCCGTTAGTGATCCTCAGGATACCATGTCAGGATGTTACCAATATCCTGAATCAGCATCCCGGGCATGAACAGACTTCACATAATCAAGATATAACTTAAGATATTATCCAGGATATGGGCTCAGAATTTCACCCATAACACCTTTAAACCTGTGAAAGGATCTGGATCCCTTAAACTTGAGATAGGGGCCAATCCTCTAATCTTTCGAATTATCCTAAGTGCATATCCTGAAGTTATATCCCGAAGCATATTCTGCAAAACAACCTTAAACTAAGGTGGGTGTTAGCCTGGCTAACACCCCTCCGATGCTTAAGTCAGTATTGGGTTCAAATAAAATAGAATTATATGTAAAAAAGAGACAGAATTCATAACATCTTGAGTTAGAAATTAAATTCTAAACTCACTTGAAATAGGCTTTGAGGTGTATAGCATTCCAGGATCTTGGTAGTACATCCCCCTCCATATTCTTAAGCCGGTATGCTCCTTTTTCCGGATTCCGATTCAATCACATAAGGTCCTTCCCACTTAGGAGCTAGCTTTCCATCAACAGGATTAATAGTATTCTGAAAAGCCTTCCTTAATACCCAATCTCCAACTTGAAACCTTCTAGTTCTTAGATTCTTGTTATATGCTCTGGATATCCTCTGTTGATATGCTGCCATTCTTAACCTTGCTGCATCCCTTGTCTCATCAATAGTATCCAATTCTTGACATAGGTCTTCAGGATTCTTCTCAGGATCCCGGAGGTTGGACCTCGCTGTAGGTATCACCATCTCTGTCGGGATTACTGCCTCTGCTCCAAATACCAAGGAAAATGGGGTTTTCCTAGTTGCACTTTTCACTGTTGTCCTATCAGCCCATAAAACAAAGGGTAATTCTTCTGCCCATCTTCCTTTCTTAGCTCCTAATCTCTTCTTTAGATTGTTGACAATTATCTTGTTCGAGGATTCTGCTTGTCCGTTCGCTTGAGGATGTACCGGTGTAGACGTGATCATTTTGATTCCCCAACTCTTACAAAAATCGGTTGTCCTCTTACTGATAAACTGAGAGCCATTATCACAAATTATCTCAGCTGGTACCCCAAACCTAGTCAGGATATTCCTTTTTATGAAGGATACTACTTCTTGGTCTCTGACTTAAACAAATGCTTCAGCTTCAACCCATTTAGAGAAATAATCTGTCATTGCCAGCATAAAGACTTTTCCTCCTGGAGATTTTGGCAATTTCCCCACTATGTCCATTCCCCACTTCATGAATGGCCAAGGGGAAGCAATAGGATATAGTGGTTCAGCAGGTTGATGCAATATATTACTGTGCCTTTGACATGCATCACATCATCGAGCATATTCTGCAGCAGCTTTCCTCATCGTCGGCCAATAGTATCATGTTCTTAACACCTTTGAGAATAATGACATGCCCCCAGTATGGTTACCACAATCCCCTTCGTGTATATCCTGAAGCACTTCTTTAGTTTCGGGATCCTCCAAGCACCTCAGGTATGGTCCTGCAAGAGATTTCTTATACAAAACATCATTTATAATAGTGAATCATGATACCTTCATTCTAAAGGCCTTAGGATTCTCATCCTTTGGTATGTATCCTTCCTTAAGATATTTCATGATTGGAGCCGTCCAGGACTTAGGATCCTCCTCAGGATATTCATCATCAGGATCCTGGATACATACTACTTCCTTATCCTGAGATTTGAGAAGATCCACTGCGGGATATAGGATATATAGTATTGGTATTTTGGTTCCCTCCAGTATCCTGACTGATGATCCTAGATTTTCCAAGGCATCTGCTTCAGCATTATCCTCTCTTGGTACCTGTTCAAGTGTGAAAACATCGAAATATCCTGCTAATTTTTTTGAGAATTTTGAGATACTCGATTAACTTCTCACCTTTAACTGCGTAGGATCCGTTAAAATGATTAGTAATTAACAAGGAATCAACAAATACTTGTGAACTCTTAATATTCATATTCCTGGCCAATTCTAATCCTGCAATCAAAGCTTCATATTCTGCTTCATTATTAGTGGTACGAAATTCACACCTAATAGCCTGGGTAATATGTCCCCCTGTGGCGATTTTAGTAGTATACCCAATCCTACACCTCTTACATTAGATGCACCATCAGTATATAATGTCCAGGATTCTAAGGTTTCTCCTAGTTGTTGCACTTCTAGGTCTACTTCAATTTGAATATCACTACTGAAATCAGCCACAAAATCGGCTAGAGCCTGAGACTTTATGGCATTTCTAGGTTCATACATTAAATCATAAGCACTTAACTTTACTAACCACTTAGCCATCCTACCTGACATCTCGGGTTACCTAAGCACATTTTTGATAGGATAATTAGTTTTAACATGAATCCTATGTGTCTCAAAATAATGTCTAATCTTTGTCGATGCCATAACCAGGGCTAATATCAATTTTCTAAATGAGAATATCCAGTTTCAGCATCTAATAAACTTTTGCTAACATAATAGACAGGATATTGCTGACCTTCGTAATCCTTTACCAGGACAACACTTACTGCATTCCCTGATACTGCAAGATACAGGGATAATGGTTCACCATCCTCAGGCTTCATCAATAGAGGTGCAGTTGAGAGATACTGTTTTAATTCCTGCAAGGCTGCTTCATGCTTTTCTCCCCATTCGAATTTCTTATTCTTCTTCAGGATATCGTAGAATTCCTTGCATTTTTCCGAGGATCTTGATATAAACCTGTTTAATGCTGCTACTCACCCTGTTAGTCTTTGTACATCTTTCATGTTTGAAGGTGACTTGATATCCAGGATAGCTTTAATCTATTCCGGGCTTGCTTCGATCCCCCTTTTAGTCACCATGTATCCTAGAAACTTTCCTGCCCCCACTCCAAAATGGCATTTGGCAAGATTCAGTTTCATGTTGTACTGGTCCAGGATATCGAATGCTCCTTCAATATCCTTGAGATGGTCCTCAGCCTTCTTAGATTTTACCACCATATCATCAATGTATACCTCCATGGTGTCCCCGAGTTTGTCTTTAAACATCATGTTCACCAATCTCTGGTATGTTGCACCTGCATTTTTCAAACCAAAAGGCATAGCAGTATAACAATAAATACCTGTTGGTGTCATGAAAGCAGTATCCTCCTGGTCCGAAGGTTCCATTTGTATTTGCTGGAATCCTGAGGATGTGTGACACCTGTGCCTCCACGGCCATCAAACAAATACCAAACTAATGAAATACTATATTTCATACTTGGGATTTGTATAAATATGTGTATCATTTGGACATATCAATTCTTGTTCGATTTCGGGCTCTAAATCGCTTTCTGGAAGGTTATACGCGCAGTGATGCGTAAATATAACCAGTTTAATGCAACAAACACTCCGGAATAGTGACATAGGCTTAACATACCTTAAATAACCTTTACAAAACTTAGAAATAAGTTTTGGAGGGTTTGGTGTGCCAAAATCAAGTTTATTCGTTTACAGGGACTAAAATCGACAAACTGCGAAAGTATCCCCATTCATACTGTAACGGACATTCCAGAACATGACCATAAGTTAAACATGCCCTAAATATCCTTTACATAGCTTAGAAATAGGATTTGAGGGGTTCGGTGTGCTAAAATAAACTTTTTGGTCATTCAGGGACTAAAAGCATCAAAAGTGCATAAGTTTGCATTTTCGCGCATATCTTACGTTCTGAATACATCCGGAAATCCAAAAATTTATGTAAGCATTAAAATATTTTATTTTAGTGTTTGGCATGATAAAACTTCATTCGTTTCACAATTTGGATCGTTTTCGCGTCCGTTACGACTTCCGTCGTAATTAACCGAACAACGTAACCGTACGGCCAAACGAACTGGCATCCGGTATATTTTTGAGCATGTTTCAAGTTCCCTATACTTTAACTTCATTTTAGAGCTTTGAAATGGGGTTAACGAGGCTTAAACGTGTCAAAAATGCATCAAAATCAAGTTTGGGGCTTTAGGGACTAAATCTGCCATTTTTGAAACTTGCTGACCTGCAAAAGGCTTACGGACCGTAAGCACATACGGTCCGTAAGGACCCCCCAGATCAGAAAAATTCATTTCCAGCTTGTTCCAGCTGTTTCCCTCTTGTGCAAATGGTTTCTAAGCATTCTAGGGGCTGTTTTAGGGTGCCCAAGGTATTGCAAAACAGGGGGTGCAAGTGTAGAGCCAAGATCAAAGCTCGGTTTACGAGAAACGATCCTAACGGTCCTAGAAAAACTATAAATAGCCCACCCCCACTTCACTTGAACTCACACCTTTAATTTATTCAGCTCTAAGTTGGGGTCATGTGCTCCATACCTGAGTTGTTTAAATCAAAACTTCCATTCTTGGACCTTTTGTAAGTCCTCTTTCATTCTTTTATGCGTTTTAGCACGAAAGTCAAACAGTGTTTGACTTTCTGCATTACCAGTTTATGGTCAATGATAAGTTCATGTGAACTTCATAACGTGAGCGTGATCACGATGGTTATAGTCCCTAGTGACTATGCCTACTGATTACCACGTTATCTAGGTTTAGTGACGAGTCGTAGTTTCGGCCAAAATGCGTATTCTCGCGTATTTTGTAACCAAACTACTTTTAGGTATCAAAACCGTTTGCTTTGATACCAAACCTGTTTTCTAACTTAACTAAACATGTTTTATCATGTTTAGCTCGTCACTTTAGGTTTAGTGCTTATGTAGGGTCGTAAGGTAAGCGATCTAAACAATCGCTTATACTTACAAACCCGACCCGTTTGGTCGATCATTAGGATCCGACCAAACACATTAGGTGACCATAGTTGTATAGGGAATAACCTTCCAAGGTTATACCTTATGGTCATGTCGTTTAAGTGGTTGTATGATAGGTAGTTTATATGCCTTAGGTAAATTACCAAAATACCCTTTTTACGCATAAATTCATTTTAAGAATATGTAACCAAAATTTTGACATCTAAACTGATTAAGTAACTATATTAGACATGTTAAGGCATATTTTACTTGTCATAGGACTAGTTAAGCTGTCTGAACGCGTTTTACACGAACGACACGTTAAAGTAGCATAAGCTACCTAAACGGGTCGTAAGCACTTAGGTTAGGTTTCATTTTAGTATGTAGGATTTGTTAAACCATATCATATGAGTTCCAATACTCATTTGGTTTACGAAACCTCATGCTATCCAATCTCCCGATTTAGGTCCGGTTATTTATGTAGTTATCTATATTAGGTGCCGTTTAACTTCCGTGATCCCTCTAGCTTTGCTTGGTTGTTGTTCAAGACTTCTAAGCACCCTCAAGTGAGTACATAGACCCCTCTTTTACTGTTTTCAAACATTTTGGGGTGAAACACATGTGCCTACTTGGTATTTTCGTGCTTTCCATGTTTTTCATATCATATACTTGCTATGTTCATTAGTACACTATTAGTACATGATTTTCAATTATGTTTTGCTATGTATGTTTACTTAACATGCTGGGACATTGTTTTACATTACATTTCTTTTGCTATGTATGTTTACTTAACATGCTAGCACATTGTTTTACATGACTTTTCTGCTTTGTATGTTAACTTAGCATACTTAGTACATTGTTTTACATTGCATCTTTGTTGCATATGTTCTCGTAACATATGGACACATTGTTTTATATCTCAACCTTGTATGTTCACTTAGCATACTAGGTACATTATTTTCATAAAACATGCTTACATTTGGTATATCATTTGGTTTGTTTAACGGGACTAAATTACATTCATTAACACCGATCATGCCGCTCGGTAGTAGGTAGTGGTACCATAGGACTTGACAAATCTCGTTCCTAAAACCCTAGGTTTGTTTGGGTGGAAGGAATGACCGAATCCGAAAACATTTTTCTTTGATAACCTTTACTTAGGGTTATCCGTCTGTCTCAAGGCTTGAATGTAAGCGTTTAACATTACCGCATAAATGTTGTATCAGTAAAGCATGCATTATTCTACAAAGCATAACTTTTGATTTATTCAAATACTTTGTTTTGTACATTTTTTACTTGTGGTTTAAGTAGTCTCATTTTACTTACCATACATAACTTTTGTTTACACATTACATGATTTACATTTGATGGTTTTCACACAAACATTTGACATTTGACTATACATAGACATTTTTACATTGGTGGTTGGTTTTGTTTATGTGATTTAAATAACGAGGCGTGTGTAATAAGATAAAAGCATGGTGGATACACCGCTGGTACTTCCTATATATAAGTGTTTTTATAGTGTTACATATCGTAGCGTTATTTAAACCATTTCAATATTTGACATATTACATTTTACACAAATGACATGTTTTCACTAAACAATTGTTTTACAAAACAACTCATTTTATACAAACTCATTTTTACTTGGTTATTCATTATACTTACATTACTCTTTTACATATCATCTACTTTATCATTGCTTTTCAAATGATTTATAAAAAAAACAAAACATTTTACAAGGATCATGACTGACTTTTGTTAAACAACTTTTTCTAAACTTATAAGTCATGAATCCTATTTTCACAAAACCTATGTATCTCACAGGCATTTTTATGCTGACGTACCTATTTTCACATGTGTTTCAGGAAATGATGCATAGGATTGGTCAAGATACACGTAGGCAGACTTGGGCCTTAGTGACATTAAAAGATGCAAGACTAGTTAATTATGTTGTGTTTCTTTGTTGTTAAGACATTGTAACTCTTTTAATCAATAAAACAAAATTTCAAATTTCCATGTGTTATGATACAATGATTCTGTTACAACACTCCCCGACGATTCCGCCACGTTTTGTTGTTTTACGTGGTCGGGGTGTGACAGGATGCATCCATGAAGGTTAACATTTCATGACCGGTAGTAGCATCCACCATTGAGTCGATATGAGGCAGAGGGAATGGATCTTTAGGACATGCTTTGTTCAAGTCTGTGTAATCTACACAAACTCTCCATTTCCCATTTTTCTTTTGCACGACAACTACATTTGCTAGCCATTTGGGAAATTTGACTTACCTAATCATCTTGCTCTTTAATAATCTTTCAGCCTCTTCCTGAATGATCGCGTTCCATTCAGGAGCAAACTTCCTTCGTTTCTGTTGGACAGGCTTGAAAGACCTGTCAATTTCGAGCTTGTGAGTTATAATATCCTTGGAAATACATGTCATATCCTCATGTTTCCATGCGAATGTTGACGTCCTGCATTTCAAAAAGTTAGTCAATTGATCTTCAATATCCTGAGGGATATTGGTTCCTACGAGCACCGAGATATCTAGATTATCCTGATCCAGGATAATTTTCTTAACATCCTACTCTGAGGCCTCCACGACATTCTGGGCTCACATCTTTAATTGCTATCCTGCTTTAGGCTTTGTTGAGGATTTCATCGAAGAAGAATAACACTCCTTCGCTTCTTGTTGATCACTTTCCAGCTTGACAACCCCCCAAGGGGTAGGGATCTTGATACACTGATGATAGGTTGATGGCACAGCCTTCATATCATGGATCCATGGCCTACCAAATATAATATTATAGCAGGATAAGGAGTCCATAACACAGAAGCGTTGCATTGAGTTGACCCCTTCAACATATACTGGGAGATTTATCTCTACCATAGTATTCCTGGCCTCTCCACTGAACCCGACAAGTACAGTAGATTTTGAAGTGATATCCATTGGGGAAACATTCATCCTTTTCAGCGTTTCTAGTTGAATAATGTTGACAGAGCTACCATTATCCACCAGTATCATGCGCACAAAGTGATTAGCAACATATAAAGTTATTACCAAACCGTCATGATGGGGATCTTGGACAGTATCCCTGTCATCACTGTCAAACGTTATCACTTTATCGGTTGTGAGGGTTGTCGTCTTGGTCGGCTTATCTCCTCTTTCTGCCTTAGCCTCCTTTTCATGTCTTTTTGCTGCAGAATAAGAGGTCCCACAGATATTGGATCCTCCTGAAATAAAGTTAATTATCTTGGCATCCGCAGGAGTTGATGCTGCTCGTTCAGGATCCTTCTCAGTATCCTGACCCTTATTCTTCTTTCTTCCCAGGAGATCCTTCAGATATCCTTTGCTCAGAAGATAGTTTATTTCCTTCCTCAGAGCAATGCAATCCTCCGTAACATGCCCAAAATCCTCATGGAAGGCACACCACTTGGACTTATCTTTCTAGTCAGCTTTTTGTTGGTTCTTCCTAGGCCACCTCGCTTTGTCTCCCAAACCCTGCATAGCATACATTAGTTCAGGTATATTAACAGAAAAACAATATTCTGACAACTCAGGATACTCCTCAGGATCCTCGTCTTCAACAGCATTCACTTTCTTGCTGTCATTCCTGCCATATGGCTTAGAACGATATGGTTTGTATGAAGATTCCGACTTCCTGTTAGTTGATTCATAGGTTGATGATGAATTCATCCTCTCTTGCATCTTCTTGTCATCCTCCAGCCGAATATAACTTAAAGCCCTGTTTCGAGCCTCATCCAGGTTCCTACAAGGATTCTTTACAAGATCCTGATAAAATTGGGAATCCTTTTGCAATCCCATTTTAAAGGCCTGCACAGCTGTTGCAACATCAAGGTGTGGGATATTGAGAGATTCCCTGCTAAACTTGTTCACATAATCCCTTAAGGATTCCTGAGGTCCTTGAGTTATCATGTAGAGATCACCGGTTAGTTTTTCAAAACTTCGACTGCAAGAAAATTGACTATTAAGCAAATTGACTAAATGAGCAAACGATGTAATTGAATGAGGTGGAACATTCAAGAGCCATTTTAAGGCTGATCCTATTAAGGTAGAACCAAAACCCTTGTAGAGCCATGCTTCCTTGAGATCTGGGGGGATAGGATTAATTTCCATCCTTTCGCTATACTGAGCGATATGCTCTTCAGGATCCGTAGTTCTGTCATAGAGCTTCATGTTGGGGGTTTGAAATCTTTTTGGGATTTCAGCATCACAAATAGGATATGCAAACCGGGATATCCTGTGACTATCCTGGGACACTTCTGGAATTGGCTGGACCACCCCAGGTACACTGGATATCATGTCCTTCAATTTCTGAACCTCCCTAGAAAATGCTGATGTCATACCTGCATCCTGCAAAGATCCAAGACCATTAGTAACAGGAGTATTGGTATTATTAGACACGTTACCAGTATGAGGATTCTGGCCATATCCTGAAGCATATCCTGAGCTTCTCTTAGTTAACACCCTGACCGAAGAGGGTATCTCAGGAGTATGATTCTGAGTATGGCTAGGCACAATATTGCCCCTGTTATCCTCGGTATACACTGTCGAACTGAAGTTCAAAGCCCTGGGCTGCAAGGGAGTGACGGTATCCTCAGAAGGCCTGCTTGAGCTGGATTTCAAGAGTTGTATCTCTCTCATTAGCATCTGGTTGGTCTCCTGATGTTGCTTCATCTGATCCTGTATACTACCAAACAAAGTCAGAATTTCATCATTAGAAGCCAAAATAGGAGTACCCCCTGAGACAGCAGATCCTTGAACATTCCGAGTGGGGATAACATCCCGAGCCACATGAATTTCAGTTCTTCTTGAAAGATCCTGAGGCTGTGAAGAGGCTTGTGTCCTCGGAGGTGGTGGGAGCACCGAACCAATGGTTGCAGATGTTGTGGCAGGCACGGTAGAAGAGCTCATGTTTGATCTTGAGGCCATTGAAAATAGTGTAGCAAAAAACTTTGAAAACAGAAAACCAAATAATGATTTTGCAAAAGTTTTTAGTAGAAATAGCACCACTTGCCCCATGGTGGGCGCCAAATTGTTTTGGTAAAAAATTACCTAAGTAATTAAGTGATTAAATTAGTTAAGTGAGGTAGTGTGCTAGAAATCTTTGTGAAAAATATGCTGGATAAGTTGTTAATAAAAACAGTTTTCAGGATACGGCTCAGGATATCGAGTTGTACCTATAATCAAACAATGAGCAAAAAGGTAAAGGGTGACACGGGATATACGAGGAAAGCCCTTGATCAATCTAGATCGCCGGCATAAAACCTCGGGAGCTGACAATCGCAGCTGCCTTGTTCTTCTTATTACTTCAAATATCAGGATACAGTGCAGGATATGATACGGATCGACTAGGTGTTACAATGCAATGCGATTCGAATACAAGTGTAAGTGTATTGTGAATGGTTGCAGCTAGAGAGCAAGAGTGTTCGAAAAGAGTGTGTGTTCTTATCTGATCCGATCAATCCTATTTATAGTAAAACAAAGCTAACTAACTAGCCTACAAATACGGGATATAGTGAATATTCCCTTTATGAACGTTGTAGTCCACGTCTTCCGGCTTTAGCGTTCCTATTTCAACAGATTAGCCCAAGTCTTTGGGAGAAGAGGTCCACTTGAACGTTATAGACTTGCTTCATTAATCTGCACATGAATTAATTAGTCACTACCAGGATACTGTATCAGGATGTTACCAATATCCTAATCTGGTATCCTGATTATAATAACAGAAACATAGTCAGAATATTATTCAGGATATATGAGTAGAAATCCACCTATAAAAATTGTCCCCAAAATATATCTGTTGGTAGACCAATTCCAACGGATATATTTTAAAGCTTATCTTGTGAATCGAGGTTATTAAGTTGAAACGACGGTTGAAGTGACACGCTACAACTTCCAACACGCTTTTCACTCAATGGCTATCCACTTAGCCCCTATATCTTCTCTCTTCCTTGTTGATAAGCGATCATCTTCCTCAGAATTCGCAGGTACTTCCCTCTTTCTTATCTTCTAAAATTTTCTTCCCCCAAATTTTCCGATGGCCACCAGAACATGTTCCCATTCCGGCGCGTCCACCTCATCATTTGTTAATCAAAACCTGCTCAAACATCCCGAGAAGGAAGTGTGCTCCTTCGATGACGCCGATATTGCCGCATTAAGAACCTCCGGTGCTTTCTCCGACACGGCGATTATCCGTTCATTTAACCGGAGCATCCGTTCCGACGTATCTTCCGAGGAGTGGATCTGTTTTTCATCATACCCTTTCTCCCTTGGCAACTTCTAATGTCAAAGGCTTTCCTAGTTTTGTTCTAGACATGCGAAGAAAAGGTTCAAAAGATAATGACATAAAACTCTTATCGGCACCCGAATAAAAAAGAACAGATGCAGGTTGATTGTTAACAAAGAACGTACCATTGACCACTTCGTTGTCTGCTCGCGCCTCATTAGCATTCATATTAAAGACTCGTCCACGAGCCTGGGCCTGATTTGCATTGGCTAACCTCGGTCACTGATTTCGATAGTGGGTCAGATCCCCACAATTATAGCAAGATCTAGGCGGATAGTGAGGTCGTGCAGCCTGTGCTTGTTGTTGAGCAGGCGGTTAAGCAGCTTGCTGAGCTGGGTTTTGTGCGGCTTGATTTGGAGCAAAATGACAAACATCGGCAAGATGGCCTGATTTTCCACAGTTAGCACAGAAACGACACTGAACTTGCGGTTGATGGTGACTATTGCATCCGTTGCACAACGGTTCTTTGCCAGCATACTGTTTCTTTGCTGGTGGTTATGCAGGTTGATTGGGAGCTGCCTGGTTGGCTTGTGCAGTAACAACGAAGTTCTGGGAAGCCTTGCACTTCCTTGACCTTTTCGAAGAACCAGATTTCTTACCCTTATTGTTCTCCCCCTTATCAGATGATTGTTTCTTACCCGTGTCACCTTTCCTGTGAAGCTTACCCTTTCTGATTTGCGACTCAGTCAAAGTCGCAGCTAACTCGATTACCTGACGAACTGTGGTAGGGTTGCTACTGGTAACGATGTCTTGCACGGGGTCAGGTAAACCATCGACATACCTCTCGATAGCTTTCTCGAGTGGGGTAACCATTGTAGGACATAGCAAACTCAGTTCCTCGTACCTGTCGGTATAGGCCCGATGTTCACCACTATCCTGTTTCAAATCATCGAACTCCCTTTCTAACGCCCTCTGTTCGTGACGGGGACAGAATTCCCTCATCATAAGAGCCCTAAGCTCTTCCCATGTTTGACCCAAAGCGACATTAGCACCACGATCCCTCATGACTCCATTCCACCAAGTAAGAGCACTCTTTTGAAACACACTAGAAGCGAACTCGACTTTGCGATTATCAGGACACTAAACATGACGAAAGGTACTCTCAATGCTCTCAAACCACTGTAGGAGCCCAGTTGCTCCTTCAGAACCACTGAACTTGAGCTGTTTAGCCGAATTGAAACTTTTAAAGTTGCATGGAGCATTATTGTTATTGTTGGCTTGGTTAACTTGAGCAATGATGTTTGGGAGTGCAGCAGCCATTTGCTACGCAATGATTGCTGCCATTTCGGCATTAGGTATCTGATTGTCGCGTCGAGGAGGCATTCTAAAAGAGGAAACATGAGAGAAAACGAGTGAGATGATTAGATGAAAAAATGAAAAAAAGAAATGATATAAATATCGACAAAAGCAAAGATGGTGGTCATTCGTTCGTACCACAAAGCAAACAAACGACACACAGTGACTAATCAAAGCAAATGGGTCAAAATAATGTATCTCGAAGACATGCATTAGCCTATAAGTGGACACTCACCCCAAGAGTTCCCAGGTAAGAGTGACTGGTCCGATTATGTGGATTTGTACGAACACTCTAGCCTAGACAGAAACTCAAGGTACAGGCACCCACCCTTCCAAATTGCACGTGTTCACATTATTTTAGACCCAAACTTTGACGAGATTTTGAAAACTTAGAAGGCATTAAGCCAAAAGAATCATTCAAGAATGGATGATTGATTTTCAAAATCGATTTGAAATTTTGGAGGGTTCAAAACCTTATAACAAATCATCTATGACTAGATGTTTGATTTTCAAAAAATCGTTTTGGAAAATTGTGTTCCTGTTTTGGTAATCACCTAAAGATAGGTGACGATAATGTTTTAAGATCTAAACAATAGATAACTTGTGTTGGGGTCCTAGAAAAGTTATAGTCTAGGTCAAAGCATTACTAATAACCTAATTCCCTATAACCATTGGCTCTGATACCAACTCTTCTGTCACACCCCGACCGCGTAAAACAACAAACCGCGGCGGAAACGTCGGGGGGTGGAGTGGCAGAATTATTGTTTCACAACCATGGTATTTAAAGTTTTGTTTTATTTATTAATAAAGGGGGTTACATTGTCTTGAAATAAAGGAAACAAAAGTACATAACATAATTAAACTATTCTTGCTTCATTTTATGTCACTAAAGCCTAAGTCCGCCTAAGTGTATTCTGACCAATCCTATGCATCAGCTCCCGAAAACACATGTGAAAATAGGTACGTCAGCATAAAAATGCATGTGAGATACATAGGTTTATTGATCTAGGATTCATGACTTGTAAGTTTAAAGAATTGTTTAACAAAAGTTAATCATGAACCTTGAAAAGTGTTATCCTTTGTAAATCATATGAAAATTGATAAGAAATTAGATGACATAAAAGAAAAATGTGTGGTTAGATAAATAACCAAATAAAATGAATTTGTATAAGATATGTTGTTTGTAAAACAATGGTTTTGAAGTTATGTTCTTTGTATAAGATGTAATATGTCTAAATTGAAATGGTTTAAATAACACTATGATATGTAATATCATAAAAGCACTTATATATAGGAAGTACCAGTAGCGTATCCACCATGCTTTTATCATATTATACACGCCTCGTTATTTAAATCACTTACCCCAAATAAACCACCAAAATGTCTTGTTTAAACAAATGTCAAAATATTTATGGGTAAACAATGTCTATTGTCAGATGTAAATCATGTAATGTGTAATCGATGTTATGTATGGCAAGTGAAATGTGCCAACTAAACCCATAGGTAAAATGCACAAAACAATGTATTGAAATAAATCATAGTTTAAATCAAAAGTTATGTTTTTTAAAATAAATGCTTTATTGATACAAACATCCATGCGGTAATGTTAAAACACATACATTCAAGCCTTGCGACTATGGAGACAAACCCTTAAACAAATCAAAGGTTTATCAAAAATTATGTATATCGGATTCAGTCATTTCCTTCGTCCAAACAAACCTAGGAATCCAGAAATAGGAGTTGTCAATTCCTATGGTACCACTACTTACTACCGAGCGGCGTGATCAATGTTAATGAACGTATTTTGTCCCGTTAAACAAACCAAATGTAAGCATGTTATGTGTAAACAATGTACTAAGTATGCAAAATGAACATACATAGCAAAACTGTGATGTAAATCAATGTGTACATATGTTGAAATAAACATATGAAACAAATGTGTTCATGAAATCAATGTACTAGCATGTTAATTAAACATACATAACACAAATATGGATGAAATCATGTACTATAAGTGTACTAATGAACATAGCAAGCATATGTTATAAAAGCAAGAAAGTAACAAGTAGGCACATGTGTTTCACCCCAAAATGTTTGAAAACAGTAAATGAGGGGACTATGTACTCACTTGATATAGCTAAAAGATCTTGAAAACCAACCAAACAACGCTTGAGGGATCACGGAATTAATCGGCACCTAATATAGGTAACTACGTTAATAAACCGGACCTAAGTCGGAAGATCAGATAAAATGAGGTTTCGTAAACCAAATGAGTATAGGAACTCATGTAATATGGTTTAACAAAGCCTACATTCTAAATCAGAACCTATCCTAAGTGCTTACGACCCATTACGACCCATTTAGGTAGCTTACGCTACTTTAACGCGTCGTTCGCGTAAAACGTGTTCGGACCGTCTAACTAGTCTTATGACAAGTATTATATGCCTTAACATGTCTAATAATGTTGCCTAATCAATTTAGATATCAAAATTTAGGTTACATATGCTTAAAATGAAATTATGCGCAAAAAGGACATTTTGGTCATTTTCCTAAGGCATATAAACTACCTATCATACAACTAACTAAACGAAGTAACCATAAGGTATAACCTCGGAAGGTTATCCCCTATACAACTATGGTCACAAAATGTGTTTGGTCGGATCCTAATGATCGACCAAACGGGTCGGGTTCGAAAGTCTAAGCGGGTGTTTAGACCGCTTATCTTACGACCTTATATAAGCACTAAACTAAAATGAAGAGTTAAACATGTTTAACTAAGTTAGAAAACAAGTTTGATATCAAAACAAAGTGTTTTGATACCCAAAGATAGTTTGCAAAATATGCATAAACACGTATTTTGACCGAAACTACGACTCGTCACTACGCCTAATCAACGTGGTAATCAGTAGGTATAGTCACAAGGGACTATGACCATCGTGATTACGTTCACGTTGCGAACTTCAAACGAACTTCGTGTTGACTATTGACTGGTCAAAGAAGAAAGTCAAACACTGTTTGACTTTCATGCTTGAAATACATGAACAAGCATGAAGGAGACTTACAAAAGGTCCAAGAAAGGAAGATTTGAACTCAAAATTTCTCAGGTATGAAGCTTCACAAGGAGAGCTTCAACTCAGAGAAGGAAATTGAGATCAAATGTGGGGAATGAAATTTCTCAAAACCGCTAGGATCGTTTCTTGAATTTCGAGCTTCAATCTGTACCATCCATGTGTGGCACACTGATTTATAATACTAGGGGTGTTCAAAACCATCACACGGTATTGCAAATGTTACATAAAAGACCTGAACTTCAAGTCGGTTGCTGAAAATAGGCCTGTTGTTGCTGAAACTGATTTTTCTGCCGAGATGAGGGTGTGGCGTGCCGCCACCACAGAGCCACTAGGCTGTGGCGCGACGCCACCAGTGCATAGTTCCAGAAACTTTTCAAAAATGGTAGAAATGGTCCTTGCAGCTCGTTTAAGCCATTTTCGACGAGTTTAAACCCCGTTAACCCGTTTTCAAAGCTCAATAATGAAGTTTAAGTATAGGAGGCATGAAATATGTTTGAAAGTGTCTCGGATGTCGGTTCGTTTGGTCGTATGGTTGCGTTGTTCGGTTAATTATGACGAAACTTGAATGGACGCGAAAAACGATCCAAATTGCGCGACGAATGGAATTTTAGCATTCCAATCACTAAAATAAAATATTTAATTGATTAAAAAAATTTTAGGATGTCCGTATATGTTCAGAACGTAAGATATGCGCGGAAATGCAAACTTATGCACTTTTTGACGCTTTTAGTCCCTGTTTGATCAAAAAGTTTATTTTCGCATACCGAACCCCTCAAAGCCTATTCTAAGCTATGTAAAGGATATTTAGGGTATGTTTAGCTTATGGTCAAGTTCTGAAATGTTCGTTGCTATACAAATTGGCATACTTCCGCAGTTTGACGTAAATAGTCTCTGCGATCGAATAAACTTGTTTTTGCCATACCAAAGCCTTCAAAACTTATTTCTAAGTTATGTAAAGGTTATTTAAGGTATGTTAAGCATATGTTGATGTTATGGAGTGTTTTTCGCGTTAAAATGATTATGTTTACGCATCAGTTTACGTATAACTTTCCAGAAAGTGAAATAGAGTTTGAAATCAAACAAAAATCAAAACGAGCAAAATGTCAAACATAAATAAACAAACATTGGGGCCAAATCACATTGTTTTATTGATAATTGAACTATTTAGAGTTTATACAATGATTACAAGCACAGATGTCACAACTAATACACTAATCACCATGGTACTGATAACCTTTATTTATTTTAAGTCACTGGCCGTAACTACATAACAAAGATCAAAGTTTGGAAGCTTTTACAACCGCAAACTTGCTGTTTATTATTCACATTTTGTTTTTTACACATTCCTGAGGATAAATCCCTGCCTACCTACCTAGGCAACGTTTTATTCTACATCCCGATACATATTACTTAGTTTAATCCCGTAAAGCTCCTTATAGATAAAGAAATCAGATTCTAACATCACCAAGTGAATTGACCATCCTACTTCTTGTATGTACCAAGTGTAGCAATTGAAGTATATTAAACGATTATCGGCATTCGTATTACTAATTGTGACATAAAGTCCCTCATATTTTCAAGGATTACTGTGAACAAACCCTAGAATTCAAATAACTGAACCAACAGGAAACCAATTCATACAGTATCAACATTCAACAACCCTACACTTCACTTACAAAACACTTTCTACTGAACAACAACTACAACAATATCCAGTGCATGTGTACAGTCGTTGTTGTACGCTTCCTATTGTATCCATCACTTCAATAACAAAACAAACTCTACTGAAACAAGTCATAAACCCTAAACTACAAAATTGAAAAGCACAGATAACTAATCTCCGATAAACTTAACAACATTAACAATGGCAATAACATACCGACAATGGAAGGTCAATCCCTAAATTCCCTCTAGTAAGGATATAATTAACTCGAATACAATTAACATGAGTGTAAGCACTTACCCCAAATTCTCTGTAATATCTATTATCTGCGTTTGTATAGGGTTTACTTCATATCGGCGGCTGGAGGCTGAAGGTAGGAGAGGCGGCTGAAGGTAGGAGAAGGTTTGTAGTTTGGGAGGATGGTTGTCTCATAAAAAAAACCTAGTAAGAAAGAGGAGAGATGCGTAGAGATGTATAAAACATGACACATGTTAAAAAATCCTACATGGCAGCATTAGATTAAATTTTTAAAAGAAAAACAAAAAAAAGGATGGGCAAAAACAATGCCAAGTGTACACTCATTTTTATTTATAAGTATAGAGATAGGGTAAGGTTATTGTAAAAAAGGTTAAAAGTGTGAGAAGTGTGAGAAATATTATGGAGATGACATGAGTCCTCATTCTAATTAATTCAAAAGGGTAAACAAGTAATTTTATCATTGATTTAATTAATTGATAACCTTCCATAAGCGCCACCCTT
The DNA here is from genome assembly GCA_030545235.1 of Helianthus tuberosus. NCBI lineage: Eukaryota > Viridiplantae > Streptophyta > Magnoliopsida > Asterales > Asteraceae > Helianthus > Helianthus tuberosus. Next base: position 164,775,349 of record CM060410.1, read on the forward strand.
ATTTATAGGAACATGATTTTTTTAAAGATCTCTATAAAACCACCACGAATAACACCGCAACCACTATTCAGCACATATATAACACCATTGAATAAATATATAACACCATTCAATAAGTATATAACACCATTCAATAAGTATATAACACCATTTTAAAGATCTCTATAAAAACACTACGAATAACATTGCAACCACCATTCAGCATATATATAACACCATTCAATAAGTATATAACACCATTTTAAAGATCTCTATAAAAACACTACGAATAACACTGCAACCACCATTCAGCACATATATAACACCATTCAGTAATTATATAACAGCATTCAATAAGTATATAACAATATTAAAGACACTACAAACACCATTCAACAGTTCATAACACTGTAATAAGTTCATAACACTACAAAACAAGATATAACACTACAAATCACAATAAAAACACTATGAATAGTATACAACACCATATTACCCTATTATAACTTTGTCAAACACTACAACCCCGTTGTTCCACTGCCTGCACCACCACTGCTGTCTGCCGTCGTGGGGAGGTGGTCGTCGCCGCCCTCTCTACAGTCTCTCTTCTCTTTCTCTCGCTTGAACCCAACCACCCGACACCACCTTGCCGTCGTTCCATTGTCGGCACCACCGCTGATGATAATGATTGTTAGTGCATATGTCTGTTGACTTCGTCTTGTATCGAGTCATGTAACTAGAATAGATAGACCAGGACACGTTGTATGAGAGAAACGGGAAACAGGCCTGAACCAGCCACCCCTCATGAAGTGGTTAGGCCACCTCGCACGAGGTGACCAAGTTCATGCTTTCTGGCAAGTTCATGCTTTCTGGCCAGGTCGTGCGACCTGGACCAGCTCATGAGGTCTGGTTTGTGGGGTCTGGCATTCCTATAAATAGGTGAGTCCAAGTCTTCATTTGTAACTTAGTGATTCCGGAGACGAAGTGCTGCCGAAGTGTCGAACGATCTGTAATTAGTTTCAAATCAATACAATCGACATTTTAAGTGATTCTACGTGTGAATCTAGCTGCTATAACATCAATACGTCTGATTCCGCCTTTCGTATTGATCGAGAGCTCTTCTGAACGACTCGTTTGATCGAATCCCGATCCTACAAGTGGTATCAGAGCTCAGGAGGAAGAGTTCTTACCATTTCAGCTTGTTTTCACGGATAAAACTGATTTCTACTCATTTCTACTCATCTTTCTACACTTTTTCATCAAATTTACCGAGATTCCACGGTTAAAATGACCTGATTTCCTGTTATAACTCGTAAAACATCGTTTTGAACAATCCGTGAACAAATCAGAACCAAAATTCAACCTAAAACTTGATAAAAATTAACAAAATGATGAACTATTGGACTTAGAATTCTCAAACGGTTTGAATCTCTGTCCAAATCGCTTGAAAAACATTCAGATCGTTCGAATTTTGAGCCAAGTCGCACGATTTGATAACATCAGAGAACCAGATCGTTTGAAAAATATTCAGACCGCACGAGCTGATCAGCCAAGTCGCACAACCTGAACCAGGTCGTTTGAAAAATACTTCCAGATCACACGGTTTGATCCAGGTCGTTTGAAAGTTCTTCAAGTAGTTTGAAATCATTCAGTTCGTTTATTACATCACGTGAATTCATCAGAGATTTATCAGTGCATTTATTAGTGCATGTGAATTTTTCTCTCGAGCCAATACACAAAGTGTTTAATATCAATTTTGATGGTCTTTGTTCACATATATCCATTCATTACATGTGACATACTAATTGAGCTTCTGTATGCAATTAGTATTGTCGGCCATTTTAATATTCCATATGTGCATGATCATTTAAAGGTCAAAATTGAGGTTCACGTGATTTGGTATAAGTGACGGCACATCAAGATAAAGTGTAATAGTTATATTGAATTTATGAAGTTGGTCCAGCTTGTATGAATTGAATTACCAGATCGTTTGAGATTTGTGCAACCAGACCGCATGAGTTCATACTTTTTTGAAATATCAGCTCGTTTGAAACCCCAGCTCGTTTGAAATTCTGATTTTGCAAATCTTTTTACCGAAACATGGAAAACGAATTTTACAATGCGTTTGCTACTGCTCCGGCTGCTCCAGTTACAGTTGTCGAAACTGTTGGTATCGAGAATGAAACGGGAACTTTCCAAAACCCTCCAAAGCTTATGTACATTGAGGACTTTAAAGGGTGGCAAGACCGTTTTGAATCAAACTTACGTACTATTGAAGAAACAAAGGGTAAAGCTTGTTTTGGTCTGGTAGACCAAGAAGATGAAAGGATTTCGAAAGATTTCAATTGGGATGATTATGATCCTTCTAGACCTTCAGTTTCTAAAGCATTTGTTGCTCGAATCTTTGAAGATTCAACCTCGGAAGAAGAATCAATCAAATCTAAAAACAGTCCTAGAAGACAACCGATTTTTAAGTCTTCAGGAAGTGATGAAGACACTGATGATGAGAAAGAGTATATTAATAAAGCTAAAAAACAATTGGATCCTTATAGTTTTGATTTGTTTTTTGCTAATAAAATCGAGATATTGAAAGAGAAAAGGGCTGCTAGACTGAAGAGAGAAATGGAAGCAAGAAGGGTTGCTGAAGAAAAGACTGAAGCTGATAAGGCAAAAGTTGAAGAAAAACCGACAGAGAAGGTTGAAGTTGAAGAGAATGAAGTGAAGATAGAAGTTGAGAAAGAACCGATTGTGATTGAAAAGGTGGTGGAGAAAATAGTTGAAAAAAAAAATTTGAAGTTGAAAAAATTGTTGAAGTTGAAAAGATTGTAGAGGTTGAAAAACCTTGTGCAAAGTGTTTAGCACCTTGCAAAAATTGTGCTGAAAAAGATACAAAATATGCTGAATTAGAGAAGCTCAAAGAAAATTTGCTACACAATGTGAGAAGCATAAAGGAATCATATGATCTCCTAAGCAGCAAAGTGAACTTGTACAAAGGAGCTAGTGATGAGGATATTCAGATGAAGAATCTTCTAAAAGCAACAGTTCTTCAAAAGCAAACTACAATCAACAAATACATTGAGATTAATGCAGGGCTTAAACAAGAATTGGCAGCAATGAAGATTGAAACGGAAATAGTGAATACTTTACTTCGAAGTTATCAAAGTTCAGAGTATGTTATTGATCGCATTTATCCTACCGTTGCAGCTCATAAGTATGCAGAAGATGAAGAAAATTCTGGTAAGAAAACAGGTTTGAATTATAACAGAGTACCAAATCCAATGTGGGATGGCTATACCCCCCGACACTTTGAAAAGGTGGCTGAAGCACTCGATCTGAATCTGAAATCCGAGTCTATCGATGGATTACCAGATGATATTGATGTCACCTTCACAGCGTCTGACAGTGATCATGAGTCCGAGCTAATTAAGAAAGTGGTCGATCAGGTGTTGGATAAAGATGAAGAGTCAAAGTCAGTGTCTAAATCTGAAAATTCGAGTTCATCAGACAAAAACTCGAGTTCACCGGTCAAAAGGGTTTACAATAAAGATTTTCTGATGTCACAAAATAATTTGAATGACGAAACATTCAAAGTAGCATATACTTTGAATGATTCCGACAAATTATATTCTGATGAAGAATTTCCAATAAGAGGTGTTAAAACTAAAATGATTAACAAGGTTTTCAAATTAATAGAAATTAATATTTCTGAAATAAAGATGTAAATCTTACTGAAAAACCTAAAAAGTACACTTCAAGAGTTCAACAAAGATTAAACAAGAAAAAGGGTTACAGTTCTGGTTCGGGTTATCGAAAGAAACCAAACCATAACAGTAATTTCAAAAAGAAAGGATTAGGTTTTATTCCATCCGAAAATCATAAAAATGAGAAAATTTATAAACCAAAAACTAAATTTGTTTCAGGAGCAAGTTCAGAAGAAGAAAAGGAGAAACCTTTCTGGAAACAGTCAAACAAGGAGTTTCTTGCCGAAAAGCAAAAGAATATGTTGAAGGAATCTGAACCGAGAGTTGAAAGAAGAACCTGTTTCAAATGTTGAGAGGTTGGACATATTGCTTGGAATTGCTCAAAGCCCACCAACACAAAACAGGGAGTTTCTTCTAACTCTAAATTGAAAGAGAAATGTTTTGATAAAAAGGAACAACCAATAGAAAAATTTAAGGAGTTCAAAAATTCAACTTTCAAAGTTGGTGAAAGTTCGAAACATTTTTACAAAAGAAGAGCAAATCTTAACAAAGATAAATGGGTGGTTAAAAAATCAGAAGTTAGTTCTGGCAATGAACCTGACTCGTCAAAGTCAGAGGAGCCATCTGTTGTGCTAAATGATGAGAATTCCGTTCCAACAATGGATGATGAAAATTTTCCACCATTGTCAAACGGAAACTTGAAATAAAAAATTGGTAAGATTGAGATTTCAGATCAATTCTTCTATGATAAGAAAGAATTTGATGCTGAAAAAGAATTTAATGGTAAAGTGCTACATATTTTTTGTAAGATGGCTGATGGGAAGGTGAAGAGAGTGAAAGAATTTTATGAATCGAAAGTTGTTAAACCAAATGAGGATGGTTCACCCATGATTGATCAGGCATGGGTGAGATTCTTTAAAATAGTAAAATCCTGACTTGCTGGAGCTTCCAAGTTGGTAATCGTGGAGCATGCATCGGCATCATTCTTGAAAAATGTTTCTATGAAAAACCTACAAGTGATAGTTTTTACAAGTGGTTGAAAGAACAAAGTGTGAATGAATCCCCATGATGTGTGAAATCAACAAAACTAATTTTCCGGAAAAACCATTTTGATTAAAACAAACTTAAGTGTTTTGAAATCATAATGGGAAAATAGTTTGTTGTCAGGGGGAGTTCTGATTGTTTAAGCCAAGAGAATGGAGAATCGAAACAATTCACATCAGTTTGTCATTTTATTTGTACAGTTTATTGCTTTTACTTTCAAATTTTCCCGGAAAATCAAAAATTGAAACATATTTTTGATTTTAGGGGGAGTAAAAAATTAAAATTTTGAAAATAAAAAATCCAAAAACATCGAAAAATCAAAATGAGTTTTGTTGTGAAAAAAAGGAAATGATAGTACATCAGTAGACAATCACAGTACGCTAAAGAATTGGAAAGTTAAAATGTGATAAACGGTCTCACTGATGATATACCAGTAGGTTTTTATACGCTTAGTAGATTGTTTTCGAGATATAAACCTAAATATCAAATACTTACTTATCTCGTGGGGAACATCTCTCGGATATATAGGTAACCCCTGAAATCTTGTTTGAAGGGCTTTCTATTTCTGACATACTAGGTCTTTGTGCGTGATGATATCTGGGGTATTACACAAGGACTTCTGATTTTGCGAGAGCAATAGCCTAGTCCTCGTATAATACTCTGCACTTCTTTAATCTTAAAGCCCACCCTCAGCATAAAAATGATGAAACATTGAAAAATGCTAATCATGTGTTGTTGAATAAAAGATCCCCAAACGGGACACACCTGAAAGTCGAGCCATCATCTCTTTGTCTGAACGGAAGTTCTAACCTGAGCTCTCATGGCCTCGCATTACCCATTTACAGATATCATTAGTCTACATTCACCTGTAATACTGAATATAGGAGTCTGGATACGGGAGTATATTCTGAGGTGGGACACGCGAATAAGTTAAGTGCTTAAAACACTAATTCTCGTATCTCGAAACAATTGAACTTTGTGTGAAAATTTAAGTGGATCAGTATACTGACAATCTAAGTGAGTCGTTTAGATCTTAAAGTGTTTAAAGCTCAACGGTACTAGTGATTTGTCATAAACTGATATGATTCTCTTACACAAACTCACAAAAAGATGTCTGTATATAGTTTATTTCCCAAAATCCAAAAAGATTTTCAGTGTGTTTTAGCATAAAATTTTGAAAAATCAAAAAGATTTTATTTCATCTTATTTTCGACAACTGATGTTGAAAAGCTGATTTTCAAAATTCTGAGTGCTAAACATGATGAACGACAGTGGGTTGGGAGAGTGTGTTTGAAATGAAAAATGAAGTTAAAGTTTGAGATAATTTGAGAAATGTTTTAAGATAATCTTACAAGTGATGTTTTGAGGCTGACTTTAATGTTTTAATCAAGGTCATTAATTTGAACTTGATATAACTATTGTTGATGTTGATGCTGATGAGCTTAAGGAATCAAGAGGTCTGATCAAGAGAATTTGAAGAGTCAGGTTGATATTCTGGGAGAGCAAGAGAGAGATTGAAGGATGCTTACAGCGAAAGATACTTTGGATATAGCGAGAAGACCAATCAAGACTGAAGACTCGATACACTAAAGACTCGTCATCATCCAAGGGGGAGTTTGTTAGTGCATATGTCTGTTGACTTCGTCTTGTATCGAGTCATGTAACTAGAATAGATAGACCAGGACACGTTGTACGAGAGAAACGGGAAACAGGCCTGAACCAGCCACCCCTCACGAAGTGGTTAGGCCACCTCGCACGAGGTGACCAAGTTCATGCTTTCTGGCAAGTTCATGCTTTCTGGACAGGTCGTGCGACCTGGACCCACTCATGAGGTCTGGTTCGTGGGGTCTGGCATTCCTATAAATAGGTGAGTCCAAGTCTTCATTTGTAACTTTGTGATTCCGGAGACGAAGTGCTGCCGAAGTGTCGAACGAACTGTAAACACTATCAAATCAATACAATCGACAATTAAAGTGATTCTACGTGCAAATCTAGCTCCTATAACATCAATACGTCTGATTCCTCCTTTCGTATTGATCGAGAGCTCTTCTGAACGACTCGTTTGATCCAATCCCGATCCTATAATGATGATGATGATGATGATGATTCGAGATGGACTAATGATGATGATGATTCGATATGGACTGATCTGGAGAAGAAGGAGGATTCGAAAATCTGGAGAAGAAAGAGGATTCGAAGATCTAGAGAAGAAAGAGGAATCGAAAATCTAGGGATTTGATTTACAGTTTCCTATTTCAAGTGGATATAAAAGACTCTATTACCCCTATAATTTTCAAATCACTCCAAAAAATAAAACACAGTTTACAATTTGGTACCTATTGATCTCAACCATTAGATCAAAAGATCTAATGCCTGAGATTCTTTCTTACCCTTCCCACACTTTTGGTCTTTTTTATAGGAACCTCAATATATATATAAATAGGGGAAGGATCCACTAAAAAGTGGATTTTGTCTAAGTAGCCTAAGAAGGATTGTGATGATGACATGTGGCACTCCTAATAAGTAGGAATGGAGGGCATTTTGGTCCTTATAAATAGGAGTGAAACTGACATGTTGCTCAAAATACAAAACAAAAAATATAGTACAAAAAAATCTTGCACAAAAAATCTTGTACAAAAAAATATAGCACAAAAAATGTAGTACAAAAAAATTAGCACAAAAAAATATAGTACAAAAAATATAGCACGAAAAAATTCAGCAAAAAAATGTAGTACAAAAAAATCTAGCACAAAAAATTGAGAAAAAAAATTTAAGACAAAAAAATTCAACACAAAAAATTTAAGAAAAAAAATTAAGCACAAAAAAATAGTACAAAAATCCAGCACAAAAAAATGTTATACAACATAGAACTACAACATATTTTAGTGGGTTTTTTATTCTTCATAATTTATATAGCAATATGGTACTCAAATTAAAGATAAAAAGACGCTCGATTTTACGGTGAAATTTTTATGAAAAAATAATGTCGTATAAAAAAGTTATAAACGTTTAAAAAATTGGGGTGGAATATGCATGTGCCTTGCATGTGGAGAGAGAAAGTCCATAAATATGATTTTCCCAAGATACCTTTGCACTCCTCCTTTCTCCTACACTTTCATCTTAACCTTTGATTTGAAAAATGAATGGTTAAGATTCATTCTCATCCTACTTAGGCAAAATGAACTTTTTATTTGATCTTACCCCTATATATATGTATATATATATATGGAGCCGCTAGAATGAGAACCACCACGAATTATGAGAACCGCGAGAACCAAGTGCCACGGAGGGGCGTTGACCACGATTTTTTTTTACAACTAGATCCGTATATTTTAACAACATTCGTAAAAAAAATTCAAACGGCGCGCCCGAGGGGGTAGTTTTTTACACCCAAAGTTTGTAAAAAAAAAGAAAAAACAAAAAAATAATAAAAACACCAAACTTTGGGTGTAAAAAACTACCCCCTCGGGCGCGCCGTTTGAATTTTTTTTTTTTTTACGAATGTTGTTAAAATATACGGATCTAGTTGTAAAAAAAAATCGTGGTCAACGCCCCTCCGTGGCACTTGGTTCTCGCGGTTCTCATAACTCGTGGTGGTTCTCATTCTAGCGATCCCCAATATATATTGGATATATATATATATATATATATATATATATAGAGGCCGGTTATCATACAAATCCTCTAATCGTGCATTATGTACGCTACAACAACAACCGTACGATCATCTCATTAAAAGCGCGTGTTTAAAAAATATATTAATCTAATTAAAATTAATAAAAGAAACCGCCAAGGTTATAATTTTCCATAGCGAGAACAAAACCCCTGATTATCAGCACCCAAAAAACTCAAAATCATTCTCCTTCTCCAAAACATTACCTGCAACTCATTGCGATTCAACTACGATTCACTACTATTCTCCATTGCGATTTCAACTACAATTCAATGAATATTGAGAAAAGAAGCAAAGAAAACAACGACAGACCACAAGCGAAGAATATGAATCCAGGTATCTATTTACATTTGCGATTTAAGGTGTAATATACAGGGGCTTTAAAATCAAATGCGATTTTGTTTGTTTATTAACGTTTTACCTGAAACATATAGTTCTATAACATTATATATTGATAACAACTTCAATTTTGCTAGGGTTTATTGCAGGAATATTTATTTGTTAGGTTTTGCATTTTTTATGCACTTTTGTTAATGATACTGATGGGTGTGCGATATCATAAAGGATTTTGTTGTGATTTTAATGACATTTGCGATTTCATATGATAAAAAGCTAGTATGTATAAGTTTTTTTTTGTTTTAGGTTAAATTAGATTTGCGAATTGATATAAATGCAAATGCGATTTTATATGAGAAGTTAGTTGTATTGTTTAGGTAATGCTTATGAAACAAATGCGAAATCATAACTCATAAATGCAAATTGATAAAATAACACATGCGAATTGATACCTAACACATGCGAATTGATGGTATGTATAAGTTTTTTTGTTCTAGGTTAAATTAGATTTGCGAATTGATATAAATGCAAATGCGATTTTATATGAGAAGTTAGTTGTATTGTTTAGGTAATGCTTATGAAACAAATGCGAAATCATAACTCATAAATGCAAAATGATAAAATAACACATGCGAATTGATATCTAACACATGCGAATTGATGACTTGTTTTGCATGATTAACTGACAAATGCGATTTTGTACGTGTTTTTAACTATAGCTTGCGATTTTGTAGAAATAGAATCTGATGAAGACTTTGAAGGACCAATATCAACTCTGATAAAAATTAAAAAGAATAGAAAGAGATTGGTGATTCAAGAAAGTTCAGAAGATGATGAATTTGTTAAGCCACCCCCAAAAAAGAAAAAAACATGAGAAGAAAGAAGATAACAGAAAATCAAAGATACTCACAAAAAAAACATTCAAAAAAAAGGGCAACAACCTAAAACAGAACATAGAGAGTTTTTCAAATACAGCAATGAAGCAATACTGCTGAGATGCCAACCTAACTCATATATGGATACTGTTAGAAAATTTTCAAAAAAACAGATAGATGATGTTAGGGATATGGGGTTTGGAGCTATTCTTGATATCAACATCAACCATATTTCGACAAGATTGGCATATTGGCTAGCAAGAAACTTTGACGAGAATTCCGATGAGCTAAACTTGGGAAAACACAAAATAAAAATAACATCGGACACAGTTTTTGAGGTATTTGGAATACCAAGAGGGCCAAAGAAGGTTGAGATAATAGCCGATAAGAGGAAAGTTAAAAAGCAAGTGAAACTTGAAAAAAGTCAAGAACCGGGAAATGCTGTGAGGGATACATTCATCCACCAGTGGGAGGAAAACAGGAGAATTACCCATGGCTTAATTGCAGATACAATGGAAAATCAAAGAGACGGAGGGAGCCTGTTTAAATTAAACTTCCTAGTATACTGGATGACGTTCTTTGCGGAGATTACAAAGGCAACACTTGCAAATGATAGATGTTTGCTTGGTGTAGAAGATGTTGAGGAAATAAAAAATCTAGATTGGTGCTCATTTCTACTCGACACCTTACGTCGTACACGAGCAGGCTGGAAAAACTACAAAATACAGTTTGTGGGACCTGTTGCCTTTCTTACGGTATACATTACTACATTTAATAACACATTTAGAATACTATTTTGTTTTGTTATATAATTAAATGATCTTGCGATTTATACAGCTTCTGTACACGCATGAGTACAACAAGAGGCTTAACCTGTTTGAGAAAGCTGTGGAAATACCGGTTATTCGTTATATCACATCATCGGAGATTGATATAGTCGAAGAACAAATTTCGGATAACGAACCTATATGGATATCAAGTGAGAGTGAAGAAGAAGAAGAAGAAAGTGAAGAAGAAAATGAAGAAGAAAATAAAGAAAAGAATGAAGAAGAACATGGTCCTCCGGAGGATGATTATACACTACAACCACCGGTTGACACGATGATAAGCTACAAAAGAAGGACTGCGCGCGTAGTACAAAACGAAGAAACCGGGGAAGAGCCAAAAGATAAGGAGAACATTGATGAGTTCATGGATTTCAGTTTTGAAATCAATGAAATGTCTCAGATGAACATTGACTTTGAAGTTGGAACGCAGACGCAGAAAATGATGGATTATTGCAACACCCCTGCTCAACTTTCACCGTCGGTATTCTATGACACAGCCAACGAACAACAACTAGAGGCTTCGAGAGCAAACAAAAAGGTAATGGTATAAAAATGTTAATTTAACTTATTTAACTTTATCAATTATATTTAACTTCTATACTGATATTACAGAATCTGTTGAAAAAGATGAAAGCAAATGTCAAAAAATACCTTAAAATGGTTCGAGATGTTCAAGAGATGAACAACTTAGTGTCAGAGGTAAAAACTAAGTGTTTTTGGGATGTTGAGGTTATGAATGCTTGTAAGGAGTGGGATCAAACGCTTCAGAATAATCCCATCTGTCTGCCACCTGAACCGGTTCAAGAGCATGAACCTGCAGTCTCTCCTGTTTATCAAGACCCTGAAAACCCAGCTTCTGAGGTTCATCATGAAGTTGATACAAACAAAGAAGGTAAAGAGGATGAAGAAGCACAACAAGTAATATCCAATGTTTTACTACAAATGGCATCAGAAGGTAACACATGCGAAATAAATATTAACACATGCGATATAATGTAACAATTCACTAAAAATTATACATTTGCGAAACCTATGATAAACACATGCGATACTATGAAAAAACATTTTAGCTTTGATTTCGCACACGATGTCATGTATACACCTGCGATTTTGACTCTGCTGTATTAAATAAAATGATTTTAATCTATAGGTACACTGCAACCAGATGATGGAGGAGTCACAGACACCCTTATTGCAAAAATTCAAACAGTGGAACCGGGTGTATATGCTTACCAAACAACTGCCAATGGTAATAAAAACCCTTTACTTTATGACAAAAGTTAAACATTATAAATTATTGTATATCTTAAATTACTCTGGCATGCAGAAACTGGTGAAAATGAAAGTGTTGTTGAAGAGACAGTGAACTTGGCAGAATCTACACAAAAAGTCCAGGAAGAAGTGCCAGAAAAAGACCCCCAACAACTCAATACGGACGTTGAAATTGAAAAGGAAATGGAACCTGAATGCCCTCAGGTAACTGCTGAAGAATTGCATTCAGTTGAGTTGGTTTTGAGCATAGTACCAACATTAGTGGAACATAAAGGAAAAAAACCAACTAGAGGGATAAAAACCACAAAGCCAGATCAAGTTCCAAAACAAGTTATACCAAAAGGGTTAAACGAACTACTTTATAAGACAATAGAACAAGCAAAAATAAGAGGTGAAAAAAGATGTGCAGATCTTGGAGACAAATTTTGTTCACCTTACTGCAAGAGAGTGGTGAACATGCATGAAGCACTCTTGACCCAAGAATTAAGTGTGATCCGCTTCACATTTGCTACCTTTGCAGGCTTGCAGTAAGTAGAAAAACATATATCAACAAACAAACATCTAATAAAAATATACACAAAACAAAAACTAATTATTTATTTTATGCCTGGCAGAGAAAAGTTTTACCGATCCAAAACTGAGGTTGCAACCTTCAAAGCTGTGTTTGAAAGCTTCTTCAGGGAACAATATGTAGCATCAAACGGAATAGATGCATTTGTAGATATTCTAAACCTTGAAGAGAAGAAAAGGGATAGAAAATCATCACCACACAGATTCTTCTTGTATTCCACAATGATGGTATGTTTTCATATACATTTTGTCATTTTAAATTTTAAAACACAAATGAATAATAATGATTTCGCAAACTATTTATCTCTAAATCGCATGTATTATGGCATAATTTTTGCTTTTGAAACATTTTCACTGTTTGTAAAAAATCGCATGTGTTGTATATACTATTCGCATGTGAAAAAAATCAAATGTTTGCCTTTCTACCACTGTTGTAATTTCGCATTTGGTACATACACTATTCGCATTTGGTACATTGTTTGCATGGATTTTGACTCTGGTTACATAACATACAGCCGAGTATCTGTTACGACGAGGAGAAATACACAGACAACCAACGACTCAAAATATTTGCCTCTAATTTTGAAGACATGTTAAATAGATATGAGGTAAAAAAACTTGAATCGGTTGACCTGGTCTTTATTCCGGTACTTCAAGGTGACCACTTCTATGTCTTGTGCTTCAACTTGAAATCCGGCAAAATTGAGCTGATTGAAAATTCAGCTGCAAAACAAGAGTTTAAGGAAAGATACAAGGAGCTTCCAGACATACTGGTAATACAAAACCCTATACTTATACAAGTTATATTTTTATGTAAAAAGCTACTAACACAATGTTACAATGTTACAGAGAAGGGTATTGGTTTTATACCTAAAAGATGCTTTAAAACCAACACCGGCTATAGAACAACTTGCAACCTCAGTGATAGAAAGAAAGGAAATGGTTTGGAGGACGAAGAATAACGACGTAGACTGTGGAGTGTTTACGATGCGTCACATGGAAACCTACAAGGGAGACCAAAAACCATGGGTGACAGGATTTGTGAATGAAGATGAAGTAAACAACAGACGGAAAGCACAACTTGATCTCCTAAGGACAAGATATCTCAGCAAAATCATTCTATCAGAACACAACATGCATCATCTAAAAATAATTAAAATGGCCAATGATTTCGACAAAAGGAAAGACAAAGAGAGGTATATGAAAGATCTGGATGTGATAATCCCAGAAAGGATGAAAATATATTTTGACAGGGACAATTAATGTTCATTTGATGATGTACTTATGTTACATATTTCAACTGTTTCAACTGTTTCACCTGCTTTAGTTCTCTTATTAATTTAGAATATATATTGGTGTTTGTTAACTGGCAATTGTGTTCTTATTTCGCATGTGTTTTGTATTAAAATCGCATGTTTCACATTGAATTATTAACATTTGCGTAATACAATTCCATTACATGACAAAACATGCTAATTTATTGGAACATACACAAAAAAAAAACAGTTCATTCAAAAGATGAAAGAAACTCTATTTTCATCTTCATTGAGCATCTTAATATAGTTATTGCACCAGCCAACTCTTTCAACTGTTTCCCATCCCTCTCACCCAAATCCACCATAAACATAACTGCAATTTCTTTAAGACTACTCACTTGCATCTGGGATAACAAGTTCAGAATTTCTTGTCTTCTCTTCATGTTTTCTGTTACACGAGAAATGTTGGCTTCCAACATCTCTTGACAAGTTTGATCCTCTTGAATCTGTTGGTGAATCCTTTCCCTCAAAACCTGCTTGATACTTGGTTCAGAAGAAGAAGAAGAGGATGATGGTAGATCTGCCATTTTTTAATTGGATGTTTTCAATAGTAATGAAAACATAAAATATATAATCAAAAAAAATATTGATATGAATTATTGAAATCAATTATTGAACTGAATTATTTGATTTCAATAATTGAAACCCACTGTGCAAAAAATAAAAATAATTACACATAAAAATATTGGGAAATCAAAAGCTAGAATTGATAAAAATCTTTAAGGTTTGCGAAATATCGAATTAAACTTGCGAAATTATATATCAAATTTCATTGTGTGCGAAAAGACTATATTTAAACATGCGAATTTATGCAACATATGCATTCCTTTACTAGTTGGATTATTTTAAAGCATCACATGCGATATATAAAAAGACACATGCGATATAGTAACACAACAATTAATTCCAATAAACACTTAACTTCTACCCCCTGTTTATAAATCTAATAAAAAAAACTACAAATGAAAAAAAAACCCAAAACTCATCTAAATGACGAATCAAGCAGTTTCTGAAATAGCCGTTCTGTGTGGAATCAATCAAAACCCTACAATCGAATTCAAAAACGAAGAATCCTTGAATGGAACGGTTAGGAAACGAACTCCATAATTGACGGTTAGGAAACGAAGAATAATTGACGGGATTCAATGATTAGCAGTCGTAAATGTTAGATTATAATGTCTGATATACCCTTATTTGTTAAAATTGAATCAGGACACGTGTATGGCTGCTGTTGTAGCGTACATAATGTACGATAGTGAGATTTGTACCATACTCTTTACCTATATATATATATATATATATATATATATAGGGTGGGGTTCGGCTACAAAGTCCATTTTTCCTACAAAGTGTACAAAGTCATAAAATACCACAATTTCAGCCATAAAACACATTCAAAACCCACAAATAACATAGTAAAGATCACTTAAACACAATATCCAAACCCTAAGAGTCCTTAAAAACTTCAAACACATCATCGTACCACTATTAATATAAAACACAACATGATAATCAACATAAAATACACTAATGTTAGTCATTTGATAATCAAAACCTTATGATCCAAAACACAACATAAAACTCACAAATATGGTGTTTTAGTCATTTCCACTATGGCAATATGTTATTTGTGGGTTTTGGGTGTGTTTTATGGTTGACATTATAGTGTTTTATGACTTTTTACACTTTGTATGAAAAAATGGACTTTGTAGCCAACTCTCACCTTATATATATATATATATATATATATATATATATATATATATAAATTTTCCGTCATATTTCAAAATGTAAAATTTTGTCGAATACAAGTCCAATATATATATTTATATATATGTTATGTCGTGATACGTCAGTTCGATTTTTAATTATCAATACCCAAGTTATATATGTCGGTCTGGTTGTTATTATATGGTTTTATTAGGTGGGTCCGTTTAGAGCTCAGTTTTGCATCAAGATAGTATTTGCATAACAATATAAATGAAATTTGCGTCGTTAAGGTTTTATCAAGTCTCGTGTCTACCCATTGACCGAGCTTGATCGGTTTCACCATATTGACCCGAGCCGAAAACTGACTCGGTTTGACCATGTTGACCCGAACCTGAACCGCGTGGCTAGGGCGAACAAACACGAACAAGACCTTGTTCGTGTTCGTTTGTTAAGAAATACTTGTGTTCACGAACGGTTCATGAACACTTATTGAAAGAGATTTTATGTTCATGTTCGTTTGTTAAGGAAATGAACTTGTTTGTGTTCATTTTTGTTTGTTTGTTAATATTAGGCAACGAACGTTGATGAATAAAAATGAGCACAAAATAATGTTTATGAACACAAATGGAAACAAACGCACACAAACAATCGCATGTTATTAAGCCAAAAAGACGTTCCTAGGCATTCTAAAGGCCTGTTTAAGTTAATTTGCGTCTTAAAACACTAATTATTATTGTCTTAATGTTCAATATGCGCGTAATTATATACCAAAAATTACCAGTTGTCACATTCTCCCCCTTTTAAAGAAATTTCGTCCTCAAAATTTAGACTATGCTCGGATTTTTATTCAATAGCTCTAGGGGAGGTAAGTAGAGAGGCAAAAGCTATTATAAAAGGACTTAATGTCTTCTTAGAGTTATGTCATGTGTTGGTAAATACAAATTGTATCAAAGTAAATGACCACATAGTTGAATCAAGATATATTCGAATTATGTGAATACAAGGGCAGACTACAACAATAAGAACCCAACGGTTCAACTGCATTTGTTTCAAATCGATGTCAACTGAACGAGGTGTAATGATACAGTCACTTGTGACTAAGTTTACATGGGTCAAACAATAGAGGGATTATGACCAATAGATGTCCAAATGAATGTTCACAATCTACAAATGACTTTTAGAAACAATAGAATTTACTACTGAAGGAAAAACTTGCATTGGTCATTAAATAAGTGAAACTTAGAGATCTACAAGCTCAAATGAAATAGGAACATGAAAAATGATTTTTCAACTATCAGACCATAACATGAACAAGAATCAGTGTGTTGACATTTTTGAATTGTAAGGATACACCGAAATACCACAGAATTTAGTGTATCGTTGTCTTAGTACATAGTTGCATTAAGACTACTCTTAATGACGAGTCAAACGAAAAACATACATAGTTTTGCATGAAACGATTGATCATGATTAGTTGACGCCGCAAGGTGTCGTAGTGATCAAAATAATTCAACAAAGTAAATCTGAATATTTGTTCCAAATAAATCTCATAGGATTTTCAATTGATGATAAAAGAACAAATAAATAAAATTTTCGATCGATATGGTGAAAGAGCAATGAATATCATAAAATTTTCAATCGATGATCAAAGAACCGTTAGAGGTACACCAGAATATAACATGAATCTGTGTACCATTATCTTAACACACAATTGTATTAAGACTGTTTTAAGATAAACCAACAAGGTGGATTTTAAAAAAAATCCGCACATGAAGTGTGCGAACGAGATTAGCTCAAGCTACAAATTAGTGAAAACACCACCACAAGGTATGGTAACCAAACAAACGATTCAATGAAGGTGAAGACCAAGCAAGTCTACTATGGTTCTGAGCAGATGAAGTGCTCGTTGAAGTTGATTTGAATATAATGTTCTCAATACATCATATAGTGCCTTGAATTGAATGTATACAGTGAGAAAGTTCAAACAATTGAACTTGATTTAAGCACAATCCAACAACGAATATATGTATCGACAAGGAAATTTTGACCTGGCTACAACGAAAAACCATGTATGTAACTCGAAAAGAAAAGAAGTTTCAAGAAATTCATTAACTCGATATCAAGGAGTCAACAGTTACAATAATGTAGGTCATCCAGATCACAATGCAAAATTGGGTATAGCGAAATAATATTTGAACTATTGATAAAACAACCCTTCGATGTGGGGCCCCTGATAGCCTCCAAGAATCAAGCTAACCACATGCGTAACAAACAAAACATGTGTAACATATGACTTTGTCAAGAAAGAATGCAAATGAGTCTTCACTAACATGAAAGCAATTCTCGTGATACAATTACCATTAGGAGGAGTAAAGGTGTGAAAATCTACTCACTATATGCAAAAGTCGGAATTTCAATAAAAGAAATTTGAGGACTTTACCTGTAATTTCCTATGATGACTTCTTGTTATGCGACATCACCACGGAATGTCGAACATGGCGTAACCGCCATTAAGGAATTAGGGAGATGCGAAGACATGTGATTTCTTTCGCGATGCCAATAATTGTGATTTCCCATTAGCTTATGTACTGGTTGTTGTGAAGTATCGTTTGGATGTACTTCGACGTGATTCATATCACTTGTGGGGGTTAAGTGTCGAGTTGCTACACTTTGGCCGATAGTTCTCCCGCAGACGGGATTCTCATTGTTACTGTACTGCCTAATTTGTTGGTACACTTTATGTGGACGCGACTCGACTCGGTTCGATTCGGTTCAGGTCGACTCGGTTAGGTCCGGCTCAAGCCCGATGTCACGACATTCCTCCGTCGTGCGCCCCAGAGTTCGACACGCGAGGCACGGAACGCCGCAAGCCATTTCCGGTTACACCTCACCATGACATCATCATTGTGATGTCATGGTGATGTCATAGTTTTGTCTTATGTTGAAACAAATGTGAAAATTGTCAACAGAAACATCCTTGGGCCGTTTCTTCAACATGGGCCGAAATATGAAGTTGGACTTTGTCTCCTACTTGGGCTCCTATTTCAATCGACGAAACAGAAATTAGAATATATGTATATGTTGACGAAACAGAATGGGTTTCGTCAACTTTGTGTGTTTCGCTGAGAGTTAGTTGTGTTTCGTCATAGCTGGTATGTGTCTAGTATAAATGCTCATCATTTGTTTCTGTGTGAGACAGATGAGTGTAAGAGACCTGCGAGATTTAGTGAGAGTCTGCAAACATTGTGTGTATATGTTTCTGGTTGTACTCATCCATAATCAATAGATATTGAATCTTTGGTTAAGTGTGTGTTTTACACTTTTGTTTGGTTTGCACCGTCACGGGGATTCCGCACCCGTTACCGTGTTCGTGATAAACAAGGATAGGTTTTCGTATCGATCCTCACCGGAAAAACGGGACCTACAATTGGTATCAGAGCCTTGGCTCTTCTCCTTGTTAAAACCGGGTGTTCTTGTGTTTTTCGGGTTTAAAATTCATATTTTCTGGAAAAACATTCTAAAAATCGGGTTTAATCTTGTGCCTTTGCTTTGTGTTTTGTTAAAAACCTTATTTAATTGATGTTTACATGTTAAAATAGGTTTTTATTAAACACTATCTATCAAAACCGTGAGTTCGGAAAGTTTTCGGTTCACCGGAAACTTCAAAAGTTCATCGTGTTCTTGCAATCTTCAAAGTGTTCTTCAAAATATTACATTTTTTTATCTTTGATAACTGTATGTGAAAGGTGTTTGTGTGTTGGGAAGTGATATCAGATTAAAATAATCACACCTTGCTTGTTTGGTGAAACAAGCCGAAAGTAGTTGTCTGGTGTGTCAGGAAGATAAGGTCAAGCTGACACCAACTTTTCACCAACCCAGTTACCACTTTTTGACGAAACAGAAATTTGAAGAAACACCTTCTTTGAAGAAACAAAATCTTTGAAGAAACACAATTTGAATAAACACTTTTTGACGAAACATAACTTCGAAGAAACACAATTTGAAGAAACACATTTTTGAAGAAACAAGAATTTGAAGAAACACATTTTTGAAGAAACAAAAATTTGAAGAAACACCTTCTTTGAAGAAACAAAATCTTTGAAGAAACACAATTTGAAGAAACACTTTTTGACGAAACATAACTTCGAAGAAACACAATTTGAAGAAACACATTTTTGAAGAAACAAGAATTTGAAGAAACACATTTTTGAAGAAACAGAAATTTGAAGAAACACTTTCTTTGAAGAAACAAAATCTTTTGACGAAACAAACCTTTGAAGAAACAAAATCTTTGAAGAAACAAATTTTTTGAAGAAACAAAATTTCTTTGAAGAAACAAAATCCTTTGAAGAAACAAAACTGCTTTCTTGTTTCGCCAACTGGGCCCCAAAATAATTTTCTGTTTCATCAAAGACATGTTAGTGGGCCTTGTTTCTTCAATATAGAAAGCCCATCAGACCCCTGTGTTTCGTCAAAAAGAGTCAACGCAGATTACCTGTTCTGTTTCGTAGATCAATTTTTTTTTGTTTGGGCCAGTTTTTCAAAAGCCCAAATCATAAGTCTGTTTGCTTGGCCGAATCTCTTAGTGGGCTTGTATATTTGGACTTTGACTTGTTTCGTCAAAGTAAAGAAAATTGAGCCTTTGCAATCTGTTTCGCCAAAGTGTGTTTGAAGAAATACAATTTTCAGTTTCGTCAAGACCCCTTGTGATTTTTAAACAGAAGGTTTGCAAAAGTGGGTTAACACTGTGTTTTCAAGTATTTGATCAGGTTTTCACTCACATATATCAAAAATGAGCTGCACAAGTCCTTGGGATTGGAGTACGGACTCACAACTAGTTCAAAATCAGATTTCGATGGCCGAATATTTAATGAATACCATACCAAAACCACCATCACAAGTTCCTCCCACTCAACCTTATTTTGGTAGTGCTTATATTCCTATCCCATCCCAACCACAACCTCAACAAGGCAACCAAAATCCTTTCATAAATCAAACAAGTACATCCACGTCCAAAGCCGATAACTCCTGGCATGTACAATTTGGAAGTGGAGATCAAACAAGAACTGCGTTTCTTGCTGAAATTGTCAAGAATGTCAATGATGGTGAATCTTCGGGAAATGATGATAGTTCGGGATACAGTAGCAGTTCGGATGAAGAATCGAATTTGAATGAAAGAACTGATTCTGAAGCTGATAATTTGTCGGATGATGCCAAGGAGACAAAAAGTCAAAAATCTGACTTGATCAAGAAAGCTGATGCTACATCGAACGAAATGGAGAAGATTCTCACTGAAGATGGATCTTTCTCTTCTCAGATTGCCTTCATGGCTAATGTCACAGCTTCTACAAGTCAGGTAAAATTTGAAACTCCTAGCATATGTAGTGATTGTGCTGATATGAAACATAAATGTGCTGAATTGAAACGTGAATCTGAAACGGTTCATAGTCACAATCAGAGTTTGGTTATTGAATTGTCTAAGTGCAAGGAGGCAAACATGGCGTTAACTCGAAACGAAAAGGATTTTAAATATGTAATTGAAACCCTAAAGAAAAGTGTTTCTGAATTGAACAAAGTTGTTTATCATAAACAAGTTAGTATTAACGATTACATTAACATTGTTGAGGAAACCAAAAAGGAGTTAGCCATTGCCAAATCCGAGCATGATGCTATCAAGCAAAAGTTGGAGAGTTATTCTAACTCCCGATTTGTGCTCGATCACATCATAGACGTTCAAAAACTGAAAGGAATTGTGAAAGGCGTTGGGTATAAGTCGTGTCCGCCTCCTTTGAGACACAACTATACCAAAATGCCCGATGAAGAGGATATGCCCCGGTATGAACCCAGTGTGCCTCTTGATTATGAGGAAGTTACTACTGGCCTAGGGTTCAAACCGGACAATTCATCGGAGGGCTCATCTGATAACAAAGAAAAGTCATCATGTGCCTCAAATCAAAGTCCTCCAACCATTGAGGACTGTGATTCTTCAGATGATGAATCAGATGTGAATGACCAGGATGAATCACTTGATGAGACGAAAGGAGTAGAAATTCCAATTGAGAATCATATTCTTTGTGATCCTCCTACTCCTGCCGTGCAACCTGTTGCCAAGCAAGTGATAGATCCTGTCAAGAATGTCAAGGATGACAAAGAATGTGTGTCTGCTGTTAAGAGCAATAATGTGTTGTATACTTTGGTCGGTGATGCTAAAATTTATTCGGACAATGATTTTCCAATTAAAAATGTCAATCCATCTTTGATTGATAAAGTGTTTGAAGACAAAACGAATAAATTTTTGGGAAAAAGCATTCCCGGAGTTGTGGTAACACAATGTGATCCTGTTCCAAAATCAGAAATCAGAAAACAATTTGGAAAACAGAAATCACCGACAAAGCAACAACCTATTGCTTCTAAGGGTAAACAACCAAAAAGGCGAGCTCAAAAGCCTAACATTTCTCAATTAAAATTTGAAACAAAAGGAGCTCGTTATCAGAAGAAAAGCAAGGATGTTAAATTTGTAGCATCAAAGGGTACGAATAAAATTGAGACTTTTGAAAACAAATCAAACACCGATTTTGTACAACAAGTCAAGATTTTGAAACGTAATAGTGATAACAATTACACCCAACACACAAACGGGTGTGATGAAAGAGCAAGTACCTCAGGTTCTACAGGTTCGACATCTGCCAGTCGATCAAATTCTCCTAAGTTTGTTGAAAGGAGAACGTGTTTCAAATGTGGGAAGTTTGGGCACATCATTAAAGACTGCACAAACTCGCCTAAACCAAATTTTGTTGAAAGAACCCCTTCTGAACAAGGTCACTCACAACGTCATCCTGTTTCTCCAAAACATGATAAAAGAACTGTTAAGGAACAAGAAACGAAACAACGACGTCATAACATCAAAGCTGTTGAAAAGGCTTTAAAATCTGAAGTCAAAATGGTTAAAAGGAAACCTAGTTTGTCACAACCATTAAAACCAGAAACTGTACATAATACACAATCTGGTAAACAAAAACAAACTTGGAAACCTAAAACGGGTGAAAGTTCAGGGGGAGGTGCTGTGTTTGAAAATCATCAGGAAATTGAAATTACATTTCTTGATTCTCAGGGGCAACCTAAGTCTATGAAGGCTTGGGTCCCCCTCT
This sequence comes from Helianthus tuberosus, assembly GCA_030545235.1. Taxonomy (NCBI): domain Eukaryota; kingdom Viridiplantae; phylum Streptophyta; class Magnoliopsida; order Asterales; family Asteraceae; genus Helianthus; species Helianthus tuberosus. The sequence continues at coordinate 164,797,800 of CM060410.1, forward strand.
CCAACTAATCTCTGAGTGAGTGTGTAGGAAGTTCCAGGAGGAACTATCGATAGTCATAGGATTGTTGATAGTGGAGCGTCCTTGCACAAGATAGGCGACAGAAGAAATTGTTGCCTTTGATGGAGAGAAAAAGAAAGGGGAAACAGAGTTGTCTGTTGAAAGAAATTGATAACTTCGACAAAATGCAAATCATTTCAAAGTGTGATTGTTAAAGGCTTTGATCGGGTCCCCAGGGGTAGATTCAAATCAAAATGTACGCACCTGCAGCACGTCTGAAGTTCACAATCGACAAGATGAACGTGCAGTGTACATTTCTTCGCGGTGTATTTGAAGAAAATGTGTTTGTTGAACAAACCAACCGGGTGTGCGGATGCCTTGGCGTGGATTGAACAACCGCACACTACTTCTGAAGGAGAAAGACAAAGACCTTCGCTGGTGCAATGTGGAAGACCAGCCGGAACCAAAGGTTTCTGATCTTGTTGCTGTGAAGAGATTTCTCGATAAATTGAAGTAGCTACAAGGAATCGACCTTGAAATCCACACCGGGTGGATATCCAGTTTGGGAGAGCACTCAAATTCCTGGCAATGCACGAAGCAGTTGCAGAATACGGTCTTAAATTTCTAATCTCTCCTATACTTTGTCGATATTTAAGCTGCTTTATGAATTATTATCTCGTACAGCACTCTTTGGCCTGACACGTTGAACTCAAATATCACCTCACACGTGATTGTTTCACTATGAAACTCATCAATGTTGTCATGGTCCACACCGATTACCGACATGCCAACTGATTTTTCCAAAATTCGATAAAATCATTTCTGACTAAAATTAATTTTGGTAAACGGCATTGAGGTAAAACATGAGTTAACCGACATCGGGAAATCGTTTTTGTAAATATATTTGTGTCTTTTAAATTTTATCTTAGTTTGTTGATTTTAGGGGGAGTAAATCCAAAGTTAAAAATTCAAAAACATCGAAAAATTTCAAAACCCAAAAACAATAGAAAAACAAAAATGAGTTTCCTGGCGAGAAAAAGAGAATATGATAGTACATCAGTGGTCTGTCTAAACCTCTTTAAACCTAAAATGAAAAACGATAAGCAGCTCTATATAAGATGTATCGGTAGGCTCACAATCATTTTAAAGTGTGCAGGGTGATATAAATCTTAAATCGACTTCAGGTCAGGTGGGAACCATTCATTGGCATATGGTCTTGGTACCGAAATTTCGTTTGAGAGATTGTCGAGGTTCTGAGATATTCGGTCTTTATGCTGCTTATCATCTGGGTATCATGGTTGTATCTTTTACCGAAAAATAACGGGGACGCAAGTCTAGATCTTCCATGATACCATACATACGTGTACATATTGCATCCGACCTCAATAAGTGATAAACAATCACATGTCCAAACAAATAAGTGATAATATATCACAGATTCTTTGCGGGAGTCAAGTTCGTCTCTCTGCTGTACGAAAGTACTAACGTGTTCACGGACTTGCTCCTGTGCCCTCACGCATATGAAAATCAAGTTCCTCATCAATAAGTGATTCTATCACATAGGGCTTGTTTTCAATCAAAATAAGTGAGTTTCTCACATCTTTTATACGGTCAAACAGATGATAATCGGTATACTCACCGGTAAGATGAATCCTCGTGCATACCTTGTTACGGGAATGTGTCGTGATGTGGATGAACACCGGTCGGTAAGTATAAATCATACCTTAACGTATCCCCTCGCCATGATTACATCTGATAAGTTGAGCTTATGTGGACAACAATACCGATAATTTTTATAGGATGTTTATCTAATTGTTAACAAAAAGAACAACAAGAGCGTTTTGACATGACCGTACACTGATATGATTCTCTTACCCTCGAAACTCGCAAAAAGAATGTCTGTAAATATTTGTTTACTGCTTTCAGTTTCTGCATCTTAGTATATATTTATTTTTTGCTTTCCGTCTTTACATTTGAAAAATGAAAAATTCCAAAAAGATTTTAGGTGTGCTTTAATATAAACTTTATAAAATTCAAAAAGATTTTGCTTCTAGTTTATTTTTGATTGACTGATGTTGGAACTCGAGTCTATCCTATCCAAAATCCTGATTGTAAGCCGGAAAACAATTACACCTTCATAAACAGTCGAAGTTAACAAGTTTTGAAAGTTAAAGGATTAAAACTGAACATTTTCTAAACTTTCAAACTTTTGTCGGTAGGTAGTTGATTGAGATTTGATCTCACATGTGTCGCTTTGTTTAATTTGTCTATATTCCAAACGGTTGTTCTCATTACGTGTTTAGCTTTCTTGTATGTGCAGATATGACATCAGAATCAGCTAAAGGCGAAGAGAACATGTTAGATGACAAGCCGTAAAGTGAAGACACAACGTTGATGCAATCAGAAGATCAAGATGATCGGATTGCAGTTGATCACTCATCAACACCACAAGGATCTAAAGAATTGAAGATCAAAAGATTCACGAGCATAACTCAATGGAGAGTTCATTCTAAGGGGGAGTTTATTAATGCACTACCTGAATGAAAAAGGGAGTTTGTTGATACACTTTCTACTTACGACGCGTGAAGACTTTGAAGATCCTTCGACATGAAAGACACAGAAGACGAACCATCACAGAAGACGAACCTCACGAGTAGCGTCCAAGGGGGAGTTTGTTGGTACACTTTATGTGGACACGACTCGACTCGGTTCGATTCGGTTCAGGTCGACTCGGTTAGGTCCGGCTCAAGCCCGATGTCACGACATTCCTCCGCCGTGCGCCCCAGAGTTCGACACGCGAGGCACGGAACGCCGCAAGCCATTTCCGGTTACACCTCACCATGACATCATCATTGTGATGTCATGGTGATGTCATAGTTTTGTCTTATGTTGAAACAAATGTGAAAATTGTCAACAGAAACATCCTTGGGCCGTTTCTTCAACATGGGCCGAAATATGAAGTTGGACTTTGTCTCCTACTTGGGCTCCTATTTCAATCGACGAAACAGAAATTAGAATATATGTATATGTTGACGAAACAGAATGTGTTTCGTCAACTTTGTGTGTTTCGCTGAGAGTTAGTTGTGTTTCGTCATAGCTGGTATGTGTCTAGTATAAATACTCATCATTTGTTTCTGTGTGAGACAGATGAGTGTAAGAGACCTGCGAGACTTAGTGAGAGTCTGCAAACATTGTGTGTATATGTTTCTGGTTGTACTCATCCATAATCAATAGATATTGAATCTTTGGTTAAGTGTGTGTTTTACACTTTTGTTTGGTTTGCACCGTCACGGGGATTCCGCACCCGTTACCGTGTTCGTGATAAACAAGGATAGGTTTTCGTATCGATCCTCACCGGAAAAACGGGACCTACATAATTGTGTTTTCTCAAATGCCTTGCATCGGAAGTCGTATATGATGTACTTCAACATTCTTTGATGTATAAGTTAAGTTTCATGTATATTTGCGCACCAGTATTTCGTTCTGCGTAGGTTACCTGCTCGGGTAAATAGAGTAGCATGGATAGTATAGATAATGGCATTTGCCTGAGTTATTAGTCGCAACTCCTACGTAATGACCTTTAATGGATTTCGACATAAGTTTTCCAAAGGTCTTAAATGCATGTTCCCAAAACTCTCAAAGTTTTGCTTATTGTATGTAACTGTTTCGTGCACCGTGTAGAAAACACAACACTAGCGTATGTTTAAAACCAAAACGTTGACTCATTGTTTCGGCAATGGTTGAAACCCATGTTTAAGTTCTAGGTGCTCTATATGTATTCAAAGTCTTAATAATCTAAGTCCCTAGAGGAAGATGAGGTTAGAGCCTAAGTATCTCTACAGAAACCTAATTCGCTAGAATCTATGGCTTTGATATCAATCTGTCACACCCTGCAAAATAGAAGTGGGCGTAACGATTGGTATCTTCATTGACACACCCTCTAGCCTAAGTATTAGTAAGTTCTGTGTGGGTCTAGCTATAACTTTTTTTATACATAATTTGTGACTAACTATAATGTGTTAACTATGGTTATAAAGCTTATACGTTTGTAAAAATAATATGATATTTCTTTAACAATAACTAACCTGAGGGAATTTGTAAATTATAATACAACTTGAATGCCTTTTAAATTTCCGTACTTAGAAAAATTATACATGTAATACAAAACTATATATAATAAATAAATAGAAAATATTACCCGGCTACTTCATATTAGAGTGTGATAAAATCAAGGGTAAATATGAAAAGTATCATATATGAATAAATGTATACATCGCCGGTTCAATACATAATCAACTTAGAATATATAATCACGAAAACAATATATTATATCTTGCAGATATAGTAGTGTGAGATAGAGAGAGCCAATACATAATTAGTAAACAAACAAAATGTATGAGTGTTATATGAATCTTGTGATTCTCTACTTAAAATTAAACTTTTATTATTAACTAACTTGCCTATAAATATAAATAAAATAAATAATTAGATTTATGAAATAGACATGTGAATTAGTCAAATTAAATTACAGATTCCCAGCTGAGAAGTCACTAGAAGTGAATATTTTTTTCCATCACTATATGGGTGTCATAAATGTTAAACCTAATATTAATTTGGTAATTCTGGCAACCTAAGTTTTGTAAACCAATAGTTTATGAAGCTTTAGTTAATTCTTTTTAGGTTTTGTTTGATAGCACTCATGTTACGAGGTGGACACGTGCTTCTCCTCAAAATTAAGATCAATTTAATATTCTTTTAATCCAATAATTATTGATACCATTAGCAAATTACAAGTTAATTAGTGACCTAATTAGCGGGGACCATTAAGTACTTGGATGTTATTGCAAGTCATTTTCTGACTTTCCAGGGTTTTATAAAGTAGTTATTCTAATTTGAATTAAGCATTTAAAATAACCTAACTTATACAATTCTTTCAATTATTTTACTTATGGGTTTCTGTTGCTTTTATAAGATTCGTTATTCTATATAATTTTATACTCCCAGTTGACAATTATAAGTTATTTTTTTTTTAACGGCAAATTTCTTTTATTCCATGTCGTCTATGGGACTTAAACTCAAGACCTCACTCTTCCAAAGTGTTTAAAGACTTTGCATTTGCCAATGGACCACCACCCCATTGGTACAATTATAAGTTATTTGATATTAATATTCTGAATCTCGGCCGTTGATTTGAAGATGTCGTGAAAAATCCTAATTAATGGTAATCGATTAGGTTTAAGTGGTGGGTCTTCATAACCTATGTCGGTTGTTATAGTTTTAATTGGGTTGTATTAAGTATTTCATCTTATCTCTTTTTTACTTGTTATATGATCTCCTTTAACTTATCAAATCAATAAGATTATACCATTTCAAACTAAAGACAACATATCTTACCGATTTAATGTTTTTCAGCGAGTTAGGTAAAAATTTAGGGGTAGGGTACGTTTAGCTAACTCAGAGATTCGGTTAAACGTATACATTCTCTTAATTTTTACTATACTCCCCTCCTCCTCCGATGTTAAGATTATACCATTTCAAACTAAAGACAACATATCTTACCGATTTAATGTTTTTCAGCGAGTTAGGTAAAAATTTAGGGGTAGGGTACGTTTAGCTAACTCAGAGATTCGGTTAAACGTATACATTCTCTTAATTTTTACTATACTCCCCTCCTCCTCCGATGTTAAGATTATACCATTTCAAACTAAAGACAACATATCTTACCGATTTAATGTTTTTCAGCGAGTTAGGTAAAAATTTAGGGGTAGGGTACGTTTAGCTAACTCAGAGATTCGGTTAAACGTATACATTCTCTTAATTTTTACTATACTCCCCTCCTCCTCCGATGTTATTAAATCATCAACTCTCGTCTTTTTACCATAAAAGACAAAAAAACAAACCTTTTAGTTTTGTTGATTTAATGTTTTCATGGGGTATGATGAAAAATCAAGAGGAAAGGTTACGTTTAGTCAACCCCTTATAGACTTGCGTAACGTTGTATTTGTTGAAAGTGTAAAAGAACCGAATCCACTATAGATGGATGATGGCATAAAGATATAACTTTCGTATCTAACATTGGAGACTTTTATTTTGATATAAAAGAGCAACGTGTCTGTGTTTTAGAGGATCAAGATTTACTTAACCAACATGGTTCACAAAATAGGATCTAACTCAGGTAGAGAAGTCATAAACTTCTCATATAATGCTAGCACTAGCACTGCAGCTTCTCAACAAGATCCTGATGTGATCAAGGAACAAGATCGGTTGCTACCGATCGCGAATGTAGGTCGTATCATGAAGCAAATCCTTCCCCCCAACGCCAAAATCTCAAAAGAAGCTAAAGAAACCATGCAAGAATGTGTATCAGAGTTCATTAGCTTTGTGACCGGTGAAGCATCGGATCATTGTCGTAAAGAAAAGAGAAAGACGGTCAACGGAGACGATGTGTGTTGGGCAATGTTGAATCTAGGGTTTGATGATTATGCTGAGCCATTGAAGAGGTATTTGCACAAGATTAGGGAGCTTGATAGTGAAAGGGCTAACCAAAATAAAGTGGCTAGTAGCAGTAGTAATGAACAGAAAGATCATATTCGTCATCCTCATCAAGAAACTTCATCAAATTACAGATCTGCAGGTAACCAAGATGCTCAAAAGGATACTGTTTCACCCTCCCCAAATCTTTTTAATTTCACTGTTATAGATAAAATAAATAAATATTAGTTAGGGTTCATGATGTTGTTACTTTTTTGGGTTGGAGATTCAGGGTGTTTTTAATTGGGTCAATAAAATTTTAAATACTTGTATGATAGATGATCCTGACCCTGAATAAATTTACATCTAGGGTTAGAAAATGACTCTGAAAGAATAACATATTAGGGTGTGCCTTTGTGGATCATGAAGTTTTTGTATCATATTCAAGCTTCTATTGATACCGCAAATGACATTTTCAAATTTCAACTTTTGTATGTTTAAGGTTAATTTGTACCTGTATGGTCATTTTCTTGAATGAATTGCATCAAGTTCTAGTGTGTGCTTAATCATTTGATCTTGTTAGAGCATTCCTATATGAGTGTTTTGCATAGTTGTATTTTTGTTGTTAGTTATTATTATTATTATTTTTTTTTTTTTTTTGTTATGAAGTTGATCTTAACTTGGATGTGCCTTAATTTGTGGATTATAAAGTTTTTATATGTGTGATTTGTTCATATTTGTGTCAAGAACTTAACAACTTTGAACTGGTGAACTTAGAAACACGACCAAAATAAATAAGATAAACATTTATTATGATAGACGTGAACTTATTATGTTTTAGGCGTACTATAAGGGCGCACCTGCATCCTCAGGTGGAGTGGTGCTCGCTCTCCCACACCCCTTATGGTCTAGTCCTACTTTTGAAGTTTCTTCATTTCAGGATGCCCATGCCAATTGATCCATCTAGCATCCCACGCCATATCAGCATAATCACCTTCCTGCTCTGCTCCCTTCCTACTTCCTGAGCTCATTCCGCCTAGCCTAAATCCCATTAAAAAGTTCATCTCCCTCGTGATAATAGGCAGAAATTATATATATTGCTAGATTGCTTGTTACATTTCATATGTTAGATTTTTTTGACCAATTTTGATGATGATACGCACCTGAGGTCACTAAGCTAAAGGGCTATCAGCATATGTTAATTAAAAACAGAAAATCCAATAAGGGGGGACGGGGTGGTCCGTGATACCACCCCATCACGCGTTAAACCTCCACGTAACACCGCCGCCGAAAAAAAAAAAACGCGTTATTTTTGTAACTCGTTACCCCCATTACGCGTTAAAGATTGTTGCCATTCTGACATCCTTTTTGTCCTTTAGCAATTTAATTGCAATGTTTGGTCTGCGCATGGGGGGTTATCTGATTGACACCTGCATGTGGTGGTGTGTGACACCTACACGTGTGTTTCATGAAAGAGAAAGGGGGCGAAACATTTATTTAATGTGAGGGTATTTGTTGGTTGGGGGGAAATTGTTGGGTGTGGTGGTGAGTGATGACCACCCCGCCTAAAAAATGTTGTGAGTGATGGAAAAAATGGTTGATGACATGGCGGAACTTGATTGGTACTTGTGAGTGATAGATTTTATCACTAGTTAACCACCCCGTCCCCCCTAATAAAAAACAAAATACATGAGCAGGTAAAAGTAGTTTTTCATTTGATTATCTTTTATCTTTAAGTTTATTTGTTAGTAACTGTTGGAAATTTTAGTGAAAATGAGTTTTTTACTAAATATTTTGGACGTCAATAATATTTATATATGTGTTGTATAAATAATTATTTATGGTTTGTGTTCAAACTATGTCCAAATAGAGCTAAGATGAATGGGATATCGAAGCTTTAAGTTGTATATTTGGAACAAACAAAGATAAATAAAATGGATTAGTTTTGTCAACTTGTCACACATAGGTGGGATGACAAAACTTAAAGTGGTTTATAAGGAGAAGCACTCCTTGTATATTGTTTCCTTAAAGGCAAACACTAGTGGGGACTCTAAAGGTTGCGGAGCACCCTTACTCGTGCACATATGCGCGCGTGCCATGGGCTATGGGCCCTATGTAGTGCACTTTGAACTTCGCACACCACCTTTGTATTTTTGTCCATGAGCGCGTGGTCAGATACATGGCAGGTCCGCTTATGGCGCACCCTTGGGTGGAGTAGGCGGATGCCATGACATGGCACATGTCATTGGCTATGGCGAAGAATGCAAGTGGCGCACAAGTTTGGATGGCGCATGACCAGGTGGCGTCCTGGTATACATAGTGGCATCCGTGTGGCGCGCGAGTATAGATGGCGCATGACCAGGTGGCGTCCTGGTATGCGTAGTCGCATCCGTGTGGTGTGCGACTCCATATGGCGCGGCATGAGATCCTTGAAGCATGGCGCGTGGACTGGCGGATCAGTTCTAGCACGTGCACAGGTTTGCAGCGGAAACAAAACAACTTGTTGGACTTGGTCAAACTAGTTGTTTCAATTCATTTAATCATGTCATGAATGAATATGACAGTTTCGTTGACCACATGAATTCTATTTTAATATAATTAAATCTTATTTATTACAAGATTTATTGCCTCGTTAATTAGAGAATTAATGGCAAAGAATGTTTCAACTTTTGTGAATGTGTATATATATATGAACGTTGAGTTCATATTTTATATACGATAAATACGAGATGAGAGGATCTCACAAAAACTATTAGAAACATTCACAACATATTTTATAGTAGTACTCTAAAATCTATACAACTTCTTTTCATTGTTTTCCAATAACACCAATTTATATCCGGTGTAATCTTGGGCGCGAGTGTCATCTCCGGCAGTACAACTACTGCTTCGGTTGTTGTATCCTGGAAATAGAGCGTCTGATAGGAGGCGCGGAATCTGTTTTAAGGGACCCGTGTCTAACACGATCCTCAACCAAAACCGTCAACGATAGTTTATTCATTCTTGCAGCGGAGGTTCGTACAAGATGGTGCGGTTGAAGTTCTTCCAAAGACGTTGGCTTGAATCAAGATTGGTACAATATATTTGTATTTTATTTATTGTTCATATAGTTTTGTAACCGGATTGTACTATCATATTTCCTACGAATAACGAGAGTCTCGTTATTATTATTTATTTTATTAATATTTTTAATAAAAAGTGAACCTAGTTCCTACAATCTTAAAACAGACTTTCGTGAAGATTGTTGCTACAATCTTAAATCCATTCTCTACGAGGATTTAGGTTCACCAAAGTTAAAATTTTAATGGGATTTTTGTTAAAATCTTGGAAAATATTTTTTGGGAAATATTTATTTAGTACATTGAGTCGGATTAATTTTATGATTGAAGTACGATCTTTAATCCGAATACCGGGTTGCAAAACGAACGTTTTGTTTCAAGTTTTGGAGTTTCATGGCTTGTGTTCGTGTTTAGATAAACCGAACCATATACAAAATAAAATGTATTTCAATATGTTTTGAAATATAAATTTTCTAATGAGCGAATTAGAAAAATTTATTTTGTAACTCCTTTATAAGTTTTTGTAACGTTTAAGTATTCATAATAAGCTTTTAGTAACCATATTTGAGATTTTAATGTTGGTTTTAAAAGTAGTGTAATATTTTTATTTTCTAATTCGCATATTAGAAAATAATTATTTTATAAAATAACTAGTTTTAATATTTTCTAACGAGCGTGTTAGAAACGTTGTTGAAAGAACAACAAGATTAAACCTTTTTATATGTTCTAACGAGCGTGTTAGAAAAAATAGTTTAAATACGTTTAGATTTTCTAACGAGCGTGTTAGAAAAGATTATTATTTCAAATAATTACCGATGAGCGTGTTGGAGACAATTATTTGGATAATAAACCTTGTAACGGTTTCGTCTAAACTATTAACTTTCTAACGAGCGAGTTAGAAACGTAATTTTTCCACATATGTTTAAACGATTTTTATTTGTTTATTTCTAATGAGCGTATTAGAAATAGTTTATATTTTCTTTATAAACTTCCAAACAAATTTTGTAATCGATTATTTCTAACGAGCGTGTTAGAAACGATTTAAATAGTTTGATAGTTGTTTATTTTCTAACGAGCGTGTTAGAAACGATTTAACGACTTTATCAATTGTTTATTTCTAACAAGCGGGTTAGCAAACGTTTATTTTATATAAACCAAAAATGGCTTATGGAAATAAATAATCGTTTAATTTTCTAATGGGCGTATTAGAATTAGTTTATCTTATAACCAACTATTTAACGATTTGCAATCGTTAATTTCTAACGAGCGGGTTAGAACCGGGTTAACTATGATAAACTATTTAAGCTGATTTGTAATGGTTTTATATATTTTCTAACGAGCGTGTTAGAAAAGATATGTGTTCATTTCTAACGAGCGTGTTAGAAAACGTTCATTTAAACCAAAAGTGAATAATTGTATTCGTTTTATTTCTAACGAGCGTGTTAGAAGCGGTTTACTTTATAAAAACCGAATATTTCGAATGTTGTTCAACTTTTAAATTCTAATTAGCATATTAGAATTGATTATCATACAAACCACTCATTTTAACGATTGGTAATCGTTATTATCTAACAGCGGTTAGAAATGGTTTGAATATGATAAACCATTTATTAAAACGATGTGTATTCGTTTTATTTTCAAACGAGCGAGTTTGAAATTGTTTTATTTATTAAACTATTATAAGGTTTATTGTCTTGATTTGTAATCAAAACATAAATATATAGTTTAATATTAAAACACTTGCAAAAACGAGAAATGTTTTGAACGAATAAAACATGTCTTTGCAAAGTATAACGTCTTGAACCATATAATAGTCTTGGAGAGACTATTTGGTGAAAAAACAACTCGATGTTGTTATAAATATAATAAGTTGCTCAACTACTTGTAAGTAGTTAATTGTAAACAACTTTATATGTTGGACAACCGACGAAACAAGTTATACGCGTTCCATTGAGGGAGTACCTCAAAACATGACACCAAACGAAATAATTGCGTTTATTTCGGTAAAAAAATGTTGAAGATAATAACACTTTGGCTTTTGATGTTTAGATATCATTGGTGTATCCGTTATTTTGGACTACTGTAGGTCCCGAAATCTGAGGATCGATAACGAACCGAATCACTTGTTTATAGTAAACACGGTTACGTGTGCGGAATCCACGTAACTATGCCAAATAAAACATATAAAGCAATAATAACAACGGATTAATCAATGAAACACACTCGATTGATTAACGGGATGAGAACCGATTACAAACTGATACAAACACAGTTCAGACAGAATTTCGGCAGAGTTTTGTTACTATGGTTATTTTCTCATCTCTGTGTTCAAATGAAACAGAATGATGTTTATATCGTCCCTGGGCCAAGACATCGACGAAACACAAGGTGTTCGATGAATCTGAACATGGGCCAGACATTTGGGCTTGAAACAGCCCAATACATGACGAATCAAGTGTGATTCGTCATGAATGTCAACGAAACAGAAGTATAGGACATTGGTCTGTTTCGTCATGATGTGTTCCGACGAAACAGACCTGTTTCGTCGAGAGCTGCAACTGTTGTGGTTGTTTCTGTTAACAGACAGCAACAACATCAACATATAAACATAGTAATGACCAAACTACCCTTTAATGCAACATGCATTGTTCATAATACTTTACATATCAAAAGAGACAAACAAGTTGTACACAAGTAGATAGGAGGATATCTGACTTGGTCAACATAACATACAGACTCGATAATTAATAAAAGACCATACAAAATACATCGTTAAACAAGACTAGTCACAGACACTAAAAATGCATCAACAAACTCCCCATTGTCTGTTACTCGTCTTCAGTCAGTCTTCTAATCTTCCATCAGTGTTGTTCGGACCACGAACTGCCCGAATGTATGCCCCTGTAGTAGCAAAAACACGCTACTCGCTGAAACTTTAAAGCTTGACGTGCATCTTGATCTTCATAGAAAATATCATGACGATATAATCTGCTAATATCAGCTTCAGACATGTTGACGATCCACATCGGATCCAACATCCGGTAATTTGCACGATTGTCTCTAAACACAATTACAGTTTCATGAGTATCCGAGTCGTAGCACCATAATGCCATGTCTTCAAGAAAATCCTGCTTCATAGGCATCAATGGGATTTTATCTACTACCTTCGGAGGCTGGTACACAAGTTTGTATCTGCAAGTGTTGGTGTCCGGATCAAGAGTAAACTTGATCGGTTGATAAACAGGAAATTGTGGCTTATATGATTCATCCTTCCAGCCCGACTTCTTGTTTACTTTCACCAGTCACTCAAATAAAGTAGCACCATCGTATTTTGACCGATTGATAAGCTCAAGCCTTGTCAACGCAGAGACATCATAAAATGGCAAGGAAAGAATGCTCAGCAGTGAATTGAAATACAAAATTCCATATTCACGTTTAATAGCAATGCAGTGAATATCTTGAACAAACATCCAACATAGAATCCTTCCACTTGGCTTTGCCTTTTCAAATTGCAAATAGTCTACTTGAGCTTTTTCAGGTACAGGCTTGGAGACTTTAGATAAAAACTGTTTTCTCCATTCAGAAAATGCATCTGTGTCTTTTTCAGACGAATTACGATTCTTCAAGTGCTCGTCTATGTCATCAATGTTTTCTTTCATCCAATTTTCATCAAACGATGCAAATTCAGTACCATCTTCTCGAACATACTTTGATTTTGGTGCTTCACCTTCAAACACAATCTCATCAATCTCTTCAACATTAGTTGTATCAGTCTCAGTAGACATTTTGTCTATCTCAGCATCATCTATTTCTCTCATAGACTGTAAAATACTCAATTGCTCCTGAGAAAGATCTTCTATTAACTCCCCTTCTTCAAGCAACTCTCCCGTAAATGGATGAATAGCCTGTAGAGCAATATCAGCATTGCTAACTATAGAAGAAGTACCTTCTATCTGTTGAACTTTTCCAGTAGAAGTTCCCTGAGATGATTCAACAACTGTAGTTTGAACTGCAACAACTTCAGAAGCAAGTGCGGTTGGCTGCTTCTGTGATGTACCAGAATTATCAGGATTTCCTTGGTCTTCCGTATCATCATCCTTTTTCTTCAGTACCTTTTGTTGTTTACAATGATAATCCCACAGAATAGCAAGCCTTCTCTCTTTCTCTTCATCAAGAGCCTTCAAGCGAGCATTTTCAGCTTTAAGCAAATCAATTTCAGTTTGTTGTCGCTCTATTACTGTTTGCTGTTGACCAACTGTTGACTTTAATTTGTTAATTTCCACCGATTGTTTAAGTTGATCATGCTTCGTGAGATTACCAAAATGAGATTGCCTTTGAAGACGATCAGCAGCTGCTTCAAGTGTAGAAAACAGATATCTGATCTTTTCGTCTTGAGAAAATCCGGAAAATGTCCTATGACGTTCAGCACTGATTTGTGAAGTGGTTGCTCTGATTGCAGAAGCCATAGTTCTTTCAGGAACTGCCTGAGGAATAACAGATGGAGTAGCAGTAGCTGCTGTAACAACTGGAGTTTCTGTAGCTGAAGTAACTACAGGAGCTTCTTGTACAGGCTCCTGAGGTACAGATTGTACAGGCTCCTGAGGAATAGATGAAGACTCTTGAGGCACAGATTTCCGAGTATAAGTACTCAAATATCTCCTAGACTTCTTCTTTTGTACTTCAACAGCTTTCTCTGCTCTTCTTTTTGTTCTTCTTTCACCTTCAGGATCCTCTGGAACATATTCTGGATCATCCTCTGTTCTAATCTTTCTATACCTTCTTACTCCACGTATATCAATATACATTTCGTAACCAGGTTCAACTATATGATCACTAGAACTCGAATCAGATCCATCATCACCACTTGCTGACGAACTACTAGCTGATGAACCAGAAACAGCACCTTTGCTTGATGTACCAACAACACCTGCATCACCTGCATCACCACCTTCACTTTCACCACTACTTTCATCACCATCACTATCAGACTCATCTGAATCAACTGGGTCAGGACCAAATTTTTCTATCCTTAACCTTTCCAACTCAGGTTCTTCATTGTCAGATTGGCTGTCATCATGACGCCCTTTGTCATTTGAAGGAGCAACATAATCAGGATTCACTAGTGCGCCAAAAAGCTTCCTTGGAGGAACACTTTCTGTGTATCTTTTGGCAGCCATAGTCTTGATTAGCCTTAAAGAGTTGAAATTCATCGCCTCTATTTTCAAAAGATCATTTTCAGCTTTAGGAAGGTCTGGATGCTGAACATTCATAATCATTTGCAGAAACCGTGGATACATCCAAAACTTGTTCCCGGTGGTTCTACTACCAGTCCTTGTCATATTCTCTTTCATGTTGCTGAAAATATACTTTGAGATGCTAAACGGTTTGTTTAACACCAAAGCAACCATGAAACCAACTAGATCATCTCCAGCCATATCATATCCAGATCGTCTATTGCTGAGACACTGAATAAGAACATGCAATAAAAACTTGTATCGTAATGGAAGATCACCTTTGTTGATTTGTTTGACGAAAAGATCTCCTTTACACTTCATCCTTAGCAAACAGCAATAAAACAGCAGATTTATGAATATTTTTCCAGAATATATAATTTTTCAAGAACAAATTTTCAGAAAAACACACACAAAATACTTGATAAAAACCGAACAAGTTTGATTTTAAACAAGGATAAGAGCCAATGCTCTGATACCACTTGTAGGTCCCGAAATCTGAGGATCGATAACGAACCGAATCACTTGTTTATAGTAAACACGGTTACGTGTGCGGAATCCACGTAACTATGCCAAATCAAACATATAAAGCAATAATAACAACGGATTAATCAATGAAACACACTCGATTGATTAACGGGATGAGAACCGATTACAAACTGATACAAACACAGTTCAGACAGAATTTCGGCAGAGTTTTGTTACTATGGTTATTTTCTCATCTCTGTGTTCAAATGAAACAGAATGATGTTTATGTAGTCCCTGGGCCAAGACATCGACGAAACACAAGGTGTTCGACGAATCTGAACATGGGCCAGACATTTGGGCTTGAAACAGCCCAATACATGACGAATCAAGTGTGATTCGTCATGAATGTCAACGAAACAGAAGTATAGGACATTGGTCTGTTTCGTCATGATGTGTTCCGACGAAACAGACCTGTTTCGTCGAGAGCTGCAACTGTTGTGGTTGTTTCTGTTAACAGACAGCAACAACATCAACATATAAACATAGTAATGACCAAACTACCCTTTAATGCAACATGCATTGTTCATAATACTTTACATATCAAAAGAGACAAACAAGTTGTACACAAGTAGATAGGAGGATATCTGACTTGGTCAACATAACATACAGACTCGATAATTAATAAAAGACCATACAAAATACATCGTTAAACAAGACTAGTCACAGACACTAAAAATGCATCAACAACTACTAATAAGTTGTCAAAAGGATACACATTTTGATACAAAGTGTAAAAAGTAATTTACACAAACACAACGAGCGGGTTGTGATCATGACTTATGTAATAAGTCACAAATCAAACATCAAATTCATAACGGCGTCGTGAGAAACGTGGTGTATGGTTTGAGATGGAATACACGAAAACGAGATATGTCATCTAATGTTGAGAGCATCAACATGGAAATGCACATGTAAGTTTTCAAAGAATATAACATATGAAAGAAATATATGTTATTGTTGTAAATGGTTTTAATAAATTTAGCAAATTTATTAACGGAAATTTACAATAGTGATGGACTTGTAGATGCTTCTACCACCATCAATGTTGTTTAAACTATGTGGAGGCTTGGTCCTCAATTTGGGAGAGTATCCCGATACATGGTATTAATGAAACAACAATGTGAATGTATATATCACTATAGGCATACATGAATGCTTTGTTGTTGAGAGTCAATCTAATTGGCTATATCTCAAGACTCAAGTGATTTTATACAAAGATTTTTCATCAAAGTGACTTGGATTAAGACTTATGTTTAAGTCCTTAGGAAGTCAATGGTGAAGCCTTGGAGATAAAAAGGCAAACGAGCTATACTATGGTTTTGAGACCTTCCTAAAACCGTTGGTTTTGGAATGGTGAAATAAAATTTCATTACTGTGTCTAAACTAAGAAACGAATGTTCGGAAGAGATAATGCGTTATCTCTTAAGGTTGTGAAGAATCAGAATGATGCATCTTTTGTTCACATGCTAGAGTATTGTGGTCTAAAGCATGCTAGACTAATACTTGTTAATTTATATGCTCGACGGCGATTAAATTAACTTTACACATTCAAAATATGTGATGACACAAGAACGAATTTTGTGCTAAACAAAACTATAAATATAACTTCATTAAAATGCAAGCAATGTGGGGGGAGGAGAACCTTTCATCGCCCCATTTGGATGTTATCCAATTACATTTAAATGTGGGGATGACTTGCATTTGAATGTGGAAATGGGAGTTGAGAAGTTTTCTCAAACTCGAAATGAAAGGGAGAGCCTTTCATCACCCCATTTGGATGTTATCCAATTACACTTAAATGTGGGGGTGACTTGCATTTGAATGTGGAAATGGGAGTTGAGAAGTTTTCTTAAACTCGAAATGAAAGGGAGAACCTTTCATCGCCCCATTTGGATGCTATCCAATTACACTTAAATGTGGGGGTGACTTGCATATATTGCAAACGCTTGACCAAGTGGAGTACACAATGGTTATATGGAGTCAATCGAGTAGATTGGACTCAAATGCCAATTGGTTAGATTCAAAATCTAGTAAGATGTCAGTTATGACACACCAAAGGCATGGTGAAAACGTGTTTGGCCATGAATTGAGTTTCATGTCATTCTAAGACAAGGTACATAACTGGATCCAGGTTGAGATCACGAGTTATAAGTCTTATGAATCGACTAAAAGGCAAAGGTGACTAGCGAGTCAAGAACACGTTAGAACAACTGATCTCAATTTAAATTGTCGTTGTTGACTTAGCGAAGTCAAAGATAATTTTGGATCCAACAACCAGTGGGTTGATAAGAGATCAGGTTGTGGAATGGGACTAAAGCCATGGATAAAGGGACATGAGGGAAACCTAACCTAGTTGACTGGAGATCCCAATATCTAGGTTCAATAGGCCAACTTAATCATGAACCGAAGGGTAGTCACTGTGGGGGCGTAGCTAATATATATGTTTATATATAAGCTAGTTTATATGTTTCATATATCCCCCTAAAACTATAAAAGGGTGTTTAAATACGTCCTAGTCCATTCCTATAATATTCAGTGACATTGTTGTGAGGTTAAGCATAATATGTGGTTTTATGATTTGTGTAAATCATAGTAAACCATAATGCTTTTAATGATTTAAAGGGAAATCACCTATGTTGGAGAGAAGTGTGGTCGCTTCGAATGGAATTAGGGCATAATTCCTAGAGCTCCCGCAGAACCAGGAAAGTGCTCCATGACCATTATTGGAGACATACATGAGGATATGGCCCGGCTAGGGAAAGTATTGTGTGAATGCATATTGTCGTCTACACAAATGGGGGGTTGTTCAAGGACATCACGTCTACAAAACCCTAGGAGGCTAAGTATGCTTCACAAAGGAAGGTTCAAAGGTTACACCTACATATCCTGCAATACTCGACTGTCGAGTTTTCATCGGGGAATTTTGTGTGTTTTAATCGATCTCCATTCATGTGGGGGATTGTTGGAAATTTTAGTGAAAATGAGTTTTTCACTAAATATTTTGGACGTCAATAATATTTATATATGTGTTGTATAAATAATTATTTATGGTTTGTGTTCAAACTATGTCCAAATAGAGCTAAGATGAATGAGATATCGAAGCTTGAATTTGTATATTTGGAACAAACAAAGATAAATAAAATGGATTAGTTTTGTCAACTTGTCCCACATAGGTGGGATGACAAAACTTAAAGTGGTTTATAAGGAGGAGCACTCCTTGTATATTGTTTCCTTAAAGGCAACCCCTAGTGGGGACTCTAAAGGTTGCGGAGCACCCTTACTCGTGCACATATGCGCGCGTGCCATGGGCTATGGGCCCTATGTAGTGCACTTTGAACTTCGCACACCACCTTTGTATTTTTGTCCATGAGCGCGTGGTCAGATACATGGCGGGTCCGCTTATGGCGCACCCTTGGGTGGAGTAGGCGGATGCCATGGCATGGCACATGTCATTGGCTATGGCGAAGAATGCAAGTAGCACACAAGTTTGGATGGCGCATGACCAGGTGGCGTCCTGGTATACATAGTGGCATCCGTGTGGCGCGCGAGTATAGATGGCGCATGACCAGGTGGCGTCCTGGTATGCGTAGTCGCATCCGTGTGGTGTGCGACTCCATATGGCGCGGCATGAGATCCTTGAAGCATGGCGCGTGGACTGGCGGATCAGTTCTAGCACGTGCACATGTTTGCAGCGGAAACAAAACAACTGGTTGGACTTGGTCAAACTAGTTGTTTCAATTCGTTTAATTCTGTCATGAATGAATATGACAGTTTCGTTGACCACATGAATTCTATTTTAATATAATTAAATCTTGTTTATTACAAGATTTATTGCCTCGTTAATTAGAGAATTAATGGCAAAGAATGTTTCAACTTTTGTGAATGTGTATATATATGAACGTTGAGTTCATATTTTATATACGATAAATCCGAGATTAGAGGATCTCACAAAAACTATTAGAAACATTCACAACATATTTTAGAGGAGTACTCTAAAATATATACAACTTCTTTTCATTATTTTCCAATAACACCAATTTATATCCGGTGTAATCTTGGGCGCGAGTGTCATCTCCGGCAGTACAACTACTGCTTCGGTTGTTGTATCCTGGAAACATACCGTCTGAGAGGAGGCGCAGAATCTGTTTTAAGGGCCCCGTGTCTAACACGATCCTCAACCAAAACCGTCAACGATAGTTTATTCATTCTTGCAGCGGAGGTTCGTACAAGATGGTGCGGTTGAAGTTCTTCCAAAGACGTTGGCTTGAATCAAGATTGGTACAATATATTTGTATTTTATTTATTGTTCATATAGTTTTGTAACCGGATTGTACTATCATATTTCCTACGTATAACGAGAGTCTCGTTATTGTTATTTATTTTATTAATATTTTTAATAAAAAGTGAACCTAGTTCCTACAGTAACTACTTTTTTGAATATTATGATAGTTTTTTTTTTCTTTTTTCATTATTATGGTTTATCATTTGTTTATTAGCTTTATCATTATTATTTTGTTATAATTTCTCTACATTAAGATATTTGATTTTCATTTATTCAATACATACAATAGAATATAGAATCACCATTACCAATATCCTTTGGCTCTTTGTTTCGATTCTTTTGTGGTATCAACCAACGAAATAAAAGTTTTTTTATCCGGGGTAACTCAATGGCAAAAGACGACTTAATACGTCCGCGACTGTAGATAGCGTTAGGTAGTTCAAGCCCACCTTCACCAATTCTGAGGAAAACCCGTCGTCCGAAGATACACTGCAGTAAAACCCGGTTGGGATCGAATTCGAACTTGAGATCCCTGACCACAAACTCAAATCTTAACTTTCACTCCAATACCAATTGAGATATAGCTCATTGTTAGTCAACAATCTTTTGCAAATATATTAACCCATCCATTTAATTGGTAATTGGACAATACAAGAATGTGAGGTCATAGGTTATCTAAACAATACTCGTTAAGTATTCATCAAAATTCCTAGCAAAAATAGATTAAGATTATTTTAGTGTAATTTTGGAGTAAGATATATGCTACATTTGCCTGTTAGGCATGCGTAATAAGACTATAGGGGCGTGAAAGAGTTTGATAATGTCCCCATACGATCATTATCGGCGACAAATGACCCTTTACCGGCCAACCTTTAGCGGCGACCTTTTACCGGCGACAGGTCGCCGCTATTACCTTTAGCGGCGCAGATCAGGGGTATTAGCGGCGACATTTGTCGCCGCTATTGGTCCGCTTTCTTGTAGTGTACGGGCATTATAGAGACATTTTTAATAGAAGAGACATTTTTAAAACAATGCTCAATGGAGAAGAGACATTCTGATGAGGTGGCGAAAAATGCCCTTTAAGAGGCAATAACCATTACGGATAGTGTTAAAAAAAAAGTATTCAGGTGAATTGAATCCACTATGATTAATGCAACTTGTAACATCTCTAGCCGCTAGCTTCATCTTATACTAGTGTGTGTTTTAAAATATAATCACGCATTAAAAAATATAAGCCCAGCTAGATGTTAACTTAATATTGGTAATTCACTAAACCGCATTCAATAATTTAATCAATTAGACAACCAATCAACTGCTTAAATTTTAAAGGCTTGTTCTGTTGTAATGTGACAAATGAGTCTAGTTTGAGATATAGAAACAACTGTTTTTTTGTGTGTGTGGTAGGATATTGTTTATAGGTACATATTTAGTACTGCAATGTTTTGGGGTTAGGGTTCTTGTGAAACCCTATGGCAACCGGACTTACTTTATTCATCTTTGTCATAAAAAACCCCATCTGCAAACACTTTATCCCACAAATTTAGCTTATTGGAAGCACGTTTCATAGTATTTCTGTTTTTGTATAATAATATTTTAATTTGTGTTTAATAATAAAATCAAAACGATGGTTTGAAATAATTATTGTTGTCCAGAAAATAAGATTTACAATTAATTAATTCCAATAAAAAGTTTTAATATTCTCTAGTCTTCGATCCTTGACTTAAAAAACGTTGGAAGCTTATCAAAATGACACTCTTATATGAGAACCACAAAGGTTTTGACTATTGTTTTATATAAATCAAATGCACATTAAAAACGTTTTCATGAGTGCATAATATATGTAATGTCAATTATAAACATTTATTTTAGATTTTCCCAGTTTCTTGCATAAGATTAACAAGTTTATCATTTGTGATTTCCTGCAATATATAGATGCTGACCATTGTGATAAACTTATGCGAATTTGTTAACTGTGAATTTTAGTTTGTAACATGCATGTGGGTTTGGTCAACCGAAGGCCGACAACTCAAACGGTTGGCATGTATGTGGATTAATGTTATACGACAAAGAGTGAAAAACAGATCTTACAATTCATAAAAAAATAATTTTTTTAATAAGTTAGTTTAGGTTTAGATGTTATTTCACTTATTCAATTCAGTTACCTTTTCTATTTCTCATATATATTCGGGTTTATATATATGTAGGTTAATTTGACAGAAATTAACGCTTCCCACTAGCTTGCTAGAATAACTTGTTGGTAGTTACAGATTCATTTGTGATATTTCTAAATTGGTGTATATGCATTATGCCTAGTGGAGATAGATATGATCGAGTGATTCCGATGGTGGCGTGATGATAATCCAATAGTCCGTCAGTGATCCAAATTAACCGATCAAAAAATGTTTGTATCTAAATTTAGGCTTATGTATTTAGCTTAAGATTAGAGATATCACATTTAAAATAATTAAAGAATCATGAGGAAATGAGAATTGATAGTTGTCCTGTAAGGAATAGCTAGTATAGTTAAAAGAGTAAACTGCCATTTTGGTCCCTGTGGTTTGGCCAGTTTTGCCACTTTAGTCCAAATCTCAAACTTATTACATCCAGGGCCTTGTGGTTTGCATTTTGTTGCCATTTTAGTCCAAAACTCAAAATATCTCTTTTTTTGACTGTTTTAAGGTCTTTTTTTGTCCTGTAGTGCAGGGGTAGTTTGGTCATTTTAATTTATTCTTTTAATTAATTAAAACAATAATAATTAAAACAAAGTGTTCTGAAAATCTGCTCATATCTATCTCCAATCTGCTATATCTACCTCCAATCTGCTCACAATCAGCTTATATCTATCTCCAACAACTATCTCAGCTTATATCTATCTCCAATCTGCTCGCAAATCTGCTCCAACAACTATCTCAGCTTATATCTATCTCCATAAGCACAGATTCTACTTCAAACAATCAGATCTACAACCAAGGTTTACACAACCTCAGATCTGAACGGTATCACCAGTTCAATGCCGGAAAAACGCACCAGTCCAGCGCCGGTGTAGGTATTGTTGGTTGTAAATTACATGAATGTACAATGGCAGATCTACATGAAAGAGGAGAGATAGAAGAGAGAGAGAGTCAGTTAGGGTTTTGAGCTTTGAGTTTCATATCTGAATCGAAATCAGGGGCCGGAGTGCCGGCTCTGGTCGTCGGCTGAAAGGGGAGAAGGAAGTGACGGTGGGGGTCATGGCGGTGGAGGTGGAGGTTGTTGATCTGGGGTTGATTCCTTGTGTTAGTTCTTGATCTGGGTTTTTACTTTGAGTTCTTAATTTGGGTTTTTTTTTTGTTCAAAGCACTACAATTAATTTGTTCAAATCTCATTTAATTTAATGCTGTTTTGATTGGATTTGTTTAGGTGATGATGATTCAAGTAAAAAAACTGAAAATCTGAAAATTACCTTTGGATGCACGAAAATTAATTCGTTTAATATTAAAGTCTCGCTGAATTAATCAAATGCTGTTTTGATCTGTTCTTGATTTTCTGGGTTTTGATGATGATGTTCTTGAAGATACAGATGTTCTTGATGATGGGTTTTCTGGATTTTCTGGGTTTTGATTTTCTGGATTTTCTGGGTTGATGATGATGATGTTCTTGATGATGATGTTCTTGATTTTCTGGGTTGATGATGATGATGTTCTTGATGATGATGTTCTTGATTTTCTGGATTTTCTGGGTTTTGATGATGATGATGTTCTTGATGATGATGTTCTAATAATCTGCTGCTGTTTTGATCTGTTCTTGATTCTACATGTTCTTGATATTCTGCTGCTGATGATGATTATTTGGGAGAAGAGAGATGACCAAAATTTTAATTAATAAAATGTTAAATGAAAAACAAAATGACCAAAATGCCCCTGCACTACAGGACAAAATAGGAGGTTGCAACAGTAAAAAAAATGGGGTTTTGGAGTTTTGGACTAAAATGGCAACAAAATGCAAACCACAGGACCCTGGATGTAATAAGTTTGAGATTTGGACTAAAGTGGCAAAACTGGTCAAACCACAGGGACTAAAATGGCAGTTTACTCTAGTTAAAATTTAAAAGTATAAAAAATTCTAAAGGGAAAAAACTAATTTCACTTCTAAATATAAAACATAGATAACACTGTTTAGATAACTTTTCTCTAAAATTTAAACACAAACTTGCAAAAAAAAAAAAAAACCCCTAATCTTAAAACAGGTTAATTTGTTTGTTAAACAAGTTGTATTCATGTTACCCGTTTAATAAACATGTTATATTGATGAACTCAAATTCTAATTATTTTAGTGTTGTGTTTGTTTTGTGGTAGGATTTGTTAGCCTTAGCTAAAACATTCTTGTCCTTTATAAGGACTTGTAATTAGGCCTGCAAAAAGAATATATCGTTGTCTCCGAAAACATGTTCCTACTAGAATCCCTATTTTTTCCCTGTAAGAAGTTTTGTTCTACAAAGGAGGCAATTAATTTGGTTCAATTCCCTTTTAAAGCCTCTTATGAATTTCATATATGTTTTTAGGAAACTTAATTAATCAATTGTAATTTCTATTGCACTTGTAAAAGAATATAATTAAACAAAAGCTAAATCTAAAGCATCGTTAAAAGATAGTACCTTAGCAACCACTTTTATATGCTTGTACACATATTACTAAACACGTTAGGAGAATATTTACATACAATCTTTATGGTGATGGTATGGTCACTTGACCTATATTTTCATTATTATACTTTCCTTTTTTCTTTTTCTTATTTTTTTTTTTTTTCAGTTTACTACTTCAGATCAATTTAAGAGCTAATTACACAGATATGCCTAGGCAAAGAGCAATGGAGTCTAACTTTAGAATATTACATGTTGGTTGTTTAACTGTAACGATAGTCAAAATGTATATTAAGTGTAGGCCCCTAGAGGAGGATCTAGAAAACCTTATCCTTGTTATTTAACACATCCGAAAGTGCGGAATTCAAATGGGTATGCAGCCAAGCCAAAGAACACAAGATACAAGACAAAGATTCAAAGTTAAAGCTCACTTGTATAAATTTCAGCAGAGTTTCAATACAATGTTTACACAAGAATAACCTCTAAACTCAACTGCAGTGTGCTCTCACTGTGTTCTCTAACCTTATATGTTTGTGATACAAGTCTTTTTATAACCAACCTTATCTGCAGCATAACAAAGAACTTACTGGGCCTAAGCCAAAGCCCACGAAAGATGGCTGACCACGAAAGATGGCTGACTAGGAAAGACTAAGTCTTTCATCCATAAGTCAAACCAACGAAGAACCCATAGATGAAAGATATTCTTCGCTGGAATGAGTTCTTCGTGAGATGATGTCAGCATACATGTTGGGACTTGGGTTCTTCATCCAAGGGTTCTTCGCCATGCAGGTTATAAGCAATGCATGGTCTTTCGTGGGATATGTTGCGACATGCAGACTTGCAGAATAACAAACAGACAATTAGAAACAATATACTATCAATTATCAGCCTGCAAACATGCAGCTGATTTACATCAGATATAATCACAACACTGTACCGAGTCAAGATAGGAGGATATCTTGACCTCGGCCTTCACTTCGTAACGCGGGCGAACCGAACGAGCCGTATCCACATTAAATGTATCAACAAACTCCCCTTTGGATGCTGCTCGTGAGGGTTCATTCTTCACATTATCGGATCTTGAGATGTCTTCACTTGTCACTGTTCAGAGATGTATCAGCAAACTCTCCCTTGAACGTTGCTCGTGAAACGTTGATCTTCATATTTTAGATCCTTGTGGTGTTGATGAGAGGTCAGCAGCAACTCGATCATCTTGATCCTTTGATTGCATCCATGTGGTGTCTTCATTCCAAGCTTGTCATCGAACACGTTCTCTTCGCCTTTAGCTGGTTCGAATGTCGCATCTGCACATACAAAAAAGCTAAACGCGTAATGAGAACAACCGCTTTGAATATAGTCAGTATAAGCAAATGACACACATGTGACCAACTCTCAATCAACTACCGACAGACAACAGTTTGAAAGTTGTAAAGATTTGATCAATTTAGATTTTAACTTTCAACACTTGTTAACTTCGACCGTTTATGAAGATGCAATTGTTTTAGGTTTCAATCAGGTTTCAGGTGGTAAAGACTCGAGATCCAACATCGGGCAATCAAAAATAAAATAGAAATAAAATATTTTTAGCTTTTATAAAGTTTATATTAAAACACACCTAAAATCTTTTTGGTAATTTTTGAATATTTCAAATTTAAAGACTGAAAGCAGTAAATAAATATATACAGAAATGCAGAAAAATATTTACAGACATTCTTTTTGCGAGTTTCGAGAGTAAGAGAATCATATCAGTGTACGGTCATGCAACACTCTTGTTGTTCAATTAATTAACATTTAGATAAGCATCCTATAACGATTATCTGTATTGTTGTCCACATAAGCTTAACTTATCAGATGTACTTGCGGTTAGGGGATAAGATTAAGGTATGATTTATACTTACCGACCGGTGTTCATCCACACACGACACATTCCCATATCAAGGTATGCACGAGAGTTCATCTTACTGGTGAGTATACCATTTATCATATGTTTTCAGCGTATACGAGAAATTAGAAAACACAAATAAATATTTACAAAAATGATTTTCCGATGTCGGTTTACTCTAGCTTGACCTTAATGCCGTTTACCATTAGTAAATAGTCAAATCATGATTTGTCAAAAGATTTGGTAAAAATGTCGGCACATTGGTCATCGGTGTGGACCTTAACAACATCAATAAGTCTTTTATCAAAACAATCACGTATGAAGTGATATTTAATCTCGATGTGTTTGGTCTTTGAATGCTGCACAGGATTTCTAGTGATCTGTAAGGCAGCAGAGTTATCAACGAAAATAGGAGTAGATAGGAATTCAAAACCGTAGTCACGCATTTGTTGTTGGATCCACAGGACTTGGGAGCAACAACTTGAGCCAGCAATGTACTCGGCTTCACAAGTTGATGTAGCGACACAAGTCTGCTTCTTGCACTGCCATGTGACCAAGCGATTTCCTAAAAACTGACATCCAGCCGTTGTGGATTTGTCGTCAATTTTGCAGCCACCAAAATCAAAATCACTGAACGCGATCAAGTCGAAGCTATCATCCCAAGGGTACCGGTGTTCGGACAACCCTTCAAATTGCGGAAAATCCTTTTTACAGCTGCTAGATGTGAGGCCTTCGGGTTGGCTTGATATCGGGCGAGCAGGCACGTAAGATACATTATGTCGGGCCTCGAGGCTGTGAGATACATGAGAAAATCGATCATTGCGCGGTAAAGTGAAGAGTTAACGCTTTCAACCTTCAAGTCCGGAGTAATCCCGTGATTCTACGGAAGTGGGGTACCAATGGGCGTCGCTTCGGACATCTAGAACCGGCTCAAGATGTCACCGACATATTTAGTCTGATGGATGAATATCCCAGACTCCATTTGTTGAACTTGTAGGTCCAAAAAGAGAGTAAACTGCCATTTTGGTCCCTGTGGTTTGGCCAGTTTTGCCATTTTAGTCCAAATCTCAAACTTTTTACATCTGGGTCCCTGTGGTTTGCATTTTACTGCCATTTTGGTCCAAATTTCAATTTTGGTCAGATTCCCCACTAATGACCATGATATTTTGTCTTTACCCTCAGGGGTATTTTAGTCATTTTAAAATTATTATAACTCAATTATATATATATATATATATATATATAGGGTAGGGTTCATGCGAGAACCACCTTTATTGCGAGAACCGCGAGAACCAATGTGAACACATGGCATTATTGTAAATACATAATAAAAATTAAATCAGCTGCCTCTCCTCCTCCTGGACTTCAAACATCAGATTAAACCATCATTTATATTCAGTTCACATCCATTCATCATCTCAGATCCAATCTCTACACAATTCATCAGCTCAGTTCACGTCACACTCCAAATCCCCCAAAATTCATCATCTCGATCTTATAATTCATCATGTATTCGTCATCAAAATTAGTATATATCAGTGCATTAACAGCATAATCACCGGTTGCACGTTTGTATTCCAATCTAAATTAGGGCAAAACGATCGTAATGCACAGATAGGGATAATCGGAAGAACACAAGTCATCCAACGGACTATCGATCCTCTGTTGCACCGTTCCGTGAAATTGTAAGTTCATACACCTTGTTTTGTACTCGTATATGATAAAACAACTACCAGCAGTCGATTCAGACATGTTATTATGTGGTTATTACATTTAAACAGTTGTTTCATAAATGAATTATTGAAAATTGTGGTATATATATGATTTTTGAGTGAACAGAAGGGCTAATGTTGTGATGAACTATGTGTAATGTGATTCTGATGTGTTGTTTTCTGTATTTTTTATTAAAGAATGTTGTTATATGCATAATGTTGGATATGATTGGTAACACGGAAGTTGATTTGGTAAATGATAGGGTTTTAGTACTGAATTATGACCGTCGACAAGTTATGTGGTGTTAATGCACATGTGCATTAACACGACATAATAGGCTTATACAGAAAAGGCAGAATAGGCTTATACGAAACAGGATAATAAGATAATTTTATGATATATATACAGTTAATGCAGATTTTTGAGTGAACAGAAGGGCTAATGTTGTGATGAACTATGTGTAATGTGATTCTGATGTGTTGTTTTATGTATTTTTTTTTATTAAATAATGATGTTATATGCATAATGTTGGATATGATTGGCAACACGGAAGTTGATTTGGTAAGTGATAGGGTTTTAGTACTGAATTATGACTGTCGACAAGTTATGTGGTGTTAATGCACATGTGCATTAACACGACAGAATAAGCTTATACAGAAAAGGCAGAATAGGCTTATACGAAACAGGATAATAAGATAATTTTATGATATATGTACAGTTAATGCAGATTTTTGAGTGAACAGAAGGGCTAATGTTGTGATGAACTATGTGTAATGTGATTCTGATGTGTTGTTTTATGTATTTTTTTTATTAAATAATGATGTTATATGCATAATGTTGGATATGATTGGCAACACGGAAGTTGATTTGGTAAGTGATAGGGTTTTAGTACTGAATTATGACTGTCGACAAGTTATGTGGTGTTAATGCACATGTGCATTAACACGACAGAATAGGCTTATACGAAACAGGATAATAAGATAATTTTATGATTTATACAGTTAATGCACATGTGCATTAACACGACATAACAGGCTTATACATAATAGGTTTATACGGAACATGAATAAACTAATTTTATGTTCTATACAGTTATGCACATGTGCAAAGTTTGAGAAATTACGATTACACTGAATAATACAATGAGGTGTGTGATACATAGTTATGCACATGTGCATAAAACGTAATAGTATGTTAACGTGTACAAAAATTTGAATAGGATTCACTTAATAAATCAATATAATAAGGTGATTTTGTGTTTTATATAGTTATGCACGTATGCATAAATTGTCATAGTTTGTTAATATGCACATTAATTTGAATACTAATCTCAATTATTTATTCATAAATGATATATAATTTGTATGTATTGTTATTTTGGTGTTGTTTTTTGTTATGACATACAGTTATATAGTTATATTATTATGTAATCAATTATATTATGAAGTTATATGAACCTGTAACTCATGGTTGAATATGATAATAAGGTAGCATTGGGTGATATACAGTTATGCACATGTGCATAATTTGATAGAATAGGTTAATAAGGTCATTCATGTTGATGTACATGTGCATAGTTTGTCATAATATGCTAATAAGGCCAGTCATGTTAATGCACATGTGCATAATTATGCACAAAACCCGTTTCCCAAATATATTTAGAATGGAACAAGAGAAACGACGACCGGTGGCGGACCAGTACAATCAGGATAATATAAACTTTATGGGGGTTTGGAATTTGTCGAGAAACCCAAGCTCTGCCGAATAATTACTGTAATGGCACGAGTTGATCGGGCTCCTCGATAATGTCACTTTGTCCGATGGCAAAAATGGTTGGGAATGGTTGGGAGGTAATGACTCTGATTTTTCAGTCAATGCTGTCAAGAACTTCCTATATAGCGGCTTCGATTTCAGCAGCAGGCACGTTGTGAAATGGTCGAAATGGGTCCCAAAAAATGCAATATTTTTGTTTGGAGGGAGGTTTTAGATCGTATTCCCACGCTGACTTCACTCTGGGATCGGAACTATTGGGGCGGAGACGTGAAATGTTGTCTGTGTGAAGATGGCGATGAAACAGCTGAACACCTTCTTTGTTCGTGCAGGGTAGCGTAAACTGTCTGGTATCACATCAGTCAGTGGTGCAAGGTGAGTCCTTTTATTCTGTTTTCAGCTAAAGATAACGTAATTGCCTCTGAGTTTTACAATCTGGATAGAGAAGTGAAAGAAGCTTTATATGGCATTATGTTCGTGACAAATTGGTGTATATGGTTAGACATGAACAATAAAAGGTTCCCGGAGATATTATCCGTAATATTAAGTCCGTCGGTTTTTTATGGTATAAGAATCGGTCCAAACATAGGTCCGTGAGTTGTGAAAAATGGTGTAGGTTCGATATAAGGTAGCTGCTCGTTTTCGGTCTTTAGGTTCTTGTGTTGAGTTGTTGTTTTTCGATTTGTTGTAGTGGTTGGTTCGACCGCCTCTGTTTTGGAGGTTAGCTTCCATGAATAACATTTGCATTAAAAAAAAAAAAGTTATGCACATGTGCATAGTTTGTCATAATAGTTTTGTTACCAATTGATGTTAAATATCATTGGTGGTAATACGAATTTTGATTTGGTAAGGGTTAATTTTTTTATTGAAACAAACCTGTTGATAAGGTCAGTCATGTTAATGCACATGTGCATAGTTATGCACATGTGCATATTTTGTCAGATTAAGTTAATATGAATCTATTACGGCATATGCAAACGTGCATTATTACCTTAAAACATAAGCATTGTACATATTGTATGTAATATGATTACTGCACATGTGCATACATGAAATAATTGATGTAATGTATGCAGGAAAAAAATATTCGAAACTGCTCATGGATTGACAACAAGGATGTGTTTGATTAATAGGTTGACGGATGAAAAATTATCGGAAAACGATAGACGAAGATGCATTGAAACATGAGGAGTGTTGGAAGATGCATAGAAATTGGAAAGAAGAGCAGAAGGTGTGAGGTTGTGAACTAAAGCGAATGTTATGTGTAGGTAGTTTGTGGACATGCAATACGGATGATCATGTCTTTTAATATATGATGTATTATGTTGTTTGGTAGAGGTAATGTTGGTATTGCACATGTGCAAAGTTTGATATAACATACATATTGGTATTGTATAATGTATTACGAATGGTAACATTTGTTAATTTAGGATGTCATATTTTGATTAGTATAGTATATGCTGGTGATGCATATGTGTAATAACGATTGTTCTTCGGATTATGTGATTCCTTATGATAAGGGTGTTATATTTACTTGTTGTTATACAAAAGTTGTGTGATAGTGTGTTAATGTTGGTAATGCACCTGCATATTAATAAAAAACAATAAACATGGTAGTAATGAATATATGTATTTTTTAAGATATTGCATATTTGTTCATATGATATTACGTATGTGGTACCCTATTATGTATGGGGTACTACATTACATATGTTGATGTATATGTAAAGGAAACGGGTTATATGTAGGTAAAATATTCATGTATGCACATGTGCATTGGTAGAAACAATAACAATGTGAGTGATAAAAAAAAGTATCACCCGTGCAAGTGCAATCATTAACATCGGAATTTGTAATCATAATATCGGAATACATAGTTTAAATGATGTTTAACCGAGTAGTTCAACGTAAACGCGCAGGTCAAATTGAATGTAAACAGTAATTTAACATAATCAAAATGAACGCAGACGTTTCAAATTAAGTGTAAACAACAGTTCAACGTAGGTGAGCAACTTGAATGTAAACAGTTTAGATTAAATGTAAAACGAATAATAAAACAAAATGATCAATATTTTAACGACGAACTTAATCAAATTTTTGATGGTTGGGTGCATTATGACGTCTGGATAAACGTCTAAGGGGCTGTTCATGTACATTTGAATGTGAAGGGTATTCAGAATCATCATATGTATCTTCATTAGTATCATTATCATCATCGGAATAAGAATTGGTTTCATCGTTGGGGGGGGTACGGAATTCCAGCAGCAATGGTAGCATCTTGTGTATGAATGTTCCTGAAAATATAGAAAGAATGTTAAAAAGTGAATAAAGAAATGGTAAAAAGTGATATTTAATAAGGTAAATGTTATGTGTAAGAATGTTGTATAAATGATAACCAGATTATTGGTGATGATTATAGGATAATGGTAACGTGCTGCACACGTGCAGGATGTAGATTATTAGTGATGGTTATAGGGTAATGGTAAAGTGCTGCACATGTGCAGGATGGTGTATTTATACAAGAATCACGTCTGAACTCGAATTACATCAGCAGTTCTCAGTTCTCAAGCATTAGCAGTTCTCTGTATTTCGTCTTCGTCGTCTTCGTCTCGATTACATCAGTAGCGATAACGATACACCATAAACCGTTCGTCATATCGATTTTACCATCAAACATTTCAATTTCGTCATATAATTGAGGGTAGTGCTCCAAAATTCGTATTATAATCGGTATTATTGCAGTAAGAACATAATCATATATCATATACTAGTCTAAGAACCCGCGAATTTCGCGGGTGGCTTAACACAAACATTTTATTATTTATTAGTGTTACATAAAATTTAAAAGGTTATTTTTATCTAATGAAGAACAGCTGATAGAATACCCTATGGAACTACTAAGCCAATGTACACAGCATCAGTCATCAGATCTGGATAATTTGGTGCATATGTCTAGGTGATCAGAAAAAAAGATACTTAAGAAAAATAAAGAATATCACAAGTATCTCCTAAGTTTAAAGGTAAAACAAAATGAGATACCATCATTAATGGAGGGTAACATGGGCAAAAATTGTCTACAGGGGTGTCTAACTTTGAGCAACATAATTATCCAATCACCTAAACTAACTAATACTTTTAATTGCAGCAGTAGACATTTACAGAAGTGTTCATACACGATTACCTTGGAGAATCAAACATATTTATTTCCCTAATCATTGCTGGTACAAAAAACTACTTACCATTGCTTCAAATCTGGTAATTTGACACCAATTAACCAGTAATACAGTCCTGCATCAAGTTGATCCAATCACTCAACCTAACTAAGACTTCTAATTACAGCAGTAGATGTCTACAGGGGTGTTTATCTCCCTTGTCATTGTTCTTACGAAAAGTACTTATTAATTAACCAAATCTAGTATCACAAGAATTAGAAAATTACTATGTTGACCACAGGTGCACCAAGGCCATTGCTTTTGTCAAAACGGTTCGTTTATATTTACCAAGACAATGAACTACCAACCTAAGTATTAATATTTTAGCCCAATTCATTCGTAATCGAGTATTCCATTCGTAATTAGGGAAACACGATCAGAATTATCGAGGAGTGTGGCACAATTAGGATTCCAGGAGGAACAATGGTAGGAGGAATGACACGATTAGGGTTACAGGAGGAACAAAGTATGAGGAGGATCAATAGATGTATGAGGATCGATACCTGATGAATCAGAAGACGGTATATGCCACCGTAAACACTGTGCCGACTGCCACCACCGTGAAATACGTGAACGCCGCCATGAAAACCACCATGAACGCCTCTACTCCGCCGTGAATGCGTCTCTGCCACTTGTGAAAACTGTGAAGTGATGAAACCCCTTGAAACCCTAAAATGGAGAACAGTGACAAAAAAAGGAATGAGCGTGTTTTATATTAAACATATTATAATTACAAAATTGCCATGTGTTCACACTGGTTTTCGCGGTTCTCGCAATAAATGGTGGTTCCTAACGGATCTTTATCCTATATATATATATATATATATATATATATATAATACCCTAAAACCATTAATATATATATATATAAACACATACAGAGACTCTGCTCTCTCTCTGAAACTACCACCACCACACCATCACCACCCCCACCACCGGATCTTCAGCCCGCCGCCACCACTCTGCCGCCACATGCACCACCACCGCCGCCACCTCCTCCCCCTTCTCACCACCGCCACCATCACCAACCTCTCTCTCTTTCTCTTTCTCTCTCTCTCTCTTTCTCTCTCTCTCTACACCACCGCCGCCACATAAACCCATGTCATGAACCCCCACCAAACCCACCGGATCACAGTTCCGATCATCTTCCGTCACCTGAACCACCGTTTTCCGGCAATCAATCATGACTTCAATAATCGAAGAAAAAGCATTGAAACTTACAGAAGTTCAAACACTAAAAGGTCACACCGATAGAGTATGGGGACTCGCATGGAATCCGGTCACCGGCACAGCCGGTTCACCGGCGATGCTCGCTTCATGCGGTGGCGATAAGACTGTTCGCATCTGGCAACAGCGGAACCCTAATTCTACTTCCTTCGATTGCTTAGTTAGCTTTAATACTCACTGTTTTCGAAATATTAACAGATTTAGGGTTTAGTAAAAATAACTTGCTATGTGGAGCTCTAATTGTCACAATCTGCCGGTCGTCACCAGATTTAGGGTTTAGTAAATATAACTTGCTATCGGAGATCGAGATGGAGAGATCAAGAGGTTGGGGGTGGATGTTGATAAACTCAAGGTCTGTATGTGTGTGAATGTCTGTATGTATATATATATAATATATAATTAATTTTGTGTTAAT
Organism: Helianthus tuberosus; assembly: GCA_030545235.1. NCBI lineage: Eukaryota > Viridiplantae > Streptophyta > Magnoliopsida > Asterales > Asteraceae > Helianthus > Helianthus tuberosus. The sequence goes on from CM060410.1 coordinate 164,832,205, forward strand.
TTATTAAAAGAGTAAATGAGGGTGGGGTGGGGTGGGTAGTTGGGTAGGCAAAATGACCAAAATGCCCCTTCAGAAAAGGACAAAAAACCAGGTTGCAACAGTGAAAAATTGGGGTTTTTGAATTTTGGACTAAAATGGCAACAAAAGTGAAACCACAGGGACCCAGATGTAAAAAGTTTGAGATTTGGACTAAAGTGGCAAAACTGGCCAAACCACAGGGACCAAACTGGCAGTTTACTCTCCAAAAAGAAGTTCATTTCCCCCATGGCGCTCATCTCGAATTTCTCCTGCATAACACGCTCGAAGTCCCTACACAAAACATCGTTAGTTAAACCAAAAATAATATCAACTACGTATACCTGAACCTAGGGATGACGCTCGGTACTGACCGGTACCGGTACCGAAAATCCTCAAAAGTGGGTACCGGTACTGAATATACCCGGTACGGTTCGGTGCCGGTACGGTACCGGTATTTGAGGGTAAAAACTGGTAAATACCGGTCCGAACCGGTACCGTACCAGACCGGTACCGAACCGGTACCGAAAATGTCAAAAGTCGGTACCGAAAATGTCAAAAGTCGGTACCGAAAAGGTACCCGGTTCGGCAAATTCGGTACCGGTACCGGGTCCATTTTGCTCATCCCTACCTGAACCAACAGAAGATCTCCATCATTTTCTTTGATGAAAAGAGTGCAATCGACAAAATCCAGGCGAAAACCATTCTCCAGCAGATAGTTAGATGAGGTTGCATACCAAGTTCTCGGTGCTTGATGTAATCCGTAGAGAGTTTTGTTGAGCAACTAAACCCGATCAGGATGAATAGGATATTCAAAACCCGGAGGTTGTTCGACATACACCTCTTCTTCAAACACACCATGAAGAAATGCACATTTCACATCCATTTGGTAAACCTTGAATCCTTTGTTGGAAGCATAGGCTAGAAAGATCCGAATGGTTTCAAGACGTGCAAAGATGTGCAACTGGTGCATAAACTTCGTTGTAGTCTATTCCTTCAAGTATAGGCCTATATGCCACGTATAGGCCTATTTAGACACCCTTTGCCTCGCATAGACCTATACAGGGCGTATATGTTATATCAAACTCAGTGTCTGACTCAAGTCAGTTCTGGTTTGGCTGCTCCTATATGCCTCGTATAGGCCTATACGGGGCGTATAGGACCCCTCGTATAGGTCTCGTATATGACTCATGCCCCATATATGCCACGTATAGGCTTATATGGGGCGTATATAAGGTTTTTTTTAACAAACATTTTAACAAAGCGTCGGGAAAGAAAGATGGATTTCACACTTTATAGCACATGCCATATTCTAGCCCATCTCAACCATTCAAGAAGGCATGATCAATGGATGTTATGAGCTCTTTTGAATTTCTTAACTAAAGACAGTTTTCATTTTACCCTAAGTAAACTACGTATATAATCCATATAATTTTAACAACAGTGGTAAAATTATAATTTGAAACATAGTTAACATAATTTTAATGGAAGTTGGTGTAAGACCACAAAGATGTTTCAAACATGCAACTTTTCAAAACATGTATTTCATACTTTTGTATATTTTTTAGTTTAGTACTTGAAAATTTACAATATACAAATCAAATATTTTTTTTATAGTTTTGTAATCATATCAATTACAAAGATTATGTTATATTCTAGTTAATTAACTAATATGTATCTACGATAAGCTACCAGTTTGTGAGAGAATAACAGTGTAATACAGAACGTACTATGCTTCAACTTTTTTGTTTCATTGTCAATCTACTAGTGATTTATTTATGAAAACAATTTATTAAACTTCGACAAATAACTTATTTAACTTAAGCTGGTTTAAAACTAAGTATCTATATTTTAATTTTAATAAATTAATAAACAAATATAGCAATATAACTGCTATAGTGGATGATGTCAAGTTGGTTTTATTAAACCAAAGTAGATTCTCAATCTACTCGAAATATATTTAACTAAAATCGGACAAATGCGCACTTCGGTCATCTCCCATGAACTATGGAAAGGACTCATGTTTCGAGGCCGTTCAAAGTCTTCTATGTGTGTCTCCAAGGAAGATGATTTTGTGTTTTATATAGTTATGCACGTATGCATAAAACGTAATAGTATGTTAACGTGTACAAAAATTTGAATAGGATTCACTTAATAAATCAATATAATAAGGTGATTTTGTGTTTTATATAGTTATGCACGTATGCATAAATTGTCATAGTTTGTTAATATGCACATTAATTTGAATACTAATCTCAATTATTTATTCATAAATGATATATAATTTGTATGTATTGTTATTTTGGTGTTGTTTTTTGTTATGACATACAGTTATATAGTTATATTATTATGTAATCAATTATATTATGAAGTTATATGAACCTGTAACTCATGGTTGAATATGATAATAAGGTAGCATTGGGTGATATACAGTTATGCACATGTGCATAATTTGATAGAATAGGTTAATAAGGTCATTCATGTTGATGTACATGTGCATAGTTTGTCATAATATGCTAATAAGGCCAGTCATGTTAATGCACATGTGCATAATTATGCACAAAACCCGTTTCCCAAATATATTTAGAATGGAACAAGAGAAACGACGACCGGTGGCGGACCAGTACAATCAGGATAATATAAACTTTATGGGGGTTTGGAATTTTTCGAGAAACCCAAGCTCTGCCGAATAATTACTGTAATGGCACGAGTTGATCGGGCTCCTCGATAATGTCACTTTGTCCGATGGCAAAAATGGTTGGGAATGGTTGGGAGGTAATGACTCTGATTTTTCAGTCAATGCTGTCAAGAACTTCCTATATAGCGGCTTCGATTTCAGCAGCAGGCACGTTGTGAAATGGTCGAAATGGGTCCCAAAAAATGCAATATTTTTGTTTGGAGGGAGGTTTTAGATCGTATTCCCACGCTGACTTCACTCTGGGATCGGAACTATTGGGGCGGAGACGTGAAATGTTGTCTGTGTGAAGATGGCGATGAAACAGCTGAACACCTTCTTTGTTCATGCAGGGTAGCGTAAACTGTCTGGTATCACATCAGTCAGTGGTGCAAGGTGAGTCCTTTTATTCTGTTTTCAGCTAAAGATATCGTAATTGCCTCTGAGTTTTACAATCTGGATAGAGAAGTGAAAGAAGCTTTATATGGCATTATGTTCGTGACAAATTGGTGTATATGGTTAGACATGAACAATAAAAGGTTCCCGGAGATATTATCCGTAATATTAAGTCCGTCGGTTTTTTATGGTATAAGAATCGGTCCAAACATAGGTCCGTGAGTTGTGAAAAATGGTGTAGGTTCGATATAAGGTAGCTGCTCGTTTTCGGTCTTTAGGTTCTTGTGTTGAGTTGTTGTTTTTCGATTTGTTGTAGTGGTTGGTTCGACCGCCTCTGTTTTGGAGGTTAGCTTCCATGAATAACATTTGCATTAAAAAAAAAAAGTTATGCACATGTGCATAGTTTGTCATAATAGTTTTGTTACCAATTGATGTTAAATATCATTGGTGGTAATACGAATTTTGATTTGGTAAGGGTTAATTTTTTTATTGAAACAAACCTGTTGATAAGGTCAGTCATGTTAATGCACATGTGCATAGTTATGCACATGTGCATATTTTGTCAGATTAAGTTAATATGAATCTATTACGGCATATGCAAACGTGCATTATTACCTTAAAACATAAGCATTGTACATATTGTATGTAATATGATTACTGCACATGTGCATACATGAAATAATTGATGTAATGTATGCAGGAAAAAAATATTCGAAACTGCTCATGGATTGACAACAAGGATGTGTTTGATTAATAGGTTGACGGATGAAAAATTATCGGAAAACGATAGACGAAGATGCATTGAAACATGAGGAGTGTTGGAAGATGCATAGAAATTGGAAAGAAGAGCAGAAGGTGTGAGGTTGTGAACTAAAGCGAATGTTATGTGTAGGTAGTTTGTGGACATGCAATACGGATGATCATGTCTTTTAATATATGATGTATTATGTTGTTTGGTAGAGGTAATGTTGGTATTGCACATGTGCAAAGTTTGATATAACATACATATTGGTATTGTATAATGTATTACGAATGGTAACATTTGTTAATTTAGGATGTCATATTTTGATTAGTATAGTATATGCTGGTGATGCATATGTGTAATAACGATTGTTCTTCGGATTATGTGATTCCTTATGATAAGGGTGTTATATTTACTTGTTGTTATACAAAAGTTGTGTGATAGTGTGTTAATGTTGGTAATGCACCTGCATATTAATAAAAAACAATAAACATGGTAGTAATGAATATATGTATTTTTTAAGATATTGCATATTTGTTCATATGATATTACGTATGTGGTACCCTATTATGTATGGGGTACTACATTACATATGTTGATGTATATGTAAAGGAAACGGGTTATATGTAGGTAAAATATTCATGTATGCACATGTGCATTGGTAGAAACAATAACAATGTGAGTGATAAAAAAAAGTATCACCCGTGCAAGTGCAATCATTAACATCGGAATTTGTAATCATAATATCGGAATACATAGTTTAAATGATGTTTAACCGAGTAGTTCAACGTAAACGCGCAGGTCAAATTGAATGTAAACAGTAATTTAACATAATCAAAATGAACGCAGACGTTTCAAATTAAGTGTAAACAACAGTTCAACGTAGGTGAGCAACTTGAATGTAAACAGTTTAGATTAAATGTAAAACGAATAATAAAACAAAATGATCAATATTTTAACGACGAACTTAATCAAATTTTTTATGGTTGGGTGCATTATGACGTCTGGATAAACGTCTAAGGGGCTGTTCATGTACATTTGAATGTGAAGGGTATTCAGAATCATCATATGTATCTTCATTAGTATCATTATCATCATCGGAATAAGAATTGGTTTCATCGTTGGGGGGGGGTACGGAATTCCAGCAGCAATGGTAGCATCTTGTGTATGAATGTTCCTGAAAATATAGAAAGAATGTTAAAAAGTGAATAAAGAAATGGTAAAAAGTGATATTTAATAAGGTAAATGTTATGTGTAAGAATGTTGTATAAATGATAACCAGATTATTGGTGATGATTATAGGATAATGGTAACGTGCTGCACACGTGCAGGATGTAGATTATTAGTGATGGTTATAGGGTAATGGTAAAGTGCTGCACATGTGCAGGATGGTGTATTTATACAAGAATCACGTCTGAACTCGAATTACATCAGCAGTTCTCAGTTCTCAAGCATTAGCAGTTCTCTGTATTTCGTCTTCGTCGTCTTCGTCTCGATTACATCAGTAGCGATAACGATACACCATAAACCGTTCGTCATATCGATTTTACCATCAAACATTTCAATTTCGTCATATAATTGAGGGTAGTGCTCCAAAATTCGTATTATAATCGGTATTATTGCAGTAAGAACATAATCATATATCATATACTAGTCTAAGAACCCGCGAATTTCGCGGGTGGCTTAACACAAACATTTTATTATTTATTAGTGTTACATAAAATTTAAAAGGTTATTTTTATCTAATGAAGAGCAGCTGATAGAATACCCTATGGAACTACTAAGCCAATGTACACAGCATCAGTCATCAGATCTGGATAATTTGGTGCATATGTCTAGGTGATCAGAAAAAAAGATACTTAAGAAAAATAAAGAATATCACAAGTATCTCCTAAGTTTAAAGGTAAAACAAAATGAGATACCATCATTAATGGAGGGTAACATGGGCAAAAATTGTCTACAGGGGTGTCTAACTTTGAGCAACATAATTATCCAATCACCTAAACTAACTAATACTTTTAATTGCCGCAGTAGACATTTACAGAAGTGTTCATACACGATTACCTTGGAGAATCAAACATATTTATTTCCCTAATCATTGCTGGTACAAAAAACTACTTACCATTGCTTCAAATCTGGTAATTTGACACCAATTAACCAGTAATACAGTCCTGCATCAAGTTGATCCAATCACTCAACCTAACTAAGACTTCTAATTACAGCAGTAGATGTCTACAGGGGTGTTTATCTCCCTTGTCATTGTTCTTACGAAAAGTACTTATTAATTAACCAAATCTAGTATCACAAGAATTAGAAAATTACTATGTTGACCACAGGTGCACCAAGGCCATTGCTTTTGTCAAAACGGTTCGTTTATATTTACCAAGACAATGAACTACCAACCTAAGTATTAATATTTTAGCCCAATCCATTCGTAATCGAGTATTCCATTCGTAATTAGGGAAACACGATCAGAATTATCGAGGAGTGTGGCACAATTAGGATTCCAGGAGGAACAATGGTAGGAGGAATGACACGATTAGGGTTACAGGAGGAACAAAGTATGAGGAGGATCAATAGATGTATGAGGATCGATACCTGATGAATCAGAAGACGGTATATGCCACCGTAAACACTGTGCCGACTGCCACCACCGTGAAATATGTGAACGCCGCCATGAAAACCACCATGAACGCCTCTACTCCGCTGTGAATGCGTCTCTGCCACTTGTGAAAACTGTGAAGTGATGAAACCCCTTGAAACCCTAAAATGGAGAACAGTGACAAAAAAAGGAATGAGCGTGTTTTATATTAAACATATTATAATTACAAAATTGCCATGTGTTCACACTGGTTTTCGCGGTTCTCGCAATAAAGGGTGGTTCCTAACGGATCTTTATCCTATATATATATATATATATATATATATATAGGGAGGGGCTCATGCGAGAACCACCCTTATTGTGAGAACCATGAGAACCAATGTGAACACAACCTAAAATAGCTAAAAAAACCTAAAAAAACCCTAAAAAACCTAACCCCCACCCCCCCCCCCACCCAAAAACCTAAACCCCCCACCCCCCCCCCCCCCAAAAAAAAACCTACCCCCCCCCCCAAAAAAACCTAAACCCCCCCCCCCAAGCTAAAAAAAACCTAAAAAAACCTAAAAAAAACCTAACCCCACCCCCCCCCCCAAAAAAAGCCTAAACCCCCCTCCCCCACCCCCCAAAAACCTAAACCCCCCCACCCCCCCCCCCCCCAAGCTAAAATGCTAAAAACTAAACCCCCAAAAAACCTAAAAAAATCTAAAAAAATCAAAAAAAAAATCCAAAAATTTTTTTTTGATTTTTTTAATATTTTTTAGCTTAAAATCGCTACTTTTCGAAGCCAAAAAAAAAAATTTTAAAAAAATTTTTTTTTTTTTTTTTGGTTCAAAAAGTAGCGATTTTAACCTAAAAAATTTTTTTGTGTGATTTTTAGCTATTTTTAGGCATTTTTTGTGTGTTCACATTGGTTCTCGCGGTTCTCGCAATAAGAGGTGGTTCTCGCATGATCTTCTCCCTATATATATAATACCCTAAAACCATTAATATATATATATATAAACACATACAGAGACTCTGCTCTCTCTCTGAAACTACCACCACCACACCATCACCACCCCCACCACCGGATCTTCAGCCCGCCGCCACCACTCTGCCGCCACATGCACCACCACCACCGCCACCGCCACCTCCTCCCCCTTCTCACCACCGCCACCATCACCAACCTCTCTCTCTTTCTCTTTCTCTCTCTCTCTCTCTCTTTCTCTCTCTCTCTACACCACCGCCGCCACATAAACCCATGTCATGAACCCCCACCAAACCCACCGGATCACAGTTCCGATCATCTTCCGTCACCTGAACCACCGTTTTCCGGCAATCAATCATGACTTCAATAATCGAAGAAAAAGCATTGAAACTTACAGAAGTTCAAACACTAAAAGGTCACACCGATAGAGTATGGGGACTCGCATGGAATCCGGTCACCGGCACAGCCGGTTCACCGGCGATGCTCGCTTCATGCGGTGGCGATAAGACTGTTCGCATCTGGCAACAGCGGAACCCTAATTCTACTTCCTTCGATTGCTTGGTTAGCTTTAATACTCACTGTTTTCGAAATATTAACAGATTTAGGGTTTAGTAAAAATAACTTGCTATGTGGAGCTCTAATTGTCACAATCTGCCGGTCGTCACCAGATTTAGGGTTTAGTAAATATAACTTGCTATCGGAGATCGAGATGGAGAGATCGAGAGGTTGGGGGTGGATGTTGATAAACTCAAGGTCTGTATGTGTGTGAATGTCTGTATGTATATATATATAATATATAATTAATTTTGTGTTAATTTATTAAAAGAGTAAATGAGGGTGGGGTGGGGTGGGTAGTTGGGTAGGCAAAATGACCAAAATGCCCCTTCAGAAAAGGACAAAAAACCAGGTTGCAACAGTGAAAAATTGGGGTTTTTGAATTTTGGACTAAAATGGCAACAAAAGTGAAACCACAGGGACCCAGATGTAAAAAGTTTGAGATTTGGACTAAAGTGGCAAAACTGGCCAAACCACAGGGACCAAAATGGCAGTTTACTCTCCAAAAAGAAGTTCATTTCCCCCATGGAGCTCATCTCGAATTTCTCCTGCATAACACGCTCGAAGTCCCTACACAAAACATCGTTAGTTGAACCAAAAATAATATCAACTACGTATACCTGAACCTAGGGATGACGCTCGGTACTGACCGGTACCGGTACCGAAAATCCTCAAAAGTGGGTACCGGTACTGAATATACCCGGTACGGTTCGGTACCGGTACGGTACCGGTATTTGAGGGTAAAAACTGGTAAATACCGGTCCGAACCGGTACCGTACCAGACCGGTACCGAAAATGTCAAAAGTCGGTACCGAAAATGTCAAAAGTCGGTACCGAAAAGGTACCCGGTTCGGCAAATTCGGTACCGGTACCGGGTCCATTTTGCTCATCCCTACCTGAACCAACAGAAGATCTCCATCATTTTCTTTGATGAAAAGAGTGCAATCGACAAAATCCAGGCGAAAACCATTCTCCAGCAGATAGTTAGATGAGGTTGCATACCAAGTTCTCGGTGCTTGATGTAATCCGTAGAGAGTTTTGTTGAGCAACTAAACCCGATCAGGATGAATAGGATATTCAAAACCCGGAGGTTGTTCGACATACACCTCTTCTTCAAACACACCATGAAGAAATGCACATTTCACATCCATTTGGTAAACCTTGAATCCTTTGTTGGAAGCATAGGCTAGAAAGATCCGAATGGTTTCAAGACGTGCAAAGATGTGCAACTGGTGCATAAACTTCGTTGTAGTCTATTCCTTCAAGTATAGGCCTATATGTCACGTATAGGCCTATTTGGACACCCTTTGCCTCGTATAGACCTATACAGGGCGTATATGTTATATCAAACTCAGTGTCTGACTCATGTCAGTTCTGGTTTGGCTGCTCCTATATGCCTCGTATAGGCCTATACGGGGCGTATAGGACCCCTCATATAGGTCTCGTATATGACTCATGCCCCATATATACCACGTATAGGCTTATATGGGGCGTATATAAGGTTTTTTTTAACAAACATTTTAACAAAGCGTCGGGAAAGAAAGATGGATTTCACACTTTATAGCACATGCCATATTCTAGCCCATCTCAACCATTCAAGAAGGCATGATCAATGGATGTTATGAGCTCTTTTGATTTTCTTAACTAAAGACAGTTTTCATTTTACCCTAAGTAAACTACATATATAATCCATATAATTTTAACAACAGTGGTAAAATTATAATTTGAAACATAGTTAACATAATTTTAATGGAAGTTGGTGTAAGACCACAAAGATGTTTCAAACATGCAACTTTTCAAAACATGTATTTCATACTTTTGTATATTTTTTTAGTTTAGTACTTGAAAATTTACAATATACAAATCAAATATTTTTTTTATAGTTTTGTAATCATATCAATTACAAAGATTATGTTATATTCTAGTTAATTAACTAATATGTATCTACGATAAGCTACCAGTTTGTGAGAGAATAACAGTGTAATACAGAACGTACTATGCTTCAACTTTTTTGTTTCATTGTCAATCTACTAGTGATTTATTTATGAAAACAATTTATTAAACTTCGACAGATAACTTATTTAACTTAAGCTGGTTTAAAACTAAGTATCTATATTTTAATTTTAATAAATTAATAAACAAATATAGCAATATAACTGCTATAGTGGATGATGTCAAGTTGGTTTTATTAAACCAAAGTAGATTCTCAATCTACTCGAAATATATTTAACTAAAATCGGACAAATGCGCACTTCGGTCATCTCCCATGAACTATGGAAAGGACTCATGTTTCGAGGCCGTTCAAAGTCTTCTATGTGTGTCTCCAAGGAAGATATTTTTTTGTTACTCAATGCCATTATTAACTAACTTAACTAATAGTATTATTCAATATACCTGTAAATCAGCAATAGCTAAATTGGTATGGAAGGGGTAGTGAAGATTTAAATTTAAGGTTATAGGCTTCAAGTTTACAACCAATTTCAATTGAGTTTTAACGAGTGGGCCTTCGAGCGGTGGGTTTTTTTGGAACCGTAGATGGTGAGCTTAAGCTATCCAGCGTTGTCTGCGATCGTGGGTATACGGGGTTGTCTTTTGCCATTGGATTACCCCAGGTAGCCGGGCTTTCATTTTGTTAGCCATTATAAAAAAAAAGGGTAAACAACATAGCATTTCATTTTTTCATGGCTTTTAATTCGTCTCTCACCATCAAAATAACAAAAATCTCACTGCACCATATTACAAAGAACTTATATATTAATGTTTTATATTGTGACATGACTCGAAATATCACAGGCATCTAACATGGAAACGATTAAACTTCTGGTTAGTTAGTTAGTTAGTTTAATTTTTGTTTAATAAATGAATTGTGTTTGAGTAGAAGTGCATGTATATAGCATGTTTAACAAATAGGCCGCGTTAGATCGGTACTAAAATTAAGTATTCATTAGATTGTTTAATTTCAATAACAAATTTAAAACAATAACATTTAGGCCATAGGGTATACTTTCACGCCCCTTAACTACACGTAGGCGCTACATCGCCCACTTGACCCTCTTTCACTTCACTTCACACCAAGGAATTGGTTTAACCCCCCATTAACGCCCTTAAATTAATTAAAATACATATATATAGCATGTTGTGTGTGTGCAAATTTTCCTATGCTTGATTCTCTCCCTCTATCTCCTAGTTAACATCTTAACACGTGAAGCTTTTAATGCGCCTTAACACTCTCCAGGAATGGTATGACGAGTGTTAACGGATGTCAACTAGAATTAACACCTACGGATGTTAGTTTCTTTAAGAAAAAAAGGTTACACGGATGGATGGCGGTTATATGGTTTAAATGTGTTAAGTTTTAGGTCTATAATAAAAGAAATATATAAATCCTTTTTGTTTCATAAATTTTAATCCTTCAACCCACCCCGATCCGTCTACCAAATTACCAACCTTTTCAACATAGGTAGGCCTAATCAAAAGAATTACTACAGACCGCACTTTATATATACATATTGGGCCCAACAATATCACTTCACCATACTATATTTGATGGCTTGTAAATTGTAAAAAGACCAACATGAATACATTGAAATCTTTTTAAAAAAACCCACACACCAAATTGATGGAAGCAAACTGTAGGTCCGTTTTTCTCGGAGGATCCGATACGAAAACCTATCCTTGTTTATAACAAACACGGTAACGGGTGCGGAATCCCCGTGACGGTGCAAACCAAACACAGTGTAAAACACACGCGTAACCAAAGATTCAATATCTATTGATTAGGGATGAGTACAACCACAAACATATACAAACAATGTTTACAGACTCTCACTAAGTCTCTCTGTGCTCACTCATAACTAAACTGTGAAACAACTTAGCTATTTATACTGACCAACAGCGAAAACCCTTTGGACGAAAACCATGTGTGGCGAAATCAGAGATTTCGCCACACACATAGTAACGAAAACAAGGGGGTGTCGGCGGGAAAGGCCGCGGCTCTCCGTGCTTCGCGTGTCGAACTCTGGGGCGCACGACGGAGGAATGTCGCTACGTCGGGCTTGAGCTGAACCTAACCGCGTCGAACCAAGTCGAGTCGAACCGAGCCGAGTCGCGTCCACATAAAGTGTACCAAGAAACTCCCCCTTGGACGCTACTCGTGATGGTTCGTCTTCCATGTCTTTTGTGTCGGAGGATCTTCAAAGTCTTCACGTGTCGCAAATAGAAAGTGTATCAACAAACTCCCTTTTTCCTTCAGGTAGTGCATTAATAAACTCCCCCTTAGAATGAACTCTCCATTGAGTTATGCCCGTGAATCTTTTGAACTTCAAATCTTTAGATCCTTGTGGTGTTGATGAGAGATCAACTGCAACCCGATCATCTTGATCTTCTGATTGCATCAACGTCGTGTCTTCACTTTACGGATTGTCATCTGACACGTTCTCTTCGCCTTTAGCTGATTCTGATGTCGCATCTGCACATACAAGAAAGCTAAACACGTAATGAGAACAACCGCTTGGAATATAGACAAATTAAACAAATGACACATATGAGATCAAATCTCAATCAAACACTGACCGACAACAGTTTGAGAGTTTAGAAAATGATCAATTTTAATCCTTTAACTTTCAAAACTTGTTAATTTCGACAGTTTATGAAGATGCAATTGTTTTCCGGCTTACAATCAGAATTTTTGGTAGGATAAACTCGAGTTCCAACATCAGTCAATCAAAAATAAACTAGAAGCAAAATCTTTTTCGCTTTTTATAAAGTTTAAATTAAAACACACCTAAAATCTTTTTGGAAATTTTCATTTTTCAAATGTAAAGACGGAAACCAATATATAAATATATACAAAGATGTAGAAACTGAAAGCAGTAAACAAATATTTACAGACAATCTTTTTGAGAGTTTCGAGGGTAAGAGAATCATATCAGTGTACGGTCACGCCAAAACGCTCTTTTTGTTCAATTAGTTAATATTTAGATAAGCATCCTATAACAATTATCGGTATTGTTGTCCACATAAGCTCAACTTATCAAATGTAATCATGGCGAGGGGATACGATTAGTGTATGATTTATACTTACCGACCGGTATTCATCCACTCACGACACATTCCCGTATCAAGGTATGCACGAGAGTTCATCTTACCGGTGAGTATACCGTTTATCATCTGTTTGACCGTATAAAAGATGTGAGAAACTCACTTATTTTGATTTGAAAAACAAGCCATATGTGATAGAATCACTTATTGATGAGGAACTTGATTTTCGATGCATGAGGGCACAGGAGCAAGTCCGTGAACAGGTCAGTACTTTCGTACAGCAAAGAGACGAACTTCACTCCCGGAAAGAATCTGTGATATATTATCACTTATTTGTTTGGACATGTGATTGTTGATCACTTATTGAGGTCGAATGCAATATGTACACGTATGTATAGTATCATGGAAGATCTAGACTTCGTCTCCGTTATTTTTACGGTTTGATACAACCATGATACCCAGATGATAACCAGCATAAAGACCGAATATCTCAGAACCTCGGCAATCTCTCAAACGAAATTTCGGTACTAAGACCATATGCCAATGTGTGGTTCCCACCTGATCTTCAGTCGATTTAAGATTTATATCACCCTGCACACTTTAAAATGATTGTGAGTCTACTGATACATCTTATATAGAGCTGCTTAATATTTTTCATTTTGCATTTCAGTTCGAAGAGGTTTAGACAGACCACTGATGTACTATCATTTTCTCGCCAGGAAACTCATTTTTTGTTTTTCCAATGTTTTTGGGTTTTGAAATTTTTCGATATTTTTGAATTTTCAAATTTTGGATTTACTCCCCCTAAAATCAACAAACTAAGATAAATTTAAAAGACACAAAGATATTTACAAAAAAGGATTTCCCGATGCTGGTTAACTCATGTTTTACCTCAATGTCGTTTACCAAAATTAATTTAATCAGAAATGATTTATCGAATTTTGGAAAAATGAGTTGGCACGTCGGTAAGCGGTGCGGACCATGACAACATTGACGAGTTTCATAGTGAAACAATCACGTGTGAGGTGATATTCGAGTTCAACGTGTCAGGTCAAAGAGTGTTGTACGAGAGGATAATAATTCATAAAGCAGCTTAAATATCGACAAGTATAGGAGAGATTAGAAATTAAAACCGTATCCTGCAACTGCTTCGTGCATTGCAAGGAATCTGAGCGCTCTCCTAAACTGATATCCACCCGGTGTGGATTTCAAGGTCGATTTTGTAGCTACTGAGAAATCTCTTCACAGCAACAAGATCATAGACCTCTGGGTCCGGCTGGTCTTCCACATTGCACCAGCGAAGGTCTTTGCCTTTCTCTAGAGAAGTAGTGTGCGGTTGTTCAATCCATGCCAAGGCATCCGCACACCCGGTTGGTGTGTTCAACAAACACATTTTCTTCAATTACACCGAGAAGAAATGTCCTTTAGTTTAGTTGGGAATCTCGTATTGTGCGATAGGAGATTCCCAACTAAACTATAAGAAATGAGGTTTTTAGGGAAAGATTAGGAGTGGCTAGTATATCGGATAAGATTAAGGAGGGGAGATTGAGATGGTTTAGGCATGTGAAGCGGAGGCAAATGACGGCACCAGTTAGAGTGGTGGAAACTCTTACTGTGGAGGGGAGGAGAGGAAGAGGCAGACCCAAACTGACATGGGAAGAGCAGATTAGGCATGATTTACTAGAGTTGCATCTTTCCGAGGACATGGTCCAAGATAGGACTTCGTGGAGGCGTAGGATTAGATTTAAGGACTTCTAGAGGATATCGCAGTAAGGTCTTAGGGGTATTTTTGGGACGTAGGTTTTTCTTATTCTTTAAGTGACTTTACCAGCGATTGACTTCTTATGTTTATGCCGGAATGAGGTTGTATGCTATTATACATGATTTACATTATACTGTGTCACTCTGATCACTTTCTTGGTACAGGTGACTGCTTTTTTTCTATATTCTATTTGTCTATATTATTTGACTTGATGTGCTGGTATGTTGTTCGTCTTGGAGCCGAGGGTCTCTTCTGGAAGCAGCCTCTCTATCCCTAGGGATAGAGGCAAGGTCGGTCTACATCCCACCCTCCCCAGACCCTATAAGTAGCTTTGCTATTTGTGGGATTTACTGGGTATGGTTGTTGTTGTTGTTGTTGTACACCGAGAAGAAATGTACACTGCACATTCATCTTGTTGATTTTGAACTTCAGACGTGCTACAGGTGCGTACATTTTGATTGAATCTATCCTGGGGACCCGATTAAAACCTTGAACAATCACAATTTTGGAATGATTTTTCATTTTGTCGAAGCTTTCAATTTCTTTCGACAGACAATTCTGTCTTCTTTTCTTTTTCTCTCCACCAAAGGCAACAATTTCTTTTGTCGCCGATCTTGTGCATGAACATTCCACTATCAATAATCCTATGATTATCGAAAGTTCCTCCTGAAACATCCTGCACACTCACTCAGAGATTAGTTGGAGAGGGGGACCCAAGCCTTCATAGACTTGGGTTGCCCCTGAGAATCAAGAAATGTAATTTCAATCTCTTGATGATTTGGAAATTTCACGCCTCCCCCTGAACCTTCACCCGTTTTAAGTTTCCAAGATTGTTTCCGTTTACCAGATTGTGTATTATTAACAATTTTTGGTTTTAACAGTTGTGAAGAACTTGGTTCCCTATTAATTGATTTGACTTCCGATTTTAAAGCCTTTTCAACTGCTTTCACATTTTGACGTCGTTGTTTCGTTTCTTGTTCCTTAACAGTTCTTTTATCATGTTTTGGTGAAACGGGACGACGTTGAGGGTGACCTTGTTCAGAAGGGGCTCTTTCTACAAAATTTGGTTTTGGAGAGTTTGTGCAGTTTTTGATGATATGTCCAAACTCCCCACATGTGAAACACGATCTCCTCTCAACAAACTTGGGAGATCCGGTTCGACTTTCACGTGTTGAACCTTTAGACCCAGAGGTACTTGTTCCTTCATCACACCCGTTTGTGTGTTGGGTGTAATTGTTTTGAGCGTTACGCTTTAAAATTCTGACTTTTTGAACAAAATCGGTGTTTGATTTATTTTCAAAAGTCTCCGCCTTGTCAGTACCCTTGGATACTACAAATTTAACATCATTGTTTTTCTTCTTGAAACGAGCTCCTTTGGTCTCAACCTTCGGTTGTGAACTTTTAGAATTTTGAGCTCGCTGCTATTGTTGTTTACCCTTAAAATCGATAGATTGTTGCTTCGTTGGTGATTTTTGATTTCCAAATTTTCTTCTAACTTCATCTTTTGGAATCGGATCACACTGAGTTACTGAAACTCTCGGGATCCCCTTTTCCAAAAACTTACTGGTGGTATCTTCAAACACTTTATCAATCAAAGATTGATTGACATTTTTAATTGGAAAAGCTGTGTTTGAGTAAATTTTGTCATCACCGCCTAAAGTATACAACACGTTATCACTTTTAATGGTAGACACTGTCTCAGTGATAGGATCTATCTCTTGTTTAGCACCAGTTGATTGCACAACAGGAGTGGGAGGATCACACAAAATGTGATTCTCAAAAGGCACTTCTACTCCTTTGTTCTTCTCAAGAAATTTATCCTCATCACTCACATCTGGTTCATCATCGTACGAATCATAGTCCTCAACTGTGGGAGGACTTTGATTTGAAGCACATGATGACTTTTCTTTCCGATCAGATGAGCCCTCTGATGAATTGTCCGTTTTGAACCCTAAGCCAGTTGTAACTTCCCCATAATCAAGAGGTACAGTTGGCTCAAAACGTGGCATTTCTTCCTCATCGGGCATTCGAGTATAATTTTGTCTCAAAGGGGGCGGACACTTCTTATACCCAACGCCTCTCACGTTTCCCTTCAGTTGTTGAACGTCAATAATGTGATCGAGCACAAATCGGGAGTTAGAATAACTCTCCAACTTGAGCTTGATTGCATCATGCTCGCATTTGGCAATCGCTAGCTCCTTTTTGGTTTCCTCAACGATGTTAATGTAATCGTTAATACTAACTTGTTTATGATAAACAGTTTTGGTCACTTCGGAAACACTTTTCTTTAAGGTTTCAATTACAGATTTAAAAGCCTTTTCGTTTCTAGCTAAAGCCATATTTGCCTCTTTGCACTTTGACAGTTCAATAACCAAACTCTGATTGTGACTATGAACCGTTTCAGATTCACGTTTCAATTCAGCACATTCATGTTTCATATTAGCACAATCACTACATATGCTAGGAGTTTCAGATTTTACCTGACTCGTAGAGGTTGTGACATTAGCCATGAAAGCAATCTGAGAAGAGAAAGATCCATCTTCAGTGAGAATCTTCTCCATTTCTTTCGATGTAGCATCAGCTTTCTTGATCAAGTCTGATTTCTCGTTAGCATCATTCGACAAATTATCAGCTTTCTAATCAGTTCTTTCATTCAAATTCGATTCTTCATCCGAACTGCCAATGTATCCCGAACTATCATCTTTTCCTGAAGATTCACCATCATTGACATTCTTGACAATTTCAGCGTAAAACGCAGTTCTTGTTTGATCACCGTTTCCCAACTGTATGGCCGGACCACAATCGACACTTGGATCGAATTGAGGTTGTGTTGTGGAAACTTGAGGTTGAGGTTGGGGTTTAGATTGCGAAAGATAAGCACTTTGATTGAACTGTGGTTGAGTAGTGGTAACTTGAGGTGGAGGTATGGATTGTGAAAGATAAGCACTTTGATTGAACTGTGGAAACGGAGATGAGCTTGTATTTGATACAAACGTCGTTTGAAGCTTCGGTTGCTGAATGGAACTAGAACTAGCTGAAGGACCAAAACCCGGCAAATACATTTCTGTGTTTTGAGGAGGTGCAATCCTTTTAGCTTTCCGAATTTTCTCTTCGTTCTTGTGCTCCAACTTCTGAATGAATTCATAGATATTAACAATGACAACATCTAGAACGCCCGTATGTGTTAAAAGCTCAATGAATGGGCTCCACTTTGGAGGTAGAGCATCAGCAAACCGTGCTACCATTTCCTGTTGAGATGCAAGAACACCAAAATAATACATTTCACTAATCAAATGATAAAAACGAGTAGTTATATCATTTAGGGTTTCATTCTCTAAGAAATGAAATGATTCGAATTTCTTCTTCAACAGATCATGGCGTGTCTTTCTAGTAGCTGCATTTCCTTCTCCTCTCGCTACCAAAAGATTCTGAATGCTTTGATTTTGATTCGACACCAATGCCCATTGGCTTGCACTTATAGATTGCTGACCAAAAACATTCCTTACCCAAACGGCTACTGAAGTTTGATCTTCACATGGTCTCGGTTCCATGCTCCAATCCGAAGGATTAGTACAACTCATGATTGATGTATGTATGTGAAAAACTGATCACACACTTGAACTCAAACTGTTAAGACACTTTTGCAAGTCTTCTGTTAAAAAATGACAAGTATCTCGACGAATTTTTTTTATGTGTGAGATGATCCACTCGACGAAACTCAAAATGCTGTTGACCAACGACGAAACTGATTTACGTTGATAAACGACGAAACTCAATTGTGTTGTTATGCGACGAAACTGATTTATGTTTGTTGATAAACGACGAAACTGGTGAGGCCCAATTGAGTTTGAAGCCCAATTCAATGCACGACGAAACTGATCTGATGTCGACGAAACTCAGTTTTGTTGTTATGCGACGAAACTGATGTTAATTGGTATTGCGACGAAACAGAATGTGATATACTTTATCAAATCTGAATATGATTGGACCGATTAGGAAAATATTCAGCACATGCAATGCAAATCTAATTACTATTACATGTAACAAACTGATTCCACTCACAATCCATGTTATTGGACCGATATAAATTTTTGTTTTATTCAGCCATCCTATTTTTTTTAATCAACGAAACTTTAATATATGATGAAACTAGAGGAAACTTCCAAACTTCTGACGAAACTCTATAAATGTTGACAAAAATGTCTTGTTGTTTGGACTTTTTGAATAATTTGTTTTTGTTTTTTAAATGCTGAATAATAAACAATTTTGACGAAACCACAGTTGACGACAAAACCTGATGTTGAATAATTATTATGAAACCAAAGAGATAAGATCATTGATGAGAATTTTAAAAGGAGCCTTATCTTTCTCTGACATGCACCACAATTTTCAATTTACACCATACTTTTTCTATTTCAACATTCCATCATCACAATGTACACAATAGTCAACTTAACATATTATATTCCACAAACAATTTAGCTCAAACAAAAATCCAGATCAAACACATATATTTTCAAGAACAAAAATAAGAACAACTTGATTATAAGATGAACTCGATGAAGATTCAGGTGACCGGTAAATTTCCGAACACAAGATTTGCTTAAACTTTCAATAAACACCCACTAGTAACATGTAAACATTCAAACTAATAAGGATTTCACTAAAACTTGTAGCAAAAACAACGATTTAAGCACTGATTTACAGAAAATATATAAAAATTTTAAGAACGAAATCTGAAAAATCACAATAACACACTTGTTTCAAACACGACAATGTTTGGTTTTAAACAAGGAAAAGAGCCAAAGCTCTGATACCACTTGTAGGTCCGTTTTTCTCGGAGGATCCGATACGAAACCTATCCTTGTTTATAACAAACACGGTAACGGGTGCTGAATCCCCGTGACGGTGCAAACCAAACACAGTGTAAAACACACGCGTAACCAAAGATTCAATATCTATTGATTAGGGATGAGTACAACCACAAACATATACAAACAATGTTTACAGACTCTCACTAAGTCTCTCTGTGCTCACTCATAACTAAACTGTGAAACAACTTAGCTATTTATACTGACCAACAGCGAAAACCCTTTGGACGAAAACCATGTGTGACGAAATCAGGGATTTCGCCACACACATAGTGACGAAAACAAGGGGTGTTCGCCATATCCATTTTGACGAAATCAGGGAGATTTCGTCATGTGTAACTTTGAGAAAAACTTTGAGAATTCCATTGACATCATCATGACATCACTAAGGTGATGTGATGTCATGGTGATGTGTCGGCGGGAAAGGCCGTGGCTCTCCGTGCTTCGCGTGTTGAACTCTGGGGCGCACGACGGAGGAATGTCGCTACGTCGGGCTTGAGCCGAACTTAACCGCGTCGAACCGAGTTGAGTCGAACCGACCCGAGTCGCGTCCACATAAAGTGTACCAACACAAACACAATAACTTTTTCTTTATCGGCAAACACACACCCTTCTAAAAACTACTCTCAAAATCCACCTATTACATATTTTT
Source organism: Helianthus tuberosus (assembly GCA_030545235.1). Taxonomy (NCBI): domain Eukaryota; kingdom Viridiplantae; phylum Streptophyta; class Magnoliopsida; order Asterales; family Asteraceae; genus Helianthus; species Helianthus tuberosus. Next base: position 164,852,481 of record CM060410.1, read on the forward strand.
TTAGGACTCGAACTCGTACCATTTTAATCGGAATAAACACCTTTTATCACTAGACCAAGAGGCAATAAGCTATAACTTACTTTAATGTGTTCGCAACAAAAACAATAACCGGATGTAATTCACACTACGCATTTCGGTGGGGCTAGACGTGAAATTGGATCTACACAAATACAAAGCTTTTTATTTATAAAGACAACGGATTATTTATAAACACAACGGAAGTCTGAATGTTTACAGTATGTGATTTACATAAGGTTATCAAAGGCCTTGGAGCATCAGAGTTCGTAATACCATCAATAAATCTCTGCCAGAGTCGTTAAAATGTAATGAAACACTCAACGGGAGAATTTAAATCTACAAAAGAGATTGATGTGAAATAAGTAGTTCAAATAAATAAACTAAAATAAACCTAAATTTAGACTCAAGTAATAATAATCTAGAATCTCTAACTTGACTAAACTACTCACCGGTAAGTGAACCGGTCGACTCTAGCAAGGAAAAGCAAGTCCGGATGTCGAACCCACAAGGACTCTAATTAATCACGTTAAAGACTTTATTTAGACTAGACACTGACACGACTTAACTATTGTTGTGTTTTAAGGGGGGATGGGGTTTACTAAAATCCTAAAATTGAAATTAAAATAAAATTAGACTATGATACGAATAAGAACTAAAGTTTGATTCAGATGAGATTAACGACTACCTAAGCTTGAATCCAGTTTAACTATGAATGGATTTCTAACGGTAATATTGTTTTATGGAATCGGGATCGTTAAGTACTAAACCCTAAGGTATTTCAAGCTAAGACTTCCCGACCCTTCTCAGGAAGAAACCTAGGAAACCCTACAAGGCTGCTATGAACACCGATTGTTAGACCTCCTCTCAGTCCTCTAACGACTCTAAAAGTGCCCTAATTCGACTATCTACCACTCAGCACGACAGTCTAAGGCAATCCTAGGTTCTAACTTGGTTTAATAGACACAGATGCAATTAGGGAACTAAAACCGACTTCTCTCAAAACCTGTCTTAGCTTTATATTGCACTGAGACCTAATAACTAACTCGAGCCTCTCAGCGACAAGTTAAGCAGAATACCTAATTCTAATTGAATTTTAATTACTGTTTCTAAGGCTATCGACCGATTTACCCAAAGATCACCCGAACCCGCAAAGATACGAATAATCAACACAAATTCATTATGTGAAAGACATTCACCAAAATCTATGTGAAACAGCAAATGATCAACAATTAACGTTAAATACGCATATGCACCAAATCAAATATTCTAGAATTATTTACTTTCAAAGATCAATCCATAACAAATAATAGAAACCGTTAAAAGATCCAAACTTCATTAAACTATCATCTAACCTAGGTAGTAACGAAGGTTTTAGCCACAAAACATAGTATCTAAAATCAAAACACAAGTTTCAAAACAAGAATTCATCGCAAACGTGTCGAAACAAGAAAATAATGAAAACGGGGAGATAAGACCCGAACAATCTTCTTTCCTATGCTCCGAGCTTCAACCGGATGATTCCCGTAAGCCAAGATACTCCGAAAAGCGTAAAATCTGCTCTGAAAATCTCCTAGGGTTTCTTGAATTTGTAACTTCTCTTTAATGATGATTAACTTTAGTATTTATACGAAACCCTAGCAAATAACAAGCAAATCTCGCCAGACCACCCCGTCGCGTCGCGCGACGGGTGAGAACACTCCTGGTGGCGCGACGCCACCATGTATAATTTCAAATTTTATTTGTTTAAAGTTGGCGCTGCGCGACGAAACTCTAGAATAGCCGTGGCGTGACGCCACAGACGTTTTATCACAGACTCTTGCGTCCAATTTCCAGCTCTAACATTCCAAAACTCTTCAAAATTATTCTAACTCTTTTAAGCTTGTTCCAAGACTTAGTGTTTCAGCAATGTAGCTCGTTTTCGCTCCTTTTTCAGCAACTTTTAGTACCAAGACCTGGAAAACACAGATATAATCAATAGCACGCAATTCTAACTAAAACAAAACTAGAAATAACAAGAAATAATACAAACTATACACGAATAAAGGATGTATTTTGCAATACATCAAATATCCCCACACTTACTCTTTTTTCGTCCTCGAAAAAGAATTATACAACGGAATCAGAGACAAATAATCACTTGGGTCAAAAATTATTTATATCATATTAAAACCAAGACTTGCGTTAGCTGCGATTGCGAATATACTTGTCCCTTTAAACCCAAGTCCGATCCTAAGCCCTTATCATGTAAATTTAATTTAAATGCGGTCAATCTACCTAGGGCCTCACACTAGAATCTACGGTCCACCTACTCCCACCTCAAGCTTATAGGACTAAAGGAACGATCACTGGACCAATTCCCAACCGTCTTATATCAAAACCAAGAGAGTTTACAATCAAATTTTTTTTTCTTTTTCCATTTTTTTTCGCTTTTCTTTTTTTCTTTTTCTTTCAATGAGCGTAGACGATGCTTTCCCTAACCAAGAGGCAATCCTGTTGTAGAGTCGCGATCCCCAACTCGGACTACTTAAGTTTCGGTACTTTTTACTTTTCTTTGCACAGTCGATTTCACACACCCTAGCGGTAATCCGGTTGTAAAGTCACTATCCCCAACCCAGACTACATAGGAATGCACTACTTTCATTCAGTTTCTAGCTCACTTTTTATTTTATTTCCTATTTTTTTTCATGATCACAAACTCTAACAGTTTTAACTTATAACGGTGCCCCTTATAATATTATCGGCAGTTTTAATTTCCCATATCTCCCAGGCGAAACCCACTAGCAGACCGACAGTTAAGGTATATTAGCTCAAAGGGACTTAAAACCAAACCCGGGCCTATCCACATATCCCTAACTAGACGCAAGCTCGATTTATTTTTGTCTCATATTATTATTATTTGAACCCAAGCAAAATATTCACCTTTTCTATCATTTTCCGTATTAAATATGCAAACTTCTTATTTCAAAGGACATTTTTCTGATTTTTCGATTTTTTTGGATTTTTTTCAATTTTTTTGTATTTTTCAATATTATGACTCGATTATTTACATGTATCTCATCCCCACAATTAAAGATTGCATTGTCACTAATGCAAGAATGGATATACGACTCAATAACTACCTAAAAACACTAAAAACGAAAACTAAAGACGAACTAACTAAATAAATAACGAACGAAATAAATAAATAAAATACAACAACAAAAAGGGAAACGACTTAGTTGATATGTGAGACTGTCAAAGTGCTAGTCATTTCCACATAAGCCCTCCAATTCGAAACGCGCTCAGCAAACAACTCTTAACCTCAGACACGCGAACGAAAGCGGCTAACATAATCAACCTATCCATCATCAAACAAACTACCAAAACATATCATATATATATCAAAATATCATTAGATCATCAGTTCCAACATCAACCAACCCAACCTCCTTAACCAACCTGTTCAAAGTGTATAAATATCAGTACAGACCAAAAATATGAGGATCAAAAACAGCATAAAAGAAAAATAATCAACAAAAGATATAATAGTCAGTTGCTGCTCCTGCATCCTCATGCTATCCCCACAGTAATCCATGTCATGCTCCCTATCAGACTCATGACTGCTCTCCTCTCGACCACCTGCACCTGAACTGCCCTATCCAAATACACGAATCGGGGGAATAGGATCAAACCTCTCAGCAGTACTAGCCGAGCTACCCTACTGCCTCGGCTAGAAGAAATCTGGGATCCCCATGCTGTGCCTGCTCATGATGTATCGGATGGCATCCTCCTGCCTATCCTGACCTGTCAAAACAAGGTACTCCAGCCTGTCGAACCTCTGCTCCACATACACAGAGAACGACTCCAAAGTAAGAGGTGCAGGTGGTGGTGGTTGTCTGCGAGGGTACTGGTGTGCTGGCAACTCGTGTCACTATGGTGGCCGCTGTCTATGTGGAGGATCAACCTGTAGCATCACATCCTCAGCTGGATGTCCCTGTGGCGGCTGCACCTGTGGACCCTGTCTGATCGGCTCCCAGCCGTAGAGCTCCATCCATGACACTATTCCCGCTTGTTGCAACTCCTTCAACCCAAAAGTCACCGTCTTGGGCCCCTCGTGTAAAAATTCGGGAAGATATTTGTCAAACACCCCCAAATTTCTTGCAATCCTAATAATATAGGGGCCCGTATCCAAACCAGCACGAGGACCTCCTCGACGACTCCTACTAAAATAATCTGTTAAGACCGTAGCCAGATTCATCTCCCTGTTCTGCACTCTACACATCAAGATAAACAACTCTATCCAGTTCGCTTTGTTCTCCCCCGACTTCCGACCCACCAGTGTAGTAGATAAAATTTCAGCATATACCTATAAACCGGATTATGAACCGAAGTGATCAGTTCGTAGTCGTGAACGGGTGGTCAAAAATTGTACTCCAGAACTCTCGCAACTCAGTCGCACCAACCCCAAGATCCCTAGGCTTAGTATAAGCACCCCGCAAGCAAGTAACAAACTCCGGCCTCTTCACTTCCTCTTCAGTATACAACCCCGAAACTATGGAAAACTGCGCCATATTCATCTCATACACCTGCTTACCTAAACTAAACGACACAGCTGTGCCCTACTCGAACTTTCCCTCCTTATGTGCCCAAGTGCTATGGAACTCTAGCACCAACTCCTCATACTAAGGCTCTATACACTCTAACGCATCAATCAACCACTGACCCAAAAGATCAATAACCTCCTATTTTGAGCCTATTTCACTCAACCACAACCAGTCGATCACCCTGTGCTGGAGTAGATCAGTGTCTTCAATTTGTCATATTTGTTCCATTCTGACGAACTCAGCTCAAACTTCAAAATCGGGTGATTAGCTCTACGAACTTTCATATCTGGGATAAAATTATAAGACGCTTGATATTCGATTTTTCTCAGCTTCGGATCATCGGCAGCTATTTGAATGGCCGGTGTCTCCTGTGGGACCGGATCCTACTGAGGCGGATCCTGTTGCGGTGCCGACTGACCCGCTCCTGTCTTTCTCGCCCTACCACGGCGGGAACTACTAGCCATGCCTGCAAAACAAATATAATCAAGACAAAACAGGCAGACAGTCAGTCATAACAAACTATTTTTGGTATTTTTAATTTTTATAATTTTCTTGAATTTTTTTGAAATTTTTTATATATTTTTTTTTTCGAAAAAGAAAGAATAGCCGTATAGCATTCCATTCACGGCTAATTCTAATACAAACGGGTTACCTTTTACAATTGCTAAGTGATAGTTAAACTCGCCCGAATGGAGATTGAGTACGGGCGAGCTTAAACCACTTGTACGTGCAAGTAAACCCAAACACAACTAACTACGACTGAAACTAGGCTAAAACGACACTAAAACGAGTCAAAGACACTAAACTAGACTCAATGTACACTACCGCCCATCGGCACTTTTAATTGTCCCAATTAAGAGCCAAAGTGCCGAACAATGACATTGAAGTCCAATATGCGCTTAAAAATCATTTGCTTTTTTAGATATTTTAAAACAAATTTAACGTCGAAAAATTCCGCCTAGTTAAAGGAGGTTTCTTTCGAACGCAAAAATTCAGTTTTAATGTGCAAAATCAGAACTTCAAGTCATCAATGTATCATACCATTCAATAATCAAGCAAAGCACATTAAATATAACCAAACCGACACCACCTGCGCCCAATACATCGACACCAATCCTGAACGCCTAATTAAAGACATAAATAAAAAATTGAGTATCAAATGTCACACAAATTAGCATCATAATTCAGAAAAATATTGCTCAAATCACCCAACCCCTAAACAGCCGCACCCCTGAACTAACTAACATACCTAACATAGCATACCACAAGACCGACGCAAACAAAAGTCAACACCACTGACTCGAAACTAACTGATATCCTAAGCAACTGACCCACACTTAGACACAAGACTGACCTCACAAACACTTGACTCGACTAACACAAACTGACCCGACATCAATCCGTAACATTACTCTAAGAAAACAGGACACAACTGACCACTAGACGCCTACGAAACTGACTCAACCAGCAGGACTCGAGAGCTCTTCAGGACAGATTCGAACCTGACTAGACATCACTGAACATGAAATCAACTCAAACCAAGACTCGACTCGACAAATGGACCCGAGACAAAACTCTATTAAGCAAATATAAGAGAAAAATGAGGATAAACGTACCTGAATCGTTGATATTTGCAAGAAAAAATGAAAATTTTTCGTGCGATGAAGGTCCCGAATCGGTTCAATATGGTGGTTGGATGATGAAGATTTGGTGTGGGTTTTGTTCGGCGAGTTTAACCGATCACGTGGGTGGAATTTTGGCCGAAAATGGTGAGGTTTTGGTGGTTTAATGGAGGAGATAGGGTGGTGTTTAAGGGGATCGGCGATTGGGCTGTGGAAGAAAGGTTTTGTTGTTTGGGGAAAGCTGTCGACACAATAGGGTTTTAATCTTTTTTTTATCGTCACGCGACGCCAAGAGAAGGAGGGTTGGCTGTGGCGTAGCGCCACGGCGTGGTTCGGATAGGGGGTATTGATTTTAGGGGTTAAAACTGTTCAAATAGGGTTTTTTATTGACCCCAATGGTGGCGTTGCGCCACGACGTGATGATTTGATGGTGGAGCGATGCCAAGATCGATTTTGAACAGAATATATCGAAATTTTTCATGTTTTAGGACTTAGAAAAATTTCTAAGTCTTACCAAACCTTCCCCAAACCATCCCAATTTTTTTCTAAGTATGGGACTTACCTGGGATGACGTTTTCTTTGCAAATTCAGCTCTTCAAGTGTACGCTTCCTGCAAAATATCTCAAACACGCGAAACACAAACACGAAAAACTACTAGAAATACGAAAAATTAATGAAATTTACAAACGGTACATACTCTACAAACGAAGCTCTTCTCGCTCATTGTTCGGTGAAGGTGGGTGGGTCCTCTAGAGGAATTGCTTCCTCCTTGGTAGTATCAATGGGGCCTCCCAAGTAATGTTTCAAGTGATGACCATTTACCTTCCACACACCTTTATCAACTTCGTCATACAACTCAACGGTACCGTATGGAAACATCTCCTTTACCACATACGGTCCGGTCCATCTTGATTTCAACTTCCCCGCTATCAATTTCAATCTTGAATTGAATAACAGCACTCTATCACCTACCTTAAACTCCTTCAATCCTCGCAACCTCCTATCATGCAACGCCTTAGTCTTTTCCTTGATACTCCAAGATCGTTCATAGGCGGCATCCCTTAAGGCTTCCAATTCATGGATTTGGAAAAACCGCCTTCTTGCGGCTTCGGTAAGGTCGAGGTTAACGGTTTTTAATACCCACAAAGCTCTATGTTCTAACTCTACTGGAAGATGGCACGCTTTGCCATACACAATCATAAAGGGCGTGGTTCCTAACGGTGTTTTGTAGGCGGTGCGGAATGCCCACAAAGCGTCGTCGAGCTTTTCCGACCAATCCTTTCTACTTTTTCCTACCGTTTTTTCTAGGATTCTCTTCACCCCTTGGTTTGGATTCTCTACTTGGCCACTAGTTTGTGGGTGGTATGCGGTAGAAAGACGGTGAGTGACACCGTAGCGAGCAAGTGCCTTTTCCATGGCGGAATTGCAAAAATGCGTACCACGGTTACTTATGATAGCTTTAGGAACTCCGAAACGTGTGAATAATTTCTTAAGGAATCTCACCACCACTCGGGCATCATTAGTGGGCAAAGCTTGAGCTTCCACCCACTTTGAGACATAGTCAATGGCCACGAGGATGTACCTATTCCCACTCGATGAGGGGAAAGGTCCCATGAAATCAATACCCCAAACGTCAAATACTTCAAGAACTTGGATGGGATTTTGGGGTATTTCATCCTTGGATGAGATGTTGCCGGTACGTTGGCAATGGTCACATGTCCTAACAAACTCTATGGCATCTTTAACTACCGTTGGCCAATAGGAGCCACTATCAAAAACCTTTTGTGCCGTCACAATTGCCCCGTGATGGCCTCCCGTTAAACCCTTATGCACATGTCTAAGTACGTCCATCCCATCCTCTTTTGAAACACATCTCCTAAGCACTCTATCTCCACCTATCCTAAATAGGTACGGGTCATCCCAATTGTACTTCCTAGCATCCCTAAGAAGCTTTTTCTTTTGTTGGTAGGACATACCCCTCACAAGATCTCTGGTCGCTAAATAATTTGCCAAATCCGAAAACCATGGAAAACCCTCTACCTCGGCACTTACAAAGTCTATGTTTTCATGAGGAAAAGTGTCTCCTATTGAATCCGCACGAACTTCCTCTCTCTTAGGATCCTCTAAGCGTGACAAATGGTCGGCGGCCATGTTTTCCGTCCCTTCTTATCTTTAATTTCGATATCGAACTCGAAGAGCAAAAGAATCAATCTAATGAGGCGTGGCTTTGCGTCCATCTTTTGGAAGAGAAAGCGCAAAGCGGCATGGTCGGTGAACATGGTGGTTTTGAAAGCACGAGATATGAGCGAAACTTATCAAACGCAAACACTACGGCTAAGAGCTCTTTTTCCATGGTGGTATAGTTCTCTTTAGCATCGTTTAAAGTTTTGCTCGCGTAGTAGATTGGATGAAAATGTTTATCAACTCTTTGACCTAAAACCGCACCTACGGCGTAATCACTTGCATCGCACATGAGCTCTAAAGGCAAGCTCCAATCGGGCGAAACAAGGATTGGGGCACTAACGAGTTTCTCCTTCAAAAAATCAAAAGCCTTTATGCACTCCTCATCGAAGACGAAAGGTACATCTTTCTCTAAAAGTCGGGTCATGGGGCGCGTAATCTTAGAAAAATCCTTAATGAAACGCCTATAAAAGCCCGCATGACCTAGAAAGCTATGAACGGACTTGACAATAGTAGGTGGAGGCAATCTACTTATGATATCTATCTTGGCCCTATCCACCTCTATCCCATCTCTAGACACCTTGTGACCTAAAACTATCCCCTCCGTCACCATAAAGTGACATTTCCCCCAATTCAACAAAAGTTTTGTCTCTATACATCTCTTAAGCATCCTATCAAGATTGAGAAGACATTGATCAAAAGTGGTACCATAAACCGATAAGTCATCCATGAAAACCTCCATAGAAGTCTCAAGCATGTCTTGGAATATAGCAACCATGCATCTTTGGAAAGTAGCCGGAGCGTTGCATAACCCGAAAGGCATGCGGCGATACGCATAAGTGCCGTAAGGGCATGTGAATGTCATTTTATCTTGATCCTCCGGGTGATTGGGATCTGAAAATAACCCGAAAATCCATCGAGAAAACAATAAATTTGTTGACCCGCTAGACACTCCAACATTTGGTCAATGAATGGCAAGGGGAAATGGTCTTTCCGGGTGGCGTCATTTAACTTTCGGTAGTCTATGCACACACGCCAACCGGTAACAGTACGGGAAGGGATTAATTCGTTCGTTTAGTTCATGATCACTGTTATCCCACCCTTCTTTGGGACAACTTGGGTCGGGCTAACCCATGGTGAATCGGAAATTGGGTATATCACCTCGACATCTAACAACTTAAGCACTTCCTTCTTAACAACCTCTTGCATGTTCGGATTTAGGCGCCGTTGAGGTTGCACCACCGGCTTATAATCATCTTCCATGAGTATCCGGTGGGTACAATAGGCGGGGCTTATGCCCTTAATATCCGAAAGTCACCATGCAATGGCTTCCCTATTCTCTCTCAACACCTCTAACAACCTACCCTTCTCCCCCTCCTCTAACTTAGACGAAATAATGACAGGAAAATCGGACCCCTCACCTAAGAAAGCGTACTCTAAGTGGGATGGGAGAACTTTAAGTTCTAATGGGGTTTCTCTAAGGGTGTACTCTCAACCTCACTTTTTACTTCACTCAATTCTAGCACTTCGGGGACCCACTCGGTCTCTTCTACTTCCTCACTCTCACACACAACCTCCTCTACCTTCTCAACTACCTCATCTAACTTACCCTCAACTAAATCGGCTCCACTAATATAGTCAAAGCAATGCTCGACACATGACAGGAAAGACTCTATGAAATAGACCGAATGACAAGGACTACTAAGATCATCAGAACCACTAGGGTGTTTCATGGAGCGTGCTTTCTCAAAAGTAACTCTCTCCTCACCGACTTGGAGTGAGATTTTATCATCGAAGACATCGATGATAGCCTTGGCGGTATACAAGAATGGGCATCCTAGAATGATAGGAACCTTCTCGTCGGCTTCCATATCAAGAACGAAAAAGTCTACGGGAAAAACGAATTTATCCACTTTAACTAGAAGGTTTTCGATTTTGCTACGTGGATACTTCACTGATCTATCGTCTAGAGACAAAGACATACGTGTAGGGGATAACTCTCCTAGACCTAACCTCTCATACATGGAATATGGCATTAGGTTTATACTTGCTCCTAAATCGGCTAGGGCCCTACACTCGGTATCACTCCCAAACAAGCACGGGATGGTAAAAAGGCCCGGATCCGTTAATTTTTCCGGGACCTTGTTTAAGACTACGGCGGAACACCCTCCACTAAGGGGAATGTTAGAAACCTCTCCTAACCTATCCTTACATTTTAGAAGGTCCTTTAAAAATTTTGCATATTTTTAGGCATCGATTGGAAGGCTTCTATGAAAGGAAGGTTGATTTTAAGTTGCTTAAAGATTTCTAAAAATTTCCCGTACTCTTTAGAATAAGTTTGATTTTTAAGACGGGGAGGAAATGGAGTACGGGAAATATCAACAGTGGGTGATGGAAGAACTTGTATGGGCCTTTTTCCTATACTCTTCTCACTTGAAGGCCCCCCGGTTTGTGCGGTACTTGTTGGGATTAACCTAGGTTGCACTTTACCGGGAGCCTCCATATCAATCTCTTCATCTACGGGGTCCTCATCTTCTTCCTTAGCACGCTCGGGTCTCACTACCTCTCCTACGGTCCTACCACTATGGGTCGAAATTGCCTTCAAAGTACCAGATGGGTTGGGCTTTGTATTTCCTGAAAATTGACTGGGAGGTCGTTCTTGCAACTGACGTGCAATATCCCCAACTTGCCTTTGAAGGTCTAAGAAATTTGAATGGTTATTCTTCAAGAATGTAGCGTGTTCTTCTTAGGTACGTTGGGTAGCCTGATCCTTAACCACTAGCTGGGTAAGAAGGTCCTCTATCCTAGATAGACTACTATTTGACCCCTCATCCCTAGGTTGAACCTCTTGGTTTGACCCCTCACCTCTGAACTGTGCACCTGAACTAGCAAATTGACATGTTTGACCCGAACCCCCACAAGAATAGAAACATGGCTCCCCTGCTTTGATATTGACCTGATGGAAAACAAGGGGGTTACCGGAAGAGCAATAATTATTTGCATGCCAATTGGAGTTACTATTGTTGAATGGGTTAGTTGGACCCCTATTTTGACCTGCTATGTACTCAACCTGTTCTAGGGTAAGTCTTGGGCAATCTATGGTGTCATGTCCACCTTTACAAACTTCGCACTTATCGACCTTCTTCTTAATTTCTAGCAACTCTTTGGTGATATAGTCGAGTTGCGATGCTACCTTTGAGTCTGAGACGACTTGGTTTACCCCTCGAGAAGATGAGGAAGTATTCACAGGATTGGAATTCCTGCTGGTAGCACTATGATCTATATCAGCATGAGCGAAGCTCTCAAATAGATCATTGCAGTCGGCCACAGTTTTCTTTCCCATAAGATGGCCTCCTGCAGATGTGTCGAATTAGACCTTGCACTCAGGGGTGAGACCATTGTAAATTTTTTCTACTAAAGCCCAATCCGACAGCCCATGTTGGGAACAACGCAAGAGTAAAGTTTGAAACCTCTCCCAAGCTAAGTGATATGGTTCGTCAGGTTCCATTCTGAATGAATGGATCTGATCTCGAAGGCGAGAGGCCTTCGCAGGTGGGAAATACTTAGCAAGGAAAGCATCTCTAAGTCCAGCCCAAGTAGTATAAGTACCTGCTGGCTGCGAGTCGAGCCATGTGGTTGCGCGGCCAGCAAGCGAAAAAGGGAAGACTTGGAGATAGCGAGCATCAAGATTAACACCTTCGATGCCGAAGGTGCTACACAGACGGGTGAGACGGTTGATATGTGTAGGCACATCCTCATCATCACGACCGTGGAACTGACAAGAGTTGTTAATGGCGGTCATGATGTATGAGGGAATTTGCCAGGACTTGTCATTGGTGATTTCAGGGATGGTGATGGGTGAATTTGCGGTAAAACCCGAGGTGGAACATTGGTGGACAGTTTGGTTTTCGGCCATTTGGTGAACTGGTTGTGGACTAGGTGGACGGGAAGGTGGTGGGGTGTTGTGGGATGATGACTTAGGGGTGAAGTCATAGTTTGGTGGTTTAGATTGTAGTGTAGAGTCAGAAGGGGCTGTAGATGAAGTTGAAGATTTTCTAACCTGTAAATTGGGTGTGGAGAAGGAAGACTTGTCGATCGGCGGCTGCACTGGTCCCTGAGAACACGTGTAGGGCATGAACTGCAAAACCAAAAATAAACAAGTAAGACGACTCCAACAAAAGACTCTGAAAATAAAAAGACACTAGAATTACATGGACTCCTACGACTCTCAACCACACAAAAAGCACGTATAGATATCAGTTGAAATCCAAACAAAGTAACTAACGCAATTTCCAAGAGTCCCCGGCAACGCCGCCAAAAACTTGATGTGGAATAAGTAGTTCAAATAAATAAACTAAAATAAACCTAAATTTAGACTCAAGTAATAATATTCTAGACTCTCTAACTTGACTAAACTACTCACCGGCAAGTGAACCGGTCGACTCTAGCAAGGAAAAGCAAGTCCGGATGTCGAACCCACAAGGACTCTAATTAATCACGTTAAAGACTTTATTTAGACTAGACACTGACACGACTTAACTATTGTTGTGTTTTAAGGGGGGGTTACTAAAATCCTAAAATTGAAATTAAAATAAAATTAGACTATGACACGAATAAGAACTAACGTTTGATTCAGATGAGATTAACGACTACCTAGGCGTGAATCCAGTTTAACTATGAATGGATTTCTAACGGTACTATTGTTGTATGGAATCGGGATCATGAAGTACTAAACCCTAAGGTATTTCAAGCTAAGACTTCCCGACCCTTCTCAGGAAGAAACCTAGGAAACCCTACAAGGCTGCTATGAACACCGATTATTAGACTTCCTCTCAGTCCTCTAACGACTCTAAAAGTTCCCTAATTCGACTATCTACCTCTCAGCATGACAGTCTAAGGCAATCCTAGGTTCTAACTTGGTTTAATAGACACAGATGCAATTAGGGAACTAAAACCGACTTCTCTCAAAACCTGTCTTAGCTTTATATTGCACTGAGACCTAATAACTAACTCGAGCCTCTCAGCGACAAGTTAAGCATAATACCTAATTCTAATTGAATTTTAATTACTGTTTCTAAGGCTATCGGCCGATTTACCCAAAGATCAGCTGAACCCGCAAAGATATGAATAATCAACACAAATTCATTATGTGAAAGACATTCACCAAAATCTATGTGAAACAACAAATAATCAACCATTAAAGTTAAATACGCATATGCACCAAATCCGATATTCTAGAATAATTAACTTTCAAAGATCAATCCATAACAAACAACAGAAACCGTTAAAAGATCCAAACTTCATTAAACTATCATCTAACCTAGGTAGTAACGAAGGTTTTAGCCACAAAACATAGTATCTAAAATCAAAACACAAGTTTCAAAACAAGAATTCATCGCAAAAGTGTCGAAACAAGAAAATAATGAAAACCGGGAGATAATACCCGAACAATCTTCTTTCCTATGCTCCGAGCTTCAACCGGATGATTCCCGCAAGCCAAAATACTCCGAAAAGCATAAAATCTGCTCTGAATATCGCCTAGGGTTTCTTGAATTCGTAACTTCTGTTTAATGATGATTAACTTTAGTATTTATACGAAACCCTAGCAAATAACAAGCAAATCTCGCCAGACCACCCCGTCGCGTCGCGCGATGGGTGACAACACTCCTGGTGGCACGATGCCACCATGTATAATTTGAGATTTTATTTGTTTAAAGATGGCGCTGCGCGACGAAACTCTATAATAGCCATGGCGCGACGCCACAGACGTTTTTTCACAGACTCTTGCGTCCAATTTCCAGCTCTAACATCCCAAAACTCTTCAAAATTATTCTATCTTTTAAGCTTGTTCCAAGACTTAGTGTTTCAGCAATGTAGCTCGTTTTCGCTCCTTTTTCATCAACTTTTAGTACCAAGACCTGGAAAACGTAGATATAATCAATAGCACGCAATTCTAACTAAAACTAAACTAGAAATAACGAGAAATAATACAAACTATACACGAATAAAATATGTATTTTTCAATACATCAGAGATCTTAGGTGATATCATAGGTTCCAGTTAGTAGAGTTATATGTCCTAAAGACAATAGAACCGAACCATCTCAACACCTTAGCGGTTACTGTCACCTAGGTGATCTTTAAAAATGCATCACCTTTCGCTGATAAATACAAATAACATATGCGTTTTATAAAGCATTTAAAAAGTGTTCATGAGATTAGTCTTTTGATTTACCAAATTCACAACTTGTCACACATTTAAGCCTATACTAATGCTAGATCTACGAATCACACACATCACAACGTCTATCAGGTGTATGTCAACACCTCGCGTTTTTGTGACTTATTTGTATAATGAATACAACAAGGTACCAACTTATGTGTGCAAGTTGGCTCAAAGTGTTTTGTTGCAAGCATACCGAAGTAAATCATATTATCACATGGTTGAACATGTATAATACATGCAGCACGAATTAAGTGATAATATACCAAGGGTTTTAATACTAGCACCCTAGGTTATGTAAAGTAGTTAAATTTGTTTACCTTTAACCGCACCTGGAACACAACGTATTACAATCGTATAAATTCTATTGTTCACACGGTTTGTTTTATGCTAGAGGCGCTATAATCATGGAGTAAAATGTAACAATCTTCCAATGAGATGGTTACAAATCATTAATCATCTTTTAAGACTGATTATTAGTACTCGGTTTGAAACCCCGTTCGTTAAATTAAATGGGGAATCGATCAAAATGTCAGTTATAACCGTACGATTGAGAAAACTTCGTACATTGTGGTTTTGTTAACCATACATTTTGATTTGAAAAAATGTTGACCTATTACGGTTTGTTTTAATGGTTTAAACCATTGTTAACGATTTGTATTCGTATAAACGGGTTCGAATGGGAAACAGATTCGTATCAAGTCGAACACGGTTGATATATTTTAGTGAAGTTTACAAATTGATTTGGAAGAGTTTTGGTCCATTACAAATCATTTTTCTGGTTAAACCGTCTTAACGGCTGGTATCCCGTACATACGGGTTTTGGACGGAATCCAGCTCGTTATGGAATGAACCAGAAGGAAATCCAATAAATAGAGTTTATAAACTAACATGATCAAATAACGTGGACTAAAATGCAATTTATATCCTTTAACTAGAAATTAGACCCGCACGCGTTGCGGTGCGGGCTACAAAGATAGAAACACATGTTATAACATATGATATCAAACGAACCTTTTAACTTCGTCGTGGGTAACTTTTTATGTTATAGGAACAATTCAAACACATCAAACGAACTCTTGATTAACATCAAATACCCAATAAATGACTAAAAAAGTAACTATTTTTGTAATCGTTAGGCATTGTTAAGAATGAATAAGCAAACATAAAAACATAGGTTGTGTTAACTGGATAAGGTCCACAATATGCTTCACGGTTTCTCTCTTTCTGTTTCTTCATCTCATCTGCATCAATCAAAGTGATCATTTTGTTAATTACAAGTCACATGGATCAACATCTAAAGGCACCTACTCCCAAGTGTCTAACCATCAAATATCATACAAAGATTAAATACAAAGAACACCTAAATTCAGCTTATTTACTTTATGTTTGTTAAAGCAATTGCCATGGATAGATGCAACAAAACACACCTAACATAATCAATCGATTAGCAGAGCCGCTCAATCTTTCTACAAGCCGAACGGATTTACAAAATTCATAGCTTTTGTTACTGCTCCTAGATTGACGACATCCAATGGATCAGTTGTCGCTGCAAAATGTCTAATTTTGTAAATCAAGCCGAGCCGCTCAAGTTTTTTACAGGCCGAACCCAAACCCAACATTTTAGGTCATTAAGATAATCGATCCTAGCCGATTTAGCACGATTTTTATACGATCTAAGCCCGAAACCAAATTGGGTAAGCTTGTTCGCAACCAGTGATAAAATCATCCAAAAGTAACGAAACATTGTAATTGAAAAGATGATACATAACACATACCATATGGATCTGAATGGTATAGCATCCAGCAATCAACATAATCATGAAACAATTAAGTGATTAACTGAACAAAAAACACAAATTAGAAATATCTAAAAACTGCGAAATAATATAAATAACCAGCTATAAAACATAAATTAAATCTATAAAAAATAACTTACCATAAATCTAACTCTTCACTGGCTGAAATGAAAAGTCGTACGTTCCAACGACAACCGATCGGACTGCAAGTACTGCAGGAACAGTTTCTACCTAACCAGACTGTAACACCATCCCTATTATAAAAGGGTTTTAGTACTAATAACGACAATTAATTGTGTTCTTATGAATACAAGTACATATAAATACGGGTTTACTAAAAACTTTTACAGTTTAAAAGTTTTACAACATAATGTAATTGAGTTCGTCGTTTAAAAGTTACGACGTAACGCCGTGCGGAAGCTTTAATCTCGTGTGTTCGGTTCTTCGTTTAGCTTGATCTTCATCCGGAAATCCCTTGACATTCACCTATGACCAAAACCAACATAAAAGTTAGCTTTGGTAGTTAAATAACATGTTTAAACAAGTCATATGGGTCAAAACAACAAAATTCAACAATTTTCGTAATTCAGGGCGCCGCCGTACGCTAAGGGGCGTCGCGTTACGCCTAGCTCTATTTTAGGGCGCCGCCGTACGCTAAGGGGCTTCGTGCTACGCCTAGCCCCATTTTTTGACAGAATGATTATTTGGCTGATGCTGCAGATGCCCAGCTCAATTTTTATCCAACTTAAAAACTTATAATTGCCATAACTTTTGTTCTACTTATCCGATTCGCGTGATTATTTTTCCTACGCAACCGTAATTTAATTCTCCATCTCATGGAGTAAAAAAACCGACATCTGAAATCACAAAATTTTAGATTTCAAGCTCTCGGCTTGAAATTCAATTTTGACACTTTTTGACCTGTTTATGTTTTGATCAAACAAACTTGTTGGTCACCTTTAAAATGTCATGCAAATCACGTTATACCAGTTTACTAGTATTCAAGGTTCAAATTACGGGTTCTTATGCCTTATTTACCCATTTTTACTTGAAATCTTATTTTGACCCGTTAAGGGTATTTATGTACTTTTAAGCTTAATTTACGCTCGTTTCTCCTATGCCTCATAATTCCACCCGTTCATATCGATTAATCTTCCACCACAACTATGATTGTGGTGGATTTAATGAAATAGACTATTTATTCCGAGTTTTATCTCCCGGATATGCCATTTTACGGCAAGACACATTTGAGGCATTCAACCCTTGAAAGTATATGCCTTCAAATTTTATACGCATCTAAGAGTTACAAAATCATAATATAAGTTTCTAGTTGTTTACCCGGTTTACCCTTCAAGGGCTTTTTGGTCTTTTTTAATCCTTCATTTTTGTGATGAAGGACTTCACTAAATATTCGACCTAATTTGCGCTTTTAACTATAAGTTCATAAAAGCGTACCTGGCTCGGGTCGACAAATAGACCCGATTTATACCTCGCTTTAAGTATCACACAATCTATGGCGACGCAATTATCCGATTTGCTAATCGCTCCTGTTAACATAAGACTTGACAACCACATTAGTCGATATTGTCAAATGGTGTTATCACCACCATTCAACCCATTTGGCCTATATGCCCAACGTTGCCTATTTAATCAAAAACATGGTTTTTGACTTCCAATTCATACATCCATCCCATCCCGGATTTTCTTACCAAATCCTTTTTCTCTTAAATTCTTTTCGTACAAATTCAACCCATTTCGGCTTACGCCAAGGGTATCCCTTTTAACTTCGATTTACATTAGTCAACACTTGACCAACTTCCATTTTACCCTTTTCATCATTATTAGATTACACTACAAATAATTTCTTAGTCATTACATGATTAATTTACCGTTTTGCCCTTTTTGCCATAAACCATGGTTTTTATCATCTTTATATGTTCCGACTCGTATCGATCGCGTTGGAAATTCATATTTTCTATATTATCGTTATCATATTTATAACGTATAGAATAAACAAGTATTCTATATAATTGTGTAAGTTTCACTTACCTTGCATCCCGAATACGTTTTTCCTTTATGCTTGACTCGTTCGACCCGCTTTCTCCCCAAGCTTCACCTAGCTTGTTAAGCGCCAACTATCATTCATTATTCACAAGGTTGTTAGATTAGTCATTCCAAATCATGAATTTCACACCTTATGATTCTTTGACTATTTTTCTCTTTAAACTCAATCATAAATCATGAGTTTAATTCTTGTGTCAAGACTCACTTCTAATCAATTATGAACTCTTAACAAAATCCCTATTTTGTTCAAGTAGTTCATTCATACGAGTTAGTATGGCGTTTATAAACACCAATACAACATTAATTTCATCAAATCAACTAAACCCATTTCATAGCAATTATGATCATATACTCAAACTTGCAAATTGTTCAAGTATTTTGCTTCAACTATTAAATATGATGATTTTAACATGTGTGTATCATCATTTTCACTACATAATCCAAACCCACTTGTCTAAGCGTGGTAATCCATCAAATTATTCAAATCATAGCAATTTTTCTTCAAATTTCTACTTAGGGTTTGTTCCTAAGCAATGACACTTCATTAATTCGGCCATAGCCTCTACGATTCATACATAGATTGCATCATGCAAAGTTAATCGATTTTCACAACTTCAAGAATGTTAGAAATTCGACATACCTTACGATCCCCTTGATTTGGTGATCGTCTCTATGTGTTCAAATCCGAATTTGGCCCTTGTTTTATCCTCCAATTTGAGGGTTTTGTTGAATTTTAGGGTTGAGCTCCATGGGAGCTTGCTCCTGGCTTCTCACGTACGCACACACATATATGTGTGTTTGTTTTATTTTTTTTTATAAAACCATTTTCAAGATATCCAACTTTGGTCCCTCATGTTTGGTTAGTTATTAAGTAGGCCGCAACCTAATTATTTCTAACACTATTCTCACTTATCAACTAGGTTAAATATTCCTAGTTAACTTAATGGGTTCGGGGAAATTATGACTCAGTTTATTTTAAGTCCCGTTAACTCAGGCTTCTTATAAACTTTATTTCCTTAGAAGCATTTATTCACGTTTTATTAAATATTAGGTTTATTTATTTAAATCCTAATATTTATAGGGTTACTTTTACCGCTAACGGTATTTTACCCGTGTATTAGTATTAACGGGGTTTGATTACCAAACCCGTTTTCGGGGTGTTACAAGTCTACCCCCCCCCCCCCCCTTAAAGAGGTTTCGTCCCCGAAACCTTTCTCACGTACTTTATTGGTCTAGATCATCTAAACCTAAGTTTCGATTATTATTTGAGCATTGCTCGTATGTAATAATCTTACCAAAAAAATATGGTAATATGTTTTTGGTTTTAAAGCATACGCGCCTTTCATGTATAAGGTCTCGTGGGCCGTT
Source organism: Helianthus tuberosus (assembly GCA_030545235.1). Taxonomy (NCBI): domain Eukaryota; kingdom Viridiplantae; phylum Streptophyta; class Magnoliopsida; order Asterales; family Asteraceae; genus Helianthus; species Helianthus tuberosus. The sequence goes on from CM060410.1 coordinate 164,872,338, forward strand.
ACTTTCAGCTGGTATCTTTTATCTTTGTTGATTATTTATTTTTGTCGGTTAGACTTGTTAGTCACCTATTGCCTTATACCCCCATCGTTCGGGTATATTCTCCTTGCCTTCCCGAGGCTTATATGAGTTTACGGTCTCCTATCCCGTGACTCACGTTACAACGTGGTCACATTCTATATTACTTTTTCTTGACCGTGAACGTGTCACGTCACGTTTAAGTTTATCTCAACTTCTCTTTATCATGCTTCTTCTTTTCAAATGTATCGCCTTGCGCCTATCGGCGTTAAGACCTATATCCTTCAATATTAATCATTTCTGAATTCGTCTCGTAATATTCATATTTGTTAAAACGTTGTTTCTTACAAAAACTGAATTTTTGTTTAACGTTTTTTTTTATTATGTCAATTACTCATATCAAGGAAATTGACAACCCATAATTTATTCATTTCCGTTCTCGTTTTACACGGGGAATCGTAACCAGTTCCCTCGCTTTACACTATTGACCCGTAGGTTCTTTCACTTAGCCTCGTATGTTATTTCTTTAGATTTTTTTTAAGGTGAGACCCAAATAGCTCGTTCCTTTCTATTTATGACCCAAGAGTCTTCTTGGTCCCGTAGACCTTAGCATTACTTTTAATCCCGTAGGTTATGATGATCCCGTAGATCATCTTTTATTCATGTCTATTTTCAAATGTATATATATATATATATATATATATATATATACATATATAGCTTCAAGGCATCCCTTGTTATGTTTGGTCTCATTTATTTTCGCTTTTGAACTTTAGTTGACCTTGACCGTAGTCTAAGGCTTCTTTTGTTTACTTTCAGACTAATCTTCCGACTCTATGACTCCTTACGTCATTTACACGTCAGTTTGTTCTACGCTTATCGTTTTCCGGTTCATACTTATACTTCTTTACAGCCCATTACTCGGGTTATTTTATCTTAATGTTTTTAACGCCCATAACCCCATTTACATAGGTTTATGAATATTTCACACTTTTATTTATTCAGTTCGCGTTTACTTACATTAGCAAGCGTTATTCTTTATTTAATTCGTTTGACTTGTTCGTGTGAAATTTCATCACTTATGAATGTCAAACTTCATTCTTTAATTAGCCCGTTCAACTTTAAAATGGTTGAACGTAGTGATCAACATTTCTGTTTACAAAATCTCATCTTCTTTTAGTCATGACCCGAAGCCCGAGTCTTTTGACTTTCTATCCGCGTTCCCGTTTTTCGGTCTACGCATGCGTTTAATTCCATACCCATCAACCGGGTGTTTTACCGAAGTCGTTATAATTGCAACCCTTCCGGTATGCATTAAGACTTCGCTTTGATTTATTTGGTCGTCTTAGCGAAATTCATCGCTTTTATTCAACCATGTTCTTTATTCTTTATGCGACCATCCTTGACGGCCTTATAGATTATGAGTAACGATTATCATCGTTATCCTTTCTTTACTACGACTAAAGTTAACAACCTTGATTATCTTTTTCGTATGGGCAATACCTTTGTTTTTATGATTCGGCGGATCATCTATACTTTGGTTTTACTTGTCCATTTTGTCAACCATGGCTCTTTCGTCCAAAATGACTTATTTTCGTGAATTTTCCTTAGGTCGTTTATTTATAACATCATTTACATTGATCTTTGTCCCTTCTCTCGGGCTCATTATTCTAATGTAGTACATTTCCGTCACCCGGCTGTGCGTTTAAATTATTATCAAGTATTTTGCTCATTTGATTTATTTGGGTACTTTTTAATTTGTCCCACTCACCCCGTCCTTACTACATTGGATGTAAATATGTCCATCATAAAAAGTTCATGGTACTACGTGTTCACTACTTACTTGGCCAGAGTAAGCGATCAACACCTGGCATACATGACCTTTTTATAATTTTCACATTACACCCCATGTAAGTAATACCTCTACTTATTTTTCTTGGAAACAATATCCTGGATAGGTATTCTATTCAGGTTTTTCCAAGTTTTCTATCGACATATGCAACTTTCAATCTCTATGTATTTGTTGCATATTCCTATTCATGCAATAATTTAAAACGTGCACCTGATAATGCTTGCTTTAACAGGCTCTCTTTGCCATTTGCTTATCCGCGATCGTTACGCGATTTAGGTCCTTGATGAGTATGCTCTACTTGTCATACTTTGGACCGTTCCTCCATCACATCCGCAATTTGTTAAACTCCCGCAATCTTCAGATGCGAGTGTCCTTTAACTAAAACATTTACAAGAGTTAGTAGTATCAACTTCAATAATCGCCCGTATTATAATACAAGGCTTTTCTACTATACGCGTCAACGCGTGTAATTTCATTGACTATATAAATCCTTTACCGATTTAATTGAGGTAACGTGTATTACACGATAACTCTATGTGTTGTTTGTAACACTTTAACTCATACTAAACCATTAATATACAACTAACTTACCGGATTTGTGATCAAGCCATGAACCGAACACACTTACTCTTTAACCATGAGCTCTGATTACCAACTTGTAACACCCTCCCTATTATAAAAGGGTTTTAGTACTAATAACGACAATTAATTGTGTTCTTATGAATTCAAGTACATATAAATACGGGTTTACTAAAAACTTTTACAGTTTAAAAGTTTTACAACATAATGTAATTGAGTTCGTCGTTTAAAAGTTACGACGTAACGCCGTGCGGAAGCTTTAATCTCGTGTGTTCGGTTCTTCGTTGAGCTTGATCTTCATCCGGAAATCCCTTGACATTCACCTATGACCAAAACCAACATAAAAGTTAGCTTTGGTAGTTAAATAACATGTTTAAACAAGTCATATGGGTCAAAACAACAAAATTCAACAATTTTCGTAATTTAGGGCGCCGCCGTAGGCTAAGGGGCATCGCGCTATGCCTAGGGGCGTTGCCGTATGCTAAGGGGCTTCGCGCTACCCCTAACCCCGTGTTTGACAGAATGATCATTTGGCTGATGCTGTAGATGCCCATCTCAATTTTTATCCAACTTAAAAACTTATAATTGCCATAACTTTTGTTCTACTTATCCGATTCGCGTGATTCTTTTTCCTACGCAACCGTAATTTAATTCTCCATCTCATGGAGTAAAAAAAACCGACATCTGAAATCACAAAATTTTAGATTTCAAGCTCTCGGCTTAAAATTCAATTTTGACACTTTTTGACCCGTTTATGTTTTGATCAAACAAACTTGTTGGTTACCTTTAAAATGTCATGCAAATCACGGTTATACCAGTTTACTAGTATTCAAGGTTCAAATTACGGGTTCTTATGCCTTCTTTACCCATTTTTACTTGAAATCTTATTTTGACCCGTTAAGGGTATCTATGTACTTTTAAGCTTAATTTACGCTCGTTTCTCCTATGCCTCATAATTCCACCCGTTCATATCGATTAATCTTCTACCACAACTATGATTGTGGTGGATTTAATGAAATAGACTATTTATTCCGAGTTTTATCTCCCGGATATGCCATTTTACGGCAAGACACATTTGTGAGGCATTCAACCCTTGAAAGTATATGCCTTCAAATTTTATACGCATCTAAGAGTTACAAAATCATAATATAAGTTTCTAAACAACCTCTAAGAGTTGTTTACCCGGTTTACCCTTCAAGGGCTTTTTGGTCATTTTTAATCGTTCATTTTTGCGATGAAGGACTTCACTAAATATTCGACCTTATTTGCGCTTTTAACTATAAGTTCATATAAGCGTACCTGGCTCGGGTCGACTAATAGACCCGATTTATACCTCGCTTTAACTATCACACAATCTATGGCGACGCAATTATCCGATTTGCTAATCGCTCCTGTTAACATAAGACTTGACAACCACATTAGTCGATATTGTCAAATGGTGTTATCATCACCATTCGACCCGTTTGGCCTATATGCCCAACGTTGCCTATTTAATCAAAAACATGGTTTTTGACTTCCAATTAATACATCCATAAACCATGGTTTTTATCATCTTTATATGTTCCGACTCGTATCGATCGCGTCGGAAATTCATATTTTCTATATTATCGTTATCACATTTATAACGTATAGAATAAACAAGTATTCTACATAATTGTGTAAGTTTCACTTACCTTGCATCCCGAATACGCTTTTCCTTTATGCTTGACTCGTTCGACCCGCTTTCTCCCCAAGCTTCACCTAGCTTGTTAAGCGCCAACTATCATTCATTATTCACAAGGTTGTTAGATTAGTCATTCCAAATCATGACTTTCACACCTTATGATTCTTTGACTATTTTTCTCTTTAAACTCAATCATAAATCATGAGTTTAATTCTTGTGTCAAGACTCACTTCTAATCAATTATGAACTCTTAACAAAATCCCTATTTTGTTCAAGTAGTTCATTCATATGAGTTAGTATAGCGTTTATAAACACCAATACAACATTAATTTCATCAAATCAACTAAACCCATTTCATAGCAATTATGATCATATACTCAAACTTGCAAATTGTTCAAGTATTTTGCTTCAACTATTAAATATGATTATTTTAACATGTGTGTATCATCATTTTCACTACATAATCCAAACCCACTTGTCTAAGCGTGGTAATCCATCAAATTATTAAAATCATAGCAATTTTTCTTCAAATATCTACTTAGGGTTTGTTCCTAAGCAATGACACTTCATTAATTCGGCCATAGCCTCTACGATTCATACATAGATTGCATCATGCAAAGTTAATCAATTTTCACAACTTCAAGAATGTTAGAAATTCGACATACCTTACGATCCCCTTGATTTGGTGACCGTTTCTATGTGTTCAAATCCAAATTTGGCCCTTGTTTGATCCTCCAATTTGAGGGTTTTGTTGAATTTAAGGTTGAGCTCCATGGGAGCTTGCTCCTGGCTTCTCACGTACGCACACACATATATGTGTGTTTGTTTTCTTTTTTTTTATAAAACCATTTTCAAGATATCCAACTTTGGTCCCTCATGTTTGGTTTGTTATTAAGTAGGCCGCAACCTAATTATTTCTAACACTATTCTCACTTATCAACTAGGTTAAATATTCCTAGTTAACTTAATGGGTTCGGGGAAATTATGACTCAGTTTATTTTAAGTCACGTTAACTCAGGCTTCTTAAAAACTTTATTTCCTTAGAAGCATTTATTCACGTTTTATTAAATATTAGGTTTATTTATTTAAATCCTAATATTCACCGGGTTACTTTTACCGCTAACGGTATTTTACCCGTGTATTAGTATTAACGGGGTTTGATTACCAAACCCGTTTTCGGGGTGTTACACAGACCCTCCAACATTGGTAAGTTGGTGGCGACATGATTGGAATTCTGTTGGTTTAGAAGAACGAATACAAAATCCAAAATGAAGAACAATGAAACAAATGTGATACGGGACAGAAACCTGATGAACAAAAGTTTTGTGATGAGCAATGCTTATACGTGAGCATAGGTGGACAATAGAGTTTGTGATTGTGAAGTGGTGACAAGTACAACAGACAATGCATGAAGCACAACTTACAACTCACTAATGCACCCAAAATGCATTTTTCGTTATGTGCAGCTGATTTTGTGTATAGTATCTCCATGTGAAATGATTGAACCATTTCATCTCTTAGTTTGTAGATGTAATATGATGTGTGGTTTAGGTTAATTCCATTAAACCACACATCTCACATAAAACTGACAGTCAAAAAAAGAGCAGTCACACCTCCATCGGGAGGTTGCTAATTATATCATAAAGTGAGCTTCTGCAAATAAAGTTTTAAATTTATCAGTCCCCATACACAAAGAACTCAAGAGAAAATCACAAATATTAATACACGATAAATCAACGTTTCTTGAAGCATACCGGTCAATGGATTCAGACACAAATTCTTAAATTCTTGATTTTTTATTGGAAAGTTTATAAAAATGTAGGAATGTTAGGGATATAATGAGACAGTGGGGTCCAAATGCAACACATGTGTCCATTGATAGCAGACAAGTGCAAAGTAGTACCTCCATTGATAGCAGCCAAGTGCAAAGAAGTCTCTATATCTGTTCACTGGTTCAAATGATCTAGAGCAGCCTAGAATAAAAGGAGGATGCAGTCCCAAATAGATCAGATAAACAACAAATTACAACATTCCTACAAGCTAACCATTCGTAACCTAAAATTCACTTGAACACCCATCTCATCAAATCTCAAGTTATCCATGCGCATCACACCAAATCCCCCCAAAAATTCAAGAAAAGGTTAATAATTTTTCAAAAAATCAAAAAAAGATTCATACCACTGTCATCAAATATCCAAAAAAATTCAAGAAATAAAGAACAGATTCATACATTATTCAAGAAATACAGAAAACATTCATACCTAATTAGAAAAGGTGGACCAAAAATGCACCCAATCCCGGCGCGGAGATACGCACATGAACCCTAAAAGTTGTCGTTGCGTCTGCTCTGAAGCAACCGTTCATCTAGTTGTCACGGTTTCTCCACTGGTGTGGCTTGGCGGCAAACGATGGTGATGGTTAGGTGAGACATGAGGGTCGTGGTGGGTGAGGGATTAGGGTTTTGATTTGTTTGAGATGAGAAATACATTGAAGAAGTTGATGAGTCGACCACCGCCCATATCATCCAATAGTAGAATAAATGCGAGCTGGGTGAAACATTGAAGCGTGATGTACAACCTCCTACGTCGGCAACGATTTATAGTTTTTCTGTGTTGAGACCGTGGGGTATGGTGGGGCTTGGGTTGGGCTTGGGTTGGGTTGGGTTGGGTTGGGTTGGGGCATTAGTTGACACGTGGATGTTGAATATTTACAAACCCAAAGCCAAGTTTTAAGGGGTATGGTGGGGCTTGGGTTGGGCGTGGCTGGGCTGGCGTGGCCAAGCCACATCAACATTTTTTTTAATATATATATATATATATTTATAACTACATAAATAATAAACATACATATTTTTTAAACTACATAAACATACAAAATAATTATCAAAATAAAAAACAATCATTCTTCGTCGTCTTCGTCGATTTCGAACCCAGGAATCGTTGAAACATGATCCACCAAATCAGATCGAAGGTTGTGATGTATATCCCTAGACTTGATCAAAATTTCATTTGCCGCTTTATCTTGGTCTGTTACGTTACCTGGTTGGGGGTCATCGTCATCATAGTAGGTAACGACCGCTCTACCTTCATCCTCCAAAATCATGTTGTGAAGAATGATACATGTGTACATCACGTTTCCAATCTGATCCTTGTCCCATAGTCGACAAGGCATTGCCAATATTCGCCACCTTTTCTTCAAAACACCGAATGCTCGCTCGACATCTTTACGTGCAGCCATCTGGACCCTGTTAAACTTTAATCTCTTTGGATCTGTGATACCGTGTTTTGTGAACGATTTTACCAAAACCCCCCACTCTGGTTAAATCCCATCAACTAGGTAGTACCCATACACGTACTCAACCCCGTTTACAAAGAAAGTTCCTTTGGGTCCTATACCATTTACCCGATCATTGAAAAGGGGTGAGTGGTTTATGATGGTAATATCATTATGTGAACCTGGCATACCGAAGAACGCATGCCATATCCAAAGATCTTGGGACGCAACCGCTTCAAGCATGATGGCTGGCATCCCGTGAAATCCACTTGTGTGAGCGCCTTGCCATTGGGTAGGACAAAGTTCCCAAGCCCATTTCATACAATCTAAACTACCTAGCATCCCGGGTAGCCCATGATAACATGCGTGATGTTCCAATAATTGTTGCATGTCACTGAACGAGGGCTTTCTCAAATATCTTTTCCTATAAAGTTCTAGAATACACGAACAAAAGTTGTGAAGACTTTCTCTAGCTACACGTGCAGACATTTTTAAATAGTCATCCATAATGTCCGAACTATTGTCGTACGCTAACTGCCTAAGTGCGGCCGTGACCTTTTGCCACGTACTAAATCCTAATTTCCCGATTACATCGGGTTTTTGTTGGAAATAAACATACTTCTCCTCAAGATCTCTAGATATCCTTAAAAATAAGTTTCTACTCATACGAAAACGACGCCTAAACATTTTTTCATCATATTTAGGTTCCACTGAGAAGTAATCGCTTACCAATAAATTGTTAGCGGTATGCCATTCACGAGCGATGTACCTTCTCCTGCGTTTAGGTTGTTGAGTCTCTTCCTCCTCTTCGTCTTCCACGATAGCTTTCACCACTGTCGCGATCGTTTGTAGAAATATTTCTGCACCATCGTCAGATGATTGTTAGTGCATTACGTCTATTGACTTCGTCTTGTATCATGTTATAGGATTATCAGTGCATAAAGTAATTTAGCTTGAAAGTGGAGATTTACCTTGAAAGTGTCATATGTCATTTCAAGGGAAATCATGATTTAGCTTGAAAGTAGCATGTGTCATTTCAAGCTAAATCAACACACTATATATAGCATTCAACCTAAATCACTTTAGATTTTTGCCATTTAGAGAATTTGGAGAGCTAGAGATCTAGAGAGAGATTCTAGAGAGAGAAAGCTTGTCCACGTGATTCAGGTTCTTGTACACTATCAAATCTATCAAAGAATCACATTTATATTACATCGTGTGTACTAGGTCACGTTCGTGTACGGTTTCCGCACGTTTCACGTTCGTTTCGCAATCGTTTCGGAGTCAAAACCGGTCCTACAATGATGATGACGATTCAGTATAACTTGAAGAACTCATGGAAAGATTGTGTTTTATGTGTTTGATATTGTGTGAGAAAAATGATAAATATGGTAAGGTATTTATAAAGGAAAAAAAAATTAAATAGCCCCCAACGGCTAGTTTGGTTTGGCCATTCACAGCCCGCCATGTCAGCTTGCTAGACCCACCACACCCCCGGCTTGAAACCCAAGCCCAAGGGCCACGCCCCAACCCAAGCCCACCCGGGATGGTGGCTTGGGCGTTTTCCCCCAACCCACGCCCCAACCCAAGCCCCATACCCCATAGTTTGACAGAGAGAATAGAAAAGGGTTTTGGGGGGAAGAAGAGATGATGTGGTGTTTTGGGAAGAAGGAGAGATGATTCAGTGTTTGGCACGTGTATAAATCAGAATCACATATCCAATTTTTTTTTTGAAAAACACCCAAAGCCAAGGGTACAACTACCCTTAATTTAAAGTTGTTGCTTCTTTATAGTGTTTTAATTATGAACCAAATTGCAGGTGTTGTCCTTTAACTAACTAAATTACACAGGTTGTCTTTTATGTCACTGTTTCTCATCAGGCGGTGTTCTTTTACCCTAACCCAATTAATATTTTATGTTAACTCTTAGAATGTTCCACTCACACGAGGGCACAATGATCATTTTCACTTGATATCTTTCGTAAAGTGCATTTTGTGTCCTTTAAATTTCAACCAGATTTTAGGTGTTATCCTTTGACTAACAAAATTACAATGGGTGTCTTTTATGTTTCAGATTCTATACATGCGGTGTCCTTTTGCTTTAAGTCATTTACATTTTTAACATTAAGTCGGTTCAAGCTTATAGATCCTGCGAGGACATGGTTCAAGCTTACTAGGACCTCCTTCAATGCCCCAAAGGTATTGGATGGCGGGGGTGCGAATAGGTTGAACCCCTCATATGTAAACTAGGGGTGTTCAAAAAAATCCAAATCCGAAATATCCAAAAATCCGAATCTGGATTATCCAAAATTTCGGATATCCGAAAATTCGGATATACGAAATTCGGGTATTCGAAAATTCGGATTCGGATTCGGATAGCGATATTAAAAATTTTCGGATAATTAGGATGTCCAATATCCGAAATATTAAAATAGTTAACTTTTAATTATTTATTATAAAAGTAAATATATATAGAGTTTTCTAGAAGCCCAACTCAATAATCATCCATTCTGCCATTCACGTTTCACCCTAACATCGCCGCCACGCACAATCCCGTCCCACACCGTCAGTCCCGCTACGGTCGGCGACTCGAACCGGCGACCTACGACCGCCACTCCTTCAATTGTTGACCTGCAACTTTCATTCTTATGATCTGCAATAGTTTGTTCAAAGCCGATTAGGTGAGTCACGGGCTCACGATTTCAGATTTTCAATTACTAATCAAGGGTTTTTAATTTGAATATCGATTGAGGGCATTATTTTATCAGGTAGTTTGAGTAATGGTTTGTTTTGTTTAAGACTTCAAGCCTAGTTTGAGTAAATGTGTGTTTTGTTCAAGACTGAAAAGCCTGGTGTTCAATTGTTGATATTTGGTGTTCATATGTATTAATAATTTCTAGGGCTGCAAACGAACCGAACGAACACGAACATGACATTGTTCGTGTTCGTATGTTAAGAAATATATGTGTTCGCGAACCGTTCACGAACACTTATGTAACACCTCGAAAATTCACGTCCTATAATGTGTTGACACGTGTCATGAAGTTTAAACGTGTGAAAGAATGTTATAAAAGGACTAAAGTTGACAAACATGGAAAGTATGTGATTATACGGGTTCTAAGTGTCAACAATGAATAAATATACTTCATAATAACCCTACATGATGTTTATAACCTCAAACGAATAAATCATGGATCATACGAAGCAAAAGGTGAGAGATTACAAACTACAGGGGTTAAATGTGTCAACATGTTTAAAGATATACCTCTGAGTGACCTTTTGACAAACCCGAAGCTTTGTAAATGTTAATTATGCTCACTAGAATGCACGATATAAATTTCATAAAGTTTCGTTATCGTATGAGAAAGTTATGATCAAATTCGTGTGCGAGGGGTTAAAGTGCAAACATTGAAATTTAAGACTTTTCGGGTTAACCGGAAGTGTTCAGGGACTTGGAAAAGTGGGTATAAGTCCTAAAGCCCTTGTGGGTAAATATAAGGGGGTCAAAATGCAAGAAATAACCCTAGTTGCCCCTTCGTGAAGCCAAAGGTCAAGTTGCAAAACATTTAAAATGAAAAATCTGATTTAGCAGGCCCAGGCGGCCCGCTTGGGATCTGTTAAAAACGTAGGCGGGCCGCGTCAGGCGCCCAGAACCAGAAAACGTGGACAGTTGCCTGTAAACGCGGAGAACCGATCTTTTAACGACATTAATGCAATGTGGGCGACCCCTAAACAGTCCTAAACATCTAGGACACGTGTTGGATGGTTGTGGTCAGCTGATAGACTTGTGTGTCCAAGAATTGTGGTGGAATTTTCACTATAAAAGGCCATGTAGTGCATCATTGTTCTTCACATCATTCAAGTGCACTTCTGGTCGATTCTGGAGCTCAAGCCTGCTTCCAACTGATCATATCTCGTGCATAGGACTCTTGTAAGTCTGCTAGTCCTTTCTAAATTGAGTTTAGCTTAGTATTCTAGCTAAAAGTCAAACCGTCGTAATTACGGTTTAACTTCGAGATTAGTCAACAATGGCTCAGTCATATCTCGGATTAAAAGTAGTTATAGCTTGGTATTTATGTGGGTAATAAAACCTCAAAAGGGTTTCCCCTGATCACCACTCTAACCAGGTCAAAAGTCGGGTCAAACCTATATTTAAAAAGTCAACGGGAAGTCTAAAATGCCATTTATGCATAATTAACATTGTAGATCATATACAACCTGGTGGATCATTGTTATAACTTAGTAATAAGTGTAAGAACATGTCTAAACATGTTCAACCCGACAATTTCCTGTTTAGACCCGGTTCGGAACCGAAAGTCGCATAGTTTGACTTTCACTTTGACTTTCATTTCTGACCTGTTAAGGCATGTTTTAGAAATGCCTCAGAGCTTTAATTGGACTAGGTTACATGTTAGTACAACCCTCTGAGATTATACACCTTGGTTCATTAGTTATCCAATTAATATGCATGTTTCCGTTAATTGTGCATATGTTGACCGTTTTGCCCTTATTACCTTAAAACGTGATTTTTGAAAATGTAAAAGAGTAGAAACCATAATTACTGATATATAAACTTGTATGCAAAGTTTGACATCAGTTTGACTTGTAGATTAAGAGTTATGCTCATTATTGTAAATTGAATGCTTTATGTTAATAAAATGGCGTAATTAGCGTATAGCATAGTTAAGCCTACTTTTTGATATCAAAACTTTTACCCACTGATGTAATATATTATTTTGGGATTTTTAAAGATTTTTAATTAATTTTAGACTGAGCATAACTCATAGTCGTAGGCTTAATCCGGTAATTGTCGGTTTTGCCCTTACGGGCCATAAAATGAGTTTTACACACCTAAACGACTCCAAACCTTTTGCTACTGATCACATATGATAAATAAATTATTTTAAGCCTTCTGGAAATATAAAAATATCAGATTTAAGTATCGAACCCGGAAATGGCCTTTAATCGCCTTATTAAGCGTTTTTAACGCATAGTATGTATTAAAATTATATTGAACATACCCGGGTTGATACCTACTGATATTTTAGGCAAATTATGATATTTTAACAGTAAGCAAAAGTTGATTAACTCAGACTTCAGTTTTGAGCTTTTCGGCTTATGTGAAATTACCCAAAATACCCCTACGGGGCATAGTTTGGTTAAAATGATAAGTTTCACATATATGCTTTATCCTACTGATATAACTTAGCAAATTATGTATTTTTGCTGATTACATCAGACCTGTAACTCAGATTGTTACTTAAACTCTTTTATAAACTTTTAAATGACCAAACTACCCCTACGGGGCCTAGTTTGTGTTTAAACACGTTTTGGGCATAATGAAAGACATATTACTGATGTCACAACATATTTGAGGCATAATTAACTTAGGAAACCTGTATATAGCTCTCATGAATACCCGTCACGCTTATTACGCGTACGGTTAGGTTTATGTAACAAGTTTACATAAATTAGCCGAAACGGGTCAAACCTTAACGGTTTTATCTCAAAATCCAGAATGTGAATAATAAACCCATATTAAACAAGTCTTCAAACTTGTCGGGTCTAAATCACATTCTATCCGGTCTTCGCTTAATCATGCGTACGTACCGTATCTTTGAAACTAGCCGGTCTAAGCTTAAGCTTGATTAAAGACCCGTTAGGATTCTAATAGGTTATATTAAACCTTCGTTCCAGATTAGGAGAACCAGTAAAAGCTACGTGCATTTTGCTTATTGTGATTAATACTTGCTCAGGTAAATACTTTTAACTTATATTCCCTATACGGGCTTGGGTTACGGTATATAGCATACCGCTTGATCGAGCATCAAATCTCCACAGTTGAGTGGGTAGTTGAATAATTTGATCGGCTCGTTTAAACAGTCTTGATTACTTAAAGCCTTTGGGGGGTTAATGACCATGTCCCGGATATCCTCGGCATCATCTTACGAGATGGCCACGACCTGAGCACGGGGTGTAGGCGTACACCTGTCAGTGTATTATTCTATGATGTGGTGTGTCTATTGATCTTTAACCCGGACAAGATCCGGGCTACTGAACGCACAAGTAACATGTAATTCGTTCACAAGATATATATTTAAATAATTATCCCAAGTTATAAAAGGTTAATTTTGCCTCTGTGCATTTTAATCAAATTATACAAGATATTTTGTGCCACGTGCATCCAAATCAATTTTCTTAAACCATTTTCAAAATGAGTCAGTTACTTGTATTTACCAGTGTAAACTGACGTATTTTCCAAAAAGGCTAAATGCAGGTACTATACGAAATTGGCTGGATATTTCTCCTTAGCATCAATAGAAGTCTCGCAAGCTTAAGATGCCTAAAAGTCTGTTGAACTATTGTCTCTATTTTATGTTCGATCCGTCTGTGGATAAACTTCCGAATATTGTGACATTTGATATTACAATATTAAATTCGGTTATATTATATCTTTTAAATTGCTTCCGCTGTGCATAGTTAAATATTGTGTTGTTTGACTATTACGTTACCAACCATGACGTCACGATACTCCCCCACCGGGCCCACCGGTGACACGTGGAAATCGGGGTGTGACAGGTTGGTATCAGAGCCAACACTGAGTGAATTAAACACTAACCTTTCGTGTTTAATCTGAGTTACACAATTGCACATATCTAAACTTCTGAGTCTAGACTTAACATAGGATTATTCTCAAATCCTAATATGGAAATTTTTTCTTCCAAATTTTTATGTATACGTCGCCAAGCGAAGAAGCTGTAATAAGAATTCTCCACATCTGGAGCCTTGAAATGCTGAGCTTCGTACCGCGACCAGGATGAAACGTGCAACCTCGGAGAAAGCATTCAGGAATTGAATGAAGAAGAAACTCCTCTTGCTGAAGATCGTTTCCTTATTAGTCCTTATAAGGACACAATTATTTTTCAGTCCCTACGAGGACAACATTATTCCTTTCAAGTCCCGCTTAGGGCAACTTTATACTTTTATTTTTATATAGTGGAATGATTAAGTTTAAACTTCCATTCTAAACAAGAAATATTAAATAAATGGAAAATATCATTTCCTTTTTGCAAGATCTACCATTATAATAAAATGGCAAAATCTAAAAAGGACAAGACCTAGCCACGTGCCATTTGAAGACCGGGCCAAGATGGTAGTTCCATAAATAGATTCAGATCCATATTAACACCTCAATTTAAAATTGTTCTGCGTTAATTAAATTAAGAATCTTAAGTGTGAAACCTAGCCTTCGGGTCAATTATAAGCCCGGGCCAAGATGGTAAGACCTGTTAAAAAGATTCAAACCATTAACTAAGAATCTTAAGTGTGAAACCTAGCCTTCGGGTCAATTATAAGCCCGGGCCAAGATGGTAAGACCTGTTAAAAAGATTCAAACCATTAACTAAGAATCTTAAGAGTGAAACCTAGCCTTCGAGTCAATTATAAGACCGGGCCAAGATGGTAAGACCTGTTTAAAAGATTCAAATCCCTGTTAACATCTTAAAACATGTTAACACTCCTGACTGATGTGAGTTATTTAAAAATCACACATGTTATTATTATATAAGGATTTTTTTAAAAAGATTCCTAACCCAGTTTAATGATCTCTGAATCCTGGGTATACATCATCAATTAAGATGATCATATTTTAACCATACGTGGTAATATAGTGCCTACGGGCCTTGCTCATTTCTACATGAGCCAAAATACAGTGGTAGCTATGACTCCCTGTCAGAAAAAGGTAATGAACTAGGTTCAAACCTCAAATGCTTGATTCTCTGAAATCATAGCATATAATTTATATATGTCCTTGTGACTAAGCCTATTGTGCTAATTTATCTAAAGGCCTTGATTCTCTGAAATCATGGCTTATAATTTAAAAAAAAAATTGTCCTTGTGACTAGGCCTTTTGTGCTATTCAATAAAATTGTTATTGTTGCTTTGATACTCTGAAATCATAAGCTTAAAAATTTATAAATGTCCATGTGACCAGGCCTTGGGTGCCACTAATAAAACTGTTAATGTTTTATAATTAGGATAAATTATAATAGAATTCCTAAATAAATGTTAGCAATAAATTAACCGAATATGGTCTCTGTTTACCATGGTTAATGAATTACCCTAAGGGGCAATTCCATAATAAACATCCCTTAGAAGGGAAGTGCCTACGGGCTATAGTTAATGTCCTCTGAGACTAAAGACAGTGGTAGCCTACAACTCCCTGTCAAGAAAAGGTAATGAACTTTGATTCAAACCTTAATGCCTCGATTCTCCGAAATCATGGCTTATAAATTAAACTTGTCTACGCGACTAGGCCATTTGTGCTATTATTAACTTATAAATTAGGATTTATGATAAAAATCCTGAATAAAATAAATATCCTTCCTTCCCTACCAGTA